>LR991091.1:29254468-30527625 GCA_905163515.2 Lymantria monacha | reverse complement strand
CTGTTCTCTCTGCCTACCCTGCAAGGGATATGGCGTGATGATATGTATGTATGTGTATGCATGTACCAATAAAAAAATAAATACACACACCTAATCAATTACATTTACTATTTTTAGTTAGCTGTTGTTTTGATAAAAGATATTTTTCATGTAGATGCCTATGTTTAACAAAGGACGTCTATATGCAGACAGGATAGATTTTAACGTAAATTTAATCCTTGCTTATTTCAAGGATAAAACCATTATTATGGAGAAAGATTGTTTGCTATTATGATTTACCATCCACGTTCGCAATTCCACTTAGCTCTGTCTTAGATTGAAAAAGAAATAGGTGAGTGTACTTATACTTATATACGCACGTGAGCAGTTCTTTCTTTCTTTTTTTTCTTTCTTTTTTTTTCTTTGGCATCATTAAAAGATAGTTTTTAATTGCATGTAAATAATTAATTACAATAAAATAATAAAATGTCAGGAAAAAGATAGGATATTTTTTTTCACTAATATTAATGAATAGTAAATAATATTAATCAAAATATTTAATTTAAATCTCTACTGAATATGTATTAAATTAAAACACGTGTAGTGAATGTAGAAACTAGAAAAAAAAATTATTTCTATTTTGTTGGTAGCTTTTTTTCGAGACTTAATGAGCGGTTTTGCGACTAACTTCAACCTGTTTTATTTTTGTGTTACAGTGATCATCACGCACGCATCTAAAAATGTCACCCTCATTTTTTCAAAAAGCGTCTAAAGAAGTATAACTTCAAAATAATACATCATAGCTACGGTATTGATTAAACATAATTAATTAGACAATTAATTTGTTATAAAAATTTGGTTCCTAAAAGAAATACTTTAAAAAAAAAACAACTCCGCAATTAGTTGTCAGCGCTAATTTGTTTCAACAGCATGCCCACAAAGAGCGTTCCAAAATAAACTTTATATTAACCGGCTATTTTTGTGACCAAAATATTTTCAGTTAATTTCATAGAGAATTTAACTTTACACAGCAAAGCTTAAATAGTTATTATAAACTATGAACATTATAATATAAATCATGAACTTTATGACCACTTATTTATCTTAGAAATTACTACAAATTCGGTAAAAAAATGATTGTGTGATGATAGAATTGGATTATAATTATCCCCTACCTTACTCGTGGGTATCTTAAAAGAAAATCACGTTTTATATATAAATATAAGATATAAAGATACTTCAAAATTATAAAACATATTTTTTTATTGGTTACAGTGGCAAACGAGCAAGCCGCACACTTAATGGTAAGTGATACTGCCGCTCATGGTGCTTTTTAATACAAGGAGTACTGTAAGGCTGCTGTTTACCAACCAAAACCTACCCAAAATGGGCTTCCAGTTCTTTAAAATGTTAAGCGTCATTCACTGAATTGAAAATTTACATGAAGTTTCACGTCACTTTGACACTCTTCTTCTTCTTCTTTTTATGTATTGGCAATCAGCTACTTAAATGAGCCATTGTTGCCAGTGTCGAGTTATAATTATCTTCAAGTTTTTAGTGTCTTCAGATTAGTCATTTGTCCGTCAGTAAGTCAAATTGTCGCCATCAACAGTGCTATGGCCACACTGTTAATGGTATCTTGTGGGAATTTTGATGGAAAACGAAAACGTTGTAAAGCACTTTTATATGACATTCACTACATCTCAGCAGTTCAGTCACATCACATTACATAAAATACCATAAAAATATCTAATATAACACGTTAAAACACTAAAATATCGAATATAATACAAGAGCACCACATGACGTTTTAGATTCCCGCCAAAAGTCTCACTTTGACACTCTTTATCGTCACGATATAGGGATGGCCAATATTGTGTATAGTATCGATGAATCACATCACAAATATATGAAATTGATTTGAGTCAATACGCGGTATTATTGCTTCCTTTGTATCGATATATCGTATCGTAAGCCTTTCAAACGATATGCGATATAGTAAGTCTTTTTCGATGCACAAGGGCGTATTTTTAATATATTCTTTATTTTTTAACAAGAATAGAACTTATGTATGTGTATTTTAGGTAAATATAAATTTAAAATAAGCTAAGTCTACTTGAGTGTCTAAACAAAATCGGCTGCTCTTGTTCCATAAGCAATTTTGTCAGTGGCATATCTCATTACGAAAAACAATATGTTCAGTGATACACTAAAAACACTGTTATAAATGTTATAATGAGATAAATCTCATTATTTATGATCAGAATATTAAAATTACAAAAATGCATCATAGTTTGATCATCATTTTCATCATTACAGCCCATATATGTCCCACTGTTGGGCTCGGGCCTCTTCCGTAATGGGAGGGAAATTAACCTACTATACCGCGCTGGTCAAATGTGTTGGTATAGGGTTTTGTTTCGAGTTTTCCTTCTCTCATAGTTTGATACGATACGTGCGATATTTTTATAAGAATACGATATATTGAACGTATCGTATAGCCAAATCATATTAAATATCTATATATCGTATAGTGCATCGATATTGTGAAATAGCGCCACGTATCCAGCATCCTTACGACGAAGTATGTGCAAAATTTTTCACAATTTTAATTTAGAAGATATATATGCGCGTTTTGTCATTATAAAAGTTAGTAAAATAATGTAAGAAGAAATATATTATCGGACCATTTATTATCAGTAATTAGTACAATTTGATATATTTGTATATTACTGTGAACAATGCCAGCCGTCGGATGAATAAAGCAACAAACTTACTAAAGAGCGGAGAAGAAAGAAAAGAAAGAAATGACGAACAAATATGATCTCACCGTTTCATTGGAAATTCTATATCCAACTGGCCGTTTGGTAAGCTGATGATGATAGAAATAAGAAAAATATAATTCCATTTCATTGAAAATAAAAATAAATTCTATTCACAAGTCGTAGATATTTTATATTACAAACGTGTCGCGTGATTTTTTTTCAATTTTCACAGCATTGGAATGTAATATATTGTTGGTATTTCCCTACGATTTCAGGTCGATTTATGAAAAAAAAGTTCGTCTTACAATTTCAAATATATCGCCAATTATCATGAGAAGGAATATAGTCAATAACTTGGTAATGATATTTAAAAGTTTGACCAAGTACTAATTGGACCACCATCCAAGTCAAGGAATCGGTGGTCGCCCCAGAGCAGGGCCACCGAAGAAAAAGGCCACGTTTCGGTGACCCACCCGCACGGCGTCAAGAGATACGCTGTTGGACGGTACTACGGGTTCGTGCGCCACTGTTCCTGTCGCCCCGGATGGATTAGCAGGGCGTGCCGCACCGTAGCCCGCCGTCAAAAAATAAGTCAAGGAATCGGTACCTAACTGGTACCATATATCATTCTGGACGATTCGTGCGGGGTTTATCCAGACCATAGCCTATCCAAATAGTATAATTAGAGGTGTTTATGAAAGTTCTCTTTTAAAAGCGACCATCGATAAAGAGGTACCATAATAAAAAAAATTAACACTACGTATTTTTAAATACGTTGAGAAAAGAAATTTGACAGCAATTGCCAATTTTAAAGACCAGTAATTTCTTAACTTACTTTCTTTTTTTTAAATTACAGTGAATATATTTTGGTTCATAATATATAGCTCGCCGACAGCCCTACATCAGAATAACATTTTATATATTAAAATATTATTCGGAGTGTGGGTATAATATGTATGCGATATCTCAGCTCATATATGTCCCACTGCTGGGCTCTTCAACAATAAGAGAAAAATTTACATACTCTATCACGCTGATAAGACACATTGGTATATACCAAACAATCTAGGTTTTATCTCTAGTTTTCTTTTCTGTAGTTTTTTACGATGCCTAGTGGCAATGTGAGGGTGATGAATTGGGGTACTATCCCAGAAACCTCCACGCGGTGTACCCTGGGTGCGGGCGGCGGTCCCCAGTTCTTCTGTTGTACTGTCGTCCGTAGCGAATATCTGCGCGATTTCGCTCCTCACTCTACTACAGTCGTAGTAGAGGTTATAGGACGCGAAATATTGGGACGGGCTCAGTCACTCATTCATTTGAGGGCTGGGCAGGCACATGCCACCGCCCACACATCGTAAACCTGATATCTTGCTTCAAGACACGTTGTCTTGAGGCGTAGTATCAGGAGCGAGGGTCTTGGCTTAACCGCCCGGACCGCGAGGAAGACAACCTCTATAAAGAGTTCGAAGTAACATTCGGACTCGGAAATCACCCAGAATCTTAAGTTCTGGCGTGCGGAGAGAAGATGCATGGCAGATGGGTTGTTCTGTCGTTAGCACGCTCCAGCCAGGGCACCGGCTGACCCCCTGGTTGGTAAATGTAGGCTTGCCCGGGTATAGGGATCTCTGCCCGGGTCGACGAAATGTATCTCCCATTCTCGTGGGAATCTAATGGATACTGCAAATTTAAAAGAAAAAACCGACGGGAATCCTAGCGATTCTCAACCCAAGGCCCAGTCATGCCAACGCAAAACTGACCAAGACGACGCCTCGTCCTCAGGACTAGAGGCGTCCGCCGAGGGCCCGGCACAAACCGTGGAGGCCCAGAAGAAGAAGAGGAGGTCGCCTCGAAAGTCTCGGGGCAACGGCCTGAGCCACAAAAGGCGGCTGGAGGAGCGGCGAGCGCGCAGGGAGGCTGCCGCCGCTGAAGAGAAGAAGGACGGTAGACTCGCAGCAGAGCCGTCGACGGACGAGGGCGACAGCGATGTCGCAGAGCCGTCCGAAGACGAGGGCGGCGGATCTACCGTCAGAATGGACGAGGGCGGTGATATTCCCGCAGGGCCGTCCAAAAAGGACAGTGGGTCGGCTGGTGAAGGCCCCACTAGGTCGTCGGCGCGTCTAGCAGCAAAGACGCCGCCGGCGACCGCGACTAAGAAGGAGGAGGCCCTCCCCTCGCAGGTGCGAAAGCGCCCCCTGAGTAAGGGAGGCAGCTCGAGCGCCGAAACCGAGGGGAGCGTGGCCAACATGCCTCCACCCAAGATCCAGGCCTCCCGAAGAGGGCGAGGGACCTCGGTCATGGAAAGGGCGGCGGCGGTCGCTGTCCGCGCCGGCGAGGCCACGGATCTGCAGGCCGAAAATGTCCGCCTTAGAGGCGAGATGTCAGGCCTGCGGACCCGAAACCGGAACCTGGGCGACATGCTGGCGGAAATGCGTCGCGCAAACCGCCAGCTGTTGATAGACGTGGCCGACCTCAAGGCGCAGGTGGCGCTGTTCGTGTCACCCGCGCCAGCCGCGCTATCGGCCAGGGCCGGATACTCGGCGGCCGCTGCGGCGCCAAAGCCGCCTCGAGCTGCGGCGCCGACGACGTTGGGTGATGGCGTCAGCGTCACACCCGTCCCCGCGGCGAGGAAGACGCCTGCCGCCGCGAAGCGCGCGCCGCCGGCTGACGCTGGCGCGGTCACCGCGGTGAAACTCCCTGTTCCCGTGGTGAGGTTGACGCCTCTCCCCGCGGACCGCTTGCCGCCGGCTAGCGCCCCTGCGGCGCCAAAGCCGCCAGGCGCCGTAGAACGGGCCCCTAAGGAGGCTCAGCCGACCCCGTTTGAGGTGGGAGGCATATCGGACGAGGCCCTCGCCAAAATCATCGGCGCAGTGGGCAAGCTCGTCGATGCGCGCTTCGCCGTTCTGGAGGCGAGGTTGCCTCCAGAACCACGTGTCCGACCACCTCTCGCCGCGGACAAGCGGCCGCATGTGGCACCAGCCCCTGCCCCGCTGCCTTGTCAGGGTGGCCGCGTGGGGAGCTACGCCGCGGCCGCGGCCGGGCCTAAGCCCAAAGGCCCCGGCCCAGCTCCGAAGGGACCCGCCCTGAGGAGGAAGACGGCTCCGGCTCCTGCCGGACCGCTGAAGTCGCCCGCAACAACACCGCCGGCGACGACCAGCGAGGCCGCGACGAGGCCTTCCGCGTCTGGCACGACTGCCGTACCCGAACAGGGTTGGCAGGTAGCCGAACGCGACAGAAGGAGTCGCGGCCAAAGGAGGAGAGCGGAGGCCAAGCGCGCCGCTGAGGTCCCCGCTCCTCAGGCAGGAGCCGGACAGAAGAAGAGACCGCGCAAGGGGCTCAAGTCGCCGAAGACGGCCGCAGTGGTGATCACTGTGCTGCCCGAGGCGGCCGAGAAGGGCCTCAGCTACGAGGCCGTCTTGAGGAAGGCCCGGCGGGAGCTAGACGTCTCCGATATTGGAGGCGTCGAAGCCAGGACCCGCAAGGCCCGGACGGGGGCTCGAATTCTCGAGTTCCCAGGGGCCGAGGGCGCCAAGACGGCCGACAGCGTGGCCGAGAAGCTGAGAGGTTTGTTCGCCGAGGAGGGTGGCATCAAGATCGCCAGGCCCGTCAAGTGCGCCGAAATGCGCATTTCGGGTTTGGACGATTCAGTGACGGTGGAAGACATCCGGGAGGCTATTGCCTCGAAAACCGGGTGTCCCATAGACACCGTCCGGGTCGGTGCCATTCGTCCCGGTCCGGGTGGCGTAGGTGCTGCCTGGGCGCAGTGCCCGGTGGAGTCGGTCAGGCAACTGGCCGGCTCAGGCAGGCTCCTCGTGGGCTGGAGCTCGGCGCGGGTAACCGTGCTTGAGCACCGGCCTGCGAGGTGCTACAAGTGCATGGCGGTCGGACACACTCGACCGACGTGCACTAATTGCTTCGACTGCGGCGGATTGTGTTTCCGCTGTGGTCAGACCGGGCACGTGGCGGCATCTTGCGCCGCCCCGCCCCACTGCCCCGCGTGTGCGGCGGCAATAAGCCCGCCAAGCACCGCATGGGTTCTGGGGCGTGCAAACCTCCAGCTTCGGCCCCAAAGGCGCGGGGCGGCCCTACGACCACGGCCGCCCCCGCTCCTAGCGCGGTCCGATCGCCCGCTGGCGAGGAGGTCATGGACACAACCCGATAATGGGTACACCAGCCATGCACCTCCTCCTGCAGGCCAACACCAACCACTCCGCCGGAGCGCAGGATCTCCTCCTGCAATCCATGGCGGAGTGGTCGATTGGTGCAGCCGTAGTCGCGGAACCGTACGCCGTGCCTGATCGCCCCAATTGGGTGGTCAGTCGAAACGGTACCGCGGCAATCGTCGTCTCAACGCAGCGGCATTTCCCGTCCTTGTCCCTTTTGGATAGGGGCGAGGAATTTGTCGCGGCGGAGTGGGGAGGGGTCACGCTCTACAGCGTATACCTCTCCCCCACTAGGAGGATGGACGATTTCGGGGCCTCACTCACCACCTTGGAGGCCTCGATACGGCGACTGGCACCGGGCCTCGTCCTGGTTCTGGGGGACTTCAACGCCAAATCCACGGCGTGGGGGTCCCCTACGACGGACGACCGCGGGCGGGCGGTCAACGAGTGGGCGGCTTCACTGGGCCTCTGTGTTCTGAACAGAGGCTCGGTGAACACGTGTGTGCGGCGGCAGGGCGGGTCGATAGTGGACTTGTCGTTCGCTAGCCCCGCTGTCGCGCCACGGGTGAGGAACTGGAGTGTCCTGGAGGAGGCGGAGACCCTGTCGGACCACCGGTACATCCGGATGGAGGTCTCCCCCCGGGAACCCGGTAGGGGTCACAGGGCGGACGGAGCTCCCGCGTTTCCGCGGTGGGCTGTGGGTCATCTTGACAGGGATCTACTGGCGGAGGCGGCCATTGTCAGCACGTGGCTGTCCTCACCACCCCCAGCGGACGGAGTGGACGCTGAGGCTGTCCGCATTCGCAGTGCGTTAACGCAGATCTGCGATGCGGCCATGCCCAGAGTGCGGCGGCGTCCGCCTCCGAGGCAGGGGGTCTACTGGTGGTCCCCAAGACTGGCGGACCTTCGTGCGGCGTGTATCAGTGCCCGAAGGTCCTACACCCGCAGCCGGCGGCGTCACCGCGACGTCGAGCGGGAGGGCCAGCTGTACGAGGCGTACCACAGTGCGCGGACTGCCTTTCGGCTGGCCATCCGTGCCGCCAAGGGCGCGAGTTGGCAGGAGATGCTGGACGGTCTCGACCGTGACCCCTGGGGTCGCCCATATCGCGCGGCGCTGAACAAGCTTCGCGCGCGGGCCCCCCCCCTCACCGAGACCCTCCAGCCCGACTTCCTTCGTAGGGTGGTCGAGGAGCTGTTTCCACGGCAGTCGGAACACACGCCCCCGGTCATGGCTCCGCCAGATCAGGACCGGGAGGCCGACGACGACGAGAGTGTTCCGCCCGTGACGGAGTCGGAAGTGGGGGCGGCCGTGGCGAAGATTCTTTCCGCCACCACGGCCCCCGGCCCGGACGGAATTCCAGTCCGGGTGCTGACGTCGCTCCTCGAGCACTTCGAGCCTCGCCTCAGGCAGCTGTTCAACGCCTGTCTGACGTCTGGACGGTTCCCTGAGTGCTGGAAGGAAGGGAGGTTGGTTCTCCTGCCAAAACCGGGACGGTCCCCGGATTTGCCGTCGGCCTACAGGCCCATCGTGCTCCTCGACGATGTGGGTAAGCTGCTGGAGCGTGTGCTCGCTGCCCGCATCGTCCGACACCTGGAGGAGGTGGGGCCCGATCTGTCGGACGCTCAGTATGGGTTTCGGAGGGGGCGTTCGACCATCGGGGCCCTATTACGCCTGAGGCAGGCGGCCGCGGAGGCCGTCGCCGGGAAGGGAGTGCTGTTGGCGGTGTCGTTGGACATCGCCAACGCATTCAATAGTCTGCCATTCGGCTGCATCAGGGAGGCGCTCCGGTTCCATGGAGTGCCCCTGTACCTCAGGCGGCTGGTGGCAGACTATTTGGAGGGCCGCAGTATCCTCTGCGCGGGTCCCGCAGGGGACATTGTGCGGACGCCCATGTCGTGCGGCGTTCCACAGGGGTCGGTTCTGGGGCCGACTCTGTGGGACATCGGGTACGACTGGGCGTTGAGAGGGAGTCTCCCCCCCGGGCTGAGCTTGGTGTGCTACGCTGACGACACGCTCGTCACAGCCCGGGGCAGGACACTCGAAGAGGCGGCGAGCCTGGCCACTCTCGGCACCGAGGAGATGGTCAGGCGGATCGAGGCGCTGGGGCTCAGGGTGGCCCTAAACAAGACGGAGGCCCTACTTTTCCATGGGCCCCGTGTGAGGCTGCCCATCGGCGCCTCGATAGTGGTAAACTCCATCCACATCAGCATCCAGGCCCATATGAGGTACTTGGGTCTGGTGCTCGACGGGCGATGGTGGTTCCGGGAGCATTTCCGACAGATTGCTCCCCGGCTTGTCGGCGCGGCGTCCGCCCTTTCTCGTCTCATGCCGAATGTGGGCGAACCCAGTTTTGAGGCCCGACGGCTGTATGCGGGGGTCATCCGCTCGATGGCCATGTACGGCGCACCCGTGTGGGCGAGGGCTCTGAACGCCCAGCTCAGGGCGGTTCTGTGGAGGCCACAGAGAGCCATGGCGGTCAGAGCCATTCGCGGGTACCGCACGGTGTCGACAGAGGCGGCGTGCCTGTTGGCCGGGACACCCCCGTGGGACCTAGAGGCGGAGATGCTCTCCGACCTCTACCGGCGGGTTATCACAGCGCGCGAGGAAGGTGGCTCCCCATCGTTGAGCGAGATAGCCACCTGGCGCGTGGATGCCCGCCGAGACGTCATCGCCCGTTGGGCTACGCGGCTGGAGAGGCCTAGGCACGGTGTGGAGACCGTTGAGGCCCTCCGACCCGTATTGATAGAGTGGATGGAGCGGCGGCACGGAGTCCTCACCTTTCGGCTGGTGCAGGTATTGACGGGGCACGGGTGTTTCGGGTTGTACCTGCACAGGGTCGTGTATAGGGAGTGGACTCCGGCCTGCCACCACTGCAGGAGTGACGAGGACACGGCGCAACACACGCTGGAGGTGTGTCCGGGATGGGAGCGGCAGCGCCGTGACCTCGTCGCTGTCATCGGTGCCGACCTGACGCTGCCGGCCGTCGCGAGAGCGATGGTCGACAGCATCAGGAACTGGGACGCGGTCGCCGCCTTCTGCGAGGCTGTCATCTCGCAGAAGGAAGCGGCGGAACGGGCAAGGGAGGATTCCCGCGCCCCAGGCCGCCGCCAGCGGCCGGGGCGGCGCAGGCGCGAATACCTGCGCCTGATGCCGCCCTAACCGAGGCTTCGGGTGATCGGACCGGGGAATTGTCCGGTCACCCGACGTGAGGCCACCGCGTGAGGGCGACGCCCCGACGGCGAAATCTGTCGGGGCGTCGACGAGAGGAACCCGCGAGGGTGAATCGCCGGGCGGGCCACCGAAGTTAAAAATCGGGTCCCGGTGACCCGCTCGCACGGCGAAGAGAGAGGAGTTTTTACGGTGGGTCTATGGGGTCACGCGCCGCCTTTTCCGTCACCCCGGACCGATTTGGCGGGGCGAGACTAATCCATAGTCCACCAAAAAAAAAAAAAAAGGGTGATGAATTAGATTCTTAATACCTATATAATTTGTTAGTGGTAGAACCACGCTGTTGATAGTTTTCTGTCTACAGACGCGGGCTGGTCCCTCCGAGGTAGTACCACACTCTTGCAGAAGATCTACATTTGAGTAATGGGAGTGTGTTGTTGCACTTCGTTCGGTGAGCAAAACTGAACGCCCAACTGGGTGGGTTCGGGATTTATATTGGTAGGAATCGGCCTAGCTATACCCTTAGTATTGCAAAGGTCCAAGGGCGGCAGTAACACTTATCATCAGCTGTGCTGCTTGCTCGTTTGCCACCATAAGCAATAAAAAAAAACATTACCGAAAGGAAAATATACATATATATATTCGTTAATTGCATATTTGTATGTTTAAGTGACACAAGACTTGTTAGGAACTGTTGTCTTGAATGAAATAATAGAATTCTGAAATGACGTCTGTATAGTTTCACATTAATTCTATAAACGAATAAACTCACAAACAAAACATTTACGAGAGAATATTAATGTCTATCACTCTCTGCTCATTATTACCTTCAATATCACCTTACACAGAAGACACTTCGAACACTTATACTAACATTGACCCCCTTTTAACATAATAACAAAGCTTTGATGTCTAAAGCGATCGTAAACATGGTTAACGGGCGGCTTAATGATGGGCGGACGCAATTTCGGAGGCTACAATGTCTAATTAATATGAGGTGTAAATATAAAGAGGGCAGTGACAGCCAGGGTTGTCTTCGAACTTGAAAATAATGAATGCTAAGATTGATACTTAAGAGTTTTCATCTTCTTAAACGTGTGTATTTTTAAATAGTTTCTTTTTTGCTTTATGTCGTTGTTTTTGCCTGTGAAGCTCATTAAAATTTTAAAAGAAAGAATATCTCTGTAAAGAAAGTAATCTCTCTACTCTAATAGCAGTTCTCTCATAAAATTTTCATGTGTAAAGTATAAACGTATTAGGAGAATAGGCTATTCTCCTGTGAAACTTATAAAATCAAGTGCAGTCTCTAACCCGCCTTTTAAAGTGTAGCAATTGTGACTTTATTATTTTTAGAGAGGCCTTATTAACCGAACTTTTTAACCAAAAACAGGACTTGATATCGCTGGTATGATAGTTATGGAGTTTCAGGCTGTCCCTTCTACCCCGGGTCGTGCGTGGGGTGTAAACGACAATAGAGTGTTCTGAAGAAGAAATGTAAAGAAAGCTTTAACTTTAACAGTAATCTTGAATAGGTTGATTGATACATATCTTACACGTATAAAAAACCATGGCAAAGTATGGAAGGATGTAGGTACCGAGGGAGACCGAGACTTATCTACCTAGACCAGATCGGTCATATACTAAAGGAAGGTGGAGTCAAGAGTCTCCGAAACCGGCGAGCGTGTATGAAGAGAATTATGAATGTTGAGGAAGCGAGTGAAGTATGCAGAGATAGAGTTCTCTGGCACTCTGTTCTCTCTGCCTACCCTGCAAGGGATATGGCGTGATGATATGTATGTATGTATGTATAAAAAACCTGTAACGTGCTAATATTTATGCACTACAGATATTTCAATATCTGAAGTTTGAAAACCTAATAAGGTGGTTTTTACTAATGCAAGAAAAGTTCGAAATAAATCTAGTTTTACGGATTGTATCATGTTTGTATTTGATTTTTAATTTTTCGACATTTCGAACATTTTATAGTGATCATCGTCACGGGAAGACAACTAGCTGTATGATAGCGATTACTAATACTTAAAACTCTTACTTTGCTCGTGGATGTCTTAAAAGACAACCAAGAGCCTTATAACGACCTGGGCTAACTCCATCTAATGCCGTTTGGTCAACAATTACACTTCCAAGGAGGGCTGACGTCTGGCAGGCGGCCGATCATGTAACTATTGCTAATAACTATTACAATATGTACTATGAAAGAAGAGTACATATTGTACCGACCCCAAGTAATTGGGATAAGAGTAGGAGAATGATGATGAATGAGAATCTGATAGCAAAAGTTTTGGTTATGTTATAAATTTAACTTTAATTTAATTAAATCTTGCAATCTTGAATTGAATTGAATTGAATTGAGTTTATACACATCTGACGTCTAGGTTTGAGCCTCCTCCATAGTAGGAGGAGAAATGGCCCATTACACTACCCTTGTCCAAACGGTTAGTATGGGCTGCCAGTTTTCCTTTTTTGTAGTGATATTAACTGCTTGTGTCCCGCATTCTGCTTTTACGATCACCCACGAGCAAGAGAGGGGTAGTGAATTATCTTCTTAGTCTATCACCTTAAAAAAAAATATCATCATCATCATCTCAGCTCATATATGTCCCACTGTTGGGCTCGAGCCTCCTCCACAATGGGAGGGAAATTTACCTACCTACTATGCAATGCTGGTCAAACGTGTTGGTTTAGGATTTTGTTTCGAGTTTTCCTTCTCTTGCACATATGTTATATGCGTTTTATATCCCTAAGTCGTCTCTTACGGTCACCCACGAGTAATATAGGGGGTGAGGATTTGTATTCTTACTCCGTCACCACAAAGAAAAAGAAAAAACATATCAAAGATTAAATTATAATCACCATTACTAAAAAAAATCAATGATGATTCTATTTAAGGAATAAAGATATAATTTATATACAAATTTAGAACAACCATTTAGTAGTCTCTTGTACAGAATTTCCTGCGCGATAATAGGACCTAGATAACTCAACATACACAGTTATTTTTTTTACTATTATAACGCATCTATTGTTTGATTTCTGTGGCCGAACTGTCTCAGATTTTAGATTAAATTTCTCTAAGGCCATTGCATGTTGGACCCTTGTCTCCATGTAAGCTCCTCAAAAGGACGGATATCTACCGTGTTTATTTAAAAAATGTAACATATTATATGTTATATCACATACCTATATATATATATATATATATATATATATATATATATATATATATATATATTATCTTAAATTTTGCAATATTGGGGTATTTCACGTGAAGGGGAGGGAAAGAAATGTCAGGTTTTGAATTTTGTTCATAATTGCATCAATTATGATTGTTGATCAACATTCGCTCGTAATCGGGTTTTTATAAATAATCAAGCCTATTAAATGCTAAATTTCAGTAATTTAAATATACATCTTTATTTTTTTTTAACCTAGTTAGCAATTTATACGTCTTTAAAGATTTTCAATAGTTATTAATGAACTTAACTAAGTAGATTGAGCTTTATGTAAACAGTGTTTATTTGAGGTTTTTTATTGTTGTTTTTTGAAATTTATTAACATTTGAATATTTTTTTAGTGAACTAAACCGGAAGTATTAAACTTATTTGTTTTTTAACTATATGATATACCTTATTCGTATTAGGAATGGGTCGGATAACGTGAGTGCGGCGAGAATTCGTGCTAGTATCGTAGTTAGTAAAGGTACTCAGAGGTCTATAGCATAATCCAGGAGTAATGCAAAACTTATTTTTATACATACCGGATCGTTATGTATGTAAGCGACGCCGCCCACCACTGCTGGTCCAGAACGCCTTTGACGCGAGCACTTAGTATCGTAAACAAGGTTCATATCAAAATTGATATTTTCACGTGTTCATTAATTGAATTCACTAAATTATTTTTATTCACAATAAGTTATAGAGTATGTTAAAATATAGAATAAACTACGTATGCTATAAAATTAAATCTTTATAGACAACAATATTATTATTAATTTAAATTACTGAAATTTTTAGCATTTAATATGCTTAATTATTTATAAATACCCGATACGAAACGAAAAATGATGTCACAAGCGGGGTTCGAACCCGCACCGTATTCATTTTCGTTTCGTATCGGGTATTTATAAATAATTAAGCATATTAAATGCTAAAAATTTCAGTAATTTGAATAACAAGGTTGTGTCATCGTTTAATACAATTCTAACTGTAAAGTTGGAAGTATTAAGTCTACACAATGTGTAAACATTGTCCGATAGATGGCATACGTCACCTTGAAGACGTAAGATATAATATGAATCGAAATTTGCATGTCCTAAAATAGTTCACGATGGTGTAAGTGGCAGCACGGTTGGGCCGGATTCACAATAGGTGCGGGTTCGAACCCCGCTTGTGACATCATGTTTCGTTTCGTATCGGGTATTTATAAATTATTATTAATGTTTGCACTATCACATTAGGTACTTGACCTGTAAAAATAGTATGTTTGAAATAAATAAAAATAAAAAATCTCTGGAATTTTTATATTTTATTTTTACCTGACAATATATAAATATTATTATTATATACTATTTTTAGAAGAGACCACCCCCCACTAAGAAAATAATATTTTTATTACTTGGGACTTTACAAGCAAATAATTAACTCAAACAAATTACACCTAGACTCAGAATAGTAGTTTGTGGATCGCACAAAGTATTGTCCTGTATAGGAATCGAATCCAGGACATTGGCACGGAAGGTATTTTTAACCACTGCACCATATGTGCCGTCAAATTTCATTATCTAAAAACTTTGAAACTGGTAACTCAATTCGTTTAGAAGATACGTGTAGTTAAAGTATACAGGTGCCGTATGTTACGCAGTATGGTCTGTTCCTGAGTATGACTCACTTCATAACGGCTTATATCATAACAACTGATAAAAGATGGTTACGCAGTGTAACCTCAATATAACAAATGTTCAATTATGTATATGTATGGTAGGTATATACCTAACCAATAAAACAACAATAAAGATGTACCTGAATAAATTTCAGGTCCTATGGAACTATATAGAGGTCGTCGCCGGCGGCCGCCGTTACTGGCGGTGCCCCGCGCGCTCACCGAACTTTTGCAGTACGCACCGCTCTTGTGGGCGCTCCGTCTGCTCCACACACTGTCCGACCGCATAGATCTGTTCTCGTGTTCACTGAACGTATTCACCAAGGTCGCTTACTTCCTCTGCGGTTTAGAGTAAGTTGTTTTATATTTTTTTTATTTTTTTGTTTTCTTTTTTAGATAGTAGGAACATAACGCTAGGTATAATATAGATTTAAGATATTTCACTACTCTGTCACATTAGACATGTTACCTGTAATGATAGATGTAAGTTTTTTTATAGTAAATAAATAAAATAAATAAATTATTAATCCAATTATAAACAAAATCCTGTTATTTTTTCCTATCTGCTTCACGTGAAATTCCCAATGGGCTGGTAAACTACGAGTGAGGGATGCGAGTAGATATTATCGCTTCAAGAGAAAAAACTTGAAACAGAATCTCAAATAAACTCTCTAGTCACTGTTAGTAAATATTATATTTTACCTGCAAGTATGTTCTGGGTTCGAACTAAACAGTGACACATATATCTAGTATAAAACTATAGTTATCTCACTTATCTATACTTAAAGTAAAAATAGGTTTAAGAGAAATATTATTTCTACATATAAAACAAAGGGTGAGCCTACTAAAATCTATATTATATAATTTCACACTAGGTACTTTCTTAGAGAGATCTTTTTGGCAAAATCTGCAGATAAACTCCAGCCTCATTGTTTGATTAAGTCTCGTCACAATTAGCCAGCTATTATTTTTATTTGTAAACAGAGTATATTATCTATTAAACCATTGTGTCTGTAATATTCTGAGAATCCACGCTATATTTGTTTTGGTTGAAAAATTTAGCGCCAGAATGCCGTATATTTTTATTAAACAAAAATAAAATTCTAACATCAAAAAAGAAATAACTGATCGCCAAACACGTGTCAACTTCTAAAAGGTGATTTAATGAATCTGCATTAAAAAGGCATAATTAAGGTTTGGATATTCCAGCCACGTTGCGAGGTCCCGACAATTTCGCCTCGCTTGCTACTCATTAAAGATTTTTTTCGCTTATGTTGATTTACAACGTTTCAGATCGTTCGGCATTTTGATTAATACTTTTCAACGGAGCAGAAAGTTGGATGAAAAATTTTCTCGCTAATTACTCGAGATTAAGAAACGTGCCTCTCTCTTTTTTTTTACTAAAAATAAATGTTTGACGTTTGAAAATTCCTATAATATTTTGTCGAGATATTTCTGTTGCGTAGGAAAGTTATTATCTGCTGTGCTTCTGAGCGATAAGCAGTTTTGAGGATAATCTGGTAATAGAACGTCGGTTTTGCTACTCTCTTATTTAAATATGCTACATCTCGGGGAAACTTAAACGTGTAAAGAAAGTTAGCATAATAATATAGGCCTAGTATGGATTTGCAAATGTTATATAGGACTGGCAATAAATTAATCTAAATGCAATGATACATATCCCTACACTGTATGATGGCGGGGTTTTTTTTCTTGGAATAAACTAAGGTATCATCATCATCACAACCCATATATGTCCCACTATTGGGCTCAAGCCTCCTCCGTTATGAGAGGGAAATTAACCTACTATAC
Source organism: Lymantria monacha (assembly GCA_905163515.2). Classification (NCBI taxonomy): domain Eukaryota; kingdom Metazoa; phylum Arthropoda; class Insecta; order Lepidoptera; family Erebidae; genus Lymantria; species Lymantria monacha. The sequence continues at coordinate 30,510,844 of LR991091.1, read as the reverse complement.
CACGCTGGTCAGACATGTTGGGATAGGGTTTTGTTTTGAGTTTTCCTTCTCTTGTATAGATGTTATGTGCGTTTTACATCCCTTACTCATTTCTTACGATCACCCATGGGTAAGATGGCGGTGGTGAATTGTATTCTTACTCCGTCACCACACTTTCTACTTACTTACGTTAATCATTTATAAAGTTCGTTTAAACTCGTTGATTTATTTACTAATGTTGTATTCTTTTTTTTTTTTTTTTTTAATGGTCGTAATTAATAATACTTACGTATATTTTATGTTCCGTAATCAACTTACTTTTTTTAAATAATTTTACTTGTCTTTAACTTTGGCCCAGTTTGGCATAAAATTAATGACGTTCTGTAAATCATCTAGTCTCTCAATTTTTTTAGGATTACGTCCCCTGTGGGTTAAAATAACTTTTATTTTCTCTAGGTACTTTAGTTAAAGGATTATGATGTATATTAAAATGGAGTTAGTCATTCTAATTATAATTTATTTACCTTATTAATATTTTTAATTTCTTTTTTCACATAATGATATCTGATATTTACGCCAGTATTACACATTCAAAATAAAATATTTTTTTACGTATTCTACGTACGTTTTTATTTGATTTTTAATTTCGCGACGTTTCAAATACTTTCAAGCTTTTATAATCACGGTAAGACTCTTTTTCATACATTTTATTTTACGTTAAATTTTGTATTTTACCTTTTTAGGGATCCTACCTCAAAAGGAAAAAACGTAACCTTTATAGGATCACTTCGTTGTCCGTCCGTCCGTCTGTCCGTCTGTCTGTCTGTCAAGACTCTTTTTCTCAGGAACGCGTGAAGGTATCAAGCTGAAATTTATTTTAAAATACTCAGATCTACTCACCCTTAGAGCTGTGAAAAAACCAAACTTCTAAGCTAACGAAATCAAAAGATACAGCTGTTTATGTCGCAAATTTCTGCAAATTTTCGACACTCGCAAGGGAATGCAAACCTATAGGGTACTTCCCGTGAACTCAGAATCTTGAAATTTGGCACGAAGCAACGTCTTATAGCACAGATAACGGAAAAAAATGCTAAAATCGTATATTTCTAATTACATCATATAACATATTTTTAATGATTTTAAATTTACTACCCCTTTCCTCATGAAAGTGTAGAGGTATTAAATTGAAATTCATATCAGATACTTAACACAATCAAAAGAAACTGCAATTTAAGCCGCCTATTTTCAAAGACGCAACTACTCACAAGGGAATCAAAACCTAAAGGGTACTTCCAGTCGACCTAGGATCTTGAAATTTCGCATGAAGCAACGATTTATAGCATATATAAAGGAAAAATTCCGAAAACCTTAAATTTTTAGTTATATCACATATTTTTTTTATATATTATAGTACGGAACCCTTCGTGCGTGAGTTACTCTCACTTGGCGGATTTTATTTCATTTAATATACCCAAAGAATTAGCTACTGTGTAGTTACGAATACTTCCAACCTTTACATTGCTCGTGATTATTGTAAGAGTACGACCATAATATAAATCCGGGCCTAGGTACTCAATATAACTCTCAATCTAGATGGTCAAAATGTACACATGGTCGATAGGGCTGGTAGTCAGCACTTTTTTTCAGCAATAATATCAGTCAGCATTTATTAGACAACAATTAAATCACCTTTCATTATCCTTACTGATAATATAAATGCGAAAGTAACTATGTCTGTCTGTCGCTCTTTCACGCCAAAAGTATTAAACCGATCTGAATGAAATTTGGTACATAGATAATCTAGAGCCTGATAAAGGACATAGGCTACTTTTTAATGCAAAAAAAAGGGTTGTAAAGGGAGATGAAAAGTTGTAACGAATTATCGTAATTTTTAAAGCCAGAAGCTTGAAACTTATTTTTAGGCTATTGATTAGATATAATTAAATATGAGATTAAAATTTCATAAAAAAAATACCCTTAAGGGGTAAAATAAAAATAGGGGATGAAAAACTTTGGGCACGTAACCTTTTACGCGGGCGAAGCCGCGGGCAGAAACTAGTAGATATTAATATACATGTTAAAACAAGAAAACATAAATATCACAACTGCCTACACTTTTATCAAATATAAAGTTATGAACCTATAAAAACAAAACCTAAAATCGTTGTAATTAAATAAAAATCCTTAACCAGACAAACGGGATAGAAATATACATAATTAAAATGCGTGAAAGAGAAAAACAAAGAAAGGGGAAGTTGGACGGAAACAGACCATGCACTTTTATTATAGACGTTAGCAATTAGCGCGAGTTAGACTCCTCTGAGAATATATTTTCAATTCTTTTGCTAATTGCAGTCGCCAACCATTTTAAATGTAAATGATATATTTGCCTATGTTGTGACGGAGTAAGAATACAATTCACCATGTTATAGCATCCGAAAGATACAATTAATATAACTATATTACTATTTTGTGTTAAACTTTTAGAAGAATTTTTTTATTGCTTACGGTGGCATGCGAGCAACACACCTGATGGTAAGTGTCACTGCTGCTCATTGACCTTGCTATGCTAAGGGTATAGCTAGGCCACTGCTTACCATTACAATTCCCAAACCCACCGAATGAAGCGCACTTTGCTATTACTCAGACATCGATCTTCTGCGAGATTGTGGTGAACCCCGGATGGACCGGCCCGCGGCCGTAGACAGAGAACTGTCAACAACGTGGTCCTACCACTATTACTACCACTAGAATGTGTCCTCGGAACCCCTTTTCTCGCTGACTTGAAACCAGATGAGACTTTTTTATCTTAATACGCTAATCATTATCATCATCATCATTGTTCTTCTCTTATCCCAATTACTTGGGGTCGATGCAATATGTACCCCTCTTCCTTCATATAGCAAAAGTTATTGGCAATAGTTTTATGACCGACCGCCTGCCTGACGTCAACCCTCCTTGGGAAGGTATTTGTTGACCAAACGGCATCAGGTAGTAATTGGCCAGGTCGATGTAAGGCGATATAGTCGTCTGTAACGACATCCACGAGCAAAGCAAGTGTTGGTAGTATTCGTAGCCGCTACCACACAGCGATCTTAATAAGCTAATATGACACAGAAAATTAAATTTATTATTACGGACCTAAACGACGATAATCGAATAAAGAGAAATGTTTTTTTTTTATTGCTTATGGTGGCAAAAGACCAAGGAGCGCATTTGATGGTGTTACTGCCGGTCGTAGGCTTCTGGGTCTCGCGCTTACCGAATGATGCGCAACAACACCCTACAACTTCTCAGATGTCGATGTCATATGAGAGTGGGACATTAGCCCGGATTAGTGTTACTTAAATACAAGACACTTGTGTCTTGCAACTCTCGCTGTTAGAATAGAACAGAGTCACTTGTTTTGATAGAAATGAAAAATCCACATAGAAATAAAAAACCCAACTAAATTAATGAAATTCCGTTCATTTAGTGGCACTAACTGTACAACTATCAATAATTAGGCATATACCACTTAACGGGAGTGGGGCTATAATCACACCTATCTATAATGAGACTGTTTAAAATAACATCAAATTATTACTCCGTGTACTCGTATTAAGAATACAAAATGTTGACAATCCTTTCTTTGCCAAAGGTGTGCCATCGTGTCTAAGGGAGCACTGCGAGACTCTTGCAGTGAGTCTAGGCAGCATTTGGATAACACTAACCTAGATGAACTAGCCCGTGGCTATTGACAAAACTGTCAATACTGTGGTCTTACCACTCCTAATTACCACTTCTTCTTTATCCGACATATAAGACTAAGAAACTTAACAGAAAACATCACTTAAAGCAAGAGAATAAAATTTCATAGACTCTATTAATAAAACATGTAATTCATTTACTTAGCATTGGATAATAGGCCAATACCCCTTTCATTGTGGAAGTGACCTTATTCCATATAATCCGATATGGAGAGGGAGTTTAAAATTTTAAATTCCTACAATACAATCGACTGTAGGTAAAAACTGTTATAATACTAACATCTTAATACATTTCATCATCATCAACATCACAGCTCATATATGTCCCACTGCTGGACTCGGGCCTCCTCCGTAATGCGAGAGAAATTAACCTACTATACCACGCTGGTCAGACGTGTTAGTATAGGGTTTTGTTTCGAGTTTTCCTTCTTTTGCATAGATGTTATATGCGTTTTGTATCCCTTAGTCGTCTCTTCCGATCACCCACGGGTAAGATAGGGGTTGGTGAATTGTATTCTTTCTCCGTCACCACACGGATAATTAATACTTAATACATTTAAGTGCCCTATATTAATTAAGCTCTTATTGAAAAATAAACTCGAATTTTTTTATTGCTTATGGTGGCAAACGAACAAGCAGTACACCTGATGGTAAGTGTCATTGCCGCCCATGGACCTTTGCTATACCAAAGGTATACCTAAGACGCTGTCTAATCACAAAAACCCTAAATTCACCCAACAGGCCTTCAGGCTCTCTCGTTCACCGAACGAAGCGCAACAGCACATTGCCGTTACTCAGACATCGATCTTCTGCGAGAGTGTGGTACTACCCCGGATGGATCGGACCGCGGCTGTAGACAGAGAACTGTCAACAGCATAGTCCTACCACTATCTTGATTTTATTAAAAACAGATATAATTAAAGTAGAATTTAACTAAACTTTAAGCATATTAAAAATAATCGCCTGTTTACTTCATCTAATAGTTTACAGAACCCATTAAAAAGAGTGCTGATTTAAATATTTAAACGCACAAAAAATAAAACTCTTGGAACTAATTTATATATAAAACCCGATTACGAAGCGAAAAATGATGTCACAAGCGGGATTCGAACCCGCGCCTATTGGGATTCCGGCCCAGTCGTGCTGCCACTACACCACCGTAACTTATTGTAGGACATGCATGGACATGGACAAAAAGTCACGGTGGTGTACTGACAGCACGATTGGGCCGGAATCCCAATAGGCGCGTGTTTGAATCCCGCTTTTGACATCATTTTTCGCTTCGTAATCGGGTTTTATAAATAATTAAGCATATTAAATGCTAAATTTTAGTAATTTAACTAATTTATATTTAAAATAACAATAACATACAACGTAAATGTTTTTTACAAACAATAAATTAACACGTCAAACTTGTTTTACCTATTATATAACCAAAATAAGATTCACTTAAAAAAACATTTGTTTTCAGACATGATGAGATAACGAGATTAGATTAGATTCAATTAAGATGCCTTACATTTCCACTATTTATACCACTGCACCAACAATACAGTTTGATTAAACATTTTAATCAACACAAATCCTGAACTAAAATTGAAAATATTCAATAACGAAACTGGTAGACTTAAAAGAAAAATAGCTTTAAAAATATATGCAATCATAGTAGGCAACAGTTGGAAATGACTTTGCATGGAAGATTGATGGCGTTCTAATGAGATTTCTTTCTGGAACAAAGGCCTTACTTTTTTAATACTTTTTATCTTTGGATACAGGTGAGAGACCACGAAAATTCAATTTTCATGACAAAAGTTTATGGGCACTTCAGTTGAAGTTGGTGTTTTCGTATTAAATGGGACTGATCTGTTGGAATGACGAATTCGGCTTGATATGATATTAAATGGCAGGTTCAATTTTAAAGTAAATAACTTGAAGTTTTAAAGTCATTTAGATAGGTTAAGAATATTATAACTATGCATGTGTTGAAGGAGTAAAATTACAATAGTCTTCATTTGACATCAGTATATTAAAATCTCTTAAGGATTGTAAGTGAATAACGTCACTTTAAGAGTAGGAATACTTGAAATAAATAAGGCTACGCAGTGGATTAATTTCCTTCACCTGAAGGAAGCCCAACATTGGGACATATATGTAAAAGAAAAAGATATTGTACTGTTATTTTTTCACACCTTTATCTTATTTTGTTTAATAAAGATCTTAATAGATTTAATAAACATGTAGATCCACATAATTTGCGTAATTTAAAGAAAGAAGAAAATTCATACCCTTTTTTTTTTTTTTTTTTTTTTTTTTTTTTTTTAAATTCATACCCTAGACAATTCATAGCCGAGGTTTGACGTACCGTAGCCCGACGCCAAATAAAAAAAAAAGACAATTCATAGCCTAATATTTATAAATGGCACATCATTAGTCCTTTCAAATTATAACTAGAATATTAAAAAAAAAAAAATCTGATAAATATTTGTATATACCTACGTCAATTAATAGAAGAAAAGGCAGTCGTATTGCAGCGTTAGTTTCGCATATGTCCACAAATAATAACCAAAGTACAAAAGCTTGCCATCGTATAAATGTTCTGGATATAACGAAATTATTTAATATTCTCCATGCAATCAGCAATGCAATATAATATGAAACTTTGGAGCGATGATATTTGTAATTCATTGCTCAGATTTTATTTTGTATAAATTTATATAATAATATAATTATACGCATAATCCAACTGGATGCAAAAAGGGGTTTGTTTACAAACACCGGATCAAAACGCGGCTGCAAATTGAAAAACGAGCTCGTCATTTTTTTAAAGTAATTCTACTAAATAAAATTGAATACATTATGTTTAGTAAGTTTCAGCTCTAGTATGATGACGTTCAAACTAGAAAAAAAAATATTTTTTTCGATGTAAGTGTGATGATCTTCTAACTAGGATATTTTATTTTTCCAAAAAATATTACAAAAATAAATATAGCCGATAACCTCACAAGTGTCATTCGATTACGAATTATTATTTTATTTTTATTGCTAATGGTGGCAAACAAGCAAGCAATAGAGCTGATGGTAAATGATACTGCCACCCATGGATTTTTGCAATAACAAAGGTATAGCTAGGCCGATACCTACCAATACAAACCCCAAACCCACCCAGTAGGGCTTCCGACTCTCTCGCTCACGGAACAAAGTGCAATAGCACATTGGCCTAACTCAGACCTCCATCTTCTGCGAGAGTGTGGTACTAACCTGGAAGTACCGGCCCGCAGCTATGGACAGATTTTTGTCAACAGAATACCACTATTAAATAAGCTACTACTGTTTCCTTACTCCGTCACCAAACAGATATAAAGGCTTAACAGCTTCAAAAATAGTAATATTAATCCTGAATCATTGTACTAAGAAATCAGAAAGCAACAAACAAGTACATAAAACACTTTGATTTATATAACATCTAGTCTACTTGCGGAATTATGCGTTGCCCAAAAAATTTGAATATCATCCATGAAATATTTATCAAGTATGTACAATCGTATGTAAATGCTCCTGGACAAGATATACAGGGTTTCACCTTGAAGAAAATATGTACGTTATTATGCATGATATAATATTTACAAGACCTTTTTTTTAGGGCAAGTCTTCGCGCGAAAATGTCCACAAATTTCTTGTTACGCGGTGGATTTTGTAAACACGTATGTTTATTTATAATACTTTTATAATTTAATTACTCTATTTGTCTACACAGATGGCCTAGTAGTCTAAATAATATCCAAGACAAGTATCTAAGGTTAGATTAATATTGGTCACGTACTGAAGGAAGGTGGAGTCAAGAGTCTCCGAAACCGGCGAGCGTGTATGAAGAGAATTATGAATGTTGAGGAAGCGAGTGAAGTATGCAGAGATAGAGTTCTCTGGCACTCTGTTCTCTTTGCCTACCCTGCAAGGGATATGGCGTGATGATATGTGTGTGTGTGTTAACATTAACATTAAGAATAGTTCCTTGAGCGATTTCCAAATGATTGTTGTGACTTTGAACATTATTTGTGTGTGTGTTTATTATATATTTACAAGGTCCACCGAAATACAATGGTTCATTCCTCTTAGTGTAACAAAAAAAATATATTAATGACGAACTTTTGAATAATTTATCAGGTTCACTAAACAATGAGAACTGAAACTATAATAGGCACTTAAGGATTTCTTTCTTTTTTTCTTCTTTCATTTTCTTCCTTAATTCAAAAATAAGCACGATACTCAAGCGAGAACCCTCGGACAAAAAGAAATAAGTGATGAATTATTTAAGTATTTCTTTTTTTTTTAAATTAGTAAATTCAATCTCATACATTTTTTTTGTCTATTATAGATTGAAATCATCAAATCGTTGTGCCCCAAACTAATGTCATTAGAAAGGTAATAATGCGAAAATGGTTTTGCACCACTAAAGGATCGCCTCGGTATTCCACGGAACTAAACCTCTGTTTGTTCGTAGTCGCTCGGATCTGCTCGCTCTGCCAATGACCGCCGCATTCAGTGCTTGCGTTGACGTCTCGACGTCGACGTGGGCATCGGGGGTGGCCACCGCTGCGCAGCCCGCTTCCATTCTCCAGGTCGCGACGTGCCGACCCCATCCGCAACCAGCTCAGCACCTCCTTCACTGCTTCAAGACATCAACATGTCTCACGGCTCGGGAAGGCGAGGCAAGCGCCCGAACTCGAGCGTAAGCTTGGGGTCAGGCGTCGCCGTAGCCCGGGAGACGACGCGGATGACGCTGCCAAGCACGTCTGCGCCGAAGCGTCGGACAACACAGACGAGGCGTCCCTGTGCACGCTCGCGAGCGCCGCCGGGAACGTTCGTTCACGAACGTTGCCACGGGCTCTGCGACGCCGCAGCCGACGCCGCAACCATCCACCAGCGGCAACCAGCCGCCGCCACCAATAGCAGCTGTGAAAAAGAAGATTCGCCTCTCCCCTCTTGTGGTTGAGCACCTCCCAAATTGGTCTCACCACTTAGGGGAAATAAAGAAGAGACTGGGCCGCGTCGCGAATGCTCGGCCATTCGGTCGCGAATGCTCGGCCATTCGGTCGCGAATGCTCGGCCATTCGGTCGCGAATGCTCGGCCATTCGGTCGCGGCATTCGGTTCTCGCCGGCTGACGCCAACGAGTACCGCGTATTGCAAAGATACCTCACCGAGCTGGAACACACAGACAAGATTTCATGCCCGCCCAATGCCATCGGTGCCAGCAGTTCCGGCACAGCTCCCTACACTGCCACCGTCCGCTCGCTTGTGTGCGATACAGCAACGCCCACGCAGCGCGCGACTGTCCGCGCCCTCGCGAGATGCCTGCGACGTGCGCCAACTGCGGCGTACCGCACCCGGCGAATTTCACGGGCTGCTCGACCATGCGACGTGAGGCTCGTCACCGGCTGGCCGGCACTGTGGCCTCGACTACGAGGCCCAAACGCGGCCCCTCGGCGACACAGCATCAGCCACAGATCGCGGCCGACTCACAATCTGCCACCCTGATGGCAACGGCCAACCCTGCCACGCAGCAGGGCGAGCCTCCCCAGGGAAGTAAGAAGAAAAAACATCGGCGTGGGCAGAAGAAGAAAAAGAAGCCTGCCACCACTGCTACCGCCCACGCACCGCCTACGCAACCTCGGGACATCGCTACGGTAGCCGATCCCGACACCACAAATGAAACCACAGCGGCCTCTACAGTGAGAGGCGTCTCTAATAAAATGAATTCAAATAAAAAATATTCGTCCACCCCCGCAGCGAGGACCACCTTGATGCACAAATTTCTATTGATACTGCAAAAACTATTGGCGGCAATCGTCGCCGACAGTCCACGAGAGCAGCAAATGCAAATTATCATCGACAGGTTCGCCGAGTTATCGTCAAGCATCGATCTCGCAGCTTCCTCCGTCGTCCGCTAGAGGCGCTGGAGCTCATAGCAACGTCGCGGCGTTTAAAACGCGCAGCGACGCCGATCACCTCACATACTTTACGAAGTATGTAGAACGTGCCGGCACAACGCGAAGCGAGCACCGCACGACGCCACAAAAGCAGACGCCAGCATTGCCCCGGCCAACAGGTCACCTACAGAATTGGACGTCCGAAGACGCACCACTCATAGTCGAGTGGAGCCGACAGCTGCCCGGCTAAGGGCCTTCGGCCCGGTACCGTCTCCAATTATCTCTACTGTATAGATCTCTGTATAGATTGATCATTCAGATTGTATTAGGGATTTTTGTTGCAATAAAGTCTGTCACCACTAAATTGCATTACAACCCGGTAGTTCGCGAATTCTATTTATTTATTTGTATAGAACAACCTTTATTGGTACAGCTAGTATTCTATTGTATCTTAAAATTATGACAAAAAAAATTTGAAGACTTGGTTTTTAACACTCTAAACTCATGCTATGCTATTATTTATATTATGTTAACCTAATAATTTATTTTCGTTCATAATTTACGACCAATACTGAACTGAAATGGACTAATATGAATATTTTACGTAGATATATATTCATTAAAGCGGAACTTACTTAGGTTTATTTCTTTCATTAGGCCTTTTAATATCTGCCAAAATGACCGATTATCTAAGTAATCTGTAAGTACTTTGTGATTATGAAGTAATAATATAATTATATATTTTTTTTCCCGTGGGTGTTTTTAAACATGCTTTAGGTTATATACATAAAGCATGTTTCCATGTCACCTTTAGCCACCGAAGACAAAGGTCGGGTACCGGTGGCCCGCTCGCACGGCGAAGAGAGGAGTTCGCATGGTGGGTCTATGAGGTCACGCGCTGCCTCTTCCGTCACCCTGGACCGATTTGGCGAGGCGAGACGCATCCATAGACCACAGGAAAAAAAAGGTACCTCTAGAGTACGACTTACGAATTCTTTGAATGAAAGCGTAATTACCAGCGTTATAGAAGAAAACGGAATCCATAGGGATATATCTATTTTCTAGTTAGTCGTAGATCTTATCACAACACAATTATAATTCTTCAAATTACTGAATTTTTTAGCATTTAATATGCTTAATTATTTATAAATACCCGATTACGAAACGAAAAATGATTCGAAAAAATAGAGGGTTCGAACCCCGCTTGTGACATCATTTTTCGTTTCGTAATCGGGTATTTATAATTAATTAAGCATATTAAATGCTAAAAATTTCAGTAATTTGAATAACAAGGTTGTGTCATCGTTTAATACAATTCTAACAGTAAAGTTTGAAGTATTAAACCTATACAATGTGTAAACATTGTCCGGTAGATGGCATACGTCACCTTGAAGACGTAAGATATGATATGAAGCGAAATTTGCATGTCCTAAAATAGTTCACGATGGTGTAAGTGGCAGCACGATTGGGCCGGATTCCCAATAGGTGCGGGTTCGAACCCCGCTTGTGACATCATTTTTCGTTTCGTAATCGGGTATTTATATATAATTCTTCAATTTCATTATAATCAAATAACATTATCAAATATACTTATGTATATATAAATTGTCCGTGTGGTGACGGAGTAAGAATACAATTCACCACCGCACATAAAACGCATATAACAGCTAAGCAAGAGAAGGAAACTCGAAACAAAATCCTATACCAACACGTCTGACTAGCGTGGTAGCTAGGGTGGTAGTTACAGTAGGTCAATTTCCCTTCAATGACGGAGGAGGCTCGTGCCCAACAGTGGGATTTCTATGACCTGAAATGATGATGATGATGATTAATATAAAATCTTTTGCCTGTGGTACCACGATGCTGGTGGTTTCTACCTGCAGTAATGAACTCGATAGGTGATAGCACCACAATCTCTCAGAAAATTGGTTATGTTTCGTTCGTTGAAAGCTGGAGTCATAATTTTAACGACAGGCAGCGATTTCACTATGTTATAAGAAAGGTATCAGTCATCACTTAGCATCAAGTGTGTTTGTAGACTTAGCCGTCTTTTGTAGTGTAACACTGTACTGTCGTTAATTGTGTTATCATGTATGTAAAAGTGAGAGTGTATTTTTTGGCTATACTTTTTTTTATTTATTTTTTTATTTTATGCAATTTTTTTATTTTATGCAATTTTTTTTCTTGTTTTTATTTTTAATGCGCCACCACTTTGTTGGCTTTGATGTCTGACGTCGGAAAAAAAATAAAAAGGACATTGCTGAAAATCAGCGTTGTGGTGTTACATTGACATCACAACAAATGCTGAGCAATTATCCTTTTTTCTGCCGCAGCTGAGACGTTCACTCGATGTAATTATTATTATGTTCTCCTTATTTAGTTTATAGATTTTATAAGTTTTCATTTATTGTAAGGTTTATTTTTGTTTTTCTGTGTGTTCCTAACGTCTCTCCTATGTGGCACAAAATAAATACTTTTCTTTTTTTCTTTCTTGTTTTATCGCCTACCATTAAAAGAAATGAAAGAATCTATTTATTAACCGAAGGAAACCTTAAGGAGTAAGAATACTATTCTCCACCCCATATTTTACCCGTGGGTGATCGTACGAGACGACTAAGGGATATAAAATGCATATAACATCTATGCGAGAGAAGGAAAACTCGAAAATCAATAAACCCTATACCAACACGTCTAACCAGCGTGGTATAGTAGGTTAATTTCCCTCCCATTACGGAGGAGGCCCGAGCCCAACAGTGGGACATTTATGGGCTGTGATGATGATGATGATTTATTAACCACCATTTTGCTGTAATCCCAAATACTTCAGTCGCAATATGGTAGATACAGATTGCAACAGGCTTAGCGTTAAAATCTACAATATGAAATTACATACATACATACACACATACATATCATCACGCCATATCCCTTGCAGGGTAGGCAGAGAGAACAGAGTGCCAGAGAACTTTATCTCTGCATACTTCACTCGCTTCCTCAACATTCATAATTCTCTTCATGCATGCTCGCCGGTTTCGGAGACTCTTGACTCCACCTTCCTTCAGTACATGACCGATCTGGTCTAGGTAGGTTAGTCTCGGTCTCCCTCGGTACCTACATCCTTCCACTTTCGCATTGTATATCTTCTTAACCAGACGTTCGTTCGGCATTCTTTCCACATGTCCGAACCATCGGAGCATTCCCTTTCGCTTCTTTGCACCAATACTCTCTTTCATACCTACTCGCTCTCTTACGTCGTCGTTACGAATGCGGTCGGTCAGCCTAACTCCACAGATTTTCCGCAGAGATCGCATTTCGACCGCATTAATTTTACTATCATACTCTTTTCTGCATACCCAACTCTCGCTTCCATACAGTAATGTTGGGACAAGCACTGCGTTATGTATTGCTACGCGTGCCTTCTGGCTGAGGTGGTGGCTGCCGAGAAGTTGCCCCAACGCTCCGTTCACTCTATTTCCCGCATTCACTCTTCGCTCTATATCAGTGGTGTACCTTCCATCTCGACTAAATCCACATCCAAGATATACAAATTCATCCACTTGCTCTAGTACATCATTACCTATTGTTACTCTTACATCTGTTCTGGTTTTATCTCTTTCAAAGACCATTATTTTGGTTTTGCTCACATTCACGCGTAGACCCCTTTTCTTACAATCTAATATGAAATTAAGTCTTGGGAATATAATTATTAACCAGGTAATATTTGTTAGAGCTCGCCCAGTTTAATATCATAAAGCACCATTGAGCAATGTAAGGGTTGGTAGTATTTATAGCCGGTACTATCCCTTCATGAGCCCGTAGACATCCACTGTTGAACATAAGCCCCCACGAGAATTCCACTCAGATTGGTCTTGTGCCATCTGCGTCTAACACCTTTCTTCAACTTTGAATATATCGTCATTCCAACTAGTGGGAGGTGCAGCTATTAACCACACACGGTCCAAAAATTTAATTTTAATATCTTAATATTTATTAAATTACGCGTCACCTTGTTTGTCCGCAATGGACTGGACTCCTAAAGTACTTAACCGATTTTAATCAAATTTGGGCAGCATGTGTAGTTTGCTCCAACTTAAAAGATTGGATAGCTGCCATTTCAATTTATAGTCGCAATATTATTTTATTGCAAATTATTAGTCTATAATTTTACACAATTATCTTTTATCTCCAAACGATTCTAATAGATGGCGGTATCTCTTGACTGGATTGAGTAAATATTTAATAGATGGCGTTATGTTAAACGTACAAACGTTTTATATAAGCTACAATTTATTAGTATAACCACCACGTGTTACTTAGGCTACCTAAGCCACAGCAACCCGTGGCCGTGTCTGCTAGATATATAAAATTTATAAACTATTAAAAGCGAAGAACTAAATTCATCTTCAAGATCCATTGCTGTCATCTACCTTACACTAAAACTTCAAAAGTTTAAAACTATCTTAGTCAAGGTTGTAAATTTAATACGGAATTTCATTCTGTCAAATAAACGTTGCTAATCTGACTTCTCTGACATTTTACATATTAACTTTGCAGACAAGTTCTTGTGAACGAAGTTAGCAACTCGACAGTGCAAAGAGCTACTGAATAACTTGCCGGAACATCTTAGTTGTAAGAAGTTCTGTAATTTACACTATAATCACGCTCATGAATAAAAAATGTATAAAACTTTTGTTTTTCTTTTATTATTTTATTATAAAATACACCATCCTGAACTAAGGAAATAATCCTTGTATTGCGGGAAACTTAATAAACATGCATATAACGCAAAAAACTTACAACCAGATTCAGAATGTTCCGCGTGGAAATCGAACCTAAAGCACTGGTATGAAACGTCGGTACCTTAATCACTACGCCATCTGTGTATTTTTAATTTAAGGTAAAAGTTTCAGTTATTGCTATATGGTAGCGGTTACAAATATTACCAACACTTACATTGCTCGTGAATATCGTTTACTAACTAACTAAGAGGTTTATATTTACCTCATCGGCTCCTTGTCCCTCTCCATATCTGGTTTACAATTATATACCCAAGACGGGTTTACGTCAGACAGGCGATTGGCCATAAATATACATATTGCCGAAACTTTTGTAAAATATACTTCTACCTTGGAAACAATATATACTTTACAACTACAACAAGACCACCAGCGCCAAGAAGAAACCCCAAAAGACATGTTGTCGCTCAACATCTATGACACATGAATTGCGCTCTTCAAGCTTTATCCAAATGTAATAAAGCCACTTCAAGAACATTAATTTTATAAACAAACCACCATAACAATTAAATCAAACATAAAAAGAGCACGGACAAAAAGTCTGTGGAATAACATACTCATAATAAATATATATATATATATATATATATATATATATATATATATATATATATATATATATATATATATATACTCTACATATTATACATTATAAAACGAACTAAATGTATTTTAATATACAAAATAATTTACGCTCATTATTATATTTATTTAATTAGTACCATGTAAGATTTTTTTAAGGTTTTATTTTTGCAATATGTATGCCATATAGTTCCTATTGGCGTCCGTGACATCACTCATAGGTTCCATTTGAAAATCAGCGCCAGGACTCTGTTACCTGGCATATGCTGAAATAGAATCCTGATTGATACATTTCAAATACACATTTCTAATTTTAATATAATTGTATTATTTTGTACTTTGTTAAAAGAATGTATCAATAAATTTTTCTTTCTTTCTTTCTTTCTTCTTGAATGGAATGTCTATCATCATTCTCCTACTCTTATCCTAATTACTTGGGGTCGATACAATATGTACTCTTCTTTCGTAGTACATATTGTAAAAGTTATTGGCTATAGTTTTATGACCAGCCGCTTGCCAGACGTCAATCATCCTTGGGAATGTAAATGTTGACCAATGGCATCAGATGGTGTTGCCCCAGGTCGTTATAGGCTCTTAGTTGTCTTTTACGACATCCACGAGCAAAGTAAAGGATGGTAGTATTCGTAGCCGCTAGCTACCACACAGCAATAGAAATTAATGGAATGACTAAATAATGGTTTAAGTTGAATACGATTGTCTAAGATATAAATTGGATTTATTTTAAGTAGTATGTATTTTACTAACTTCTGTCCGCGACTTTGTCTGGGTAAAAGTAAATACATTATCGGGATAAAATATACTATATATTAATCCTAACAATGCTCTATCTATGTGACAATTTTCACCCATATCTATTCGATAATTTACGCGTGATTGCGTAACAAACATCCAAATACATTCACAAATTTTCACATTTACAATGTTAGTAGGATTTTTTTTTATTGCTACACACCTACCACATATAGCATATAGCACATCTGATGGTAAGTGTCACTGGCACCCATAGACCTTTGCAATACCAAGGGTATAACTAGGCCGCTGCCTACCAATACAAACCCCAAACCCACCCAATTGGGCTTCCAGCTCTCTCACTCACCGAACGAAGTGCAATAGCACATTGCCATTACTCATACGTCGATCTTCTACGGGAGTGTGGTACTAACAACCCCGGACGGACCGACCCGCGGGTGCAAATAGAAAACTGTCAACAGCGTGGTCCTACTACTTTCAATTATAATGGATTATGTTATTTATTTTATAATTCTAAGTAAAATATTGAATAAATTATTAATATTTGCCATTATTATTTTTAATAAACTAAGAATATTATTCACCACCTCTTGCCTTCTCGTAGATTGTAAAAGCTTAACTAAACTAATTAAAGAAATTTGTCATTTTTGTTGGTAATTGTTACTATATCTTATAATTGAAATATGAAGGCGTTGAAAAGACATCCATTAGTGCCATTAAAAAGAACAAAATCTACGAGGCTGTGGTAAATAAAATGTGTGGGTGTTAAGAAATTTGATTAGATTACAAAGCTTATTTTTATCCAGAACTTTTTTATAGCAATAAAAAAAACATTGTTTTCGTTTTTAATATAATTATCTCGTACTACCGAATAAATCCTTGTATCATGAGGGACTATCGGGCCACCGATAATAAGAATGGGGTACCGGTAGCACGACCATATGGCGTTGAGAAATACGTGTGCCGCAGAATATAGGGCCCGTAGCGTCTTATCTTTCTCCCTATACGGATCAGGCAGGGTGTGGCTATACCATAGCCTCACCCTCAAACAAAAAAAAGTGTGTGTGTCAGCTCCGACGCACGACTAGAGTTTACTCCTTAAGTACGATTATCAAAAAAAGCGCAAAAAAAGCTCATTTGACTAAAAATAATATATATATTTTTTATTTACATTTATTAAAACTGTTCAGTGAAGTATTATCTCACGTCAGAAAGTGAAAGGTGTGCAGAACAGGTAGCGCACCAAAAACGTAACGAGGTCATTCGATCACTAGATTTTACTCCTTAAATTTTTGTCATACCGGGCGCCTTATATGAAAATCGATTCTTAAGGAGTAAACTCCAAAAAGTTTTATGAGGAAGTCTTCAAATATATAATTAATAATAATAAATGACATGGCACACAAATCATAGAAAAAAATATTGCGGATTGATTAGATAATTATCCTGAGTAAATTGAACCCACGACACTCGGCAAGAAAAGTTGCTATTGAGACCACTATATATTTTCTTTAATAGGTTACATAATTTTATAATGAAATTGATGAACCTTTATGTAAAAAATCTTGTTAGCTCATATACATCCCATAGCTAGGCTCGATCTTTCTTCTCCTCCTGCTCCTATTAGTAGGGAGAATGACTTATTATACCACGCTAGTCAGATTTGGTTTGTTATAGAGTTATTTCAAGTTTTATATCTCTGGCACAGATGTTTAATGTGATTCCGTGTGGTGATGGAATAAGAATACAATTCACTACCCTTATCTTACTCGAGGGTGATCATAAGAGACTAGTAAGGGATATATAACACACATAAAATTGTGCAAGAGAAATGAAAACTCGAAATAAATCCCTATACCAACACGTCTGACCAGCGTGGCATAGTAGGTTAATTTATCTCCCATTATGGAGGAGGCTTCGAGCCCAACAGTGGGACATATATGAGCTGAGGTGATGATGATAATAGATGTTATATACAGATCATATAACTTAGTCCTATTTTAAAAAGACCATAGTCTAGGTTGGTAGGTCTAGAATGGTAATTTTCATTCTTGCTTTAATATCCAGCAAGAAATTTAATATTGTTATAATAGTGGCAGGACCACGCTGTTGATAGTTGTCTGTCTACAGCCGCGGGCCGGTCCATCCGGGGTAGTATCACACTCTGGCAGAAGATCGAGGTCTAAGTAATGGCAATGTGCTATTGCGCTTTGTTCGGTGAGCGAGAGAGCCGGCAGCCCAGCTGGGTGGGTTTGGGATTGTAATGGTAGGCAGCGGCCTAGCTTAGACATGCGCGAAACTGTGCTTCGCGAAGTGATGTGATATGACATTACATTTCGTGCCGAGTAATATTACATTTTACCATCACTTCAAACATCACACATTTCATGTCATGTGTGATCCGTAATGCGATAGCGCTCTATATATATGGCGGGCGGCGTCAAGAAATATAAGCTTTAACATTCTGAAAATAAAGCTCAAAATAAATATTGAAATTGAATTGCCAGACACAGAACATTGCAGAAATGCAGAACAGTACACGGGTGTTCGCGTCATGTTTAATGTGATGTGTGTGATGTGATGTTTAGTCGCGTAATGTGTAATAGATCAGTACACGGTCGGGTAATATTACGTGTGATACATCACTCGCATTACTTGCACATGTCTACTAGCTATATCCTTGGTATAACAAAAGTCCATGGGCAGCAGTGATACATCGAGCCTGGCAAACAAGACGGAGGCCCTTTTATTCCATGGGCCCCGTGTGAGGCTGCCCATCGGCGCCTCGTTAGTCATCAACTCCATCCACATCAGTATCTAGGCCCATATGAGGTACTTGGGTCTGGTGCTCGACGGGCGATGGTGGTTCCGGGAGCATTTCCGTCAAATTGCTCCCCGGCTGGTCGGCGCGGCGTCCGCCCTTTCTTGGCTCATGCCGAACGTGGGCGGACCCAGTTTCGAGGGCCAACGGCTGTATGCGGGGGTGATCCGCTCAATGGCCATGTATGGCGCACCCGTGTGGGCGAGGGCTCTGAACGCCCAGCTCAGGGCTGTACTGTGGAGGCCACAGCAAGCCATGGCGGTCAGAGCCATTCGAGGGTACCGCACGGTGTCTACCGAGGCGGCATGTCTATTGGCCGGGACATTCCCGTGGGACCTAGAGGCGGAGATGCTCTCCGACCTCTACCGGCGGGTTACCACAATGCGCAACGAGGGTGGCTCCCATCGTTCAACGAGATAGCCACCTGGCGTGAGGACACCCGCCGAGAAGTCATCGCCCGTTGGGCTGAGCGGCTGGAGAGGCCTAGACACGGTGTTATTACCGTTGAGGCCCTCCGGCCCGTACTGATGGAGTGGATGGAGCGGCGGCACGGAGTACTCTCCTTCCGGTTGGTGCAGGTCTTGTCGGGGCATGGTTGCTTCGGCAAGTACCTGCACACGGTCGTGCGGAGGGAGTGGACTCCGTCCTGCCATCATTGCGACAGCGACGAGGACACGGCGCAACATACGCTGGAGGTGTGTCCGAGCTGGGCCGGGCAGCGCCGTGACCTCGTCGCTGTCATCGGTGCCGACCTGACGCTGCCGGCTGTTGCGCGAGCGATGGTCGACAGCGTCAGGAATTGGGACGTGGTCGCCGCCTTCTGCGAGGCTGTCATCTCGCAGAAGAAGGCGGCGGAACGGGCCCGGGAGGATTCCCGTGACCCGGATCGCCGCCCACGGCCGGGGCGGCGCAGGCACGAATACCTACGCCTGATGCCGCCCTAACTGAGGCTTCGGGTGATCGGACCGGGGAATTGTCCAGTCACCCGACGTGAGGCCACCGCCTGAGGGCGACGCCTTGACGGCGAAAGCTGTCGGGGCGTCGACGAGAGTGGAACCTGAGAGGCCATACCGCCGGGCGGACCACCGAAGACAAAGATCGGGTACCGGTGGCCCGATCGCATGGCAAAGAAGAGATGCTTGCAGGGTGGGTTAATGGAGTTGCACGCCGCCTCTTCCGTCACCCCGGACCGATTTGGCGGGGTGCGACGTCCATAGCCCATCGCAAAAAAAAAAAAAAAAACATGCTTGCTCGTTTACCACTATAAGCAATAAAAAAAAGAAATTGTTTTGTTTTTTAGTTTAGACAGATGTAATATATTATCATTTTCCATTACCAATCAATTAATATATAATTAAGGTTGACGCAATATGTTATCGTAGGAATTGCAAAAGTTATTGGCATTAGTTTTATAACTGACCATCTGCCCGATGTTAACCTTTCTTGTGAAATTATTAATCAAATGGCATCAGGTATTTAAAACATTCTTTACGCCATTTACGTCACCACTTATTCGTATTCATAATATTATCGGCGAACAAAGTTATATTGGCATCAACTTGGATAGCATTATCCAAACTTATATCATGATGATATTAGAAATAAATATATCTTGTCGATCGCAATTTTCATTAAGTTTTGACTAACTGAACATTTCGCAGACTTAGCGTCCATAGTCACGGAAGCCTTAAAATATTTAAATAAAATCAAAAGTTTTCTCGACATAGATATTTTTAATAAAATTGCTAAAAAAAATCTATTTTACGGAGTCTGTCGTGTTTGTGTTTGATTTTTATTTTATCGACGTTTTACGGTAAGCGTTTTATGGTGTTCATGGTCCCGGAAGAAACGGGTCCTCCTGTGACCATGAGTGCTGTGAAGTGTTCGAAATGTCAGTTAATTAAATATCAAATACAGCCGCGATTGAGTCCGTAAAAATGCTATGCTTACGTGAACATCAGAAATCATTATAATATTTTTGGAACGAAGTTCCTTATCGCGCGTTGTGAAAGGGGGCTAGACGGAAAAAATTCTTACGAAAAGTTGTCACGACACTTTTTGCTATATTAAGCTATTGTAAGCTGTGCGGCGTCGCATGTTTCTCTGTCTGTCTCTCTCTCTCTTATAGAAAGCAAGCCAGATATTTTCATTTCTATTTCGCATTGAACAGTGTGGTGTCGCGACGATTTTTTTTATAGATAGAGTGATTCAAGAGGAAGGTTTATATGTATAATATATGCATAATGTACTAGAGAAACACTGATAATTTTAGAGGTTTCTAATGTGATGTCGTAAATAAACACATTATTTTGCGCTTACATTGCAAACGCTGGCTGAACCCTACGAAATAGATCAAAATAAAGTACTACAGTATTATACAGCTTAAAAAGGCCTACAAAAAAGTCCGCGATGGTATATATCTATCTCTTAAGGATAACATACTATATCCATTTTAATACTTTAAAAAATGTTCTATTATAAAACGGTAATTGAAAAGCTATTTACACAAATACTGTATTAATCCTTATCATTTTAAATACATTAGTTGGCTTGAGCATTTCATGAAGATATTTTTTTTCCTTCAGACCATGCAAATTAAATCAATACCTTAAGAGATATAGCAAAATCAAAATAATGCGCAACGAAATTATTTTCGCCCGTGACCGGGCCGCGTGGCCGGCTCGCGTTCGAGCTCGGGGCCGAAAAGTTTTGGTAGTCTAGTGGAATTGTATATCCTATTATTAATATTATAAACGTGAAAGTTTGTAATAATGTATGGATGTGAACATGTTTGTTGCTCTTTCACGTAAAAACTACTGAATGGATTTTGATGAAATTTAAAGTAATATAGCTTGCACATCAAAATAACACATAGGCTATGATTTATAAAGATATTTTGCAAATTGGCTAAAATATAACGATAATAATCGCTTAAGGCAGAAAAAAATTATATAATTAAAATAGAACTTCGTTCCATCCGGGTGTCCCTTGACACCTCCGGTTTTTTTAATTTGTTACTCGTTACTTTTTTTTGTATTAAATAGATAGGAAAAATGGAAAATAAATATCCAAGGTTCAATGACCTAAGCAATTGACACTCAAGTAGTTTTCAAATCAAGAAGTGATTAAAAGGACGATGCGCAAGTCTTTTTAATGTAGATGAAGCCGTTAATTGATGTTTCGGCCCGAGTTTGCAAAAGGATTGATTTACAAGTAATTAATACATTCAAATTATATTGTATTCTATCTATTCATAATAAAGTGCACAGATGGTGTAATGGTTAAGATACTTACCTACCGTGCTAAATGTCACGGGTTCAATACTTTCTTGGTCTTGGTCTTTCGGCCCGGCGTAAGTATCTAGGTAATAGGTCATCTACTTACTTCGGATCTGAAGGACAATGCTAATACAGAGAAAGGGCATAGAGTGTTGTTTGTTCGTGCTAATATTATAGCTCACAGATTTGTGCGTTGTTCGAAAGACGTCAAAATCACTTTATTTATGGCATTTTTTACGCCCTTCTATACGTGCAGTATATGCGTGAACTATTCGCGAGAACAGTAAAGTGCACTGCGTATACAATACAAAAATGTATTTAGGGTGCTGTTGGGGCTGTCTTGGTTCTGTAGTGCGTCGAGGATATTTGCCAAAGCGCGTATGGATTGCTTCTACGCTACCATACGCAAGCGGTGCACGTCCCTGGTGTGAAGGGTGCGGGCAAGCTGCAACAACATACTGAGCGCATTCGTAGAAGGTTATGACTCACGTGATCACTGTGGGATTGTTCATGTACGCACTAATGTAAAAAAAATATTTTAAAACATTGTATTTTATTTTAATTTATTTTATATTAATATTAATATATATTTATGAATTTTATGTGTTTATAATGATCCTAGTTGGTCAAATAAATAAATGAATAATAATAAATAGTACCCATAGAGGACAATGCTTTGTGTGATTCGCAAATTGTTCCCCTGAGTCTGAGTATTTGTACATACATACATACATATCATCACGCCATATCCGTTGCAGGGTAGGAAGAGAGAACAGAGTGCCAGAGAACTCTATCTTTGCATACTTTACTCGCTTCCTCAACAGTCATAATTCTCTTCAGACACGCTCGCCGGTTTCGGAGACTCTTGACTCCACCTTCCTTCAGTGCATGACCGATCTGGTCTAGGTAGGTTGGTCTCGGTCTCCCACGGTACCTACATCCTTCCACTTTCGCATTGTATATCTTCTTAACCAGATATTCGTTCGTTCGTTTTCTGAGTATTTGTGACCCTGAATTATATGTGTGTAAAGTCCCTTGTAATATAAGGATTATTTTTAGACAATATAAGAATTATCGCAAGATAAGAAATATTTTTAATTCTTAGAGCAGGACGTTGTCTTTGTAAAAATAATAAAAGAAGAAAAAATGTGTGTTATGTATATAATCGCCTTTCTTTAAATGTCTTGTACTTTCTAGTAAGTCCAGACGACGCCTGTAAGTTTCTAGGTCAACAGTTGAACTCTGCCAAGATTTTCGAATATATTCTTGGAGAACACAAACCGATTAAGACGTAAACCGAGATATTGCTTCGATATTGTTTCCTACAAAGTTTCAAAATGGTAAAATCATTTAATCTACCTCAATAAAATTCATATAAGAGTAAAAATAAATTGTGTGGTAAATATGTATCTTCTTATTCGGGTCATGTGTATTTTACATTTGTATAATGATGAAATGATCACAATAAAAACTGCCATTAAACTTAACACTAGGTAAATCATTAGTTTCTCACCCGTAGATCATAGGGCTATACTTAAAAATAGCGCCGCCATTCTGTCTACCTTTTTAAAACAATCGCGAGGCGCATGATTTTTTTCTATTATCAGTTAATCCATTTCATTTCTTTTATTAAATTTTTTATGTTTATTCTATTTTCTTTTTTTCTGTTTAAATGTTGTATCTATTGCTGTATGTATGTTATTTTCAATTTCTATTATTTATTTGTACCATGTGTGTTGCCTGGCTTCTATCGCTAAATGTTCTTTCTTTCTTTCTAAAATCCTACACAATGTATGTATCCATCCTTGGTGTAATATTATATTTTTAGAGAAGAAAAATCAATATATTTTAGGTTTTACTTAAATTTTAGGTCTCGCCAATGTAAAGAAGTAAAAATCAGCATTCAAACTAATCAATAATCAATGTTATGAAACGAAATCTACACATTGCTTATATCTAAATAAATAATCGTCAAGATAGATGACTATCCGACTGTAACAATTACTATATTCCTCTTTACATCGATTTAAAAAGGCATCTTTAAAAAATTCACTGACCCGAATCGTCTATTGTTTAAAAGGTAATGTTGCAACTTTTAATGCATTGACACGGTTCCAATATGTCTTCCTATGAAAATCATCGTTCTGTTTAATGGATATTAAATAACATAATGTGTTTATAATTCATCTATCGTTTTTTCTAAATGTGTAATGATGATAAATCAATATAATCGAATACCACTTATCCCAATTAAGTCAATTAGAAAAGACACGTATGGTTTTAAAAATACAAACTGTAAGAAATTTTAAATAACAGTTTACTGATTTATTTATAACAAAATGGACTGCACAGATGGCGTAGTGGTTAAGATTTTGATAGAAGTTGATTCAAATTCTACGCAGTACAATACTTTGTGCGATACACGAATTGCTGCTCTTAGTCTTGGTGTAATTTGACGGCGTGAATTATATGTTTATAAAGTCCCCCGTAATATAAAGACTATTTGCATAGTGCAGGATGGTGTTGAAAATAAAAACTGCTCTTATTCAGTGTCAGAACTCCTAAATGATGTTAGTTTATAATTAGTGTTATGTTATGTGTTTATTTTACTTTTATTATTATGTTTATTATAACATACTAATACGTAATACATTGCTAAATATAATTAATACATTTCTAAATATATTTAAAAATATAAAAAAGCGTGTTGATCCACCGGCAGCGAATGCAGGGTTAAACCAACGGTGGTTAAGGCTGCAAAGAGAGAAATTTTCTCTCTATGCGTGTCGTGTCGAGTAATATCCCATTCTACGTCAGATCCCTAATCCAACTATCTAATGCGAGCCTCTTTTATTATTGCGCAAGGCTCTTGGCTATTTGGCTATTGGTCTAAATGACTATCGTTACAATTATTGCCGTGTTTACATCCCACATGTCTATAATCTCATGAATTAAGTCTTTATATTTTATTTATTTATCTTTCTTAGTCTTCACGATATTCTCCTCGTGAGGATCAGTAATATCGACAATCATTGCACGGTTCTCCAGCCTGTCTATGACCACGATATCTGGTTTATTAGCCACGATAGATCAATCAGTGATTACTTTTATTGTTAATATTAATATTATATTGTTAATTTTATATGTACGGAGTAAGAATACAATTCACCACTCCCTATCTAACCCGTGGGTGATCGTACGAGACGAATAAGGGATATTAAACGCATATAACAGCTATGCGAGAGAAGGAAAACTCGAAACAAAACCCTATACCAACATGTCTGACCAGCGTGGAATATTAGGTCAATTGCCCTCCTATTGCGGAGGAGGCTCGCGCTCAACAGTGGGACGTGTATGAGCTGAGATGATGATGATGAATTTTATATAATAACAGTTTGGAAGTTAGTCGGTTTTGTTTTTTTTTTAAAGACATATGCCTTAACTAATGAAACAGTATTTGTAATGCACAATAACTGACATAACGTTAGAAATATACAACAGACAAATTACAGCAAAATTCAGAAGAACAATTTGTGGATTGTACGAAGTGTTCTCCTGCGTGGGCTATGAATCCACTACCACATTTTAACCACTACCATGGCTGAGCAATCAGTCATACTTTAGTTAAAATTATTGGGTTGATGGTACGATGGGTATTTCGTAAAATAAATATAAGATCTGTAATAGTAAGCGAGCATTACAAATTAATTCATATGGACGAAACTAAATAAAAATATTGCAAAGAAGGAGTGGTATTAAAACAAAAATCCTGACCCAGCTCAAGTAGCCAACATATATAGTAGCTTGATTTCCTAACAATTGTTGTGAAGAAAACCTGCTATCAACAGATAGATGTATATGGAGCGTAAATAAGTGAGCAACGTTAAATTAGTACAAAGGCCTCTGCACCAATTTAGTGCTTGCTACTACAAATTAATTTCGTCTTTGTCCAAGCAACAATACAGCCATATAAGTGCAGTAAATTACAACCGTAATTCTGGTGCTTCTTAATTAGATTTAGGACAGGGTTTTAAGTGAAGTCACTACAGATTTTAATTTAATAAAACTAAAATATATATATCAATAAATTTATAAGGATATTTTTGAAGTTATACTTCTTTTGGCGCGTTAGGGAAAAATGATGAGAGTAAATTTTTATGATGCGCGCGCGCACACCGTCACGAAAACCCGACACCCTGAAGTTAGCTATAGTCAACATTTTAGTTTTTTAACTAGACAATGCGTTATAATATAACTTTCAATGTATTAAATACCTTTTTTCTATTGTTAGTGTCGTTTTTTCTACAAAAGTAGAATAAGGCGAAAGATAAAATTTTTTAAAAGATTTTATCATGTTACGCCAAAGAAATATAACTTTTAACGCGTGTACATAAGTACACACACACTTTTTTTATTGATAATATCACCATATATCCATAATATATATTTTAGCGGTACGACCATGCTATTGACAGGTTTCTGTCTATAGCCGCGGGCTGGTCCGCCCGGGGTAGTACCACACTCTCGCAGAAGATCGACATCTGAGTAATAGCAATGTGCTATTGCACTTTGTTCGGTGAGCGAGAGAATCAGAAGCCCAACTGTGTGGGTTTGGGGTTTATATTGGTAGGCGGCATAGCCTAGACCTAGACCTAGCTATACCCTTGGTATTGTAAAGGTCCATGGAAGTAACACTTAACATCAGGTGTGCTGCTTGCTCGTTTGCTGCCATAAGCAATATACTAAAAAAAAAAAAAAAAATTAAAAAAAAAATTTTTTTTTTCTACCTCGGTCGTCTCCATCTGATGCCGTTTGGTCAACAATTACATTCCCAAGGAGGGTTGACTTGAGGCAGGCGGCCGGTCATAAAACCATTGCCAATAACTCTTGCAATATATCTGAATATATATTGCGTCGACCCCAAGTAATTGGGATAAGATCAGGAGAATGAATAACAAATGATAGAGTAAAAATACAATTCACCACCACATTTCTTATATGTGTTTATATTATAAAAGAATATGGTACTATCAAACTGGATATAAAAACAAGGACTGTGTGGTGATATCTATGAATATTGCCAACTCTTACTTTAGTCGTGAGTAAAAGACAACTGAAACCTTCATATTGACTTTAGCTAACTCCATCTGATGCCATCTAGTTAAGTATTGCGTTTCTAAGAAGGTTTGAGCTTAGGCAAGCGGCTTATCATAAAACTATTGCCAAATAACTATTTTTTTATTATTATTATGAGTATGTTATTCTACAGACTTTTTGTCCGTGCTGTTTTTATGTTTGATTTAATTGTTATAGTAGTTTCTTTACAAAATTAATGTTCTTAAAGTGGCTTTATTACATTTGGATAAAGCTTGAAGAGCGCAATTCATGTGTCATAGATGTTGAGCGACAACATATCTTTTGGGTTTTCTTCTTGGCGCTGGTGGCCTTGTTGTTGGTGAAACCCTTCTAGTAACTGCCAAATAACTATTTATAATATATACAATGAAAAAAGTAGGCACATATTGTGTCAATCTCAATTATTTGGGATAAGAGCAGGATAATAAAGAAAATCGAAATAAAGCTTTATTTTAATACCCCACATGGTATCTATACTATATAAAGTATAGTGTTACCCAAATGCAAGACCAAGATCTACAGCAAGTCTCACCGTGCTCCCTTACACAGAATTTTACGACTCCTTTGGCAAAGGAATGGTTATCAAGACTTTGTATTCTTAATACCAGTACACGGAGGAATAATCTGATGTTATTTTAAATAGTCTCATATTAGATAAGTGTGACTATAGCCCCCTCTCGTTAAGTGGTATGTACCTTTTTTTTTTTTATTTTTTTTTTTCGCAAGGTGGGACCATGGATGTGGTCGCGCCCCGGCAAATCGGCCCGGGGCGACGGAAGAGGCGGCGCGCAAACCCATGGACCCACCCTGCAAACACCTCTCTTCGCCGTGCGAGCGGACCACCGGTACCCGATCTTTGTCTTCGATGGCCAAGTGGTATGTACCTAATTATAGATAGTTGTACAGTGTGCGCCACTACATGCATATAATTTCATTAATTTAATGACTTCTAATATTTACGCGAGTGTATAATACATTTGAAATAAAACTATCTTTACGGATTCCATCGCGTTTGTAATTGATTTTTAATTTCCCGACGTTTCGAACACTTTACAGTGATTATGGTCACGAGAGGACCTCACGACACTATAAAGTGTGTGTGATCACTGTAAATTCATTAATTTAGTAAAAATTTTCATTTGTACGACATTATTTTTTATTGCTTAACATAGCAAACGAGCAAGCAACACACCTGATGATAAATGTTACTACCACCCATGGAGCTTCACAATACCAAGGGTATACAACCAACCCTAAACCCACCCAATTGGGCCTCCGGCTCTCTCGTTCACCGGACGAAAAGCAACAGCACATTGCCATTGCTCATATGTCGATCTTCTGCGAAAGCGTGGTACTGTCCCGGACGGACCGAAAGGACCTTTAGACAGAAAAGTGTCAACAGCGTGGTCCTACCACTTTTAAATGTGCTCAAAACAAATAAATCTGTGTTATTATAACAGCGAGAATTGTAAGACTTGCAAGACTCTTGCTGCAAGTTTTGTCTTGCATTTGGGTAACACTAATATAATATAGTAAGTCAATTTTCCTTCCACTTTGGGGAAGACCCAAGCCCAAATTTTAATGGTTTTAAAATATATAGGTATTTTATACGTATATACCACATGCCAGGCGAGCCACAGAAATTTAGAAATCGGTTTTGATGATCACATCAGAAGCGATGAAGAAGTGAGAGTCTATAAGGCTACATGCTGCCTTTTCATCGTTCTGGGTCATCACGGTTTCGATTCCTATGCAAAACAATACGTTGTGCAATCAATCTACTATCCAATAGTGTTATTCTTAGTCTGGATATAATTTGTGTCTGTCGATTACAGTAAAGTCCCCAGCAATACATAATTTATTTCCTTAGTGCAGTGTGTTGTTATTGTTTAAAAAAAAGTTAATGCTTCAACGTAAGTAATATCTTTCATCATCATCATCATCATTATCATCATCATCGTCATCATCTCAGTTCATGTATGTCCCACTGTTGGACTCAGCCTCCTCCATAATGAGAGGGAAATTTACCTACTATACCACGCTAGTCAGACGTGTTCGTTCCTATACCAAAACTAGTAGCGAAATCCTTTTCGCTACTAGTTTTCCTTCTCTTGCATATATATATTATATGCGTTTTATATCCCTTAATCGTCTCTTACGATCACTCACAAGTAAGATAGGGGGTGGTGAATTGTATCCTTACTTCGTCGCCACACAAAAAAAAAAGCAATATTTTCATGTTCTAAGCAAAATCGTAGCCAACATTAGAACTTAGTTACTTTAATTACATAAGCTTCTTTTTGTAAAATATCGGTAACATAGAGGCACTAAATATACGCACTGCATTATAGAATAAAAAAGAAATAAATAATGAAAGAACAACCTTTCACTTATGCTTTAAAGTTTAAAATCCAATGAAGCCCGACCCAGCGAGTTTGACCGCCGTTTCGACGTTTCCCTCCATTAACATTTTACATAGAGTTTCAATAAGCTTTTGCTTTGAAAATGGCTTTAAAATAGTTTTTTTTTCTTATTTAGATAACAGTTAATTTGGATAAATAATATAATTATTCGCTGTATTCAGAACACAGCTAGTGCAGCAACTTCGCTTCCGTGGCATTTTTTGCTGGAATGATCACGTCGCCCCGTGAAATTAATAATAATAATTTTAATAAAAAAAAATAACACTATTTTTGCTATGATAATAGCTTAATAGTTGCTTTGATAATACTTGCATCTAGTGCTCCGCTCAATACTCAATAAATTTGACATTTTTTTTTGCTATGGAGTTGTCACACCCCGCTAAATCCGACCAAGGCGACAGAAGGGGCGGCGCGCTACACCATAGGGCTCGCCCTACATGAACCTCTCTTCGCCGAGCGAGCGGGCTACCGGATCCCGATCTTTTCCTTCGGTAATAAATTTGACATAATACGATTTTTTTAAAATCAATAGGTAGTTCTTATAATTAGGATATTTAAACAAATTAATAAACTCTATAATGATATACATTCAGATCGATACCCTTGTTTATTCGTCCTTTTTTCAAAAAAAAAAAAAAAATGTCAAGATCAAACATTTAATATTAATTGCTTGTAAATACGAATAATAGCAGGAAATATGGTTTATATGAGCATATTTTGGTGTGAGATGATACCCGAAAGAGTAACTGGGCGGGCCGGCCATGGATGTCAAGGATTCGATCAGTGGCCGGCTTAATAGCTATGGGTAAAGAATAATGTACTGTGTGTACTTTCCGTGTGGTGACGGAGTAAGAATACTATTCATCATCCCATATCTTACCCGTGGGTGATCGTACGATACGACTAAGGGATATAAAACGCATATAACATCTATGCGAAAGAAGGAAACCTCGAAACAAAACCCTATACCAACATGTCCGACCACCGCGGTATAGTAGGTTAATTTCCCTCCCATTATGGAGGAGGCCCGAGCCCAACAGTGGCACATTTATGGGCTGTGATGATGATGAAACAATACTGTGGGTTATTGGGCCACACGCTGCCGTTTCGTCATCCCGAATGGAATGGACGGCGTGTGTCCAGACCATAACTGCTAAAAAAAAGGCATGTTTTGGTTTCATTTAATTATATAATTTTGTTAAGGAAAATATATAATTTAATATTTAATAGGCTTTCAAGCGTTATTTAGAGCTACAGTCGCAATGAACTACAATAAGTTGGATCGTGGGATTGTATTTGTTAATCAGACGTGGAGTTGAGTATGAAGCTGGCTCAGATCAATGTAAAACTCTTAATCTTCTTTTACGACACTCACGAGCAATGTGTATGTAATATTCGTAACCACTACTATACTCATCATGGTCATCATACTCCTATCCCAACTACTTGGGGTCGATACAATATGTACTCTTCTTTCATAGTACATATTGTAAAAGTTATTGGCAATAGTTTTATGACCGGCCACCTGGCAGACGTCAACCGTCCTTGGGAATGTAATTGTTGACCGAACAGCATCAGATGGAGTAGACCCAGGTCATTATAAGGCTCTTAGTAGTCTTTTAAGACATCCATGAACAAACTAAGGGTTGGTAGTATTCGGAGCCGCTACCACATAGCAACTACTATAACCGTATAATTGAACCGTTTCATTAAATTAAAAATAAAATTCTAAACTACTATTTTCCTTACAATACAAGAATTATTGCCTTACTTTTTTAAATAAACACCACCTTGCGGTGATTTATTTAAATTAAACCAGTGTAGTTAAAATTCAGTAAAAAATTTTAAGAATATATATAACACCAAATTTTTCTTTTATATTATAGACACGCCTTGGATATTTTTAAGTCATTCGGAGAATGATTTGTTTGAAAATAACTTTTATTTGAGTAAACCGAGCGAGGAACCATCAAACATCAAAGCATCTCTCAAAACTTGTCTCACAAAAAGACTTTGTTTTAATGATCATCCCAGTGTAGTGTGCTTTAAAGAATTGTTCATTCTTAATACAAGTGTACCCGGACAAACAAATTCTCAAAGTAAGCTAAAAAAAACTGGAAAAAAATATAAGACATAGTAGATAAATGCATCTTCATAATCTCTATAAACAAAATTTATATATTTTGTTTGATTCTATAAGAAATACTTATTAGTATAAAAAATAATCTCGCAATTGAAACTAGGGTAAAGTAAATGTTCTTATTCATACATTACAATATTTATCGAAATCGATATCGCGCTGGAAATTCTTAATAGCAAAGAATAAAAATTGCTACTTTAAAAAGAACAGGTTCTTCCTTTGTAGTAACTGCCTGCCCAACAAAATCATAATAAAGTCGTATGACCATAAGTAATGAAATTAGTCATTAAGGTTTAAATTAAACGAAAGAATACAGCTTTCATAAAAATAGCCAAAAGAATCAAATGCACAATAAAAAACTCTTAAATAAAGTTCAGAGCTCGGAAACCTTTTTCGCGACGCCGAAACTCAGAAAGTGATTTAATTCCAATTCATTCATGACCCACCGAATGAGTCCATCTTAATTCGTTCTCTGCTCCTCACTTCAATAAAAGTTACAAGATTCCGAAAATTACTTGTTCAATTGAAAAGTTTTCGGATTGCCAGCGAGGAAAATAATTAAATTTAGCTCAAAACTCCTGCGGAAGTGACTAAGTTTTAAAATGGTTTATGACAATATGGATTTATTAATTTTCTACGAATAGAATATTATCACGCTCCACTGATATGAGTTAAATTTATGTTTAAGAAATTGACTTGTCATTATATACATAGAAGAAAGTGAAATTTTGAATATTATTGTAGATAAATATTAGGAAGATCGTATATCTTCGGGCTACACTTTTAATTGCAAAAGGTGAGTATGTAGTACTTATCGAAAGTCACGAAAGCGGATTTTTTTTTAAAGAACTAACTATATATTTATCAGATAATAATATTACAAAAAAAACGTGTCATTATGAAAAAAAGGCTATTAAAAAGAAATCACAATATTTTGATGGCTTCTTCGTGATTTTTTTGCAATTTAGCTTTAGTTAACTTCAGCATTCATTACATTCATTATTATATAATTTGTATAAACTCTAAATATCTTTTGTTAAACTTAAAATCAATCAGACTTATTTAACTAGTTGTATGTCAATTTTCATGCCAACGTTTTAGGCCTATTAGTTCAGCTGATTAATTATATTAATTTTGATTAATAAATTCCTTATGAATGAATTTATTAGTTTAACTTAATTAAACTGCATATTGAAATTAAATATCAATTTTGGTAATGACGATTATCAGGTAATTGCTTAAGAACACCGTGTGAGTAGTAATGCTTTCTATTCTGTAAGTGCTGTACGCGACAAGTAACTACTCTAAGTAGATAGAAATAATACAAGAATAGGCAAAATCAATAATATCATTTCAACCCCTTTGGCTAATTTTAAATATATTATGGCTATCTATTATATCTATGTCCCAGAGTAGGATATAGCCCGAGAAAATGAAAAAAAAAATATTTTATTTTAATTTCAAATACGATAAAAAGTGTTTAATTTAAAAAGCAATTGTTTAATAACAAAACTGAATTCACTCTATGGGAAATTTTCTATTAAAGAACAGACCGATGCAATTTACCAAGTTTTAAAGCTAATTAAATCAATTTAATGAACTTACTTAACTCGGTCACCCCTTTTTAACTTTTAATAAGATAACTTTTACTACAAGCGCAAAAAAAGATCTGAGAATTGTCCGAAGTAACATAGGAGTACTCCAAGGGATTATACTAAGACCATTATGATAATTACTCACATGAACTAACTCTAACTTAATTTGAATGAGTGGGTTAGCGTAAAAGCTTATCCTAAAGAGATTAATGTTGAAAGAGTACTACATTAGTCGAAGTAATTACTGACAGAAGCAATTAATTCACTTGTGGCCCTTTTTCATAATAGTTGAAATATTGTCGACCCACAAACTTTTCAAACTATTCTGATTGATTTTGATACATTAAAAGTGCTATTTTAGTAACATTACATATTAGATAAATAATATATAATAGAGGACTTAAAGAGGGTTAGATAAATAACATATACAAAAAAGGATCGTTTCTAATGACATTATTGTGGGGAGACCTATGATCAACAGTGGACAACCCGTAAATGTTGATGGATGAATGATTAAATAAATCAAGGCGCTAATATGTAATAAAAGTTTTAAAATACCCGACAATATAAATGCAATAGAATCTCTCGTTATTGAGAATACTAATACATAAACACTGAATTCCTAAAATGTATTCTCACCAAGCAAAATAGATTTTAAACGATTTACCATAAATTAAATAATAATAAAGAATAATCAGCAAATACGTTTAATTTTTTAAATAAATTACGAATTCATATAAAAAAAAATATATTAAGAAATAGAATACGGTATATTGTAGATATTTATCTGCTTGAATCAATCAAGACTTTAATTAAAATACCAAGCGCTATCAAAGTTAACGCTACATTTGTAAAACAAAATCACTTACCATATATCATTGACACGAACAGTAGAATCGCATTCAATACATACGAATGCTTCTTTATTCTCTTTGAACCTCCAGCCATTTTGTTATAATTTTTTATATCTATATATATATATATATATAATATTAAATTTAATATTGTTAATTTGACACTCTTTTCCTTTTCATCGTCACTTATCACATAAATATATTTTGAATTGTATAATTTTACATTTATCTTCTAATTACTATATAATCAAACATGTTGTCACAATTTATTCCTTTTTAGATCTTTAAAGGATATCATTAAACATGTCAACATTTATTCTAGTTAGTAATTAACACGTTGACAAATAGTTTTATGACACTCAGTTAAAATTAATGTCCCTTTCGTAAATTTAAAATGCTCGTTAATGTTCGTCTATTTTTATTATATTCTTAACCGACATTTGACATTTAAATTGTATAGTATAAGTTATACCAGTAATGGGTATTTGGATTACTGCATCGAACATAATGGAAAAATGGCATCTAAAATTAACTTGAAAATGTTGTTTTTAAAGATAAATCTTCCTTAATCTTAGCGCGTAACTTTAAATATTTGTTCTAATATGATTGTTTTTCGTTGAATATAAAAAAAAACCACTTTGCACATTACACACTCGTTCGTATAAGTTTTATTTCACAAAAGGCTTCACTGATTTTTTTGTGTTTAAGAAGTAGTTATATATGGACATCGTCAATGGTTATTCATTTGGTAGAACAGCACACGTCCGTTTAGGAAGGTAGCTGCGAAAGCACTGGCTTACATAAGGGATTCGGCCGGTGCCAACCGCGCGTCTGTTGGAGAGGGATGGCAGAGGATTTTCATAAGGGTTGCAAGTTGCTTGCGTAGAGCAATGAAAGGGACGGAAAGAGATTTTCGCATAGATGCTGTGGTCCTCTGTAACGTACCGTTAAAATCTCGTGTGAAGACGCAATTAAAATGTACATTAATTTGTAAGAGACGTTTTCAAAAGCAATACATTTAAGTGTTTGATTTGAGATTTAATACTCGTAGTGAATATGTATATAATTTCTAATAGCAAGAAGTAATAATTAGGCAGATGTTTATTAAATATCGTCTCAAGAAAATATAAATAAATTTTAATTAAAGTTTTACTAGTCATATGATGAGAAGGTGGAATTAGAAAATAAAGTCATAATTTAAAAATCCGTGTGGTGATGGAGTAAGAAAAATTAGGGTTTTAAAATATGGTTATAAAAGTAGGGTTAAAAATATGGTTATAAAAAGTAGGGTTAAAAAGACATGGGTAAAAAATAGGGTTAAAAAAATATGTAACAAAATGTATGTAACAATTAGCGTAATTTTTACATACATTTTATTGCATATTTTTTTCTTTCTCATATTTATTTTCTTTCACCTCTCATCCCTTCCATTATAAATAAGTTAGAAATCATACAGTGTTTAATGAAACTTCTTCTCTCTTTATTAATCTATCGACGTCCATTGTTACACAAGCCTTTCCAAGGAGAGATAATGTAATAATCTTCACGCCTTGAAGACAGGTTATCGATCGCAAATGGTGTTAATTTATCATAACAATACTGTGTACAATTTTTCAGATCATCATCATCTCACCTCATACTCGTATATGTCCCACTGTTGGCCTCGAGCCTTCTCTATAATGGGAGGAAACTTGACCTATTATACCATGATGGTCAGACGTTTTGGTATAGGGTTTAGCGGGTAAGAGTAGTAATACAATTCACTACACTTACCCGTGAGCGACCGTAAGAGACGACTAAATGGTATAAAACGCATATAACATCTATCCAAGAGAAGGAAATCTCGAATTTTCTGCAAAACAATATTTTGTGCGATCCACAAAGTGCTGTTCTAAGTATCGATATAACTAATCGGCGTTAATTATATGTTTGTAAAGTCCCCCGCAATATAATGATTATTTATTTACTTTGTGCAGGGTGGTCTTTCAAAAAATGACAGCTAGTAGGTAAGCTGCATTTGAATAGGTCAAAGATGAGAACAGCCTCGCTGACCTGCTATATTGACGACTTTAAAAGGCGTAGTCGCAAGTGACCGCATCTACTTCCACTGTTGGTTAAATCTGATATAATTGCAACAACCACAAGCAGGCTCATTATTTAAGGGGGATATTTAAAATAAAACAATTTTTAAGGATCCCCGGAGAGTGTTTCCGTGACCATGAAGGCTGTAAAGTGTTCGAAAAGTAGGGAAATTCAAAATCAAATACCAACGCGATAGAATCCGTAAAAACAATTTTATTTCAAATGTGAAATACTTGCGTAAATATCAGAGATCATTGAGGAACACCTCGATACGGGGCAGTCATTTTCTCGTAGTAGAATGGAGTTAATACTCAAAATAGTAATCCTCTAGACGGGATACCAAGCTCCTCGTCACCCCAGACAGTTTGGGCGTGATGTGGCTAGACCATGATATCTCAAAAAAGGCGACAACGTTTTGTTTTTGAATTGGCTACAATCCAAGTAATGGTGAGTTCAACAATTATATGTAGAGCAAATAATCTCTTTAATTTAATTAAAATTGTAGAGAGAAAGTTAGTTTTGTTTCTATAAAAGATAGTCTCAGCAACTACTGTACTTATTTTAAAAAGTAACATTATCATCATTATCATCAAACCTTCATCACAGTGAGATGGAAATTAACCCATTATACCATACACGGGTCAGGTGAGTTGGTATAAAATTTTATTTTGGATTTTCACTCTCTGATATTTTTTTTTTTTTTGACAGCTGGCTACGGTACGTCACGCTCCGATTATTTGTCTGGGGCGACAGAGAAGCGGCGCACGACTCCGTAGATCCACCCTACAATATACGTCTCGACGCCGTGCGGGTGGGTCACTGGAACGCGGTCTTTTTCTTCAGTGACCCAACCGTCGGTCTACCCTCACGTAATCCTCACTTGTCGACGCTCGGACAGTTTGCACCATCGGGGTGTCGTCCTCACGCGGTGGCCTCGCTCTAAGTGCGGCCAGACAATTTCTCGGTCCGATCACCCGCTGCCTCTGTTAGGGCGGCATGAGGCGCAAGTACTCGCACCTACAGTCGCCTGCGGCAGCGCGAATCCTCGTAGAAAAGATCCTCCGGGATTTGCTCCACCGCTTCCTTCTGCAAGATAACGGTCTCGCAGAAAGAAGGGACTGCGTCCCAATCTCTGATATATATAGATGTTATTTGTATATTTTATCCCACCTCCACCCATGACAAAGATAGCAATGGTAATATGTATTCTGACTTCGTCAGCGGATAGAAAAAAGTTTCATACGTCGTAATTATTGCACTTGAAAAGTTCTGAGTGAAAATTCTACGTTATGAATTTTAAATTTGATAAATAAATAATTTGCTATGATATTTTATCAAAGCGATATTTAGCCTTATTTATAAATTTTAGTGTTTAAATTATCATTAAGTTGACTGCCACAGAAATTAATATTTAATATTATCTTCTAGTCTTCTAGTCTGTGTGGTGACGGAGTAAGAATACAATTCACCACCCCTATCTTATCCGTGGGTGATCGTAAGAGACGACTAAGGGATATAAAACGCATATAACATCTATGCAAGAGAAGGCAAACTCGAACAAAAACCCTATACCAACACGTCTGACCAGCATGGTATAGTAGGTCAATTGCCCTCTCATTATGGAGGAGGCTCGAGTTCAACAGTTGGATATATGTGAGCTGAGACGAGACGACGATTATCTTAGAAAATATTACAAAAAATATACAAGGACCTCTCCGTGTGGGTCATCACTACCGTAACCTGATAAGGTAAGGAATATAATATATCACCATTCCTTACTTTTCGGTGGGAGAGGTAAAAAATGATTAAAGGTAGACAAAAGTATAGCAGAATTATTTTGAGGAACATAATATCAACAGAAATCGCTAAACTTATTGATAAGCGTTGTGATTATAGCATTTTTTCTTTTCGTGTGGAGGCCTATCTCTTGCAGTAGAAGTATGATAGGCTAATAATGATGATATGGCTACCGCTGATCAGCACATGGATACTTCAGAAAAATCTGCACATAATCGCAATTTAAAACCAAGCTTATACAGTACGATGTATCGCCTTATTACAAAGGCATAATGATAACTAGTCTACAAGGACAGTTAGTCTTACCATGACCATGAACTTTGTAGTATTCAAAATTAAATACAGACGTGATAAAAGACGTAAACATATTTTTATTTCAAATTTAGTATTATATAGTTACTTCGTTCAGGGTTTATTTGAAAGGGTAACCTGTCGGGTAGAGTACCATAGGTGTTTGTCCATGATACCTATGGTTTACTCAAAAAATGATGATGAGAGGTAGCATACTGGATCATAGAACCTCAAGATATCTTACTATGTCTTCAGGTGTTTGCACGGTGTACCGTTGAACTGAGACCCACCAAAAATATACATATTTATACTGTATTACATGCTGTTATACCAATTACTTATCGACTATATACTCAACTTCCATTACACATATTGCAATAGATAATGACTTTGAATTTGTGACCAGCCGACTGCCTGACGTTAACCCTCTTTGGGAATATAATTATTGACTAGACGGCATCAGATGTAGTTGGCTTAGGTGGATGTGAAGCTCTTAGTCGCCTTTAATGATAGCCACAATCAAAGTAACGGTTGGTAGTATTCATAGCAGCTGCCACATAGCACACTGATTTATAATATATTATATAAGTATAATAAAAAAAAATATAGTTTTTAATTTTTTTTCTTTTTCAGAAAAATGATAACCAGTGTGGTAGTGGCTATGAATACTACCAACCCTTACTTTGCTCGTGGATGTCATAAAAAACGAGTAAGAGCCTTATAACGACCTGGACCAACTTCATCTAATGCCCTTTGGTCAACAGTTACATTCCCAAGGAGGGTTGACGTCTGGCAGGCGGCCAGTCATAAAAATATTGCCAATAACTTTTACAATATGTACTGTGAAAGGAGAGTACATATTGTATCGACCCCAAGTAATTGGGATAAGAGTAGGAGAATGATGATGAATAACAATAAAAAAATATGAAATTAATTTTTGAGTTATACTATTAACGCCAGCGTACTCGTAGCTCCGGATTTTGAGAAACCACGCGTTTTATTTTAAAAAGCTTTGGTTACAGAATACTTTCATACAAGGTACTTATTTTTAATTAATCTCAAAACTAATTGGATTCCTAACATTCTATATGTAAGTATTTTTTACTTAGAATCTTTTAAACATTAGCGGGACAAAGAAACCGTTTTATTGGCGGAAGTAATATCCCCGAAGTTGTGTACACTAATTTAGATTTGATTTAAGATCTGTGTACTTTTAAGAACTAAGAACTACGGTGCAAATGTAATCCAAAATGCACTTAATCAACTTTCATATAAAGTATAAATTGTATTGCTGAGGAGATTGTTTCAAAATAGACACGACAATAAGGGGGAACGATTTTATAATTAACTGCAATCAACACGGACGTATAGAATTTCGAAAATTTTGTACAATCACTAACATAACACATTATGACGCTATAATATTAAAAAGAACATTTATTATTAAATAATTTTAAAAGATTATTAAAAGTGAAATTGAATAAAACTAACGACCAAGTTCTTTAGTATCTTTATGATGTAGAAGTTATCATTAACATGAATGCTGAAGATCGTAAAAAGGATGTAAATCTTAAAGAACATTTAAAAATTACTTAAAGTAAGAGAATTATGAATGGAATATTTTTAGGTTTAATTTGAAACTATATTTCTATTATGTGCATAATAAAATTAAACATATTCCTTATCAGATGGAATCATGAATTAATTCGTATCTCTAGGGTCTTCTCAATGAATATTCATAACTATTATTGATACTCGCTTTAAAATTAGCTCTAGTTACTAGATTTACTATTTTTCTAAGCAGAATAATAAATAGAGATATTAATGTGTGTTGAGTGCTGTGTGATAGTGGCTACGAATACTATCAACCCTTGCTTTGCTCGTGAATGACGTAAAAGCCGACTAAGAGGCTTATAACGACCTTGGCCAACTTCATCTGATGCCGTTTGGTCAACAATTACATTCCCAAGGAGGGTGACGTCTGGTAGGCGGCCGGTCATAAAACTATAACCAATAACTTTTACAATATGAACTATGAAAGAAGAGTACATATTGTATCGACCCCAAGTAACTGGGATACGATTAGGAGAATGATGATGAATAATGAAATATTTATTTTTGTTTTTTATACATACATACATACATACATATCATCACGCCATATCCCTTGCAGGGTAGGCAGAGAGAACAGAGTGCCAGAGAACTCTATCTCTGCATACTTCACTCGCTTCCTCAACATTCATAATTCTCTTCATACACGCTCGCCGGTTTCGGAGACTCTTGACTCCACCTTCCTTCAGTACATGACCGATCTGGTCTAGGTAGGTTAGTCTCGGTCTCCCTCGGTACCTACATCCTTCCACTTTCGCATTGTATATCTTCTTAACCAGGCGTTCGTTCGGCATTCTTTCCACATGTCCGAACCATCGGAGCATTCCCTTTCGCATCTTTACACCAATACTCTCTTTCATACCTACTCGCTCTCTTACGTCGTCGTTGAATGCGGTCGGTCAGCCTAACTCCACAGATTTTCCGCAGAGATCGCATTTCGACCGCATTAATTTTACTATCATACTCTTTTCTGCATACCCAACTCTCGCTTCCATACAGTAATGTTGGGACAAGCACTGCGTTATGTATTGCTACACGTGCCTTCTGGCTGAGGTGGTGGCTGCCGAGAAGTTGCCCCAACGCTCCGTTCACTCTATTTCCCGCATTCACTCTTCGCTCTATATCAGTGGTGTACCTTCCATCTCGGCTAAATCCACATCCAAGATATACAAATTCATCCACTTGCTCTAGTACATCATTACCTATTGTTACTCTTACATCTGTTCTGGTTTTATCTCTCTTAACTCTTACATCTGTTCTGGTTTTATTTGTTTTTTATACCTCTGCCAATTTCGTGATATTCTTATACATATTATTGTTACAAAATTATTGATACTTTAGAGGAAAATACGATAAAACTCGTTGAAGTAAGTGAAAAATTAACCTTATCAATTGATAAAGCTAGCAGCTAGCACTTTGTTTAACGGTTCAGTGAATTCACTGACCTCACATTTCATAATTCATTCGATCAAAATATTTTTATGTCTATTTGACTACAGTGTCTTATGTTTTTGAAATCGACTTTCTATTTGAGATAATGTATATATATATATATATATATATATATATATATATATATATATATATATATATATATATATATATATATATATATATATATATATATATATATATATATATATATATATATATATATATATATATATATATATATATATATATACATATATATATATACATATATATATATACATATATATGTATATGTGTGTGATGACATTTTATATATTTTTAATACTTATTCACACTCACGTTCTTCATTCAGTTCTTCAATTTATTACATACGTATTGTTTTTCAGCCTATATACGTTCCATAAAAGAGATAATACCATGATCCATGCAATTTTTGACAGACAGTTTTGCGATCGTAATGGGTGTTATAAGTTTTCCAGTAGAGTGCTGCGTTTTTTTTTTGTTTCTAGTAATTCATCACCCAGTTTTTACGTCTCCAACAGAAAAGGCTAGCGTTAGTTAAATTCTAGCCCACCACAATAATTATAAATGTATTACTAAAAACTCCAAAAGATAATGTTCTTTATGTATTACTAACTAACACGAGAGATGCTGTTTTGTATGATGAATTAAAAATAGTTTTTTTGTTAGTTAATTACAACGCCATCTACCAGGTCCTAATGCATTATTTCAGTTATCGAAAACCATCTCATATTATTTCCTTTCTAATGAAACCGAAGCACATCTGTTGGATGCATTCAAAGTCATATACATACATACAGATCATCGCGCCATATCCCTTGCAGGGTAGGCAGAGACAACAGAGTGCCAGAGAACTCTATCCAAGCATACTTCACTCGCATCTTCAACATTCATAATTCCCTTCATACACGCTCGCCGGTTTCGGAGACTCTTGACTCCACCTTCCTTCAGTACGTG
Source organism: Lymantria monacha (assembly GCA_905163515.2). Lineage (NCBI taxonomy): Eukaryota > Metazoa > Arthropoda > Insecta > Lepidoptera > Erebidae > Lymantria > Lymantria monacha. Next base: position 30,468,601 of record LR991091.1, on the reverse strand, counting down.
ATCAATCTGGTCTAGATTGATTAGTCCCGTGCCCCCTATATATATATATATATATATATATATATATAAATATATATATATATATATATATATATATATATATATATATATATATATATGTATATATATATATATTACTTCTAAATGGAAATCATAGAGTTCTAGTTATTATTACGCTGTCAAAGGACTATTACATGGTTTTAAATATGAAACCAGTAATGTTAACTAAATGAGAATCGATAATTCATCGAGTGTACACGTCTCGTGCTTTCCCGACAGATGTTAACATACGTTGTTTGTTGTCTCAGTTCGAGAGATATGTGTGTTATTTCTTCTTCAAGAATGCCCTACGTATGTATGTTTTTATTTATGTCATATGAAATTAAATGACATGTCGATGTTGTTAAATTTTGCGAAATTTAATTATGTTTACATTTTATTTATATTTATTTCTTATTAAATGATAAAGTTAGGTTTGGCATTAAAATTTATATAGTATATTACTGCAGCGTCGAGCAAGAGGCATTGATGGAAGAACGTATAAATGTGGGCCTAGGCGTAGCCGAGGCACACATACGTAAGTCCATCAAGTCCTAGTTATGGTCAAGGCTTGTATAGTGCTTTTTGTCAAATAATGCGCGGAAATTAAAACTAAGCAGTACTAAGTAGTACTGTATACATGACGAACAATGAATAACATTTTTCACGTGCTAAAGGTTTTATTTGTTTTTTTTTTCATTATCAAAAAGGTTTATTTTTCAAGTCAGTTCGAAATTAAAATAAAACTCTGATAAGTTGCCTATAATGGCTGCAATACTTTGAAGTAACAAATAGTTCCATTTTTAAAATACACGGTAGATATGAATTTACATATATGTATATTTATTTGGCCGCTAAAACACGACAGATATGGATTTTCATTCATTTTTGCCGGCCGCTGCTCGCATGTATTTGGTCAGTATAGCAATATCGATTTATGTCGAAGAAGGTTGTCAAAATAATGCTTAAATTTCGAAGCATATTTGAGAAAAAGACATTTTTACAAATCAATTATTAAAACGTATTATTACGACGCTTCCACGTCATAATACAGGTTATCTGTTAAAAGTGAAATTGCAGGCTACTACTGAATTGAAATATATGCCTGGATTTCATTCAAAAGGTTGACAGTTTATTGACGGTTTAAGAGAAGTTCGGTCAAAAAGAAGGATAATTACTAATTGTATTTTTTTTTAATTTATACTGTTAGTAGTAGGACCACGCTGTGGGCAGTTTTCTGTCTACAGGCGCGGGCCGGTCCGTCCGGGGTAGTACCACACTAACTAAAATCGACGTCTGAGTAATGGCAATGTGCTCTTACGCTTCGTTTTGTAAGCGGGAGAGCCGAAAGCCCAACTGGGTGGGTTTGGGGTTTGTATGTAGACAGTGGCTTAGCTATACCCTTAGTATTGCAAAAGTCCATGGGTAGAAGTAATACTTACTATCAGGTGTGCAGCTTGCTCGTTTGCCACCATAAGCAATAAAAAAAGTAAATAGGTTGCCTATAAATATTCCAAAAATCTATTTGAGTGATTACCAGGTAAACAGGCTATATCACTATCTTGGAAAATTTATAATACTCATTTCTAGTGCCAATTCGCCTGACAAACGCTGAGAGATTCTTTCTTCCTTTACTACTACTACTTTACTGGAGCAGCTTGTCCCCTCCCCCGGGGCGGACGTCGGTCCCTCTTCGCGCGGTCAGCCTCTCGGCGGGTGACGGACTAATTCCCCGGTCCAGTTACCCGCGGCCTCGGCTAGGGCGGCATCAGGCGCAGGTAATCGCGCCTACGCCGCCCCAGTCGCCGGCGACGGTTCGCGTCATCGAGGAGACGCTCCTCGCGCACGCGCCCCGCCGCCTCCTTCCGCGAGACTACTGCCTCGCAGAAGGCCGCGACCGCGTCCCAGTTCCTGACGATGTCGAGCATGGTCGGCAGCGTCAAGTCGGCACCGATGATTGCGACGAGTTCACGGCGCTGCTCTGTGTACTCTCCCTCCCGACGACCGTGTACAGGTATTTGGCGAAGCATCCATGCCCCGTCAAAACCTGCACCAGTCGGAAGGAGAGCACTCCGTGCCGCCGTTCCAACCACTGCATCAGCACCGGCCGGAAGGCCTCCACGGTCCGCACACCGAACCGAGGCCTCTCCAGCCGGACTGCCCAACGAGCAATGACGTCTCGGACCTCGGTTGTATGTCCTAACCATGAAGGAGTAATACATATTTTTTCTTTCTTTCTTGCATAGATGATATATGCATTTTATATCTCTTAGTCGTCTCTTACGATCACCCACGGGTAAGAAAGGGAGTAGTGAATTGTTTTCTTACTCCGTCACCAAACGGACACGTAGCCACGCTTCCATCCATCCATCCATCAGCCTGTAAACGTCCACTGTTGGACATAGGCCTCCCCACGAGAATGCCATCTATAACGGTCCTGTGCCACCTGCATCCAGCGGTTTCCTGCGACCTTGATGAGGTCATCAGTCCACCGAGTGGGGGGTCGTCCTACGCTGCGTCGTCCGATTCGTGGTCGCCACTCGAGAACCTTTTTTCCCCAACGGTTGTCGGTTCGTCGAGCGATGTGGCCTGCCCATTGCCACTTCAACGTGCTAATCCTTAGGGCTATGTCGGTTACACCCGTTCTTCTACGGATTTCCGTATTTCGGATTTTATCACGTAGAGAAATACCGAGTATAGCCCTCTCCATAGCACGCTGAGCGACTTTGAGCCTTGTTATGAGGCCGACATTAGCCACGCTTAGGATTTTTTAAACACAACATCCTTTACAGAAACAATCCTTGTATTACGGGGGACATCAGAAAACATATAATTTAACGAAAACTCAGAATAACTATTTGTGGATCACATAAAGTATTGTCCTACATAGGAAACGCACCCACGATATTGGCACTTTGGGTTATATTAACCACTTCGTCATCTCTGCAATCCAAAGATTTCTTTTTTTTTTAATACACCACCGTGCAGTAAGGAAATAATTCTTGTATTGCGAGGGATTTTACAAATATGCAATTAACACAGACAAATTAAACCCAGACTCAGAATAACACTTTGAGGATCGCACAAAATAAGAAAAAAACAAACAAATTTTATTTTGTAATATTGTCCTGCGTGGGAATCGCACCCACGACATTGGCACTTTAGGTCATATTAACCACTTCGTCTATGCAATGCAAAGATTACACAATCACTATTGCTTTACCCATCAGCTGATTTATATTCTATGAACCAAACATGTAACTACAGCTATCTAGTACCAGAAAATTCATTCATCATGAATTCATACTAGTTCATTGTACGTCCCACTGCTGGCCTCCAGCCTCCTGCATTATAAGAGAGTAATTGATCTGCTATCCCACGTTGTTCAAATGGGTTGGTATATGGTTTTATTTAAAATTTTCCTTCTCTTGTACTTATATCATATGCATATTGTACCCCTTAGTCGTTCTTTACAACACCCACGGGTAAGGTAAGGGTGAATCGTATTCTGACTCCATCATCATATGGAAACAAAGCCCATATAAAAATAAATTTTCGGAGGTATAGGATAATTGTGGTAGGATCACGCTGTTAACAGTTTTCTGTCTGCAGCCGCGGGCCGGTCCGTCCAGGGTAGTACCACACTCTCGTAGAAGATCGACGTCTGAGTAATGGCAATGTGCTATTGCGCTTCGTTCAGTGAGCGAGAGAGCCGGAAGCCCAACTGGGTGGGTTTTGGTATTTTATTTGTAGGCAGCGGCCTAAGCTATACCCTTAGTATTGAAAAGATCCATGGGCGGCAGTGACACTTACTCTCAGGTGTGCTGCTTGCTCGTTTGCCCACCATAAGCAATAAAAACAAAAAAGAAAATCACATGAATAATATCGCGGGTATAATCTAGTTGGACGCAAGACACCTTAGTCCTTCCTTGACCATTTTTTTTTCTCTGCAAGGTGGACCATGGATGTGGTCAAGCCCCGACAAATCGTCCGGGGTGACAGAAGAGACGGCACGCAACCCCATGGAGGCACTCTGCAAACACCTCTCTTCGCCGTGCGAGCGGGCCACCGGTACCCGATCTTTGTCTTCGGTGGCCGAGTCCTTCCGTGACTATCAACGCTGTAAAGTATCCAAAACGTCAGACAATTAAAATAAAAAATCCAAATGCAATATAATCCGTAAAAACAGTTTATTTGAAATAATAATCGCATAAATATCACAAATCATAAATCTTGTCTATTTACAGAACTGCAAGTAAATAGAAGTTACTAAATCAATTAATAGTTGTGAATCTAAGAAACATGTCGACCCCTCGCAACTTTCAAATAACAAATCGCCTTGTCCGATCTCCCCATCCTCCCTTATCCAAAGTTAAATTGTTTAGTATATTTAGAAAAAAAAAAAAGAAACGATACACATTGACAAATGTTTAACATCAAACATGACTAAAATCAGTGCACGGAGGGGGAGCTTTAAAAATGACTTCATCTCAATAAGACATGAGCATTATGTTATTTCTGTGCTTCTCGTTTGACTCAAATTTAAGTAACAATTTGTCTTAGTGACTCATTATTTAGGAATTGTCTTATTTGGATATTATTTTACTTTATTTGAGCGCCATGATCTTTTTGTCGTATATATATATATATATATAGGTACATATCATCATCATTTTTCTACTCTTATCAAAAGAACTCTACTTAAACTCTACTATACTCTTATTAAAAGTTATTGGCAATAGTTTTATGACCGGCCGCCTCGCCTGCCAGACGTCAACCCACCTTGTTGGGAATGTTATTGTTGACCAAATGTAAACAAACCAAAGTAAGGGTTGGTAGTATTCGTAGCCGCTACTACACAGCATATTTTTATATATATATATATATATATATATATATATATATATATATATATATATATATATATATAAATTACGCGTCACGTTGTTTGTCCGCGATGGACTCCTAAAGTACTTAACCGATTTTAATCAAATTTATTCAACTTAAAAGATAGGATAGCTTTCATCTCAATTTATAGTCACAATATTATTTTATTGCAAATTATTTATCTATTATTTGACAGTCACAATTATCTGTTATCTCCCAACGATGCTAACAGATGGCTGTATCTGTTGACTGAATTGAGTGAGTACTTAATAGATGGCGCTATCTAAAATGTACAAACGTCTCATATAAGCTACAATTTATTAGCATAACCGCCACGTATTTTTGAGACTACCTTAGCCACAGCAATGCGTAATATATATATATATATATATATATATATATATATATATATATATATATATATATATATATATATATATATATATATATATATATTGATCATTGATTTATTATGAGGTTTAATTTATAGAATATCTCGTTATATCAATATTTTTAGACAATGAAAAAATATAATTAGGTAGGTAAATTTAGCCACTGGTTTTAATAATAAAAATACCATAATTGAAAAATTGAGCAGTCCCTTAATCCAGACAACCTCAGTTTGTTCGTGGTACCTATTGCTTTTTATTATTTTGCCCTTTTTAAATTATATATTGTTGTTTTCGTTATTTCATTATTAAATTTTTATTTGATTAACAATTTTGTATCCTTATTATATGTATAGGATATAAAAATATTTATAATTATTATGTAATTTGTATTGAAATATACTATAATAATATAATAAAATATATAATTATTAAGAATATTTATAATATCTAAATATATGCCGTAATTTATATCTATCTATACATATAATAAAAATGTAACGGATCGCTGTCTGTATATGGAAGATATATGAGAAAAAATCTTACTGGGACCTTTATAAACACTAATAGAACCCAAAACAATGATTTTTAAAATTTTGGTCTGTTTATCTGTGTGTTTGTGCACGCTAATCTCAGAAACGGCTTATCCGATTTAGACACGGTTTTCGCTTATATATTGCGATAAGCTTCACTTAACATTTAGGCTTTATTTCATGTCAATTAGTTTATAAATAAAAAAGGTATGGCAATTTAAAAAATGTTCGGAGGAAAAAATCTTTATCGATTCTTTTCAAATTACGTACAAATATTTTTCAATAAAAATAAATAAATACGTGTTTCAGCATTTGTTGATTTTCACCCTCTGGGGGTGTAAATTAGGCCTGCAAAGCGGGTTGGACGACTCATTAAATCATTAGCGTCAAGCCGATATTATTGAAGCTGGCAACTTGAAATATTGACAGTGGTTTCTTTATATGACGTAGAAATTTACTAAGAAAGGATTTTACGAAGTTATACCCCTATGGGGGTGGAGCAGAGTGACAAAGTTTGTATGGAGAGAAAAAAATCTTTATTGATTCTTTTCAAATTACGAGTCGAATCAAATATTCTAGGATAATATCCGGCATTTGTCAATTTTTACCCTCTGGTTGTGTAAATTAGGCCTATGAAACGGGTTGCACGACTCATTACCGCCAAGCCGAAACTATTAAAGCTAGAAACATTAAATTTTGAAGCACGTTTTTATTTATGACATAGAGATTCAATATGAAAGGATTTTATGAATTCCGCCCCTAAGGGGATGTAACAAAGCGCCAAAGTGTGTATGGGGAGAAAATTCCTTTATCGATTCTTTTCAAATTACGTACAAATATTCTTCGGTAAAAATAAATAAACACGTGTTTCTCTCTTACTCCCCATCAACCCCACACCAGTGCCGGCGTGAAAGATCACACAATACACATAGTAGACGGCAATAGGTTCTTGCCTAATGGTTTAAGATACAGGTTAAGTTTAGCTTCAAAAATGTTCACTCTATTACTCAAATAATAAATCATATCTAACGAGGTCGCAACTCTGCTGGTGAAACAAAACAGTCAAATAAAGGGTGGCGATAATTATATTTTTATCCCATGGTTATACCGTAAATAGTATATTATTAGCAATATAATTTGTAGAATGAATAGAACTTTGAACCACCTTTTTCTTTAGTGACCGGCTATGGTATATAGACACACGCGTGCCGTACACGTACATCTACGTTATGCGGGTGGGCCACCGCGACCGGGTATCGTCTCGAGTCGAACCCCTTATGCAGTGAAGCTCAATACAGGTACTCACACTTGCGCCGCCCAAAGCATCGACGATAGAGCGTATCAACGTAGAGTATTTTCTCTCGGACCGACCCTATTGCCTAATTCCGTTAGACAACTAACTCGCAGAAGGCGGCGACCGCATCCCAGTTTCTGACGCTGTTGATTATCGTCCTAGCGACAAACCTTTAACACCTTGCATTGCTTTTTCTATTTAACTCTGTCAGAGATGACTTCTGCGTGGACGAAGTCGCGGGCAAAAGCTAGTCTAATTATATAATTTATATCTAAATATATTCCGTGTGGTGACGGAGTAAGAATACTATTCACCACCTCATATCTTACCCGTGGGTGATCGTACGGGACAATTAAGGGATATAAAACGCATATAACAGTGGAACATTTACGGGCTGTGATGATGATGATGAAACAAAAAGTTTTATCATTGATATTTGATAAGGATCAAACTTATAACGTCACAGTTTCTTATTTGTTAACTTTATCCATTAGCTTATAAATGTCCATTACTGTACATAGAACTTTCTACAGTTGGCCGGATAGCATAATCATCACTCTTGGCAAAGGGTTGGCGATCTAGTCCTTGTGCACCACAATTATTTTTTTACAATTCTCACAGGAAAGTAAAGGGTAACAACTAATTGTTTTACTAATCGGTCAACATACGGGAAATGTCCCCTTATTGTTAAATAGTAACATAATATGCCATACTTCGTCACGTAGTCTTCAGTTATAGGGGCTGAACTAGGGACCGCTATTGTCAAGGCATAGTAGTAAATTTTGCTGATAATTTCTTCAAAAGAACCTACATCAGACATGGTAACATGAGACCCCGTAACCTACTGATTACCTCTCCAACATCATTATTTCTGATCATTGGTACCAATTCGATGAGTTTTTTTGATTTAACCCTTTCTTCCATATATATATCTGGTTGATCCCTTACATACTTTTACGAATAAGAGTTAACCACATAAAGCGTTCCTAACCTCGTCATTATAGGAGTAATAGTTCTCAATTATTAATAATACCATCCATGGAGTATATTTGTTTCTTTATTTGGATTTAGTCTACACGCTATTATCTGGCCGGTGAAAAAGTGGCAAGCGCAGGGCCCTAGAACTATCGTATGCGCTACCCATCACGATTATAAACACTAAACACACACACACTGAACATTGGTACCGATTTCTTAACATCGTTGATCAATCCAGTGAACTACCCTTTCGAATACCGTCACTATAGATGCACCGGTAAGAAACAATAGTGTTTCCGAAGCGTCGCCTCCACAATAATAGCAGTATCTACACATATAATCTCGCCTCCTAAATAATTCCCATACATGTTTAGAAGCAGGGCTATGAATATAACCAAAATTATTTTAGTAATATACCTAAATTACAGAAGTTATCTCAATTGTCTTTTAGCGTTGAAGCTCAGCTGCACCTGAGTTTATAGGTAATTACGATCTCTTTACGAGCCGCCTCTTTTATTTGTTTTCTGAGGGGTGACTTTTGTTTTCCCTTTTTTTTGTGTTTATTTCCATTGCTTCCCTTCACAATGATGTGCGTCAACTGATTTTGGTTGATTATTTCTTTTGGTTAATAGTTTGAATGATATTACTTCGTAAAATAACAACAATTTATAGATACAGCTTTTGTTATATAAAAATAAAAATTATTAAGAATTATGTGTACATAAAATCTTATATAATTACATTTTCTGCCTGAGAACGGAGTAAGAATACAATTCACCACCTCCTATTTTACCCATGGGTGATCCAGAGAAGACTAAGAGATATAAAATGCATATCATACACGCAGTCAGCGAGAGAAGGAAAACTGTAAAGAAAACCCTGTTATCAATATAATAGGTAATTAATTTATAAAAATTATATATTAAAAATTATATATATTTGTATCTGTAACTTGTTCCTTAGTTATTATTATTCTCCTACTCTTACCCCAAATACTTGGGGTCGATACAATAAATACTCTTCTTTCATAGTACATATTGTAAAAGTTATTGGCAATAGTTTTATGACCGGTTGCCTGCCAGACCTCATCCTTCCTTGGGAATGTAATTTTTTACCAAACGACAACTGATGGAGTTGGCCCAGGTCGTTATAAGGCTCTTAGTCGTCTTTGACGACATCCACGAGCAAAATAAGGGTTGATAGTATTCATAGCCGCTTCCACACAGCTGTTCCTTAGTTATATTGCCCATAAATCTTACTTTATTCTAACTATTTACGTACCATTTATGAATGATAACGTAGTCATTATCATTATAATAGTCATAATCATAATCTTTTCGTGTGATAATGGCGTACGAGTATAATTAACTACCCTCTATCTTGCCTATTTGTGCAAGAGAAGGTAAACTCAAACTAAAACCTTATACCAATCCGTCTGACCTACGTGATAAAGTAAGACAATCTTCCTCGTATTGTGAAGGAACCCTTGAGCTCAATAGTGGGACATATATGAGCTGAGAAGATGATGATTATATTTAGTACATGATATGATTAAGGCGGGAAAGCTCAAAATAAAATTTAATGCAAAATATATTTTGCCAGTGCATGGTAGAGTATGTTTTCCATTGAGAAGGCTTCTATGGAAATTTCAGCTAAGTGTGAATTGAGAACAAAATGCGGAGGATGACCACTAATTAATTAGGAGGACTGATGGCATCTTTAGTAATGTGTATGCAAAGTTTCAAGTGGATTCGTTAAATGAAAAGCATAACAAAGAACAATGAAATAAACAAAATCCCAATCTTACTAGTAGTTCATAATAAGTATTGTTCATCATCATCATCATTCTCCTACACTTATCCCAATTACTTGGGGTCCATAAAGTGTATACTCTTCTTTTTTCACAGTACATATTGTAAAAGTTATTGGCAAAAGTGTTATGAAAGGCCGCCTGCCAGACGTAAAACTTTCTTGGGGATGTAATTGTTGACCAAACAGTATCAGATGGAGTTGGCCTAGATCGTTATGAGTGATTATTGTTCATATATAAAAGAAAAGGTCTTACTTGTCCAGATCATATAGATCTTCTATTCTGAGTGTCTGTGGTGGTGGTGTGGTGGTTTCAGTCCTATGCAGAACCATTATTTGTGCGAGCCACTTATGTCTTTTATTGTTGTTGTATTAGTCCATCAATTGTATTTTTGCAAAGTGCTTCCCGATCTATTTATATTATAACGTGCAAAATTCTCGATAAAAAATGAAAATTAATATTCTACGAATTTCATATTTATTTTTGAAACATCAATAAATTTCTGGAATTGTATTTTTGCGTATTAATTAGCTATTAAATATTACAATTTTCTATTAATTTTCAAAGAAAGTTGAAATTATTTTTTTTCTCTGCGCGAGTATGGTATTATGCTGGATAAGCCGACGTAGTTAAATCTGCAAACAGAATAGCGTCAGCAGCGGGACCTATACTTGAGTAACACACCTTTTTTTTTTGGTAGGCTATTGTGTGAACGCACGTTGCACCTTCGTCCGGGGTGAAGGGAGGGCAACCTGTGGCCCCATAATCTTAATAACACACCTACCATTCTTTTTGTAACCATAGTCTGTACACGCTCAATTCTCCCGGCATTAATGAAAAGGCGGAGAGTGGGCCCTATAACCCACTGTATCCGTTTCCATCGCTAAAACTGGCCATTGCTATCGATTCCTTGAGCTCCGTGTCCAGTCCAGTAACATTTCCATTACACTTTATAGTCAGGGCCCCATAACCCACTATATCGTTACCCATCGCCATTAAACTGGCCACTGCTATCGATTCCTTGAGCTCCATAGTTAGTCCGGTAACATTTTCACTAAAGTACAATTCAGTATAAAAAGTTCGGTACATATAGGTTCACTAACATTAACAAAACCAAGAATAGATATATTTGAAAAAAGCCTAAAAAACGTTCACTTATTCTCATCATTACACTTAACGATGTTAAAAAGTTTATTGAAGGAAACAAATCCAAAATAGAACGATTATAAAATGCAGTTTTATCACCTTTTGATTTGTGTTCAATGTAAACAAATCCAAATCTATTCTATATATCAAATAAAATACAACTCTATAAGTTTAAAATAAAGTTTCTTTCAGCTCGCAACGAGTTTCTTTAAAAACAATTTTATAATTAGCCACGATACAATTAGTTTGACTTATGTTCGGGGATTTGGAGCAAACAAAATGCAGCAATTAAGTGTTTAAAACAAATCAATGACGTTTGTTTAAGACAGGTTACGTTAAATAATTTTATTAAGGAAATTCATTGTTGATTAGATGTTTGTGTGTACTATTTTTAAGCATTAAGTTATAGAAGAAAACGAATGTGTATTTTTTTAAAACTAATGCCTTCATCATCATCATCATCATTCTCTTACTACTATTCCAATTGCTTAGGGTCGATACAACATGTACTCTTATTTCATAGTACATATTGTAAAAGTTATTGGCAATAGTTTTATGACCGGCCGCCTGCCAGACATCAACCATCCTTGGGAATGTAATTGTTGACCAAACGGCATCAGATGGAGTAGGCCCAGGTCGTTATAAGGCTCTTAGTCGTCTTTTACGCCATCCACGAGCAAAGTAAAGGCTGGTAGTATTCATAGCCACTACCACATAGCTCTTTATTTAAAAGTAATTCCTTATTTATTAAAATAGGTAGTGGTTTAAACGCATTATTGGCACGGTAGGTTGAGTGTATTAATTAAAGATGTTCCCCACTTCTCTCACTCATAATTTAAAGAAAGATTAATTATTTGTAAGACGATTGTAGGATTCACTACAAAAGAAAGCAATTTGTAACGATGTTCCTTTATTATGAAGCGTAAATTAAGTTATTACCAACTTAGCTATACTATTTAGCATACATACATACATACATATCATCACGCTATATCTCTTGCAGAGTAGGCAGAGAGAACAGAGTGCGAGAGAACTCTATTCTTGCATACTTCACTAGCTTCCTCAACATTCATAATTCTCTTCATACACGCTCGCCGGTTTCGAAGACTCTTGACTCCCCATTCCTTCAGTACATGACCAATCTAGTCTAGGTAGGTCAGTCTCGGTTTCCCCCGGTACCTACATCCTTCCACTTTCGCATTGTATATATTCTTAACCAGACGTTCGTTCGGCATTCTTTCCACATGTCTGAACCATCGGAGCATTCCCTTTCACATCTTTACAGATATATATCTATACTATTTAGTACAGAAGATTATTTGTTTTTTCTTTCTCTCAAGTAATAAATAGAACTATTTATGGTACAAATATATTGGTTAGTATTTAGAACTGCTTTTTCTTGTAGTGATTTTTTTTTTACTTACATATTTTCGATGTATTTTGTGTCTTAACGGCGTGAATGGGAAAGTGAAAGACACAGGACAAAAAATAGTTTTATTTCAAAAGTTTATTTTTTTATTGCTTATGGTGGCAAACGAGCATACCGCCGGGCGGACCACCGAAGACAAAGATCGGGTGCCGGCGGCCCGCTCGCACGGCGAAGAAGAGGTGCTTGCAGGGTGGGTCAATGGGGTTGCGCGCCGCCTCTTCCGTCACCCCGGACCGATTTGGCGGCGTGCGGCGTCCATAGACCACCGCAAAAAAAAAAAAAAAATGGTGGCAAACGAGCAAGCAGCACACCTGATGGAAAGTGTCACTGCCGCCCATGGACCCTTGCTATAACCAAGGCTATAAGCTAGGCCGCTGCCTACCATTATAATCCCCAAACCCACCCAGTTGGGCTTCCGGCTCTCTCGCTCACCGAACGAAGCGCAATAGTACTTTGCCGTTACTCAGACGTCATCTTCTGCGAGAGTGTGGTACTTCCCCGGACGGTTTGGCCCACGGCTGTAGACAGAGAATTGAATACAGCATGGTTCTACCACAATATAAGTATACTGTGTATGTTGTTTATAAATGCATTTTAAAGAATTAAAATAACGTAAGCCACGCAACGATTGCCCTAAATACATAATATCTAAAAATATAAGCTCCCAGCGACATTTGGATGTTATTTGCAAAGGTCCGGAAGACCGAGCTATGTTCTCGAAAACTCAAAAGAGGCATTCATTTGAATATCCTGACTATTTATATGTATTATGTTAATGTCTCGATTCGGACCGTTTTTAGGTGAAACCCAGATGATTAACTTTTTTTTTTAGGCAACACAACACACTGCGTAATAAATCCTTGCATTCCGAGAGACTTAATAAACATATAAATGGACATAAGTAACATCTAAACTTTGAATAATCACTTTTGGATCGAACAAGGAATTGTTTTTTTTTTATTGCTTGTGCTGGCAAACGAGCTAGCAGTACACCTGATGTTAAGTACCACTGCCGTCCATGGAGCTTTACAATACCAAGGGTATATAGATCGGCCGCTGCCTACCAGTACAAACCCCAAACCCATCCAGTTGTGCTGCCGACTCTCTCACTCACGGAACGAAGCGCAATAGCACATTGCCACTACTCAGAGGTCGAACTTCTGCAAAAGTGTGGTACTACCCCGGACGGACCGGCCCGCGGCTGTAGACAAAGACTGTCAACAGCGTGGTCTCACCACTATTATTTGTTCTGTGTAGAGTTTGAATTCACGATACTGAACATAAGAAGCCGCTACTTAGTTACACTGGGATCTCTATGCAGTGGTTAAGAAAATTATACGTCACTGTCCCCACCTTCTCGTTGATGTATAAATTATGCTAAGAGATGACAGAAACGTTAATAACCTTTGACCTTCGGAGACAAGGTAACATAGTACCAACCAACCATATCAAAAAAATAGTACGTAATTCTTTAGTGATTGTCCTGATTCTTAATATTTAATTTGTGTCAGTTAACCCGGCGTCATGGGGGTTGGGTCTGTGAGACCCAACACAATTTATTTCGCTTCTAGTTCGGTTAATAAGTGTGCAAATTTGTTTTTCTTCTCAATAGCTGGAGCTGTTGAGCTGTTCTATGTGTCGCAGTTAACAGGATAGTCGAGCGACATCCACGGTGGGAGTTACACGTGCACGAAATCGAATTGAGTATGTGAGACCCATCCCCGCAGTTGGTTTCACAATTTCGCGCCATTTTGTATAGATATTATTTTAATTATTATTCGTGAATTTATCCTTTTGTATTTGTTTTTTACAATTAAAATTGCTGATATATGGTTCAGTGCATTTTATTCATGTTTTTTTGTGACTACTTAATAAAAAATGGATCCAGAAGAAGCAGAACGACAGCGTATTCTTTCGATTTTACGAGTCTGACTCCCATTTTCGTGTCTTATTCTGGAAGGCCTAGTAATGAACTAAATTAATAATAGTTTTTCAAAAACAAAGTTAATGCGATTTATAAAAATTCTACGTCTCGGGCTTGTCATGGAACATCTAGAACTTCGGCATAATAGATGCGTTCTAAAAAAATTGCAAAATTTGTTTGTGAATATATAAGGGAATCTCCGACAAAAAGGCTAGTGTTTGGAAAAGGTACCCAGAATATCCAGCCAAGAAAGACCATAAAACAAACTACAGCTGCGAGAACTGCAATAAATATATTTGTTTAAAACATATTGTACCTTTCTTTGCTGACTGTACCAAAGATAATGATTCGGAGTAATTAATTGTTATATTTTTCTAAAGATAATTTAGTTTTCTATAAAAAAGTGGCCTTAAAATATTAAGAATGATTGTTTATTAATAATAGACCTATATTTAAGGAGAAAAGAAAAAAATGTTGATATTTGTCGTACTTTTCTTAAAGTTCTAATAAATATGATTAAAACATAATATAATATGATAGTTGTATTTCGTTTATTTACGTAAATACCTAAAACACTAAGCATGTATAAATATTATATTAAATTTATAAAGTATTAGAATAATTTTGATATCTAATAAACGGGTCTGTGAGACCCACCCCAACGTCTGTGTAACACTTTTCAACCCCCATGACCGCGAGTTAATTATAAATTTATAAAAAGGCGATTACGAGCGAAAAATTATTGTCACAAGTGGGATTCGAACCCACACCTATTGGAAATCCATTCCAATCGTGCTGCCACCACCGTTAACTATTGTAGGACATTCAATTCGTGCATCGTATTATATTTTCATCTTTAAGGAGACGTGTGACCATCTACCCGACATTGTTTACACATTGTACAGAGTTAGTACACAAACTCTGCAGTTAGAACTGTTTTAAATGATGACATAAACCTGTTATTCAAATTACTGAAATTTAGCATCTAATATGCTTGATTATTTATAAAATCCGATTACGATTGGAACGAATTTCCAATAGGTGCGGGTAGATGGCACACGTCTCCTTAAAGACGAAAATATAATACGATGCGAGAATTGAATGTCCTATAATAGTTCACAGTGGTGTAAGTGGCAGCACGATTGGAATGGATTTCTAATAGGTGTGGATTCGAATCCCACTTGTGACAATCTTTTTTCGCTCGTAATCGGGTTTTTATAAATAATCAAGCATATTAAATGCTAAATATCAGTAATTTTAATTGTATATTTATCAAATCTTTGATTCAAGTATTTATTTTAGGAATTAATGAATAAATGAAGATTATCAGGATGATATATGGATATCAAGATAACATCACAATTACAAATCTATTTATTTTTGAAATGAAACTCCTTCTGTGCAAAGAAAAGTCCAAGAGAAAAAGAACTTAAGTGACCGATATTTTCCGTACTACGCATATTAGTCACATACTTTCTCTGTTATATAAAATTTGCTCGTCTACCATGTTTCTTTAGAGCACTCTGTGTAGTTTTATAACAGTAATAGCAAATAAATAATAGTATTCTAGTTGAATGGTTAAATAAAAACTATTAAATGATTTCTGTTGTTTACACAAGTATTACACATTTGAAATGAAACTATTATAATATAATAAACTAATATAATAATGGTAGGACCACGCTGTTGACACTTCTCTGTCTACAGCCGCGGGCCGGTCCGTCCGGGGTAGTACTACACTCTCGCAGAAAATCGACGTCTGAATAATGGCAATGTGCTATTGCGCTTCGTTCGGTGAGCGAGAGAGCCGGAACCCCCAACTGGGTGGGTTTGGGGATTTTATTGGTAGGCAGCGGCCTAAGCTATACGGTATCGGTATTGTAAAGGTCCAGGATCGGCAGTGACACTTACCATTAGGTATACTACTTGCTCGTTTGCTACCTATAAGCAATAAAAAAAAAATATTTTTACGAATTTTATCACGTTTGTATATGATTTTTAATTTTCGAACGTGTTCGAAACGTCGAGAAATTAAAAATGAAATACAAACGCGATAGAATCCGTAAAAATAGTTTTATTTCAAATAACTATTTATATTAAAAATAACTGTTCTAGTATGTTAAAAAACAAATCGTTGTGTGTTCGTAACACGATACCACCACGCTATGACGGTAACTCAGACTAGATGGAAACTAATTAATATTTTCATGCCGTCAACTTTATTATTAACTGAATGTGGTCACAGTTTTGTCAGTTTAAAATTTTATATTTATTTACTATGTACTGTTTTATTTTTAAAATTACATTATATTCGGACTAGATTTATGGCGCTTCGCCATCAGTCCAGAAGTAATAATGTAATGACTAAGATCGATTTCCACTTCCGAGTAATGTAAGTTCAGTTAAAAGTGGTGCAGTAGGTATAATAAAATACAAAAATGATAAAATCGGTAAAAATGGTTTATTTTTTTTATTGCTTATGGTGGCAAACGAGCATGCAGCACACCTGATGGTAAGTTACTGCCGCCCATGGACCTTTGCAATATTAAGGGTAGTTAGGCCGCTGCCTACCAATACAAACCCAAAATCCACCCAGTTTGATTTCCTGCTCTCTCGTTCACCGAACGAAGCGCAATAGCACATGGCCATTACTCATACGTAGATCTTCGGCGAGAGTGTTGTACTAAAGGAAAGGGAAGGACCGGCCCGCGGCTGTAGACAGAAAACTGTCAACAGAGTGGTCCTAATACTAAAAAAAAATCATGGATAATAGTCGCATAAACAATCAAAAATTAAAAATAAATAGACAACAAATATTTGATTCACCATCTTCATTGTATCTTACCATAAAAAGAAATATTTCATAACTTTTCAGGTGAAAAACAAAATTAATTACAAGTGATTCATATAAAAAAAAAACAATGCAATATGGCCGACAGATATTTATGCTGACAGCGGTAAATGCCCATGGCGGTAAAGTTCTGTGCAAAGTGATTAATATTCTTGAGGCGGTTAAATTTAATATGGTTTATTAAGGGTCGTGTCCGAAATATGGCATTCTCTAAATTTATTTCGCATTTATTGTAAATACCTTCTTGCTTTATCCGTGTGGCGACGGAGTAAGAATACAATGCACTATCTTACCTGTGGGTGATCGTAAGAGACGACTAAGGGATATAAAACGCATATAACATCTATACAAGAGAAGGAAAACTCGAAACTAAACCCTATACCAACACGTCTGAATAGCGTGTTATAGTAGGTTAATTTCCCTCCTATTATGGAATGTTGAGTGGAGTACCATTTTCCGTGTGGTGACGGAATAAGAATACAATTCACCACCCCTTATTTGTGGGTGATCGTACGAGACGACTAAGGGATATAAAACGCATATAACATCTATGAAAGAGAAGGAAAACTCGGTACAAAACCCTATACCAACACGCCTGACCTGGTATTGTAGGTCGATTTCCCTTTCATTATGGAGGAGGCTCGAGCCCAACAGTGGGACATATATGAGCTGAGATGATGAGATGATATGGAGGAGACCCGAGCCCAACAGTGGGACATATATGGGCTGTGATGATGATGAAGATGACCTTCTTGATTTAATCACTGTCATATGACGATGGGAGATTTATCTGGAATAAACCATCTAAACTGATAAACCAAATGAACTATAGTTTATTTTTTTTAATTCGTACGAAACTGTGCCCCAAAATAATAAGATTTAATTAACAATTTGTATATTGATTTAATTAATAATTAAGCATATTAAATGCTAAAAAATTTCAGTAATTTGAATAACAAGGTTGTGTCATCGTTTAATACAATTCTAACTGTAAAGGTTGAAGTATTAAGCCTATATAATGTGTAAACATTGTCCGATAGATGGCGTACGTCACCTTGAAGACGTAAGATATAATATGAAGCGAAATTTGCATGTCCTAAAATAGTTCACAATGGTGTAAGTGGCAGTACGATTGGGCCGGATTCCCAATAGGTGCGGGTTTGAACCCCGCTTGTGACATCATTTTTAGTTTCGTAATCGGGTATTTATAAATAATTAAGCATATTAAATGCTGAAAAATTTCAGTAATTTGAATAACAAGGTTGTGTCATCGTTTAATACAATTCTAACTGCAAAGTTTGAAGTATTAAGCCTATACAATGTGTAAACATTGTCCGGTAGATGGCGTACGTCACCTTGAAGACGTAAGATATAATATGAAGATATGAAGCGAAATTTGCATGTCAAAATAGTTCACGATGGTGTAAGTGGCAGCACGATTGGGCCGGATTCCCAATAGGTGCGGGTTCGATCCCCACTTGTGACATCATTTTTCGTTTCGTAATCGGGTATTTATAAATAATTAAGCATATTAAATGCTAAAAAATTTCAGTAATTTAAATAACAAGGTTGTGTCATCGTTTAATACAATTCTAACTGTAAAGTTTGAAGTATTAAGCCTATACAATGTGTAAACATTGTCTGTAATACATCGTTCATTTATTTCAGAATTAGTTTCTCGTCTTTGAGTCGCAGTGGAAGTATATTTTTTCACATACACTGCATGTAGATCGCTCACTAGTTGAAGGATAAAATCATGGCAAAATAAATATTCCTGTGACTTTTCGGTATAGATTCCACGAGTTTATAGCTGCTAAATCAAATTTATTGTAAAAAAATGTGAACAGGCCATCTCCGACTTCCAGCTCTTACGGTGTACTTGCGTGCCATTTGATCGATGATGTCTACACCATTTTTTTTTCATTATAGAATTCAATTGTCTCAGGCAGCTTTTTTTGATCAGTACTTATGCTCACGTTGAGGTGCAGAATACTCAAAAGAATAACATTTTTTTCTGGTTTTCCTTGATAGATAATAAGGGTTGTATCAGCCTCGGTTTTTATTATAAAAGTTTTATATCTTTTAGTACAAATATCCCTACAAATCGGCGGTACTTCTCATCTGGCACACCGCATTGTTCCAATAATGCTAGTCTTTCCGACCATTAAATTTTTAGCCAAATTTAGAGACATGAAAAAGTTGTCAGTAGTAATCTTTTGGCCCTTTTTGAAATAGGGTTGTACCAGTTTCAAAACCACACATTCTAGTAATGAAATATCATTTGAACAGTTCTCGTCTTTTCCTAGATGCGGAAATTCATCATATAGGGACTTACACTTGACACCCGCAAGCAGCCAAAACTTTATGCCAAATTTAACATAAATAAACACAAAAGTACCTTCATTAGTTTGAAGAAATCGTTGTTTACTTATCTAACCTAACTAATCGTTCAATCATTGTATTCTAATATGCCGTCACATTGACAGTGTGCGGTCTTAGTAGGTATTTGTAAAGGAATCTCATATACAACATATAGTTTAATATTTTTTTATATATATTTAGCCTCATAATAGTAAAATAGGAAAAGTCATAAAATATGAAAAGAAACAAAAACATAGTTTGTAAAATATTTAAGAATTAAATCGCCGTGCGGTCAAATTGACGATCTTGGTCTTTCTAGTGTTAATTAAAATCACTAATCTACTCAACACAATATAACCTAATAAAAATCAAAATACATTTAAAAAAAAAAAGGTAATTCGTAACAAAAACTCCCATTAAAAATAAATGGAATTTAAAAGTCCCATTACATCGTCAAGGCGGAGGGCACGCGAGGACATATATACTTAGGAACTTATGTTTACTGTACTCACCAGTACCGACAGATGTTAGCATATGCCCGTGTTTTCTTTATTTAAGAGATCTGTTTGTTACTTTTTGTTACGTATCCGCGGCGCCTCCGGTCTCTCACTTATTATTTATGGCGGCGAATGTACCGAGAATTATGATCTAGTTATTTGAACTAGAAGCGATATTATTATGGTGATAAATTAAAATGTTTCCGATGAAGATTTCGTGAAAGAATAAACTGGGTTATATTTATTTTTATTTTATTATATTTTATGTCATATTCTAAGTACCTATCAAACTCCGCTTATTTATAAAACAAAATGTTTAGGAGCGCTAAAAGATTGTCATATGCGGGACTTGAATTCACACCTATTTGAAATCCATTACAATCTTATTACCACTTAGACAAGTTAGTGTCGCATGCAATCAATTTGCGGCTTGTAATATTTTGTCATCTTCATGGGAGACGTGTGCCATCAATCGGGCAGTTATAATAACATTGTACCGATTTAATAATCTAATTTTACAAAATTGCATTAGACAATGACATAACCATATTATAAAAAATACTAAATAATGATCAACCTCCGGTATTAAGAGTAATAATGTCGATTCCTACGCCAATAAATTAGGTTAGTTAAAAAATAACATACATACATACATACATATCATCACGCCATATCCCTTGCAGGGTAGGCAGAGAGAACAGAGTGCCAGAGAACTCTATCTTTGCATACTTCACTCGCTTCCTCAACATTCATAATTCTCTTCATACACGCTCGCCGATTTCGGAGACTCTTGACTCCACCTTCCTTCAGTACATGATCGATCTGGTCTAGGTAGGTTAGTCTTGGTCTCCCCCGGTACCTACATCCTTCCACTTTCGCATTGTATATCTTCTTAACCAGACGTTTGTTCGGCATTCTTTCCATATGTCCGAACCATCGGAGCATTATTTATTAATTATTTATTATTTCTTATATTGTAGCTAAAGAAGAAAGAGTACTTATTTCGTTGACTCCAAATAATTGGATGAGGATGATGATTTGGTGAGGTAAAGTTAATGACGTTTTATTATCGTCTGTTCTTATCCTAATTATTCCGAGTAGACACAATATGTAACGAATTTTGATGTTTACGCGAGTATAACACATATTTGAAATAAAACTATTTTTACGGATTCTATAGCGTTTGTATTTGATTTTTAATTTCTTGACGTTTCGAACACTTTACAGCGTTTATGGTCACGGGAGGACGTTTTTCAAACAATATGTACTTTTCTTTTATCGTACATATTGCAAAAGTTTTAGCAATAGTTTTATGAATGGCCTCCTTTCTAAATCAATCCATATGCCCTATACAATCCTATATCAGACCATCTGTCCAGCATGGTATAAGTAGATCAATTTTGCTCTCATTGTGGAGGACACTAGAGACCAACAGTGGGACGTAATGAGCTAAGATGATAAGATGGCAATGAAAAACAATATAATTTTCCATGTAATTGTCTTATTATTCTACAAGAAATTAAAATTTTGATACAAATATAATGATAATCATTATTCTTCTGTTCTTATAGCTGTGTGTTAGCGGCTTCGAATACCCTTGCTTTGCTCGTGTATGTCGTAAGAGACGACTAAGCGCTTTATAACGACCTAGGCCAACACCACCTGATGCCGTTTGGTCAACAATTATATTCCCAAGGAGGATTGACGTCTGGCGGGCGGCCGATCATAAAATTATTGCCAATAATTTCTACAATATGTACTATGAAAGAAGAGTACATATTGTATCGACCCAGAGTAATTGGGATAAGAGTAGCAGAATGATGATTATCCTTCTGTTCTTATCCTAATGACTTGGGGTCGATGCTATATGTATCCTTACATTGTACATATTACAAAAGTTATTAGCAAAAATCTTACAATAAGCTGTCAGTCTGACTTCAACCTTCCGGGCGGGCCATCGAAGACAAAGATCGGGTTCCGGTGGCCCGCTCCCACGGAGAAGAGAGGCACATTGCAGGGTGGGTCTATGGGGCCGCGCGCCGTCCTTGCCGTCGATCCGGACCGATTTGGTGACGCGTAACCACACCATAGCCCACCGTAAAAAAAGAAACCTGACTTCAACCTACATTGGAAATGTAATTGTAAATCAGACTCAATTAGATGGATGTAAGTTTATTAATTCATATTTCATGATATCTACGTATAATGTAAGCATTGATAATATTCTTAGCTACTACAAAACAGAACAACAATGTCAAAAAATCTAATAAAAATTAATAACTAATATTGTAGGTAGATACAAAATAAAAAAAATCTATTAACACGTTCGCTGCGTTACGAGATCTATCAGATCTCTTGCAGGACTTTTGTATTGTGCGTTGAGTATGATCGTGTTTTTTCACTCCTTGCGGGAGGATCTAACTTGTAAAGTTCTTTAAGTATGAGTAAGACAAATATACATATTTGCTTCTTACTTAAAGGTGAATTCAGGGACATTAAAAAAGAAATTAGAGATGGATTAGGTCTCTAACGCACAGTACTATAATAACTTTCATTCCTTGCGTTAGGAGATATGTCGATACTCGTGGAATCGTAGGCCTCGTAGACGCAACAGAGGGAGGGTGGGCGGCGCGGGCGCTGCGTGACTCGTTTTAGTGTTGTCCTAGCATCGACGCGGGAGATCGCGCGCCCGTTTTGGAAATAACACTCGCGTATATGCCTACATTTTGATTATTGTTGATAAACAATGAGTGCTTTTAAAAGAAAAAAGTGTAAAAAATCTATTTATTTTGGTGAGATTTCTAAAGAAAAGTCAACGCCGGGTTATACTGCTGCAACGTCTAGTAAAATAAAAGTTTTGGAAAATGTTCAAATTTGCCCGCTACTGACTAGTAGTAGTGACAGTAATTCTGATTATGAAATATTTGACGTACCTAAAAAGAAAACGATGAATCTTTCTACGATGGAGCACACGCAGCTTAATAATGAAAATATATATATTAGCCCATGTACTGAAAAAAGATTTAGTGTGCTTCAGAATATGATATCCAGTCCAAAAAATAATAACAATAATACCACATTAATGATGACCAATACTACGCCGACTATACTTACGGATCCTATGACACCTACTCGTAGATTTTGGGGTACTCTTTCTCGTAACCATAGTGGTTTATCTAGTCCTAACTCATGCACTCAAATGCTAACAGAAGCATCCATCACGAATGTTAAAGCTTCTCCTGCCTCATTGAATGCTTTCTGTACATCAAGTAGATGCTCGTCTTTAAATAATATTTCATGTTCGAACTTATTACCTCTAGAACTTAATGAGAGCAGTATGCAAAAATTGATTACAACAACTATAAACGAAAGAAGAACCACAGGTAATAAAGACAATAGTCCATTTCCTTTTGAGTATACTTTTGAAGATAATGCACTCACTTATGACGAAAAAACAGAAAGAAAAACGTCTAAATGCAACTTGAACAATAATTCACAAACACATTCAAAAGAGAGAAACATTGAAAAGCAAATTGAAAATAATATAATAGGACAAGAAAAAGACCAGAGTGAGCAAAATGGAGTTCTAGAAATACATAATGAAAAAGAGAAAGAACTAGAACAAGACGTAGAAAATGAAGAAATACAAGAAAACGATCCAGAGACGTGGACTGATGAAGTAACCAACACCGAAATAGAAGAAATCGGTTCAAATGGAAGTGATGATGATACAGGCGAAAATCTCTCATCCGATATAATATCTGAAGATGAAGATAGTATATCTGAAAATATATCAGAAATTCAAGGTGGAGAGCTTGAGGGTGACAAAGATTGGATTGACATTCCTGATAATGACGTATTGAGCTTCGATGAGAGCATACTTGATAACGTGATAAATGTACCTATTCGTAATAAATTGCCCGCCGATATTTATAATTTGTTTGTAACTGACGATATTCTTGATAAAATAGTAGAAGAAACTAATAAATACGCCGATAAATATTTATTAGAAAAAGAAATTACGGTAAAATCACGCTCTAAAGCTTGGAAACCTACAAATGCAAATGAAATGCGTCAGTTTTTCAGTGTCATACTTACGATGGGCTTAAACAAGGTTCCACATTTTCACGATTATTGGTCAAAAAAACCATTTACAGAAATGAATATATATGTTCTCTCATGGGAAGAGACAGATTTATCTTACTTCTAAAGTTTTGGCATTTTAGCGATGAAAAAAATGATACTGGATATAGACTCTACAAAATTCGACAAATACTTAATAAGTTAAATAATCGTTTTAAAGATATTTTAACTCCCGGCAAATTTGTCGTGATAGACGAATCAATGATTCCCTGGCGCGGGAGACTTGTTTTTCGTCAATACATCAAAAATAAATCTCATAAATATGGAGTTAAAGTATATAAAATATGTACTCCTGAGGGATATACTTTTAAAACTATAGTGTATACAGGTAAAGAAGGAAATAACAGAGATGTGAACCATGGGAAAAATATAGTTATGAAGCTCATAGAGGGTCTAGAAAATGAAGGACGAGTTTTAGTAGCCGACAACTTTTATTCTTCTCTTGATTTAGTAGAGGAACTCTTAGAAAAGAAAACATTTTACTGTGGCACGCTGAGATCAAATCGAAGAAGGCTGCCCAAGCAATTTATGACTAAAAGATTGAAAAAAGGCGAAGTTGAAGGTAAAATGCTGCCTAGTGGTGTGAAAGTTATTAAATGGCACGATAAGCGCCAAGTTTCAATGATAACTTCCTGTAAAGCACATAAAGCGTCTCTAATAGACACAGGTAAGATACATAAGAGAACTAATGAAAAGATCAAAAAGCCACTGTGCATATTAACTTACAATGATAATAAAAAAGGGATAGACTACTCAGATCAAATGGCCGCATACTATACTACTTTACGACGAGGTCTAAAGTGGTACCGGAAAGTGATGATGGAATTTTTATTTGGTACTGTACTCATAAACGCATGGATAATATACAATTCAAACATAGATATGAAAATGTCAAAAAAAGAATTCACAGAATCAATAATCGAAACATTCGGAGGTCGAAAAATTGCCGAAACAGGTATGATTAACTTACTATTGCTCAAATTTCTATTTTTAATACAACTCATGTGACAACAAGCGCGTATAAAACCTACAGGTTTGTTGTGACATGACATCTAATGGAAAGCAGATACACTAGACCACCCCTATAGCCTAAAAGCGCTCAAAATACCAGACACATACTTGTGTACCTACTGTGTTTTCTCACCCTTTTTGCAGAGTATCATGTTGTAGTCCGCCATTTTTAGAGGAAATACATCTTAATTTGTTCTAAACATAACAGTTTAGGTTCAAGAGTGTGTGGATAAATCCGATGGCGAGCGTGATGGTGTCAGAAGATTGCTGTGGTCAACATACCAAATAGTTCTTCGAAACCAAACGGTTCTTACTTATAAAGGTAGCTAAAATCTCTTCAGAAACTTAGGTAATGGTTCCAGACAACGCATAAGCTTAGCATCATCAACTAACTGCAGCACGCTTCGCATGAGACTGAGATATTATGCACTTTAATCAGTTAGTTTATTGTACAAAAATCTTATTGGATATAATTCAAATAACATAAATTAAAGATGCTTTATTTCCAACTAACTTCTGCCTGCCTTTTTTTCGACTTTACGTATTTTTTTATTTTTTGTGCTTGAAACGCGTTAATGTACTTCTTCTGTTGATTGCCTGAAAATTTTTGGGTGTTTTTGAGATTGTCTTAGCTTAGTAGCATTTCTGGTGGGCTTTACTACTTATCTGTAATGCTAGAGTATTATAATTATGTAAGCATTATTCTACACAGGGAGGGGTCTCACATCTCTCTGGTAAGTTATTGGTAGCCTAAATTTTGGATATTATAACAAAAACGTTGCTATAGTAAACTTACAAGAGACCTGTGAAATCCAGTTTTAGTGTGTGAACTATACAGTATGTCCCATGGCAATGTATTTATATAGGATAGAATTGAATTAACGTCCTTTTTTGAAATATAGTACAGAAGCAATAACTAGTAGTACAGAAGCAATAACTGAACACATTCTGAATAGGTATTTAAATTAGAAATAAAATATATAAAAAAATGAGTTTGTTGCTGATAGTCTGTTATTCTACGCTATACAAAAGTTGAAAAAAAAACTTTCGATTTTGACTTTTATATATCCAGAAAGTGTTCAATTAATGCTTCTGTACTCGTTTCAAAAATGGTCATTACTTAAAAACCACCATATATATTTTTAAAGCAACAACTGCCTAAGAATAAAAATGTACATAACACATACATACACATACATACATATCATCACGCCATATCCCTTGCAGGGTAGGCAGAGAGAACAGAGTGCCAGAGAACTCTATCTCTGCATACTTCACTCGCTTCCTCAACATTCATAATTCTCTTCATACACGCTCGCCGGTTTCGAAGACTCTTGACTCCACCTTCCTTCAGTACATGACCGATCTGGTCTAGGTAGGTTAGTCTCGGTCTCCCTCGGTACCTACATCCTTCCACTTTCGCATTGTATATCTTCTTAACCAGACGTTCTTTCGGCATTCTTTCCACATGTCCGAACCATCGGAGCATTCCCTTTCGCATCTTTACACCAATACTCTCTTTTATACCTACTCGCTCTCTTACGTCGTCGTTACGAATGCGGTCGGTCAGCCTAACTCCACAGATTTTCCGCAGAGATCGCATTTCGACCGCATTAATTTTACTTTCATACTCTTTTCTGCATAGCCAACTCTCGCTTCCATACAGTAATGTTGGGACAAGCACTGTGTTATGTATTGCTACACGTGCCTTCTGGCTGAGGTGGTGGCTGCCGAGAAGTTGCCCCAACGCTCCGTTCACTCTATTTCCCGCATTTACTCTTCGCTCTATATCAGTGGTGTACCTTCCATCTCGGCTAAATCCACATCCAAGATATACAAATTCATCCACTTGCTCTAGTATATCATTACCTATTGTTACTCTTACATCTGTTCTGGCTTCGCCTCTTTCAAAGACCATTATTTTGGTTTTGCTCACATTCACGCGTAGACCCCTTTACTTACAATCTTCTGTCATTGTGTCGACTAGGGCCTGCAGGTCAGTCGCTGACTGTGCCAGCAGGACTGCATCATCTGCATATAGCAGAGCAGTGACCACTGAGTCGCCCATCTGGACTCCCACATTCATATCGTTCAACCTTTGGAGACATTTATCCAGATATATGATCAACAGCCTGGCTGAACGCACCCCTGCTTAACGCCGATATTGACGTCAAACCTAGGCGACATTCCATCATCCACACATAGGCTCTACAGCCCATGTAACTGGACTGCACAGCCTGCAGCAGTTTACCGTTAATACCATACTCCGGTAAAATGTCCCAAAGTTCCTTTCGTACAACTGTGTCAAATGCTCTCTCCAGATCCACAAAACTGCAGAAAACCCTCTGACCTAGAGCCAGATGCTTATGCTCCACAATGTTGCGCAGAGAGAACACTTGATCCATGCATCCCCTTCCACTCCTGATACCTCCTTGTGTCTCACACAGTAAACCATCGGACACCATCCTCATTCTCCTTTCAATAATTTTACCATACACTTTTGCTGACAAACTGGTCAAGCTAATGGCTCTGTAATTTGCGCAGTCATAACTTGAACCCTTGTTTTTAAACAAAGGCACGATGACTGCGCTATTCCAGTCCCTGGGAATTCCCGAGCTCCAACATAAATTGAGGAGCAACAGGAACGCCTCCCAGACACAGGCGCCACCAAGCTTGATCATCTCGGCAGACACCATATCAATGCCCGCTGCCTTACCATTTTTCAAACTTCTTATCGCCCATTCAACTTCATCCATACTGATGCCATCGGAGGACGCCGTTGTCGAATGTTGATCTACTAGACCACATGCGACACCGGCGCCAACCGTAGCATCCGCATACATATCGCCAAAATATTCACTCCATCGACTTAACACGTCTTGTGTTTGTGTAAGAATGTCTCCACCTTTAGACCTTATTTTATTCATTCTGAGGGCTGCCCAACCACCCCGAGACTTTTTCACCTCCCTCGAAAAGAGTTTGGTGTTACCCTCGAAGTTTTTAGTCAGCCTATCTTCTGCACTCATACTTGCCCTATCACGTTTCTCTTTCACTAAGGCCTTGGTGTCATTCTTACATTGCCGATATATTTCTTTCTTCTGTTCAGTCATACTGTCATTCAGATTCAAAGAAGAAACATAGTCCAGCCACGCTTTCTTCTTTTACTCTACGGAAGCTGCCACTTCCGCATCTCACCATGCATCACCATTTATTTTGCTATGCTTCATTGAACTTCCACATACTTCTTTCGCTGTATCTACAATACTCTCTTTCAATACTCTCCAGCATTCTTCAATGTCCGATTGCGGCTGGCTTGCCATCGTCAACCGTTCTCGGACACCCTCTGCATACTTTTCTCTTACACACTCTTCTTGCAACCTTTCAACCTTTATTCTTTCAAGCCCTCCGAAGTGGACACGTTCTCGCCAGTGCCTCCACTTTCTGAACAGACCACTAAATCTCGCAATAACGAGATAGTGGTCCGTATCGACTGTGGGGCCCCTGTATGCTCTTGCGTCCAATATTTTGCTTCGGAGGCGACTGTCTACCAAAATTAAGTCTATTATACTTTTCTGTTCATTCCTTCTCCATGTATACATATGGATGTCCTTATGTTGGAAAAATGTGTTTGACACAATGAGGTTTCTCTCCATGCATACATCCGCTATGAGTCTACCTGCGTCGTTCACTCTCCTATCACCAAATGGACCAAGTACGTCCTCATAGTCGGGACGCTTGGTCCCCACCCATCCTTTCAAATCTCCGCATACAATCACGCATTCACTGGTTTCTGCCATATCCAGAACTTCCCTAACATTATCCCAAAACTTCTCTAGGTCTGATGCCACCGAGGATCCTACGGGAGCATATGCTACAACCATGAATACCTTGGTGACACCAAGTTTTATACGGACCCAAAGAAGTCTGGGATCATACATTCCGTAATCCTTCACACCTGAGGCCAAGCGAGAGGACAACAGTACTCCTACCCCCATGCTGGCTCGATCGCTCTGTGGTACACCAGACCACAGAGCCATCCCGCCACCAGGAAGATCGCAGGCGTCGCTGCCCCTTCGCTTGGTCTCTGTTACACAGAGCACGTCTAGCTGTTTGTCCGCCATGACGGATATCAGCTCGTGCAACTTCCCTTCCACACAACCTCTTACATTCCACGTGCCCACCCGGCACTCTGCTCTCCTCGTCTCGCCTGACTGGGCAAGGCGTAATGGGTGGCGGCCCCCATCGCCGCAACTGACCAAGTTCGTACCGACGGGGGCGGGTCGGTACGCGTCGCCTCCGGGGGACGCCCTAACCCGCAATGCGGTACGCATTTCGAGCCGGATTAGCAGTCTAATTAGACTGGCAGGGTACGCGAACGAGCACGCTCCGGACTATGCCCCCCGACTGTACATAAGACACTCTTAGAAAAACTAATAACATTAGATTCCATCGCATTTACTTCACTGACGTGGTTGCATGCTGTTTATTTATATAATGCATTTTATTACAGAATTCCCCGAAGGAAGATGTTCAGATCATATTTTTCAACGTGGTGACAAAAAAAGACGTTGTGTGGGTTGTTATGAAAAATTACGACGCACATTGAACAGCATTGATGCTTCTAAAAAAGCTAAAAGAATTGTTACCATTTGCACACAATGCAAACAATCAATGTCCTTACAATGTTTTAATGAAAAACACTTTGCATAGTTTATAAACATAAACGTCTTTAATAAAACTTTTTCAATCGATAACTGAGATATTATTTTATTCCCATCACTACTTACTACACATATTGAACTATCTTTGGTTGCGGTACGAGATACAATCGATATCAAATTTATTTTGGTAATTGTAGTTTATTCTAATGTCCATAACTGCGTGCGAACCTAGCAAAATATAAAGCATTAGGCTATCTTTCACACACAAAAAATTCAAAATTATGTCATTGGTGTTTTGGAAGATATAAATTATTTTCAAAACTGTATCTTTAGGAGACTGATTAGGTCTCAAACGCACCAAAGGATAGGTTAGTTTAGAGATCTTTTAGGTCTCCAAAGCACCAGCTGAAAGTTCTTTAAAAATGATGGCGCAGTGAACGTGTTAAATAAAAAGGGTAGTAGATAAGAAAAACATCTATGTTGTCTATGTACGAAGATTTGTTGGACAACAAATACCTTAGTTCTACAGTAAATACGCTAAAAACTATTCAAAAAGTCACGATAATAACGATACTCTACTTGATTCCAAAGTAAATTATTTACTGAATAAACTTGGAAGATGAACTCACTCTACTTGGAAATGTCAACAATCCTGCCTATTAGCAGTTGTTAACGAAAAAAAAAACGAGCAATGCTTTGAGCTATATCTCTTCCGTTATCTATAAATGCTTGTCATAAATGTACGTTTCACAGGGGTCGTACAACTTTTCACATAACTCAAGCCACTCGATTTGGTAGCAGAGTTTATTATTTGTACGCCCAATACCCGGCCAACGTTTCTACATATTTCGTGTTTTATCACGGCCCACTATATCTTTGTTTTGCTTCAGTCAATATTCAAATTCTTGCAAAGTTGAATTGCGTTTACGAAAGAAAGTTATGTAACATAAGACGCCATAACTATAGAACAAAAGCAATAAGTTTTTTTAATCCTATTTTTTTTAATCTAGCTGTGTGGTAGCGGCTTCGAATACTACCAACCCTTACTTTACTCGTGGGTGTCATAAAATACAACTAAGAGCCTTATAACGACCTGGACCAACTCCATCTGATGCCGTTTGGTCCACAATTACATTCCCAAGGAGGGTTGATGTCAGACAGGCGGCCGGTCATAAAACTATTGCTAATAACTTCTACAGTATGTACTATGAATGAAGAGTACATATTGTATCGACCCCAAGTAATTGAGATAAGAGTAGGAGAATGGTGATGATGAATCCTACTTTTTTAAATATCACCTGTTACTACAAAATAAATCCTTGTATTGCTGGGGAATTCACAAATATAAAATTAACTGATACAATTTCCCTCCAGAAAAAAATCACCTCAAAAATTATCTTGCGTAGAATAAAACCCATGACATTTGGCACAAGGGATTGACATTTAAACCACTTTGCCTATATGTGCAATCAGATTATAGATTTTTTAATTACGCCGTTGCATTTATATATTTTTTGACGATATATGGACTATACTAGCGGCACGCTATGATGGCCGTTTTGACGTTTGTCCACTCATGAAGTTTCGTATTTATAGTAATTACATTTGAAGGAGCAAATTGCTGTTCTTTATTGTCAATAGTGACGTGCAGTTAGTCATAAAATTTATCGAATGTGCAAGGCTATCGAACGTGTGAATGTGAACGTGCAGTTAGTCATAAATTTTAGGACACAAAATATTTATTACATTGACTTCTAAACTATATGTATTAGGGTCTCGTGAACATTTATTTTTTATTTTTATAAGATTACAATTATTTGTGTACTTATTTACCATACAACTCAACATATGTTTTTCGAAATTCAAAATTAAAAAAAAACTAAATTTAATACGATCGTCACATGGGATCATTTATATTTTTGTTTTATTAAACCTTTTTAATCAGGTACTTGCAATAAAAATTTATAGATTTCATTACCTATATTTTTATCGAGAATAAATCGACATTTCACATCACTATTGTAATATGTCAAAACGGCCATCATAGCGTGCCGCAACTGTAGTAATATTCTATCTGAATATTACAGCTGGGCAGCATGATTCACCATTCTTGCTTCCCTATCGAGGGTACTTCAAATCCCGCTGTGCAATCGTTCTTCTCCCATTGAACATATTAATAACGCTCATATATTTCTCCCTATGGTGAAACAATACCCTGATCACCATACTTGGCTTATAGGTTGACAATCGCATTGGTTATAATCATTAAGTCTTTTTGGTGTTATGGTGATGGTTTAGCTAGATTTTACAATGCTCACGACAAAATAAGGTGGTACACTGAGTGCATGTGGCAAACACACAGTGTTGTTTCTTATTTAATTTAAAACCCACAAATCATCATCATTCTGTTACTCTTATCCCAATTACTTGGGGTCGATACAATATGTACTCTTCTTTCATGGTACATATTATAAAAGTTATTGGCAATAGTTTTATGACCGTCCACCTGCCAGACGTCAACTATCCTTGGGAATGTAACTGTTGACCAAAAAGCATCAGATGGAGTTGGCGCAGTTGGTAGGATATAATCTGGCCACATCCTCCATCCGTTAGGCACGGAGGTAGGGACGATATGCAACCCGGTAAGATTTCATAGCAGTCTACCAGTACTGACGCCTTGTTCTTGGTGAACTATTTAAGGTTACCTTACGAAAACCTTAAACAGCTGAAATACATAAAATGGCAAGAATATTTTTTTTTCCTTTCTCAGGATTCGAGTCCATAGGAACTCTTCTATTTTTAAACACATAAATATGTCACTAAACCAATGAAACATTCAATTCCAAAGGAATTTTTTATCAAACTTATCAACATGAGACATAAATTTCTTTCTACAAATTGAATTTACTAAAAGCTTAAAGACTGGGTTATAAAAATATTGTATTGTGACTACCATTATCTAGCGGTCAGATTGTAGGGACAAAAGTCTATACAGAAAACCAAATCCCCACAATAAAGTTAAAAAAAATATGTGAGAATACACATAGTTTCGAAGTTGTTTTTATGTTATTTTTCACACATAGGTACACATTTACGAGCCTGCGTCGGGAATGACCTTGACCTAATTGTTTTGATTACTGCTATTTTCTCAACCGCGAGAAATCGATTGATTTATTTCCTTTTCCTTGCGGTAAATAGCTTAGCCGTAAATCTTGTATTTGCTTGATGTAATCAGCAATGCTGAATTGGCTAACAAGCTCGTTTTATTCAGCCTTGTGATTAGAAACGAAATGCTGAGCAAATTATTGTGAGACGAAATAATCATTTGGTTTATTTTCATAAATATATTTGTTCAAATATTCGCCCTGTATTTACATCAGTGAAGTTTTCTTTATCCATAGAATTTATAATATTTTATAGAGATGTTGATGATGAAGGTATTAGATTTTAAAATACCCAAAGGAGAGGAAAGAATATTAACCATTTTATATACAGCCAGTCTACTCTTTGTTTTCTAAATTATTTTAATGTAAGAACCTTATGTCATTCGTTGTTGTAGTAGAATTAATTTACTACTGCAAATATAAAGATTCTGAGTGCGAATATTCTAGATATCGGCAAAATATTAGTGTTGTTGGAGTTTTTTTTATTGGGACTAATTCAACCTAGAATTCTAATACATTGGTGAGATTTTTTTTATGGGGACCATTATGGATTCTGGCTTAAATGACTTCCTTTAAGCCGGAACCCACATTATTCTGCATAAAAGACACTGAGTTTTGACTCTGAGACAGTCCCAGAAAACGCTCGTGAAGTACACCAGATGTGATTTACAGACTGTCTAACATAAGATCGCACTCTCAGATTGAGTTTGCACTTCTAGACGATATAGTCAGCTGTTTGTTCAAAATAGCTGTTAGATGTCTGTGTGTGTCTGTTATGTGTGCACATTGAAAAATGCTGAAATTATTAATTTCAAATAAAATTATTTACTTCTAAAATGTCGATTCCCAGTGAGAAATTAGGCTACATAATGATTAGTTGTTGGGGTTTTGCGGCATTCTTCAATATTGGTTTATTTTCTTAAGATATTCTAATATCCGTGTGGTGAGGGAGTAACAATACAATTCACCACCCCCTATCTTACCCATGGGTGATCGTAAGAGACGACTAAGGGATATTAAACGCATATAACTTCTATGCAAGAGAAGGTAAACTCGAAGCAAAACCCTATACCAACACGTCTAACCAGTGCGGTATAGTAGATTAATTTTCCTCTCATTACGGAGGAGGCCCGAGCCCAGCAGTGGGACGTATATGAGCTGTGATGATGATTCTAATATCTATTAATATATGCGATTAACGACAAATATCTTTTTTTTTTTTTTCGCTGTGGAAACGCATTTGCGCGCTATCTCCCACCGGTGACAGACGAGGGGGAGTGTGAGACTCACCGGCCAGCTGGAAACCGACCGGAATACCCACTAAAACCACAGCGGCCCCTTCCACGTTTTTACGAGGAGCCGGAGAGATCGTCTACTGACATTCGATCCCCGACAACCCCACGCTTGGCCTTCTGGCCACGTCCTATCATCCCTCAAGGCGGTGGGAGGAGGTGCGCATAACGGCGCCTCCTCCTCCCCGGTCGCCGGCGGCGAAGCGAGTCAGCTGACGCAAGCGCCTCGCGTTCCCGCTCCGCGGCCTCCTTCCTTTTCATGATGGCCTCACAAAAGGAGGCCATCGACGACCAGCACCTGTCGCTGTCAAGCATCTTCGAGATGATGGTCGACAACGACAGGTCTCTCTCAACGACCGTCGATACGACGTAGCGCTGGGGCCCCCAGGCAGGGCATACTTCCAGAGTGTGACGCGCAACATCTACTGACGCACCACACTCGTGACATCCTGAACGACAAATATCTGGATGACCGAGCCTAGTTTGATATTTGTTTTTTTTTCTTTTTTTTTCTAGGTTTTGTTAAATTTATTTATACATGTTGTTATGTAGTTATTGTTGCTCAAGGCTCAAACCAGAGCTGTCTGAATTCAGATGGTTGACTTCCCAACTAAGCTGTTTTTACTTTTCTGTGTCCCTAAATGTTCTTTCTTAGTCAAAAATTAAAAGAAAAAGAAATTTTCTACAAATGAAACTAAGCTAGATTGATTTAGCGCTCTTCATAATAAATTTTATGAAAATCATTGAACCTGTTACTGAAATTTTTAATATATAGATATTTACTAAACAAATATCGCCCTTTCAAAATATTTGAACAGCTTTTTAAAGATATTAAATAGCGGCCGTCGTAAGCTTATTGATTATGGAGTTATACTTCCTTGAAGAGGCTTAACCCACCGCATTGCCTCACGACGCTCATTAAGCGAACTACCGAAATCAAATTCAGTTGACTGCCTGACGGGCTAGCTTTTCAGGTAGGTTCTGCCCCCGTCAATGTTCTCGTAACAAAGAGATATAACCAGGATTTTTTTTCAATCATCTACGAAAAAGAAGAAATAGGACATATATTCTTAATAGGTGACAAAATTTCAAATAAAGAGCTTATTTAAAAAAAATTAAATACCAGAAATTTCGATTACAATCGAGAAAAATATACCACAAATAAAATCTGAACAAGAAACAAATAAAAATGTGATTGAGAAGCCACTTCTATTTATTAACATGTAAAACCAGAAATATAATATTGTAAACATGCAAAAGGGACATATTTTACGTGTCCAATAGAATAAGTCACAGAGAACCTGTAGGGGCCATACCCTCTTCATTTCAATATCCATTTATTAGATTTATAGTCTCATACTGTATTTGTGTCGGGCAGTCGATGACAGAAATTGAATATATATAAAAGAGGGAACGGATTCTGTTTCTTTTTTCTTTTTTTTTTTGGAGCAGATGGTATTTAGGCTTTACGTGAACAGAATAAATCTAACGATGTCATTGAAGTCTAAATGTACTAGCTGTTGCAAATAGAATATGGCCGACGTCGACGAGTCGTGTTTTAATGGAATTAAAATGCGAATGTTATATTGAAAATACTTTTGAAATGCTGTGATTTAACTATGTACTTTTTATTTAAAAAAAAATCTAGAATCGTAGATTGCTGTCTGCATGGACTACGTGGTGCTATCTGCACCGAGTGCTGCGGGTTCGGTTTCCAGTAGGACAAAACTTTGTCCGATCCACAAATCGTTCTGAATCTGGGTGTAATTTTTATTCGTAAATTATATATTTATAAATGACATCAACACAAGGATTATTTCCTTAATGGGTATTATAATAAATAATGGGTATTGGTATATTATTATTATTTTGGTATATTATAAAAAAGAAAATTATTGTGCAACTTATAAAATTAGTTAGAGGACCTTTTTCCACGGATTAGTCAACGAAGCGTTTATAATCCTCCCGTAAGCATGAATATTGTAAAGTTTTCGAAACGTCAGGCAATTAAAACTCAAATACAAACGCTATAGAATCCGTAAAAATAGTTTTATTTCAAACGTATAATACTCGCGTAAACATTAAAAATCATTACAGAATTACCATTACTTAATAAGTTTTACTGTTTGAAACATCTATATATATAAAAAATTAAGAGGTCAATGACATCACATTCGGTATTGAAGAAAAACTAATATGGGGACGGACCTCCTTATTATAGCAAGAGATAAATGATAGACAAGATAAACAATAAATATTGGAATTTTCGTTTTGATTTTTTCCCTGCACTAAGGAATTTGTCATTAATCGATTAAATTTTTTATCGATTAGTTAACTAATTTTAATAACAAAAGTCACGATTAATTTTTTAATCGTAATTTTTAATCGTTAATTAGACTCAACACTGTGAAAAGGAAATAATCCTTGTATTGCGGGGGACTTTACAAAAATATAATTAACGCAGACAAATATGGAGGAGTCTTCAGAAAAAAAGCTACTCCATGAATTAGAATGCAGTTTTTTACAGATATGTAATTTAAAACATGCTGTTATATAAATTAAAAAATAATAATAAAACTCAAAATATCTGAGGTAACGCTATTGAAGCAGTGGTCACTAGTGGTCAATTAAACGTTTTTTTAAGATTTTCTAATATTTCAGATGAAATAAAACTGTTTTTAGAGTTTTTATGTTATTCACGTTTGTAGGTTGAATGACTAAATGCAGATCCTCCCGTTATCATGACCGCTGATAATTGTTAAATACAATGGCGATAAAATCCATTAAGATTTTTCTTACCCGAATACGAAACGAAAAATTATGTCACAAGCGGGGTTCGAACCCGTACTTATTGGGAATCCGGCCCAATCGTGCTGCCACTTACACTATCGTGAACTATTTTAGGACATGCAGATTTCGCTTCATATTATATCTTACGTCTTCAAGGTGACGTATGCCATCTATCGGACAATGTTTACACATTGTATAGACTTAATACTTCAAACTACTATTCGGATATTTATAAATAATTAAGCATATTAAATGCTAAAAATTTCAGTAATTTGAATAACAAGGTTGTGTCATCGTTTAATACAATTCTAACTGTAAAGTTTGAAGTATTAAGTCTATACAATGTGTAAACATTGTCCGGTAGATGGCATACGTCACCTTGAAGACGTAAGATATAATATGAAGCGAAATCTGCATGTCCTAAAATAGTTCACGATGGTGTAAGTGGCAGCACGGTTGGGCCAGATTCCCAATAGGTGCGGGTTCGAACCCCGCTTGTGACATAATTTTTCGTTTCGTATTCGGGTATTTATAAATAATTAAGCATATTAAATGCTAAAAATTTCAGTAATTTGAATTAAATTTCATAAAAGCTCAGACATCAAGGCTTAAAATGAATAAGATTAAAATTTAATTATTAAAATGCTTGCAAAATTATTTTCAAAATAAATGATCATTCGTTCAAGATTTTTATTTCTCGGAATAATTAAAATTTATTTCAAATAGAAATATAATCATCTCATCATCTCAGCTCATATACGTCCCACCGTTGAGCTCGAGCCTCCTCCCAAATGGGAAGAAAATAGACCTACTATACCACGCTGTTCAGACGTGTTGGTATAGGGTTTTATTTCGAGTTTAACATCTCTTGCATATATGTTATATGCGTTTTATATCCCTTAGTCGTCTCTTACGATCTCCCACAGGTAAGATAGGGGGTGGTGAATTGTATTCTTTCTCTGTCACCACACGGATAATTTTATTTGTGTACACTCGACGAACTGATAACCGTTGGGGAAGAAAGGTTTACGAGTGGTGACTGCGTATCGGATGTCGCAGTTTTAGTCCCCAAACATGTAGACCGCCTTCCCAGTGAAGGTAGTTGCTTGGGAGTCGTTGGAAGCAGGCGGTACAAGACTACCGTTTGTGGTGAAATATGAGGGAAGCCTACGCCCACCAGTGGATGTTGAAAGACTGAATGATGATGATGATAACGATAAATAATTTCGTATGGGAAAGAAAAATACCAAGTATAAATTAATATTATTAGATAAAAAACTTAAGAAGAAATATATGTAGTATAAATAAATAGATATATGTTACCCGTTTCTAAGGCGTTTTCGAACAATGAAGGTCACGGTCCCCTATTGTCAATTTGTCACTGTCGTTCAAGGATACTAAGGTTAAAATGGCGCCAAGATAATGAAATCAATAAAACTATTCTTAGATTTCCATTGATATAAATGATGTTAACAGATAGATTACAAAAGCATTGAACTTGAATATATTTCGTTATTTTTTTTAAAAAACTAGCACAATTTGCTTATCATTTAACTTTAATTGGACTTAACTTTCACGCAGTTTTACACCATTTACTATTAAAAAAAAAACAGGCAGTCATGGGGACTGCCGATAGACGTGAAAACTATTAACTTAAGACTAATTGAAATAATAATAATTTTCTAATTTTTATATAAAAATAAAAAATATTATCGAACATCTGGGAATCGGTTTTACCACGCTAGTAAGATAACCTTTAAACCACAATGATCAACGCAACGCGCCTAAAGAAGTTTTCACATAGCTATAGGTATACTATTAGCATTAGCATGTCGGTGACGCGAACCTATAAGTTTTTCCCCTCCAAAAACGCTCAACGCGCCTAAAGAAGTTTTCACTTCAAAAAAATATGGGTGATATTTCCCGAGACCCCCTCTCCCCAAGTAAGATTTAGTAGTAGATTCGGCTCAAGAATATCTCACGTAATTAATGGACGTCCTCTTAGCAATTTTGTATATATCTAATGAGAACAAATTATACTCATATTCTAAGCAATAACTTTGGATCGCACTAAGTATTGTCTTGCATGGGAATTGAAACAATGACACTTGGTGCGTTAGTCAGTATAAAGATACTGATTAATGGTAAAAACCACTACACGCCATTTCTGTAATCATTTAATTTGATATTCGATCTTTTATATCTTTCGCGTTTGTATTTAATTTTTAATTGCCCGACGTTTCGTACATTTTCACGCAGTCATGGTCACAGAAGGAATTGTGGAAAGGATAGTAAGTGGGTAATAAGAATACTTAGACTATCAACTTCTATTATTTCATTAATTGACTTGACTGCACAGATGGCACAGTGATTAAGATCTATCTTTCGTGCCAGTCCCGTGGATTCAATTCCCACGCAGGACAATACTTTGTGCAATCCACAAACTGTTGTTATTTATCTGAGCTATCTGATTGTAATTTATAGATCTTGGTTTGGTCATACTCACTGAAAAGTGCCTGCGGTAGCTATGTGGAGCGGGTCTCTCCCTTCCCTCGAATGTGATTGAGGTGCGTGATGGCTGCTCTAGTATTTAAATCGTGATCGCTTGTGGAATCTGGTCCAAACATTTATTTTCATTTTTGTTTTTTGATAATCTTTTATTTAACTTTTAAAAAATCAATCTTTACTCGAAGAGCATCTCACTGGAGCTAATATAGATTAAACATGTATCCAATAGTTTTGATGAAAACATATAATTTAAAAAAAAAATGACGAGCCCGCTGTGTTTCTTACCGGATCTTCTCAGTTTGTGGCGGCTTTCCGATCCGGTGGTAGATTAATTTAAAAAAATATGTATAATTGACAATATGTAAGTGTCCTTATAGGGCTTATGCATAATAAATGATCTGATTTGATTTGTTGCCCTGAGTCTGAGTGTAATTTATCTACGTTAAATTACATATTTATAAAGTCCCCAGTAACACAAGGTTTAATTAATTAGTGCAGGATGGTGTATTTTTAAACAAAAAAAAACCTCTTTAAATAAGCCACAACAAAGTAATAGCATTTATATAATTAATATTACTCAGATTAATCTTAAATCTCATCAAACTGTTGACCCGATAAGCCTTTTGACATAAGCCGTAATCTAGTATGTATGCTAACGAACAATTATAACATGCTACGTAGCTTTATGCAAACTCTCCATAGCTATTTCAGGCATGAGAGCTTTGAATTATTGTCTATGATCTTAATATATATAAGTTATTAAACAACACACTATTATCATAGTTAGCTTGTCTAATACTTAACTACTATTATTATAAATAGGACTAGGATTATAAATAGGATAGATAAGATATATAGGATACATACATACATATCATCACGCCATATCCCTTGCAGGGTAGGCAGAGAGAACAGAGTGCTAGAGAACTCTATCTTTGCATACTTCACTCGCTTCCTCAACATTCATAATTCTCTTCATACACGCTCGCCGGTTTCGGAGACTCTTGACTCCACCTTCCTTCAGTACATGACCGATCTGGTCTAGGTAGGTTAGTCTTGGTCTCCCCCGGTACCTACATTCTTCTACTTTCGCATTGTATATCTTCTTAACCAGACGTTCGTTCGACATTCTTTCCACATGTCCGAACCATCGGAGCATTCTCATTCGCATCTTTACACCAATACTCTCTTTTATACATACTCGCTCTCTTACGTCATCGTTACGAATGCGGTCGGTCAGCCTTACCCCATAGATTTTCCGCAGAGATCGCATTTTGACCGCAATAATTTTACTTTCATACTCTTTTCTGCATACCCAACTCTCGCTTCCATACAGTAATGTTGGGACAAGCACTGCGTTATGTATTGCTACACGTGCCTTCTCGCTAAGGTGGTGGCTACCGAGAAGTTGCCCCAATACTCCGTTCACTCTATTTCCCGCATTCATTCTTCGCTCTATATCAGTGTACCTTCCATCTCGGCTAAATCCACATCCAAGATATACAAATTCATCCACTTGCTCTAGTACATCATTACCTATTGTTACTCTTACATCTGTTCTGGCTTCATCTCTTTCAGAGACCATTATTTTGGTTTTGGTCACATTCACGCGTAGACACCTTTTCTTACAATCTTCTATCATTGTGTCGACTAGGGTCTGCAGGTCAGTCGCTGACTGTACCAGCAGGACTGCATCATCTGCATAAAGCAGAGCAGTGCCATCTGGACTCCCACATTCATATCTTTCAACCTTTGGAGACATTTATCCAGATATATGATAAACAGCCTGACTGACAGAACGCACCCTGCTTAACGCTGATATTGACGTCAAACCAAGGCGACATTCCATCCTCCAGCAGCACACAGGCTCTACAGCCCATTCAACTGGACTGCACAGCCTGTAGCAGTTTACCTTTAATACCATATTTCGGTATAATATCCCTTTAAAAGTTCCTTTCGTACAACCGTGTCAAATGCTCTCTCCAGATCCACAAAACTGCAGAAAATCCTCTGACCTATCTAGGTCAGAGGATTTTCTGATCTGATCCAGATGCTTCTTCACAACGTTGCGCAGAGAGAACACTTGATCCATGCATCCCCTTCCACTCCTGAAACCTCCTTGTGTCTCACACCGAAAACCATCGGACACCATCCTCATTCTCCTTTCAATAATTTTACCATACACTTTTGCTGCCAAACTGGTTAAGCTTATGGCTCTGTAATTTGCGCAGTCATAAAGTGAACCCTTGTTTTTAAAAAAAGGCATGATGACTGCGCTATTCCAGTCCCCGGGAACCATTCCCGAGCTCCAACATAAATTGAGGAGCAACAGGAACGCCTCCCAGTCACAGGAGCCACCAAGCTTGATCATCTCGGCAGACACCATATCAATGCCCGCTGCCTTACCATTTTTCAAACTTCTATCGGCCATTCAACTTCATCCATACTGATGTCATCGGAGGACGACGTTGTCGAAAGTTGTTCTACTAAACCACATGCGACACCGGCGTCAACCGTAGCATCCGCATACATATCGCCAAAATATTTACTCCATCGGCTTAACACGTCTTGTGTTTGTGTAAGAATGTCTCCACCTTTAGAACTTATTTTATTCATTCTGAAGGCCAATCAACCACACCGAGACTTCTTCACCTCCCTCCAAAAGAGTTTGGTGTTACCCTCGAAGTTTTTAGTCAGCCTATCTTCTGCACTCATATTCGCTCTATCACGTTTCTCTTTCACTAAGGCCTTGGTGTCTTTCTTACATTGCTGATATATTTCTTTCTTCTGTTCAGTCATACTGTCATTCAGATTCAAAGAAGAGACATAGTCCAGCCACGCTTTCTTCTTTTGCTCTACGGAAGCTGCCACTTGCGCATCCCACCATGCATCACCATTGGTTTTTCTATGCTTCTTTGAACATCCACATACTTCTTTCGCTGTATCTACCATACTCTCTTTCAATACTCTCCAGCATTCTTCAATGTCCGTTTGCGGCTGGCTTGCCATCGTCAGCCGTTCTCGGACACCCTCTGCATACTTTTCTCTTACACACTCTTCTTACAACCTTTCAACCTTTATTCTTTCAAGCCCTCCGAAGTGGACACGCTCTCGCCAGTGCCTCCACTTTCTGAACAGACCACTAAATCTCACAATAACGAGATAGTGGTCCGTATCGACTGTCTGACTGTCCCTGTAGGCTCTTGCGTAGGATCCTACGGGAGCATATGCTACAACCATATATAGGATTATAAATAGGACTATAACTAATATCCATTATAAATAGGTCTATCATCATCATCACAGCCACATATGTCCCACTGTTGGGCTCGGGCCTCCTCCGTAATGGGAGGGAAATTAACCTACTATACCGCGCTGGTCAGTACCGAGTATTCCTTCTCTCTCATGGATGTTATATGCGTTTTATATCCCTCGTCTCGTACGATAACCCGCGGGTTAGATATGGGGTGGTGAATAGTATTCTTACTCCATCAGGACTATAAGTTTTGCACAAGTTATCAGGGATAAGGAAAAGGTTAATTTCAAAGGTTATCACAGCTGGGCTCGAGTCTTCTCTACACTTGGAGGTCAATTGATTTACTACACAACGCTGATCATACGTGTTGGTATAACGTTTTATTACTAGTTTTCCTTCTCTTGCATAGATGTTATATGCATATGTAATCCCTTCGTCGTCTTTTACGATCACCCACGGGTAACTACTCCGTCCCCACATGGAAGGTTATTTGTCTATATTACTTTAATAACATAATATTTCGAGACGTAAATATTTCGAATTATGAGCATCATACTCTCCTAGAAAATCGATATCTGGATATATACCAATTTAATAAAATACTTAATTTGAACAGCGTGAGCTCGGAGATTCAAACTGCACTGATTGATAGCAAGTAGTGACCTGGCTATGCTCTGGAATACCAGATTGTACAATAGTACATGTACATGAGTTAACTTATCATTTACCATTAAGATTATATTAGACGAGCAAGCAAGCCACTTGCTTGCTCGTCTATCACCAAAGATTCCATAAAAATATTTCAGAGAAAAAAATATACAGTTTTTGAGACATTGAAAAATTGCTGAATGAAATCTACATTAATACGAGTAAAGCCGCGTGTGAAGCTATTATAATATAATTAGCATCAAACTCTGGTCATGGTCTCAAACTTTTTTAAAAAGATTCAGGCAAATGATTTTTAATGCTATATCTTTATTTTTTATAAGCGGATATAGTCCGACCTACAGTGAATATAGTCCGACCAAAACTGGCAACAAACAACAAGCCAAAACGGGTTGCAACAGGGCAGTGAAGAA
Organism: Lymantria monacha; assembly: GCA_905163515.2. Taxonomy (NCBI): domain Eukaryota; kingdom Metazoa; phylum Arthropoda; class Insecta; order Lepidoptera; family Erebidae; genus Lymantria; species Lymantria monacha. The sequence goes on along the minus strand of LR991091.1, from coordinate 30,424,559 downwards.
ATTCATAATTCGTCGTCAATCAACTTTTAAAGCAAAAGATTAGCTGTAGGTCATTTTAAATATTTATTTTGATATTTTAAATTCTAGTGGAGTTAGGCTGACCGATCGCATTCGTAACGACGACGTAAGAGAGCGAGCAGGTACGAAAGAGAGTATTGGTGTAAAGATGCGAAAGGGAATGCTCCGATGGTTCGGACATGTGGAAAGAATGCCGAACGAACGTCTGGTTAAGAAGATATACAATGCGGATGTAGATACCGGGGGAGACCGAGACTAACCTACCTAGACCAGATTGGTCATGTACTGAAGGAAGGTGGAGTCAAGAGTCTCCGAAACCGGCGAGCGTGTAGGACGAGAATTATGAATATTGAGGAAGCAAGTGAAGTATCCAAGGATAGAGTTCTCTGGCACTCTGTTCTCTCTGCCTACCCTGCAATTGAACCTGATTATCAATTTTACTATATTGTACGTGGTGATGTAGTAAATACAAATCACCTCTTCTTTCTTCCTTATATGTTCATTAAAAGACGTCTAAGACATCTAAGGAAGTAGTATATTGATACTGGTATTGACCAAAGAAGGAAAATTCAAAATATAACCATTAAAATCATTTAACTGTACAATCGCTACCATGTTACCGAAAGGGTATTTTAGGTCAATTATTACACAGCCTGTGTGCACTCGCTGTGTGGCGGCTACAAATACTACCAACCTTTACTTTGCTCGTGGATGTCGTATAAGACGACTATGAGCTTTATAACCACCTAGGCCAACTCCATCTGATGCCGTTTGGTCAACAATTACATTACCAAGGAGGGTAGATGTCTGACGGGCGACCGGTCATAAAATAATTGCCAATAACTTTTAAAATACTCGTATGTATTGTTTAGGAGGAGTACATATTGTATCGACACCAAGTAATTGGGATAAGAGTAGGACAATAATGATATTACACTGCCTGTGCGATGGCAACTATAAATACTACCAACCCGTACATTGCTTGCAGATGTTGTCATTATTGAAAATGACAAAGACCTTTACATCGATCTGTGCCAATTCCATCTGCGGTTTTATGAACAGGAACATTCTCGAAGAGTGTTAATATCAGGTAGGCGGTCGATTATAAAACTATTGTTGAAATTACTGCATGGGAGGAAGTTTAAAAGTTGCGCTAGTAACGCAAAAGATAAGGAGTGAATGGCTGACATGGACATGTGATGAGACGGGATCAAAGTAATGTTTTGAGGAACGTCTTAAGTAGGAAGGTTGAAGGTCTTAGGGGTGAAGGAAGACCAAAGAAAAGACGAATGAATTGCATTAGGCATGACTTGGATAGACAAAGAGTGACAAAGATGACGTCTGATAGGATTGTATGGAAGAAAATGACCCCAAGTATCGTACTCGATGATGATCATGATGATGTTAAAACTACTGCAATATGTAACATGGAGGAAGAGTAATCAGAACTAATTGGGATTACCCATTTTTTGACGAGTCATCAATAAAAGTATCATTTAGTGTTAGGACCACGCTGTTGACAGTTCTCTGTCCTCAGCCGCGGGCCGGTTCGTCCGGGGTAGTACCACACTGTCGCAGAAAATCGAGGTCTGAGTAATGGTAATATGATATTGCACTTCCTGTAACCGAGAGAACCGGAAGCCCAACTGGGTGAGTTTAGGGTTGGTATTGGTTGGCAGCGGCGTGGTTGTGCCATTGATATTGCAAAGGTCCATGGGTGGCAGTGACATTTACCATCAGGTGTGTTGCTTCCTCGTTTGACAATATAAACAATAAAGAGAATTAATTGCGATTAATTCATACATACATACTTACATATCATCACGCCATATCCCTTACAGGGTAGGTAGAGAGAACAGAGTGCCAGAGAACTCTATCCTTGCATACTTCACTCGCTTCCTCAACATTCATAATTCTCTTCATACACGCTCGCCGGTTTCGAAGACTCTTGACTCCATCTTCCTTCAGTACGTGACCAATCTGATCTAGGTAGGTTAGTCTCGGTCTCCCCCGGTACCTTCATCCTTCTTCCTTTTTTATTGCGATTAATTAATATATATATATTTAATAATAAGAATAATGACTTATTTTTAAATAAAAATTTTATTACCATAATTTGCTGCGCCCCAATTTTAAGAAACAACAAAGGAATTATTTTAACAGCTGCTTATTTGACAGCGGTAAGACTAATCTATTCATTTCCTTTTATCTTGTTAAATACTCTGTAGTGAGACTATATTTAGTTCAGAGAACCGTATAATGAGCATAGTCATTGTTATTTTTTTTAAATGACGTTGAGAAATGATGTTAATACGAAGCAATTACTAGTAATTATTATTTTCTTTGTGGTGATGGAGTAAGAAAATTTTAGTAATGATACACAGGCTTTTTAGTGGTAGGACCACGCTCTTGACAGTTTTCTGTCTACAGCAGCCAGTCAGTCTTTTTTTTTTTTGCGGCGGGCTATGGAATTGTCACGCCCCGCTAATCCATCTGGGGCGACAGAAGAAGCGGCGCACGACCCCGTAGACTCACCCTATAAGTACCTCTCCACGCCCTGCGAGCGGGCCACCGGAAGCCAGTCAGTCTGAGGTAGTATCATACTCTTGTAGAAAATCGATGATTGAGCAATGGCAATGTGCTGTTACGCCTCCATTTGGTGAGCGGGAAAGCTGGAAGTGCAACTTTCTGAGCGGGTTGTGATTGATAGGCAGCGGCCTAGCTGCACCCCTAGTATTGGAAAACCGGTGTGCTTCTTGTTCATTTGCCACCATAATCTATAAAAATAATATTCATCACTCCTTTCTTTCCCCTAAATGGAAACCGTACGCCAATCAGCCTCGTGGTTATCTCAATGAGGTCCAAATTTAGTAGTTAAAAGTAAATGGGCTAGAAGGATTGAAGATAGGACAGAAGATTTTGAAGACGAAATTTTATCATAAATTAATCTACCAATTTCATCATATCAGAACGCGACTACTATTGAAAAGATGCGACTAGAAAATCAGCGGATTTTGCCTTTATTTTATTTGTTTTTTAATGTTTTTCCTATTAATTCTAATAAAAGTGGTATTTTTGTTTTAATTTCTTCGGCCGACGAAAAGTGGTATTTTTATTTTAATCTCTTCGGACGTCGGCCCGACGGAATACCCCCTGAAGATTACCCTCTCCTCGATCAACGTCCCTCCCTCGGGGAGGACGTCAGTTTTTCCTCACACGGTTGGCCTTTCGTTGGGTAAGGGACTAATTCCCGATCCAGTCACCCGCGGCCTTGGCTAATAAAGTAGTCTCTTTTTTTTTCTATTTTTGTGGTGGACTACGATCATTTTTACGACGGAATACCCCCTGAAGATTACCCTCTCCTCGATCGAAGTCCCTCCCTCGGGGAGGACGTCAGTTTTTCCTCACCCAGTTGGCCTTTCGGTGGGTGAGGGACTAATTCCCGATCCAGTCACCCGCGGCCTTGGCTAATAAAGTACCCGCGGCCTTGGCTAATAAAGTAGTCTCTTTTTTTTTTTTTTTGGGGTGGACTACTATCATTGCACTCCTCGCATCACTCCGTCCGGGGCGACAGAGGGGCGTAAGCACGCACACCCGTATCTCAACAGTGACACCTCGCCTTCGTCGTTGGACTGACGACCGGAGCAGCGTGAACTTGACGTCAATGGCCGGCCCGACGGAATACCCTCTGAGGGGTACCCTCTCCTTGACCGACGTCACCCCCCCTCGGGGAGGACGTCGATCTTTCCTCACGCGGTCAGCCTCTCGGCGGGTGACGGACTGATTCACCGGTCCAGTCACCCGCGGCCTCAGCTAGGGCGGCATCAGGCGCAGGTAATCGCGCCTGCACCGCCCCAGTCGCCGGCGGCGGCTCGCGTCGCCGAGGAGACGTTCCTCGCACACGCGTTTCGCCGCCTCCTTCCGCGAGACTACTGCCTCGCAGAAGGTTGCGACCGCGTCTCAGTTCCTGAAGCTGTCGAGCATCGCCTTGCCGAACTGACGCAGTCGAGCATCGCCTTGGCGATGCTCGACTGCGTCAGATCGGCACCGATGACTGCGACCAGTTCACGGCACTGCACTGCCTAAGCGGCACAAACCTCGAACGTATGCTGCGCCGTATCCTCGTCGAAATCGCAGTGGTGGCAGGACGGTGTACTCTCCCTCCGGACGAGCGTGTGCAGGTATTTGGCGAAGCACCCATACCCCGTCAAAACCTGCACCAGTGGAAAGGAGAGTACCCCGTGCCGCCGTTCTGACCACTGCAACAGCACCGGCCGGAAGTCCTCCACGGTCCGCACACCAAACCAAGGCCTTTTCAGCCGGACTGCACAACGGGCAATAACGTCTCGATACCCACCGATACAGGTGATGACGAGCATCTCCGCTTCCAGGTCCCACGCGGGAGTCCCGGCCAACTGGCACGCCGCCTCCGTCGCCACCGTCAATGAAGTAGTCTCCTGCCTAGGAATCGACTCCATGACTGACAAGGTAAGTCGATATGTTAAATTGTTCGAAACGTCGTGTTTTGCAAGATTTTTACTATAAAAATCAAAAACAAAATCCATAAAATATTTGAAATTTAAAATTCAAACCTAATTTATCTATACAATTGATTCTATTTAACAATAAATAGATGGACAACCATCCATGTTTATCAAATGGAGAAGTAACAATAAATATAACACGCTCGGTAAGAGATACAGCAACAAAGGGTTAGCACTTGGCATGGATCGGTGCTGCTACAAGCTATCCACTGCGTTCTGTAAACATCGAATTACATAGATTATAAACTAGATGAGACACTACTTAGATAATTTCTATACACTGAAAAACATTATCGTAATATTGACTCATCATCATCAGCCCATATACGTCCCACTGTTGGGCTCAGGCCTCCTCCATAATGGAAGGCTAATTGACCTACTATACCACGCTGGTCAAAAGTGTTGGTATAGGGTTTTGTTTCGAGTTTTCCTTCTCGTAGAATGTGCACGCCTTTCACAAATGAGAGAGAGAGAGAATGACTCTTGGTATTAGTCCCTTAATGTATTAGTCCCCTCTCTAAGTCATCATTCTCCTACTCTTATCCCAATTAATTGGGGTCGATACAATACGTATTCTTGTTTCATAGTACATATTTTAAAAGTTGTTGGCAATACTTTTATGACCGGCCGCCTGCCAGATGTCAATGCTCCTTGGGAATGTAATTGTTGACCAAACGGCATCAGATGCAGTTGGCCCAGTTCATCATAAGGCTCTTAGTTGTCTTTTACGATATCCACGAGCAAAGTAAGGGTTGGGAGTTTTCGTAGCCGCTACCATACAGCTCTCTAAGTATAAGCATTAATTTCGCTCAGTGCATTCGTGTATATAAATATTTAAATCCAATCAATTCATTTATAATTCCATTAGTCTTTCAACATGGATTATTGGATGCAAACCTTTCCATAATGCTGCAATCGTCATGGTTTGCGTTCGCTATTGTAGATATTGTTATAAATTGACCAGAACACTACTCATTCTCCTTATTATGAATTCTTAGCTGGTATTTATTTCATTCGCGAGAAAAATAAAGGTTTCATAATATTGTATTCTTAATCTGTCATCACAAGATTAAGTATAACATATAAGTACATTTTTGTACGAGTAACAATTGATATAAATCAAAAATAACCATACTTTGTATACCTTCAAATTCACCAATTTATTACTTTCTAAAACAGTTTTATTTTATTAAAACATTGTTCTTCTTTATTACCTGTCAGGAATAATGATGAGGGCACTTTTGTTTTCAAACTAACTGAACTTGCGAGCTTTTATATACAAACTTATGGATGCCCGCATGTCTCAAAAGTTTTAGATATGATATTTACATAAATAAGCTATACTATATTGAAGAACTTTATCCATGGGATTTTATTGTGTGTTCCTTTTACATTTATCTGTAGATCGTTAAATATAAATTTATAAGTTAATTTTTTTTAGACAACGCACAATTTTGAAATAAATCTTTGCCTTGTAGAGTACAAATATACGATTTATTTACTTTTTAATTTATAATACATTTACAACTCTATACTTGGCGTAATCACCCTCCATAATATGAAAGAAATTAGGTTATATAATATAATGCTATCCAAATGTTTTGGAGCATACTTTGCAATATAATTATGTCAAATAATATACGTACTGAGTCTATATGATAGTGGATACGTATACTAACAACCATACCATTGCTCATGGATGTCGTAAAAGGTGACTAAGAGCTTTCATCAACCACCAATCTGGGAGAACAATATCTGATGCTGTTGCGTCAATAATTATATTTCCAAGGAGAGTTGACGTCAGACGAGCGGCCGGTTAGAAAAATAATAATTAATAACTTCTGCATTATATTCGATCGAAGAAGAGGACATATTGCATAGATCACAAGAAATTGGAATAAGAGCAAGAGGATGATCATGATGAATATAATTAGGATCGAGCCCAACAGTGGGACGTGTATTAGTTGAAATGATGATGTTGAAATGATGATTGTGCATATTTTTAGTACTATAGTCGCTCATGAGAAAATAGTAATATAATGAATCTGAATAATATCAAAAGGTTAACCTGCATTTTTTCCAGTAGCAGTGATTAGTAATAATATATGATCAAGATTATTTATTAGAATCGGGCCTCCTCCGTAATCGGAGGGAAATTAACCTTCTATACCTGGTCAGACGTGTTGGAATAGGGTTTGGTTTCGAGTTTTCCTTCTCTTAAATAGATGTTATATGCGTTTTATATCCCTTAGGCGTATCTTACGATCACCCATGGGTAAGATAGAGGGTGGTGAATTGTATTCTTACTCCGTCACCACACGAAGTATTTTATTAGAATATCACTCTTAAAATATTTTGAAAGCGTGTTACGTTACCTTCAAAAAACATTTTTCTTTTTAAAATAAATCTTCTGTTACGGATTTTATCGCGTTTGTATTTTATTTTTAATTTCCCAACGTTTCGAACACTTGACAGTGCTCATGGTCAAGGGAGGAATAAGGTGTCTTACGTCCAATATGTCATTATTATTACAGAAATTTATATCTACTCTATAAGATATTAAATTTTGTTAGTGTTTGTAACTAATTATCATAAATGCTTTAATAATAACAGATCATAAACAATATAAAATATTATATATAGAATCAATTTCTTTTTGTACTGGCAATAAATTTGTATTAAAAATGTGGTTCAAAATTTAATATCTTATCTACCCTAGATATAAATTTCTGTAATAACAATGATATATTGGACGTAAGACACCTTAGTCCTCCCATGACCATGATCACTGTAAAGTGTTCGAAACATCGGAAAATTAGAAATCAAATACAAACGCGGTAGAATCCGAAAAAGAAGTTTTATTTCAAATGTGCGACACTCGCGTAAACATCAGAAATCATGACGATTTTTTTTTAATCTAAAAAAATAAACCTTTATACCGTGAAGAACTTTATTAATATATAATCAATGGACACCATTGCAACTAGTATTATAACTATCCTTTATGGAACACAAAAAAATTAATCCTTTTTTTTATTGCTTATGGTGGCAAACGGGCAAGCAGCACACCTGATGGTAAGTGTCACTGCTGCCCATGTACCTTTTCTATAGCTAGGCCGCTGACCAGCATTACAATACCCAAACCCACCTAGTTGGGTTTCCGACTCTTTCGCTTACCGAACGAAGCGCAATAGTACATTGCCATTACTCAGACGTCGATCTTCTGCAAGAGTGTGGTACTATTCCGGACGGACCGGCCCGCGGCTGTAGACAGAGAACTGTCAACAGCGTGGTCCTACCACTAATCGAAGTCACTAGTCCTGTGCAAAAATCTTTTTCTAATCTTTTTATATTTTACAAATTCGTTTAAAGAGACTTCACTGTATTATTAGTCACTGTTTATATTATGAATAAACTTCTCGGGATATCAGAATAGGCATAAACTGGAGTAATTAAACATGCGTATCTGTGTTTAATATTGATCTATGCTCATTTTATATTGGGTTTAACCGGGCGTCTCTACACGCAATATATTTAGTCGAATGTACCTTACAGGCTAACGCCCATCGCCTATCTGAACGGCCATAAAACTATTTTATATATCTCTTGATAATGTTCAAGATAACGGCTAATCTTTTCGTGTTTTTAGGTTTTGGTGCGAGAAGATTGCTTTTAATGTAGGTACTTTAAAATATCTACTCTACACTACATCTACTTAATAAGCTACATTTATTTTTTTATTTTATTTATAAAACACACCACTCTGCACTAAGAAAATAATCCTTGTAATTCGGGGACTTTACTAACATGCAATTAATGCACTCAAATTACACCTAGACTCAGATTAATAGTTTGCGGATCGCAGAAAGAATTGTCCTGCGTAGGAATCAAACCACTGGCACGAAAAGTCGGTATCTTAACCACTACGCCATCTGTGCAGTTAGCCATTTATTTAATACGTTATATTAGTGGTTTAATACAAGTCGACTTATAAATTGTATCAGATACCCTTTCATGATTGATGGTGTCGTACATATTAATTAAAAATATATGCTTGGCCACTTAGACTTCCATTTGCAGAGTTTTAATGTGATCTCAATATAAGTCGTCCATGTGGTGACGGAGTAAGAATATAATTCATCACCCCTATCTTACCCGTGGGTGATCGCAGGAGACGACTAAGGGATATAAAAAGCATAAAACATCTATGCAAGAGAAGGAAAACTCGAAAAAAAACCGTATACCAACACGTCTGACCAGCGCGGTATAGTAGGTTAATTTCCCTCCCGTTACGGAGGATCCCCGAGACCAACGGTGAGACATATGTAGGCTGTGATGATAATAATGATGGTGATTATAACTGGTTCCAATAATGTGCAAAATTATTGAATTCGAGCCTCCTTCTCAATAGGAGGGAAATTGATCTACTATACCATGTTAGTCAGACAGATCGATATAGGGTTTTATATCGAGTTTTCATTGAACAGGTGTTAAATTATATCTTTTATTCGTCTTTTACAACACCCACGAGCAAGATAAAGAAAGGTGAATTGTATTCCTAGTCTTTCAGCATACTGAAAGAATAATAATATAATATTTATTTTTAAATTTCCAGCCTGATAATGAGTTAAGAATACGGTCTGTTACCACCTCTTACATTGCCGTGAAATCGTAAATACCAACAGCGTTAGCAGAAATACTTTAGGGGACAAGTTATAACACCGAATACATCACCAAATCGCATAGCAAGCATGGCATTTATGGCATTATTCCACCTGATAGGGCAGTCAATATTTAATTGTATCTGATGAATAAATAAATTCATTATCATCATCTTCTTAGCTCATATATGTCCCACTGTTGAGCTCGAGCATCCTCCGTAATGCGATGTAAATTGACCTACTATACCACGCTGTTCAGAAGTGTTAGTTTTGCTTCGAGTTTTCCTTCTCTTGCATATATGTTATAGGCGTTTTATATCCCTTAGTGGTCTCTTATGATTCTTATGTACTCTTACTCCGTCACTATACGTAAAATAAAATAAAAATACAATTAATAAATTACACTATTAAAATAATGTAGAAACGTTATATGTACTAGAGATAATTTTACGACCTAAATAAAACCAAGCATTTTTTTTTTGTTTTTTTTTTTTGCTATGTACTATGGATGCGTCTCGCCCCGCCAAATCGGTCTGGGGTGACGAAAGAGGCGGCGCGTGACCTCATAGATCCACCATGCAAACTCCTCTCTTATTTTACTATCTCGATGTTTCAAATATTTTTCAGCATTACTTACGAGGCGATATCAAGGATAGTCAATATACTTTTATTTCATAGATATAACACTTGTATGGCAACAATAATTATAACACCAACTTTTTCTACTGATACATATAATGATTTTGAAATAATCACGATATTTCTTATTTTAGATTAAAATTCTATAAAATAAAATAAATTTAGATATTTAGATTAGATTGCTAGGGCCACACTGTGTTGACAGTTTTCTGTCAATTGTTACAGGCCGATCGTTCCGGGATAGTACCATACTCTCGCAGAAATTCGACGTCTGCGTAGTGGTACCTAATAGTCGTCCGGTCGATGGCCCTGTACGGCGCACCAGTGTGGGCGGGGTCCCTGACCGTCCGACTCAACTTGCTCAAGGAGAGGGTACCCCTCAGGGGGTATTCCGTCGGGCCGGCCACTGACGACAAGTTCACGCTGCTCCAGTGGCCGGTCTAACGACGTAGGCGAGGTTCATGTTGTTGTGATGTTCACGGGTATGCGTGCGCACGCCCCTCTGTCGCCCCGGACGGAGTGGTGCGAGAAGAGCGCCGACCATAACCCACCCCTAAAAAAAAAAATGTGGTACCTAATATACTGTTGCGCTTCGTTTGATGAGCGAAAGAGGCGGTAGCCCAACTTTCTGGCTGAGTTTGGGGTTCGCATCGGTAAACAGCAACCTAGCTACATCGCTGGTACTGCAAAGGAATACAAGCGGCAGTAACACTTACCATCAGGTGTCCCGCTTGCTGATTTACCGCTATAAGCAATAAAAAAAGACATAAATATATTCTTACTATCGTAAAAATATGCTTTATTTAAATGGCGGCAATTTTTTTTTATTGCTTGTGGTGGCAAACGTGCAAGCAGTACATCTGATGGTAAGTGTTACTGCTACCCACGGAGCTTTGCAATATCAAGGGTATAGCTAGGCCGCTGCCTACCAATACAAATCCCAACCAGTTTTTTTTTTAAATGGTAGGACCAAACTGTTAACAGTTCTCTGTTTACAGCCACAGGTCGGTCCATCCTGGTTGTACTACATTCCCGCAGAAGATCGACGTCTGAGTAGTGGCAATGCTATTGTGCTTTATGTGGTGAGCGAGAGTCGGCAGCCCAACTGGGTAGGTTTGGGTTTTGTATCGGTAAGCAACGGCTTAGCTATACCCTTGGTATTGCGAAAGTCCATGGACGGCAGTAACACTTACCATAAGGTGTGCTGCATGCTCGTTTGCCACCATAAGCAATAAAAAAGAAAAGTCTACCCAGTCGGGCTTTCGGCTCTCTTGAATTGAGATACACTGTTAGATATAAATATATAAGAAGGTATACTTGTCTGCGTACTAAATATGCTTAGCAGAATTTTCGATCGCAATGGTTTTATAAGTCTCCTAAGAGTATTACTGCCTTTCATCTGGCGATTCTTCAGTCGATTTTTGGGACACCCACGAATAAGTAAGAAGTACTATTGTTCTGTTAAAAAACACATTGTACTCTCTTTGACTCTGACTAATCCCTGTATTGCGAGGAACTTTACAAACATATAGAAATTTACACCCAAACTTAAAACAACAACAAAATCGAGTGATTATTGCTCTGCGTGGGAATCGAAACCATTACACTCGATACAGTGGGTCTAAAGTAAGATCTATGCAGTAACAAAAACAAACAAATTATATTCTACTATGGTCATATAGATTACCATGACACCATATATGTCTATTTATTTCTTAACTCGTCACGATAAATGAATAATCAACTAAGAGGGTAAGAGAGTGAAATCGAACATTTCTAACGCATATATGAATAATGCTAGCATATAAGCCAACTAGCCGTAACATAAAACAAGATCAGAATGAAATTTACTCAGCACATTAGCCCCTAAAGGAGATAAGGATAATAAATGATGGGAATTCAAAGGAATATTGATTGATTCGTCCGTTCATAAATTATCATAAATCATTGACATAATAGATTGAGCATTACCAGGAATCCATTGGCGACACAGTATCTTGGGAAATTTAAAAAAGAAATATTATTTTTCACAATTTTATGCTATTTTTATTTGTAACTAAAAGGTATTTGCGTTTACTGTCGTTTTCAATAATTCATCTATCCATTACTAAAGATAGATGAATCTTAATTTTCTTATTTAATTTTAATTCAATAATCAGTTCATGTATAACATTTTCTATACTGTTTATTTATCCATAGCTGAATAATGATAGATAGCTGAATAATGATCGACAATAGCTGTGTAGTAGCGGCTACGAATACTACCAACCCTTAATTTGCTCGTGGATGTCGTAAAAGACTACTAAAAGCCTTAAATCGACTTAAGCCAACACCACCTGCTGCCGTTTGGTCAACAGTTACATTCCCAAGGAGGGTTGACGTCATTCAGGCGGCCGGTTATAAAACTATTGCTATTAACTTTTGCAATATGTGGGAAGAGGAGTACATATTGCGCCGACACATATTCAGATAAGGGCAGAAGAATGATAAGTTGAATAATGATCGAATAAGTTCTTTTTATTTTGTTGCTTATGGTGGTAAACGAGCATCAGCACACCTGATGATAAGTGTTACTCCCATTTATGTACCTTGGCAGTATCAGGGCTGCCTATCAACCAAAATCCATCCAGAAATTTGGGCTGTCAGTCTTCTTGCTAACTGAACGGAGCGCACCCGCGACTGTAAACGATGAATCACTGCAAGTCTATATTATTATTTGAGCTCATATAGGTCCCACTATTAAGCTCAAGCCTCGTCCAAAACAGACGAAGGGAAATTGATCTATCATACTCTGATGGTTAAACGGGTTGGTACAAAGTTTTATATAAAGGGTTCCTTCTCTTGTATATATGTTATATTCATATTATCCCTTACTCGTCTGTAATCCCCACGGATAAGAAAGGGGATTATTAATTGCATTCTTACTATACCTAGTAGGTGGTAGGACCACTCTGTTGACAGTTTTCTGTCTACAGTTGCAGGCTCGTCCGTCCGGGGTGGTACCACACTCTCGCCGAAAATGCTGTTGTGCTCGGTGAGCGAGAGAGCCGGAAGCCCAACTGGGTGGGTTTGGGAATGAGTCCCTCAGCCCATCAACTACTCTACTATAGGATATGATCCTCATCAAGCCGAAAAAATCCATGATCGCCACCAAGGATCTGTTTTCATTTTGCATTTACTATTATGTTTTATATCAGTTAATGAGTTGATTGTAAAGAAGTTGATGACCTCGAAATGGCTGAATAGATATTTTTTTTATTGCTTATGGTGGCAAACGAGCAAGCAGCACACCTGATGGTAAGTGTCACTGCCGCCCATGGACCTTTGCTATAACCAAGGCTGTAGCTAGGCCGCTGCCTACCATTACAAACCCCAAACCCACCAAGTTGGGCTTCCGGCTCTCTCGCTCTCCGAACGAAGCGCAACAACACATTGCCGTTACTCATACGTCGATCCTCTGCAAGAGCGTGGCACTACCTCGGTGGACCGGCCCGCGGCTGTAGACAGAGCACTATCAACAGCATGGTCCTATCACTATTAAAAATATTATTCATCAATTGTAGCTAAGAACTTGATTACGAAAGCTTTAAACAAAAAAAAAACTTATCATAATTGGCTCATTTGTTTAGCAGCAACGATGTCACAGATATATCTACAGATACGTCAAACTTATAAAACTTCTTGATGATTATTCATATTTAATCTTAAAGTTGATTGACAATTCACCAAATTCTTATGATTTAACAAGCGGCAAGTAAATATAAATGTTAGATATTTTACCAAAGTCATATTCCTCCGTGCTTCAGAAGGCTAACAGCTATCGATCCCAGTTGACCTCAGCTGTCAAGTGCATCTATCATAACACTTGTTATGGGGAGTTAGGACGTTGTCATGTAGTGACTAATGGCTACTTAGAAAATCCTCTTTGCTTTTATTTGATATTAGAAAGTTATTTGAAATTGATTATTAAATAATCATACATATTTTTGGAGTTTACTCCTTAAGAATCGAATTTCATATAAGGCTCCCGGTATGAGAAAAAATTGAGGAGTAAAATCTAGTGATCGAATGACTTCGTTACGTTTTTGGTGCGCAACCTATTCTGCGCACCTTTCACTTTCTGACGTGAGATAATACTTCAACTTCTTAAACAGTTTAAATAAATGTAAATAAATATATATATATATATATATATATATATAAACTCATTTGCAAAAAAAACGGGCGGTTTTGATTTTCATTCATATTTAAAAAGATACAATACCAAAAAGGTTTCAATCGTTTGTACACGTTACTGGCCGGTTTTAAAAATGCTGTGGTATTTAAAAAAGTACGTTCTAAATTCAATTTTTCATTTGATGTTCATTTTTACAGAAAACCCCTTTTTATCCTACATTTTTGGCGCGAAGTTCCAGAAGTTAACATCGACTTTCATAACTTTTATTCAATTTTTATCGATTAATTTCATATCCTTGACTGTCAAAGCTTTATTTAATGCTGTTTGGCTGTATCAAAAATGGTAGATAAAGTGGTAAAAGCTACCAAAATTATCGCGCTGCTTGAAGAGGGTTGCAGCCAATGTTTCGTGGCTAGGAGGCTAAATGTTAGTCGCTCGACAGTCCAAAGGACCTGGCAGCGATATCAGGAGACTGGTTCCGTCGAGAGAAGGCCTGGTTCTGGAAGAAAACCATGTACCCAACCACGGGATGATCGTTTTCTTGTGAGTCGCGCATTGAGAAATCGCAAATCTTCGTATGTGGATCTTAAGAACAACCTCCAAGAAGTAAGAAATGTGCATATTAGTCTATGGACGGTCAGGAGGAGGCTTCTCGCTGCCAATATACGCAGTCACCGCCCGGCCCGCGGCCCCAAATTACTCCGTGAGCACAGAGTTCACAGGCTTAGGTTCGCTAGAAATTGCGAATCATGGACTCAAGACGATTGGAATAGGGTTTTGTTCTCTGATGAAGCCAGGATATCTCTGTTCGGTGAAGATCGACGTCGGCGAGTGCTAAGAAGACAAGGAGAACGCTTTGCAGAGGCATGTTTCGAAGAAATCACACCTTATGGTGGGGGCTCTGTTATGTTTTGGGCAGGAATAAATTCAATGGATCGTACAGAGTTAGTCTTCATTGAAAACGGCTCACTGACTGGGCATCGATACATAACGGAAGTTCTAATTTCTCATGCACAACCCGCATTGGCCGCTCTAGGTGAAGACTCGATTTTTATGGACGACAATGCTCGCGCCCACCGATCCCGCGATGTTAATGCGTATGTGCAAGAGGTCGGCATTCGTCGTTTGGATTGGCCAGCTCGAAGTCCCGACCTCAATCCCATAGAGCATGTCTGGGACGTTCTGAAACGGCGTGTGAGATCAGTACACCCGGCTCCGCAGACCATCAGAGAGCTGAAGAATGTGATTACTGCGGAGTGGGAACATATTCCGCAAGCAAGTATCCGGGATATACTCGCTAGCATGCCCAGACGAATTCAAGCTGTGATTTTAGCTAGAGGGGGTCACACTCGATACTAAACATTTATCTGCTTTTACTTTATTAAAGAAAAACAAACAAAAAAACTTTTTTATTTTTACTTCATGAGCATATGCACTACTAGCGAATATACACTACTAGCGAGGTTTAGCATTATTTCCCATAAATTGTATCTAAATTTTATGAAATACTGATGAAAACGATTATTTTCTTATTAATTTACCAAATTGTGTGGATAAAACTACCTATAATTATCAAACAAAGAAATATTAACATTTGAAATGGTTCATTGCTTAGGTGCCCGTTTTTTTTGCAAATGAGTGTATATATATATATATATATATATATATATATATATATATATATATATGTATATATTATTTTTAGTCAAATGAGCTTTTTTGCGTCTGTTTTGATAATTGTACTTAAGGAGTAAACACCAGTCGCGCGTCGGAGCAGACACACACACCTTTTTATTTTTTTATTAATCTGATATAAATATGTATATATTCCCCGTATATGTATTCTCTGTGAGACCACAGGGCAAGAATACAATTGTCGTCATCCCTTACTTGCCCGTAGAAGTTGTAAAAATCGGCTAAGGATCTCATCATGATAACGCGCAGCAGCTATGTTCTAGGCAATTAAATAATATCTAGTGCAATCGCTTTAACTAAAGTTCTATTAATAAATCTTCTGGTAAATTGAAGGATCTGTAAGTTTTTATGACTCACACGGGAAAGTAAGAATTCATCATCATTTTTATCTTATTACCACAAAGGGTAATCTTTCCCCTTTATTAAAAAATAAAAAGACTTTTTATTAATATTAAATTATAATTTTCAATATTTTTTTTATAAGACAACACTTTGCACTAAGGAAATAATCCTTATATTTCGGGGGACTTTACAAACATAGAAGGGTGTAACTAATGGACATAAATCACATCTGAGACTGAGGTCAGAACAACTACCCGACTAGAAATTTTTTCGTCTTCCTTAGCAGGACCGGACCGGGCATGCCCGATCTGGACCAGATAAGGTATGTAACGCAGAAGATATATCTGGACCCGATCAGGAAATCCTTATCGGGTCCAGATCAGGCATTCCTGATCGGGTCCAGATCAGGCATTCCTGATCGGGTCCAGATCAGGCGTTCCTGATCGGGTCCGGATGAAATTTTACTGATCGGAACCAAATCAATCATCTGCGTTACATATCTTGCCTGATCCAAAACGAGTATGCCCAGTCCAGTCCTTTTAAAAAACATGAATATCTTAAAGAACATGTTTAATAGGTAAAAATATAAATTAATATATGACGGAGGCACCGAATGCAGTGCTATATTCTTATCATAGAGAGTCCCAGTGAGCCGTTCCATAATGCCATAATTGTATGGCGCAACCACCAGATGCTAACGACTGCAACTGTCGCTTGAATTTCTCATTCATGACATGATCGATCTGTTTTAATCTGATTCGATAACAACTAATTTAATATTAGGCCATGTCATTACGCTTCGGAGAATCTTAACACCGCGACTCAAATAATGACGTCATTTTACTAACGCCATCTATTTATTATGACCCAAAACATTAAATGTTAGAATGGTTGTTACAATATAATATTTCTATCTATCTATGTTTTCAAATGTTAGGTACATTTATATATATATATATTATTTATTTTTGTTTTTTACTTTAAATATAAATTATTTTTATATTATTAATTAAACATTATTATTATTATTATTATTATTAAATACATATGATTAATTAAAGATTTCAGATTAATCTCCTCTGATGCAAATACAATTTCACCGTGGCATAAATATGACAATCATGTCACTTTTTTAAAATTTTGATTGATATTTTTTTTTGTGTTACGAAAACTGTTTCTGGTTCTGATATACTACAAGCCTTACTATATACTTGATGATATTTCACATCAGGCTATCCTTATTTGGTCCTGATCTGGTCCTGATCCGGTATGCCTTACTATACTTGATATTATTTCACATCAGGCTATCCTGATCAGGATCAGACCTGGTCCTGATAGGGTTTGACGGATCCGGCATGCCTCATTCTGTCCTGATCGGGTCCTGATCAAGTATGCCTTACCATACTTGATGATATTACACATCAGGCTATCCTTATTTGGTCCTGACCTGGTCCTGATCCGGTATGCCTTACCATACTTAATGATATTTCACATCAGGCTATCCTTATTTGGTCCTGATCTGGTCCTGATCCGGTATGCCTTACCATACTTAATGATATTTCACATCAGGCTATCCTTATTTGGTCCTGATCTGGTCCTGATCCGGTATGCCTTACCATACTTAATGATATTTCACATCAGGCTATCCTTATGTGGTCCTGATCTGGTCCTGATCTGGTATGCCTTACCATACTTAATGATATTTCACATCAGGCTATCCTTATTTGGTCCTGATCTGGTCCTGATCCGGTATGCCTTACCATACTTAATGTTATTTCACATCAGGCTATCCTGATCAGGACCAGACCTGGTCCTGATCCGGTATGCCTTACCATACTTAATGTTATTTCACATCAGGCTATCCTGATCAGGACCAGACCTGGTCCTGATCGGGTTTGCCGGATCCGGCATGCCTCATTCTATCCTGATCGGGTCCAGATACATGATCTGGTTGAACCATACTTTTTTTCTAGTCGGGTATTTCGAATCACAAAGATATTTTTCTTCATGGAAATCGAAGTCGCAACACTTGGCAATTCATCATCAGCGTCATCATCATCACAACACATATATGACCCACTGTTGGGCTCGGGCCTCCTCCGTAATGGGAGGGAAATTAACCTTCTATACCGCGCCGGTCAGACGTGTTGGTATAGAGTTTTGTTTCGAGTTTTCCTTCTCTTGCATAAATGTTATATGTATTTTATATCCCTTAGTCGTCTCATACGATCACCCACGGGTAAGATAGGGGATGGTGAATTGTATTCTTACTCCGTCATTACACGGATAGCTTGGTAACATATATCAATCATAACCATTACGCTATCTGTGCAGGTAATATTATTACGCTAAATTTAAACAAAAAAAAATTACTAAAATATTAAAATTTTATATTTAAAAAAAAAAATACATCATCTATTATATAACACTATAAAACGAAACAATTACTCGCTTGTTCGGTCAAATTTAATCAGCTATCTCATTAGCGGGGTAGCGGTTAACCGACCAAATGTAAAATGATGTTTATCTAAACATGTATCTCAACTAGCTAAGTGGACTGCGGTCATCTCCGTGTTACGGTTAGATTGCTTTTTGCTTTGGTAGGATATTTAATTTTACAAGATCATGTGGTTTCGATAATCGGACTTTGTATAAAATATATTTTAGTTTGGATATGGTATAATTAATTTGCAAATTTCTAATGTTTACACAAGTATATACATTCATTTGAAATTAAACTATTTTTATGGATTATATCGCGTTTGTATTTGATTTTTTAATTTCCCGACGTTTCGAACACTCTACAGTGATCATGGTCACTGGAGGATTTTCCTCTGACTTTTTCTCGTGAACGCAGTATAGTATTCAAATGTCGGGCAATTAAAAAAAAAATCAAATATAATCGTGATCATCATCATCATCTCAGCTCATAATATGTCCCACTGTTGAGCTCGAGCCTCCTCCGTAATGGGGGGAAATTGACTTAATATACCATGCTGGTCAGATATGTTGGTATAGGTTTTTATTTCGAGTTTTCCTTCTCTTGCCTATGCAACATCTATATGTTATATGCTTTTTTAATCCTTTAGTCGTCTCTTACGATCATCCACGGGTAAGATAAGGGGTGGTGATTTGTATTCTTATTCCGTCACCACACGGATATCGTGATAGAATCCGTAAAAATAATTTGCAGATTTTAGTTCTACAGTGCAATAAAACTAATTTCTAGATATCAAATATGAAATTGAAATAAGAATGACAGAAAGACAGTTTAATAACCGTGGACGTTAAGGTGTATCTGATATGATATGAGTGTGGTTCACTTACGCTAGACAAGTGTAGAACTAATGTAGTGATATGAAAATGTAACGGCTTCGAAAGCAATGGCAATATTAACGCTGTTCAATGAAAATATTACTGTAAAAATTGGCTTAATAAATCTAAGTCAGTCCTTATTTTTTGACAACTATACTTTGACAAAGCCATCTGTATTATGTACAAGTTAAATTTACGCTAGGCTATTCAAGCATATAAAAATCCTATACAAATTTTGAAAACGACTGCCTTGGTAAATCCAATTTGGTTCTTGTTTTTATAAACAACTAGCTTCTGCCCGCGGCTTCGCCCGCGTAAAAGGTTACTTTCCTAAAGTTTTTGATCCCCTATTTTTATTTTTGACCGTCGGTAACACAGTGCAACGGTATTACAATACTCAGGGTTGGAACTTCATTACTGGACTGCTAGATGGCGTTGAAGAAGCTAGATTTTGAGATTTTATAACAAACAATTTTTTTATTTTTCATATAAAAATTTTGATTTTTTTTTTAATAAAAAGTATCCTATGTTACTTTTAATACCTCCAAGAATATGTGTACAATGTTTTATGATGATCGGTTGAGTAGTTTTAGCGTGAAAGCGTAACAAACAAACTTACATTCACATTTATATATTAGTAGGGATACGTTGACCAAGGCATTTGTAATTATGTGTAAGTTAAACATATGTTAGGTGATCAAGCAAATGAAAATTTCCTACAATTTATAATAGTTTTATATTATTAAAATCAGCAAATATTTCTAAGCAGCTGTCCTAATTTCTCACTAATATTATTTTTGCTTCATGCTTACTAAAAAGGTCTCTGCCTGCGGTAGCTACGTGAGCGGGTCTCTCCCTTCCCTCGAATGTGGTTGAGGGGCGTGATGGCTGCTTTAGTAGTTAACTCGTGATCGAGTGCCGCTTGTGGAATCTGGTCCAACCATTTCTGTTCTTTTTTGTGTTTTTTGTTAATGGTGTATTTAACTTTTAAAAAATAAATCTTTACTCGGAGGGCATCTCACTGGAGCTAATGGGGATTAAATATGTATCCAATAATATTAGAAAACATACAATTTAAAAAAAAATGACGAGCCCACTGAGTTTCTTGCCGGATCTTCTCAGTTTGTGGCGGCTTTCCGATCCGGTGGTAGATTAATTTAAAAAAAAATGTAATATTGACAATATGTAAGTGCCCTTTTAGGGCTTATGCATAATAAATGATTTGATTTGATTTGTTTATCTTTCATGTTCGTACATCTTTATGCAGATTGAATATTAAAGCTGTCAGTCCCAGTCCTCATGAATATCTATCATTATGATCTAAGAGCAAAATATTATTATCCTTGTGAGCTGCTAAGGTCATTTAGCAGTCGTACTATGAATAATGATATTTTACCGAAACTTTGTATATATAAATAATAGTGGTAGGACCACGCTGTTGACAGTTCTCTGTCTACAGCCGCGGGCCGGTCCGTCCGGGGTAGTACCATACTCTAGCAGAAGATCGACGGTTGAGTAATGGCAATGTGCTATTGCGCTTTTCGGTGAGCGAGAGAGCCGACAGTCCAACTGGGTGGGTTTGGGGATTTTATTGGTAGGCAGCGGCCTAAGCTATATCCTTGATATTGCCAAGTTCCATGGGCGCCAGTGACACTTACCATCAGGTGTGCTGCTTGCTTGTTTGCCACTATAAGCAAAAAAAATCTGTGCTTAGTTTACTTAACTTAGTTTAATAACCTGACACCAAACCAACCAACCTACCAACCAACCAAGACCAACCTCAATGATAAGTGATAAAGAATGATAAGTGTTTGGATGAGGAAGTTTGTGACTGTATTGCACATCGTAAATTCTACAATAATTTAATGACAATAATCATTATCATCATCTCAGCTCATAATATGTCCCACTGTTGGGCTCCAGTCTCCTCTGTAATGGGAGGAAAATTGACGTACTATACCACGCTGGTCAGACGTGTTGGTATAGGGTTTTGTTTCGAGTTTTGCTTCTCTTGCAACAATGTTATAGGTATGCCTTTTGTATCCTTTAGTCGTCTCTTGCAATCACCCATGGGTAAGAGAGGGGGTGGTGATTTGTATTCTTACTCCGTCACCATACGGATGACAACAATACAAAGAGTATTTTAAAACGGAGGAAAGGCAAGAATAATGGATTTTTTAAAATAATAACGGATTTCCGCGATGTATCGCCTAATTTAATCAATTAATACAGTGAGTTATTACACCATAGTATCCCGTAGCAGACGTAAAATCAGTTGATAGATCATCACTAGGTGAAAGGGTAGCAGAACTCCCTTGAGAAAATTAAAATATCAACTACGATAATCAAACCGCTGAGTAAACATTATGTTTAGGATAATGGATGTATTGAATATTACCGAATCCATTTGGAGTAGTTATATTTATATATTTCTGAACATTGGTTTACTTTAACCACTATAAACATAATGAGCTGTTTACAGGTAATAAAATTAATTTCAAATTAACTTTGTGCAAGAGTATCCGATTATGTTTACAGCTAATTAGCATTATCACAATATCCACTGAATGAATATTATTTTTAATAATACCAATTTGACCCAAAATTTAAAGGTATGTATATTATAATGACCGATAACCTATGTATGCTATGATGGTTTGAGTATTTAACAGTTTTTTTTTATATAAGAGAAACACTGTTGAATTCATGTCACCTATATTGATTAAAGGAAAATTGACCAACTATACCACTCTGGCCAGATGAGTTAGATGGCATGCTGGAGACTATATACATCATCATCATCATCATCACAGCCTATAAATGTCCCACTATTGGGCTCGAGCCTCCTCCGTAATGGGAGGGAAATTAACCTACTATACCGCGTTGGTCAGACGTGTTGATATAGGGTTTTGTTTCGAGTTTTCCTTCTCTCGCATAGATGTTATATGCGTTTTATATGCCTTAGTCGTCTCGTACGATCAACCAGGGGTAAGATGTGGGGTGGTGAATAGTATTCTTACTCCGTCATCACACGGAAACTATACGTCAAAGGGTAACCCGTCGGATGGGACACTGAAGACCTAAGCTGATTACAGAAGTCAGAGAACTACTCGGACGTAAGAGTTTTACAATTCTCTTTTCTTAATTCAGACGTGTTTTACAAATCTGCTATAGGTAATAGAGTAATAAAATCAGTAGGTACTCGGATAACCATTGGTCTCGTAACGAATCATTTAGTCTTTTTCACATTTTAGCGCAATGGATGGTCAGTATATAAACAAATTGGCTGTTGCCGCATGACAGTTAGACAAGTCAGATATTGAAATCTGCACAAAAGATCTGCCTTAACTCATCACAGGTGCTACCATCTTTAAATTTATATATTTATGAAACTCCTAACGGTTTAAAGCAATATATTTGAAATATATACTAAAACATTGATTTCTTTCCTTCCTTTTTCTGCTAAGCTGTACTCTATAAATTCAATTCATTCAGTAACTGTTCGTTTAAATTAGCATTTACTATCAGCTCAAGAATTGGCTTGTATTTAGTACAAAAAAGTGATAAAACTTTATTTCTTTAAGTAAGACAATTGCTCGTGAAGCTAATTCGAAAAAAAAAACCTAAGCAAAAAATCTATTCTGAATATTTTCGGAAACAGTCGAAATAGATTATTTCGTTCTACACATAAAATGGAACGATTTGGGCGCACTCCCCTTTCCTTTCACCCTCCGTTGTAGGAAATTGCTGCCATACATCGATGTTTATCTCTGAATTCACCTCTTAGCTCTGTCGCAACGATGTTCTTTCCGTTAGTACAAAATACAGACTAAGATTTTTCTTGCGAATCATTTTCGGGACTATCGCTATAAGAAAAATGTTAAGGGTTTCGTGAAAATACCTAGTTTCAAAGATATAAGATAACTATATTTTGATTAATAAATTTGAAAATAAAAAGATTCTAAGTAGAAAATGAAAGCTTCTTAAGTACTTTAAATTACAGTTTTTTTATTTATTAACTACGGTGACGGCGAAAGATGCCGGGGCGACGACTCGAGAAGATACCTGTGAGGGTAGACTACCGGCTGGGCCACTGAAGGCAAAAACCGGGTTCTTGTCCACATGCACGGTGTTGATAGATAAGTTGTTGGGTGGGTCTAGGGGGCGTCGCCTCTTTCGTCGCCCCGGACCGATTAGAGGGCTGTCACCACATCGTAGCCCGCCGACAAAAAAAAAGATGATGCACTTTAAAATAACCAGCAATCTTAAATAAAATCTAACAGAAACATTGTAATTAGTAAGACATTCTCCCCCAATTAAATGAAACTAAACATCATCTAATAATCATCATTCATCATTCTCCTATTCTTATCCCAATTACTTGGGCTCGTTACAATATGTACTCTTTTTTCATAGTACACATTGTAAAAGTTATTGGCACTATAGTAATCACAAAATAAAAGGCCCGTTTTGACAGTTCACGCCCAAGAAGTTCTCTATTTTTTACCGATCGAAATGTTCTGAAGGTAATTACATTTTTCATTGATGGGTACCGCCCACTCTGCTAAGTGCCGTGCATAACGATTTTTCATATTGTCCACAGACTATTAATAATCGGTTAAAGAAAAAATAAATCGATCAAAATATTTTCTTTTGTCCGTTTTTATTAATTTTAATACTAGTGTTTAGAATTACTGAATTTCTGCAGCTGTGTATTTGTCGAAGAGATTTGGCTGAACTCAAATCATACCGTGCCGCAGTCGTGGACAGACGATACCAAGGCCTCTTGCTCAAAAGTGCCAGTGGGAAAAGGTGGACACTTAATAATCTGCTACGCTGAATCAGCTGGAGGAAGTTTTTTTTAATGATGCCTTGCTCGCAATGGAGTCTAAAAGTACAAAAAAATATCACGAAGAAATGGACGCAAATAAATTCACAGAGTGGTTCAGCATGGACACAAAGTGATAGGAACGCCACTATACCATTGTCAGTACAATGCTTTGATCTGGGCTCAAATGAATGGATACGCAGCACGCCACAATAAAAAGTCGCCAATCTGCACTAAGAAAGTTATGACATCGTTGAATGAAGCTTGTGCCAAAATTACTAAAGAAGACTGGGCAAAAGTGGTAGCAAACTCGAAAAATAATTAAGGAAGACTATAAAAGAGACGTCAATATTGACAATATAATTGAAAATGAAATAATTATAGATATGGGTGACGATAGCTCAACTGACACTTTTGGCTAATTATTTGAAGAAAATGAAGAAATTAAATGAAAAAATTAAAGATTCAGTTTTTCTCGATTTTTTATTTTGTGATTGAGTGAATGTTATTGTAACACAAATATTAAATGATAGAAGATTGACCTTTCATAACATTGTATCATTTCAAAATACCTACAATATCAAAGTTTTAACTTAAATTTTCAAATCAGAACTGTAATCCAATGCACTTTACAATACATATTCAAATCGATCAAATACTCATGCAAACTTGAATCGATTTATCGTGAGTATCGAGTACCGAGTCGTATGGTTATGTCACTATATCCATCGCTAAGACAAATGTCAAAACGGGCCTTTTATTTTGTGACAACTATAGTTTTATGACCGGCCGCCTGCCAGACGTCAACCCTCCTTGGAAATGTAATTGTTGACCAAACGGCATCAGATGGAGTTGGCCCAGGTCGTTATAAAGCTCTTAGTCGTCTTTTACAACATTCACGAGCAAAGTAAGAGTTGGTAGTATTCGTAGCCGCTACCACACAGCAATCATCTAATAATATACTAGTATAATTTACGTCTCCACACATTTTCGTAGATAAAGATATGAAAAATAAAAAAATATATATTCCAATATATTACGTAAACAAAATAATAATGGCACAAAACAATATTGAAGGCTTACATTAATTTATTTACATTTATATTTGGTTATAAAATAATTGTTTCATATAAATAAAATCCTGTGATACGTTGGTGTGCAATTTGCAAAAAGCAATTGCCGCTATACATCAATGTCTTATCGGTGGATCCTGTGCGTCGATTGTCATGAATGTACGACAGAACAATTGCAGTAAATTTACTTCAAACTCTAACTACAAACAGTTTACAGGGTCAAATAAAAATTGTGGTTTTGTTTATTTTTAGAATGGTTATATTTGTATAGGTTATAAAAGTTCTAATGTCAGTTGTAGTCTAAATCTAAAATTAGAATGTCATACTATGCTGGTTCTATTCATTTAAAAGTCTAATATCTGGATGACCGAGCTTTTACTCGGTATTTTCTTTTTAGTGTGTTTTGAAGATATGTTTGAATATAATAAAAATAATTAATTAAATAGTAATAAAAAAATTAAAAAGTAATAAAAAAGAAAAACAGGATCCGAACTGACCTCGATTAGACTGCTCGATTATCCAATTGAGGTGTCTTAATGACAGCATCAACATTTGCTTTCATATTTTAATAGTTGTCAGCCAACGTATATATATATATATATATATATATATACATATACATATACGAATCGCTCGTTTAAAGATATTTTAAATTGGTGTTTTATACAGAAACGTTGCCGTAAATACATTCCGACGTCATACGCTGACTAAAAAAAGGAAAAAGTTAAATGGCACGCGTGGCATTAAACACAATTTTTATAAAGGTTCTAATTAAACATGACGTATTACAAAACACCTCTTTTATTATGAACTTCAGGAAGGTAAGTGTAATAATTAGGATGAAGAGAACAATATCTTAAATCAAAAACTAAGTTAACACCATGGATTATGGAGACTAATGCATACTTATGGGAGCATAGACTTAAGAGGACAGTATCGATAATTGATTGATACTTGAAGCTCAGGAATGTTAAGTTTTGGATGTACAATGCATTTAATTAGAAGAGATGAACACAAAGAACGGGTGGATTTCATAAATCAATTTACCATCCCACAGAAACTGTATTTTCCTGGAATGGATGGTACCCTATATCATCAAGACGGAGGCCCTTTTATTCCATGGGCCCCGCGTAAGGCCGCCTATCGCCGCGCTTCATTAGTCGTCAACTCCATCCACATCAGTATCCAGACCCATATGAAGTACTTGGGCCTGGTGCTGGACGGGCGATGGGCGTTTCGGGAGCATTTCCGCCGAATTGCTCCCCGGCTGGTCGGCGCGGCGTCCGCCCTATCACGGCTCATGCCGAACGTGGGCGGACCCAGCTTTGACGGCCGAAGGCTGTATGCGGGGGTGATACGCTCAATGGCCATGTACGGCGCACCCGTGTGGGCGGGGTCTCTGACCGTCCAGCTCAGGGCTTTTCTGTGGCACCCACAGAGAGCCATGGCAGTCAGAGCCATCCGCGAATACCGCACGGTGTCAACCGAGGCGACATGCGTGTTGGCCGGGACACCCCCGTGGGACATAGAGGCGGAGATGCTCTCCGATCTCTACCAGCGGGTTACCTCAGTGCGCGACGAGGGTGGCTCCCCATCTCCTCCGGTCCTCTCTTTTCGGCTGGTGCAGGTGTTGTCAAGGCACGGCTGCTTCGGCAAAAACTTGCACATGGTCGTACGGAGGGAGTCGACTCCGTCCTGCCACCAGTGCGGCAATGACGAGGACACGGCGCAACACACGCTGGAGGTCTGCGTGACCTGGGCCCGACAACGCTGTGACCTCCTCGCTGTCATCGGTGCCGACCTGACACTGCCGGCTGTCGCGAAAGCGATGGTCGACAGCGTCAGGAACTGGGACGCGGTCGTCGCCTTCTGCGAGGCTGTCATCTCGCAGAAGGAGGCGGTGGAACGAGTACGGGAGGATTCCGACGGCGAAAGCTGTCGGGGCGTCGACACGAGAAGAACCCGCAAGGGTAAACCACCGGGCGGGCCACCGAAGACAAAGATCGGGTACCGGTGGCCCGCTCGCACGACGAAGAGAGGTGTTTGCAGGGTGGGTCCATGGGGTTGCGTGCCGCCTTTTCTGTCGTCCCGAACCGTTTCGTCAGGGCGCGACCACATACATGGTCCACCTTACGAGGAAACAAAATTAAAAAAAGTGCTCCCCAATATCATCATCATCTCAGCTCATATATGTCCCACTGTTGGGCTCGAGCCTCCTCCATAACAGGAGGGAAATTGACCTACTAAACCACGCTGGTCAGACGTGTTGGTGTAGTGTTTTGTTTCGAGTTTCCCTTCTCTTGTATAGATGTTATATGCGTTTTATATCCTTTAGTCGTCTCTTACGATCACCCACGGGTAAGATAGGGGGTGATGAATTGTATTATTACTCCGTCACCACATAGATAAACCTTATAGCGTTTACTATATTTGTGACGACTCGTATATAAAATTTCAAAACACGACACGACACAAGTCGAGTAGTTACTACCTAGGCGTAAATCTGTAACAAAGAAACAAATATACTCACATTCGAATTATAATACTAATAAGAATACTATTGTTGACTAGAAAGGTCTAGAATCTTGGAATAGAACTAACCAATTTTGTTATAGATGTCAATCAGCTTCTAAACAATGAATTTATTGAGAAAATTAAGGACTTGACTGTGTAATAATATTCAGTCTTTGTAATAATAGTTACAAGTTCCATTTCAATTATTAAATTATAAATTAAATATGCCGTAATATGATTATTCATTCAGCCATTCATCAACCCGTAGACGTTGGAACTGTCAAATAACTGTCAAAGACTGTTGGAAATACGCCTCCCAACGTGAATGTCACACAGAACGGTCAGCACCTCCTGCCACCAACGACCTGGTACCAAAATTAGCCTATTTAATAACAAAACTACTGTGACTGGGGGCGATGAATCTGTGAATTCATATTTATGGAAAAGAATCATTCTCCTACTCTAATCCCAATTACTTGGGATAGATTCAATATGTACTCTTCTTTCATAATACATATTGCAAAAGTTATTGGTAATAGTTTTATGACCGGCCGCCTGCCAGACGTCAACCCTCCTTGAGTATTTATGGAGGAGAATAATGCTATAATTTCCAAGCTTGGTAGATGAATTGGCGATCTCAGTAGGTAGTAGTTGCAGTGTTTAGGTTAGGTGTTATTGAGTTTCCCAGGAGAAAATTATTACTCACTCTCCCGGTGACAGCTTTAGCTGATTTTTACGACTACCATGGGCAAATAAGGGGTGATGACAATTGTATTCTTTACCTGACTCTTTTTTCGTTTTTATACCGAGTGGTGACAGAATAAGAATATATAATAGTTGCCCATCCACTTTCTTGACAGTGGGTGTCACAAAAGACAACAAGGAATTATGATATGCCGATTCAAGAGAAGGAAAACTCGACATCAATCCTTTTGTGAAGAAGTATTCATACTTATTTAATAATAGATCCTACTGTGGTATTTTATTGTGGCGCAAACACTGTTTGTTTTTCTAGCATTTTATTCAAGCGTTCGAAGCGTTTTAACTAAACGTTCTCGCTCCGCGATAGAATTTACTGGCAGAATTTTACAAAATTAAAATGAATGAGTTCCACTTTTCGATGATTTAATTTCATTTCAAATGCAATTTCAAGTATATATATGATCCTTAATTTTAAATTTAGCGTTTTAATATTTGCTGTTTTCATGTGTCTGTAACATTTACCTGTAACTTTAATATAACACCATAAATAACGATGACTTATTGGACATAAGACACATTAGTCCTCCCGTGACCGAGAACGCTGTAAAATGTTCAAAACGTCGGGTAATAAAAAATCAAACAACAACACGATATAATCCGTAAAAATAGTTTTCGGTTGATGCAATATGTACTCGAACATATTGCAAAAGTTTTTGGCAATAGTTTTATGACTGGCGGCCTGGCTGACGTCAACTCTATTCGGGAATAAAATTTTTGACCAAACGGTATTAGGCGGGGTTGGCCCAGATCGATATAAGGATCTCAATGGTCTTTTACGACATCTAAGAACAAAATAAGGATACCAACCCCTCATTTTGTATTTTTTGCAGCTACCAGACAGCACATGTATAAAAAAAAATATACTCCAACCTGTATCGTCCTGCAGAGGAATCGAAGCTTCGCCACTGGCATAGAAGGTCGGTATCTTAACCTATCAACGCCATCTGTGCAGTCATAATTTTATAAAATATCTATATAAATAAGTAAATAAGCACAGTTATAATTATAATATATAAAATATCTATTAATAATTTAATTTTCTAAATTTTTTTTTCTTTCCGTGTGGTGACGGAGTGAGAATACAATTCACCACCCCATATCTTACCCGTGGGTGATCGTACGAGACGACTAAGGAATATAAAACGCATATAACATATATGCAAGAGATTAAAAACTCGAAACAAAACCCTATACCAACACGTCTGACCAGCGTGGTGTAGTAGGTCAATTTCCCTCCTATTATGGAGGAAGCTCGAGCCCAACAATGGGACACTTATGAGCTGAGATGATGAAGATGATGAATTTAATTTTAATTCCAGCATAGATTTTATTTCTAAATATATTTATCACATCAGTCCATAAATTTCCCATTGCTGACCATAAGCCTCCTTTACAGTATAATAATAATTAATCTACTGTGCCACGTCCAACGGACGTGTTGGTGTAGCGTTTCATTAGGAATTTCTCTTTTCTGAGAGTAATATTATGTAAATACTTACATCTCTTGTTGTCTGTTATCTGTAGGTGATCGTTCCTACATGATATTCTTACTCCATCACCAGACATGAATATACTACCAACGCTTTCTATTAATTTATAGTTTTCTCAAAATAACATTTTATGATTATGTCCTTCAAATGGATTCCAAAATGAACCACGAAATTGTCAGCCGGATTGGAGCCTTCATCTGCTGGAAGCGTCATTTAAAAGTTTTTAAATATCTTCATATATAGATTTCAGCGCTATTTTGAAATATTTTTTTAACTTAAAATTTAAGTGTAGGGTTTTTCGTCGAGGTTTTTTCTTACAGGACTTTTAGTGATGTCATCTGTTTGTGTCACTTAGTAGTAAAGACTTGTTTACGAGCGAACTGCGCAGATGGCGTAGTGTTTAAGATACCGATCTTGTGTGGCAGTGCCGTGGGTTCGATTATCACGCAAAATAGAATTATATTAAACAGTGATACGACCCTATTATCCAAATTACTTTTATTTTGCATTTAAAATGCTAAATTACTTATAAAAAAAAATTATGCGTGTGTACAAAGTACACATATCAGAAGTAAAACTTTGGCAAACAATTTTTTTTTAAATCTATTTTACATAGCGTGTTCTCTCTCTCTCTCTCTCTCTCTCTCTCTCTCTCTCTCTCTCTCTCTCTCTCTCTCTCTCTCTGTATGAGAACTGCCGACAGAAGTGAAAACTTAAACCTATGAAAATAATGAATATTCTAAATTAAAATAGAACAACAAGTACGTATTTCAGCTAATTTCACGACGCTCACACTGTCTACTTCGCTGCATAGCAAGAATACCACGCGCATGTGCTTGGGATCTACCGACTTACTCTCTTTCTCTCTCCTATTTTCTACCTTTGTGTATCTTTCTTTCTCTCTCTCCCTCTTGCGTTGGAACATTGGACGCTATTCGTTGCCAACGATCGCGCCTCTAACAGGTATACTAGGCACATGCATTCGAGTGCCATTGCGTTAACGCAAACGCAAACGTTTAACGCAACCTTGTTGGAAGTCGCATTAGAAGTTTCACTTCAAAAAATGTTTACGAGCAAAAAGATTTTCAATAACAAGTTTTTTATAAAAATAATTGTAGGTTAGATGTTAAATATCGGGTATCGGTGGCCCGCTCACACGGCGAAGAGAGGAGTTTGTATGGTGGATCTATGAGGTCACGCGCCGCCTCTTCAGTCAACCCGGACCGATTTGATGGGGCGAGACTCATTCATAACCCACCACAAAAAAAAAAGGTTGGATGTTAAATCTCGTCACTTGTGATCTTATATTATTATGATTTATGAGAAGAGGATTAATGAAAATTGTATTCTATACCTTAGCCACATGGATAAACAATAAATAGAATAATCTACATGTAAACGTACCTTTACCTCTATAAATAGATTACTCGCATACAACTGCGTTTATTGAAAATAAAGTTTCACCCAACAATACACAGGAATCGAGTTAATATTAAGGCGATAGTAAATTGTCTACCGTTTAATTACAAATGTCTGAACAATCAATTTCTTTTTAATCTAAATTGGATCATATGTTTCTATTGATAGGGTTGTAGATTGATTACTATCGAAGTAACCGGCTGACAGTATGTGTATTAAGGAATCCAAGTCAGTAGACATTGTTGATAAGGGTCGCAGCTCCTGGGGCGATGGTATCCTATCGAACTTTAACTTCTATTTAAGATGACATCTTAAATAAAAAGAGTAAGCGATTATTCATTGACATAAATAGATTAAAATCTTAATATGCCTTTTTTGTGGTGACAGATTAAAATTACAATATGTCACCAGCTATTATTTTCACATAGGAGTAGTATAAAATGGATAAGATATCATATTTCCGTGTGGTCACGGTGTAAGAATACAATTCACCCCCCTATCTTATCTGTGGGTGATCATAAGAGACGACTAGGACATATAAAACACATATAACATCAATGCAAGGGAAGGAAAACTCGAAACTAAACCCTATACCAGGGGTTAGCAATCTGCGGCTCGCGAGCCACATGCGATGTGAAGTTGCGGCTCTTTAGTTCTATATGCAAAAAAAAAATATTTTATAAAGAAAACATTTTAAATAGTTTTGAATTGCTTAGTGAGGATTAGGCACAAATTATAGTTGGCAATAAAAAAAAAATTGTGGCGCTTTAAAAACTTTAAACCTTTATAAATTATAATTTTTGGCTCTTCCAACTCAAAAGGTTGCCGACCTCTGCCCTATACCAACGCATCTGACCTGCGTGGTATAGTAGGTTAATTTACCTCCCATTGTGGAGGAGCCTTGAGCCCAACAGTGGAATATATATGAAGTTATTACAAAAGGAGAATAATCAGCTGCTGCTAAATTATTTATTTATTTCATCAATCAAGTCTCTACTTTAATGCTAACAGTAGTCATACACTAAAAGTTAAGCATTAGATAATAGATAAAAATATCTAAATAAACGTACATTATAAAATAAAAACATACCTATTTAAATAAATATAGATAGCCCGGTAAAATAAGCATTCAGCCTCGGAATGGAAGTGAATAAGCTGTAAATTTGTATAAACCTTTGTTATGATGTTCTAATGACTGGTAGAAAAGTCTAAGCTGGTAGAAAAGTATGCTACAGTGCTACCGTATTTAACATAATTTCTCTGTATTGGGGGCATAGTCCAGAGCGTGCTCGTTCGCGTCCCCTGCCAGTCTAATTAGACTGCTAATCCGGCTTGATATGCGTACCGCAATGCGGGTTAGGGCGTCCTCCGGAGGTGACGCGTACCGACCCGCCCCCGTCGGTACGAACTTCGGCAGTTGCGGCGATGGGGGCCGCCACCCATCACGCCTTGCCCAGTCAGGCGAGTCGAGGAGAGCAGAGTGCCGGGTGGGCACGTGGAATGTAAGAGGTTGTGTGTAAGGTAAGTTGCACGAGCTGATATCCGTCATGGCGGACAAACAGCTAGACGTGCTCTGTGTAACAGAGACCAAGCGAAGGGGCAGCGACGCCTGCGATCTTCCTGGTGGCGGGATGGCTCTGTGGTCTGGTGTACCACAGAGCGATCGAGCCAGCATGGGGGTAGGAGTACTGTTGTGGAGCACACCTGAGGCCAAGCGAGAGCGCTTGGCCTCAGGTGTGCAGGATTACGGAATGTATGATCCCAGACTTCTTTAAGTCCGTATAAAACTAGGTGTCACCAAGGTATTCATGGTTGTAGCATATGCTCCCATAGGATCCTCGGTGGCATCAGACCTAGAGAAGTTTTGGGATAATGTTAGGGAAGTTCTGGATATGGCAGACACCAGTGAACGCGTGATTGTATGCGGAGATTTGAACGGATGGGTGGGGACCAAGCGTCCCGACTATGAGGACGTACTTGGTCCATTTGGTGATAAGAGAGTGAACGAAGCAGGTAGGCTCATAGCGGATGTATGCATGGAGAGAAACCTTATTGTGTCAAACACATTTTTTCAACATAAGGATATCCATATGTATACATGGAGAAGAAATGGACAGAAAAGTATAAAAGATTTAATTTTGGTAGACAATCGCCTTCGAAGCAAAATATTGGACGCAAGAGCCTACAGGGGCCCCACAGTCGATACGGACCACTATCTCGTTATTGCGAGATTTAGTGGTCTGTTCAGAAAGTGGAGGCACTGGCGAGAGCGTGTCCACTTCGGAGGGCTTGAAAGAATAAAGGTTGAAAGGTTGCAGAGGTAGAAGAGTGTGTAAGAGAAAAGTATGCAGAGGGTGTCCGAGAACGGCTGACGATGGCAAGCCAGCCGCAATCGGACATTGAAGAATGCTGGTGAGTATTGAAAGAGAGTATGGTAGATACAGTGAAAGAAGTATGTGGAAGTACAAAGAAGCATAGAAAAACAAATGGTGATGCATGGTGGGATGCGGAAGTGGCAGCTTCTGTAGAGCAAAAGAAGAAAGCGTGGCTGGACTATGTCTCTTCTTTGAAACTGAATGACAGTATGACTGAACAGAAGAAAGAAATATATCGGCAATGTAAGAATGACACCAAGGCCTTAGTGAAAGAGAAACGTGATAGAGCAAGTATGAGTGCAGAAGATAGGCTGACTAAAAACTTCGAGGGTAACACCAAACTCTTTTGGAGGGAGGTGAAGAAGTCTCGGGGTGGTTGGTCAGCCTTCAGAATGAATAAAATAAGGTCTAAAGGTGGAGACATTCTTACACAAACACAAGACGTGTTAAGCCGATGGAGTGAATATTTTGGCGATGTGTATGCGGATGCTACGGTTGGCGCCGGTGTCGCATGTGGTTTAGTAGATCAACATTCGACAACGGCGTCCGCCGATGGCATCAGTATGGATGAAGTTGAATGGGTGATAAGAAGTTTGAAAAATGGTAAGGCAGCGGGCATTGATATGGTGTCTGCCGAGATGATCAAGCTTGGTGGCTCCTGTGTCTGGGAGGCGTTCCTGTTGCTCCTCAATTTATGTTGGAGCTCGGGAATGGTTCCCGGGAACTGGAATAGTGCAGTCATCGTGTCTTTGTTTAAAAACAAGGATTCACGTTATGACTGCGCAAATTACAGACCCATAAGCTTGACCAGTTTGGCAGCAAAAGTGTATGGTAAAATTATTGAAAGGAGAATCAGGATGGTGTCCGATGGTTGACTGTGTGAGACACAAGGAGGTTTCAGGAGTGGAAGGGGATGCATGGATCAAGTGTTCTCTCTGCGCAACATTGTGGAGATGCAACTGGCTCTAGGTCAGAGGGTTTTCTGCAGTTTTGTGGATCTGGAGAGAGCATTTGACACAGTTGTACGAAAAGAACTTTGGGACATTTTACCGGAGTATGGTATTAACGGTAAACTGCTACAGGCTGTGCAGCCCAGTTACATGGGCTGTAGAGCCTGTGTGCGGCTGGATGATGGAATGTCGCCTTGGTTTGACGTCAATATCGGCGTTAAGCAGGGGTGCGTTCTATCAGCCAGGCTGTTTATCATATATCTGGATAAATGTCTCCAAAGGTTGAACGATATGAATGTGGGAGTCCAGATGGGTGACTCAGTGGTCACTGCTCTGCTATATGCAGATGATGCAGTCCTGCTGGCACAGTCAGCGACTGACCTGCAGACTCTAGTCGACACAATGACAGAAGATTGTAAGAAAAGGGGTCTACGCGTGAATGTAAGCAAAACCAAAATAATGGTCTTTGAAAGAGACGAAGCCAGAACAGATGTAAGAGTAACAATAGGTAATGATATACTAGAGCAAGTGGATGAATTTGTATATCTTAGATGTGGATTTAGCCGAGATGGAAGGTACACCACTGATATAGAGCGAAGAGTGAATGCGGGAAATAGAGTGAACGGAGCGTTGGGGCAACTTCTCGGCAGCCACCACCTCAGCCAGAAAGCACGTGTAGCAATACATAACGCAGTGCTTGTCCCAACATTACTGTATGGAAGCAAGAGTTGGGTATGCAGAAAAGAGTATGAAAGTAAAATTAATGCGGTCGAAATGCGATCTCTGCGGAAAATCTGTGGAGGTAGGCTGACCGACCGCATTCGTAACGACGACGTAAGGGAGCGAGTAGGTATGAAAGAGAGTATTGGTGTAAAGATGCGAAAGGGAATGCTCCGATGGTTCGGACATGTGGAAAGAATGCTGAACGAACGTCTGGTTAAGAAGATATACAATGCGAAAGTGGAAGGATGTAGGTACCGAGGGAGACCGAGACTAACCTACCTAGACCAGATCGGTCATGTACTGAAGGAAGGTGGAGTCAAGAGTCTCCGAAACCGGCGAGCGTGTATGAAGAGAATTATTAATGTTGAGGAAGCGAGTGAAGTATGCAGAGATAGAGTTCTCTGGCACTTTGTTCTCTCTGCCTACCCTGCAAGGGATATGGCGTGATGATATATATGTTTGTATGTCTCTGTATATGGAGGCACGCCCGCCACTCTTCGCGCTATATCTCGAAACCGATAAGCGATACAGAAAAATTTTTGTAGATTATTTTAAGATTTACACATTTTATAATAAAATTAATTGGCGTATTTCTTATAGGATACGAGATAATTGCAAAAAACTGATGTTTGTGACTTTTGACCTTGAAAAATTTGTGACGCAGACACGTGATTATATGAGACTTTTCTACCAGTGATTAGAACACCATAATAAAGGTTTATACGAATTTACAGCTTATTCGCTCCTATTCCGAGGTATGGCCCTTTTTTCATCTTATTTAACTGGGCTTAGAACAAATAAAACAAATATATATATAAATACAAAGTTAAGCATAAAAATCGTATTAATATACTCTGCTACTAATAGCTAATGACTCCAAAAAGCGCTCAGTTATAATCAT
Organism: Lymantria monacha; assembly: GCA_905163515.2. Classification (NCBI taxonomy): domain Eukaryota; kingdom Metazoa; phylum Arthropoda; class Insecta; order Lepidoptera; family Erebidae; genus Lymantria; species Lymantria monacha. Next base: position 30,388,133 of record LR991091.1, on the reverse strand, counting down.
AAAAACTTCTTTACGCACAAAAATAAATCTAGCAAAAGACATGAGGAATATGGTATTACTTCGATCGTTAGTTTGTGTCCCATTCGTGGCAATTATAGCATTTATCCTCTCTAGTAGTCTATATGCAATAAGGAACGTCAATAGATGTCTACCACTTCACTTCTGTGGTTCCTCCACGCATTAAACTATCATCATATTAGACTATTCTTCTTCTCAGTTAATATATTTGCTGGTCATGATCTTCCTCAATATTAAAAACGCATACTGCATCATACCAGCAAGATGGACTGGCAAATGTTTTATTGCGAATTTTCCCTCTGTTGTAGTAATTTCATCTTATTACGTCTATTTATCAATATTTTGGATATACGATGAGAAACGAATGATTTTGATTGTGGTTTTCCTTCTTCATTGTCATCATCATCTCAGCTCACACATGTCCCACTGCTGGGCTCAAGCTTCCTCCACACTAGGAGGGAAATTGACGTACTACACCTCGCTAGTCAGACGTGTTGGTATATAGTTTTATTTTAAGTTTCCCTTCTCTTGCATAGATGTTATGTGTATATATTATCCCTTCGTCATCTTTTACGATTGCCCACGGATAAGATAGAGGGTGGTGAATTTTATTCTTCCTTCGTCACCACATGGAGCATATATTTCTTCACCACCATATCTAAAATATGTTTTATTTAAATTAAATAAATTACATTTCGAAAAATCACACCTGAAAACAGAACTTTCTAAGGGCTTCGCACACAAAATTCTAAATTTTCTTTAAGGTCCCTTAAAAAGATTTCATATGGTGACCGATTAAGAATGCAATTCACCACGTATGTATCTTGTCTAATGCTGCTAATGAGCAGACAATCTCGAAATAAAATTCTATACTAAACTGTTTGATAAGCGCTGTATAGTAAGTCAAATTCCTTTCACTTGTAAAGAAGGAACCCAGCGTACGTACCAATACGTATATGGCCTGAGTTGTTATAATGATACAAATTATAAGATTATGAATAATTCGCTGAAATAATTGCTACAGCTGGTGGATTCATTTACTACTAACCTCTCATGCCCAATGTCACAGTTTCATTCCTCGGGCAAGATTTTGTTGAAACAAGCAAGAATTACTTTAGTACTTATAAGCAAAAAATGACTGTCGGACATGGGACTCGAACTTACTCTTATTCGAAATTCGTTCCGCCTCTTCTACCACTTAGACAAATGGGAACTGTCGTATGATAATCAATTGCTCGTATTATTTTGGCGTTTATATGAGAGATATCTGCCATCTACCGGACAATAATTACACGTTGTACTGATTCAATACTCCTTATTTTGCAGTTAGAATTTTATTAAATTACTAGCTTCGGCCGACGACTTCGTCCGCGTGGAATAGTTACTTTACGCTAACGTGAACTTTAACTCGATTCGGCAGAAAATATTTTTAAAACTACATGACGCTTTTAGAAGGAGTAGAAGATCAAAACGTTAGGTAAACGTAATTCGATGTTATCTATACTTTCTATACTTATTTTTATATACTTATTTTTTTTTTCTTTATATACTCATTTTTATTATTTAGTACTTGATCATTGCTGTGATGTTATTTTAAAACTGAGATATCTTCTATGATGTTCATTGAAATCAAATGATGTGAAGAGCAATTCTGTTTTAAATTGAATACTTATGATGAATAACGTTATTTATTTGGATAAATATTAATATAATGTTTATAAAAACATCTTCGCAAATATCACATTATTTTAGAATAAATTTGGTTAGCATAAAAAAGATCATAGTGAGCCAACCCTTAGAGATAAACCTATGCTGTAGTGGACTTTTTTTAAAACTTTAAAAGAGGAATAATTCTTTCATATGATTTTTACGAAACTTTAACCATTTAAGCATCGCACGCAGCGGAGGCTTTCAAAACGAAAATAATACTCCCAATTTTGTAACATTATTCATTGGTATTCTGCTCCTAATGATCTTATTGTGGTGATATATAGCCTAGATCCTTCTTAGATAAATGGGCTATCCAACACTGAAAGATTTTTCAAATCGAAACAATAGTTCCTGAGATTAGCGCGTTCAAACAAACAAACTCATCAGCTTTATAATTTTAGTGTAGATGACACGACTCAATTTATATTTTAGTACTTATCTTTAAATGCTGTGTAGTAGCGGCTACGAATACTACCAGCCCTTACTTTGATCGTGGACGTCATAAAAGATAACTAATAGCTTTATAAAGAGCTGAGCCAACTCCACCTGATGCTGTTTTGTTGGCAATTACATTCCCTTATCCGTGTGGTGACGGAGTAAGAATATAATTCACCACCCCCTATCTTACCCATGGGTGATCGTAAGAGACGACTAAGGTATATAAAACGCATATAACATCAATGCAAGAGAAGGAAAACTCGAAACAAAACCCTACACCAATACGTCTGACCAGCGTGGTATAGTAGGTTAATTTTCCTTTCATTATGGAGGAGGCCCGAGCCCAACAATGAGACATATATGGGCTGTGATGATGTGATGATGATGACATTCCCAAGGAAAGTTGACGTCAGGCAGGCAAAATGCGTCGATTACAAGTAATTGGTATAATAGTATGAGAATGATGATAATAATTAAAAAAAATACATATATATGTTATTTCGCCATATCGCCTATTCCTTAAAACTCAAATATAATTGTAACTCCCGGTAACAAATTGAGTTTACAATATTGTATTAGGAACCAAATTAGATCATATTTCTCAAGACAGTTAATATTACTGGCACTCGATTTTGTTCAGTCGTTGTGTTACAATTGAAAATGAACGTAGATTTTATCGATAAATTCTCATTAATTTTTAACTGGTTCAAAATTCGTTGTAAAACATTTTATCATCAACTTCATTTACTTACTACTTGAGTTTGGGTTGTGAATTAATATTTCTTTAGGAAGGATTTTTAATAAAAATTATAACAACCTCTATTATTAATAATGGTAGTAGGGTCCGTCCGGGGTAGTACCACTCTCTCGCAGAAGATCGACGTCTGAGTAATGGTAATGTGCTATTGTGCTTCGTTCGGTGAGCGAGAGGGCTGGAAGCCCAACTGGGTGGGTTTGGAGATCATAATGGGAGGCAGCGGCCTAGCTATAGCCTTGGTTATAGCAAAGGTCCATGGGCGGCAGTGGCACTTACCATCAGGTGTGCTGCTTGCTAGTTTACCACCATAAGCAATAAAAAAAATATTAATCGTGTGATGGCGGAGTAAGAATACAATTCACCACCCCCTATCTTATCCGTGGGTGATGATCGTAAGAGACGATAAAGGGATATAAAACACATATATAACATCTGTGCAAAAGAAGGCAAACTCGAAACAAAACCCTATACCAACACGTCTTACTAGCGTGGTATAGTAGGTCAATTTCCCTCCCATCGTGGAGGAGGCTCGAGCCCAAGTGGGACATATATTAGCTGAGATGATGATGATGTATAACTGAGTGTGACAGTTATGCAAATTCAGTGCTTGCTGGCCAACTTAAAAGTGACCTTTGTATCGAAAGGAGATTGCAATTTGAAAAGGTGCATTAAAATGAAAAAAATAGCTTAAAATACAAAATAAAAGCGCCATGATAATATATATCCTAACCAATAGATTGTTTTTAATGTTAAAAGTAGCTCATATTACCCCTTGTTTTAAATCAACTGATTTGTTTGTTAATTATTTAAAAAGGGTTGTGGTGTCCTGTTTGTCGTATACCCTTGCGAGGGTAGAAGTAAATAGCCCGACAGGCCCTTTTAATGTGCTACTTCAACAATATTTAAAAATGATTTTGTTTTCGCAAGCAACGCTTTCAAAATTTGTTGTCTTTGGTTTTTTTTTTATTGTTGTTAAGTAAACATTCGACTTGTATATTTCCGTTTTACGTGTATTTTTGATTAAAATAATTAATAATTGTTTTTTTTTTTTATTTTAATAATTTTAATTTGTTGATATTATATCATCATGGTGATGGAATATGAATGGAATATGTTATTATATTAATCAAAACTAAATATAATGAAATTGGGAAAAAGTTTTTGGGACTAAATGTTATAGGGATTGCTTTTAAAATACATCAAACCGGGTATCGTTTGATACATTCAGTGCCAATCAGGAGATTACACAAGAGTATAGTAGGAGCTTTTCATTGGTGTAAAGATGCTAAAGGGTATGCTGTGATGGTTCGGACATGTGGAAAGAATGCCGAACGAATATCTGGTTAAGACTATATACAATGTGAAAGTGGAAGGATGTATATACCAGAAGAGACCGAGACTCACCTACCTTTTTTTTTTTTTTTTTTTTATTGGTGGGCTATGGGTGCGTCTCGCCCCGCCAAATCGGTCCGGGGTGACGGAGAAGGCGGCGCGTGACCCCATAGACCCACCGTAAAATCCTCTCTCTTCGCCGTGCGAGCGGACCACCGGAGACTCACCTACCTAGACCACATTGGTTACGTACTGAAGGAAGGTGGACTCAAGAGTCTCCGAAACCGGCGAGCGTGTATGAAGAGAATTATGAATGTTGAGAAAGCGAGTGAAGTATGCAAGGACAGAGTTCTCTGGCACTCTGTTCTCTCTGCCTACCCTGCAAGGGATATTTCGTGATGATATGTATACATGTATAGCAGAAGCTGTACTTTTATTCTATTTCAGGACTCTGACGAATTTTTTATTATCGCTTATGGTGGCAAACGAGCAATTGGCACACCTTATAGAAAGTTTTACTACCGCCTATGACCCTTTGCAATACCAGGAGTACAGCTAGGCCACTGCCTATCAATAAACCCTAAACCCACCCAGAAAAGCTGCCAGTTCTCGCGCTCATCGAATGAAGCATAACAGCACATTGCTACTGCTCAGACCTCGATTTTCTGTGAGTGTGGTACTACCTACTCCCGACGAACCAGGATGAGGTTTAAGAAAGCTCTTCCTTCACGGTTAGCAGTGGCTTAGCTGCGCTCTTTATATTTAAAAGGTTCATGAATGGCGCTATTACTTACCATCAGGGTTTGCCACTAACAACAAATTATTTGTGGTAGGACCACGTGTGGATTTTTTCTCTGTGTATAGCCACGGGCCGGTCCGTCCGGGGTAGTACCACACTCTCGCAGAAGATCGACGTCTTCGTAATGGCAATGTGCTATTGCGCTTCGTTCGGTGAGCGAGAGAGCGGGAAGCCAACTGGGGTGGGTTTGGTGTTTGTACTATTGGTTTGGTGGTAGGCAGCGGCCTAGTTATACCCTTGGTATTGCAAAGGTCCATAGGCAGCGGTAACACTTACCATCAGGTGTGCTGTATGCTCGTCTGCCACCATCAGCAATAAAAAGAAAATACATCTCGATCGAGAATCTTTTGAAAATCTCAACCAAGTACCTACATATGTATATTTTTTTTTAAGTTATTAACGTTTTTTATTTTTTTACGGGTAGGTTACGGTCGGCGCTCTTCTCGCACCACTCCGTCCGGGGCGACAGAGGAGCGTACGCACGCATACCCGTAACCCACCCATGAACCTCGCCTACGTCGTTGGACCGGCCACTGGAGCAGCGTGAACTTGTCGTCAGTGGCCGGTAAGTTATTAACGTAAGACACTTGATTATAGTAAGACTATTAAATATTCCATGAATTTACTCAACAGCCAACGTTATCCATTGGTCTTGGCAGGTTGGCGATCTCAGTTACTGTTACAAATTTCCCAGGAGAGTGTTAGTGCTCCCTTATCCGGTTTTTAAAACATCAACGGGAAAGTAAGGACGCAATTTATTCTTAATCAATCAATAGGATCAGAAAGGGTACGTATTCAGGGTCATCAGAAAGGGTGGGGTATTAGTATATATCAGTTCATAATTGAATTTTAATCAAATAATAAGAAAATAATGAATGAAGAGCTGTTTTTTTTTTTTGGTTGGATATACTGCAAAAACTGCGAAACTGATCAGAATAATACTTATAGTATAGAATGCAGTGTGTTTTGGAGAAGGTTTTAGTATATGATTGGTGATTACTTATCCGAAACTTATATTTTTTTGACTTAATATAATGATTTTTTATTGTAACTAAATTTGTACAATATAAAGGCTATGGCTGGACCAGATCTCACAAGCGGCATCCGATTACGTTTTTATTATTATGATTGATATTAATTCGATTGCGAAACTAAATTTCATCATTTCAGCTCCTATATGTCCCACTGCTGGGCTCGAGCCTCCTCCATAATGGAGGGGAAATTAACCTACTAATACCGCGATGGTTAGATGTGTTGGTATAGGGTTTTGTTTCAAGTGTTCCTTCTCTTGCATAGATGTTATATATGTTCTATATCGCCTGGTCGTCTCTTACTATTACCCACAGGTAAGATAAGGGGGTGGTGAATTGTATTCTTACTTCCTCACCACACAGAAAATACCAAATTTCTTTGTCTTTTTTATTTTTATTTCTTACGATGGCAAACGAGCAAGCAGCACACCTGATCGTAAGTATCACTGCCGCCCATGGACCTTTACTATGACCAAGGCTAGGCCGCTGCCTACCATTACAATCCCCAAACCCACCCAATTGGACTTCCGGCTCTCTCGCTCATCGCTCACCGAACGAAGCACAATGGCGCATTGCCATTACTTAGACGTTGATCTTCTGCGAGAGTGTGGTACTACCACGGACCGGCCCGCGGCTGTAGACAGAGAACTGTCCACAGCGTGGTCCTATCACTATTATGAATAAAATTGAAAAAAGCAAACGAAGTTGAACAATAGCTATTAGCTAGAAAGACAATAAATAGCAATAAATTGCTTAAAAGTAAGCGTATATAACTATCTAAAGAAAATCAGTAAAAGGCCACAAGGGCAAATTAATCATTATATTACATTTAGGAAAAGGAAAGCGAACATTTAAGGACTGTAGAACAAGGTATGATATATAAAACCAAATCGGATTTTCTGCTAGTAGAATCGTTATGTCGACCCACATCAACGTCCGATTTCAGGAACGAATGGTATTCCGACATTGGTTCATTTGATATGTTGCCATATAGCCCATTCGTATGAAGTGTTTTACATCCATTTTTACCACGGTTTTTTTATAAATGAATTAAATCCTTTGTCAAACCCTCCAGTTAGAGTTTTAAAATTGCATTTGAAACTCAAGAGCAGCTATGTTTTCCGTCCATTCATCCATTACTCCATCGACACGATGGGATTATAGTACCACGGTCACATCGTTTGGCAGGTGGGTTATCCGACACCATTAGTAGATATAATAACTCGACTATACTGGTTAAAATACCGACCTATGGTGCACGTTCTGTGGGTTCGATTCCTACGGAGAACAATACATTGTGCGATTCACAAACTGTTGATCTGAGTCTAGGTGTATTTTTTTGCGTTAATTATATGTATGTAAAGTCGCTAACCAGTGCAGGTTAGTGTCTTTAAAAAAAATAAGGATCTCAGCACAGTAGGTACTGTAGTTTATTCTTCTAAAAATCACTCAATTAGTTTTTAAGTGATGAAACACTTAACTTCTCATAGATCTTTGAGAAGTTTTCTTTACAAGGACTTAGAATGTTAAAATTATACTTCATTAAATTAGTGTAGATTGTTCTCGAACATATTATTAATATTATTTTTACAGTCTTTATACTTTCCACTGTTGAATATAACCATCTATCATGTAAAGTAAATTAAGCCTACTTTACCTATATAATTTTTTTTGGCAGGCTATAGTCTGGACACATGCCATCCGTTCCGTCCGGGGCGACGGAAGGGCGGCATGTGGCATCCATCAGCCCGTAAATGTCCACTGTAGGACACAGGCCTCCTCCAACAATGCCTTTCAAAACAGTCCTGTGCCACTTGCATCCAACGGTTTCCTGGGACCTTCATAATGTCGACAGTCCACCTAGTGCGGGGTCGTCCTACGCTGCGTCGTTCGATTCGTGGTCACCACTCAAGAACTTTTCTTCCCCAATGGTTGTCGGTTCGTCGGATTTTCCGTATTCCGTATTCACGTGGAGAAATACCGAGCATAGCCTTCTCCATAGCACGCTGAGCGACTTTGAGCCTTTTTATGGGGCCAACATTTAGACACCATGTTTCATAACCTACCATATTCCTTCCCTATCACCATTGGGCTGGCCACTGGTACCGAATCCTTAACGCTCGTGGCCTGACTTATACTAATTGCTCGACAATTCAGTTATATTTAAATTTTTCTTCTATAACAATGATGTATTTATATAAATTAATTGATTCTTACGGCATATTTTTTTTTTGAAGATTACTGATCATTGTATTATCACTCCATCATAATATGGGCAATGATCAATCTTACTTTTTACAATTTAAAATCTAATTTACTTAGAGATTATTAGATTAATTTACGAGAGAGTCTGTAGCCAAATTGGGTGGGTTTGGGGTTTATATTGGTAGGCAGCAGCCTAGTTATACCCTTGGTATTGCAAAGATCCATGGGCGGCAGTGACACTTACCATCAGGTGTGCTGCTTGCTCGCTTGCCAACATTAACAATAAAAAAAAATTACCAAAAGCTGCAGCTTTTGAAAATTCGTGATGAAATCTATTCAAAACCAGGATGCTCGATGAGAATATTTCTGAGCAAGCAACCTTCTTTTTATAACGCGAAAAGGATAAAATGGCGTAATGACAAATTACACTATCTAGTTTGCCACTAAATGGACGAAAACACTATACATATATTTAAACTAAATTCCGGTTAATACTCTAAAATGTCTGCTACAAAGGATGTCAATTAGCAACTAGAGCATTTTAGCAATTAATCGGATTGTACCCTAATATATTTTTGCTAATGCTTTTAACAGGGTCCCAATGTGCGAAGTCCTTTAGGTCGTATTAGAATGAGTACGTTCTGTATACGTGGGCGATTCCAATATTTATTTGTGGGCCACATTTTAATGGGTCATAAAATTAGCCTCTTTTGTGTTTACGTACGAAATTAATAATTAGCTGATTATCGTCTATTTTATAGCTTTTAATTAGATAAGAAGTTTATTCTCTGTTTGTTTTAATGTACTAAGAAATCTAATGTATAATATACCTTGATTTTTTAATGAATATACACAAGTCTAAGGGAATAGTTACTTGGTCTATGCGTTTCCATCTGCACAGTAGTCATGCTGACATTTGATGCAAGTCTTTTTCCAATGTGATACTCTTATAAAAGTAAAATATTAAATTTTAAATACTATAAAAGCTGTATAACCGAAATTAAATAGCTATATATAGAAGAAAGAAAGAAAAAAACGTATTTATTTAGTGCCACATAGGAGAGACGTTAGAAACACACATAAAAAACAAAAATAAACCTTACAAGAAATGAAAAACACATAAAAACTATAAACTAAATAAGGAGATATAATAGTAATTACATCGAGTGAACGTCTCAGCTGCGGCAGAAAAAAGGATAATTGCTCAGCAATTGTTGTGATGTCAATGTAACACCACAACGCTGATTTTCAGCAATGTCCTTTTTTTTTCGACGTCAGACATCAAAGTCACCAAGTGGTGGCGCATTAGAAATAAAAAACAAGAAAAAAAAATATGAACTGTAATATAAATTTAAAATCTATATATTTAGGAAATACTCGCAACTATTACTCGTGCCGAAATAGAAGACGACACACAGCAGCTATTTATAATACCTGTTAAGAAATCATTGTTATAGTCATTTAATCATTCAGTTTCATTCATTTCTCATTTTTCGACGTAAGCCTCTCTCATAAAAGAGGAAGAGTTGCCGTAGCTGCCACATTTGGCTGGCAGGTTTGCGATTAAAGTAAGGTGTTATATATTTCCAAGCAGAGAACTAGTCTCTATTCTTATGATGAAACCATTTAGCGACTTTTAAGACTCCCATGCTTATTACGTGTAACTATTTGGTTGTCAGTCCAGTTCACACTGGTCTAGTTGGTAATATGATTCGATCGAATTTCTAATAGGTATCAGTTCTAGTCCTATATGTGACTATATAATTTTTTGTAAACAAGTTTGTATAAACTCGTCGGCCTGTTTTTAACATTTTGTAGCTATATAAATGACTTTATAATTTGTGAATAGTGTTTTAGGCTTTTTTTACTGATTGATATTTGTAAGAGGAATAAAACTTGAAATTACTCCTTTTGCCATTGTGATATTATAGTAGGCAGTATTTCTTTCATTATGTAAGTAAAATGAGCAATAAAGCATAATGTGAGCAAAACCAAAATAATGGTCTTTGAAAGAGATAAAACCAGAACAGATGTAAGAGTAACAATAGGTAATGATGTACTAGAGCAAGTGGATGAATTTGTATATCTTGGATGTGGATTTAGCCGAGATGGAAGGTACACCACTGATATAGAGCGAAGAGTGAATGCGGGAAATAGAGTGAACGGTGCGTTGGGGCAACTTCTGGGCAGCCACCACCTCAGCCAGAAGGCACGTGTAGCAATACATAACGCAGTGCTTGTCCCAACATTACTGTATGGAAGCGAGAGTTGGGTATGCAGAAAAGAGTATGATAGTAAAATTAATGCGGTCGAAATGCGATCTCTGCGGAAAATCTGTGGAGTTAGGCTGACCGACCGCATTCGTAACGATGACGTAAGAGAGCGAGTAGGTATGAAAGAGAGTATTGGTGTAAAGATGCGAAAGGGAATGCTCCGATGGTTTGGACATGTGGAAAGAATGCCGAACGAACGCCTGGTTAAGAAGATATACAATGCGAAAGTGGAAGGATGTAGGTACCGAGGGAGACCGAGACTAACCTACCTAGACCAGATCGATCATGTACTGAAGGAAGGTGGAGTCAAGAGTCTCCGAAACCGGCGAGCGTGTATGAAGAGAATTATGAATGTTGAGGAAGCGAGTGAAGTATGCAGAGATGGAGTTCTCTGGCACTCTGTTCTCTCTGCCTACCCTGCAAGGGATATGGCGTGATGATATGTATGTATGTATGTATGTAAGTAATCCGTAACTAAAAAAATAGCAGTCTCAATTTATCCACCGGTATAGCAATTAATTAGCAAAACTCTTTCACTTGTCTATTAATCTTTAATCTATCTATATATATATATATATATATATATATATATATATATATATATATATATATCTATATAAAGCCGTTACGTGACTTACCTATCAACGCCGAGCCAAAACTACTGATACAAGAGACATGCAATTTTGACCGTAGTTTTTTTTATGGCGTAGGGCTCCACTAAGAACGGATTTTATGAAACTCCGCCCCTAAGGGGATGAAACAGAGTGGCAAAGTTTGTATGGGGAGAAAAAAATCTTTATCGATTCTTTTCAAATTACGTACAAATGTTCTTCGGTTAAAATAAATAAATACGTGTTTCAGCATTTGTCAATTTTTACCCTCTGGGGGTGTAAATTAGGCCCGCAAAGCTGGTTGGACGACTTATTAGCGCTAAGCCGATATTATTGAAGCTAGAAACATGAAATTTTGACAGTAGTTTCTCTTTATGACGTAGAGATCTACTAAGAAAGAATTTTACGAAATTCCACCCCTAAGGGGATTAAACAGAGTGCAAAGTTTTATATGGGGAACAAAAAATAGCCTTATTGATTTTTTACAAATTACGTTCAAATGTTCTTCGAAAAAAATAAGTAAATATGTTTCACTATTATCAATTTTCATCTCCTAAATGAATAAGCCGTGGCCATTGGGACGGCCATGAATGGAACGAATGCACAAAATACCGATTCGTTGACATCGTGGCTGGTCTGGCAGATTCCCTTTACGGGGAACGTTCCCATCAACTTTGCACCAGTGCCGTCGGGGCGTAGCTATCACGCGATAAATATAGTAGACAGCAATATCGTTAATAAGTTTAGCTTTAAAAATATTCAGTCTGCAACTCAAATAATGAATCATATCTGATGAGGTCGCACAATAGTATAAGTCAGTTAAGAGAGGTCTGTTTCTCACACGGGCAACTCTTCGTGGCCTGTTTCAAAATAAATTCCACTAACAGTCTGGTAGTTCTTACACTGTGTTACCTACACAATGAATGTTCTGTATAGAGAGGATCTGCACTGATATGTGTACGTTAAAATCTTTATACAACAAAAACAGGATATAAAAGGCAATATAGTTTATAGAATGGATAGAATATAACTTTCTGTTTAATTCTGTCATACTTTATTTCTAGATAGACGAAATTACGAGCATTTATCATCCTCTGAAGGTGAAATAGGGGAATTTATTTTGCGATGATACTTTTATTTGAAACTAATTGAATTATGAATTAGGACAGATATGTACTAAACAAGCTAAAATTAATGCCTATTATTCATTTTATTTATGTATATAACAGATATATATTATTAATTTTATTATTTTGAGACTCACTAAAAATATATAATCCAAAAACCAGTGAGTTCTTATATTCAAATTCAAATTAATTTATTATGCATAAACCCTGCGAGGGCACTTACATATTGTCATTTTTTTTACATTTAAAGTTAATCTAATAAACTACCACCGGATCGAAATAAGACCGCTACTGAGAAGATCCAAGCAAGAAACTCAGTGGGTTTGTCTATTTATATTTTATCTATGTTATTATAATTTTTTTAATTTTTTATATAAAAAAAAATAGTACATGTTTATTATTTAATTAGCTTCAGTGCGATGTTTATGTTATATGTTTCCCAGAAAGAGGATGCAGCACATTCTGCTGTCGAGACCAACTCTGCTCGTGAAACAAAAAGGTCAAATAAGGGGTGGTGACAATTATATTCTTATCCCATCGCCATACAGTATTAATAGGATATTAAAGGTAATAATTTTTATAATGAATAGAACCTTAAACAATCGTTTTCTTTGGCGACCGGCTATGGTATATAGATACACCCTGCCCAATCCGTCTGAGGCGACGCGTGACCCACCATAACCCGCCGTACGCGTACCTCTACGCCGTGCGGGCGGGCCACCGCAACCGAGTGTTTATTAGCGGTGGTCCGTCCTGTGGGTTACTCTTTCGGGTATCATCTCGAGTCGAAGCCCTCACGCAGTGAACCTCACTACAGGTAATTACGCCTGGGCCGCCCAACGCACCGGCGGTAGAGCGTGTCACCGTAGAGTATTTTCCCTCGGACCCGCCCTATTGTCTAATTACGCTAGACAACTAACTCGTAGAAGGCGGCGACCACATCCCAATTTCTGACGCTATTGAGCATCGTCCTAGCGACAACCCTTTAACACCTTGCAAAGCTTTTTCTATTTACCTGTGTCAGAGATGACTTCTGCGTGGACGAAGTCGCGGGCAAAAGCTAGTATTATTTATAAAGTTGTTTTTGTCGGGATGAAGTGTAGTATGACATTAACATAAATGCTTGATACAATATTTTAAAGATTATTTTCTCCTTTAATGATGAAAAATACTAGTAAGTAAATATCTCGTAAACAATTCATCCATTCGTCTATGACCACACACTAATGACCACTTCTTAATATAAGTTTCATCATGCATTGGTATAATAACGTAATCAATGCTTGGTGGGCTAGTTGGCGATTACAGTTGGTGTTAGGGGTTTCCCAAGAGAGCGTTACCAACCACTACTTAGCTAATACTTATTTGCTACTTCGCATTATTTTTTTATTTCTACTAAAGAATTTGTGATCAATTAAAAGCAAATTCAAATTTGAATTGTTTTAAAAGTTAATTCTCGATTTTTTACCTGTAAGATATAAATGTTTTGCATAGCAATGTCTGGCTATATAGATGTACGAGCAATTTAGTTTTCATAACAATTATAATAATATTCATAAAAAATCAACTACAATTTTCGTTACTCCAGCAGTGGTAGTGACAACACAGAATGCTTGACGATAATTGTTATTATCTTTTGCCAGATTTTGTATTCATAGACAATGCTTAGTTGCTATTTATAGCCTTCTAAAATCTGTCTCAATAGACAGTCGAACTAAGTTAAGAATAGCGGTCAAACAAACAAATTCTTCAGCTTATAATGGCCATTATCATGTCAGCTCATATATGTCCTACTCTTGAGCTCGAGCCTCCTCCAAATTAGGAGGGAAATTGACCTACTTATATCACGCTGGTTAGGCGTGTTGGTATAAGGTTTTTTTTGTGATTTTCTTCTCTTGCATACATGTTATATGCATTTTATATCCCTTAATCTTATCTTATCGACCACCCACGGGTAAGGTAGGAGTGGTGATTTGAATTTTTTCTCCGTCCATTGATATAAAATGCATATAAAGTCCATGCAAGAGAAGGAAAACTCAAAACTTAACCCTATATCAACACGTCTGACCAGCGTGGTATAGCAGGTCTATTTTCCTCCTATTATGGAATCTCGAGCCCAACAGTGGGACAAATATGACCTGAGATGATGATGATGATTTAAAGGTAGGGTATTTTCTCAAGGAGAAATCATAAATTCCCTACAATACATACATACATACATATCATCACGCCATATCCCTAGCAGGGTAGGCAGAGAGAACAGAGTGCCAGAGAACTCTATCCTTGCATACTTCACTCGCTTCCTTAACATTCATAATTCTCTTCATACACGCTCGCCGATTTCGGAGACCAAGAGTCTCCACCTTCCTTCAGTACATGACCCACGGTACCTACATCCTTCCACTTTCGCATAGTATATCTTCTTAACAAGACGTTCGTTCGGCATTCTTTCCACATTTCCGAACCATCGGAGCATTTCCTTTTGCATCTTTACACCAATACTGTCTTTCATATCTACTCGCTCTCTTACGTCGTCGTTACGAATGCAGTCGCTCAGCCTAACTCCACAGATTTTCCGTAGAGATCGCATTTCGACCGCATTAATTTTACTTTCATACTCTCCTCTGCATACCCAACTCTCGCTTCCATACAGTAATGTTGGGACAAGCCCTGCGTTATGTATTGCAACACGTGCCTTCTGACTGAAGTGGTGGCTACCAAGAAGTTGTCCCAACGCTCAGTTCACTCTATTTCCCGCATTCACTTTTCGCTCTATATCAGTGGTGTACCTTCCATATCGACTAAATCCACATCCAAGATATAAAAATTCATCCACTTGCTCCAGTACATCATTACCTATTGTTACTCTTACATCTGTTCTGGCTTCATCTCTTTCAAAGACCATTATTTTGGTTTTGCTCACATTCACGCGTAGACCCCTTTTCTTACAATCTTCTGTCATTGTGTCGACTAGGGTCTACAGGTCAGTCGCTGACTGTGCCAGCAGGACTGCGTCATCTGCATAGAGCAGAGCAGTGACCACTGAGTCGCCCATCTGGACTCCCACATTCATATCGTTCAACCTTTGGAGACATTTATCCAGATATATGATAAACAGCCTGGCTGACAGAACGTACCCCTGCTTAACGCCGATATTGACATCAAACCAAGGCGACATACCATCATCCAGCTGCACACAGGCTCTACAGACCATGTAACTGGACTGCACAGCCTGTAGCAGTTTACCCTTAATACCATACTCGGGTAAAATGTTCCAAAGTTCCTTTCATACAACCGTGTCAAATGCTCTCTCCAGATCCACAAAACTGTAGAAAACCCTCTAACCTAGAGCCAGCTGCTTCTCCACAATGTTGCGCAGAGAGAACACTTGATCCATGCATCCCCTTCCACTCCTGAAACCTCCTTGTGTCTCACACAGTAAACTATCGGACACCATACTCATTCTCCTTTCAATAATTTTACCGTACACTTTTGCTGCCAAACTGGCCAAGCTTATAGCTCTGTAATTCGCGCAGTCATAACGTGAACCCTAATTTTTAAACAAAGGCACGATGACTGTGCTATTCTAGTCCCTGGGAACCATTCCGGAGCTCCAACATAAATTGAGGAGCAACAAGAACGCCTCCCAGACACAGGAGCCACCAAGCTTGATCATCTCGGCAGACACCATATCAATGCCCGCTGCCTTACCATTTTTCAAACTTCTTATCGCCCATTCAACTTTATCCATACTGATGCCATCGGAGGACGCCGGTGCTGAATGTTGTTCTACTAAACCACATGCGACACCGGCGCAAACCGTAGTATTCGCATACATATCGCCAAGATATTCACTCCATCGGCTTAACACGTCTTATGTTTGTCTAAGAATGTCTCCTCCTTTAGACCTTAATTTATTAATTCTGAAGGCTGACCAGCCACACCGAGACTTCTTCACCTCCCTCCAAAAGAGTTTGGTGTTACCCTCGAAGTTTTTATTCAGCCTATCTTCTGCACTCATATTCGCTCTATCACGTTTCTCTTTCACTAAGGCCTTGGTGTCATTCTTACATTGCCGATATATTTCTTATCTTCTGTTCAATCATACTGTCATTCAGATTCAAAGAAGAGACATAGTCCAGCCACGCTTTCTTCTTTTGCTCTACGGAAGCTGCCACTTCCGCATCCCGCCATGCATCACCATTTGTTTTTCTATGCTTCTTTGAACTTCCACATACTTCTTTCGCTGTATCTACCATACTCTCTTTCAATATTCTCCAGCATTCTTCAATGCCCGATTGCGGCTGGCTTGCTATCGTCAGCCTTTCTCGGACACCCTCTGCATACTCGTCTCTTACACACTCTTCTTGCAACCTTTCAACCTTTATTCTTTCAAGCCCTCCAAAGTGGACACGCTCTTGCCAGTGCCTCCACTTTCTGAACAGACCACTAAATCTCGCAATAACGAGTTAGTGGTCCTTATCAACTGTGGGGCCCCTGTAGGCTCTTGCGTCCAATATTTTGCTTCGGAGGCGACTGTCTACCAAAATTAGATCCTATTATACTTTTATGTTCTTTCCTTCTCCATGTATACATATATCCATATGTCCTTATGTTGGAAAAATGTATTTGTCACAAAAAAGTTTCTTTCCATGCATACATCCGCTATGATCCTACCTGCGTCATTCACTCTCTTATCACCAAATGGACCATGTACGTCCTCATAGTCGGGACGCTTGATCCCCACCCATCCGTTCAAATCTCCACATACAATCACGCGTTCACTGGTTTCTGCCATATTCAGAACTTCCCTAACATTATCCCAAAACTTCTCTAGGTCTGATGACAGTATCCTACGGAAGCATATGCTACAACTATGAATACCTTGGTGACACCTAGTTTTATACGGACCCAAAGAAGTCTGGGATCATACATTCCGTAATCCTTCACGCTTGAGGCCAAGCAAGAGGACAACAGCACTCCTACCCCCATGCTGGCTCGATCGCTCTGTGGTACACCAGACCACAGGGCCATCCCGCCACCAGGAAGATCGCAGGCGTCACTGCCCCTTCGCTTGGCCTCTGTTACACAGAGCACGTCTAGCTGTTTGTCCGCCATGACGGATATCAGCTCGTGCAACTTACCTTCCACACAACCTCTTACATTCCACGCGCCCACACGGCACTCTGCTCTTATCGACTCGCCTGACTGGGCAAAGCGTGACGGAGCCCTACAATACTAATCCTATAACCACGAACATAGCCATAACAATTAACTAATTAACTAGACTCATAAAATTTTAACACCTAATATTGATAATGGTTACGAAGCTAATCCAAAAAAGTGAAAGTGCAGACACCTTATATTTTAATTTGTGTAACTTTAATAATGGAGCTAATTAGACGGAAAAGTGGATTAGCTGAGCTGTGTATAGCATACGATTGTCACCAGCTGCTTTCTCAACGCTTGTGACACACGGTCATAATATTTGGCTAACATAATGAATTAAATATTATTGTGATGTTTCGGATTAAGAATATAATATAATATTTTTTTACATGTATGTGTATACAACGTAAATACAACTGCGAGAGGTAGATGTAATATTATGGGATATATTGTGAAGGAGGTCCGCAACCTGAATGGGACTTGGCAATAGTTTTATGATTGGCCGCCTCCTTGACGTTAACTTGGGATTTACAATCATTGATCAGATGGTAGCAGATGAAGTTGACCCAGATTGACGTAAAACTCATAGTGGTCTTTCATGACATCCGTGACCAATACAAGTGTTGGTAGTATTCGTAGCCGCTATCATATATCATAATTATAAAAATATATAAAAGTAAATGTATAATAAGATAATAAAACGTTTATTAAATTTATATTTAACAAGGTTATTAAAACAAAATATTATTTGCTATTACATAATTCGAAGCTTTATTTAAGACTAATGTCCCTTTTTTTTGGTTAGGCTGTCCGGGCACATGCCGCCCGTTACGTCCGGGGCGACGGGAGGGCAGCGCGTGGCCCCATAACCCACCATATTCCCTCCCCATCGCCATTAGGCCACTGATACCGCTTTGCTGACCTTCATGGCCAGACCGACGGGTTACCCTTTCGGGTACCGTCCGCCGTCAACGCCTCAGCTAACTACGAGCCTCTTTACGGGTGATGGACTATTCGCCGGTCCAGTCACCCGAGACTAATGTCCCTGTGGATACTTTTTTTTATTAATATATCAGCTGCGCAATACATCCGTATGTCACAATATAAAGGCCATCGCAGAGAGTATTATCATAATACATTATCATAATTCGCGATATCCATTCCCGACTTAGTGCGGTTACAAAGCAATTTGCTGGCCTAACGTAACGTTAATGTGTGTTCCAATAGTACTGAATTAGTGATGATTGCTAGTATTCTTTACAATTAGTATTGTGAATAATTTAAAGTTACGTAGTCTGGTTTTGTTTAAGAGTGCAACGTGTTTATTTTATTTATTAAAATTTTCAATTTACGAAAGGAAGTAATATTGAAAATTTGTATTGCAATACAAGTTATATTTTCAAATTCTGTTCATTTATTCATTCTCCTATCGTGTCAAGTCCGCTTGACTAGTTCTTAGTAAGTAAATTTAGTGTTAAATTTACTTGTATTGCTTTTCTAATATTGGGCTTGAACTTTTCTACAATAAAAAGAAAATTGATTGATTGAGACGTTTTCAGTTATTAGACAAATTTTTTGAGATAAATTTTCCAAAAACGACTAAAACCGTAATATAGGCTGGGACTAATTACATCTGATGCTCTATGAATCGACTGCGTGAGGAAAGACCGACATCCTACCCGAGGGGGGGATGTCGGTCGAGGAGAGGGTACTCCTCAGGGGTATTCCGTCGGGCCGACCACTGACGTCAAGTCACTCTACTCCGGTGGTCGGCCCAACGACGAAGGCGACGTCACGGGTGTGTTACGGGTGTGCGCGCTTACGCCCCTCTGTCACCCCGGATGGAGTGGTGCGAGGAGTGCGCTGACCGAGCCCACCACCCCCAAAAAAAAATGCTGTATGAATAACAATTACAAACCCTATGAAATTTTTCAGACGGATAATAAAACTATGGCCAAAATTTTGCATATGTATTTATATATGCAATGTAAATAAGTACATATTGCGTTGACTTAAAGTAATTAACAAAAAAACAGAATGATAATGGTAACTGCTAAATGGCGTTAAAAGGAAATGATTAAAAAAATACTAAATAAAACCAGAAGATAATCAATATATCATTCCAGTAGACAATATTCCTAATTCCTTCCATTGTTACTTGTGAATGACCTTGATAATTCAGAGTTAAACCCGAGAAATTACAAAATTACAAAAATCTGCTACCATTTCAAAAATCGCTGTAAAGCTTGGCTTTATATAATTACACCAAAAAGTTGCAACGTAAAATTAAATTATGTTTTTCATTAATGACGCACTTTTTATAGAGGAAAATAATTACGTTATTATGAAGAAAATTCGTTTCTATTGTAAACAAATTTTTATTCACATCATTCTTCTACTCAAGTAATTGGGATGAGAGTAGGAGAATATTGTGAAGAAAATTCGTTTGGAGAGCAATAACCTAATTCACCACCTCTTATCCTATCCGTGGGGTCGTAAAAGGTGGTTCAGCATATATGCATATACCGTCGATGCAAGAGAAGGGAACTTTAAAATAAAACCTTATACCAACCCAACGGGAAAAAAAGTGCGCGTGGTGGGGCAGATCAAGTTCCTTAACAAGAATTTTAATCAATTCGTTACAAAATTTAATAATCATTATAATGATCATCCAGCTGCTATATGTCTCACTGCTTGGCTCAACTCTTCAACACAATAGAAGGGAAATTGATCTACTATAGTACATACATACATACATATCATCACGCCATATCCCTTGCAGGTTAGGCAGAGAGAACAGAGTGCCGGAGAACTCTATCTTTGCATACTTCACTCGCTTCCTCAACATTCATAATTCTCTTCATACACACTCGCCGGTTTCGGAGACTCTTGGCTCCACCTTCCTTCAGTACATGATCGATCTGGTCTAGGTAGGTTAGTCTTGGTCTCCCTCGGTACCTACATCCTACTATAGTGAATCATTATAAGTGGTAGGAACACGCTATTGACGATTCTCTGTATACAGCCGCGGGCCGGTCCGTCCGGGGTAGTACCACACTGACGATCGACGTCTGAGTAATGGATGATAATAAAATAAATGTGCTATTGCGCTTCGTTTGGTGAGTGAAAGAGCCGGAAGCCCAACTGGGTGGGTTTGGGGATTGTAATGGTAGAGACCCTAGCTATATTCTTGGTATAGCGAGGTCCATGTACATGGTACCATCAGGTGTGCTGCTTGCTCGTTTGTTACCATAAGCAATAAAAAGAAAAATCAGTCATAAGGGTTGGTATAAATAGGGTATTACTTCAAGTTATCCTTTTCTTGTAGTGATATTAACTTCATGAATTTTTAAATTTGTCTTTTTCATTCACAATAAAAAAATAAGATATTGTATTCTTACTTAGTCACTGTAAAGTATAATAAATCACTTTTAAATTTCACTCCATATATTTTCCTTTCAACCCATAAAAATGCAATGAATATTACAATTTTGATCACTATATTTTCCTACACGTTCTGGCTCATACGAAATAAATTTATATAAACATCAAAAGAGCTTACAACTAAAATATATCACAAAAAGTTCCGCTTTTTAAAGGCGGGGGGTGTAAAGACAAAATGGGTACGACCCCAAACAATCCATCAAAGGTTTGAAAGCTAGACGGCGAGCTTGCCGATATCAAAATGTAGTTACCATTGTCCCCAACTTGATAAAATATGAGCTATGACGTTGACAAATCGGTATAGCGCAGGAGAAAGAAACGGGAAAGTTACTATAGCTTACTTATACTTATGTTTTTTTTTTGATAGGGTATATGGTCTGGACATACCACGTCCAAGGCGGCGAAAGAGCGACGTACGGCCCCATCAGCATTTAAGCTGAATTCCTTGACTTAACAGCAATATCATTTTATTTTATTGTTTTGTATAGGATTGATGCATTTCCTAACATTGCTTCCTCTTATATATAAATCAGTTTAGCTCTTATAACTTCAGTAAAAACGTATGTAACTTTATTCTTCGTATAGTTCACTTTGTTTTCAGTCACTGCAGAATATTAGACGAGAATATCCTCACAAGATTTTCTTATTTTTTTTTTGTTGTCTGACTAACAATTTTGTTAATTTATTGCCATGATGGTACATGAGCATGCCTGATGGTAAGTGATTTTGCCATTCATGGACTTTAGCACTACTACGGCTACAACACAACGTCTACCTAACGTCTTTGAAAAAAGTGCTCTTTTTAAGCCTAGTTTAAAGAAAGACACATCATAGCGCTTGGGCAATAATCATTGCAGGTCGTTCTTTTTATATGCTGCCCTGTGGTATTATTATTTATGAAAAAAAAAATGAAAAATTATTTATTTATTACTCCTTCACGGAAAGGATATACAGTGGTTAATATGAGCAACTGTTTAACAAAATCAAAAAATAAATGTATATAAAAAATAAAAGCACTAAATTATAAAAATATAAAAAGAAAAAATACAATTACAATTAAAAAAAATATATTAGGACAAAGGCGTCCCCTCCGCAAATGAGGAAAAGGATGGCTGCTCAGCTTAATCTTATGGTATCAACTACAAAAGTGATACCACAACGCTGTTATTCTGCAGCATCCTACTAAGTCTGTCAGCAAAGAAGCAGCAGTTCAAAAAGAGAAAAAAAGAATTTACAAATTTGTTTTAATGAGACATAAAACACGAGAATGCCATCAATTTAATGAAGTATTTTGCATTCTAATTAATAGCGCGGGCAACTAATTGCTACTGAGAATACATTTGCAAGTAAAATTGCAATTTAATATGCATGCAAGACATATAGGGTGTCAATGCATTATCTAGCCAATTGCGCCAACAGAATTATCTAGCCAATCCAGCAACAGAATAAAAGTCCTGATTCGTTATGTCTACTGAGATTAGATATAACTAAGCCATGTCGTCATTAAGATATTCAAAAAGAAATTTAACAAAACTGATGTCAGAGCAAACAGTGTATCGAGACAGTATGGATTACGTAGTAGTTGACAAGTGTCAGGAGTTTCTTTATTTCGCAGGATAATACCGCCCGGCTGGCAACGAACGTCAAAGACTAGGTATTAGTGGTTGGTCTAACGGCGATGGGGAGGTAATACAATGGGTTATGGGGCCACGCGCTGCACTTATGTCGCACCGGACGGGATGGACGGCGTGTGGCCAGAGCCTGCACAAAAAATGAGCATAATACTTTCTACGATTCATAAATTGTTGTTCTGAGTCTGGATATAAATTTATTCCACAACACAAGACTTTTTTCCGTAGTTCAATCTCTTATAACAAAAAAAAAACATGTAATAAAACTACTTTTACGGATGTTATCGAGTTTGTATTTCATTTTTAATTTCCCTACGTTTTGAACACTTTTCAGTGATCATGGTCACGGGATGACTAAGATGTCTTACGTCCAATATGTCATTGTTGTTATAGAAATTTATATCTACCCTATAAGATATTCAATTTTGACCCACATTTTTAATACAAAATTAATACGAATATAAATATAATAAAATTAATACAAGATTAAAAATCAAATACGTGATAGAATCCGTAAAAATAGTTTTATTTAAAATGTGTAATACTCGCGTAAACATTAGAAATCATTAAAAAAACATATAAATATATACATATACGTAGATACTGAGTCTAGCTACGTAAAGTATTTATAAGTTAATAGAGAAGTGCCCAATTCTGAAAGAAAAATATTAGAACTAAAACTAGTTTCTTATTAAAAGAGCAACAGACAACCTTCAAGAATTATTCCATAGCACTTGAATAGACCTCCAAATGGCTAAACCAATCGACCAATATATTTAATTCTATTTCTTTATACATACATATAATTCTTTTACTTTTTTACTGTACTAGTGGTGAGATGAAACAGTGAATGGTTTTCTGTCTACAGCCGCGGGTCGCTCGGTAAGGGGTAGTACCGCACTCTCTTAGAAAATTGACGTCTGAGTAGTTGCAATGTGCTGCTCTACTTCGTTCGGTGAGCGAGAGGGCCAGCAGGCCAACTTTCTGGTTAGGTTTGGGCTTTTCTATTGGTAGACAGCAGCCTACCTATACTTTTGGTATTACTTACCATCAGGTGTACTGCTTGCTTGTTTGCCATCAAAAGAAATAAAAAAAAAACAGATGGTAGACAACTATAAAGTCCGCAAAATCGGTTTACGGATGATAATTTTTAAATGATAAAGTCATATAAAACATTATTTAAAAATTGCATACTTTTATGATTTAAACAAACAAAAAATGAAAACCGCATTAACTTTTCTCTTCATTTTATAAACAGTTCATGGTCAAATTCCTAAAATGAAAAAAGAAACACTTAGGCCGATCGTGCCTATCGCTTGTTCCGCGCTCTCGCTTGCACGCTCGACTTAGGCGGTAAGTGACACTTTTTCATGCTTACAGCTGGCTTTCCCTGATTTATAAGACGTTATTACGTCAAATAACAAATAAATCCTAATATTAAAAGTATTACGTGTCTTATAACTCCTCTGCGAAGAACTATTGCAAACTAAATCCAAACAATAATTCACAAACATTTACAATTTCAATCAAACTTCAACAGCTGCTATCAATCCCTCTATGTAGTAAAATTTGATACTAGACCACTAACCAACACCCGTGTGTCATATCGTATAAAACTGAACTATATAAATGTTTTGACGTATCAAAACATTAATCAAAGAACATGACAAAAAATGTCACTGAACTGACGTAGTGGCATTTGTGGCACAATGTTTACAGTTCTCTCACTGTTATCACGTTCCCCGAGTATTTATCTTGGCATGAATAGGCTGGCGGGACTTTGACAGATCGTTTTTACTCGTGTTTTGTTAAATAACTCAAGATTGGAGCCAGTTAACTTCTTGTATGTTTCCAATAGTACTGTTTGCTTGAATTTAACGTTTATAATTTCTTTGGCTTGCAAAGTCTCTATTGCAATACGAAGTTGCAGATTGTTCCTGAAGATTGTTCATCAATTATACCACTAGTATTAACTTGCTCTCTAGCATAAAAAGAGTATGCTTATTAATCTATGCAAGTGAAAATAGTGAAAAAAACTTCGTTAAAAATAACTGACTTCAAAAGCTAAAAAGTATAAAATAACTTAATATATCTATTGATAGGTTTGAAATCGGTGCGAAGCCCTAAACAAAACTATAAACAGCAACTTACTGTAATGAAATTCCTACGCTAAAGATACCGACACCAGCACCGACTTCAAACCTATCAAAAGATATATTATAATAAGTTATTTATACTTTTTAGCTTTTGAAGTCGGTTTTTTTAAACGAAGTTTTTTTTATTTTTACTTTTTAGTGTCTGTAACAGGACTTTTCTAGACTAAACTATAGTAGGACTTTTCTAGATTACATCAGGCAACTGTAACATTTCTTTGCTTTTTATTGTCATATGTTAAATACTTAGTAGTTTTTTTAAGTACCTATGGGTAGGCCTACGAAAGGTATACGCAATCGCAGTAAGTTTAATTAATTAAATAAAGGTTATATTAAAAGTACACGATATGGAATTATAATTAGTAGTGGGGAGAATCCTACTTGTCGTGACATATTGCTATGTAGTTTAACATAGGCCCTTTCGACACAATAAAAAAAAAGGTTCATAATATAAAAACTACTGGGCCAAACTATGTTAAATTTTTATGAGACCAAATGGCAGCTATTCTGCATCAAACAAAAGAAGAATCATGTAAATCGGATTAAAAATCTCAGTGTAATTGGTGTACATACAAAAAAAATCCAATCGAATTAAGAACCTCCCGTTAGACGTCGGTTAAAAATACTGTAAAAGATATTAACTAAAAAAACGAAATAAGTGCATACGCGCGTGAGAAGTTATACTTCTTTGCCATCATTAAAAAATAGTTTTTATTTGCATGTAAATAATTAATTACATACATACATACATATCATCACGCAGCCGTGTGGTAGCGGCTAAGAATACTACCAACCCTTACTTGCTCGTGGGTGTCGTAAAAGACGACTAAGAGCACTACACCGACCTGGGCCAACACCATCTGATGCCGTTTGGTCAACGATTGCATTCCGAAGGAGGGTTGACGTCAGGCAGGCGGCCGGTCATAAAAACCATTGCCAAAACTATAGCAATATGTGGAAAAATAGAGTGAATGAGGACAGGGCTAGGGCGTACCCCGCAGGCGACGCGCAGGGGCAGCACCCGGTCTCTGTGAAAAATGGACAAGGGTTGTTGCATCACGGGCGGGTGCGACGTAAGAAGCGAGCCCTTTGTATGAAAGAGATCAGAATGAGGTATGCAAGTTGGAATGTTGGAACAATGACTGGAAGAGGAAGGGAGTTGGCGGATTTGCTAAAAAGAAGAAGAATAAATGTTGCATGTCTGCAAGAAACGAAATGGAAGGGCACTAGAGCTAGAGAAATTGGTGAAGGATACAAGTTTTATTATAGTGGCAGCGATGGTAAAAGGAATGGTGTAGGAATAGTGTTAGATAGATGTTTGAAGGAATGTGTGACGAGCGTAGCAAGGGTGAATGATCGGTTAATAGTGGTGAAAGTAGTTTTGGAAAATGTGATACTCAATGTTATTAGCGCGTATGCACCCCAAGCCGGATGTAAGGATGAAGTGAAAGAAAGGTTCTGGCAGGATTTCGATGAAGTTATGATTGATATTCCAGAAAGTGAGGAGATATGTATAGGAGGCGATTTTAATGGACACGTTGGAGCAGCAAATGATAGTTATGAAAGAGTGCATGGAGGATGGGGGTATGGAAAGCGGAATGTTGGTGGTGAGACGCTGCTTCAAGTAGCCTCGTCGTTTCACCTGGCTATCGTAAACACGTGGTTCCAGAAAAGCGAGGAGCACCTTATTACCTACAAAAGTAGTAACCACTGTACGCAAATTGACTACTTTCTTGTCAAAAGAAGTAAACTCAGTTCTGTAAAGGATTGTAAGGTGCTGCCAGGTGAGGCTCTAGTATCACAACACAGGCTTCTGATACTAGATATCAAAATAAAAACATGCGCTATTAAACGCAAAAACCGACCCCCTCCTAAGGTAAGATGGAGTATGCTGGAAAGAAAAGAGTATGCAAGTCGATTTCAACAAAGTATGATTGGTAAAATGAATGAAATGAAAGATATGAAGGATAAATCTGTGAATGAAAGTTGGAATGATATAGCTAGTTGTATTAGGAGTACGGCTAAAGTAATACTAGGAGAAACGAAAGGGAAGGGTATAATTGATAGAGATACATGGTGGTGGAATGAAGATGTACAAAAGATTCTGAAAGAAAAGAAGGAAAAGTTTAAAGCGTGGCAGAAAGAAGATAATGAAAGGTTGAAGAAAGCGAAAAATATTGAATACAAGGAATGTAAGAAAAAAGCTAAACGGGCAATAGCTACAGCGAGAACCCAGGCCCAAGACAGAATTTATAATTCGTTAGATGGGCCTCGAGGACAAAAGGCGCTGTACCGTATTACGAAAGCCCGAGAGGAACGAGCGAGAGATATTAGGCATGTCAAGTGCATGAAAGATGGAGATGGTAAAGTTTTAATAAAAGACGAGGAAATAAGGCAGCGTTGGAAGGAATATTTTGAAAGATTAATGAATGAAGAGAATTTATGGAGTGGAGAGTTAAAAGATGTACCTGAGAACGTCGGTCTAGTAAAAGAAATTACAATAGATGAGGTAAGAAAGGCAGTGATAAGTATGAAAAACGGAAAGTCTGTAGGGCCGGACGGTATACCAGTGGAAGTATGGAAAGTTTTGGGTGAGGATGGATATATGTGGCTGACTTTGTTCCTCAATAAGTTACTGCAGGATGAAGTAATTCCCAATGAATGGTGCAGTAGTGCGCTAGTGCCCATTTTTAAAAACAAGGGTGATGTTCAGGACTGCGGCAGTTATCGGGGAATAAAGCTCATGTCACATAGTATGAAAGTGTGGGAAAAAGTGGTTGAGAAGCGATTGCGAGAAGAAAGCAAGATCACCCAAAACCAGTTCGGTTTTATGCCGGGCCGCGGGACAACGGATGCCATATTTGCACTGCGCCAACTGTGCGAAAAATATCGTGGTGCACATAAAAACTTGCATATGGTATACGTTGACCTCGAGAAGGCCTACGACAGAATACCGAGAACAGTTTTGTGGTGGGCACTGAAAGAGAAAAGTGTGCCTGTGAAGTATACTAGGTTAATCTGTGCTATGTACCAACGATCTAGGTCGTACGTAAAATCAGCGGCTGGAGACTCCGACGAGTTCAGTGTGCAGGTGGGTTTGCACCAAGGGTCGGCGTTAAGTCCTTACCTCTTCCTGTTGATAATGGATGCGTTAACATCGGAGATACAGGAAGAGGCACCCTGGTGCATGCTATTCGCTGATGACATTGTTCTCGTTGGAGAAGAAGGACTTGAGGTACAGAGCATGCTGGAGAAGTGGCGCTGTAAATTGGAGAATGTTGGCTTGAAAATCAGCAGACCTAAAACAGAGTACATGTTCTGCGATTTCGGCGGTCTCTCCAATTTTACACCCATATCTCTAGATGGAGTACCTATACCAGTTTGCTCGGATTTTCGATACCTCGGTTCTCTTATCCAAAGCGATGGCGACCTGGATCGTGCGGTGAAACACAGAATGGATGCGGGATGGATGAAATGGCGGCAGGTCACGGGTACAACATGCGACCCCAAAGTACCCCCTAAATTAAAGGGTAAAATATATAAAACCCTAATAAGACCTGCTGTACTGTATGGATCAGCATGTTGGGCGATAAAAGCGACGGATGAGAGACGACTGCATGTAGCGGAGATGCGAATGTTGAGATGGATGTGTGGTGTGACGAGATTAGATAAAATAAGAAATGAGCATATAAGAGGAAGTTTGAAAGTTGCGCCAGTGACGGAAAAGTTAAGGAGTGAAAGGTTAACATGGTATGGACATGTGATGAGACGGGATGAAAGAAATGTTGTGAGGAAAGTTTTAAATATGAATGTTGAAGGCTTTAGGGGTAAAGGAAGACCAAAGAAAAGATGGATGGACTGCGTGAGGTATGACATGGATAGGCAGGGAGTGACTGCAGAGATGACGTCTGATAGGACTGTATGGAGGAAGATGACATATTGCGTCGACCCCAAGTAATTGGGATAAGAGCAAGATGATGATGATGACATACATATCATCACGCCATATCCCTTGCAGGGTAGGCAGAGAGAACAGAGTGCCAGAGAACTCTATCTTTGCATACTTCACTCGCTTCCTCAACATTCATAATTCTCTTCATACACGCTCGCCGGTTTCGGAGACTCTTGACTCCACCTTCCTTCAGTACATGACCGATCTGGTCTAGGTAGGTGAGTCTCGGTCTCCCCCGGTACCTACATCCTTCCACTTTCGCATTGTATATCTTCTTAACCAGACGTTCGTTCGGCATTCTTTCCACATGTCCGAACCATCGGAGCATTCCCTTTCGCATCTTTACACCAATACTCTCTTTCACACCTACTAATAATTAATTACAATAAAATAATAAAAGGAGTGGAATATATATATTTATAATTTATGAGCACATATATGATTCGCACTTATATGAAACTGAAATAAGTGTTGTGAATGTAGAAACTAGAAACAGCTTTTTATTATTGTTGTTAGCTTTTTTTTTTAAACTTAATGAGCGGTTTTGTAGCCAACTTCAACCTGTTTTACTTTTGTGTTACAGTGATGCAAATTAAAGTATTTTGACTGCACAGATGGCGTAATGTTTAAGATACCGACCTTCCATATTAGTGCGTGGGTTCGGACCATACTTTATGCAATCTTATATAGTGTTGTTCTGAGTCTGGGTGTAATTTGTCTGCGTTAATTGTATGTTTGTAAACTCCCTCACAATACAAGGATTATTTCCTTAGATGGTGTTTAAACCCTCGACTCGGGCCGCCACCGGCGCCCCGGGCGGCGAAGGCATGAGTACTTTTTTTTTTTTTTTTGGTGGTCTATGGATGCGTCTCGCCTCGCCAAATCGGCCCAGGGTGACGGAGAAGGCGGCGCGTGACCCCATAGACCCACCGTAAAACTCCTCTCTCTTCGCCGTGCGAGCAGGCCACCGGGACCCGATTTTTAACTTCGGTGGCCCAAGGCATGAATACCTGCGCTTGATGCCGCCCTAGCCTGATTGGACCGGGGACTAGTACGGTCACTCGAAGTAAGGCCACCGCGTAAGGACGATGCCGCGATGGCGAAAGCTGTCGGGTTATCGACTCGAGAGAAACCTGTGAGGGTAAACCGCCGGGCGAGCCACCGAAGACAAAGTTCGGGTACTAGTGGCCCGCTCGCACGACGAAGAGAGGCACTTTGCAAGGTGGGTCTATGGGGTGCGCGCTGCCTCTTCCGTCGCCTCGGACCAATTTGACGGGGCGTGACCACCTCCATAGTCTACCGCAAAAAAAGGGTGGTGTTTAAATAAAAAAATTAAAGCCGATTACGGCAATCCAGGTATCTGCTTAAAAGATAAAAGCGCGCTCGCTCAAGGATAAAGAGTGGAATGGATGACCGTGCTCTGCTACTCATATAGTCAAACTGCTTACTCTAAAACAAAATCTTTTTTATGCTAAATTGAATGAACTATTTCATGTTTCAATCGCTCATTCTGTACTGGATCAAACAAAGCCTTATACATTTAGATATTTTTTTTTATCTCATGCTTTATCTTGGTAGTCTACTTAATACCTACTTCCTGTGACAGCATAAAAACGTTTACAACAAAAATCTTGGATTAATACATTCATGTATTCATTAATATTTACTGCCAGATAAAAGCCTCCCCAAGAGGGCACGATGTCCATAATTACTATGATTGACAGGCTGTTTTGTGATTTGGGGTGTCGGGGATAGAATATTAATAGACGATCTCTCCGGCACCCCATAAAAGCGTGGAAAGGACCGCTGTGGTTTTAGTGGGTATTTCGGTCGAGATATCGGCCGACGAGTCCCACACATCTCCTCTGTCTCTGTCTGTCACTGACAAGACATAGTGCGCAAATGCATTTCCACAGCGTGAAAAAAAAGGCTGTTTTGTGATCATAGTTAATGATAAAAGCTTTCCTGGAGCGCGCTGACGCTATAGAAGTTTAAATCAATATCATCAATATCAGTAATTATAATATAGATAATAGGATAGGTTGTGGTATAACAGTCACTGAAGACAAGGACTGAGTTCCAGTGGCCCACTCGCACGGCGAAAGAGAGGTACATGTAGGACGGAGCTATGAACCACTTCTTCTATCGCGCCGGACGGATTTAGCGGAGTGTGACCAGTCCATAGTCCGCCGCCAAAAATATAGTATAACAACTAATTGTAATATTATTATCAATATCAAAATTTAAATTACTGAAATTCAGCATTTAATGTGCTTAATTATTTATAAAACCCGATTACGAAATGAAAAATGATGTCACAAGCGGGATTCGAACCCGCGCCTATTGGGATTCCGACCCAATCGTGCTGCCACTACACCACCGTGACTAATTGTAGGACATGCAAATTTCACTTCGTATCATATTTACGTCTTAAGGTGACGGTATGCTATCTACCCGACAATGTTTACACATTGTTATAGGCACATTGTTAATACTTAAAACTTTACAGTTAGAATTCTATTAAACGATGACTAACTATCTTCTATTTCGTAATCGGGTTTTATAAATATCAAAATTATCATAAAAAATATATAAACTTAATTAATTAATTAAAATTGATATAGATGGAGTAATCGTTAAGAGAACGACCTACAGTGCCAGTGTCGTGGGTTTGATTCCCACGCAGGATAATACTATGAGCGACCCACAAATTATTATTCCGAGTTTGGTTGTAATTTATGTTTCATTTTTATTGCTTATGGTGGTAAACGAGCAGACAGCACACCTGACAGAGTAAGTACACAATTCACTACCACCTAGCTTACCCGTGGGTGATCGTAAAAGACGACCAAGTGATATAAAATGCATAAAACGTCTATGCAAGAGAAGTGAAACTCGAAACAAAACCCTATACCAACACGTGCGACCAGCGTGGTACAGTAGGTCAATTTCTGTCCAATTATGAAGAAAGGCACGAGCCCAACAGTGGGATATATATGAGCTGAGATGATGAGACAATAAAAATTGATATTTAGTCCCTTACTACATCAAAAAGGTCTATACAGATATTTTCTAACTTCAATTACCTAACTTAATAGATATATTACTAAAATATATATCAATATACGTAGTTACCCTCATAATATCACCTCAAGGGGTAAATAATTGCTAAGATCATTAATCATGTGCAATCGAGGCCTTCATTGACGCTCCAATGATTCATAGCAGCTATAACTAGCTATATAATATTAGTTATATTATATTATACGTTGTTTTATAGACGTTCGGTGGGGGAAAGACTTTTAGAATAAATGTCGAAAGCTTTAGAGCATATATGGGCAACAACCGGCCCGCAGGCCGGATCTGGCCCTCTGTAATATATGTTATAATCCGGCCCGCGAGACATTTTAAAAAATCCCTAATTAAAAAAATATTACATTAGGTACGTGAGAGTGAGGCGGCAAACATCAAACATATCTAATATCTATCGCAAAAAATATTATCACTATTATCACTACTTTAAAATGCACTTAGTACTTTTAAACGCGGCCCGCGAACGTATTTCCACGCTAACGTTTGGCCCTCAAGATGTCAAAGGTTGTCCATACCTGCTTTAGAGGTAAAGAAAGAATTAACTAAAGATGGATTGCGTGAAACGTGACATGGATAGACAGGGAGTGACTACAGAGATAACGTCTAATACTTTGATTACAATATTCCGCCACTTGTTATTTGCCTGTTAGCATCATAAAAATAGTTGTATTACATATTATTAAACCGTATGCTACCCTACAATTCAGATTGACGAATGTGACGCGATCTATCGTCTGATAAATACACGATATTATATCACGGGAGTAAATATATTTATACAAACAAAACCTAGAATATAACTCGTACAAATATTGTTTTATCTTGTACATGCATAACGCAAATATGATTTAATTTCATATATAAAATTATATTTGACCCCTACCATATGTACGAACATTAAAATATCATTCATATACGTGTAGTTGTTGATCTTGGGTCTCCTTTTTTTTTTTTTTTTTTTTTTTTTGCTTATGGTGGCAAACGAGCAGACAGCACACCTGACGGTAAGTGTCACTGCCGCCCATGGACCTTTGCCAATGGTATAGCTAGGCCGCTGCCAACCAATACAAACCCCGAACCCACCCCAGTTGGGCTGCCGGCTCTCTCGCTCACCAAACGAAGCGCAATAGCACATTGCCATTACTCAGACGTCGATCTTCTGCGAGAGTGTGGTACTACCCCGGACGGACCGGCCCGCGGCTGTAGACAGAAAACTGTCCACAGCGTGGTCCTACCACAATTCTCCTTTACAGTTGAAGGGAAATTGACTCACTCTAATTCGCTAGACAAACTAGTTGCCACAGATTATTATTTGGAATTTTCCTTCCCTTTCATCGATGTTATGATATAACTGTGTTATTTAGTCGTATTTTAATATTCACAAGCATTCATAGTATTACAGGCATACATACCGATATAATGAAAATCAATCAGATGTATAATCCGAAAAAGGCGTGGTAGAATAAGATAGTCCAAACAAATGAAAAATAAAAGATTTTTTTTTTTTATAAAACCCGATTACGAAATGAAAAATGATGTCACAAGCGGGATTCGAACCCGCGCCTATTGGAATTCCGGCCCAATCGTGCTGCCACTACACCACCGTGACTAATTGTAGGACATGAAAATTTCACTTCGTATCATATTTACGTCTTAAGGTGACGGTATGCTATCTACCCGACAATGTTTACACATTGTTATAGGCTTAATACTTAAAACTTTACAGTTAGAATTGTATTGAACACAACCTTGTTATTTAAATTACTGAAATTTAGCATTTTAATATGCTTAATTATTTATGAAACCGATTACGAAATGAAAAATGATGTCACAAGCGGGATTCGAACCCGCGCCTATTGTGATTCCGGCCCAATCGTGCTGCCACTACACCACCGTGACTAATTTTAGGACATGAAAAGATTTTATTTTACCTATAAAATTAGTTACAAATATACATAACTAGTATTTATTACGTAGAATAATATCGTAATTTTTTTTTGGGACTAATCTCACCACACATTCCCACCATTGTAACTCCTGTAAGCCAGGATCCACAATTATCTCAATAAATGACACCGAGGCTTGACCCTCAGGCAGTCCCGGGATATGACGACGATGAATAATATCATAATTATATTAGTTTCTTATGATCAGTGAATGAATACTTTTGGATTTATCCATTCAATAATGATCTTTATGTTTTTTTTTCAACAGATAACATAAGTGAATATTTTACACGATCAATAACGTAAAAACCTATTACCAAATCTAAAAAGTCAACATTTTAGAGTAAGCGGCTATTACCATATTGTTCGAGGGAAAAATGACAGAGTCGTTCCCGGTAAGCGGCAACACAATATGGTTTGCTGCTTACCTTTCATATTACCTAAAAAATTATCATCGAATAAGCATGTAATTTATGTTTACCGTAATATTACATACATATCATCACGCCATATCCCTTGCAGGGTATGCAGAGAGAACAGAGTGCCAGAGAACTCTATCTCTGCATACTTCACTCGCTTCCTCAACATTCATAATTCTCTTCATACACGCTCGCCGGTTTCGGAAACTCTTGACTCCACCTTCCTTCAGTACATGGCCGATCTGGTCTAGGTAGGTTAGTCTCGGTCTCCCTCGGTACCTACATCCTTCCACTTTCGCATTGTATATCTTCTTAACCAGACGTTCGTTCGGCATTCTTTCCACATGTCCGAACCATCGGAGCATTCCCTTTCGCATCTTTACACCAATACTCTCTTTCATGCCTACTCGCTCGTAATATTAAAGTCAGTTATATCATCGAATACCAGTGCAATGTCATTTTACGAATAGAAAGTATATTTATATTTACCATGGAACAATATCACAATGAACGATTACTACAGCAACACCGGTTTGTGATTACAGTCGACCACTATCGTAAAGTTAGTTTGCGTTATTTTTTTTCATAGCTTATTTCAATGTAATGGACATTTTCACAATTTTCTTACTGATAAAGAAAATTTATAATAAAAATTTTGTAAAAATCTAGTGCAATAAAAAATATTCCCTATTTTTGATAAAAGAATATTCTTTTTAGTCTTGATAGTTTTCAAGATATTCAGTTTTTATTTGCTCCTTTAAAATTGTCATTTTCCTATTACGATTTTGTTCGTCGGGGACTGCGATATTATAATAAAATAAGCATATTTAAATTACACTATGCTTTTTTAAAACTTTATATAGCACATTCTCCCAAATAATTTAACGTCATTACAAGGAAAGGAAAATTCTAAAATAAAACATGTAAATCTGCCTCAGGCTTATCTTTGTTCACTTTCATCTCTTACCGGGGGTACTTACTTCTTTGCTAAATAACTTAGCTAGTAATAAACAGAATTTATAATTATTTAAGTGTCTTTTAATATGTATTTGCTTCAATTATTTCACAAATTCAATAGTATTAGTTGTGTATGTAGTGTTGACGAAGCGAGTAAAGTATGCAAGGATAGAGTTCTCTGGCACTCTGTTCTCTCTGCCTACCCTGCAAGGAATGTGGGGTGATGATATGTATGTATGTAAATATAATTTAATAATATTATATATTAAAATTATTATTTATTTTGCGGCATTTCTAATTTTTAAGTGACCGTGAATATGTAGTTGTGTCAATTTTTTCACAAATTCAACGTTATTATTTTAGAAATATTTTATTTATTTTCGAGTTTGAAGTGAAAACTTCGTTTGGCGCACTGCACACAGATTTTTTTGTAGGCTGGAAGTGAGGCTAATCCGTCACGCTCTCAGGTGAAATACTCGACCACCGAGTGTACACGAGCGGTAAAGATACAATCAGCTGCTCTTCTCTGCTGTGTCGCTATATTTACTATATTCAATTTATATGTAATAATAGTTATTATTAATTATTATCAATTATTCAATAGTTTTTTTTTCATAGCATTAAGTTTTTACTTCTATCTGCAGTCCTCATGACTGCTTTATGTTTTTTGGTTTACACTTTGCTTTGTGCTCTTAATCATCATCATTTGCCTGCCCTCATCCCATGCTAAGTGAGTTCGGCACAACACGTTCTTGACTTCTACAAACTTCTATCAGCCGTCATATCTGCATTCACAACTTTCATACACATATCCTCTTTTATACAATCCATCCTTCGAGCTTTATGCTCTTAATCAATCATTAAAATATAAAAAGAAATTCAAATAATCGAGAAACTAAATAAAAATACTAACAAAAATAGTTTATTATCGTAAACTCGTAGTAAATGTGCGAAGGTGAGTTATGTTATTTCGAAATACCTAAATAAATAGGGAGACGTATGCGACAAGTTTGGGTTAAACAATAATGTTCTTATTAAATTTGGAAAACGCTGTACAAAGAAACAAACTAGGCAATTTTGATATATTATAAGGATAAATGCACAAGCTTGGCTTAGATATGACTTTAAATATTTACAGTATCTTTATATATAATTCTTTTATATGGATATATATGAAATCCAACTGAATACTCGTAATATAATTTTTAAGCATCTCATCATCATCATCATCTCAGCCCATATATGACCCATTGTTGGGTTTGAACCTCCTCCGTAATAGGAGGAAAATTTACCTACTATACAACACTGGTCAGACGTTTAGGTACAGAGTTGCGAGCGTGTATCAAGAGAATTATGAATGTTGAGGAAGCGAGTGAAGTATGCAAGGATAGAGTTCTCTGGCTCTCTGTTCTATCTGAATACCCTGCAAGGGACATGGTGTGATGACATGTATGTATGTGTGTAGATAGAGACAAAAATTTAAATGATAATCTTAAAAAAATACGTTTTAAATTTGAAAAAAAAAAACTTAAATAGCTTGTTGATTGAGGATGTAATTGATTAATTAAGGCATAATATGATGGAAATCCATTTATATCGACCTCGGCCAACTTCTCCTTGATGCCATTTGGTCAATAATTACATTCATAAGAGAGTAGACATCACGCAGGCGGCTAGTCATAAAACTATTGTCAATAACTTAAGCAATACATACGATGCAAGAGGAGAGTAAATATTAATTCAACCTAAAGTAATTGGGATAAGAAAAGAAGAATGAATGATGTTAGCGGCAATGCATTATTAATTTGAAAGGCAGAATTTAAAGCTGAATCTGAATTTGAAACCATTTTGACTATACCGTGTTCAGACGTAAAACACAGGTCAAATCAATATTTACAGTTCTGCAGCAAACTGCAAATTCAAGTTTTGGAAGCTGCTCATCATAAGAAAAGGTTCTTATGTTCTATTAGACCTTTACCTTAAGCGGTATTCTATCTCTTCTTGAGATGTCTGGTATATTGATTAACTACGAGAAAGTGATGCGTCTCCCTTCCTTTCATCTATTTCAAAACAATAATAGATTTTAGTATAGCCTAATTAAATCTGATTGATTGTCAAAAGATTTTTGTGCATTCTAAAATACTGTGTCGATACTGCAACAGTTTAGGCAATTTTTAAGATTTTTTTCCTTTTTCTTAAAACAAATGATAATTTTTAAATTTAATGATTTCTGATGTTTACGCAAGTATTACACATTTGAAATAAAACTATTTTTACGGATTCTATCGCGTTTTTATTTTTTTTATTTTTTTATTATTACAACACTTAACAGTATTCATCGTCACGGGAGGACTGTCTGGAGGACTGACGGGGAGATTGACGTGAGGACTTCATGTTTTTAATATGTTATTTGATAATTAAAAAAAAATCAACGCTGTAAGATGTACCAACTCTGAAGTACATAATGCTTATTAAATGTAGATAAATATTACTTGTTTGTAGCTCATACGTAATAAGTTTCCTGTTAATGATTTTGCACATAAACTTTAGTGCTGATAATTGTAAAGTACCTTATAAATATTATTAACAAAACAAGAAAGTCCAGTACTCTTAAGATAACTTGATATCCGTCATTTAATGCTTAGTACTTACTAGAAAGAGAAAATTCATCAAAAAATATTTTACATAAATTTATATAGTAATCTAAAATACCTACTAACTTTTAAACCAATCAGTGGCAAGCTTAAATGATATACTAACTAATATAACTTGATGATTGAACTAATTCGAGGCTTTGTAGGAGATTCTAAGGGACAAAGTTTATAGTGTAAAGTTGGGGCATTTCATAGTTATTATACAAACGATTATAGTAATGTTGAGGTGTTTCTACTAAATGGATATTGTACCTTGAGTTCGTCTACTGAATAGGGATGTTTGATCGTGTTTTATGAGGGTTGTATATCCCTTTACTAGTTGGGAGTTATCCATTTATTATATAATCATATTTATCATTATTATCACTGTGTATGTCAATGACAGTGAACAAAACCAGATTTATATTTAAAAAAAAATAAAAATAGAATACTTTTCACTCGTTCTTTTCACCTTAGTGCCTCACACGTTGGCGATTGAAAATCGTAATAGGCGTAGATAAAATCGCTGCAAGAGATGGAAATTTAATATTATCGTGTAGATGTTATGTAGCAGTTATATTAGTTTTTTTTAGTATTTTATGGCATTGTATAAAATAATTTTAATGAAATTTTATATAAAATAAAGCAAGAAATGTAGTAAAAAAAATAGTGTTTATTAGTGCACGATTTTGTTTGCATTGCGAAAAAATAATAATTTTGTATTACTTACAAAAAAACACAAACATACAAAAAAAATGAGATAAAATAAATCTTAGTCATCATTCTCCTACTCTTATCCCAATTACTTGGGGTCGATACAATATGTACTCTTCTTTCATAGTACATATTGTAAAAGTTATTAACAATAGTTTTATGACCGGCCGCCTGCCAGACGTTAATCCTCCTTGGAAATGTAATTGTTGACCAAATGGCATCAGATGGAATCGGCCCAGGCTAAGGCTCTTAGTCGTCTTTTACGACATCCACGAGCAAAGTAAGGGTTGGTAGTATTCGTCGCCGCTACCACACAGCAAAATAAATCTTAGTATTAGTAAAAAAAAACTTATGAGAAATATTTTTTTTTATTGCTGATGGTAGCAAACGAGCAAACAGTACACCTAATGGTAAGTGTTTCTACCGGCCATGGACCTTCACAAGACCGGTGGTATAGCTAGGCCGCTGCCTACTAATAAAAACCCCAAATCCACCCAGAAAGTTGGACTACCGGCTCTTTCGCACCAAAAAGCACGACTCAGACGCTGACCACTGCTCAGACGTTGATTTTCTGCGAGAGTGTGGTAATACCCCGGATGGACTGATCCCACGACTGTAGACAGAAAACTGTCAACAGTGTGATCTTACCTAAATCTAAATTTATTTTATTTTATAGAATTTTAATCTAAAATAGAAAGTATTGTGATTCTTTTAAAAGTTGGGCTGCTTCTTATTCATCAAACGAAGCACACACTGCCACTGTTTAGACGTCGATTTTCTGTGAGTGTGATAATACCACGGCAAAACCGGCCCATGGTTGCAGACAGAAGGCTCTCAACAGTGTGCCCTACCACTATTAAATAATAATTATGTAATAAATACATCATAGTTTTCTTGATTACAATTTGAAAAACAAAATCCAAGGTAAAACTTTTGTGGAATATCTAGTCGTAGCTATACTAAGTCCGACTTAAATATTTTTGTCATTACAATAAAAAAATATATAATAAAAAAATTAATTGTAACTGATTGACAGTCTAAATAAAAATATATACGTATTGAATAAAACTTCTTAAACTCACATATATATGCTATTATATACAAAACTATAACTGGTTTGGTTATAACGGAGCGGGCTTCGATATATTTACAACATTCTGTCACTGACAACTTTACGAGCCGTACCTCCCGGTTTTCCCTTTTGTGTCAAAAACAAACGCCGAGGTTAGTTGTTAGGACATTTTCTTTATTTTATTGTGTATATTGTTTTGTTCTATGTGCTGAATGGTTTTGTGAGCCATATCCGATTGAATATAGCTTGTTTCAATGGTGCTTTTAACAGATATATTTTATTTCAACAAATATGTTTTATATGAAACTTTAGATATGTTTTTATAACTAAGATTTGTTTTTTTATAACGATAAATATACACAAACAACTTTTTTATTTATTGAAAAGAATATCCATCCATCCATTCGTCCGTGAACGTCCACTGTTAGACATAGGCTAGACTGTAGGACATTTTTTTTTGTTGCGGTGGACTATGGGCCTGGTCTTACCCCGCCAAGTCAGTCCGGGGTGACGGAAGAGGCGGCGCGTGACCCCATAGACCCACCATGCAACTCTCCTCTCTTCGCCGTACGAGTGGGCCACCGGTACCCGATCTTTGTCTTCGGTGGCCGTTGGACATGGGCCTTCCCACTAGAATGCCATTCATAACGGTCCTGTGCCACCTGTATCCAACGGTTTCCTGCGACCTTCTTGATGTCGTCAGTTCACCTAGTGGGGGGTCGTCCTACGCTGCGTCGTCCGATTCGTGGTCGCCACAATAGAACCTTTTTTCCCCAACGGTTGTCGGTTCCTCAAGCGATATGGAAAAAATATTTTAGTCAAGTCAAATAATTATCTTAGATGACTTATAATGGTAGGGCCAAGTAATTGGGATAAAAGGAAGATGATCATTAAACAAAATATAGGTGCTGATATTTGTAATCAAATTAGCCCGTGGTCCACTTGAAAGAGTAAAATAAGGGCTATTATACGATGGATCTTTTATGCATTCAGGCAATTATCAACCGGCAAGAAAAGCTAATGATGTTTGTTTTTAATCATCGAAAACTGTGTTTGTGTTAGATACAGGTAGGTCTTCTTCTCATAGCTCAGTACAGTTAAGCATAGGTCTTCTACAGTTGAAATAATTTAACTTACTACTTCACGATAGGTAGGATAGGTAGGCATATGTTCATATCTAGATTCTCTTTCTCTTTCTTCATTCTCTTGCAATAACGTTATCCACTTATTATTATTTATGCATATAGTAACTACTGCATATGATTGCGTATTAGTGATCTTGGTAATGACTTTCTATACCAGTTGTTGTGGGTTCAATCTCCATGCAGAATATTTCTTAGTCATCATCATCATCATCTCAGCCGTCTCTATCATGGGAGGGAAATTGACCTACTATACCGCGCTGGTCAGACGAGTGTGTAGTATAGGGCTTTGTTTCGAGTTTTCCTTCTCTCGCATATGTTATATGCGTTTTATATCACTTAGTCGTCTATTACGATCACCCACGGGTAAGACGAAGGATGGTGAATTGTGTTCTTACCCCGTCACCACACGGAATGTGTCCTTCACTAATGTTTGCTCTCAGTTGAATTGTTAACTATGTCCGTTAATTCGTAAAAAAAAACAATAATGTTTTCATTAAAAAAAAAAATAAAAAAAAATAAAAAAAAAAACATTATGATGTTAATAATTCATAAATTTTTTTATTGCTCTTGGTGGCAAACGAGCAAGCAGCACACCTGATGGGAAGTGTTACTGCCGCCCAAGGACCTTTTCAATACCAAGGATATAGCTAAGCCACTGCCTACCAATACAAACTTCGAACCCAACCCGTTGGTATACCGGCTCTCCCACTCACCGAAAGAACCGCAATAGGAGATTGCTATTACTAAGACGTCGATGTTCTGCGAGAATGTGGTACTACCACGGACGGACCGGCCCGTGGCTGCAGACAGTAACCTGTCAACAGCGTGGTTCTACCACTAATATACTAACAAGTCACGGTTACTCAGTAAAAATATATATATTCTCGCGGATTTAATTAAATCAATAAGTCAATTCTAATAAAATCCTAATAATAAATATTAGAAATAAGGTAAAGCACTCTATTTCGTAATTTTTTTCAAATGGAAAACGTGAAAGATTGTAAATAAAGGCAAATTGGCAAGTGAAAGATAGACAGACCACTTTAAAATACAAGTTCCATTCACTTTGATTCTTTTTATTTTCACAAATTTTCTTTGTTTTGTCGATACTAGAATAGTTATCTAGTTATATGGTATTTATATTTATTATTTCGCAATTATTTTTTTGTTAAATTATCTCTCATAATTTCACGCCAATATTAATATTTAATACGTCATTTTGAAGAATATTTTCTTTATTAATGATGAAAAATAAGTATAAGTCGAACGAACGTCTGGTTAAGAAGATATACAATGCGAAAGTGGAAGGATGTAGGTACCGGGGGAGACTGAGACTCACCTACCTAGACCAGATTGGTCACGTACTGAAGGTGGAGGCAGGCAGAGAGAAAAAATAATGTTAAAAAAAAAGTCTAAAAAAATAATGTTCATTAATGTATTTTCACTTTTTATTTAATAGTCTGAGCTTATAGTCCACTTTATATCCATTTGCTTTAGCGTCTTTATTAAGCTTCATCGTGATGCCTTTTATTTTATCAAATACTTCTTTTAATGTTAGATTAGAAATAGTTTTGGATTTATGTCGTGGTGCTTGTTTATATTGATTCTTTTCTAAAAGTGCTTTCTTAATATATTCTGGAACAACTGTAAATTAAAAAAAAAGAAACTGTCAGTCATAATAAGCAAGTCACATGTAATAATTCTTAGCCTCGCAAACTTGTAAGCATTATTTTGGATTGTCAAGAAATATTTCTGATAAATATTTCATTCCCATATTCTAATGGAGTAAGAATACATTTTACCATCCCAATTTTGGCCTTGAATGTCATAAAAGACGACTAAATAATATGATATACATGTAATATCTATGTGAGAGAAAGAAACCTTGAAATTAAACTTATAGAATTTAATTTGAAGTTAAACTTATAGAGTTTAATTTGAAATTAAACTTATAGAGTTTAATTCAAATTACTGAAATTTTTAGCATTTAATATGCTTAATTATTTATAAATACCCGATTACGAAACGAAAAATGATGTCACAAGCGGGGTTCGAATCCGCACCTATATAGATTATAGAGTTTAATTTCAAGGCAATCTGTCTGTTTGGTATAGCAGTGACCTACTATCCCAATCTTCCCTCTTATTGAGTTAATTTTTCCTCTTATTTTAAGTCTCCACCAGGAGACTAGAGCTCCACAATGGGACTTATATCAGCTCAGATAATGATGAAGAAATATTTCTCAGGGAACACCTATATTTTATTAGAAACTATTTTTGTTAAGATATTAATACAGTAATAAAATTTACATATATTGCGCTGTTTTACATGAAAAATAATATTAATGATCTTTATATAATACAAACAAATACATACACACATATATCTATATACATATGGTAAAT
The DNA here is from genome assembly GCA_905163515.2 of Lymantria monacha. Taxonomy (NCBI): domain Eukaryota; kingdom Metazoa; phylum Arthropoda; class Insecta; order Lepidoptera; family Erebidae; genus Lymantria; species Lymantria monacha. Next base: position 30,345,099 of record LR991091.1, on the reverse strand, counting down.
GACTCAGCAGAGGTATAGTTTATTAACTCAGTTTATTAGTAGTAGGACCGAATTGTGGACAGTTTGCTGCCTACCAGGCGACTAGGTCCGTCCAGGCTACTACCAGTATCTCGATCGACTCCCTATCGATGTCTGAGCAGTGATAATGTGCTTTTGCACTTTGTGCAGTGAGCGAGAGAGCTAGGAGCCCAAGGTGGGTTTGGATTTTTTTCTTTTTTTGTCAATTGGTAGACAGCGTCCCATTTGTTTTTTTTTTTTTTTTTTTATATGTGTCTTAGTTGTTAGCCTCAGATGGCTATGATAACTTTACCCGGACTGTGGGTGAGCGCTGAGGGCTCTCAACCCGTAGACAGCGTCCCAGATGTACCCCTGGTATTTACCAAAGTTTCATGGGCGGCAGTAACACTTCCTATTAGGTGTGCTATTTGCTTGATTGTTACCATAGCAATAACTTCATAAGGTCTAGCATAGCGCCACCTATAGAGTCATAGAGTCATATTGTTAATCTAAATCATTCCTGTATCAATTTCAACATACAAAATTTTAACAAAATCGGTCCAGTTTAGGAAGACTTCGGTCACACACGTACAAATAATTACACATATATAAAGATTTATCAGGCAGTGATGATTACGCGAGTTTAGTACTTTTCCCTATCTCAAAAATAGTTTATCTAAAAATGTTTGCACTTAGATAAAGTACTAAATTCATACATACTAAATTATTGATATGATGCTGAACACATTTTAACTAGATTATTGATATTATATTACAGACTTTGACATCATAGAAGAAACATAATACAGTAACCGGTAGTATATATTGCACATCGATCATTAGAAAGAGACAATCGGTTTCAATCATTAGAAAAAGACAACTGCAACAATTTAGAAAAGAAAGGTGTATTTTAATTAGCAACAAGAAGTCATAATTGTTTTAATAGCTCCTAATAGATAACAATCTGTTAACACTATGCACAATGTCATACAGGTAGTGAGAGAGGGAGACAGCGCTCTACGAAGCCGAAATTAGTCGATTGTCTCTTTCCAATGATCGATGTGCAATATTTATTACCAGATACTGTACAGTTATTCATTGTGTTGTGTGGTAGCGGCTACAAATACTACCAACCCTTAGTTTACTTGTGGATATCGTAAAAGATGACTAAGAGCTTTATATCGATCCAGTCCAACTCCATCTGATGTCGTTTGGTCAACAATTATATTCTCAAGACGTCAGACAGGCGGCCGGTTATAAAACTATTGCCACTATTTTTTATAATATATCAAAGTACACATAGCGTTGACTCTTCAAGTAAATAAAAAAAAAAGTCAAGTAAATGGCATAAGAATATGAGAATAATGACTGTACAGTTATTTTAAATTTCTTAAGTGACCCTAATCAAAATTTATTTTTTGACAAAATTGACAGATTGTCGCTTCTGTTTCTATGTGACTCATATAATAAATGAATGTAATAATCACTTCTCAGCTATTATTATGTGCAGGAGGTTTCAATTTATTCCAAGTGCCGTTAATTATTACGAGTAAATTGTTGTTTTGCGTAAGTACCTATTAACTTGTATAATGTTTGTATTTTGTAAACTTAATTCATCAATTAAAATAACAATTTTATAATAATAGAAAATATTATCATTTGTTCTTTAACATATGTCGCGTCCCTTATGTAGTGATGAATTAATAATACTAAGAGTTAATGACTTTTGTTGTTTACGCAAGTATTACATATTTGAAATAAAACTATTCTTACGGATTCTATCGCGTTTTTATTTTATTTGTATTTTCTCAAAGTTTCGAACTCTACAGTGCAACAGTTCTCCCGTGACTATGAAGGCTGTAAAGTGTTCAAAATGTCAGAAAATTTAAAATCAAATTAAAACTCAATAGAATCCGTAAAGTCATGCATCATAACGTCTTTGTTATGTAATTCTTTAAACAAGGCATAAATGTCTTAAGAAATTTTAACGTTCCAGGGTTGCTTCGGCGGCCACCGAAGACAAAGATCGGGTACCGGTGGTCCGCTCGCACAGCGAAGAGAGGAGTTTGCATGGTGGGTCTATGAGGCCACGCGCCACCTCTTCTGTCACCCCGGACCGATTTAGCGGGGCGAGACGCATCCATAGCCCACCGGAAAAACCATCGAGCGGGCCCGTCCGAAATTTCGCCTCCTGTACCCTCTACAAATAAAGGGTCAGGAGCGAATTGGGGCTCAACCCATCGCTGGGGAACCCCCCCTCGCGCCAGAGATTCGCTACGGGCGACAATTCGACAGAGGGATCTGGGGGACTGTCGCCCGCACCCAGGGTACACCATGCGGAGGTTTCTGGCGTCGTACCCCAACAGTGTAACCCTACCACATCCCATAGTCGTTTTTAAAGTTATACTTCTTTTGGCGCGTTAGGGAAAAATGATGAGAGTAAATTTTAACGATGCACGCGCACATCATCACTAAGAACCGACACCCTGAAGTTAGCTATAGTCAATATTTTAGGTTTTTAACTAGATAATGCATTATAATAAAACTTTCAATGTATTAAATAGCTTTTTTCTATTGTTAGTGTCGTTATTTCTACAAACGTAGAATAAGGCGAAAGATACAATTTTTATCTTGTAACACCAAATAATTATAACTTCTAACGCGTGTACATAAGTACACACATAAACACACTTGTTTTTATTGCTCTACAACATCCCCTAGAAATTAAATAACACAAGATATCTTTTAAATACCTACTGAAATCTGTAAAATAAATAAAAAAAAAGGTTCAGTCTCACCGCCATGTACCACATCGTAGCTGGGCCAGACTGCGATAGCAGTTATCGCTATACATATGTACACAATCATTGTTCGTCACCTGATCGACTGACGATATAATAAATTCCACAGGGTGCGCTGGATAAAACCATTGACATGACTTTCATGTGGGCAATTTTATTCAACAAAGAATTTAGATGAACTATTGGAAGGGTTTTTCCTTGTGTGAGAATACAATTCATCATCCCTTTCTATGTCTTGGATGTCGTAAAAAGCGACTAAACAATATAATATGCAAATAATATCTATGCGAAATAAGAAAAAATGAAATAAAATCCTATACCATGTCCACGTCTGATCAGCGTGGTATAGTTAATTACCCTTTTATTGTGGTGGAGGCTTGAGCCCAGTATTAGCAGGTATACGAACTGAAGTGAAATGATAATTGGAAGATTGATGCGTATCTGATAACCAGTGTGGCAAAGGCAAAAAAATAAATTTATATTATAATTTCTTTCTTATACTTTATTAGTTATAATTAGACCTAGACTAAAACTTATTGGCAATTATATTAACTCGCCGAACGATATCATGCCTATTGCCAAATGAACGGAAAATAATTTTGGGCACAGTTGACCGATGACGTTATGATATTCAATTTTTATAATGAAAAAAGTATATAAAGTACAACCAAGATATTAATAATATTTTTAGAAGCTAATTGTAAAAATAAAACCAAATATAATATACATATATGAAAGAGGCTTGCGTCCAGGTGTGAACGACAAAAAATAGAATGATGTTGATGAAAAAATAAAATACAAAAATATTAAGCTTTTTTCATCACATTATAGGATCTTTTTCAGTGTGACCGTGGTCCAATGCGGTAGTAGCTTAATAAATTTTGTTAGTTATTAAACTAATAAATTGCCATAATAATTTTAATAGTGGTAGGACCACGCTGTTGACAGTTCGCTGTCTATAGCCGCAGGCCGGTCCGTCCGGGGTAGTACCACACTCTCGCAGAAGATCGACGTATGAGTAATAACAATGTGCTATTGCGCTTCGTTCGGTGAGCGAGAGAGCCGGAAACAACTTTTGGGTTTGGGGTTTATATTGGTAGGCAGCGACCTAGTTATACCCTTGGTATTGCAAAGGTCCATGGGCGGCAGTGACACTTACCATCAGGTGTGCTACTTGTTCGTTTGCCACCATTAGCAATAAAAAAAATATAATAAAAACATTTTTTTTTAATAACTGACCAGAAATAACGTTTTTTTTTATATAGAATCATTTTCTTTTTGTACTGGCAATGAATTTGTATCAAAAATGTCGATCAAAATTTAATAACTAATAATGCAGCGAGTAGATTTCTATACTAATGACTTGTTGGACGTGAGACACTTTAATCCTCCCGTGACCATGAACACTGTAAAGTGGTCGAAATGTCGTGAAATTAAAAATCACATACAAACGCGATAGAATCCGTAAATATCACCATTATCTCAGCTCATAATATGTCCCACTTTGGGCTCGAGCCTCCTCCGTAATGGGAGGGAAATTAACCTACTATGTCACGCTGGTCAGACGTTGGTATCTGTATAGGTTTTGTTACAAGTTTTCATTCTCTTGTATATATGTTATATGCCTTTTGTATCCCTTAGTCGTCTTTTACGATCACCCCCGGGTAAGATAATGGGTGGTGATTTGTATTCTTACTTCGTCACCACACGTATAGTCCGTAAATATAGTTTTATTTAAAATATTTCATTGTAAAATATTTTGTACTCAGTATGCTTCGAACTTAACGTTATGTTTGCGATCTAATTCTTTTGTTTTCATAACGTAGGTACCTTGTTTTTGAAACAGTTGTAGTGTTGAAACATGTGAGTGAGTTCCGGAATCGAGATCACAATATATGGAGTGGTATTTGTTCTTGTTTATTACAGTAGATGAATACGTGTTTGCTTGCTTTTCCTACTAATATTATAAATGTAAAACTTTGTGAAGAAACTTGTTTGGATGTTTAAACGTTTTTGATGTTTGTTACTCAATCACGCGTAAATCATTGAATAAATAGACTATAACCTTTTTTTTTTTTTTTTTTTTTTTTTTTTGCGGTGGGCCATGGACGTCGCACCCCGCCAAGTCGGTCCGGGGTGACGGAAGAGGCGGCGCGCAACCCCATTGACCCACCCTCCAAGCACCTCTTCTTCGCCGTGCGAGCGGGCCACCGGTACCCGATTTTTGTCTTCGGTGGCCCGCTCGGCGGTATGCCCTCTCGGGCTCCTCTCCTGTCTATGCCCCGACAGCTTTCGCCGTCGAGGCGTCGTCCTCACGCGGTGGCCTCACGTCGGGTGACCGGACAATTCCCCGGTCCGATCACCCGAAGCCTCGGTTAGGGCGGCATCAGGCGCAGGTATTCGCGCCTGCGCCGCCCCGGCCGCTGACGGCGGCCCGGGTCACGGGAATCCTCCCGGACTCGTTCCGCCGTCTCCTTCTGCGAGATGACAGCCTCGCAGAAGGCGGCGACCGCGTCCCAGTTCCTGACGCTGTCGACCATCGCCCTCGCGACAGCCGGCAGCGTCAGGTCGGCACCGATAACAGCGACGAGGTCACGGCGCTGCCCATCCCAACTCGGACACACCTCCAGCGTGTGTTGCGCCGTGTCCTCGTCACTGCTGCAATGGTGGCAGGCCGGAGTCCACTCCCTATACGCGACCGTGTGCAGGTACAAACCGAAACACCCGTGCCCCGATAATAAAATAGACTATAACCTGGGTTACATATAGAATGCCCACTGAAGACAAAGATCGAGTACCGGTGGCCCGTTCAGAGGTGCTTGCAGGGTGGGTCTATGGGGTCGCGCGCCGCCTCTTCCGTCACCCCGGACCGATTTGGTGGAGCATGGCCACTCCATAGCCCCACGTAAAAAAAAAAAAAAAAAAAAAAAATGGTGACATATAGAATATTTTTAATTCTGATAAAGTGCTCCTTTGGGATAATATAGAGACAAAATTTTATATTGTGAAAGTCACCTTAGAAGTCACTGTATTTTTGATGAATGAACGATTGTAAATTTAATTATATTAATTTCAACTGCAAATATATATTATTTATGTCGGCTGTAAGACTGGCGCATTGTTAAAGCGGGTACAAATACCTCCAAGCCATACTTGGCTCGAAAGACTTGCTTTGAAAATAAATCCTAAAAAAAAAAAAAAAAAAAAAAAAAAAAAAAGATGCATCTCATTCTCCTACTCTTATCCTAATTGCTTGGGGTTGATACAATATGTACTCTTCTTTCAATGTACATTTTGTAAAAGTTACTGGCAGCAGTTTTTTGACTGGCCGCCTGCCAGACTTCAACCCTCCTTGGGAATGTAATTGTTGACCAAACGGCAACAGATGGAGTTGGCCCCGGTCGTTATAAGGCTCGTAGTCATCTTTTACGACATCCACAAGTAAAGCAAGAGTTGGTATTATTCGTAGCCGCTACCACACAGCTAAAAGGAAGATGTATCTATGACCAAGAATAATATAGTCCCTTTTTACTTCTGTTAGTGTTATTATTAATGTTATTAATAAAATCGTAAAAGTATAAATGCTCCCAATTTTGATACAGCTTTAGTTTATCTAGTTAAACTTTAATGCAATAATAATAAATATACAAGACATATTTAACTCATTGAATAAATGTAGGTAAACTAACTGTCACAAAGTAAGCACTTCATTAAGATTGATCACAATATAGTTCGTTCAAAAGAATGCTCAATCCAATGTAGCTACAAGTTCCGTGCTCCAGGCACCATAATTCGTAGCATAATAGTGCACTATATTATTAACTTTCTAACATCTTACAAACGTATGTTATTTTAAATCGATGCTTTTCAACTAAACTCTCTAGATGTCTTTATTGCCATTGATAAAAGAAGAAGCTATTTGATAGTAACTGCCAGTCATGGATCTCTGGCCTATCAGTCACACAGCCACATATTAGGAATACAATTATTCTGCCTCAGTCGCATTTTATGACAACCATTAACAATGTTTGAGTTGATAATATTTGTAGCCACACAGCATTTTTCTTTTCTATAATCCTTACTAATATTATAAATGCGAAAGTAACTCTGTCTGTCTGTCTGTCGCTCTTTCACGCCAAAACTACTGAACCGATCTAAATGAAATTTGGTACACAGATAGTTTAGAACCTGATAAAGGACATAGGCTACTTTTTAATGCAAAAAAGGGTTGTAAAGGGGGATGAAAAGTTGTAAGGAATTACAGTCATGTTTAAAGCCAGAAGCTAGAAACTTATTTTTAGGCTATTGATTAGATATAAATAAATATGACATTAAAATTTCATAAAAATTTACCCTTAAGGTGTAAAATAAAAATAGGGATGGAAAACTTTAGGAAAGTAACCTTTTACGCGGGCGAGACCGCGGGCAGAAGCTAGTTATAAATAAAAATAAGATATCCGACATCAAAATGAAATAACCCTCATTACGTTATGATATACAATACAACAAATATGTTTCAGAATTTGAAATAAAACCTTTTTTACGAATTCTATCGAGTTTGTATTATTCTATTGATTTTTACTTTCCCGACGTTTCCAATACTCTACAGCGTTCATAGTAGGGAGGACTCCTCCCTTAGTAGCTCGTTCCATAATTAAAAATTAAATATAAACGCGATAGAATCCGTAAAAAAAGTTTTATTTCAAATGTGTAATACCTCAAGTATTGAATATCACAAATCATAATGTTTGAGAATTTTCATCTAAGTCATCATTCTCCTACTTTTATCCCAATTACTTGGAGTTGATACAATATGTACTTTTCTTCCTTAGTATATTATTGGAAAAATTATTGGCTATAGTTTTATGACCGGCCGCCTCCCAGACGTCAGTCCTCTTGGGAATGTAATTGATGACCAAACGGCATCAGGTGGAGTAGGCCCAGGTCGTTATAAGGCTCTTAGTCATCTTTTACGACATCCACGAGTAAAGGGTTGTTAGTATTCGTAGCCGCTACCACAAATTTTCATATAAGTATAACCACCTTATTAATTATAAGCAATATCAACTCCTAGATTTTATTGAGCTATACGTGATAAAGTAGAGATGTTCCACCACCACCGTCCGCTAAGAAGATGGAGACATCTTCTTAGCGGATCTATGTATGATAATTCATGCCTATTCCTATATCATAAAAAGAGTTCATGTTGTAATCGAATAAGTATATAACAATCCACCGCGCTTTTTCTTGCTCGTGGGCATCGTAAAAGATTAGCAAGAGAATGTGATTAGCAAGAGATCACATGCAGATAAAATGAAATTGAATGCATGAGAATAAAAACTTGAAATAAAGCCGTGTATCAATCCGTCTGACCAACCTTGTATAGTAGGTCAATTGCCCTATTATTATGAAGGAGAGTCCAGTAATGGGATGTATATAAGTTAAGATGGTGGAGAAGGGTTTTTTATATAGCTATTACGTTATTATATTTCTCAAACTTTTAGAATATTATTCCACTTACCAATTAACTTAATTAATAGAAATATTTTCTATCTATCCATCTTGACGTTCACTGTCGAAAATGAACAACTTCACGAAGTATGCTTATTGTAATATCATAGTATACACGCTTGGAACGCTAGACTTGGTAAAAGGGTTTGAGCTCCTAGTTTGTGTTATAAATTTTACAGGCGAGTGCTGCTGTCCACTTCTGTTTTTTTAATTAATTTCTTTATTTTTCTTTTTTTTTCTTTTTATAATACAACACCATACACTTAGAAAATATGCCTTGTATTACGTGGGACTTTAAAAATATATAATTAACGCAAACAAACACGACAGTATCTGGAGCGCACAAATTTTTGTCCTGCGTAGGAATCTAACCCACGACACTAGCACGGAAACTCGGTATCTTAACCACTACATTATCTGTGCAGTTTTTGCGACACCTATGCTTTTTCTCGGTTTTCACCAATGTCCCTTGGCTGAGGTTTTCAAGATTCCCATTCTCGCTTAGCCAGTTGTACCCAATTTTCGCCAGTCCTCACTTAGCCAGTTTTATTCAGTTTTCACCATTGCTCGCTTAATTTATTTAAGCGACTCATTTGTGAAAGTTTGGTAACGTATTGTCTTCTTAATCGTTAACCAAACTGGAAACGAGGAAACTGAATGATTTATAATACTATAATCTTAATATAAGGCACACTAACATACATTATATTCGCCATGAATCATATGTGTATCAATAAAGGCCTCGATTTCATATGATTAATGAGCTTACCAATAATTTACCGTACAGTTTGATAGTACATTGATATATTACAAATTAAATTTAGAATTGCTATTAAATTTATTAGAGTATCTCGATATGCCATTTTCAACTGACATCTAAGAAAGATGAAGTTTTCCGTTCGGAAGTTTTATAAGTTTTAATTGTGTTCAGGCATAACAGTGTCATCCTTACTAATATTTTAAATGCGAAAGTAACTCTGTCTGTCTGTCTGTCGCTCTTTCATGCCAAAACTACTGCACCGATCTAAATGAAATTTGGTACACAGATAGTCTAGAGCCTGATAAAGGACATAGGCTGATCTACTATACCACGCTGGTCAGACGCGTTGGTATGATGTTTTGTTTCTTGTCCTTCTCTTGCATTGATATTACATGCGTGTTATATCCCTAAGCCGTCTCTTACGATCATCCACGGGCATGATAGGGGTTGATGAATTATATTCTTACTCCGTCACCACACATATTTTTTTATTAAACACTTTTTAATCGAATATTTCTATGACAAATGACCAAAAAGGGATAAAATCATGGTTACTGGTAATGTAAGATGACTTTAAGGAAGGAATCAGTACTTATGATTTTCTTAGAAGTGATAACAAACTTTATTCTTAACGGATCAACTTGCAGGGAAATAGAAGATTATTATAAAATCTGTAATATAGAATTAAGCTTCACAAAATACGATGTAATGTCTTACACACAAAGTAAACACGAAACTAGTACCCACCCGCAAACTATAATAATGTAATCGACAGTTTCAATTAAAACTTAAGTATAAAGGAACTATTTAATTGTTATTACTTCATAGAACACACAAACATGCTATCTGCAATAACACAGAGTAACACGGCGGTCGCTCTTTAGAAGTTACACCCGTATCGTTGCACAGTGTGAAAATATTACATTTTTTGTGGCCAAAAATTTTTATATTTTTGAGACATAATGTATATTTCATTTTGTGGATATTGAACAAAAATGAGCCGTCAAGCTTTACTGTGTAATGCTCGTTACAGTAAAGTTAGCTATAGCCATTTAGGTTAACATTTTTAGAGTATGATACAAATAACTAACTTTTAGAACAAAATTTACCATATATCCTGTGTGGTAGCGGCTACGAATACTGCCAACCCTTACTTTGCTCGTGGATGTTGTAAAAGACGACTAAGAGCCTTATAACGACCTGGGCCAACTCCATCTGATGCCGTTTGGTCAACTGGAATGTAATTATTCCCAAGGAGGGTTGACGTCTGGCAGGCGGCCGGTTATAAAACTATTGCCAATAACTTTTACAATATCTACTAGCGGCCCGACCCGGCTTCGCACGGGTGGACATTTATTTATAAAACATTTTGGCATAAACGTACAGTAAATGCAGGACATACCTAAATAATAATGTATTTAGTAATAGTGTATCGCTGGCTTCCCTTGGGTTGATGTTTGAAAACAAAATGAGTAAACAGAATAAATGACATCAACTGGTAATTTTTAAAAACATTTCACTGAGGTTTAGAGTATAGGTATACTAATAATAATTAGATACATTATATACCTACTATTACTGTATAAGTACTGATTATCACATATTTCATAGAATAAAAAATATAGCATCCCGACTTATGTGCTAAGTTTTTTTTTACATTTATTTTTCCTTTTTGATTTATATTTTTACCCGACTGTAAAGGAGTGGTATTGTGTTTAACAGTCTATGTATGTATGTATGTTTGTATGTTCCTTTGAAGCACTATATATACCAAACGCCTGGGCCGATTTTTATGATTCGCACGTCAATCGATTCCTCTTAATCCGGCGAGTGTCACTAAAGATATGACGTTATTGAAAATTCAATATGGCGACTACTGGACGCCATATTGTGAAAATAAAAAAAAAATAAAGTCAACAAACTATATCGAGTGGGGTATCGTTAAATAGGTATTTAAAAATCATTTTTAGTTTCCCCTCAACATTTTTCGATTTGACAGGCCGTTTAGGATCTATATATCATCCACGGATAAGATAAGAGTTGGTGAATAGTATTCGTACTCCGTCACTACACGGAAAATACTAATATAATCACTGTGGTAAATTTTGTTCTCATCATCATTCTCCTATTCTTATCCCACATACTTGGGGGTCCATACAATATGTATTCTTCTTTCATCTATACTAATATTATAAAGAGAAAAGGTTTGTATGTATGTTTTTAATGAATTGGCTCAAAAAGTACTGGACCGATTTAAATAATTCTTTCACCATTTGAATGCAACATTATCACTGATTATTATAGGTTATTTTAATTGTAAGAAAAATATAAGGATCCCTACTAAAATTACAATAATGTTACGCAAGGTGTAAAAAAACGCCCATAAAATATCTTTCATCGCTTGTGCTGCGAAAACTATTGATAATAGAACCAAAAATGTTCCATAATATTAAAGAACATATCAATATCTACAAAAAATGTCGCAATAGCATGTGTCTAAGTATGATATCTGTTCTGAGTATCTGAGTTTAATAAAATTGAAATAAAATTAATTCGCCGCCGTGACGCGCCGGTGCGGCGGGGCGGAGTGCAATAGAGGGGCACATCTATGAAATAGGTAGTCGTGCGGCTCGCTCTGAGAAATTTAAGCCCTCCCAATATGTGTTATGGAACAAGACTTTTGGTTATGGAATTGCGAGACAATGTGATTGTAGCTACTATCATCACCGGCCCCGCGGCCGGACAGCTTGCTCACTTTCCGCGGATACCGACGGATTGTCCTATATCTTTTAAAAGATTACAGTTTCCTGTAAAGTTATCGTTTGCCCTTACAATAAATAAATCCTAGGGACAAACTTTTTCTATGATTGGCATCGATCTAAGAAAAGAGTGCTTTTCTCATGGCCAACTATATGTTGCACTTTCTCGAGTAGGATCGCCTGAAAATCAATATGTTTTATTGCCATCTACAAATACCACTGCTAACATAGTGTATAGTGAAGTATTAAGGTAAAAATGGAAAATTAAAATAAAAATCTAATAAAATTTAAAATTCTTTAAAATAAAAGATGTACTTGAATAAAGAAATGATACACAAATAAAAAAACTACATTAAAATAAATAAAAAATATAAATCAAAAAGGAAAAATAAATGTAAAAAAAAACTTAGCTCATAAGTCGGGGTGCTATATTTTTTATTCTATGAAATAATCAGTATGAAATAATCAGATAATCAGTACTTATACAGTAATAGTAGGTATATAATGTATCTAATTATTATTAGTATACCTATACTCTAAACCTCAGTGAAATGTTTTTAAAAATTACCAGTTGATGTCATTTATTCTGTTTACTCATTTTGTTTTCAAACATCAACCCAAGGGAAGCCAGCGATACACTATTGCTAAATACATTATTATTTAGGTACATCCTGCATTTACTGTACGTTTATGCCAAAATGTTTAATAAATAAATGTTCACCCGTGCGAAGCCGGGTCGGGCCGCTAGTATTTAATAATTGACGTCAGTGGTGTTTTTTTATTTTTTTTTTTATTTTAAGCTATTCCACAGACTTTTTGTTCGTGCTCTTTTTATGTTTGATTTAATTGTTGCGGTGGTTTATTTACGAAATTAATTTTCTTGAAGTGGCTTTATTACAGTCGGTTAAAGCTTTAAGAGCGCAATTCATGTGTCATAGATGTTAAGTGACTACATGTCTTTTTTTTTTTTGGGGTTTCTTCTTGGCGCTGGTGGTCTTGTTATTAGTGAAACCCTTCTACTTCTAGATGTTGTTGTCCTCTGTGATGTAGTTGACGTCAATGGTTGATGGATGAAGAAACTCACGATATTTTTCTAAGTAGCAGTAATTAAGGAAAAAAAAACAAATATCCACTAATATTGCTATATTTCTGAAAAATAAAATGAAGATTTTATTAGATTACGAAATATAACCACCTTTTTAAATTTGCATTGTTGAAAATTTTGTCCATATTTTAACTACTGCCGCACTGTGCGGGTGTTTAAGATTGATAGTTCCACTAAGTGTTCCACCGTTGTTACCTGGTATCTTATATCGGATAACTTCGTGAAAATTGTAACTGCAATATAATACATGCATAAAATATGTATAATGTTTAACTATCACTTTTAATTATTAAAATATATAAAAATATAATGTGACAGCACAGATTTTGAGATAGTACACACGTAGTGGTTAATATACCGACCTTCCGTGCCAGTGCCGTGGGTTGGATTCCCACGTAAGACAATACATGCAATTAACGCAAACAAATTACACCCACACTCAGAACAACACTTTGTGGATCACACAAAGTATTATCCTGCGTGGCAATCGAACTCACGGCAATGGTACGAAAGGTCATGGTCTTAACCACTACTCCATCTGTGCAGTCTAACTTAAAATTAAACATTTCACTTGGCATTTATAAAAATAATTAAAAAATAAAATAAAAACGTTTTAATAAAACGTAGCAAGAAGTAAAATATATACATATAGAAAATATATCGTATCTATTGGAGCAACGTAACGCATTTAGCTAAACGCTAACACGGTAGGGACCACTTCACTTTGAAGATGGATCATGATAAATTGTGTAACCAATTACTTTGAATTTGTTGTGTTAGATATTATATTTTCGTTGCTATAACGTAATATATACAGAGTGGAAGGGGACCGCTCCCGAAAACAGAGACAGGTAAACCTACTAGTCCTACTTATAATGATAGGCTAGGAAAAAAATCGATACGGATGAAAAAAAAAATTTTTTTCACCACACAAGGTCGTTGAACTCTTGAACATATGATCGTGAGTTTTGAATAGATTGCGTCTTTTCTCATCTGAGTAAAGTTACATATTTTTTATGGAATTATCGTTACATGGCACTGTCCTAATACGATGGAATGTGAAAAAAACTTAAACTGCGCTTTTAAAAAAAAAATTACATCCTAATCGATTTTTTTCCAGCCTATCATTACAAGTAGGACTAGTAGGGCCATCTGTCTTTGTTTTCGGGAGCGGTCCACTTCCACCCTGTATTTTACTTTTTGCATTAAATCTATCAACGTATTCATTGCTGGAGCTATTTTCTTTGCTTTGGAGGTGTTTTGGTGATTATAATAGATGCTATAGATTGTCAATTATATAGCTGAAAAAAATTCGGCGTGCTATTGAAGAGTTACGTTGGGAATTTCTCTGCTAAATAAGATCCAAAATATGGAAATTCACTGAACAACGCGTATAAATGACATAGTACTAGGAATTAGCACGTTAAAGTGGTAATGGGTAACATTGCTTGAAGTATCCCGCTGAGTAAGAAAGATGGCGATTGAGTAGCGAATTACGCAGTGTAGGACACTCGCCACCAAGTGGATCGTGAACTGGATGAAACTTACTAGAATTCTTTGGAGGGGGGCGGCCCAGAATAGCATTTTGTGGTGAAGTAGGAGGGAGACCTCGTCCAGCAGAGGATGATGAAAAGCTGAATGATGATGAAAAGCTGAATGATGATGAAAAGCTGAATGATGATCACGCATTTTCTTTTACGATGCCTGTAGAAAGGTTGCTTATCAGACTACGTAGTAAAGAGCAGCTTCCCACCTAGTGGACTGACAATTGAGTGAAACTCTCAGCTCTTCGTAATGCCTTTCGTTATATGCAAGAGGAACAGGACTAAGTTATGGTGCTCAACAAATTATACTCATGTGAGAAGTGAAATGATGGACAAGTGAGTGGTTCAATCTTAAATCAAATACTGCTCACTATTATAATAAAAAATACTATATCTATTTAAGAAAACCTTACCAAACCTCATATATAATCAAGAACGCTTCATTGTATTAAGTAATACCACCAGTATTAATTAACTTGCTAATCAGCTAATAGTAGTGGTTGGGCCATGCTATTCACAGATTTCTGTCTACAGCTGTAGGCCGGTCTGTACAAAGTAGTGCCACACTCGCAGATAATCGAACTCAGTGCAGTGGTAATGTGCTGTTGCGTTTCGGTCAGTGAGCGAGAGAGCTGGAAACTGAACTTTCTGGCAAGAATTGAGTTGTTAGGTAGCGCTTTAGCTGACCCTCTGGTATTGCAAAGGTCCACGAGCAGCTGTAACACTTACTATCAGTTGAGTTGTTTGCTTTATTGTCAACATAAATTATCTGAATAGATATTATGCATACAAAATGCAACTTTCACCGTTCATAGTTACAGGAAAACTTCTCCCGTGACCATAAACGCTGGAGAGTGTTCGAAAAATGCACGAGTTAAATAACCGATTTACCTTAGTTAGACATTTTTACGTGATTCATAAAGTCAATATAGGCAAGTGAAAAGCCTAAACGAGGAGACGGGAATCAACAAAACCTTTAAACGTCACAGTGCCCTCATAAAAATATAGGAACTGCCACACCAAGACCCAAATACAATTCAAAAATTTTCTGCTAAGCGAATATAAACTCCATGGTATGAAGACAAGGTTTTTCGTCTCAAAGTGTAAGTAGATATAATATTATGGGATTGTCTAGTGATAAATAAGAGGTCTGACTTTGAGTGATAGTGGGTACATTTACAGGCCCGAGGATCCACTCAGATTCGTGTTTGTCTCGAAGAAAACGTCGTGCGCTCTAATAAATTAAGATGGCGAATTATTGTGATGTTTTAGGTAATTAATGTTGGGAAGTTCGCTATATTTTGGTTATATATTGGCTGTTAAGATTGTTGTTGATATTATTTGGAATAACAAAGTTTGTTTTCTGGTACTTTGTGAAGTGTTTTTATTTACATTCACGTAGCTGGAAGCATCTAAAATAAGATATTTATGACCATTGTTTATTTTGCAGGCGTGAAGTTGCTGCTGTTTGGTATTTAAGTATTTAACTTACGACAGAAATTGTCCAGATTTGACTCAGTTAAGTTCTTAGGTGAAACATTGTAATGTATATTAATTTCTAATCCCATCAAAAATAAAAGGTCTATAATTGTAGTTGAAATACACCCAATATTATAGTTAAAAATTATTTTATTAACTTTTAGTAACTAATTCGTGTGGTGACGGTGTAAGAATACAATTCACCACCCCCTATCTTACCCGTAGGTGATCGTAAGAGACCACTAAGGAATATAAAATGCATATAACATCTTTGCAAGAGAAGAAAAAACTCGAAACAAAACCCTATACTAACACGTCTGACCGGCGCGGTATAGTAGGTTAATTGCCCTCCCAATACGGAGGAGGCCCGAGCCCAACAGTGGGATATTTATGAGCTGTGATGATGTGATGATGATGATGAAGATAAAATAAGCCGCCTCTTAAAAGTCAATAATTATTATTGTGCGTTTAGAGTTTAGAGTTATCTTTCCGGATATTTTTGAATACAAACGCGATGGTAGCCTATTACATTATGTTTAGATTCATAAATTATTCGTCATAATTTCAAAAAAAAAATATTGAATAATAACTGAATAAAAACAATGTAACTTTTGGCAATGAATTTGTATCAGAATTTAGGTCAATATTTAATAACTAATACTGTAACGGTTAGATACAAATCTATGTAATAACGATGACTTATTGGACGTGTTAACTTAGTCCTCCCGTGACCATGAACGCTGTAAAGTATTTGAAACGTCGTATAATAAAAAATCAAATATTAATGCGATAAAATCCATAAAAAGCTTTATTACAGTCAGTTGAGTAAACATCAGAAATCATTAAATATAATTATATGAAAAATTGATTGATCACGTACTAAAGGAAGTTGGAGTCAAGAGTCTCCGAAACCGGCGAGCTTCTACGAAGAGAATTATGAATGTTGAGGAAGCGAGTGAAGTATGCAAGGATACAATTCTTGGCACTCTATTCTCTCTGTCTACCCTGCAAGGCATATGGCGTGATGATATGTATGTATGTATGTGTATATGAAAAATTTATTTATTTGTGAAAAAAATATGATATAGAAAAATTATACATTTAAACATTTTAATTTTCATTGGAGAACTTATGTATAATTTAATAAACAGAAATATATAAAATCAACTCTGTTTATTTTACACTTTTTTTGCTCTGTTTATTTTACAATTTTTAATTGTAGCCTCGCAATCTGATAAAAAAATAAAATAAATCTTATGAACCGCAAAACTTTTATAAATCCTAACATTATTATGATGCAACATAAAAATAGATAGAACATTTTAGCTGCAATTGAGGAGTTACTTTTACTCGTCAGTAATTTAACACGACTTAACTTAAGTAAGCACTTAACGGGTGATTCTTCGGTTTCGGAATTGTGCGGATATATTCCGTAAACGTAAAGTGTTTTGATACTTTGTTGATTATTACTTGCTTTTATATTCCTTCAACGATATGACCCGTTCATTGCCAGTTCAGCGTGCTAATACTTGGATTTTACTTATACCCAGTATTTCTACGGCATACCTACTATATTTGAAATTTAAGCTCGTGGTGAAATTCTAACTATAGCCCTCTTTCACACTGATACATCATCATTCTCCTACTCTTATCCCAATTACTTGGGGTCGATACAGTATGTACCTACTTTTATTTCATAGTACATATTGTAAAAGTTTTATAACCGGCCGCCTGCCAGACGTCAACCCTCCTTGGAAATGTAATTGTTGACCAATCGGTATCGGATGGAGTTGGCCCAGGTCATTATAAGACTCTTAGTGATCTTTTACGATATCCACGAGCAAAATAAGGATTGGTAGTATTCTTAGCCGCTACCACACAGCTCACACTGATATATGTCAGTGAAAAATATATGTTAGGTTAATTGATTGAATAAGATGACCTCACAGTCATGGTGTGGATGGTCTTCCATAAACACTGTAAAGTGTTCGAAACATTGGACAATTAAAAATCAAATACAAATGTGATAGAATCCGTACAAATCGTTTTATTTCAAATGTGTAATACTCACGTAAAAATCCGAAATCGTTGTGGAGAAATGCATTCTAATTTAAGAATTTTATAATAAGATCACTTTGTTTTAAATAGAAAAGAGAATCTTCGTCATTCACGGGAGTGAACCGGTTGGCTGGGTAAATAAGAAAATTTTCCCATCCTTCTAATGGCAAGCTATGTTAGAGTTGTTCACGTGGTAAGGCAAATATACCCGCTTTGCTATTATAGGGGTAGAGTGACCTTCAGGATACTTAGGCAAATATTTATGATACTTTTGTTAAAATTTAAGTGTAGTTTAAGTACTTTAACTGTTGTAATATTAGCTGAAATATATTACATAATTAATTTATAATATCCAAGAATGCATTCATTGTGCTATTAATATTTGTATATAATATACTAGCAGACTCGGCCACGCGTTGCTGTGGCTAAAGTAGCCTCAGTAACACGTGGTGGTTATGCTAATAAATTCTAGCTTATATGCAACGTTTGTACATTTAACAAAGCGCCATCTATTAAATACTTACTCAATTCAGTCCACAGATAGCGCCATCTGTTAGAATCGTTTGGAGATAACACATAATAATGACTGTCAGATAAAAGACAAATAATTTGCAATAAAATAATTTTGCGACTATAAATTGAGATGGAAACTATCCTATCTTTTAATTTGTATCAAATTACTCATGCTCTGCAAATTTGAATAAAATCGGTTAAGTACTTTAGGAGTCCATCGCGGACAAACAACGTGACGCGTAATTTATATATATTAATATTGTATAGAATGGTCCGTGTGGTGACGGAGTAAGAATACAATTTACCACCCACTATCTCACCCGTGGGTGATCGTACGAGACGACTATCGGATATAAAACGCACATAATATCTAGAGAGAAGGAAAACTCGAAACCAAACCCTATATCAACACGTCTGACCAGCGTGGTATAGTAGGTCAATTGCCATTATGGAAGACGCTCGAGCCCAATAGCGGGACGTATATGAACTGAGATAATGATGATGATGATAGAATAGTGCCATAATCATTAGCTTGGCAGGCGGTTTGTTAATCGTAATTGGTGGTTTATGAAAGCGATGTCCCCCATCCAGCTGGGCTTTAATCTCCTCCGCAGTGGAAAGAAAATTAACCTACTACACCACGCTAGTTAGATTAATAGTGGTAGAGCCACACTGTTGATAACTTTCTGACTATGATTATGGACTGATCTGTTCGCCGTAGTACCACACACTCGTAGATAATCGACTTCCGAGTACCACACATCTCGTAGAAAACCGGCAGTGCTGTTGTGCTTCGTTCAGTGTGCGAGAACGCAGACAACCTAACTGTTTGGTGGGTTTGGGGTGTTCATTGGTAGGCAGCGTACTACCTGTATCCTTAGTATTGCAAAGATCCATGGGCAGCAGTAACACTTACTATCCGGTGTGCAGAGTGAGCAATAAAAAAAAAATTAGGCTGGTATAGTGTGGCCACCGAAGACAAAGATCGGGTACCGGTAGCCCGCTCGCACGGCGAAGAAGAGGTGCTTGCAGGGTGGGTCAATGGGGTTGCGCGCCGCCTCTTTTGTCACCCCGGACTGATTTGGCGTGGAGCGACGTCCATAGCCCAACGCAAAAAAAAAAAAAAAGTGTTTTATTTGGAATTTGCCTTCTCTTGCAAATATGTTATATTATATCCCTTAGTCATATTTTTCAACACCTTTAGATAAGATAGAGATTGATGAATTGTATTCTAACTATGTCACCAAACTATAATCCTAATTATTCTTCAGGCATTTTTTGGCTGCCACCGACGACAAAGATCGGGTTCCAGTGGCCCACTCGAACGGCGTGGAGAGGTACATTGCGGGGCGGGTCTATGGGATCGCGCGCTGCTTCATCTGTCGCCCTGGACGGATTTAGCGGGGTATCACCAGACAGACCATGGCCCGCCAAAAACGAGCAAGTAGAAGGCTGAATCAGGTGGTATCATTTCATAGAATAATTTTGTTTTTGTACTGGCAGTAAATTTGTATCAAAAAATGTGGGTTAAAATTAAATAACTATTCATCATCAACCTGCTCTTATCCCAATTTATTTGGGGTCGACGCAATATGTCTTCTCCTTCCATACAACTCTATCAGTCGTCATCTCTGTGGTCACTCCTTGTCTATCCATGTCATGTTTCACGCAGTTCATCCATCTTTTCTTCGGTCTTCCCTTACCCCTTAAGCCTTCAACATTCATGCTTAAAGCTTTCCTCACAACATTACTTTCATCCCTTCTCATCACATGTCCATACCATGTCAATCTTTCACTCCTTAATTTTTCCGTCACTGGCGCAACTTTCAAACTTCCTCTTATATGTTCATTCCTTATTTTATCCATTCTTGTCACACCACACATCCATCTCAACATTCGCATCTCCGCTACATGCAGTCGTCTCTCATCCGTCGCTTTTGTCGCCCAACATGCTGATCCATACAGTACAGCAGGCAGCATTAAATAACTATTATGGTAACTAATAAATCTGCATAACAATGATGACTTATTGGAAGTAAAACATCTTAGTCACGTGACTGTGAATGCTGTAAACAGTTTCAAACGTTAGACAATTAAAAATCAAAAACAAAAGAGATAGAATCCGTAAAAATAGTAAAACTTCAAAATTGTAGGTCAATATACGAAGAATGTATTTCATTTACCTTAAGCTTGTGAAGGCTTAATAATAGATTGATGCTCGCAGATCCGTGCCGTTTCGGATATATTATCCTTAGGTTAAGACATACTCGTATATGTCTTTATGCTATCCTTTACTATTCCGAGGCAATTGTGAAAATCGGATAATGGACCACCAAATGATTTGGCAGCGGTGTTCTGGGCAACTCACAGAACTTGAACTGTTTTAACAATTGTATCTGATGTTGTCTTTATAAATTCATCATCATCATCATCACAGCCCATATGTCCCACTGTTAGGCTCAAGCCTCCTCTGTAATGGGAGGGAAATTAACTTATATACCACGCTGGTCAGACGTGTTGGTATAGGGTTTTATTTCGAGTTTTTCTTCTCTTTTATATATACGATATGTCTTTATACATTATTAATAGGTATTTTTTTCAGATATAAATTTATTACAGGTTAAATTAAAAAAAAATATAAACTTATTAAGTATTAGTAGCATATTATATTTTTGTCTGTGTCTGACCATATATGGCAAAATCCATAAAAAAAGATTCTATCTGACCACCATATGTCAAGCGTGACAATTATGTCATGAATTCCCTCTTTCCCTTAACCTTTCTTCATCCTCGTGATCAGACCTATAAACCTCGCTTAAATGATGGATGGTCCAATTCCATAAAAGAAAAGTGACCGATAACAGTTGTTGTTTTATAAATATTCTTTTTATCAAAGTAAAATAAAGGCTCAATTTTGACAGCTAGAACGTTTTGTTACGAATTAGAAGTTTAGATAACTTCTATAAATGAACACTAAATGGCGTTAACCACTTCACAGAATGATACAGTTGCTGAAGGTATATTTACATAACAGACTTCGAAAACGGAACCAGTAATGGATGCTCTTGGATACAAATAAGACCTATTTGTATCCAAGCGTTACCTTGCTGGTTTAACTACTTAATTGGATTCTCGTATCGAGTTGAATATTTACTTCTTCGATACCTTGTCTCGAGTTATTTTGTTGACGTCATCAATATCTTGATTTATATATGTCCACTGCTAAGCTTTAAACTCTATAATGGGGTGTAAATTGATCTGATATACTATGCTGCCCACATGGACTGTTACGGAGTTACATTTTGAGCTTTCATTCACCTGCAGTGTAGTCAACAGTGAGCGCCTCTTATCCCTCTTATATAATCACCCGCAGTAAAGAAAGGGATAAAGACCACTGTATTATTATTCTTTTTTTATAGTAAGAATATCATCATAATCATCATTTAGTTTATGATTGTTCACTATGGGACGTATATCCACTCCACAAACGAGTGGACAGTAACCTAATTCTCATGCTTTTTAGATGGATTGTCTAGTATCTGTGGATAACCTTAATTAGTTTTTACGACTCAAAGACAAGTAAGTAGGTGGGACTGTCAGTTATATTTTTATTAATATAACTAAACTTTATAAAATCCGATTACGAAATGAAAAATGATGTCGCAAGCGGGATTCGAACCCGCGTCTATTGGGATTCCGGCCCAATCGTGCTGCCACTGCACCACCGCGACTAATTGTAGGACATGCAAATTTCACTCCGTATTATATTTTTACGTCTTAAGGTGACGGTATGCTATCTACCCGACAATGTTTACACATTGTTATAGGCTTAATACTTCAAACTTCACAGTTAGAATTGTATTAAACGATGACACAACCTTGTTATTTAAATTACTGAAATTTAGCACTTAATATGCTTAATTATTTATAAAATCCGATTACGAAATGAAAAATGATGTCGCAAGCGGGATTCGAACCCGCGTCTATTGGGATTCCGGCCCAATCGTGCTGCCACTGCACCACCGCGACTAATTGTAGGACATGCAAATTTCACTCCGTATTATATTTTTACGTCTTAAGGTGACGGTATGCTATCTACCCGACAATGTTTACACATTGTTATAGGCTTAATACTTCAAACTTTACAGTTAGAATTGTATTAAACGATGACACAACCTTGTTATTTAAATTACTGAAATTTAGCACTTAATATGCTTAATTATTTATAAAATACGATTACGAAATGAAAAATGATGTCGCAAGCGGGATTCGAACCCGCGTCTATTGGGATTCCGGCCCAATCGTGCTGCCACTGCACCACCGCGACTAATTGTAGGACATGCAAATTTCACTCCGTATTATATTTTTACGTCTTAAGGTGACGGTATGCTATCTACCCGACAATGTTTACACATTGTTATAGGCTTAATACTTCAAACTTTACAGTTAGAATTGTATTAAACGATGACACAACCTTGTTATTTAAATTACTGAAATTTAGCACTTAATATGCTTAATTATTTATAAAATCCGATTACGAAATGAAAAATGATGTCGCAAGCGGGATTCGAACCCGCGTCTATTGGGATTCCGGCCCAATCGTGCTGCCACTGCACCACCGCGACTAATTGTAGGACATGCAAATTTCACTCCGTATTATATTTTTACGTCTTAAGGTGACGGTATGCTATCTACCCGACAATGTTTACACATTGTTATAGGCTTAATACTTCAAACTTTACAGTTAGAATTGTATTAAACGATGTGTAAACAATGTGTAAACATTGTCGGGTAGATAGCATACCGTCACCTTAAGACGTAAAAATATAATACGGAGTGAAATTTGCATGTCCTACAATTAGTCGCGGTGGTGCAGTGGCAGCACGATTGGGCCGGAATCCCAATAGACGCGGGTTCGAATCCCGCTTGCGACATCATTTTTCATTTCGTAATCGGATTTTATAAATAATTAAGCATATTAAGTGCTAAATTTCAGTAATTTAAATAACAAGGTTGTGTCATCGTTTAATACAATTCTAACTGTAAAGTTTGAAGTATTAAGCCTATAACAATGTGTAAACATTGTCGGGTAGATAGCATACCGTCACCTTAAGACGTAAAAATATAATACGGAGTGAAATTTGCATGTCCTACAATTAGTCGCGGTGGTGCAGTGGCAGCACGATTGGACCGGAATCCCAATAGACGCGGGTTCGAATCCCGCTTGCGACATCATTTTTCATTTCGTAATCGGATTTTATAAATAATTAAGCATATTAAGTGCTAAATTTCAGTAATTTAAATAACAAGGTTGTGTCATCGTTTAATACAATTCTAACTGTAAAGTTTGAAGTATTAAGCCTATAACAATGTGTAAACATTGTCGGGTAGATAGCATACCGTCACCTTAAGACGTAAAAATATAATACGGAGTGAAATTTGCATGTCCTACAATTAGTCGCGGTGGTGCAGTGGCAGCACGATTGGGCCGGAATCCCAATAGACGCGGGTTCGAATCCCGCTTGCGACATCATTTTTCATTTCGTAATCGGATTTTATAAATAATTAAGCATATTAAGTGCTAAATTTCAGTAATTTAAATAACTAAACTTTTGAGACTTTTGACGGGAATTTGAAAACGTCATGTGGTGCTCTTGTATTATATTCGATATCTTAGTGTTTTAACGTGTTATATTAGATAATTTTGATGGCATTTTATGTAATATGAAGCGACGGAACTACTGGGATATAGTGGATATCATATAAAAGTGCTTTACAACGTTTTCGTTTTCCATCAAAATTCCCACAAGATACCATTAACGCCGTTGCACTGTTAATGACGACAATTTGACTTAGACAATGACTAATTTGAAAGACTAAAAACGTGAAAATATTTATAACTTGACACTGGCACCAAGGGCTCCTATATGTTGCTGATTGCCAATATATAAGAAGAAAAAGAAGAAGAAGAGCTAAACTTTTATAGGTTTTATCTAAAATTAAATTAATGCATTCATATGTATTTTGGAGTAAATCTGTTATCCTAAATAACTGTAGATATTATAGAAAGAAAGATTTTATGTTTATTTCGATCTCAAAGTAAAATAGATCCATGTTATTTTATAAAATGAGCATAAATTTGCTTATAACTTAGACTATTCTAAAATACTTTGGAAAATCCGAAAGAGCACGCCTTTTAATATTTTTGTTATTAATCATTTACTATTAGTCAATGCCATGAATGAAAAAAACACTTGAAATTTCGCGCCATTTTCGACGTAGCGCAAATTGGCTGTATAGGTTGTGTTCCTTTTGTCTGACCAAATGTACAAATAGAACCAAAAAATAAATCGTAGCGCAAAATAGCTTGAAAGCATTGTAAATAAGACTAAGCGGTTTAGTTTTTTATTAATTGCAATTAAATGACAAAGAAGCCAGACACCAAGCCATTTTCGAAAAGAAACAGTGCCTTGCGATTATGAAGCTTTTAAAAGAAGAAATACTTTAAAACATTAGTGCTGATTTTTAGAGAGCCGTGTTAGTGAAATCACCGTTATTCACGCAGAGAGCTATAGTAAATATAGATAAGCATATATTAGGGAATATGCGCTCAATATGGGGGATAAAAGCTAATTAGTCAAACTTTAAACCAGAGATCATGAACATCTAATCTGTACACTATATTTTTAGGATAATAGTACCACCTATAATTTAATAAATGCAACTTCACTAAACAAAGTATCTAAACGTTAAGCGTCATTAATTTTCTTAATATATATCCATTTATATTATTTTATCACTTATTGACATACCGCCTAAACTAGTTCACTTCGGAAATGCTAAACCAGTGAACACTGCAACATTTCCACAAGATATTTTAACATGTATAGCTGATTATAAATTTAAATTGGATGACTATGTTTGCAAAACAAACGATGCTTTAGCATGTTAGATGGTTGCTTCAAGATTTGAATTTGTTTTGTGTAGTTATAATATATAGAGAGATAAATATAAGATAAACGTATTTGCAATAAATGGCAGTTTAATAGGTGATTTTTACAAACTTGCAGATATTACGTGTCGCTGGTGTCGTATCGTTATTCTGGACTTTACGGTAAACACTGTTATTTCAAAGACCTAGATATTTCAAGAAGATCTCAAGAATCTCTATTTCAAGAAGACAACGATTGGTAACCCTTTCTTTTCCAGACTTGTGACAAAAAGGAATAGGGAATGTAAGCAGATAAAATAACTGTAAGAAAACAAAATCTTTAAATAAAACCTTTCTCCACTCTATCTAGCCTGCGTGCCTGTAGAAGACGAGTTTTGCGTTTCTAGAGACGGACTGACCTCAATAGTTGGACATATGGGCTATTAATAGAGCAAAACAAAAAAAAAATGCTTAGAAATTAAAACTTTTAATGTATGTTGCAATGTGGTGTCAATATAGTTGTAATCAACTATATATACACGTTATTAAGGATAACTAAAATCATTAGTTAAATCTTGATTAATTTAAATGTGACTAGGAAGCATTAGTTTTTAAAGAAAGTGCGCCAAAATCGATTCATTTAAAAGAAATCTAAGGTAACAACTAAAAAAATATAGTCAAATTGAGCTCCTCTCTTTTTGAAGTCCTTTCCAAATTGCGTTTCGAGATATGGTAATCTCTTTCTCTATTCTAAGTTTTACATTTACTCTAAATCATATTTCTGCGTATTTTATTGTGTTTTAATTTGATTTTGTTACTCCACTTTTTAGATATTTTAAAGCATCCGTCAAGGTACTCTTTTTACTTAATTTTAGTTTTACTTTTTGCCTTTAATATCATAAATTTACATTTTGTATATTAATTTTAAGTATTTTGTTAAAAAAAGTCTCAACATTCACGTAATTGACAAGGCAAGGTACAAAAAAGCACTTAGTGTCCTTTGGATGTAATAACGAAAGTGAGAGCCTTAATAAATATATCATAAAGCACCTGAAAACCTTAACTTCAGCAATTTTTATTTCCATTTCAAGGTGGAAATATGGCATAATAATGTTCCAAAATACCCAAAACGTTAACGTATATAACGTTTAGATTACACAATGGAAAAAGGTTGATATTAACGCATAACCTAATGGCGCGAAACGTCGGGTCTTAGAAAAATGTGTTCAACGCAAAAATCGCTGAACTGAATGAATATTCAGACCTCAATATGACAATAACCTTATTCATCTCTTTTCCACATGATTATGCTGTATAATGTGTAAAAGTGATGCAACATCGTCAATAGCAACTTTTAAATATGGTTCAATCAAAACTGAATAAGTTTAGAACTCTATCATAATCTTCTTTCCCGAAATATATTGAATACTCCATAATCTTTCCCTTATAAAAGAATAGAATAGGAAAAGAATAAAGAAGTAAAAAAAAATGTTAAATGTTTTGTTTTGTTCAGTGGCAGATCTCATTTTTTGGACCGACTATGACTTGCCTCTTGCTCAGGCATCCAAAACAAGATAATGACACTATGGGGCCTACCCATCAGGTTATATTACCCCATACCGACCTCTCATTACCCCAAATAGGTGGGTGGACCTTAGGTGTCCAAAAACAAGAGCTGAAATTGTGCTACAGACCCCTAGCAATATAAAAACTTAATATTGCTTGGAAACTTTCGTCTGTTCTTGTTTGTTGATTTCTCTAACAATGTATTTTATTTCTAAATTTCCACTAACTGAAGCTTAAACCATAAGATATCTATTACTTTGGAAGGCGGTTCAGCTACTGAATTACGTATTATAGCTAAAATCTCTGACTACTAATATTTCGTACAACATACGCCTGAGTAGTTTCCTTGAAGCCACAACAATGTTGTACTGAACGAAGTAATTTACAGCCGTTCGGTGATCCATCACTATTATTACTGGCTAAAGCTGTGTTTACGAGTGTCGGTGACAGAAACTGATATAGTAGCGATATTTTTTCATTATATTATACTTTGTGTTCGATAATGTGGATATTAGCTTGAAATATTGGTGTGAGACTAAGTACCGATTTTCCACAAGCTGATAAAATATATTCATAGGTTAATGTGATAAAATGGTAAATACGGTATTGATTTCTAAAACTTTTTAGGTGACTCCATTGTAAATTATTTTGCCAAAAGTGACTAACTGCATATGGTTCAAAATTAGAAATGACTACAGAAAAGGTAAGACATATTAAGGAATTAGTTAAAGAAATAGCTATGCCTGGATCTCGTAATCCAAACTAACTACAGCTTCACATGACCATTAAGAGATCAGATCAAAAAGACTTTCATGCCTTTCGAGGCATGAAAAGCAAGGTAATTTACAAATTAATACTTAAATCAATCGATTTAGTTTACTAATTTACGAATTAAAAAATCTGCTGTGTTTTGGATTTAAGTTTAGACCACAGAATGTAACTCCATGTTGATACTTCATTGTTAGCATTTCTCAGTCTTAGTTTATTCCTCAGTCTTATTACAGGTATCACTGGAATACGCACTTATTTATCGTAAAACTTGGACCACGACATATTATGCATGTATTGATGATTCCCTATATATTAACCCGCAGATTTTATATTATCTTTGAGCCATGAACATGGATTGCAAACGGATCCAAAATGCGGATCACGTTATCTTTTGCCTGTGACCGTTCGGTGATCCATCAGTATTATTACTCGCGAAAGGTATGTTTTTGATATTGTTGATATTAACTGATGCAGTAATATCAACTTTGGTTTTGCATATGATAATGTAAATATTTATTGGAAGTCCTGCAAGGTCATTATGTATTGTTCAATTTGCAATGTATCTTAAAGTCATTAGTATCACACTAAAATTATTATCTTTTCTATTTATGTACTTTCCATTTTATATAACATCTTAAAATCTTTATAATCCATACTACATATTTATATAATTTTTCTGTATGAGTGCGTGTAGATAACTGAATATCTCTTAAGCGACTGGACCGATATTGGAAATACTTTTTTTTAATTTCTGTTAAAAGTCCTTAGACGGACTCCAGAGTTGTTTAAATTGACAATTGGACCCAGTAAGTGGAGCTGCGATAGTTTTTAAGGAATTTTATTTTTATTTAGCTATATAATACGTATACAAGAAAATATAATAGAAAGTTTGAAAGTGGCGCCAGTGACGGAAAAGTTGAAAAGTGAACGCCTGATTTGGTACGGACATGTGATGAGACGCGACGAAAGTAATGTTGTGAGAAAAGTTTTTATTATGAATGTTGAAGGCTTTAGGGTTAAGGGAAGACCGAAGAAAAGATGGATGGATTGCGTGAAGCATGATATGAATAGAAAGGGAATGAACGCAGAGATGACATCGGACAGGATTGAGTGGAAGAAAAGGACATATTGCGTCGACCCCAAGTAATTGGGATAAGAGCAGGGTAATGATGATGATGTTCTAGTCTTTATAACGGCGAGTACTTGCACAGACATAATCAAGTAGCCAGGATAATCCACCAGCAACTTGCTTTGCGGTACAAACTTGTCAACGTAGAAGTGCCGTACTATAGGTATGTACCAGAAGCAGTTCTCGAAAATAGTCATGTCACATTGTACTGGGATCGATCTATCATCACTGATAGGACTGTTGTAGCCAACAAGCCTGATATCGTGGTAATAGATCGTCTAGAGCGTCGTGCAATGATAGTCGACGTTACCGTTCCACATGACGAGAATCTCGTGAAGGCTGAAAAAGATAAGCAAGTTAAATATCTCGACTTGGCTCACGAGATTGTCGACATGTGGGATGTGGACTCGGCGATCATTGTACCGATAGTTGTTTCGGTCAATGGCTTAATGGCCAAGAGCCTCGACCAACATCTCTCGAGGCTCGCGTTAGGTGGTTGGGTCAAGGGTCAGATGCAGAAGGCAGTTCTCCTCGACACGGCACGAATTGTGAGGAGGTTTCTCTCTCTGGATCCCTAACCACCAGTAGTTTGGTCCTTACACCCGCTGCCGGTGCTACACTATTTTTACTCTTTTAAATAGATTGTATGTTTGTAGTTTTTTGTTTTGTTTTTTTACGGTATATGTATGTGTGCATGTTTGTTTACCCCTTTAATCTATTTAAAAATGTAAAAATATGAAATGAAGAAATAAAATAATAAATAATGATGATAATATGTATACAAAATATGTATATAATACCTTGTAATATGTACACAAAAGTGTCTGTCGCGTCAGCTAGTATTATGTAAAGTGAATTGCATTTAAATGCATTTGGACGAAACCTGAGGAATGCCTTTGATAAAAAACAACATAAATATTTTTGCCATGTCTTGTTTAATTATTTCTTTTAATATAAATATTATACAGGACAGACGGACAGACGGACAGACGGACGGACGGACAGCAAAGTGATCCTATAAGGTTTCCGTTTTTTCCTTTCGAAGTACGGAACCCTAAAAAGAACATAATATATGACTGGACTAAAATGGATGATGAATCTATAAACATAAAGAAACATCAATGACATCAAAAAGAGTCTTTGTGTGAAGTAGAGCCTTACAAAGAAACATGTTTTTTAGGAATACTCTGCATTTGTCGATTAGAAGTATGATGAGCCTACCTATCAAGCGAATACCAATCCAAAGTCAAGCGATAGAGTCGTTTGACTTTGGGTCTATGGTATTAAATTTTACTGTGATAGCTTCACTGAATTTTTTAATTGAATTTAAAAAATAGCACATAAACAGAATACACAGCTGAAACAAAGCTATGCGGGATGCACAGAGTTCTTGAAGCTGTGTGTGCTATTTATGTGTTATTTTTTAAAACTAATTATTACATAAACCTCAAAGCCTGAATTTGCAGTTCAGTTCAGATAGATTTAAAAATCTGCCGCCAAAAAGTTCATTATGAATACTCTATAATATGTATATTATTATACATATTGCCTATATCCTATCTGCTTATGTACCTAAATGGATAACATAGTCGTCTTTTATAAATAGCTTCGTCGTCTTTTACAGATCCCGCGAAAACTAGTGGTGATGAATCGTGTTCTTACTGTGTAATATAGATAAATAGGTATATCAAATTGATTTCAGATTCATAAAAATATCGTTTATCTATAAAATAGGATATTTCTATATATGACATCGCTGACCTCGGAAACTATTTGACTGATCATTATGAAAATTGGTATGTATATGTATTTTTTTCAAAGACAAGGTTTGTATGCTATCCCCATTGATGTAATTCGCCACCAGGCGTCGCGGTGATGTATCGACTTCTACAAAAAAATTCGCTACTATTATGTAATCCTACTATTTTAATAATATCTATTTGTGTTTAACTTTTTGATTTAGTTGATTACTTAAACATTTATAATTTTGAGATTTACAATAAGTTTTATCAAAAAATAAAACGAAGTTTTAAGTAAGATCTCTAGCAATACATTAGTGAAAACTGAATTCAATTTCATGTGATTGTTTCTACGTGGTTATTGTATAAATATGATTGTCTAAAAAGACAAGCAAAATTATAAAAAAAATATTGCTTGTAAAGTCTCTGCTTATTCGTTTTATCAATATTTTAATATATATGTAGCAGAATGAATAAATAAAATGAAATAATATATATGTAGCAGAATGAAAATGACACGAGGAATATAAATGCTTGCTGACAATGCAATGCTGGCAATCCTGAAGTGATTTATGGTCTCTTTCTTTTTGATTTTAAGAACTAATTTTAAATTGTCTGGAAATAGTAAAGGCGTAAATGTTTTGACTATTTTAGGCAAATCATTGATCATTAAAATAAACAGAAGGGGCCCAAGGTTACTACTTTGACTGATCCCAGATCTTGTATAATAGGGTTTGAAAAGATGTCCACCGCAATTAAGGTATTGACGTTTATCTCTCAAATAACTGGCAAAGAACGTTAATGTATGCTGAGTGAAACCTGTATTTGCTAACTTCAAAAGCAGACAATCATTATAGAGCGTATCAAATGCCCATCGAAAATCGAAGTAGGCAACATTCACTTGTCGACCTGCATCGACTGTTGGCACTAGTCTTGGCATCAAGTGAAGTTACCTGTAGTGCCCCTACCAAGGCGGAAACCGTTTTGTGCTTCGGATAATTGGGCACTTACCTGTTTGTACATATATATAACTGTGAATGGCTAACTCGAACACTTTAGATGGAGTGCAAAGAACTGTAATAGGTCTATAATCACTGGGTGTCGAATCTCCGCTACCTTTCGGAACAGGTACGACTCGGGTTAGTATCCGGCGATCAGAAAACACTGCATTTTGTATACATACGTTAAATAAGTGTAGCAACGGATTAGTTAAAACTACATACGTTGTATGTCCGCGGTGTTTAAGCGAGTTAGATGCACCCACGCACCTGGCGCGTCTGCTGCCGTCGCACTCGCTACCGCTACCACAATGGGTGGCCTTATCGCTATAAGCAATTTCTTTCAGGTTTATTCTGTCCATTGCATTACTTATAGATTTATATAATTACAATTTTAAAATATTACGAAAGTATATTAAGAACACGAACCAAAGGTTAACTTATTGCCCTAATATGTGTTTTCTTACGAAGTCTTTATTCTCAGAACTTGTAAAGCCAAATCAAAACAAAACAACAATAAACAAACTTCAGCAAGCTGTTTGTTTTGCAAGAATATGTACCCAATTTAAATTTATAATCAGTTACGCATGGCAAAGGAAACACATTTTGAGGAAACTTGTTAATAATACATTATGGTGTACGTGTACTTTTAGATATACTCTGACGCCATCTGTTAATAAATTTAGATAATTAGATTTAATTTTATAATTTTTCCTTGTGTATATGGAGTAAGAACATAATTCACCTCATATACCAAGCCATTTGATCACTATGGTAGTAGGTCCATTGCCTTCCCATTGTGGGAGACGCTCGAGCTCAGTAGAGAACCATATAGGTATAAGCCGAGATGAATTATAGATTTAATTTAACAAAATGTTCATTTGTCGTGACGGGTTAAGAATACAAACACTCACCTTATCCTCATGTGGATGCAATGGAAGTCGTCATAACCGACTGATGGATCATCAGTAGTACGGGATACAGAAGAACAGAGAACAGAGAGCTGAAGAATCGAGATACTGGTATACGTTGTTGAAATTATATTTAATATTGACTAGGGTAATAAAAATGTCTCAATGCTCCTTGATATTCATTAGATGATACTTATGAATATTAATTTAATGCTGTATTAAACAGCATTAGTGATTAATAAAGGTTATATACGATTCAACATGTAACTTCTTGAATATCTCCTTCCAAGGTTGTTCTAGTTGTTAACTCATTACTGACTACTGATTGTGGGATCTAATCCAGCCATAATCTTTTACTTTATATTTGAAAATTGTATCATGCCCTTATTTGAAGAATATCATTTTGGTGCTAAAACTTACTACACATGTTATATACAATTCTATATATAGAAACAAATAATAAACATAATGACTCAGGCGTAAGTATGTGCGCTTGTTACCGCCCTAGGTAAGTAGTGGATGATCGAACTGAGCATTTTACCGGTAGGCGATGGGCCCACATGGCCTTAGCGAGGTATATGTACGACTGGTTATGAAGTCGGGCACCGTCTCTTCCATCATCCCGGACAGATCAAGCGGGAAGTGACTACAGTATAGCCTGTTGCCAAGAAAAGGGCAACCGCCTACACCTCTTGTTGGTTTTTACGACCCTTATGGCAAAATAAGGAGTGGTAACATATTATTTTCTTACCTCATTACTGTATGAGGATAAGAGATATATAGAAGTTTGTATTTATATACAATTGATTGCACAGATAGCGCAGTGTTTAATCTGCAAACCTACCGTTTTAAGAGCTCCTGGTTCAATTACGATACAGGTCAATACTATGTGTGTTCCTTAAATTATAATTTTGTATCCAGATACAGAATCTGTGTGGAAGATTTCATCCAGATGTAATCTGTTCTCGTTAATTATATATTTTCAGATTATATTAAAAAGATTGATAGAAATTGAAAAGATTAATTCTCAACAACGAGCAAGGTGTCTTTAAAAAAAGTTGATTCCCATCCAACAAATTTAGTAAACAAAATTGAAATACTAAAAAGGCAAACAAAGGCTTTCAACGGAACCATATTTTATAGCCACAAAGGATGCTCAAGTTTATTTTTAAAAGTAACTCAAACAATTCTTAGGCAAGCTAAACAGCACGGGCACAATGGCCGCATGAATCTAGCCTCGGGGCTTCCACTTCAAATCGATTTGGCTACTGCTTGACCTGACTTGTATTAGGAAAAGAAAACTTGAAGATGTAAATCTTTTAAGAAAAAACAATATACATTGCTGGTTTCACTTTTGATATTATTTAAGCAGTTGAACTAGATATTTTTTTTTTGTATTACTTATGATGGCATATAAAACCTTCTTCGGTGACACGTTCCGTTGCCGACGCCTAGGGCGGCGCAGGCGCAGACATGTCCCAGATGACCATAGGCTGCCAATAAAGGTCCACCCTTTATAGAATTATAATACATTGAATTTTATTCTCTTGCTGTTTATTACCTACTAACATCAGTAACTCATACCTTAAGGTATAGCAAAGACCATTCTTTATCCAACTCCATAGTAGGAACAATTTTTATAGAAGTTCTACGAAAATGAAATTATTATTCTTATCCTGCTCTTATCCGAAATATTTGACACGATATGTAAGACTATGTAGATAAAGCTTTCCAAAGTACATATTGCACAAGTTTTGGCTTTAGTTTTATCAGCCTGCCTGACGTTAATCTTCCTAGGAAATGTATTTGATGATGAGACGGCATTAAATAAAGTTGGCTCAGGTATATATAATTTTAATCGATTTTTAAGACATCTATGACCACTGTAAAGGTTAGTAGTATTCACAGCAATTCATCATACTGACGAAATAATATGAATAAATAAACTACTTTCTTTTATATAAATAAAAAAGTATATATAAATAAAAAAAAAAACTACTTTTTTCTTGAGTGAGAGTTTGATGACCAACCGACAATGTACATCAAACAATCTAAGAAACCCGCATCGCTACGGAGCCATGAAGGTAACTTCATTCAGAGTAATAAGTAGCAAAACCAGTGGAAGCATGCCAATAGCCCGCGACATATGCTCAGCCTTTTCTCAATTCCGAACCTATTTTCGATAGGAGAGTATCTGTAAAACGTTTTGAACAAATTTTTGCTGTGGTATAGCAGCAATTTTTATCACATTTTATAAACATTTTAGTTTTTCATTACTGATTAAGAATTTATATTTCAATCATCAGGCCCCTCCTTAGTATTAAGAAGACGTATTAAATATATACAAAAACTATATTTTTAGCATTAATAATGTTATTATAAGGATTGTACACATCAGAACTACTTCAATTACTCTTTTCAAGACATCAAAAGTCCTTCTATCTTATTTTTATCAATACGTCACCTGTACACTAGGCTCTTTATCATAATAGCTAGTATGATTTCTTCGCAATGTATGGCCAACCTAATAGTATGCTTATTTCGTAAGATAACTAATTTCAATAACTTTTTTTCATAATAAATATAAATATGGTATCACTTTTTTATTTCAGCTATTTTTTACTTCAAAGAGATTATAATATTCTATTAAACTTTTTAAAAAAAAATGTAAACCGACTTCAAAATAATATCAGCCAAAAACCATACTTACTTAAAACACTAAAAACCGAAAAATAAGATGAACAATTTAATTCTTGTCTAATTCTAATTATGTATAAATTTTTATAAAATATAATTACAGTGTATGCTAGAAATCCACTAACACGATTTGAAGTCGGTGCCAAACTTAAATTAACAAAAAAAAAACAATAAGTTTAATGATGATACATCATGATGATACATAAACATAGAACCTCCTCCTTTTTGAAGTAGGTTAAAAATTAGACGTCAAAGATGTTTATCTGTAAGTAAATATTCATGACTGGGCTGTGGCCTATGGGTTATAAATCTTTTAATAAAATTCTCAATGATTCAATAACTGAATACGTAGACGGCGCGGCGTAGTATTTATATACCGACCCAATGTGCCAAGTACTGTAGGTTCCATTCTCTCGCACAACAATATAGACAATATTCAGATCCAAATTCTTTGGATCTGAGTAAAGTAATTTGTGCCCGTTAACTGCACTACAAGATTGGTCCTCCACTACAAGAATTATTAGTGCATGATAATGGATTTAAAAATCAAACACTAAAATTCTCAAAGATGCGAGAATTTCTTGACTAAATAAAGAGTTTAACGCATCTTTGAAAAATTTTTAGGGCTCCAAAATTTTCAAAGATACGAGTTATTTCAAATTTCAAAATGCTCAAAGATGCGAGGAACTCTTGGCTTAGAGCTAATAATTTCTGTCATCTTCAAGAATTTTCCATAGAAATCTTAAACTCATTTCGGAGCTCATGCTTCAGAAAACCACTTAGGCATAGCATTAGCAAAAGCTAATCCCTAAATGAGGATAAATCTTCAAACCACAACAGACAGATACATAAAACACAAGGTTTTATCGCCTATATATATATACTGGTAAAACTTGAGCATTATATATTCACTTGTATTTGTGAAGGCGGCGCGTATTTCAAACGCATATTTCATGAGGGTATGCGGTTTTGCGTACGTCATAACATTTCGGATAAAGTTGGGGGCTCATTGTATTTATAGTGAAGACTTTGCGATAAAAATATGATGACTCTCAATAAGTGTTTTACGTGTTCTTTATTTAACTGTTGGTAATGGTTAAAAATTACAGAAGTTTAATTAAAATATTTTTGATTTTATTTGCATATTCTTTAAGCTGTGTGGTAGCGGTAACGAATACTACCAACCTTTACTTTGCTCGTGGATGTCGTAAAAGATGACTAAGAGCCTTATAACGACATCGAATCGAACGACTCTATCTGATGCTGTTTGGTCAACAATTACATTCTCAAGGAGGATTGACGTCTGGCAGGCGGCCGATCTTAAAACTATTTCTACAATATATACTATGAAAAAAGAGTACATATTGTATCGACCCCAAGTAATTGGGATAAAAGTAGGAGAATGATGATTCTTTATATTCTTTCATCTGTATCAAATATACACAGATATTCCGTATAAATGATAATGACTATCATTTCAGCTTCATATATTTCCCACTGTTAGGCTCGAGTCTTCTCCGTAATGAGATGGAAATTGATCTACTATACCACGTTGATCAGACGTGTTGGTATAGGATTTTGTATCGAATTTTCCTTCTCTTCCATGGATGTTATGCGTTTTATATCCCTCAGTCGTCTCTCATTCACTCACGGGTAATATGGGTGGTGAATTGTATCCTTTCTCCGTCACCACACGAAAGTTTTTCATATTACGAGTATATAACATAGCTTAAAAGGATAGTTAGTATTTGAATCTTCTATTTTATGGCCGTGATAAGACATTATACAAATTCTAAAAAGTTGTAACTAAAATTCGAACAAATGAAATATTCATAAATTATAGAAAATAATGTACTTTTTTAAAAAAATTTATTTCTTTATTATTAGTATCATTTTTATTATATTACCTTGCACTAAGGAACATATCTTGATGTCGTGGGATTTTGCATATATAAAATTATGAACACAAATTACACCTAGACTCAGAATAATTCTTTGTGGATTTCACAAAGAATTGTCTCGCCTGAAGATTGAAATTATGACAGTCAGAGCGTCAAATCGGTACTTGGACCATTCAATCATAATTCCATTTGTGCAAGTATTATATTGTTCTACTTTTGTAAGCTTATTTGATAATGAAAAAAATATATATTAAAAAATACATTTCCAAGTTTAAAGCATAATATCTCAATAGATACATTTATGACTATGTGTAACTGTGTATATAAAAAAAACTTATGGCTTGTAGCACTATGTCACTTGTAGCACAACTGGAAGAATCAAAACAATTTTTTATAAACTTATCAAATCTAATCAAAAAAGGGGTCTACGCGTGAATGTAAGCAAAACCAAAATAATGGTCTTTGAAAGAGATGAAGGCAGAACAGATGTAAGAGTAACAATAGGTAATGATGTACTAGAGCAAGTGGATGAATTTATATATCTTGGATGTGGATTTAGCTGAGATGAAAGGTACACCACTGATATAGAGCGAAGAGTGAATGCGGGAAATAGAGTGAATGGAGCGTTGGGGCAACTTCTCGGTAGCCACCACCTCAGTCAGAAGGCACTTGTAGCAATACATAACGCAGTGCTTGTCCCAACATTACTGTATGGAAGCGAGAGTTGGGTATGCAGAAAAGAGTATGAAAACTAATGCGGTCCAAATGCGATCTCTGGGGAAAATCTGTGGAGTTAGGCTGATCGATTGCATTCGTAATGACGACGTAAGAGAGCGAGTAAGTATGGAAAAGAGTATTGGTGTAAAGATGCGAAAGGGAATGCTCCAATGGTTCGGACATGTGGAAAGAATGCCGAACGAACATCTGGTTAATAAGATATACAATGCGAAAGTGGAAGGATGTTGGTACCGGGGAAGACCGAGACTAATCTACCTAGACCAGATCGGTCATGTACTTAAGGAAGGTGGAGTTAAGAGTCTCCAAAACCGGCGAGCGTGTATGAAGAGAATTATGAATGTTGAGGAAGCGAGTGAAGTATGCAAGGATAGAGTTCTCTGGCACTCTGATCTCTCTGCCTACCCTGCAAGGGATATGGCGTGATGATATGTATGTATGTATGTATCAAGTCTAAATACTTAAAAGTATTAATATATAATAAGGAAAGTAGTTATTTTTTGACAGTCTATGTTTTGAACTAATGTTACCTAAATGAAAGGCTCTTGCGAGTCTGGCATGTCTTGCAACTGTGGCTATTAGAATAACACAGACTCACTTGTTTTAAATAGAAATGAAAATTCCATTCATGTAATGGCACTAACTCTACAACTATCACTAATTAGGTACATACCACTTAACAGGTGTAAATATCAGAAGATTGTTTAAAATAACATCAAATTATTTGCTGTTGCTATTTATTAAATTCTGTCTAAACTCTGTGACCTGTTGGGTTGGTCTTGCATTTAAGCACACCCTGCCCGTTCCTTCCAAGGCGGCGGACGACGGTGGTGTACGGCCTCGGACGGAAGACGGTGGTGTAATGTGAGGGTAATTGATCTATTACTCTGGCCTGGCCTATGCCAGGCCAGAGTAGTAGATCATGATCATGAACTATCTCATCAGACGTGTTGGTATAGGTTTTATTTCAAATTTCCCGTCTCGTCGTCGCATATGTTACCTAAGTGTTATAATCCCTACATCGTATTTTACAGTAGTAAAGGATAAGCTGTAGATGCTGAACTATTTTCATACTCCACATCACCACGCAGAAAATTGTCAACACTAAGCCTAAAATCGTATGATACTTACGCACAGGCGTGGAATAAACGCGGCGTTTGTTGCTTGGTTTATACCGTCGCAAAAATTCACAACTCCGGCAAATCCGAGTACATTAAATGGATAATTTCACTTACAAAAACATTAAGTTGGGCTTCTCATTGATTTTACATCAACTTCAAACGTTTATGGAGATTACGCTTCGAAAGAATCAAGTAGAGAAGTTTAAGAATTTGCAGGGATTTGAACACGGTTTTGTGCCAGCATTGAAATCTACACCAGGGATCCCGGTTTTGTGCCAGCATTGAAATCTACACCACCTATGATGCTCGATTGAGCTTTTACTAATATATTCGTCTTAGGTATTATCTTCATCATCATCATCGTCACAGCCCATATATTATGTCCCACTGTTGGGCTCGGGCCTACTCCGTAATCGGAGGAAAATTAACCTACTATACCATGCTGCTCAGACGTTATAGGGATTTGTTTCGTATTTTCCTTCTCTTGCATTGATGTTATATGCGTTTTATATCCGTTAGTTATCTTTTACCACCCACGTGTAAAAAGGGGTGGTGAATTGTTATTCTTACTCCGTCACTACACGGATAATACTCTATTCGGTATTATATATTAAAATACAATAGTCTGAACTATAAATACAATGGTCATAGACCGTTTCAATTACGTGAATGATTGCCAAAGACAAATAAATATTAGTGTCGACTAAATACAAAACTCATGCGAGTCTCGCAAGTCTTGCAACTCTCACTGTTAGAATAACACAAAGTCACTTGTTTTGATAGAAATAACAAATTCAATTAAATTAATAAAATTCTATTCATCTACTGGCATTAACTGTGCAACCATCAATAATTAGGTAAATACCACTTAAAGGGAGTGAGGCTATAATTACACCAATCTATCATAACACTGTATAAAATAATACCCGATTATGAAACGAAAAATGATGTCACAAGCGGGGTTCGAACCCGCACCTATTGGGAATCCGGCCCAACCGTGCTGCCACTTACACCATCGTGAACTATTTTAGGACATGCAAATTTCGCTTCATATTATATCTTACGTCTTCAAGGTGACGTATGCCATCTACCGGACAATGTTTACACATTGTATAGGCTTAATACTTCAAACTTTACAGTTAGAATTGTATTAAACGATGACACAACCTTATTATTCAAATTACTGAATTTTTTAGCATATTAAATTTTTAGCATTTAATATGTGTTATTAACAATCCTTTCTTGTCAAAGGAATCGTTAAATGCTGTCTAAGGGAGCACTGCGAGACTCTTGCAGCGAGTCTTGGTCTTGCATTTGCGCACTACTAAATATAGGCAGGTAATATTGCAAGAGGAGAGAGACTTGATGTGAAAACTTATTGCAAAGTCTTTTAACTAGCGTGGTACAATAAGGTCAGTATCTTTCTCATTGGGAGGAGAAAACTTATCCTAGTAGTGGAACGAATGTGAACCGAGATGATGATGATAATATTCACAGATAGTACTTTTGCTCACTTTCTTAGAGCTACAGGAAAGCAAAGGATTGAAGAAACAGACGCAGGATCAATTGCTTATAATTTTTAGGAAACGGATATGTAGAAATATGTAAGTATGAATTATTCATTATTTTCTGTTGAATCAACATTTGAAATGCTAAGCTATTTATAAAAAAATATTTACGAGTGAAATATACGTATTACCATAATGATGAGACATGACTTCTTATGTTTACGCAAGTATTACACATTTCAAATAAAACTATTTTTACGGATTCCGTCGTTTTGCTATTTGATTTTTAATCGTCCGACGTTTCGTACACATTACATGTTCATGGTCTAGGAAGGACAGTCCTTTCGCGACCATGAACGCTGTCAATCCATTCCAACTACCCTAATAATTAGGTTAGTTGTACATAATCTAAGTGTCAAAAAAATCATCACACGTATTCTCGCCAATATTAGTGACGTTCTACGCGCCATCTGTTAGAAAATATTTTCACATTGTACCGATTTAATTAGTACTCTAACTTTTCAACTAGAGTTGTATAAAGCAATAACACGAACTAATAATAAAAATTATTCATTACTTTTTGTTGATGTATTTAATGAGCTGTGTGTAACCTAAATTGAATGAATTAAATGGATTAGTTAAGGATTTTATGTATTTATCTTCGCTTGCATTGATGTTATCTGCTAAGCTATATATACCTTTTTCTTTCTTTTTTTTTTTTTGCGGCGGGCTACGGAACGGTCACGCCCCACTTATCCGTCCGGGGCGACGGGAGAAGCGGCGCACGACCCCGTAGACCCGCCCTACAATATACCTCTCTACGCATTGCGGGTGGGCCACTGGTACGCGTTCTTTTCTTCAGTGGCCCATCCCGTCTACCCTCACGGGTATCCTCTCGGGTCGACGCCCTGCCATCTCGACTAATATTATGTATCGATGTCAGGGCGTCGTCTTCACGCGGTGGCCTCTCTCCAAGGGTGACCAGACTAATCCCCGGTCCGGTCACCCGCAAGCTATATATACCTTAGAAGTCTTTTACGATAATTATAGGAATTATGTTGCCAGCATATGGAATAGAATTACTTTATGATGTTACTTAATGATTGGCAAGTATTTTTAATTTGTTTATTAAGTATCGTAGCAGACGAGTAAGCCGTCCACCTGATAGTATTTAATATCTCCCTCAAGGACCTCTGTAATAGTTTGCAGGGTCACAGCTAGCTCGCTGTCTATGAAAGATGACATTTAATGATTTGGATACGTGGCTCTCTCATGAACGAAGCGTATTAATAAATTGTCAAAACTCAAATGTTGATTTTTTTAAGAATGTAGTTCTACCCTTAATTCTAGATGGATTTACCACTGGATTTTCTTTTTAATTTTTGAAGCTTCGTATCTAATATATATTTATCTGAATACATTCCAGCTATGAATATTAATAACTGACCATTAAGTTTGAGATGAGAAAATTAGAATAACATAAATAAACCACGTGCCGAGAAGTAGAAGAAGAAAACATATTATAAATTATTTATAAGAGAAGAGAGAGATAAGTTAGAATACAATTTTAAAAGGATACAATAAATAATCTAAATAATTGAAACAATAACAGTTTATAAATTTCTGCCAGTTTCATACATCAGTATGATTTAAAATACTCTTAGGAATGATTTCTAACTAAAGTATATAAGGCTAATAGATTTCACAGTGAGAAATTACAGGTATCCTTTGAAGTACAAACGAGAATGTATGACCGACACAGCGAGCTCTGACCGATATTTAGCCTCACCGTGGCGTGTATCATAAATACACAGTTTAAACTACCAGAGTATAAATCGGACTGGTCGTTATGAAATTTATTATGAACTGTTATGAAATCCCGGTCCGATATACGCTATCGGGTTTAGAGAGCTTATGTATTTCATACACATTAATATTATTTGTATTTTTTATGCATTTACTATAGAAATAGTAAGTAAAGAGACTTCTCGTACCAAGTGCTATAGGTTAAATTTTCATACAGGATAATATTTTTGTGTATTTTGTAAAGTTTGTCATATCACACAAAAAAATAATACTGCGTTTTGTTATTAAAAAAAACAATGAATTCTTAAACGCATCGAAGTCCTTTCTTAAATATAGATCTTTGAACATTTGAGTAGGTATACCAGGCAAGCGCTGTTACCTAATTCCCTGGTACTCTTTATCAAATTTGAATAACTACCATAGAAAAGCAAAACGATTGCT
The DNA here is from genome assembly GCA_905163515.2 of Lymantria monacha. NCBI lineage: Eukaryota > Metazoa > Arthropoda > Insecta > Lepidoptera > Erebidae > Lymantria > Lymantria monacha. The sequence continues at coordinate 30,302,318 of LR991091.1, read as the reverse complement.
TGTATTCGTAATTGGTTATCATACTAGAAAAATAATTGCCACACTTTGATTTGAACCTACATCTACTGAAAATTTGCTCCAATCGTCATGCCACTAAGACGAACGTTGGTTTTCGTATCAATTTCTTTTAAATGCCAACATCTATTACTGACGTTTTTGAGAACTGAATCTGGTATTACTGACTGTTGGGTAGACAATAATTGATTTGTGTTTTATCTTTAATAGTGGTGACCACGCTGTTGGCAGTTTTCTGTCTACAGCCGCGTGCCGGTCCGTCCGGAGTGGTACCACACTCTCGCAAAAGATCGACGTCCGAGCAACGGCAATATGCTGTTGCGCTTCGTTCGGTGAGCGAGAGAGCCGGAAGCCCAACTGGGTGGATTTGGGGTTTATATTGGTAGGCAGCGGCCTAACTATACTCCTGGTATAGCAAAGGTCCATGGGCGGCAGTAACACTTACCATCAGGTGTGCTGCTTGCTCGTTTGCCACCAAAAGCTATAAAAAAATCCTCAAGAGTTACTTTTAGAATAAAAATTACCTACAGTCGCGAACCGGTTTATCTAAGATAGCATTACACTCTTGCAGACAATAGACTTCTGAGCAATGACAATACGCTGTTTGGTTAGCGAGAGAATTGGAATCCCAAATTTCTAAGTGGTTCTTGATTAGTAGACAATAGCTTAAGTGTTCTTCTAGTATCGTATGGGCGGCAGTAACACTTACTATAGGGGATGCTACCCGAAAGAATAACCCGCCGGGCTGGCCACGGATGGCAAGGAAACGGTACTAGTGGCCAGCCCAATGGTGATGAGGAGGAAATACGATAGGTTATGGGCCACGGGCTGCTCCCCTGGAACCGGGCGGCGTGTGTCCGGACCATAGCCTTCCAAAAAAAAAACACTTAACAGACCAGGCTTCAGGCCATCTGCATGGTTGTTGCCGTCGTATTAAAAAAAAAGAATAAAGTCTCATTTATAAATATAATTATATATATTCAGAAGATCTTTATATAAGTTTTTATTTTTGCTAAAATAAAAAAAAAAGATATAACAAATGAGGAAGTTGGAAGTTAAGTACAATATCCCTGTCAATTACTCGGCTAAAATTCCCCAGTAACGAAGTGGGGAAACTTTCCTTATTATGATAATACGAGAAATAATAAAGACTTGACGGATAGCACATTGTATTTTGAGCAAGTCATCGTCTTATGAACGTTCGTCTGATGCTGGATTCAAATTTAAATTAATGTGGGTTTCTATTTTTGTTTAAAAAAATGTTATTAAATCATTTTTTTTATTGCTTATAGTAGTAAACAAACAAGCACCATACCTGAGGGTAAGCTTTAAAGACGCTCATGGACCTTTGAAATACCAGAGGTACAGTTAGGCCGCTGTCTACCAATAAAAACCAAAACCCACGCACGCGCAAATTGTCACTATTAGGATTTTTTTTATTGCTTATGGTGGCAAATGAGCAAGCAGCATACCTGATGGTAAGTGTCACTGCCACTTATATATATGTATAGCTTAGGCCGATGCCTACCAATAAAATCCCCAAGCTGTTGTGATTCCGGCTCTCTCGCTTACCGAACGAAGCGCAATAGCACATTGCCACTACTCAGACTTCGATCTTTTGCGAGATTGTGGTACTACCCCGGACGGACCGGCCCGCGGCTGTAGACAGAAAACTATCAACAGCGTGGTCCTACCACTATAGAAACACAACATTCAGATGTTGATTTTCTGCGAGTATAGTACTACCCCGGCTGGACCCGCCCACAACTGTATATAGAAAATTGTCAACAGGGTGACTCTATGAGTATTAAAAGATAAAACCCCACTATAAGAAGAGGAGCCTACTATTAGAAAATAAGAATAAATTTTAGATATCGCATACGGTAATTATAATTATATTTAAAAAAGTTTCGGTATAAATAAACCTTCATCCGACGAAAAGTAATACGAAACTTTATTGATATCAACTTCGATACGGAACAGGCGGCATTGTCTATGTTGCTTTTTTTTTATTTTATTTAATGCTAGCAAACCAAGCCCATTGGTTTGTTTGTAGTAGTCGATATACTGCAGCGCCGGCTAGTGGCGAGTTACGTCAATAGCATCATCGTACCGGGGGAGACCGAGACTCACCTATCTAGACCAGATTGGTCACGTACTGAAGGAAGGTGGAGTCAAGAGTCTCCGAAACCGGCGAGCGTGTATGAAGAGAATTATGAATGTTGAGGAAGCGAGTGAAGTATGCAAGGATAGAGTTCTCTGGCACTCTGTTCTCTCTGCCTACCCTGCAAGGGATATGGTGTAATGTATGTATGTACTATTTAAGCTTGTAATGTGTCCTTTCCATGAGTGGAGAAATAAATTCTTTTTCTTCTTTCTTTCTATCTTTTCTTTCAATTACTTGGGATCGACGCAATATATACTCTGTTCCCATCGCACATATTACAACAGTGTTGACAATAGTTTTATGATCGGTCATCTGTCTAATGCCAACCCTTGAGAACGCAAATATTAACCAGCACCAGATAAAGTTCATCCAGGTTTATGTTAAACTGCCGAGCGGACCACCGAAGACAAAGATCGGGTACTGGTGGCCCGCTCGCACGGCGAAGAGAGGAGAGTTGCATGGTGGGTCTATGAGGTCACGCACCGCCACTTCCGTCACCCCGGACCAATTTGGCGGCGCGCGACTACGTCCATAGTCCACCGCAAAAAAAAAATAAGGTTTATTTTAAGCTTTTAGTCATCTATTACGATACCGACAAGCAATCCAAGGCTAGTCATTATTCATAGCCGCTACTACACATCAATTTACACAACTAATGATATTAGTAAATGCAATCAAGATATTAGTAAAGGCACAAAAGATATTAGTAAAGGCATTAAAGATATATATTACAAAACAATTATTGTTGATCCACTCTATTTCAACGTATATATAAGCCTCGATTATATTTTAATTCAGCACTTGGCAAGTATTGAAACGTTCTTTACTTTGACTCACATTTTCTCCCTCAAGGGGTAGATAGAAATGTAATACATGTGTGTAAATTGAATATAGGTGAGACATGCATTTTTGTCCGTCCATGAAAACAGTGACATCGCTAGGTCATAATTGGCAGTTAGGTTAGTGATAGTAGTTTGATACTATAAATCATCATCATTTTCCTGCTCTTTTCCCAATTACTTGGGGTCGACACAATATGTACTCCTCTTCCTACATATTGCAAAATTTATTGGCAATAATTTTATGACCGACCCCCTGCCTGACGTCAACCCTCCTTGGGAATGTAATTGTTGACCAAACGGCATCAGGTAGTGTTGGCTCAGGTCAAAGTAAGTCGTTTTTTACGACAGTCACGAGCAAAGTAAATAATTTGGTAGTATTCGTAGCCACTACCACACAGCTATAGTAGTTGATACTCTATGTAACCGAATAAAAAGCTGCTGCGTATTCTCTTGATGATTCCACATCAAAATTTTAAAACTATTACGAAATTATAAAATAAAAAAAGCATTTTAACAAAAAAAATTAAACAGCCGAAAAAACTGAAAAGCTAAAAATAAAAAACTAATTTGATTTGTACACCTAAATAATTTTGAGTCTGCATCGGAGGTAATTTAGTGATCATTGTTCATTAATTGTTTGGCGCCTTCAGCTTTTTCGGTGTTTTTTTTCTTTGTTAAAAAGTTTAATTTTATATTTTTTTGTGGCTATAATAAAATCTGTGAAAAAACTATAAATCATTTCTTGTTTTTCTACCCTTCAGGTTGGATTTTTTCCCAAATTTATATGGGCCAACTTTGGGGCATTTCTTGCCTCTTTCTAATAAAAAAAAATCAAAACAGACTACTCCATAAAAATCTGTGCGTGGTCATACATAATATAAAAAAAAATATATATATATCGACTTGACAACATGCTCTATTTTATTATGCACTGTAAAATAGTGAGATAACTAGTCTTCATTTATAATTTATTGTTGTGACCTAAAATATGGTTAAAAGGATACTATCATTAGGGCTAAGAATATTATATTAATAGCAATTCCTACGCACGATTAGTTTGATCGTTAGCCTCTTTGTGGGCATAGAAATATACGCCATCTTAATCTATATTCTAAATACTAGTTGATCCTGTCTGCTATGTATGCCGTAATATATCTAATTCTTTAGACGACCCATTATTATTTTCTTTATTAACACATTTTTCTTTATTAACTCAGAACTACTTAATACAATTCTAAATGTAATATAAAAATAATATATTTCAAAATATAAAAATTTTATTGACCCACTGGCAACGAATACAGGTACCGCCGGTGGTTAAGGCTCCAAAGAGAGAAACTTTCTCACTATGCGTGCCATATTGAGTAACACTGACTTCTGCATTAGACCCCCCTATCCAACCTAATCTTGTAATCCCACAAGAATGTCACTCAGTACGGTCCTGTACTATTGCATACAACGACACACTGCCAACTCCCCTCGGGAACGTTTGGATATCCAATGGAATGAATGAATCGACAAGATTCGACAAGCAATGTGGTTTGCCCACTGCTACTGCAATGGGCTAATTCTCCGAACTAAGTCAGTTACACCGTTCTTCAGGATTTGCCGGCTTTTATCACGTAAAAAAAATCTCAAGCAAAACCGTCTCTATAGTATTTTAGGCGACTTTGAGTCTTTATATGATTCCGACATTTAGAAACAACGTTTCAGTTTTATAAATCATTTTATAAATCGGTGTATTACTAATAGAACCTTCAAAATACCAACAATATAGACATCACCGCAACAACTATTATTTTCTATTTTACATAATTTCATTGAATGCCCTCCGGCTTAATAAATCGAAATTATATCTATGTGCTACAATTTAAACTTAAACTCGATTAGTTAAAGTTGAAAATGGTTTACAATGTTAACAATTAAATAAATTGCCGAGCTGACAAATATATTAATGGTTGTATTGATTGAGTTTTATGACGACACGCTATGGTTCCAACGGTGAATGGTGATACGCGCTATCTCGAATTTATGAAAACTTGAATATTTATATTCCATTTCTCTATTTAGCCGATTTCTTTATACTGATCTGCGTGAAGAAGTTTTACTTATAGTTAACTAAAAGGAGTAAATAATTAATACTATATCTTCAAGAGCCAGTCTGACATCTTCCCAAATCCCCCTATTTTTTTTTAATTAACTTTGTAAAGAAAATTAAACGATTCCTATATCTTTCTGATGAATTAACCTGTGTATGGAAAGCTTTGTGTAAGAATTTATATTCAGTCAACAGACGCCTTACATAATTTATGAATGGCCCCCAATCAGAAAGTCTAAATCCGAAAATAGGAGATCAAAAAAGTACAAATACTGACATTTTCTTTTTGGCTTATTTGTGTTATTCTATTAGATTCGAAGCTCCTCAATAATAAGAAAGAAATTGAGTTTTAAATCGTACGGGGCTTTTAAATAGGGTTTCATCCGGAAGTTTCCTTTTCTTGTAGTAATTTTATCAGCTTAAACACCCGTTAGAAAGGCATTATATTCTTGTAATCATCATCACACGAAGGATTTATATGCAAAAACTAGATCCCTCTCACATCAGTAAAATTGTTGAAATTAAGTTAGGACCTTTTGCCAGTTTCTAGTCAAGCTAATAATTTTAGTAATATTTCAAATTATTGTATATTCGTAAAACCTTGTGACATATATATGTATATTAGTACTAGTTATTATATTGTGGAATGATGGTTTGATTTTTGTATACCGCGACCCCATGGCGGTTGCATCGAATGGTGTCTGCCAACATTAACCAGATCATCAATTGATTAATTACTAAACTCATAGATTTGTTAGATTTTATATAGAAAATATATGCCACTGTTATCTTTATGAAACATATCAGCACTACGAGAAGAAAGAAGTTTATTGTTGCGGAAAAATTCTAATTAATACGCCTGAAGTCATCCTAACTGAGGCTACGAGAGATCCGACTGGGAATTAGAACACCATTCGCAAAGGAGCTCATCGTGTATGAGTTTTACCTCTTTATTGGCTGCACGTCGATGAGGGAAGATACACAAAAAGTAACAAATTGTTCAGCTCCAGAGCTTTTTCCAGAGGTTCTTCGCTCCAAATGTTAAAACAAGTTGAAGCCAGACCATAGTCTGTCAAATAAAAAAAAATCTAATGCAAATCTAATAATTCAGTACATGTTTAATTCAATCTTAGCACCATGATAAGAGTTTTAAAGTAAAAAAAATCTCATCTTCATCATCTCTCATCATCGTTCACGATGACCTTTGATCTACCAATTAATCAACAATTCATCTGCATAGATTTCGTAGTGGTTAAAATACCGATCTTCCGTGCCACTGCCGTGGGTTCGATTTTTACGCAAGACAATACTTTATGCGACCCATAAAGTGTTGTTCTGAGTCTGGGTGTAATTTGTCTGTGTTAATTATAATATATGTTTGTAAAGTCCCCCGCAATACAAGGTAATTGCAAGCAAGGTTTCTAAGTGCAAGGTGGTAAATAAAAAAAATATATTTCACATATTTATATATAAGATTCTAAAGTAAAACCTACGCTTAGAAAGACACGCAAGATATAATAAGAATTTACTTAATATTTTAATAATATTTGTAATTTTATTAAATTTTTATTATCTGTAATACCTAATAAAGTTTTAATTATAAAATAAAAACTATTTCTACACATTATATTGCCTGACCATGAACGTTGTAAGTACGGGAAGGGAAGTGTTCGAAAAGTCAGGAAATTAAAAATCATTTACAAACGCTATAGAATCTTGCTTAATTTTAAATGTGTAATAATCGCGTAAAGATCAAAATCTAGTATTTTTAAATTACTGAAAATTAGCATTTAATATGCTTGACTATTTATAAAAACCCGATTACGAGCGAAAAAGTGTCACAAGTGGGATTCGAAGCCACAACTAATTGAAAATCCGTTCCAATCGTGCTACCACTTACACCATCGTGAACTATTGTAGGGCATTCAATTCTCGCATCGTATTATATTCTCGTCTTTAAGGAGACGTGTGCCATCTACCCGATAATGTTTACACATTGTACAGACTAAATACTTCAAACTTTGCAGTTAGAATTATATTACACGATGACACAACGCGGTTATTAAAATTACTGAAATTTAGCATTTAATATGCTTGATTATTTATAAAAATCGGGTAATCGGGTTTTATATATAATCTTGTACTTTTTTATTTAATTTCATCATCATCATCATTCTCCTACTCTTATCCCAATTACTTGGGGTCGATACAATATGTACTCCTCTTTCATAGTATATATTGTAAAAGTTATTGGCAATAGTTTTATGACCGCCTGCTAGACGTCAACCCTCCTTGGGAACGTAATTGTCGACCAAACGGCATGAGATGGAGTCTGCCTAGATTGTTATAAGGTTCTTAATCGTCTTTTACGACATCCACGTGTAAAGTAAGGGTTGGTAGTATTCGTAGCCGCTACCACACAGCCAGTGTAGTGTAGTATTTAATTTATTTCGTTAATAATGTCATAAAGTTTAACTAGAAATTAAAAAACGCCATTTATAAAATTTACTATTTCAAGTACTGTGAACCTTGCCGGGTTATATAGTGTAAATATAAATCACCATCAAGTTTTAGTTTTGCATATATATTTCCTTAATTTCCTCCGGTATCTCTCAAGTACATCGCTACAAAATAAAAATAACAACATATTTAAACAAGTATCATTAACCGTGGATATTATAAGTATATTACTAGTCATTAAATTTGAATAATATATGCTTGGTTATTGTGTATAGATAATTGCATATATTTTACATGTATGAAATTTGAAAAATATTCATAAATATCCGTATAGTAACAGTATGAGCATACAATCTAGTACCACGCGATATTTGTATTAAATTAGCAAAATCCATTTATAATAGCCCGATTACACAATTATTATGATACTAGCTCCACCCGCGTAAAAGGTTACTTTCCTAAAGATTTTCATCTCCTATTTTTATTTTACCCCTTAAGGAGTATAATGACATATTCATTTATATCTAACCAATGGCCTAAAAATAAGTTTCAAGCTTCTGGCTTTAAAAATGACGATTATTACTTACAACTTTTCATCCCCCTTTACAACCCTTTTTTGCATTAAAAAGTAGCCTATGTACTTTGTCAGGTTCTAGACTGTCTGTGTAACAAATTTCATTCAGATCAGTTCAGTAGTTTTGGCGTAAAAGAGCGACAGACAGACAGACAAACAGAGTTACTTTTGCATTAATAATAATATATTAGTAAGGATTAATACCGATTAATACAATTCTAACTGCAAAGTTTGAAGTATTAAGGCCATACAATGTGTAAACATTGTCGGGTAGATGGCACACGTCTCCTTAAAGACGTAAATATGATACGAAGCGAGATTTGAATGTCCTACAATAGTTCACGGTAGTGTAAGTGGCAGCACGATTGGGCGGGATTCCCAATAGGTGTGGGTTCGAATCCCACTTGTGACATTACTTTTCGCTTCGTAATCGGGTTTTTATAAATAATTAAGCATATTAAATGCTAAAATTCAGTAATTTCCCACTGTAATAAATGTCCCACTGTTGGGCTCGGGCCTCCTCCGTAATGGGAGGCAAAATAACCTACTATACCGCGCTGGTCAGACATGTTGTTATAGGGTTTTGTTTGAAGTTTTCCTTCTCTCGCATAGATGTTATATGCGTTTTATATCCCTTAGTCGTCTCGTACGATCACCCACGGGTAAGATATGGGGTGGTGAATAGTGTTCTTACTCCATCACCACACGGAAACCATTTAGGCAACTGGTGTCTAATCCTTGACTTTAGGAATGAATAAATCTTTCTTTTTGGCATGCTATGTTAGACTATACAGTACGTCCAAACCATCCGGAGTGAGGAAAAGGCAGCATACAGTTCCATAATCCTCATGGCCTACCCACCGCCATTGAGCTGAACACTGATATCGATTCCTTGACATTCGTAACCGGCTCGGCGGGTTACCCTTTCAGGTACTATGCCCATCAACGCCCCAGTAGCAAGTGATATTATTGCTGGAGTATTGCGCGTACTAATCCCCGGTTCATCCACCCGCAAGGAATGGTTAAAGTACATCTATCTATCTATATTGCTTTAAGTTAAAAGCTAAGTATCAAATATCAACGATAACATTCTCCAAGGTTCTTTCAAGATTTTAGTTACCTATTTTTTCTATTTGGAGAGTCTTGGAGATTCCAACTTGGAAACAAATTCATATATATATATACTGAAACCCGATATTTGAAATGCACTCATAATTTATATCTACCATTTATATAACCCGACTGAATAAAAAATACATTCTGTGCCCTTACACATATCCAATTCTTTGGTATCCTCAATTTGAATGTATAACCAAAAATATAATATAAAGAGCAAAATTGAACTGAAACGCGAATATTTACAAGTGAACATGGCAATTTCTCGTCCAAATATACGTGCAACACTCTATGCGAAATTAAAATTGGCTTGGGGCCAATATAATCTTACTGTGAGCCGGTATTTATCGCCTGGGATAGGGCAGGATGGGGAGGCATTATGAAAATCAGGAATGGAAACTAAGCTTATCTGATGTGAATATTTTTGTCTTGACTGTCGTGTTTCAGTTATTTTACGGTTTTAGTGTCGGAAATACTTTCATTAGTTATCTTTTTTCTGATATTGTGAAAGTAAAACCTCTGAAAATCTACATCTCATCAGTGACTTATATATGCCTCTTGTATAGACTAAAGCCTACTCCAGTAATGGACGGATGTAGATCTAATTAAAAACGCTGATCAGACGCTTTCGTATGTTTCTAATCTTGCTTCTTTTGCAGTGTTATTAACTACTCGTATCCCTTAGTTGACTTTTACTATCACCCATAGGAAAGGAAAGGGCTTTGATACATTTCTTACTAAACGGACACTTTACTACACGGACAATAAATAATTTTAATTGTGTTCTAATCTTTTTGTAATTTTAAGTTCTGTTCGGTGAAGAGTGTAGTATACAGTGGTGTAATGCCGCAGGTGGGTAGATTTTGTAAGCGCGTCGTCCCCACGTTTTTAGCCGACAAATGTAGAGGGTAAAATAATGCTGAAGGTAAAATAATCCTTGAAGTCGAAAAAACCTAATTATACTAAACAATTGCTCATCATCATTACAGCTGATATACGATCCCTGCTGGGTTCGAGTTTTTTTCGCAATGTCATGGCATGGCAATGGCATTTGATCTACCATACACTAGATCCGAAGTGTTAGTGTAGGATTTTATTTTAAGTTTTTATTCCGCATAGCTGTTACTTCCATATCATATCCTTTAGACGCCTTTTACAATGCCCATGGGTAAGATAGGGGATGGTGAATCGTATTTTTCTCCACTATCACAGGGAAGTTATCATTGCTGTCTTATGGTAATCTATTTTTAAAAATGTAGTACTTAGCGGTTCGAAAATTATTGTAATTGCTCTATACTAAACTGAGTATTGCTGGGCGTCGATGGATGCAGACGGCACAGAACCGCACTCTGTGGCATACCATGAGGGAGGCCTATGTCCAGCAGTGGACGGCGATGGGCTGAAATGATGATGATGATGAAACTGAGTATTATTACTGTATTTTTCCGTGTGGTGACGGAGTAAGAATATAATTCACCACCCCCTATCTTACCCGTGGGTGATCGTACGAGATAACTAAGGGATATAAAATGCATATAACATCCATGCGAGAGAAGAAAAACTCGAAACACGTCTGACCAGCGTGGTATAGTAAGTCACTTACCCTTCCGTTATGGAGGAGGCCTGAGCCCAACAGTGGGACATATATGAGCTGAGATGATGATGATGAAACTGAGTATTTAGAAAATATAATATAGTAACATGAATATAGGTTAGTCTAATGGTCATGCTGCTGATAGTTTTCTGCTTGAAATTATAAATGGCTAGTTCGTATGGCACACTCTCGTAGACATTTGACGTACGTACTGTAGCAATTTATTATTACGCCTAATCTCATAAGTGAAAGAGATGGAAGCTTAAACTTTTACAGTAAGCAACGACATGACTCTGCCTTCGACATTGTAGAGGTTCCTTATTTTACTCATGGGTGATCGTAAGAGACGATTAAGAGATACAAAACGCATATAACATCTAGGCAAGAGAAGAAAAACTCGAAATAAATTCTTATACCAACACGGCTGATCAGCGTATTATAGTGGATCGATTTCCCTCCCATTATGGAAGAGGTTCGAGCCTAACAGTGAAACATATATGAGCTGAGATGATGAGATGATTGAATCAATTCCAAAGCATCTTTAACAATACTATTCACTTTCAAAACCACTTACTTTGCTCGTGGATATCGTAAAAGACGACTAAGAGCCTTATAACGACCTGGACTAATTCCATCTGATGCCGTTTCATCAACAATAGTATTTCCAAGGCAGACGTCAGGCAGGTGGCCGCTCATAAAACTATTACCAATAACTTTTGCAATATATATTAATATTTATAATAGTGGTAGGACCACGCTGTTGACAGTTCTCTATTTACAGCCACGGGCCGGTCCGTCCGGGGTAGTACCTCGCTCTCGCAGAAGATCGACGTCTGAGTAATGGCAATATGCTACTGCGCTTCGTTCGGTGAGCGAGAGAGCCAGAAGGCCAACTGGGTGGGTTTGGGGATGGTAATGATAGACTAGCTATACCCTTGGTATAGCAAAGGTCCATAGGCAGCAGTGACACTTACCACCAGGTGTACTACTCGCTCGTTTACCACCATAAGCAATAAAAAAATACGAAGTAAGAGGAGTACATATTGCATCAACCCCAAGTAATTGGAATGAGAGTAGGAGAATGATGTTGTTCACTTTCAAAAACATATTATAAAGCAGCAGTTTTGAAAAACGGCAGTTATACTCTGTGAGGCTCGCATACATCTAAAATAAAACTGTAATGTAAGAATTAGAAAACTTTATTTCCATCATCATCATCAGTTCATATGTCTATTAGTGGCCTTACATCTCTTAATAGTCTTATACACTCGCTGGCAATAAAGGTGGAGGTGAATTGTGTTCTTATCCCATCACTAGAAGAGCAAAAATTTTTATGTATTGCTTTATAGCATATCGTATCTGTTATAATTAAATACAAGAATATAAAAATGGTGGTAGAATAATATTGTATTTAATATGTTATTGGAGTTGACGTAATGTTTAATGTTATTCCATAGTACATATTGCAAAAGTTATTGGCAGTAGTTTTTTGACCAGCCGTCTGCCTGACGTGACTCTTTATAAATATAATTATTGACCAGGTAACATCAGTTGAAGTTGGTTTAGATTGACATAAAAGTCTTAGTCGTATTTTACAACATTCATAAGCGAAGTAAGGTTTGGCCACCGAAGTTAAAACCGAGTACCGGTGGTCCGCTCGCACGGCGAAGAGAGAAGGTTTTACGGTGGGTCTATGGGGTCACGCGCCGCCTTTCCGTCACCCCGGACCAATTAGGCGGGGCGAGACGCATCCATAGCCCACCGATAAAAAAAAAAAAAGCTAAGTAAGGGTTAGTAATTTTCGTCGCCGGTACACATAGCAACCAGTGATAGCAATTACTGGCGATTATAATAATAAGCCACGGTTAACTTCATTACATTGAATTGCATGACGGCCTGGAAAGCCACGATTCGCGCAGACAGACGCATCCAAGCGCTGCCGCTGATTTCAGGTAAGACGAGAATCTTAGTGAGGGAAGTTACGAAACTACCACTGTAAACCACAATACAAAATATGCTGCTGTGTTTATTTTTAGGCTTTAAATATAAGCGGTTAATACCATTGTAAGAAAAGAAAATACCTGTTTGATGAAAAGAGAAAAATCTCTTATGGTAACGATGCAGAAATACCGTATTCTGTCATCGCCTCGTAACATGGGCGTATAAAAAAAAATCAAACCGCCTTACCACCATTTACGGCAGACGACGGATAAGCAACGCACGGTCTCATAAATCTACCATATCCACTGTTTTGTCATTGGATTGACCACTGATAGTCCAGCAGGTTCCTTTCAGGTACGGTCTCTGTCGACACCCTGACAATAGACAACAGTGTTGCTGGGGCATTGCCCTTACATGGTTGCCTTCTCTGCGCGAATCAAACCCCTGTCCACATATAAACCACCTGCCAGGCGTGATAATTATAACTTTATTTCCTTATTATCAAAGAAAAAAAAAACAAAAATAAAAATTAATAGTAAAAGATTTATTTTCTTCTAAAATTTTATGTGCTGTAAAATTATCTGACTTTCACGTTAGTTGATAAATAAACCTGTATTACAAAAGTCAAAGCAGAAGGAAAACTAACAAGAAAAGCTAATGCCAAATCATTTCCTTATAAGAAACAGCAGGAAGGGAAGAGCCGATTTTGTTCCTACTCCATCTTCACAAGGAATAACAAATTTTATATGCATACATATGCAAAGCATAAATTTACATATAAATGCATAAATATGTAGAATCTTAAGCGTCAAGGTAAATGCACTTTTCATATCCATTGTGCCGGCTTACATTAACATATAAAATTTTAATAGAATATTCATGAATTCATTTATCGGTTTATTTAGTGACAGTCACTATATCATTGCTTTAAAGGCTCTACTGTTGATTGTACTATGGCTTTCATAACTGGGTCGTGTATATTTTATTTATATTTTTATTTTTTAAAAACTACACTAAGGTAATAATCATTTTATTGCTGAGGGCTTAACAAGCATGATACATAATCCTCTGAAGTGATGTAGTGAGAATACAATTCTCCCTTTATTACCCGTGGGTGTCATAAAAGAAGTTTAATATCCCTTAATCATGATTGATATGTCATTACATCTCTCCGTGTGGTAACGGAGTAAGAATACAATTCACAACCCCCTATCTTACCCGTGGGTGATCGTAAGAGACGACTAAAGGATATAAAACAATAATAATAATAATCTTTATTGAACACTAAATACATATGACAGTTTTACAGAGATGTCTCTGCCTCTTGAATTAGGTAATACCTGTGTTTCAAGAGACAGTTCCTTCCCAAAATACATAAATCTTGAACATCAAATTATTTTACAATATAAGTAATGAAGTACATTATAAGTAATGAATACAAATAAAATGAATAGAAATATATCTCTTACGTATATCTTACGTATAAAACGCATATAACATCTATGCAAGAGAAGAAAAACTCGAAACAAAACCTATGCCAATACCATATATAATAACTATATATATATATAATATGTGGAGGAGGCTTGAGCCCAATGGTGGGGCATATATGGCTGAGATGATAATGATGATGATGATATGTATTTAACATGCAAGAAAATTAAAAATATCAAAATTAAACCCGTATAACAAACTGTCTGACGAGCGTGGTAGAGTAGGCAGTAGGCTAATTTCCTTATCCCTGTGGGATACGCTCGATCTCTCATGGCGACGCCCTGACGGCGAAAGCTGTCGGGGCGTCGACAAGAGAGGAACCCGTAAGGGTAAACTGCCGGCCGGGCCACCGAAGACAAAGATCGGGTACCGGTGGCCCGCTCGCACGGCGAAAAGAGGTGTTTGCAGGGCTTATCCATGGGGTTGCGCGCCGCCTCTTTTGTTACCCCGGATGGATTTGTCGGGGCCCGACCACATCCATGGTCCACCCTGAGGAAAAAAAAAAGGGCTAATTTCCTTTTCCCTGTGGGATACGCTCGATCTCAGCAGTGGGATGTGATGATGACGGTAACAAAGTATTTTCCTGTGTGGGAATGGTTAATCACTACGTTATCTATCGGTATATCAACTAACTCTCCATTTTTAAGTTAAAACTGATCTGAATAGAAATCTTCTACTATCTTTTTATTTCAATGTTCAACACATAACCGCGAGTATGAACAATCAGCACATCACATTCTCTGGGAGTTCGATCTCTGGTGTAACAAGCGCGACATTATGTTAGACAGTTTACAAGTCACATCTGGAGTAGTTTACTATACGGATCTTGTAGCAACTCGAGAAATTTCCGTGCGTTTAACCGTTTCTGCCATACCTATTACTGCAATCAATCTTAAGGCTCACATATAGGCCCCGTTAAGTTATCCCGTATACGTAGTGCCGTACTGCTGCGCTTATCGTAGCTGTACAACCCTTTACTTATTGGCTGACTAGTCAATATTGCTTTCTGTCGCCCGCTTTGCCTGGGAGGGAAGTGGAATCACTCTTTTCCAACACCACCTCTTTAACTTTTCTAATTAAATTTGTTGCGGGTTCCAAGAAAATTAAAATCATCTCCCAGGACTGGCTGAGGGTCAATCCTCGGTGTCATTTATGATGACCATTGTGGATCCTGGCTTACAGAAGTTACAATGGTGTGTGGTGAAATTAATGTGTGGTGGGATTAGTCCCAAAAAAAATATCTTTTTATTTCAATTTCTCTTCACTTTTATGTATTCTTATCTCCTGGCTAGAGAATTCTTTACAATATGGAAATTGGTCTAGTATACCATGCTGACTATCTGAATTGCTATATAGTTTTACATACATACATACATATCATCACGCCATATCCCTTGCAGGGTAGGCAGAGAGAACAGAGTGCCAGAGAACTCTATCTCTGCATACTTCACTCGCTTCCTCAACATTCATAATTCTCTTCATACACGCTCGCCGGTTTCGGAGACTCTTGACTCCACCTTCCTTCAGTACCTGACCGATCTGGTCTAGGTAGGTTAGTCTCGGTCTCCCTCGGTACCTACATCCTTCCACTTTCGCATTGTATATCTTCTTAACCAGACGTTCGTTCGGCATTCTTTCCACATGTCCGAACCATCGGCGCATTCCCTTTCGCATCTTTACACCAATACTCTCTTTCATACCTACTCGCTCCCTTACGTCGTCGTTACGAATGCGGTCGGTCAGCCTAACTCCACAGATTTTCCGAAGAGATCGCATTTCGACCGCATTAATTTTACTTTCATACTCTTTTCTGCATCCCCAACTCTCGCTTCCATATAGTAATGTTGGGACAAGCACTGCGTTATGTATTGCTACACGTGCCTTCTGGCTGAGGTGGTGGCTGCCGAGAAGTTGCCCCAACGCTCCGTTCACTCTATATAGTTTTATATATAGTTTTATATATCTAGATTTTCATTCCTGCTTCTGGTATTGAATCTCACTATCTAAGTCAGGCCTCTGCTCAGTGGCTCCCGATGTCAAGAAATCGATACTAGTTAGTCCAAATCACGATGATATGGAGCCCTCTGTTCACCCAGTATAGTCCATCCATCTCTGCTGCGGTTTGTCATACTCGAACCTAAAAAAATACTATTGCCCCATCTACATCTTACTCTAGTAGCAGTCATACTTAACAAGTTTGATGGTTCTATTTATATTTAGACTGCTCTGATAATTATTCTGTATAGGAATCAAATCCAGGTCACGCAGAAAAAGCGTAAGATACTTAAACCTCTGTTATTTTTGTAGTAGAAACAATAAAAAATACGAGTATACAAATTATTTGCATTAATAGCGTTATTTTGTTTTCTTTATTTTCATGAAATTAGTTAAATGGAATTAATTAAAACTTAGATGACAAATTAATTAATGCTCAGGCATTAAAAAATAGGAAATAAATATTCAAAAGAAATTGACGCTTGAAAATAATTACACTAATAACAGTCATGAAAAATCTATCCATACAAATACCTAATCAATTTCAAAAAAGATTTTCAGCAAGCCTAAATAAAAAAAATCTTTAGTTAGTACTAATAAGATAAAATAGATGGCGTGGTAATAAAATTTCCTCCGAAAACATAACCTCTAAATTGGTGTCTACAGAGGTAATGTACGGTGAGACAAGGGTCTATTTAGTCTTGTCGACTTACTTATATAATTGTATTGGCGCTAAGCCAGCGCAGTACAGTTTCATCTCTAAATGGCTACGTATATAATTTTTATTACACCGCTTATGTCCAAATTCTTGTTGTGGTAAGATAGTATGATATGTCAACATTATATTACGACGCCAAATAATCTTACTTGATCGTAGCCTGTATTTTAAAATAATAATAATTTTAAGTTTTCTTATTGTCATAAAAATTAAAAATCATAAAAATAAAAAGTTTATTATAATTTCATTAAACATACATTTGAAATAAAACTACTTTTACTGATTCTATCGAATACAGTAAAAGCTCCATATTCGCGCTTCCCTCATTCGCGTTTTTACTATTTGCGGATTAAAAAAATGCTACTCAATTCCTATATTCGCGGCTAAAAATTTCTTTATTCGCGGATCTAATAAGTACATACATAATAATAAAAGGATACTAATAGGTATCCAACCCAATATCCTTTGTAAATGCCGTCAAATCGACTAATAAAAAAAGTAAAATAGATCTTATTATAATTTTGCCTACGAAGTCTTATTTTTAATAGGCAAATTGCTAATGCGACTGCTGCGTATCAGTCTGAATTGAAAGCTTTTAAAAACTAAAGCAAGAAAAAATTACAAAATTCTTCAAATCATTTAGGCAATGGTTTTTAAACATTTTGATTAATTATCTTAAGGCTTAGGAAGCCTTAAGATAATTATAATCGAAATGTTCAAAAACTTCAATTAAATTGATTTTTCATATATTTTTGTTTTGTCACCTAGGAACGTATCCCCTATAATCCCATATAAATTACCATTACATATTCACGGTTTCTGTATTCGCGGCATATTTATGGGCCACGTACTCCGTGAATAAAGAGCTTTTACTGTATTATATATACATCCGTAAAAGTAGTTTTATTTTGAATGTGTAATACTTGCGTAAACATCAGGATCATACATACTTATTTGAATGTAATTTATGACTATATTTATATTATATATAATTCAAAAACTCAAACACTTTCTTTAAATATTTGAAATAATTTAACTCAATTCTTGAACGTTGATGATTCATTAAAACCATTTTATCTAATGAACCAAACTCAAGACGTTCCTATTTGTAGCTTTAAAGATTTTGTTACTTACCCGACGATTTCATTATTATGGAATCATTTTAATAATTGCTGAAGTTTCATATTGTATGGCGATATATTTCTGATATAGGGTCGATACCCTATATAGAATAGCGATCTATTATTTATTTTCCCATAGCAGTCGTAAAACGAGCTAAGAGAGCACCAGGCGAACAGAAAATTCCACAACATCCATTGCGATCGCAAAACCTCTCGACAAACGTGGATATATATATATATATATATATATATATACATATATATATATATATATCCTTATATAAAACTATAACTAATAAATAAGATGTATTATCCAAAAAAATATCCGCGTGATGACGGAGTAAGAATACAATTCACCAAGCTCTTAGCCGTGGGTGATCGTAAGAGACGACTGAAGGACATAAAACGTATATAACATCTATGCAAGAAAAATAATATTCGAAACAAAACGCTATACTAACACGTCTGACCAGCATGGAATAGTTCGTCTACTTCGCTCCCATTACGGAGGAGGCTCGAGCCCATCACTGAAACATCTATGAGATGAACCAAAAAAATATTATATTCTTGAAAAAGAAAATTTTTAGATTAATATATATCTAGTTTTATGTGTATTTTAATATATTAAACGCAAATTTAATTTGTCAAAAATTAATAAAATAAAGATTTTTTTTTTCTGCGAAGAAGTGTATAAACTATTTAACTCATTAAACATTTGTTTTTTAAATTGATGATAAAATTGTTACTTTGACATGCCGAAGTGCACTTTATCCTATATTTCGATAAATGGTGTACTGCAAAGCTATTATACAGCATCAAATTACACGCATCGTAAATTCTATTCTACTACTCGTATATACTTTTATAAACGTTTGCAGTTTACATTTTAATATAATTTTACAAACGTTTGAACTTAAACATTATTTAATGGAAAATTTTCTGCCATCTAGTATGTCTAAAATGCTTACTGAATTAATTAAAATAGATTTTAAATTACTATTTTACCCATAATGGTTGCTGATATTTACGCAAGTATTACACATTTGATATAAAACAACTTTTACGGATGCGTGACCATAATAACTGTAAAGTGTTCGAAACATCATTATAATTTCTCTTCCCCGACGTTTCAAACACTTTTCATGAAAGACTCTGGTACTCCCGTTACCTTGAATAGTCTTTCCATTTTATGTATTTCTGCAATTTTATAAAATTTAATAACTTTGTAATAACTAGAATGACATCTGAAGTTGTGGAGGGAAAAACGCTCAGATTCTTTATTTGTTTTTTAAATTTAATATTAAGTAGAATGATAATGATGAAGAAATGGTGATTGGGTCTTTGGAGAAGTGTGCTTGAGAGTATAAATATATTTATATTTCGTTTTAATATCTTAATATTTTTTATTTTCCTAATGCAAGTCATTCTCCTCATGTATTTTTTTTTTTTATGTAAGTATATTTTACAATTTTCATTTATTTCTTTCACTTTCCATATTGACTTGATATAACATTATACTTTCATAGTAGGTATCCTCAATATTATGAAAGTTACTATGCAATAATTATATGCCGTTACTTTTGTTGCTAGGTAACGTACTTATCGATTTCATAAACTGCTACTGCTATCAGCTTACTAAGTTGCGATAAACGGTTACCAATAATAAACTAAAAAAGTAATGCTACTGTACTTTTAGGCGTCTCTTTGGCATGTTATATTTTAAAAAGTTGTTATATCAAACTATTGTAACGCATTCAGTTATTTTGGCGGGCACATAAAAACATTATTTAAATAATATTCTATAATGTTTTGTGGTGTTACTTTTAAGTAATTTTATTATTATTTAACGTATTATAATGCAGAGAAAGTGTTAAAGTGTACTAAATATGATAGTCAGCGCCACTAAAATTTAGAGCTTTTAATTGAGTAGCTAACGCTTAATTAAAGGCAATGATGAACGAAGAGAACAATAAATTGGTTTTAAGTGAGAACAAACCATGATGAGCATAGAATCTTATTTTTAACAGGTAATATAGCTATAGATATGTTATTAGTAAAATATATAGTTATAAAATTAATTCATTAATGATTTTAAAACTAATTTAAAATATGTTTGTAAATATCAAAAGGGGCAGGACCGTAAAAGCGTCATGTCGTAGCCTGCTATAAAATTCTATAATTTAATGTTTTAATCGAGAGAGCCGGAAGCCCAACTAAATAGGTTTGGGGTTTGTATTGGTAGGCAGCGGCCTAGCTATACTCTTGGTATTGCAAAGATCCATGGGCGGCAGAAACACTAACCATCAGGTGTTCTGCTTGCTCGTTTACCACCATTAGCAAAAAGAAAATTGTGACATTAAATAATTTTGATGGCATTTTATATAATGTGGTAGTGGTAGGACCACGCTGTGGACAGTTTTCTGTCTATAGCCGCGGGCTGGTCCGTCCGGGGTAGTACCACATTCTCACAGAACATCGACGTCTGATTAATGGCAATAATATATGCTATTATATTATATGACGGTACAGTCTTCAGCTGATTGGTCCGAACTCAGGCAGCTTAATAGACAAATCTCCAAATCTATGCGACGCGACATTCGCCGATTCAATACATTGCGTATTGAAGAGGCGATAGAGCGAAATCGAGGCTCCAAAGTGTTCGCACGAAATTTGTCTATTGGGCAGAGCTAAATGACTAAGCTGAAGACCGATAACGGTATTTTCATTTCATCCCAGAGTGAGATATTAGGAGAGTTCGAAAGGTTCTATGGGCAGTTGTACAAATCATCCCTGAATCCTGCTGTCGGCTTGGTCCAAGACCCCAGATCCAAGCTAACTCGGCATTATACCAAAGAAATCCTGGACGTCAGCTTGTACGAGATTAGAATGGCTCTAAATCAATTAAAGAACGGAAAGGCACTGGGAGATGACGGAATTACTACAGAGCTCCTGAGGGCAGGTGGTAAGCCAGTTTTAAAAGCCCCACAGAAGCTTTTTAATTCTGTCATTCTCGGGGGCGACGTTCCAGAGTCATAAACTAGGAATGTGGTGGTACTGCTTGTCAAGAAGAGCGATAAAGCGCTCTTATAGAATTTTATAGCAGCTATTCTATTTAAGAACACACACACACACACACACATGCACATACTCCGTGCACTCACTGCTTCTATACGCACTCTCAATTTATATATCTTTATTATTAACTAAATAATCTAAATATAACATTCACATTTTTCTTTTTTACTTTTATTCACTTTTCTTCAGTATACTATTGACTTTTTCCTTTTTAAATATAAATTTATTAACCCCGTCTCGTATAATACAGGCTTGACCTAGTTTACAAGACTAAGTTATAATAGTGTTACACATACTGGAAATATCTTAAGTAAATTATTGTAAATTTGTAATGTTTTGACTAAATAAATTATTATTATTATTATTACGAACCGACTCGCGCGCAAGCTAGACAACTTCGAATTCCTGGAGGACTTGAGCACCATGCTCAATGACCTCATTAAAGTCTCCCAACTAGTAGGGGTGCAAATGAACATGGACAAGACAAAAGTCATGTCTAATACCAATATAATTCTATACCAGTCCTGGTATTGGCATTGGTCCTGGCATTCCCAATGCGATTCTCGAAGTTGTCGATCACTATGTTTCCCTAGAACAAACAGTCCAATGAGGTAGATCCAATTTCGAGAAATAGATCAGCCGACGAATCCAACTCGGCTGGGCAGCGTTCGGGAAACTTAAGAGGATCTTCTCGTCTAATATTCCGCAGTGTATGAAAATAAAGGTTTATAACCAGTGTGTGTTACTCGTGGTCTCTAAATGTCGACATCATAAAAAGGCTTAAAGTCGCTCAGCGTGCTATGGAGAGGGCTACGCTTGATATTTCTCTACGTGATAAAATCCAGAATACGGAAATCAAATCGGAAATGTGTGGTCATAGCAATGAAGATTTTATTTACTTACGGACAATATTGGAGGACAATAAGAGGAAAATAAAGATAATTCGTAAGGAAAATTGCAACTCGGCACTAGAAACAATGGGCTCTTATTAGTAACTGATAGATATCACAAAAAAGAACAATAAGAAGACTACAAAAACCACGATGCAACGTAAAACCATGAATTTTATTAATTATACTATATTTATTGTTATTTTTATTTATTTTTCGCCGACGTTTCCTTGAGACATTATAATATATTATACACTAGCTGTATCTGTACCTTCGTTCCCATACATACATATCATCACACTGTATCCCTTGCAGGGTAGGCAGAGAGAACATAGTGCCAGAGAACTCTATCCTTGCATACTTCACTCGCTTCCTCAACATTCATAATTCTCTTCATACACGCTCGCCGGTTTCGGAGACTCTTGACTCCACCTTCCTTCAGTACTTGACCAATTTGGTCTAGGTAGGTGAGTCTCGGTCTCACCCGGTACCTACATCCTTCCAATTTCGCATTGTATATTTTCTTAACCAGACTTTCGTTCGGCATTCTTTCCATATGTCCGAACCATCGGAGCATTCCCTTTCGCGTCTTCGTTCGTTCTTATTCAGTACTTAAACGTGTAATTGTACTTTCATCACCAAACTATTGTCCTATAGAAACAATGATAGGTTTATGCGATTACACACACACACACACACACCTTCTATGAGGTTATTATCTTATAAAAGCAGATGGCATAGCACAGGTCAGGTAGGTGAATCTACGTGCTAATTTGATAAATCTCTACTTGAAACTGCGGTAAAATGGACCAGTCCACCATCCAAAATAACGGTGTCTTTCAGTATTATGATACTTTCTCCATCAATGCTAGAAGAAAAAGACGTTATGCTAAATGTATAACAGGAGAGTAAAGTTTTAAGTATTAAGCCTATAACAATGTGTAAACATTGTCGGGTAGATAGCATACCGTCACCATAAGACGTAAATATGATATGAAGTGAAATTTGCATGTCCTACAATTAGTCACGGTGGTGTAGTGGCAGCACGATTGGGCCGGAATCCCAATAGGCGCGGGTTCAAATCCCGCTTGTGACATCATTTTTCACTTCGTAATCGGTTTTATAATTTTTTGTTATTTTATTAATTCTGAACATTATTGTAAATAAATCATTTCTTTTTCTTTATCTCTAAAATATTAAAGATCTGTTTCAATCAAAAACTTAGTAATATCTAAGTGCATCACCCTATGATCAGCAGTTCCATATTAATAATAGTAAATAATGGTGGGGCTATACTGCAATGTGCTGCTGTGGTTCCTTCAATGAGCGAGAGAGCCGGCAGCCCAACTTTCTGGGTGGGTTTGAGGTTTTCGTTGGTATTCAGCTGCATAGCTGTACCCCTAGTACTGCCAAGGTCTATGAGCAGCAACAACACTTACCATCAGGTGTGCTACCTGCTCGTCATCATTCTCTTGCTCTTATTCCAACTACTTGGGGTCGACGCAATATGTCCTCTTTTTCCATACAGCCCTATCAGACGTCATCTCTGTAGTCACTCCCTGTTTATACAATATACATATCATGCTTCACACAGTCTATCCATCTTTTTATCGGTCTCCCTTTACCCCTAAAGTCTTCAACATTCATACCTAAAACTTTCCTCGCAACATTACCTTATCCCATCTCATCACATGTCCATACCAGCTCAAACGTTCACTCCTTAACTTATCCGTCACTGGCAAAAATTATCTTATACGCTCATTCCTTATCTTATCCATTCTCGTCACGCCGTACATCCATCTCAACATTCGCATCTCTGCTACATGTAATCGTCTCTCATCCATGTGCTACCTGCTCGTCTGTCACCATAAACAATAAAAAAAATTAAAGAAAACATTCGTTAATGTATAAGATTTAACTCTTAACGACAGACTAATGTTCATATAACAACTAATAACGTTTTTAGATAAAATACAAAGAAAAAGTAATAAGACCTTGCCATATAATTACTTTAGTGCTTACAATGGTAGTAATTACCAAATTATAAATATATAAATTTTTAATGAATTATGTGGCGTGGTTAACAAAATGTTTTTACAGTCTTTATTTAGGATTCACTTTATTCAAGGTAATTCAACAGTAAAATATCATCTTTAATATTGTAATAGCTATATTATTGATGGTATTTTCTGTGCATTTTGGTAGGTATACCACGAAATCATATGTAAAGCACTGTTATGTCATATTCACTACACTTAACACTTTTTCTGTAGTACATTGCATATATTGTCATTAAAATATTTTTTTTATAATAACACGTAAAAATACTAAAATATGGAATATAATATAATCACTATCGTTAGAGCGAGTAGGTATGGAAGAGAGTATTGGTGTAAAGATGCGAAAGGGAATGCTCCGATGGCTCGGACATGTGGAAAGAATGCCGAACGAAAGTCTGGTTAAGAAGATATACAATGCGAAAGTGGGAGGATGTAGGTACCGGGGAGACCGAGACTAACCTACCTAGACCAGATTGGTCACGTACTGAAGGAAGGTGGAGTCAAGAGTCTCCAAAACCGGCAAGCGTGTATGAAGAGAATTGTGAATGTTGAGGAAGCGAGTGAAGTATGCAAGGATAGAGTTCTCTGGCACTCTGTTCTCTCTTCCTACCCTGCAAGGGATATGGCGTGATGATATGTATGTATGTATGTATATAATTGCTATGACACTTTTAGATGTATAAATATACTGATCATAAATTGGTCTGAATGCCATAAATAATGACGTAAGAATCATTTCTTATATCATTATAACATGAAAAGCCTACAGGGGCCCCACAGTCGATACGGACCACTATCTCGTTATTGCGAGATTTAGTGGTCTGTTCAGAAAGTGGAGGCACTGGCGAGAGCGTGTCCACTTCGGAGGGCTTGAAAGAATAAAGGTTGAAAGGTTGCAAGAAGAGTGTGTAAGAGACAAGTATGCAGAGGGTGTCCGAGAACGGCTGACGATGGCAAGCCAGCCGCAATTGGACATTGAAGAATGCTGGAGAGTATTGAAAGAGAGTATGGTAGACACAGCAAAAGAAGTATGTGGAAGTTCAAAGAAGCATAGAAACACAAATGGTGATGCATGGTGGGATGCGGAAGTGGCAGCTTCCGTAGAGCAAAAGAAGAAAGCGTGGCTGGACTACATCTCTTCTTTGAATCTGAATGACAGTATGACTGAACAGAAGAAAGAAATATATCGGCAATGTAAGAATGACACCAAGGCCTTAGTGAAAGAGAAACGTGATAGAGCAAGTATGAGTGCAGAAGATAGGCTGACTAAAAACTTCGAGGGTAACACCAAACTCTTTTGGAGGGAAGTGAAGAAGTCTCGGGGTGGTTGGTCAGCCTTCAGAATGAATAAAATAAGGTCTAAAGGTGGATACATTCTTACACAAACACAAGACGTGTTAAGCCGATGGGGTGAATATTTTGGCGATATGTATGCGGATGCTACGGTTGGCGCCGGTGTCGCATGTGGTCTAGTAGATCAACATTCGGCGACGGCATCCTCCGATGACATCATTATGGATGAAGTTGAATGGGCGATAAGAAGTTTGAGAAATGGTAAAGCAGCGGGCATTGATATGGTGTCTGCCGAGATGATCAAGCTTGGTGGCTCCTGTGTCCGGGAGGCGTTCCTGTTGCTCCTCAATTTATGTTGGAGCTCGGGAATGGAGCCGGGGACTGGAATAGCGCAGTCATCGTGCCCTTGTTTAAAAACAAGGGTTCACGTTATGACTGCGCAAATTACAGAGCCATAAACTTGACCAGTTTGGCAGCAAAAGTGTATGGTAAAATTATTGAAAGGAGAATGAGGATGGTGTCCGATGGTTTACTGTGTGAGACACAAGGAGGTTTCAGGAGTGGAAGGGGATGCATGGATCAAGTGTTCTCTCTGCGCAACATTGTGGAGAAGCATCTGGCCCTAGGTCAGAGGGTTTTCTGCAGTTTTATGGATCTGGAGAGAGCATTTGACACGGTTGCACGAAAGGAACTTTGGGACATTTTACCAGAGTATGGTATTAACGGTAAACTGCTGCAGGCTATGCAATCCAGTTACATGGGCTGTAGAGCCTGTGTGCGGCTGGATGATGGAATGTCGCCTTGGTTTGACGTCAATATCGGCGTTAAACAGGGCTGCGTTCTATCAGCCAGGCTGTTTATCATATATCTGGATAAATGTCTCCAAAGGTTGAACGATATGAATGTGGGAGTCCAGATGGGTGACTCAGTGGTCTCTGCTCTGCTTTATGCAGATGATGCAGTCCTGCTGGCACAGTCAGCGACTGACCTGCAGACCCTAGTCGACACAATGACAGAAGATTGTAAGAAAAGGGGTCTACGCGTGAATGTGAGCAAAACCAAAATAATGGTCTTTGAAAGAGATGAAGCCAGAACAGATGTAAGAGTAACAATAGGTAATGATGTACTAGAGCAAGTGGATGAATTTGTATATCTTGGATGTGGATTTAGCCGAGATGGACGGTACACCACTGATATAGAGCGAAGAGTGAATGCGGGAAATAGAGTGAACGGAGCGTTGGGGCAACTTCTCGGCAGCCACCACCTCAGCCAGAAGGCACGTGTACTAATACATAACGCAGTGCTTGTCCCAACATTACTGTATGGATGCGAGAGTTGGGTATGCAGAAAAGAGTGTGAAAGTAAAATTAATGCGGTCGAAATGCAATCTCTGCGGAAAATCTGTGGAGTTAGGCTGACCGACCGCATTCGTAACGACGACGTAAGAGAGCGAGTAGGTATGAAAGAGAGTATTGGTGTAAAGATGCGAAAGGGAATGCTCCGATGGTTCGGACATGTGGAAAGAATGCCGAACGAACGTCTGGTTAAGAAGATATACAATGCGAAAGTGGAAGGATGTAGGTACCGAGGGAGACCGAGACTAACCTACCTAGACCAGATCGGTCAGGTACTGAATGAAGGTGGAGTCAAGAGTCTCCGAAACCGGCGAACGTGTATGAAGAGAATTATGAATGTTGAGGAAGCGAGTGAAGTATGCAGAGATAGAGTTCTCTGGCACTCTGTTCTCTCTGCCTACCCTGCAAGGGATATGGCGTGATGATATGTATGTATGTATGTATGTGTATTATAACATGAAAAAGAAAACTGTAATCAGAATTTTATCTGGTACTACATAGCTGGATATAGTATATTGTGAAGGAGTTTATACTAAACAGTAAAACGTATATATTGAAAAATCTCAAACACTGCTTATTTTTTTTTATTTTTTGCAGTGGGCCATGGTGTTTTCACGCCCCGTCAAATCGGTCTGGGGCAACGGAAGAGGCGGCGCGCGACCCTATAGACCCACCCTGCAATGTGCGTCTTTTCGCAGTGCGAACGGGAACAATATAAAGTCATGAATTAAAAAAAAATCTTTTTGCCCCTGAACTACATTTTTTTTGTGGTACTTATTTGTCAAGTGGCGTATTTTGTTCACGCCACTTATAAACACCTGTAAACAAATGTCCCATTGAAATACTATTTGCCTTTAGATTCTGACTGTTGTGTAAATTATTTACGGTTCTTGAATACATTTATTATTATTTATACAATGAATAATGTGTTTATTTAAATTGTTATAATATTAACAATTAAAACAGTTTATTAATTATACGACATTTATTATTTTACAATTTCAGACAATAATCGAATTTTTGGCGGGAATCTGAAAATGATTTTTTTTTATTACTTATGGCGCCATACGAGCAGACAGCACACCTGATGGTAAGTGTCACTCCACCCATGGACCTTTGCAATAGCTAGGCCGTTGCTTACCAATACAAACCCCAAACCCACCCCAGTTGTGCTGCCGGCTCTCTCGCTCACCGAACGAAGCGCAATAGTAAACAGCTATTACTCAGACGTCGATCTTCTGCAAGGGTGTGGTACTACCCCGGGCGGACCGGCCCGCGGCTGTAGTCAGAGAACTGTCCACAGCGTGGTCCTACCGCTATCGTGATCTTGTATTAAATTCTATATCTTAGTACTTTAAAGAGAATGATCATGTGATGAGACGGTATGAAAATAATGTTGCGAGGAAGGTTTTAAGTATGAATGTTGAAGGCTTTAAGGGTTTAAAGTAAAGCCAAAGAAAAGATGGATGGACTGCGTGAAGCATGGTATGGATAGACAGGGAGTGACTACAGATGTGATGTCTCATATGGCTGTTTGGAAAAGAGGACATAATGAGTCGACCCCAACTAGTTGGAATAAGAGAAAGAGATGATAAGTGTTTTAAAGTGTTAAATTAAACAATTTTTATGGCATTTTATATAACGTGATGCGATGGAACTGCTGGAATGTAGTGAATATTATATAAAAGTGCTTTACAACGTTTTCGTTTTCATCAAAATTCCCACTTTTGGCGTCAAATCCACTTTTGATCAAATCGTTACCATCAACAGTGCTATGGCCACCATTAACAGTGTGGCCATAGCACTGTTGATGGTAACGATTTGACCTACTGATGAACAATGATTAATCTGAAGAGACTAAAAACTTGAATATAATTATAACTCGATACTGACAATAATGGCTCATATAATTAGCTGATTGCCTAAACATAAAAAGAAGAAGACAAAATTTGAATCATATATATATATATATTTTTTTTATTTTTTTTTTTTCGTGCAGTGACGGAATAAGAATACAATTCACCACCCTATCTTATCCGTGGGTGATCGTAAGAGACGACTAAAGGATATAAAACGCATATAACATTTATGCAAGAGAAGGAAAACTCGAAACTAAACTCTATACCAACACGTCTGACCAGCGTGGTATAGTAGGTCAATTTCCCTCTCGTTATGGAGGAGGCTCGAGTCCAAGAGTAGGACATCCCTGTATATCAGCTGAGATGATATTCTTTTTTATTGTATAGTCCCATATGAGATGCTTATAAGGTTTTAGTTCAAAATTCAAACTATCTACGGCCGCCATTTCAAATGATCCAATTAAAAATATCCGTTATTTATTATCAAAGGTTTTCTAATTATTTTATATTTCGTGAAAAGGGCTTTTTATTCTATATCAAATAGATATCAAATATTGCTACTGAATGTAAACTTTATTTTATATATGCGATTATTGTAACGTAGACGCGCTGAGGGACTGTTCGATCCCAGCTGTATTCAATGCAAACTGCATGTGTGAGAGACCAACGATTCTACCCGTAAGTCATAAGTACTGATAGCTACAATGACAGCCTTCTCATTTAATACCCTCGGGGAGAGAATATGGTAGGTTATGGGACAGTGCGCCGCCCTACCGTCGCCCAGGACAGAATGGGCGGCGCGTGCCAAAAAAAAATATTCTCTGTCACGCTTGGCAGATCAGTCCGCAATCGCAATTTATAAATTTCCGAATAGAATGCTATTGCCCATTCTACCGATGATTCCTTAACCGACTTTGATGACTCCTCCGTAAAAGTAAAGGGACGGTGACTCACTGCATTCTTAACTTCTCACTAAATGGGTATAATTACAGTATTACAAAACAATAAAACGCTAAGGATTAAAACACAACCCTATAATAACCCGTTTGAACGGTGTATTAGCGCAATTACTGTTCCATGAGATACGTGGTTGAGATTTGATTCCAACAGTGGAACGTATAAGAACTAAGATAATGATGATGAAGATAAGAATATTAACTACATTGATGCATCAGTAAACGACTCTTAGGGTAAGGTGGCATTCGCACGGCGTTGAAAGACTTATAGGGCGGGTTTATAGGGTTACGCGCCGTTTCTTCTGTCGCTCCAGATGAATCAAGCGGGATGTGACTATAGCCCGTCGTTAAAAGAGAAAAGAAAAGGTAACGTGGCATACGACAATAGATATACTTCTAAATATAACAATATTGAAAATTGTCATGTTTATTGAAAATATTCATGCGATTTTCTCATAGGCACTTTAGTTTTTAAACTAATTTTGAAGTGAAAAGTTGTTGAGGCGCGCTCTGCATGTTATTTTGTGGATATTGAATGAGACTAAACCACGCCACGCTCGGTTATGTAACGCTCGTTAGAAAAGTCGGCTCTCGTGGACTGAGCGAGCATTTTTAGAGTACCTACTCTAACTACATATTAAAAAGTATAAACTTTTTGAAGTGAAAACTTCTTTTGGCGCTACACACAGTTTTTTTCGTAGGCTGTAAGTGATCCGTCACGTTCTGATGTGAAAGGCTCGATCGGGTGAACTCGGGATCGCCGAGTATACCCGAGCGAGGTACAGTCAGCTGCTCTTTACTACTGTGTCGCTGTGTTTACTATATTGATTTTTTATGTATTAATTGTTATTATCAATTATTATCAATTATTCAAATATTTTTTTCAATAGTTTTAATAGTTATTTCTTGCCAGCAGGCCATGGTATGGTCACACCCATACATATTCCCTGGGCCACGTATTTTTTTTTTGTATTTGTTTTTTTTTTCATAGTTCATTGTTTTCAATTCTGTCGACCTTCCTCACGACTGCTTTGTATTTTTTTATTGATCTAGTTTTCAAAAACTCAATAAGATACTTTACTTTTTTATACAAATGATGCTTTTATACAATGATGATGTATAGACGAGAGGTCATATTAAGAATCGTAGAGTATGCATGAAGCCTGTTATGAGTGTGAATGAAGCGATGGAAGTATGCCAGGATCGTGGTTTGTGGCAATCCGTAGTCTCTGCCTACCCCTCTGGGAAACAGGCGTGAAGCTATGTATGTATGTTTGTACAAATGGTTAAGTGTAAGTCCAAATGTACAGAGTGTCATCGTGAGAAAATATTATATCACCAAAGAGTTCAAGAGTATTTTATTTAGAAGTATAACTACACGTTATATTACGTAGAGTTTTAGTTGGCAACAGTACAAAGTGGACTGCAAACGTGCGCGAGCGATGATTCCATGTTCAAATTACGACAGTGCTATTTGATTAGAGTGATAGTTGAATACGGGTCTATGATTGGTTGTTTTTAAAAAAAGATTTCTTCAAATTATATTTTTTTTGCTTTAAGTAAAGAGTTGGGAGTATAAAGTTGCATATAGGTGAGGACTGAAATTATTATTATTTTTAATTATAATTTAACAAAACGTTGCAATAAAGTATAAATCATTATTTTTATTGAAAATGTGTGAAGCGTGTATGAAGAGAATTATGAATGTTGAGGAAGCAAGTGAAGTATGCAAGGATAGAGTTCTCTGGCACCCTGTTCTCTCTGCCTACCCTGCAAGGGATATGACGTGATGATATGTATGTATGTATGTTTATTGAAGACTTAATAAACATACTATTAACAGTTATTAATTAAGTTTTGCTAGACTTATTATTCGTGAATCGCGCTAGGATTTTTTTTTTTTTTTTTTTTTCATTTATTAGAGGGCTTTGTCGCTGAGCGACCACATCGCCCTATAAAACAATTACAGAATAATTAACAAATAATCAACATGCTTAGTAAATAGCAAATAACTATCTTAAACTAAGTATCTAGAGCTATATCCGCTAATTTATATAATATTTTACATTTATAAGAAATTGGATCGGCCAAAAGCGTGTTACAAATTCCGACATCCCTACTTGTCACAGCTGAAAAGTACCTAGATCTATAGGTACTATTCCTTTTACATTCTAAAGAATTATTTGACGAAGGATATATTGTTAGTTACTATACTACTATTACTATAATTACTATACTTGTCAGTATTTTACAGTTTGGGCAACTGGTAAGCTATTTACATACATACATATCATCACGCCATATCCCTTGCAGTGTAGGCAGAGAGAACAGAATGCCAGAGAACTCTATCCTTCCATACTTCACTCGCTTCCTTAACTTTCATAATTCTCTTCATACACGTTCGCCGTTTTGGGAGTCCACCTTCTTTCAGTATGTGACCAATCTAGTCTAGGTAGGTTAGTCTCGTTCTCCCCTGGTACCTACATCCTTAAGGTTATTTCATTTGTGTAAATTAGAAAACTTTAAGAGTTTGGTCGACTTCTATAGTCGTTTGTGTTCTATAGTACTTTAGAGATGACGCAGTGATTATGATACCGACCTACTGTACAAGAGCCATAAGTTTGATACCCATGCAGGACAATAATTTTCGTCATTCACAAATTGATGTTCTGAGTATGGGTGTAAATTTTGTACGTTAAATTATATGATTGTGAAGTCTTTTGCAATACAAGGATTATTTCCTTCGTATCGGGTGTTGTTTAAGGGGGTATTCTAGTCTAGAGATCTGAATTTCGAGCGATTTTTGGCAATTAATATAAAAGAAGCAGTTAATATTTTTATTATACAATTTTTTATCATTTGTTTATTGATATTTCAAGAATACAAAAAAATACATTTCAAAAAAAATAATAAATTTTTAAAAAGATATAAGTCCTTGAAGTAGAGAAAAAAAAAAGGCCGTGTCCTCGTGAAGAGGATTTCTCCATTTGTATCCATCTGAAAAAAAAACAATGCCAAATTATTGATCAGTACAAATGTCATTCAAATGTCAATGTCAAAAATTTTTTTTCTCTAAATGGCGACTGTTTAAAAATAGAGGTCGTTTTTTTACTCATTTTTCAACTTCCTCCAATTTTTTAAAAATATTACAAATTTTAAATTTTCAATTTTTATTGTTGTGTGTGTGTGTTGTTGTGTAGTTTAAAAATAGAGGTCGTTTTTTTACTCATTTTTCAACTTCCTCCAATTTTTTAAAAATATTACAAATTTTATATTTTCAATTTTTATTGCTTAGTGCGAAAGCGAGATAATTGAAGAATATTCATGCTAAATTTCAAGTAAATCGGCTGATTAAAACCTAAGATATCTGCATCACCGTATCGAAAAAAGTAGTTTCGAGAAAAACGCGTTTAAAGTGTAACGTTCAGTTTCAGGCAGCGTAACTGATAAAATAGTACGTATAACTTACATTCTCTTAATCAGCCATCCCAGCTTCATACATTGGGCCTTCCTCTACTTCATATTGACTGTTTTCAGCATTTCTCTCTGTATTTCTTCAAATAAAAAGTTTAAAACCACTGAAAGATTGTTTACATTTTTTATCTCGTCTCGTTGGCCTTACTTTAGTTGCCACGACACTAAAACGGCTGTAACTTTGAAAATAATTTGAATTTTAAAAAATCCTTTCAGGGAGATATTTTTGAATATCTAAACTATCGAATTATGAAAAAAAAAATTTATTTTTTTCAAAATTCTAGACTAGAATACCCCTTAAAAAAAAACAAATGCCAAAATGATATGGATATACAGCTTATTTAACTTTTTGTTCCCTTTTTGTATGAATAACTAATAACTTCGACAATTGTAATTTAAAATAGTTAGATATGAAATGAACGCAAGTAGAATCAGATAAAATTAAGTGACAATAAGTTGGCAATATAATAAAGGGCTCCTTCATACACCGAGGTGTAGGAGTAGTTGTGTAGGTATAGTAGAGAGTAGCGGACTTATTCCGAATGTCCGAATCTGACTGTGGCATACAGTGAAGCTACCTTGGACCAAAGTAACGTTTATCAGTGGTACAAAATATTATCAGAGGGCCCAGAAGATGTGAACGACGAACAGCGTGCCGGACGCCCAACTGGGTGGCTTTGGGGATTGTATTGATAGGCAGCGGCCTAGCTATACACTTGGTATTGCAAAGGTCCATGGGCGGCAGTGACACTTACCATCAGGTGTATTGCTTGCTCGTTTGCCAACATAAGAAATAAAAAAAATACAACAGACGAAAACGAAAGTAAATACTCAATTTCGACCAAAAACAGCATCGCGTTAATATTGCTCAGGAGATGTTCAACTCAATCCGTGATAACCCAAATGTGCTCCAGAGGGTCATAACCTGGTCCCCTGTGACTATTTTCTGTTCACAAAACTGAAGAGGCCCATGAAAGGACGATGCTACGCCACGATTGAGGAGATAAAGATGGCATCGACGGAGGAGCTGAATAAGATCACAAAAAATGTATTTTTTTAAGTGCTTCGAAGATTGGAGAAACGTTGGCACAAGTGTATTATATCCAAGGTGAATTACTTTGAAGGGAACAAAATAGATATTCATGAAAAAATTCAAAATTCGCGATACTTTTTCAACAGACTACGTATACGACACTCAAAAAAACTTTCTGCTTGAATCCAGACTTGAATCTGGTACTGCTTAAGACATTCAAATGTTACATTATCATCATTATTATTCAGCCTTTCGAGGTCTGCTGTCGGACGTATGGTTATCCAATAGAATGTCTCACGAGCTATCCTTTGGTGGGGCTATTGCTGTAATCACCATACTGGATACGCCGATTGGTGATCGCAGTTAAGACTTATATGTTAAACAAAATGCTACGCATTTCTTGAGTAATCCCTCAGCCGATATTTTTCAACTCCTATCAAAATTCTCTTTCTTTGTAGCTAAGGAGTAAAAATACAATTCACTAACCCATTTCTTGTCCGTGGATGTCGTAAAAGATGACTAAAGGATATGATGTGCAAATAATATTCAAACAAGAGAAGGAAAACTCGACATAAAACTCTTTTCTAACACATTTGACGAGCTTAGTTTAGTATCTCATTTTCGCTTACCTTATGGAGGTAATCAGAAGTCTGAATTCAATAGTGAGGGTTTATGTGGGTCGAACTGATGAATATTTAATTAGAATAGTAAAAAGAGGAGTTGTAAAAATCTACTTTCCTCCCATGCAAAATGGGAGACGTGACGCCAATTAGCTAATAAATCAATAATTAGGAGGCTGTACAGCTACAAAAAGCTTAGCAGTGCAGCACCACGGCTATGACGGAGCTTAAGGAGCTTTATATAAGGCTTCATTAATATTAATTACAATAGCAGGTATGGCACAAACGCCTGCACGCACGGCAATATTCTCAATTTACTACAAGGTCCGTATACTAATCCAGACGTAACTTACAGACTGTCTAACATAAGATCACTCTATAAGATTGACCAATTAAAACGGGCCAATGATGTATTTCATAAACCGCACTTTCTCACGGTCCGTTTAATAACTGAGAAATGTGACTTAGTTATCAATATATCTAAAATAGTTCTAAAATAGTTTATGTAATATTATTTAAGAATTGACAGATTGTTAAAGAAATTACCTAAGCATTTTTTTACAAATAAAATCATATTTTCTTATCTTTTTTCATTTATTTATAGCTGAAATATTGCTAAGTTAGAGCCGGGTTTTGGTAAAAATAGGCACTGTGTATGTATTATTTTAATAATTATTTCTAAAGTTAGAATTTGTTTACTTAGTATTATTTGCCTTTCATTCATTAAATACGCTATACATTCATTAGCTTACAAAAAATAGTTTTCCATAAAAACTCAATGGCGTCATAGATCTCGTAAGTAACCGTGACCTAGTCAATCCTATTACAATTGATATTCGACCTTAATGTAGAAATATTAAAACGCTATTTAATACCTAATACTGCATCAATATTAGCATTATATGCCCGACTTAGTGTTAATTCATATTAAGTCAGTCTAACATTGGACTCAGGATGATAAGGGCGTTAATGATACGTGTTTTGTAATGGAATAAAAGCGTAATAAACATTTTATTATGCTACGCTAATTCGTGTTAAAACCGGTAATGAGATAGGATGAGAAGCTTATGACATATAAAAATGTTATATAGATTATCTCGTTTGACTAACGCCTGTTTTCCCTTCTATATAACAAAGTATTTAAAATTAAAATTTTTGTAAACTTTGTATAAGAAAATTGAGTACTTAACAGTTCAATTTCTACATATAATAAAAATATGGAAATTGCATTTAATAAATTTATCAAACAATAGGAGTGGTTGATAAGAAAACAGTAACGGAATACAAAAAAAAATTGTCTGTCTGGCAATACATACTAATCTCAAAAACTATTAAAGATGATAATCTTTAATAGTTTTATAACATCTTTAATAATAATCTTTCACGACTTTTACTAATAAATGAAGCTGTTTTATAAAAATATATTATAGGTGTAAAAACTATATTAATTTATAAAATAATCGCCAAATAATATGATTAAATTTTATGGAGAGATGTCTACGTTCCAAAGTCGTGGACCAAGAGTGTGATGGTGCTGTTTTTCAAGAAGGGTGATAAAACGCTCTTAGATAATCAGACCCATCTTCCTCCTGAGCCACATGTACAAATTGTTTTTAAGAGTCATTACAAATCGACTCGCGCGCAAGCTAGACGATTTCCAGCCGCCCGAACAAACCGGTTTCCGAATAGATTATAGTACCATAGACATCCTAGCTGTGTGGTAGCGACCATAGATCACATCCACACGCTACGCCAGATTGTACAAAAGTCTGAGGAATATAATCGGCCTCTGTGGCTAACGTTTGTGGAATATGAGAAAACCTTCGATTCTGTCGAAGCTTGCGCAGAGCTGCAGTCCCTTCAGCAGTGTCAAACTGACTATCGATATACAGGGAGATGTTATCTCTCCAAAACTGTTCACCACTGCTCTGGAAGATGTCTTCAAGCTCTTACACTGAACTGGACTTAGCATCAACCTTAATGGCGAATACATGACTCAGCTTCGATTTTCAGACGATATCGTAGCCATGGCAGAATCCCTGGAGGACCTGAGCACCATGCTCAATGACCTCAGTAAAGTCTCCCAACTAGTAGGGGTGCAAATGAACATGGACAAGACAAAAGTCGTGTCTAATGCCCATGTTATTTCTATCCCAGTCCTGGTATTGGCATTGGTCCTAGCATTCCCAATGCGATTCTCGAAGTTGTCGATCACTATGTTTACCTAGGACAAACAGTCCAATTAGGTAGATTCAATTTTGAGAAAGAGGTCAGTCGACGAATCCAACTCGGCTGGGCAGCGTTTGAGA
The DNA here is from genome assembly GCA_905163515.2 of Lymantria monacha. Classification (NCBI taxonomy): domain Eukaryota; kingdom Metazoa; phylum Arthropoda; class Insecta; order Lepidoptera; family Erebidae; genus Lymantria; species Lymantria monacha. The sequence continues at coordinate 30,265,259 of LR991091.1, read as the reverse complement.
ATTTTAGGCGGATCTTTTCGTCTAATATTCCAGTGTCTGAAAACAAAGGTTTATATTCAGTGTGTTAAGAGCACTGACTTACAGCAATGATACGTGGTTTCTAAATGTTGGCCTCATAAAAAGGCTCAAAGTCACTCAGCGTGCTATGGAAAGAACTATGCTTGGTATTTTTCAACGTAATAAAATCCGGAACACGGAAATCCGTAGAAGAACGAGTGTAACCGACATAGCCCGAAGAATTAGCACGTTGAATTGACAACGGGCAAGCCATATTGCTCGACGAAGCGTCAACTGTTGGGGAAGAAAGGTTCTTGAGTGGCGACCACGAATCGAATGACGCAGTGTAGGACGACCCTCCACTAGCTGGACTGACGAGATTATCAAGGTCGCAGGAAACCGTTGGATGCAGTTGGCGCGGGACCGTTTTGAATGGCATTCTCGTGGGAAGGCCTATGTCTAACAGTGGACGTTTATGGGCAGATGGATGGTTTGATTATGGAGAGAAACTCACTGACATCAGACTGCATGTATATTTTTTGGTTTCAACAACCTTTTTCCAAAAAATAAATTATAAAGCTGCCTAGAACTGAAACATGATAAAAGGAGAAGTAGCTTGACTTACCACATTGAAATTATGAGTACATGAGATTATAGTATTTTTTACAGTTCTTATCGTGACTGTATTTGATATTTTAAGAGAAGGAAAATTCGAAATAAAACCCTGTACCAACCCGTAAGGACAGGCATGGTATAGTCGGACGATTTTGCTCCTATTGTATGAGAGGCTGAGCGGCAGGCCGTATACGTCATATTGTCTCTTTTTACGACCCTCGACTACATAAGGAATGATTACGTACTTGTATTCTTGACCCCACACAATATCTATATGGTGAATTCATTATTGGGAACGTGCTTATTGAATCATGTACCATCGTCGTATACCTATTTCAGTAACATCTGTGCCAGATAACTAATGAATCGAGTTATTTTTAGCTTTTGAAACAAATACAAATTAATTGGCAGTATTTAATAATTAACGTTGAATGGAAACCCCTCAAGATCTCGAAGATTGATTTTTAATCGAAATATGAAAAAAAATTGAAGGGCATTTTTTAATTAAAAATATCGACTATATTTGACCTTGTAATTCCATTTCAAGGTTATTTCAGTTTTGATTATGTACTTTTTAAATTAAAATTCCTACTTTAGATATTATAAATCGAAAGTGCAAGCAAATTTAACGTATCGAATATATATCAAGGTAATCCCTGAATGTTAAATAGAGGTTGAGAAAACAGTACGGAAACCTCTGAAGATTTTGGAGGCAGATGATTTGGCCACAGAAGACAAAGATAGGGCACCGGTGGCCCGCTCGCACGGCGAAAAGATATGCTTACAGGGTGGGTCTATAGAGTTGCGCGTCGCCTCTTCTGTCGCCCGCGGGCGGGGCGCGACCTCCTCCACCGCCTCCATAGTCCAATAAATAGCAAGCAGAAAAAAAAACAAAAAAGAAGGTAAATGATTTAATCGAACTATAAAAAGACACATTAAGAGAATTTTCAATTAGGAATGTTAAGCTGACCTTATATTTGACCTTGAATGTCAAATTCACGTTCATTTATAGTTCTAATTTGTTTTGAATAATAAAATACCTCCAGAGGCTACTTTGATATATAGTTGTGCAGAACTTTTCTCGCTATTTTGATTACCAGTGTCAAAAATTCAAGTTTTAAAATTCACATGTTTTTTTTTGATAATCATTAGATTTGCCTATATACATCTTATACATTGGCAGCGAATGTATCAATTGAATCTTTTTATATTTTTTTCTAACACTAAATTATTATTTTTTGATTTATGTTCACGTTATTCTACATACGAAAGGAATAATGATATAATAATAATATATAAGCCACACGAACCGAGGAGGAACCACTAGTAATTAGTGTTAAATTTTCCAATATAAATCTATACACAGTTTTAGTTGAAATTCCTTTATTACGCTTGGGTACACAATGCTCGCAATGGTGATCACCAACTCGCTCTGAGATTCAATGTTGAATGCCAATGTCTCTTACCCCATAAGCTAAAATACATCATTACAGACATCTTTTACTAAAATATTACCGGAAGTTAAGATTGAGCCACTTGCATTTATAGCGATTAAATAATTATATTAAAAACGTAAACTCGTATTAATATTATGAGCCTAAATTAATAAGTTTAATTATAGATTAAACACAAATAATAATTATGTAGGATATAGGTACTGGGGCAGACTGAGACTCACCTACCTAGATCAGATTGGTCACGTACTGAAGGAAGGTGGAGTCAAGAGTCTCCGAAACCGGCGAGCGTGTATAAAGAGAATTATGAGTGTTGAGGAAGCGAGTGAAGTAAGCAAGGATAGAGTTCTCTGGCACTCTGTTCTCTCTGCTTACCCTGCAAGGGATATGACGTGATGATATGTATGTATGTATGTACAAATAATATTTTAATTAAAATAAACTTCCGCTATGCGCGATTTTTCTTTTTATAATCTGATCAATATTTAGTAAGTGTGGAATATATATTATAAATTCAAATTATTAATTTTATCCAGCTAACATTAGTATGTACAAAATTTTGAAATACAAAATCAAAGTTTTTTGTTTTTATAGATGCAGTTTGTTCAATTAGGTATTAGTAACATTTTTGTCTAGTAATACAAATAATAGTGATTGATATAATTGAACAATTAAGGACAGAGCCAACATCTACCCACATGTATTAATAAATGTAGAGCACGATAACTGTTACGATACATACAATAAAGACTGATTGATACGTAGGCGCAATATCATGATATACATACCTACCTGTATGTATGTATATATATACATATATACTTATCATCACGCCATATCCTTTGCAGGGTAGGCAGAGAGAACAGAGTGCCAGGGAACTCTATCCTTGCATACTTCACTCGCTTCCTCAACATTCATAATTCTCTTCATACACGCTCGCCGGTTTCGGAAACTCTTGACTCACTGATCACACTCATGATATACTTTACGTATAGTCAGAACCACGGGTGTTATGGAACAAGGCGCAATATCGTGATATTATTTTACGTATAATCATAACTAGGGATATTATGAAGCTACGTAACCGTAACCAAATTCATTTTTTTTAAACTCTACCCTGCATCAAAGACATAATTCTTGTATTGCGGGGACTTTTTTAAAAAAAATACGCTCTTCAAAGCTTACTGTCAAAGTTCTGCGTGATGCAGGAGGTATACAGTGACCTGTACTTGGTACTTACTTAAAATCCAATATACGAAACCAAAACTGTCTGAAACTGTTGAATAATCAGAAATAAATCCATATCCGTAACCGCATCCGAAACCTGTATAAGATTATTCTATTATCCATATCCACATCCAGATCCGAAACTTTATATCCCTAGTACACATACATACATACATATCATCACGCTATATCCCTTGTAGGGTAGGCAGAGAGAACAGAGCACCAGAGAACTCTATCCTTGCATACTTTACTCGCTTCCTCAACATTCATAATTCTCTTCATACACGCTCGCCGGTTTCGGAGACTCTTGACTCCACCTTCCTTCAGTACATGACCGATCTGGTCTAGGTACGTGAGTCTCGGTCTCCCCCGGTACCTACATCCTTCCACTTTCGCATTGTATATCTTCTTAACCAGACGTTCGTTCGGCATAGTCAAAACCATAAATATTATATTATAAGTATTTATATGTGTAGTTTTTGAGACAAGTGAAATTTAAATATAAAAAAAGAAATAACCAAAAATGGTTTATAATATTAGAGGAAGTTTAAAAGTTGCACCAGTGAATGAAAAGTTAAGAATTACACGGTTCACATGGTATGGGCATATGGTGAGACGGGATGAAAGTAATTTTTTTTTATTGCTGATGGTGGCAAACAAGCAAGCAACTCACTTTTACCATCGTAAGTATTACTGCCGCCCATGGATCTTACTAGGATACTCATTACCTATAGAAACCCTAAACTCACCTAGAAAGTTAGGCTGCCGGCTCTCTCGCTCACCGAACGAAGCACACCAGCACATCGCCATTGTTCGGACGTCGATTTTCTGCGAGAGTGTGGTACTACTCCGGACGGACCGGCCCGCGTCTATAGACAGAGAACTGTCAACAGTGTAGTCCTAGTCACTATTAAATTATCACATCTAGAAAACTTAGTATATATTATTTCATTATTATAGATTAGCCCGACATTCATGCAAGCAAAAAGGTCCTCGTCAAGTTTACCAAATACTATGTGGAAGTGGCTTCCTATATATGTATATGTCTTTAATTGCCACTGCATATACAAGATACATTATTATATAAATCATTATTTTAAGACATCTCAGCTTAGATACGTCCCAATACTGTAATCAAACCTCCTAAATGTGAAATATTAAACTACTTACTACTCAGATCAGACGAGAGATTAATTTCGAATATTCCTTGTCTTGAAATGAATTCATCTGCTTATGTCTCTTAGTCAACTTTTACCATAACCTACGGAAAAAAGTTGCTGCTGACTTGTATTCTTAGCTCATCACTACAGGGTAAAATAATTATTATAATTTGGAATAGATTTATTTTTAAGCACCAAGTTTGTATTTTATTCTTACTGAGCCGACGATTCGAAAATTTTCGTTCATAGTTACGGCAGAACGGAGAACTGTTCTGGATGGATGACGTCACCACGAAGTCTATAAATTAAAATCTATCTGAAACGTTGCTACTTTAAGGAGACAACACATACATACATACCATCACGCCATGTCCTTTGCAGGATAGGCAGAGAGAACAGGAGCAAATACAAATACGTAAAAATAGTTTTATTTCAAGTAAAAATCAGAAACTATTATCATAGTTACTATCTTAGACGAGACAAATTATTATGATTCCAGTCATAAAATGTCTACAATATACATAGTTTATAAGGTTCTAACTGCACAAACGTATGAATTCGAATAACAGGTTTTAAAAATATAAACTTAACTGCCAATTATTTATATATATAATTATTATCAATTATTTATATAAATAATTTATATATAAAAACCCGATAAAGATAATTAAGCATATTAACTGCTAAATTTCAGTAATTTAAATAATTTATATATATATATATATATATATATATATATATATATATATATATATATATATATATATATATATATATATATATTTATATATATATATATATATATATATATATATATATATATATATATATGAGACCGGGGATAAAATTTTACTGTAAAGAGATTGCTCATACAATAAATTCTATGACCAGGGGCAAATCACTGGGCCATGACGGCCTCAGCATTGAGCATCTTCGATATGTGGGACCTCATTTTCCTAGGGTACTGAAAGTGTTGTATTCGTTGTGTATGTGTCATAGGTACATACCTACACATATGTTGCGTGCGGGGTAGTACCTATAGCGAAAAACAAATCTGGCGATTTAGCATATTAATCAAACTATAGACCAATATCCTTATCCACAATAATAGCGAAAGTATTTGATAGCATGCTTAATACACAGTTGAATAAACACATACATCTATGTAATAATCAATTCGGTTTCCGGCCAGGACTGTCAACGGAGAGTGCTATACTGTGTCTTAAACATGCTGTCAACTACTATACCAGGCGTAAAACACATTGCTGCTTTCTCAATCTTTCTAGAGCCTTCAACCTGGTCTCCTACGACATCTTGTGGTTGAAGCTGGAACAAGCTCTGGTATAACGGTCACATCAACAATGTGAGATGGGCAGGAGAGCTCTTTCGCAGTCGTATAGGTTGGAATGTGGGGTGAGGCAGGGGGGATTAACCTCACCTATTCTTTTCAATCTATATATTAATGAATTAATTAGCATCAGGGCTGGATGTCACATTGATGGAGTGTGTGTTAATAACATCACCTACGCCGATGACATGGCGCTACTGAGTGCGTCACCATGTGGACTGCGGCAACTCATAACGATTTGTGAGAACTATGTTATGAGTCACGGTTTGCAATATAACACGAAAAAGAACTAGCTCATGGTTTTTGAGACCGGGTGTAAAAGCCCTCAAAATATACCATCAATACGCCTACAAGGTGATAATTTGAATAGAGTTTTCAAATATAAATATTTTGGGCATATATTGACTCTTGATCTCAAGGACAATGATGACTTGGAAAGGGAATGGAGGGCACTGTCAGTGAGAGCGAACATGATAGCTCGCAGGTTTGCACGATGTACAAAACAGGTGAAAATTACACTGCTTAGAGCCTATTATACATCATTCTACACATGCAGCCTGTAAGATACTCAAAAATTTTACAATGCCCTCCGTATCCAATATAATAACGCGTTCAGGGTGTTCGTTGGGACTGCCCCGCTTCTGCAGCGCTTCGGGGATGTTCGCCGAGGCACATGTAGATTGTTTCTATGCCACAATGCGCAAAAGGTGTACATCGTTGGTGCGTAGGGTGCGGGCCAGCTCAAATAGTACCCTGGACATGGTTGCTAATCGGCTGGACTGCAATAAATCACTGCTGTGCAGTCTCTCATTGGAGTGAGATAGCAGTGAATTGTATTAACAGAAATTATTTTAATTTTAATTTGCATGTATTTTTTTTCTTTTTCTTGATATGTTTTTTTTTATTTGTATTTACTATTTTTAATTATGAATATTTACTAACAATTTAGATTAAGTATTACTAACACTAATGAGTCTTTGTTACTTAAATGAATGAGTATTATTATTATTATAATATGTATGCAACAAATATCAACAAAAACTTTGATTATTTCACACCTATACCTTAATAATTACAAATTTAAATATATATGACGAAAAATATGCAAATATTATTAAATTAAGGAATTCATTGAAAAACAAATATTTGCTTCCCTATTGTATTTATAATGTAACTCTAAGAACGTACGTTTATCTAAGAATATAAACTAGCGGTTGCTAAATTATAAATATAGTTATTTTTGGGGGAGTTCAAACCCATACATAAATGGAATAATTATATACGTAAAGATTATGTATTAAGTAATGGCGTGAACTATTTTCACTGCTTTTTTACTTATATATTGTAATATATTAGCGATCTGTCCTCGCTTCAGTAATTAGTCGCTCTTCCTCCGCATTTTAAATTTCTAATAACTTCAAGGATAATTCTTTTAACGATTGTAACGGTCAATTATGAAGTACTCGTATATTAAATGCACAAAGACGTGAAACAGCTTAGTCCCCCCGTGACTATGAACGCTTTCTTTATTTTTTTTGTTTTTTTTTTCTTTTTTTTATGAACGGATTACCCTCTCTACCCTGACTATGACCATTGTAAAATGTTCGCAACTTCCGGACATTTAAAATCAAATACAAACGCGATAGAATCCGTGAAAGTAGTTTTATTTCAAATGTGTCCATTCGCTTAAACATCAGAAACCATGATAATTATTGTAGTCTCAGGAGATAGACATAATTATATCATCGTGGCTAATTTGTAGTTCAGATTAAGATATACAATTTCATACATATTATAACTTAATTTTAATATTTATGATTGCCTTGATTGATGATATTTATGATTTTTTTTTTGCCTTGATTTGCCTTGATTGATGATTTTGCCTTGATTGATGATTTTTCATGATTTATGATTGCCTTGATGTAAAAGCTTAAAAATATGTTTTTTTTATATTATTTTATATAATCTTTTAAATTCTCGACTTTTTCTACTATGATATAATATGTGTTATACATATAAACCTTGCTCTTAAATCTCTCTATCTACTGACTAAAACTGAATTAAAATCAAGTGAGTAATTTAAAAGATCTAAGCCTACAGGTAACGATAGCGCCTTTGTTTTATTCCATTTATAGTTATAGATTAGCAACTTTACATAAATTATTCATACAGTGTCGAAGTAGTAGTAATATGGGCACCAAGCCCTCTCTTTGCGGGTCTTATAAAAATCTGCAGTCATGTATTAGCAGATATCATGTTAGCACTTTAAAAGAGAGGGAAAGTAAACACGAAATAAAACCCTGTACCAACACCTTTGACCAACTAGTAGCTAGAATACAGTAGCCTTCGTTTAACATAGTTCTTGTTCTGAACTAGGTATAATAATGAATGCAAGGATGTACTAAACTACTCCAAGAAATTCAATAGTATTTTTTTTTAATGATGTTCTTTGATTTATTGTCTTATTGAATCAGGTGATTAATAATCTTAATTTCAAATAACAATTATAGTGTTATAATTTATAGTTTATTTCTAGTAAAAGGTGTCCAGAAAGGGTATCAGATATTTGTTTTCGCGCCATATTCGAAACGGCGAAGAAAGGGAGCGGGGAGGGGTTCGTGGCGTCCGCCATTTTGTGGAGTTTTAGTCACGATGGAACAGTACTCGGGGACGCATCGCGCGTTATGCGTACGAGCGTATTATCGCAACGGTGATTCAATAGTGACTGCTCAACGTCTGTATCGTGCAGAATATCGTACACGCTACTCGCCAAGTGACGATAGCTTTAGGAAATGGATCAGGATGTTCGAGAATACAGGTGTGATGATTAAAATTCAAAACTCTGGTCACCCTCGTTCAGTTCGCGATGAAGAAACAATTGAAGAAGTTGAGGCTTCGTTTCGTCAAAATCCGTCTTTATCCATCTGAAAGCGAAGCCAAGCACTGAACATCAAAAAATCATCTTCCCATTCGATTTTAAAGAAAGATTTGCATCTAAAAGCCTATAAAATTCAATTGGTTCAAGAATTGAAGAATACGGACTACGCTAATCGATTTTTTCTTTATATATAATTTTGGCCAAAAGTAGGAAATAGCCTATAAAAGTACACGTGCACAAAATTTGCAGTAGAAAACAATCCCCATTATATAATATCCTATTGTGCGGTTTTTAGAAAGGGTTTTAAAACAATAATATACATAATATATAGCAATAAAACATGTGCTGAAATAAATTTCGCTTATTTTGACGTTTTTAATATTTTTGGCAGTCCATCTCCTTGTGTATACATACCGTGACTTAATGCTTTTTTTTATTTTTTCTATTAAGTTGTTCAAATTACTGATATTTTTAGCATTTAATATGCTTAATTTTCGGTATCGAGTATTTATAAATTTATTAAGTTGTATTATTTTAAATGCATGATGCTCAAGAAGTCAGAGCTGTATCTAGAAATATTAATTTAAAATTAGCTTTTGCATAAATAATGATTCCGTGTGGTGACGGAGTAAGAATACAATTCACCACCCCCTATCTTACCCGTGGGTGATAGTAGACAACTAAAGAATAAAATATGCTTTTAACATCTATGCAAGAGAAGGAAAACTCGAATAAAACCCTAAACCAACACGTCTGACCAGCGTGGTATAGTAGATCAATTTCCCTTCTAGTGTGAAGGAGGATCGAGCCCAATAGTAGGACATATATGAGCTGAGATGATGATGATGATGAATGGTAGTATCAAGTAAAGAAATATCGAGAATAGCATTGTGCCAATAACAGGCCGCAAATGAGGTATTAGCGACTACGATGATCGAAAACTTGAGGTAGTGTCTAAAAATAAGAAGAAAACGTTTTCGGAACACGCTGCTGAGTTGTTAGTGGCAGGTAGAAAGTCAATCTCTGCTAGAACAACTCGGTAATGGCTTCAGAAGGCTGGGCTTAAAGAAGACAATTCCAGAGAGATGCCATTGCTTTCTGGCAAAAACAAAGAGACACATTATGTATGGGCCTTAAGACACCACCACTACAGCAAAGATAGATTTAATAGAGGAAACAGCGAAGTTAGAATATCAGAAAAATCTAACTTACCCCAAGGTAGGTTAAAACAGTTTTCGAACTTGATATAAATATCTAATCAGAATAATACAGTACAGTGATAATTACTAACCCTCATTCGTAAAATATTAATTTTTTGTTTGTTTTAGGTATTTGGTACTCTTTCTTCGTATGTCTACCAAGCTATCTTCGTATTTCGTTGTGTGGGTAAAGAATTTAGAGTGCAGTGTGTGGTGCCTACTGTGAAATACCGTGGAGGTGATGCAATGATCTGGGGCTGCATGATCAACTCAAGAGTCAGCGAAATGTTCGTGTGCGAGGTTAGATTGGACTCTACAAATTCATCAATGTTTTGGAAATAGATGTAACTCCTTTACATCTTTTTTTGGTGATACAAATATGGAAGGAGTTTGAATTCAACAGGACAACGCAGAATACCATAGATCAACTCGCACCATGTCTTAGTGTCAGTAAAATCCGATCGACCTCCTAGAGTAGCTTACACCGTCACTCAACCAGAATGCCATTGAACATTTATGGGTAATCTAAAACATAAGGGCAGAGATTATAAATTTACTACTAAAGAAGAGCTCAAAAGATGCCTCCGCCAAAAATGGAACTCATTAACTCAAGAAGAATGGAAAAATCTCTGCAAAACAAATTGCTGCTGTGATAATGGCAAATTTGAACCAAAAAATATTGATTATATAGCAAAAAATACTATTTTTAACTTATATAAATTGTTTCAATTGCTTCCTTATTACGCATCCTAAACAAGCTATTACGTTTAAACTATGGATATAATATCTGCGCAAGAAAAGGACAACTCAAGAAAAACCCTATATCAGTGGCCTTATTAGTGATAGGACCACGCTGTTGACAGTTCTCTGTCTACAGCCGCGGGCAAGCACACTCGATGATATATTCTATTATTAGAGTATCTTGACAATATGAGAAAACTGACCTATTATATCATACGGGTTGATTGATGGGTTGGTACAGTATTTTACTTACATTTACACAACAATCGCGTTAAATGAAGGGCTATTGAATATTTCGTGACACAAGAATTTGCTTTAGTGCGGGCGTTTCCCGGCACTAATGTTATAATCCTTACTAATCCTTACTAATATTATAAATGCGAAAGTAACTCTGTCTGTCTGTCGCTCTTTCACGCCAAAACTACTGAACCGATCTAAAAAAAAGGTTCACAGATGGTCTAGAGCCTGATAAAGGAGATAGGCTACTTTTTAATGCAATAAAAGGTTGTAAAGTGAGGGGTAAAATGTTGTAAGGAAATATCATAATTTTTAAAGCCAGAAGCTTGAAACATATTTTTAGGCATATTTTTAGGATTAGATAAAAATAAATATGACATTAAATTTTTGTAAAAAATGTACCCCTAAGGGGTAAAATAAAAATAGGGGATGAAAAACTTTAGAAAAGTAACCTTTTACGCGGGTGAAGCCGCAGGCAGAAGCTAGTTTACTATAATTAATCGATACAAATTATATTTAGAATCAGGACAATAATTTGTGGATCGCATTGATATAATCCTTTGTGGGAATCGAACCCACGGTACTGACATGATTAGTTATTATCTTCCATATTGACCACTACGCTATCTGTGCGGTCAAAAAATTATTCATATTATTCTTTTTACACGTATTTATGATATTCATGTTTCTACTATTTCAGTTAATGTATTATTAAAGGAAATGGATACATTTATTTTTACTTCTTCATAATTTCAGCTCATATATGTCCCACTGTTGGGCTCGAGCCTCCTCCATAACGGGAGGGAAATTCGCCTACTATACCATATTGGTCAGACGTATTGGTATAGGGTTTAGTTTCGAGTTTTCCTTCTCTTGCATAGATGTTATATATATGCGTTTTATATCCCTTAGTTGTCTCTTACGATCACCCACAGGTAAGATGTGGGGGTGGTAAATTGTATTCTTACTCTGTCACCACACGGAGGTAATTTTTTTTTACTTAAAATAATAATATTTTAAAATGAAAAGTAAATCTCGATAATAATTATTTAACACCAATAACTTTTTTTTTTACTTTCCAAATATTTCGCATATTTTTCCTAGTCACAACTTGCAAAAGATATTACATGTCCAACAAGTCATCATTATTAAAATGGTTTTAATCTAAGATAAAAACCTCTGTCATAATAATGACTCATATCTAAGATAAAAAAAAAACCATTTTAATAACAATGACTCATATTTGATATAAGAACATCTGTAATTATTCTATTATAGAGGTTTTTATCTTAGATAAAAACCTCTATAATAACAATGATTAACAAGTTGGACGTGAAATAAATTAGTCCTTTCGTGACCACGCTAAGAAGTGTTCGAATTTTCGGTAAATTAAAAATTAATTCCAAACGCGATAAAATCCAAAGAAATAGTTTTATCTGAATATATACTTATATATTGATTTTTTATTTGTCGATAACGGTGGATTTTTTAATATTTTGCATCGTGTATTTCTAAATTTTAATATAATAATAATTATTATTATTACTTATGGTGGCAAATGGGCAAGAAGCACATTTGATGGTAAGTATTACTGCCACTTCTGGATCTTTGCAATACCAGAGTAGAGCCAGGCCATTGTCTACTAACCTATCCATTAAGTTAAGTTTCTGGCTCGCCCACTCGCTGAACGAAGTGCATTGCGCAGTGGTCAATTTTCTGCGAGAGTGTGGCATTGCTCCGGATGCCACACCGTGGCTGTGGATATAAAGCTGACGCTAACAGCACCCGTGTTTGTGATCGAGGCGTAACTAACGACTGCGATGAAAATCTTATTATTATTTTAGTTCGACGTGAAGATTGACGTCTGAGTAATGGCAATGTGCTATTGTGCTTCGTTCGGTGAGCGAGAGAGCCGAGAGCCCAACTGGGGTGGGTTTGGGGTTTGTATTGGTAGGCAGTGGCCTAGCTTTTGCAAAGGTCCATGGGTGGCAGTGACACTTACCATCAGGTGTGCTGTGTGCTCGTTTGCAACCATAAGCAATAAAAAAAAAGTTCATATTCTGAAGTAGAATACTGTCCCACTCGATTACAATAGTAATAACAGCTCAATAGAGCTGGAGCCTCCTCCGTAATGGGAGGGAAATTGGTCTTCTATACCTGGATAGTCAAGACATGTTGGTGTAGGGTTTTGTTTCAATTTTTTTTTTCTCTTACATGGATCCATCCATCCATCCATCAGCCCGTAAACGTCCACTGTTGGACATAGGCCTCCCCACGTGAATGCCATTCAACACGGTCCCGCGCCACCTGCATCCAGCGGTTTCCTGCGACCTTGATAATGTCGTCAGTCCACCTAGTGGGGGGTCGTCCTACGCGGCGCCATCCGATTTGTGGTCTCCACTCGACAACCTTTCTTCCCCAACGGTTGTCGGTTCGTCGAGCGATGTGGCCTGCCCATTGCCACTTCAACGCGCTAATTCCTCGGGCTATATCAGTTACACCCGTTCTTCTACGGATTTCCGTATTTCGGATTCTATCACGTAGAGAAATACCGAGCATAGCCCTCTCCATAGCACGCTGAGCAACTTTGAGCCTTTTGATGAGGCCAACATTTAGCGACCACGTTTCAGTTCCGTAAGTCATCGCTGGTAACACACACTGGTTATAAACCTTTGTTTTCAGACACTGCGGAATATTAGACGAGAAGATCCTCCTAAGTTTCCCGAACGCTGCCCAGCCGAGTTGGATTCGTCGACTGACCTCTTTCTCGAAATTGGATCTACCTAATTGGACTGTTTGTCCTAGGTAAACATAGTGATCGACAACTTCGAGAATCGCATTCCCAACCAGGACCGGTACAGAAATGACATGGGCATTAGACATGACTTTCATCTTGTCCATGTTCATTTGCAGCCCTACTAGTTGGGAGGCCTTGCTGAAGTCATTGAGCATGGTGCTAAGGTCCTCCAGGGATTCTGCCATGACTACGATATCATCTGCGAATCGAAGGTGAGTGATGTATTCGCCATTGATGTTGATGCCGAGTCCGGTCCAGTCTAAGAGCTTGAAGACATCTTCCAGCGCAGTGGTGAACAGTTTCGGAGAGATAACGTCTCCCTGTCTCACGCCTTTCTGCAGCTGGATCGGTTTCGTACTCTTATCCTGGATGCGGACCGACATAGTAGCGTTTTTATACAAACACTTCAACACTTCGATATATCGATAGTCAATTTGGCACCTCTGAAGGGACTGCAGCACTGCCCAAGTTTCGACAGAATCAAAGGCTTTCTCATAGTCCACAAACGCTAGACACAGAGGCCGATTATACTCCTCGGTCTTCTGTATAATCTGGCGTAGCGTGTGTATGTGGTCTATGGTGCTATAACCTTTTCGGAAACCGGCTTGTTCGGGCGGCTGGAAGTCGTCTAGCTTGCGCGCGAGTCGGTTCGTAATGACTCTTGAAAACAGTTTGTATACGTGGCTCAGGAGTGAGATGGGTCTGTAATTCTTTAAGAGCGTTTTATCGCCCTTCTTGAAAAACAGCACCACCACACACCTGGTCCACGACTCTGGAACGTCGCCCCCGAGAATGACAGAATTAAGCAGCCTCTGTAGGGCTTTTAAAACCGGCTTGCCGCCTGCCCTCAGGAGCTCTGTGGTAATTCCGTCACCTCTCGGTGCCTTTCCGTTCTTTAACTGTTTCAGAGCTATTCTGATCTCGTACAAGCTGACGTCCGGGATTTCTTCAGTGTAGTGCCGAGTTAGCTTGGCTCTGGGGTCTTGGACCAAGCCGACAACAGGATTCAAGGATGATTTGTACAACTGCCCATAGAACCTTTCGACCTCTCCCAAGATCTCACTCTGGGATGAAATGAAAGTACCGTTATCGGTCTTCAGCTTGGTCATTTGGCTCTGCCCGATAGACAAATCTCGTGCGAACACTTTGGAGCCTCGATTTTGCTCTATCGCCTCTTCAATACGCAGTGTATTAAATCGGCGAATGTCGCGTCGCATAGATTTGGAGATTTGTCTATTAAGCTGCCTAAGTTCGGACCAATCGGCTGGAGACTGTACCGTCATTTCCTTTCTCCTCTCCATGAGTTTGAGAGTCTGGTCAGAAAGCTTTTTTGTTCTAGTTGCGCGACGGGCCTTAAAGAATTGTGACCCGACCGCGTGGACAGTTTCCACGAACCTGTTGTTCATATCGTTCGTTGATTCGCACTCTTCCAGGCATTGGAAGCGATTATGTAATTCGAGTTGAAAGCTATCGGATTGAAAGCTTACATGGATGTTATATGTAATTTATATCCCTTAGTAATCTCTTACTAAGGGGGTGGTGAATTATATTCTTACTCCGTCACCACGCGAATATTTCTTTTTCTATTGCAATTTTATTATCTGCTTGCGTCCCTTCCACCCATCAACCCAATAACGTTCACTATTAAACGTAGGCCTCCCCACGAAAATGCCACTCAAAATCGTCCTGCGCCATCTACATCCAAGAGTTTCCTTCGACCTTAGTAATGTCGTAAGTCCACCTAGCAAGGAGTCGTCCCACTCTGCATCATTTGATTCGCGGTCGCCACTCAAAAACGTTTAGTACTTTACAATCATGCACAGTGAATAAAAGGATATTAAAACATTATATGTATTTTTACTATAGCACCCCAAGAACAGAAAAAACAGGTGGTTTAATTGAAAAAGATACTAACAAATTTATTTGTTGTAGATTCTAAATGTGAGTATAGTAACAGAAAACATAAATTATGACTATTATGAGCAAAGAACTATTTGATTCTGTGTATCAAGATGTTGCTTGTAACAAAATGGTACATCCTTGGGCTGATAGCTGCGTCAAGGCATACCTGATGCTATTCAAAGCATCTGTGGTTGGTAGTGCCAAATTTTATGGAATTGTATATCTTGTAAGTATTAATTTAATAAATCTCTCATCTCATCTTAGTCCGTATAAGTCGCACTTTTGAGCTCGATCCTTCTCTACAGGAAAATAAGGTACTACCACGCTTTTTTTTGGTGGCGGGCTATGGTGTGGTCCCACCCCGCTAAATCCGTCCGAGGCGACAGAAGAAGCGGCGCACGACCCCATAGACTCATCCTACATGTACATCTACACGCCGTGCGAGCGGGCCACCGGCACCCGATCTTTATCTTCGGTGGCCCGCCCAGCGGTTTACCCTCGCGGGTATCCTCTCGAGTGAATGCCCCGGCAGCTTTTGCCATCGGGGAAGGTACTACCATGCTGGGCAGACGTGTTGGGATTTTATGTCGCGTTAACTTCTCCTACTCCTCAATGCATTCATATATCATACTCCATAGTTATCTTTTACACCATCCACGGGCAAGGGAGATCATCTGTATTCTTTCTCAGCCACCAAACTGAAAATCTTAGTAATTCATATTATTGGGTTATGGCATCAATTAATACAATATTAACGATTAATCTAAATGATAGAGTATTAAACAATATGTAATATTTCTTTAGATTGTGTGTAAAATGCCTCTCGTAAGGACAAAAATACGAGACACAATTTGGTTG
Source organism: Lymantria monacha (assembly GCA_905163515.2). Taxonomy (NCBI): domain Eukaryota; kingdom Metazoa; phylum Arthropoda; class Insecta; order Lepidoptera; family Erebidae; genus Lymantria; species Lymantria monacha. The sequence continues at coordinate 30,248,846 of LR991091.1, read as the reverse complement.
ATATACGTATATACCTACAGATGTGTACCATCTAGTGTACAATGATTACACATTATTCTGACTTAATATTCTAACTTTCAAGATTTAAACTCTAACTTTCATAATCATCATCTCAGCTGACATATATCCCACTGTTGGGCTCGAGCCTCCTCCGTAATGAGAGGGAAATTGAACTACTATAACAATCTGGTCAGACGTATTGATATAGGGTTTAGTTTCAAGTTTTCCTTCTCTTGCATAGATGGGATATAAACGTATATACCCTTAGTCGTCTCTTACCATCACCAACGTGTAAGAGAGGTGGTGAATTGTATTCTTACTCCGTCACATACGGATAGCTCTAACTTTACTCGATTTAATACTCTAACTGAAATTGAAAGAATAAGTAATCATTGTCCGGTAGATGGCACACTTTTCCATAAAGACGAGCCATAATTTGATTGTCATACGATAGTTCACACTTGTCTAAGTGGTAGGACGATTTAAACTGATTGTCAATAGGTGTGGTTTCAAGCCCCATATATGATAATACTATTTCGCTCGTAACCAAGTCTTTATCAATAGATACAATACTTTTCGTAACGGTTAGACCGAAATTTAATCAATTATCGTTTCTTGCTTTTTTAACTATGTAGGCAATTTGAACTAGTAATATACGCATAAGGTAACTAAGCATAAGGTTTTATTTCTCTTGCATTGATTTTATCAGTTCGGTACTTTATCGTCTCTTACGATAACTTAAATAAAGAAATGGGTTGCAATACATTCTTTTTAATCTATTATCAAGTATATTTTAAAACCCATACGTCACTTATAAATTAGTCATCCACTTTATCTGTGCAATTACAAGTTTAAAATTTATTTCAGCTTCAGATCATAATGAAAGGCAAGAAAATGGAACGGAAAGATCAATGGATTAAGATGGCAGAGTATTATTTGAGATCCACGTTATTTGGGTTTCTGGTATCAGTTACAACCAATATGTTATCTTGTACCTTTAGGTAAGATTTAGTTTAATTAAGGTTTTTTCTAATGACTGTTAGGCTATCCGTTGGTCAAGTTTTCCATCCTAAGAAACAACACAAAGACCCTCTACTAAGGTCTTTGTATTGCAAAAAACTTAACAGGCATAAAATTTACGTATACAAATTACTCCCAAAATCTAAACAATTTTGATAATGGTGGGACCACGCTGTACACAGTTCTCTGTCTACAGCTGCGGGCCAATCCGTCCGGAGTAGTACCACACTCTCGCAGAAGATCGGCGTCTGAGTAATGGCAATATGCTATTGCGCTTCGTTCGTGAGCGAGAGAGCCGGAAGTCCAACTGGGTGGGTTTGAGGTTTATATTGGTAGGCAGTGACCTGGCTTATCATACATACCCTTGCTTCTTTCATGCATACTCTTGGTATTGCAATCGTCCATGGGCGGCCGTGACACGCAAGCACTACACCTGATTGACACTTTGCAATACCAGGGGTATTACTAGGCCGCTGCTTACCAATGAAAAGCCCAAACCAACCCATAGCATTGGGCAATTGGCTCTCTCGTTAACCGAACAAAGTTAAACAGCACATTGCCACTATTTAGGCGTCTATTTTCTGAGAGAGTGTGATATTACCCCAAAAGAACGGGGCCGCCACTGTAGACAGTAAACTATCAACAGTGTAGTCCCTTTTGTGGCGGCGGGCTTTGGACTGATCACAACTCTGTTCATTTATCCGTTCGTCATTTAAATCTGTCAGGGGCTACAGAAGAAATAGCGCGCAACCCCATAGACCCACCCTATATGTACCTATCTACGCCATGCGAGTGGGTCACTGGAATCCAGTCTTTGCCTTCGGTAGTCCGCCTAGCAGTTTACCCTCACGGGTATCCTCTCAAGTCAACGCCCGGATAGCTTGATCTACGTCTCATCATCGGGGAGTTGTTCTCACGCGATGGCCTCTCTCCGACCAGAGCCCTGTGCGGCCACCAGCTGCCACGTTTCGGGCGACATCAGCTGCAACAAGTGAAGCTCTAGCGCTGTTATTTATTAATTGAATTTTTAATCATATGCAGTTTGTCGCTAAGCTTGTGGTTGATATTCTACTACTTCTTCTCATCTCATATACATACTATTATGACCATCCGTCTGCTATAAAGAGAGAGCAATTTATCCTCTATACAACATGTGTCAGATTATGTTAGCATAGGATTGTATGTCCATTTTTCCTTATCCTAAATCGATTTTATATCCTTCAGTAATTCTTTACAGTCATCAACATACATATAATACCACATATATTTTATGAAATTAAAGTCAAATTTCTGTGACTATGAACGCTGAAAACAGATCATCATCATCATCTTGCTCTTATCCCAATTACTTGGGATCGACGCAATATGTCATCTTCCTCTATACAGTCCTATCAGACGTCATCTCTGCAGTCACTCCCTGTCTATCCATGTCATACCTCACGCAGTCCATCCATCTTTTCTTTGGTCTTCCTTTACCCCTAAAGCTTTCAACATTCATATTTAAAACTTTCCTCACAACATTTCTTTCATCCCGAAAACAGATCTTACACTGAGATAGTATAAATCAAATGCAAAAGCGATACATATAATCTGTAACAATTTCTGGAGTTTACTCCTTAAGAATCGATTTTCATATAAGGCGCCCGGTATGAGAAAAATTTGAGCAGTAAAATCTAGTGATCGAATGACCTCGTTACGTTTTTGGTGCGCAATCTATTCTGCGCACCTTTCACTTTCTGACGTGAGATAATACTTCACTGAACCCGCCTGTTTTGATAGTTGTACTTAAGGAGTAAACTCCAGTCGTGCGTCGGAGCTGACACTCACACTTTTTTTTTTAATAACACCAACCTGCACTAAGGAAATAATTCTTGTATCGCGTGGGTCTTTACAAATATGCAATTAACGCAGACAAATTACACCCAGACTTAGAAAAATACTTTGTAGATCGCACAAAGTATTGTCCTGCGTAAGAATAGAACCTAAAGCACTGACACGAAAGGTCGGTATCTTAACCAGTATGGCATCTGTGTAGTCGAATAATTTTGTGTGAATTTGTAATATAAATAATACTTGCGTAAACATCAGAATTCCTATAACAACGCATCTGACCAGCATGGTATATCAAATTGCCTTCTGTTTTTGGAGGCTCGAACCTAGAAGTGGAACGCATGTGAGCTGATACTAAAAAAAAACATAATATATTTTGTTTCAGGTTATTGCTGGGAAAATTTACATATAATTCATACTTATATATTCCATTCTTTTTAACTGGAGTTTTTATATATTTGGAGCCACCTAATAGAAGAGGATTGGTCATCAATCTATTTTGTAACTTGGTAAGTTTTTATTATAAGCATATAAAATAATGAAATTGCGAGTTTTCTAAGAGATTAGTTCTATCTTGCCTTATGTATAAGATACTTTAGATATTATTAGACTGTCACTAACTACAATCTTTCTTCAGTCATCTCAACGAATCCAAAATCACGGCTATACTTAGAAAGATTGTCTAAGAAAATTGAACAGGTCACTAAGAATATTGATTGTTGATTTTTATAAAAAAAAAAAACGTTTTGTCTATTATTGAGTTAGATCTGTATAATTACTATTTTGACATTGATTGATTAATTGACAGTGTCTTTCCTATAGCCTGATGTTAGTCGTTTTTAGAAATGATTTTAAATAAGTTTATCATAAATTCCCAACTTAATAAATATCCAACCATACTCTGTATTGAAATTGCATTATATTTCATTCTAATAACTTTAAAGTATCACATTACAAAGATACAGGTAACCGAAATTTACGCGAATTTTTATTATTTTTATTGTAGGCACATATAAGTAACGATGATTTTATAATCTCACCACACATATCAGTGTAACCTCTAAATATAATAAAAGCGTTATAATTTTGATTGTTATAAAAAACCCTTTATCAAGAAAACCTGTTTTTAGATAAAAAAGAAATTAAAAAGAAATCTTTATCAAAATACAAAATGGATTCCAAATCTAAAATACCAAAATACGCAAAATAATATGCATTTAAAATTTTATTCATTCATATAAGATTAATATGATTAAGGTGCCATTTCTACGAATTTTATTTATATTTAAAATATTTTCTTTTAGCTCATTGAATATTACCTAAGAGTTCTACAAAGATCTAAATATATAACTATAACTAATTTTATGAAAATTTTAATGTTTATGACTGGCAGCTCATTATTGTTATACTTAATGCGATTAGAAGCAGTGAAAAAAGAAAAGACTCCTATATTTTGGTAAGAATAACAATATCTTTTATTAAACTACTGCCTCGTTAGCTTAGTGAGTTATAGGATAATCATATATCGACAGAAAATTTATTGCCAAAAAGTATCTTTTGGATTTACCCTTATTTGATTTAAGAAATTCTAAACCGCAAGCCCGAAGTCTGGAACTTTGCCCATCTATTTATTCATTAGCCTATTGAAATCCACTACTAAAAATAAAAAAAAAACTATGAAAGGACCATAGTGCTATATACGGCGTGCTTGTGGGTAAACTGGCTAGCCACAAATGTCAATGACTAACCCTCTTCGACTGTATAGATTATGTAGTGGTTAAGATATCTACTTATCGTACCATTGTCGTAGGTTCGATTACTAGGTAGAACAATACCTACTTTGCACGATCCGAAATTTGTTGTTCTAAGTCTAAGGGTGTAATTTATGTCCGTTAAATTGGATGTTTTTTTATTGCTAGTGGTGGCAAACGAGCAAGCAGCACACCTGATGGTAAGTGTCACTGCCGCTCATGGATCTTTGCAATAGGTTATAACTAGACCATTGCCTACCAATATAAACCCGAAACCCACCCAATTGGGCTTCCGGCTCTCTCGTACACTGAACGACGCGCAATAGCACATTGCCATTACTCATACGTTGATCTTCTACGAGAATGTGGTACTACTCCGGACGGACCGGCCCGCTGTTGCAGACAGAGTCAACAGCGTGGTCCTACCACTATGAAAAATAAAATGTTTATAAAGTACCCCGCAATACAAGAAACATTTTCTTAGTGCCGTGTGTTACCTTTTTTTAAACCCGACTTTTACTATTCCGCGGGAAAAGAAAACCAGGTAAATTGTATTCTTACTCTGTCACTTCATGAGTACATTATGAATCAAGGGCTTTTTACAAGTATATAATGAAGGGACTATTGAATAATACATCAACCAGGAAGGTCAGAGTTTATTATACAATTTGATTTCAATATTTCCATCGCTTGCAATGATGCTGTCTACTTTTCATATCGAAATAAGAACTGTAAATTTATTTATATGTGTAAATTATATTATGTAAATCTTACTAGCGCGGTTTAGTAAGCTAATTTCACTCATACAGAGGAGGCCTCTTTAAATAAATCATATATTAGCGGAAAGGGAGACGTAGTGACAAAGAAAAGTACATAGTCCATAAACACTAACAACTATTATTAAGATATATTACAGGATGTTTATACCAGAGAAAGTGAAAATAAAATCAGATGAATCACCAAATGCCTGTCCGCATAAAGGGCATTGTACAGATTTTATACTTAAGGTAGGTTTTTTTTTAATTACTAACTAGAAGTTATTATCATCAAGCTATTGCTATTATATATTGCTCTATATTCTGTTTAGGGTTCCGTACCCAAAGGGTAAAAACGGGACCCTATTACTGAGACTTCTCTGTTCGTCCGTCCGTCCATCTGTCACCAGGCTGTATCTCAAGAACTGTGATAGCTAGACAGTTGAAATTTTCACAGATGATGTATTTCTATTGTCGCTATAACAACAAATACTAAAAATAAAATAAAATAAATATTTAAGGGGGCTCCCGTACAACAAACTTGATTTTTTTACCATTTCTTGCTCGATACTAATAACGGCGACAGGTAGACGCTTTAACTATTCACAGAATATTTAGTTTTATGTTCTTTTTAAATGTAATTAATTAAAATAAAATAATATAAATAATTAAGGTGGCACCCATACAATAAAAGAGGTTTTTTTTTATAAATAATTAATGGTATTTTTGTTAGCCAAGTTTAGAATATATTTTAACTATATTTCCTTTTTTATCGTGTAGTTATAAATACAGGTTAAGGAAAAATAACGGAGTGGATGACAAAGCTCTTCTAGGTAACTGCGATAGTTCTGGGTATTCACCATTGGGAAGGTCTCTGTCTAAGAGTAGAAGTCGATAAACATGCATTATTATTTACACAAAACAAAGTTAACGATCATCATCACCTCATTTAATCAGCTCATAAACGTCCCAATTTTGAGCTCGAGCCTCTTACAAAAAAGGAAGGAAGTTGAACTACTGTACGACACTGATCAGACGTGTTGGTATAGGGTTTTATTTCGATTTTTTCTTTTGTAGTTATTATTATTATTTTATTTTTTTATTTCTTATGGTGGCAAACAAGTAGGTAGCACACCTGATGGTAAGTGTCACTGCCGGTAAGTGTCAAGGGTATAGCTAGACCGCTGCCTACCAATACAAACCCCAAACCCACCCCAGTTGGGCTTCTCGCTCTGTCGCTCATCGAACGAAGCGCAATAGCACATTGCCATACTCAGACGTCGATCTTCTGTGAGAGTGTGGTACTACCCCAGACAACCGGCCCGCGGCTGTAGACAGAGAACTGACCACAGCGTGGTCCTACCACTGGAAAGCATATTATATCTCTTAGTCGTCTTTTACGATATTCACGAGTAAGATAGGTGGTAAATTGTATTATTACTCGGTCACATAATATATGGAAACGATAAAGATATTATAATGATATTAACTAAATGGTGATAGTATAGTTGTCTAACTGCTGGTGCAGTAGGGTAGCGGCAACGAATACTGCCAACTTTTACTTTGCTCGTAGATATCGTAAAAGACGACTCACAGCTTTAATATCAATCTTGGCTAACTCCACCCTATGCCGTTTGGTCAACAATTACATTGCCAAAGAGAGTTGAAATCAGCCAGACAACCGATTAAAAAACTATTGCTAATAATAACTTTTGTAATATGTACAAGTATATTATTGCATCGACCTCAAGTAATTAGGATAAGAGTAGGAGAATGATTATGAGCATAGCAGTTTTTCAAGAGAAATATCACTGGTGCAAAGGGCTATTCAAGACAATTATTTTTTACACATGTTGAGACAAATAAAGTTATCTTCTCTTATCTTATCTTATTATTTGAGTGATCCATAAATTAGTTTTGACTCAGTTTGTTCATCTATTATTATATTCATCTTTTTTTTAATTGATGGTTTATTTTCTTAATGAAGAGTCATCATTCTCTCGCTCTTATTCCAACTACTTGGGGTCGACACAATATGCCCTCTTTTTCCATACAGCCCTATCAGACGTCATCTCTGTAGTCACTCCCTGTTTATACATATCATGCTTCACGCAGTCCATCTATCTTTTCTTTGGTCTCCCTTTACCCCTAGAACCTTCAACATTCGTACTCAAAACCTTCCTCGCAACGTTACTTTCATTCTGTCTCACCACATGTCCATACCAGCTCAAACGTTCACTCCTTAACTTATTCGTCACTGGCGCTACTTTCAAACATTCTCTTATACGCTCATTCCTTATCTTATCCATTCTCGTCACGCCGTACATTCATCTCAACATTCGGATCTCCGCTACAGTCATTAAAATGTATCTCTTCCCGCGTGCGACGTGTCTCTCTTACTTTTTTTCCCAAATATCGTAGATGGTTATCAAGGAATGTATTCAAGGAAAAATTTGAGCACCCAAGCTGCCAACTTATTGAACAGAAGTCATCTTACTAAACTAATTTGACCAATGAGTAATTTTGTAAAGTTTTAATTTAAAATTTAATTTTTTTTTGCATTCCTTCCAACTATCAATTAGCTTGTTATTGACGTCTTTTGAACGTAAAACTCCCCAAAGTACCATGCAAAAAAAGTGAAACAATATATTTAATTATTTTTATATTTCATAAGAAACCCACAATATAGCAAGGGGATAGGGCTAAATTATGCTCTTATCCGTTCATGAAACCTATTATTTATTTATGATTATTTTGAATATTTGGTTTTACTTTAACTTTATTTCATTTCAGGGTTGTGGAACACACTTCGGTCTTGGTTTAGGAATTTCGTTAGCCAGACATATTCTACCACAAATCAGGACTCCTATTAAAGCCATATCATCAATAAAAGGCAAACATTTCAAACTGGCACTATTCTTCGCCAGTTATATTGGTATTTATAGAGTACGACTTCTTTTTCTTCTCAGCTTACAACATCTATCTATCGAGCAAAGGTCTTTCTTGCAGATAGATTTACTTAATATACTACGGTGGCATACTTTGACGATGATGGTTGATATATCAAGTTTTTATTTTCTTGCAATTGGTGTTATTTATTTGTATTTATTGTAACCCTTTATTCGTATTTATTGTAATATTTAATAAGTCTTCTTTAGTTCAGGAATAAATATACAAAGACCGCTCATGACTGCCCAGTTGGAATCCAAAACAAAAAATGATTGTTAAGTTTTAAGTGAAAATATTCATAAGCAAGAACTAAATTTGGGCCCTGGCTTGGCTTAGGAAAGTGGATACCCTCTCTATAATTGTACACAGTTGAATTTTAGATCACTATTTATATTCTTTCACTATTTAGGAGAATATAAAAATAAACAAAAAGTTATTTATAATAACATTCATGACTAAAAGTTGTTCACATCTACAATTTGTTTTCGAATCTCTATACAATCCGACCCACTCTTCAATTATTTTTATTAATATATTTCTACGTACAAAAGCAAGATCTATGACCATTATGTGTTACCAGTGATAGCACATGGCACAAAAACGTGGTCCCTAAATTTTAGTCTCATAAATAAGTTCAAAGTCGCTCTGCGTGCTATTGAGCGGGTTGTGCTCGAGATTTCTTAGTAACACAAGATCCGAAATACAAAAATCCGCGGAAGAACGGGTGTAACATACCTACCTAGTACCTATGATGAATTAACACGCTGAAATGGCAATGAGCAGGTCTCATCAGTCGATGAACAGATAACTGCTAGGAAAGAAAGGTTCTCGAATGACAACCGAGTATTGAACGACGAAATGTAGGACTGCCACACACCGAGTGGACTAACAGCTTGGTAAAGGCTGCTGTTAGATGTTGGATGCAGATGGCCCAAAACTGAGCTTTGTGACGTTTTATGAAGGAGGCTTACATTCAGCAGCGGACAGCAATACACTGAATGATGCTGATGATGATGTACATATAAATTATTGGACGAACAAATTGAGTAACTAACCAAAATAATGGTCTTTGAAAGAGATGAAACCAGAACAGATGTAAGAGTAACAATAGGTAATGATGTACTAGAGCAAGTGGATGAATTTCTATATCTTGGATGTGGATTTAGCCGAGATGGAAGGTACACCACTGATATAGAGCGAAGAGTGAATGCGGGAAATAGAGTGAACGGAGCGTTGGGGCAACTTCTCGGCAGCCACCACCTCAGCCAGAAGGCACGTGTAGCAATACATAACGCAGTGCTTGTCCCAACATTACTGTATGGAAGCGAGAGTTGGGTATGCAGAAAAGAGTATGAAAGTAAAATTAATGCGGTCGAAATGCGATCTCTGCGGAAAATCTGTGGAGTTAGGCTGACCGACCGCATTCGTAACGACGACGTAAGAGAGCGAGTAGGTATGAAAGAGAGTATTGGTGTAAAGATGCGAAAGGGAATGCTCCGATGGTTCGGACATGTGGAAAGAATGCCGAACGAACGTCTGGTTAAGAAGATATACAATGCGAAAGTGGAAGGATGTAGGTACCGAGGGAGACCGAGACTAACCTACCTAGACCAGATCGGTCATATACTGAAGGAAGATGGAGTCAAGAGTCTCCGAAACCGGCGAGCGTGTATGAAGAGAATTATGAATGTTGAGGAAGCGAGGGAAGTATGCAGAGATAGAGTTCTCTGGCACTCTGTTCTCTCTGCCTACCCTGCAAAGGATATGGCGTGATGATATGTATGTATGTATGTATGCAAATTGAGTAATACTTTAATGTTTTTTGGCATTACAGGCTGTGATATGTTACCTGTGTCGTAAAAGAGGTTTTGACTCAGCTGTATATGCGTTACCTGCAGGCTACGTGGCTGGACTCTCATTAATCTTCAATCCAAGCTTAGCACTCTCTATTGCATCATTAACTGCTGCATTTAAAGTGAGAAATTCAATTAATTATGTAGTTTTAATTTTTATTTGGATTTTTTATATTATTTTTATTATGTATCATTTTATAAATTGTTAGTCTTATTTTCCTTTAGTTTTCTATTTATAGTTTTATTCAAAGTTATTATCATTAATGAATAATCAAAAATACATGTAAAAATGTATGTCTTGATTATTATTATAAATATTTTTTCCGTATGGTGACGGAGTAATAATACAATTCACCACCCCTATCTTACCCGTGGGTGATCGTAAGAGACGACTAAGGGATTTAAAACGCATATAACATCTATGCAAGAGAAGGAAAACTCGAAACAAAACCCTATACCAACACGTGTGACCAGCGTGGTCTAGTAGGTCAATTTCCCTTCCATTATGGAGGAGGCTCGAGCCCAGTAGTGGGATATATATGAGCTGAAATGATGATGATAATAAATTAAAATTAAACAGCAAATAATTTAAGAATATATAATTTACAATATAATAAAAAAATATATATTTTTTATATAATTATAACTATTTTCATTCTTCCAACCATCAGCTTATCGACGTCAACAGTTCAACGCAGTATCACGCTTGTTAGGCGTATTGGCGTTTGTTGCGACTGCAACTCATATTCCCTAGAAAGTGTTGCTGCCTACATCCTCAGTGCTCCCTAAGCTGACTTTTACTATTACCATTATAATATTTTTTTGAATTAATTAGGTATTTTTTGTAAATTTTATACTAAATTATATGTTTATCATAATCATAACTAATAAGACTTCGAATATATTGGTTTATAGCTCTATTCAACAATACTTTATGAGAAGCAAATTCTTCCATCGAATATACCTTTGCCGGAGATATTATATTGCATATGCCAAGGTACGCTCTTCAATGCCTCAGTGATCGATCCTGATGTATGTCCCGGCTATGTGCTCAATCTTTTGAGAACCATTAGCGCTGGCAAGTGAGTTTTTTTATGTATATTTTCACTGTTACTTCCATAAACTACTAGTATAAGTTTGTGAAAATTTTAATATGGTGCATTACGAGTTCTTAACTCTTTATTCTTACTCCATCACCTTACAAAGACCTGATAGAGTAAGAAATAAAAGTTATATTTTCTTTACTTGTAGCTATTTAAACAGTTACCATGCAAGTTTTGTGACAGTCAAAATGTTTATTAGGGTTTGCCAACAGATGGAGATATTTATTTTTCTTTTAACGTTGTTTTTTACTTAATATTATCGACTATAGTTTAAAGTATATAAATAATCACCAAATGACTTATTAAAAGGAAAATTTTAAACTATATTCTTTTTTGTTTCATTGCTTATGGTGGCAAACGAGCAACTACCCCTCAGGGGGTATTCCATCGGGCCGGCCACTGACGACAAGTTCACGCTGCTCCGGTGGCGGGTCCAACGATGAAGGCAAGGTTCACGGGTGGGTTACGGGTCTGCGTGCGTACGCCCCTCTGTAACCCTGGACGGAGTGGTGCGAGGAGTGCAGCGATCATAACCCTCCCCCAATTACTCTCATCATTTTTGCCTAACGCGCCTATAGAAGTATAACTTAAAAAATAATATATAGAGATTGTGTTAGACGAAGCCTAATAGTTTCTCTTAATTAATAATACTAAATGTACATGTACTATACATTAACGAGCGTGAGTAAACTATGATTTATGATGACAGCTTACATAGACGAAGACAAATTATATATTTTAATTTATTGATAATCACTTAGATTTAATGTTAAGAGCAAATTAATAGATATATTCAGAACAGAAAATATATTTTTATCAAAAGCTATAAAAATATATCCGTGTGGTGACGGAGTAAGAATACAATTCACTACCCCTTATCTTACTGATCTGGTGATCGTAAGAGACGACTAAGGGATATAAAGCGCATATAACATCTATGCAAAATAAGGAAAACTCGAAACTAAACCCTATACCAACACGTCTGACCAGCGCGATATCATCATCATCTCAGCTCATATATGTCACACTGTTGGGCTCGAGCCTCCTACATAATGTGAGGGTAAGTGACCTACTACACCACGCTGGTCAGACGTGTTGGTATAAGGTTTTGTTTCGACTTTTCCTTCTCTCAGATATTTACTATTAATGCGTTTTATATCCCTTAGTCGTCTCGTACGATTACCCACGGGTAAGATAGGTGGTGGTGAATTGTATTCTTACTCCGTCACCACACGCAAAAGCAGCAGCGCGGTATAGTAGGTAAATTTTCCTCCCATTACGGAGGAGGCACAAGCCCAACAGTGGGACGTATATTTCATTTGAGTCCCCACTCGAGTATATTTGTAGACATTCGGTTATTCTTCCCCATTTTCATCCCTATAACTTTTGAACGGCTGAACCGATTTTCATTAAACATGTCTAAGAACACTCGCACGTAAGTCACCTTTGATACAAAAAAAAACTAAATTGAAATCGCTTCATCCGTTCGGGAGCTATGATGCCACAGACATACAGACAGAGCCACACAGCCACAGACAGACTCGTCAAACTTATAACACCCCTCTTTGCGTCGGGTGTTAAAAAGGGTATTCTAGTCATATTTGTATTCTTACTCCGTCAATATATAAAAAAGTGCAATTATTATGCTAACCCGTCTAACCGATGCTATGTAGTAACATCTTTAGCAATAGAGTGTATATCAACTGATAATAAAATGAATATCTTTGTCTCATGATTTTCTTAATTGTTTCAGGATGAATATGATAGCAAGGTCGTTCAAGGATATTTTACTTAGTACATTGTGATACTATTTAGCATAAATCATTGCTTATATCTAAAGGTATAAGGTTGGATGTGGGTTTATTATGTATGGGCCTTGAATTTCTCGTGGCAATTATTTATTCAAAACTTAACTACTGAGTTACTCGTGGCAACAGTAGTTCCAGGAAAAAGTGTACTTGTTCTTTGAACTACTGTTGAAGTAATTATTATCTCAAAGGAAAATGTTTTGTTTTATTTTGTTATGTTTTTTTTTATTACCTGCGTTAAGAAATAATAAATAAACATGAAGATTCTCGGCTCAAAAAATACGCAGACTGAGAACACTTATTGGTGTGCCATGCAAATAACTAACTGTCTTACGTAGAGACGTAGAGATAAGAGCCGAGTGTCGTGGTTATGGAACCTAATGTCGTAAATACGTAGTAAGTGTCAATTACACTTCTTTGAACTACTTTTGATGTTATTATTACCTCAAAGAAAACGTTTTGTTTTGTTTTTTTTATTACAAGACAAGATCCTGCGTTAAGAAATACTAAATAAACACGAAGACTCTCGGTTAAAAAAATATGCAGAGTAAGAACACTTACTGGTGTGCCATGCAAAGAACTGCCTTACGTAGATACGTAGAGATAAGAGCCGAGTGTCGTGGTTTTGTAGCTTAATGTCGTAGATACGTAGAACTAAGAACCCAGTGTCATAGTTACAACACGATACTTAACTTTCATCTCTGAAAGTCACAATTTATAATACGCTATGCATGCTGTCATAATTATATTATATTATTTATAAATACTTGTAGTACTTGCAACAGATAATATACTGAATAAATTTATTTTGACTTGAATTTCATAATCGTGATTTTATTTCATTCCAAAAACGTCAGATACCTGAATACTGTGATGTATCAGATTCGACTGAACTAACAAAGGGTTATCGAATTTCTCTATTGAGGTATTATTTCAAAAGTAGAAGTTTAAATAAATGCTCGGGGTTTTTTATGTTAGAATACAGTTACACGAAGTAATGTAAATATATTATATGTCTGTTATAAACATTGTACAATTAGGCGGCGTTATCGCATACAGCAATTTCTTATAGATAACGTTAGGATATCTATCCGCGTGGTGACGGAGTAAGAATACAATTCACCAACTTATATTTTACCCGTGGGCGATCGTAAGAGACGACTAAGGGATATAAAACGCATATAACATCTATACGAGAGAAGGAAAACTCGAAACAAAACCCTATGCCGACACGTCTGACCAGCGTGGTATAGTAGGTTAATTTCCCTCCCATTACGGAGGAGGCCCGAGCCCAACAGTGGGACATTTATGGGTTGTGATGATGATGATGAACGTTAGGATGCATTTTTAATTTAGTTTAGTTTTAGCAAGAACGCTTACAGTGTTCACTTTCAATAATGAATGAAGTAAAAATATAGAAGTAGAATATTTATAATATATATGGTAAGTAGATACAATATGAACTCTTTCATATTAAGAGGATAAGGATAAGAGTAGAAGAATAGTGATGATGAATGTATCCTAATATGATTATAATGTCTATGTAAAAAATAGAAAACTTGAAATAAAATCCATGCAGTAGATACCTACATTTCCACTATAGGAGGGAAATAATAAACCGCGCGACTCTTACCTCAATTACTTGGGGTAATTGAGGAAAGAGTAGGAGAACGATGACCAGATAGCTATATGTCTCTTTGGATTAATTAATACTTGGCTTAAGTTACATGTATAAGCCTGCATAGCGAAGCATCTATTGTCTAATTATACGCAGTTTTTCCATCCAAGGCAAAGGCGCAGCATAGCTCATATACATATGGCAGGTCATATAGTTTAGTTCTCAGAAGACTGTAGACAAGCTTAATAACAAAAAAAGAGACAACATGAATAGTTTCATTTATCAAATGCCTCGTAACTCTATTCGTTAAAAAAATACAGGAAAAACCAATTCCTGATTAAATATTAAGGATCCATATGAAATAAAACTATATCAACGAATTTCGTTTTTAATAAACATATCTTGTGCTGGTTTGTAGAGAGCTCTTCATTTTTCTAGAAAATGTTTTGAAATGATTTTACAGATATTTGTTAATTAAACCGTCGTATACACTATGGATAGCAACTGAACTGGAAGGAAATAGAGACTTTGAACAAATATTGCAATATGTAGGGTAAAATTTTAATTATCCCATGTTTTAAAAATCAAAAAATATCACGCAGCAATATGAAAATTTTTCGTTCTGTTAAATTTCATTACTAAAACGTGTAGCTTAGGTATTTAATAATGATTAATACTTAAATTGTGAATGCTTTTGATTATTTGATCATATGAATATTTTGCTGTGTGGTAGCAGCTACGAGTACAACCAATCCTTACTTTGATCGTGGATATCGTAAAAGATGACTATGAGCTCTTTATCCACCTAAGCCAACCTCATATGATGTTATCTGGTCAACAATTACATTTCCAAGGGGAGTCGATGTCAAGCAGGCAGCTGGTAATTACACTCTTGCCAATAACACACAGCAAACTAACATAATATGATTTTAATTCGCTGTCATATCCTTTATTTTAAAAACTTTTCTGTGTGATGACGGAGTAAGAATACTATTCACCACCCCATATCTTACCCGTGAGTGATCATACGAGATGAATAAGGGATATAAAACACATACAAAATCTATGCGAGAGAAGGAAAACTCGAAACAAAACCCTATCAACAGTCTGACCAGCGCGGTATAGTAGGTTAATTTCCCTCCCATTACGGAGGAAGCCCTAGCCTAACAGTGGGACATTTATGGGCTGTGATAATGATGTGATGATCATGATGAAAAGCTCTGCCGAGAATTTGGAGTATGATAAATAGTCATAATGTAAGTATTTTAGTAAAAATACGACATTTATAAAAATAATTTATTAATACTTTTGGATGAAGACATTAAAATTATTGAAATTTAGCATTCAATATGCTTCATTGTTTATAAAAATCTAATTACGAGCGAAAAAGGATTGTCACAAGTGGGATTCGAATGATTGGAACGGATTTCCAATAGGTGTAGGTTAAAATCCTACTTGTGACAATCATTTTTCGCTCGTACTCGGGTTGTTATGAGGGGATTAATTTAAAAAAAAAAATGTTTATCTATGCTTTATTAATAGCTGTTTAAACTATCTCAAATAAATCTTTTATTGGATTGGTGAAAAATTAAGAGAAATATAGATTACCATTTACAGTCATTTGAGAATGTATAGGTGCATAAATATTTACAGGTAATTTATTCCAAGGACTTAACTGTTTATCTAGTACCATCTTCTTCTGGCTTCATTTTCGACTTTTTTACCATTTTCGCCTTGCTGCTCATATTCTGGTAGTTCATTTTTCCCTTTTTTACTGTGTCCTTCTAATTTACCTGATCCTGTATCTCCCTCTTCCACTTTTTGACTTTGTTTCGCTAATCCTGTTAATTCTAACTTTACATTTTCAAATTTTTGATCATGTCCTTCTAATTTGCCTGGATCAGACTTACCATCAGCTTTTAATTGATTATCTTTGCCTTCATTTAATGGTGTGTCAACCTTACCACTATTACTATCTTTGTCGGAGTGCCCATCCTTTTCTTTCTGACTGGTCTGAGCATCTTGTCTTGTTTCAGTCCGTAGTGACTTTTTATTATCGATAATAAGGTATTTGTTACTGTCATCGTTTTTCATTCGTTTGAATTTCCTCATATTTTTATCTTTGGCATAAATACACACAGATTCACACTGGAAATATTTTGAAAACAGTATTAATTTAAATAGCGCTTAACTCCAACGGCCCTTGCTGAATTTTTATCAAAATACAATAGGAAAACAGATTGTACCATTTTTGGATATTGTGAATTGACCTTTATAGAAAAGAAATTATATTTTATTTCACGGATTATTGTTTCCCGACGCAGCAACCTATTTCGAAGAAACTAAGTGACTCGTCACAATTTGAGCTAACTGCCAGAGGAAGTTTTATCAAAATAAGTTCATAAGTTGTAAAAATTAGCTTAAACAGAAGGGTGTAAAAACAGACATGCAAACAGCAATTTACAAATCATTCTTTATTATCAGTGCTGTTTCTGTTGTAGATCTGTTCATTTGGTGACGGAGTAAGAATAAATTTACCACTTCCTTTTTACTTCTCTAGCGTCCCACCTGGGCTGAGACGAGCGTGTCATCAGCATAACAAATTACGCCCAACCTGGGAGGCTACCTCGCAATACCCAATAATCCGGAGATCGTCCCGGCTTCAGCACGAGAACCAGCCTCCCCTCCTTCCAACATCCAAGGAACTGCCAAGTTGCTAAACAAACGTTATACAATCCCGAGAGGCGTGGTTCCAGGTATTACAGTAAGGGTTCATGTAAAAGTAAATGAAAATATCACCATTTCTTGCGAGGCAAAATTATTCCTGTTGCCTCCGCATCCAGAATATATAGTTTTCTTGCAAACTTGCCATAGTTTATCAAAGTACCACTTCTCAATTGCACCAAAGCAATAACCGTATTCAAATGTCAGCGAGCACCATGTTGGTCGACGCCCTGAAATATATCAATAAATGAATTTAATAATAATTTGAATAGGGGTAGGACCACGCTGTTGACAGTTCTCTGTCTGCAGCCGCGGGCCGGTCCGTCCGGGGTAGTACCACACTCTCGCAGAAGATCGACGTATGAGTAATAGCAATGTGCTATTGCGCTTCGTTCTGTGAGCGAGAGAGCCGGAAGCCCAATTGGGTGCGCTTGGGGTTTATATTGGTGGCAGCGGCCTAGTTATACCCTTGGTATTGCAAATGTCCATGGGCGACAGTGACTCTTACCATCAGGTGTGCTGCTGGCTCGTTTGCGACCATTAGAAATTAAAAAAAAATGAATTTATATAGTAACAAATTACATTGAAACCAGTGTTTTTATGATTTCGAACAAACGTTTTAAGTGCAATGTACAAATATATTTACATATATATGTGTGTGTGTGTGTGTGTGTGCGCGCCTATGTATATGTACATATATTACATACTTCATCATCTCAGCTCATATATGCCCCACTTTTGGGCTCGAGCCTCCTCCCTAATGGGAGGGTAATTGACCTACTACACCACGCTGGTCTGACGTGTTGGTATAGGGTTTGGTTTCAAGTTTTCCTTCTCTCACAAAGATATTAATGCGTTTTATATCACTTAGTCGTCTCGTACGATCACCTACGAGTAAGATGGTGGTGAATTGTATTCTTACTCCGTCACCACACGGAAAAAATACACAAATTACGTACTTAGTTGTGGTTTAAATTATTTTTACTTTTGTTTTTATTAATATGCGTAACTCACTCAATTTTATGACGTCATCATAATGACTCTGCGGAATATACGAGTATGTGCGGGCTTAGAATCAACAACAGTTAAGAAACAAGTTAGAGTCGTTTTATTTTCTTTTATGTAAATTTCTCTGTGCAATAAATTATTTATTTATTTCTTTTGCCTTTTTTAAAATTCCAAAAAAAAAAGCAATTATAATTTGCAGAATATTACAAAATTACGTATACTGCCATTTTGCATATAAATATATAGGTCTTCTTAGCCCCTATACCATTCACTGTAATAATATATAAGCTTAATAAATAAGCTTCCTCTATCATTCTATATAGAAGTCGAGTTTTACAATGGGATTTCCTTCTTACATCTTCTTGTAGTATCGTAAATCTCGTAAAAAATAAACGATTGCTTACATTTTAAATTCATGTACATCAGTATATAAAAACATGCACTTAAATGTAGAAATTTCTCTTCTTCCGTCTACCCTAATGTACGATCAATACTCATCTTGATTTCATCTCATCATTATTGAGCTGAGGCTCATATATGTATGTCCCACTCTTGGGTTCGAGGCTTCTTCATAATGGGAGAGAAATTGAGCTACTATACTATACTGGTTAAACGTGTTGGTATAGGGTTTTGTTTTGAGTTTTCCTTCTCTTGCATAGCTGTTGTACGCGCTTTATATCCCTTAATCATTTCTTACGATCATGCACGAGCAAGATAGGTGGTGGTAAACTCTATCATTACTCCGTCACCGCCGTCCATGCCTACACACGGAAAACTCGAAACAATAATCTTGATTTGTAATTTGAGCAACTAATAGTGGATTAAAGATAAAAAAAATACTGTTTTCATTAAAGGCAGCACTAAATTAACTCTTAGACTTATCTTAGCATTTGAATATCACACGACGATTTCATATAAAAAAATATTCTACTGCTTCCGAAACCTGAATTTTAATATACTTACTTGCATCTCCGGGCTTACTCAAACAAGTGTTAGCACACTCTTCTTCGGTTCTAAATCTATTACCATTGCCTTGGCAGCCTCCCCAATCAAAAGTACTACATCTCGCAGTAGCTGGATCGAAATAGAACATTTTGATACCGGAACGGCATGGACCTTGTTCTGGTTTCAATAAACAGGTCTTCGAAATCACTACCAAATAAATAAATTACATAATAAATAATTAGTTCAAAAGCTGATATATTTTTGACTCAAATTATAATCATTATCAACAACTCGGCACAAGTAAAGTGCATCAAGTTAATCATCAAGTCTGCCCACTGCTGGAAGGAAATTGACTCACTGTACGTTGCTGCTCAGACATGTCTGTTTTTATTCATTTAAAGTTTTACTACTCTTGCTTAGATATTATTTACATATTACCTTGATTAGCATACGTCTTAAAATAGGTTACCGCAGTGCGCTATCCATAAATTGATGATAACAAAATCGAGGAATACAGTTTGGTTTTGTTTTTAATTCTATTCATACTAATAGATAAGTACAGAATTCACCGAAGTCAAGGAATATGTACCGTTGATCAGTCCAAATAACAATAAGGAGGTAATAGGGCAGATTATGTGGTCACTCACCACCCTGTCGTCACCTGACATAGTTCCAGCAGCGTGTAGCCAGACCATAGACTGTCGAAAAGAGATTATATCATGGATCTAATATACTTGCATACGACAACATCTCTAAAGTTTAGAATTTTAGTTGGATTCATATTAAATAATGACGTCTCCCAATTTTTTTTAAATTCTTCTTTAGAAGTTAAATTAATTAAAATGACGAATTCAGAAAAATAAATTAATTAAAATGACTGCACAGATGGCGTAGTGGTTAATAAAAATACTTTGTGCGATCCACAAAGTACTGTTTTAATTCGGAGTGTAATTTGTCTGCGTTAATTGCATTTTTGTAAAGTGCCCCTGCAATACAAGGATTATTTCCTGAGTACAGAGAGGTATTTAAAAAAAAGAAAAAAATAAACAAAAACAAATAAAATTTGATGTCGAAATCTTTCAACTACCGGACTACTCTGGTAGGCGCTACATTGAGCTCAGGCCTCCTTTTGAGAGAGACTGATCTACTATACTACGTCATGTAAGCTGGCATAGGCTTTCAGTTTTAGTTTTCCATTTTTTGCTTCGTCTTTACGACACTCACGAGAAAAGGTCAGTGATAATTTGTATTCTTACTCATCAAACGAACCTTTGTGAAAATAGGAAAAGTCGAAACAACATAACGTACATGCCTTTTCATTTACTAGAATACTCATAGATAAATGGTAAAAATCATGTAAAAGGAGCTTGGAAATAACTCTTTATCGTATGATAAAAAGAAAATAATCATTATTAGTAACTGAAATTACTTTACCTTGTGACTTAAATCTTATTGGTTCAGCCGTTGGTAGAATATTATGGAAAATTCTAACGCAAGCAACATTATATATAATAAATATGCAGAGTGAAAATAATGCTGGTAAAAGTGTAATCATTTTTGAACAGCATAAGTGTAAAGTTCTTTACTATCGCCGGACGACAAACGCAATAAATATGAAACCAATAAAAAAACAATTTACTGCACAATTTTATTTTGTAAAATTCTGTCAACTTTTAAATTTATTTTCACATTCATATTTTATTGTTTGCGTGATTTCTCTCATACATTCAAAGTTGTAAATTTTAATCATTATTATTCAGACTTATATTTCAATGGTTTTTATTTCAAAAGAACGAAACAGAAGAGAAACTTTTACAGATGATTTCATGTACTGAAAATACATTTATGTATATATAATGAAGAAAAGAAGGAAAAGTTTAAAGCGTGGCAGAAAGAAGATAATGAAAGGTTGAAGAAAGCGAAAAATATTGAATACAAGGAATGTAAGAAAAAAGCTAAACGGGCAATAGCTACAGCGAGAACCCAGGCCCAAGACAGAATTTATAATTCGTTAGATGGGCCTCGAGGACAAAAGGCGCTGTACCGTATTACGAAAGCCCGAGAGGAACGAGCGAGAGATATTAGGCATGTCAAGTGCATGAAAGATGGAGATGGTAAAGTTTTAATAAAAGACGAGGAAATAAGGCAGCGTTGGAAGGAATATTTTGAAAGATTAATGAATGAAGAGAATTTATGGAGTGGAGAGTTAAAAGATGTGCCTGAGAACGTCGGTCTAGTAAAAGAAATTACAATAGATGAGGTAAGAAAGGCAGTGATAAGTATGAAAAACGGAAAGTCTGTAGGGCCGGACGGTATACCAGTAGAAGTATGGAAAGTTTTGGGTGAGGATGGATATATGTGGCTGACTTTGTTCCTCAATAAGTTGCTGCAGGATGAAGTAATTCCCAATGAATGGTGCATTAGTGCGCTAGTGCCCATTTTTAAAAACAAGGGTGATGTTCAGGACTGCGGCAGTTATCGGGGAATAAAGCTCATGTCACATAGTATGAAAGTGTGGGAAAAAGTGGTTGAGAAGCGATTGCGAGAAGAAAGCAAGATCACCCAAAACCAGTTCGGTTTTATGCCGGGCCGCGGGACAACGGATGCCATATTTGCACTGCGCCAACTGTGCGAAAAATATCGTGGTGCACATAAAAACTTGCATATGGTATACGTTGACCTCGAGAAGGCCTACGACAGAATACCGAGGACAGTTTTGTGGTGGGCACTGAAAGAGAAAAGTGTGCCTGTGAAGTATACTAGGTTAATCTGTGCTATGTACCAACGATCTAGGTCGTACGTAAAATGAGCGGCTGGAGACTCCGACGAGTTCAGTGTGCAGGTGGGTTTGCACCAAGGGTCGGCGTTAAGTCCTTACCTCTTCCTGTTGATAATGGATGCGTTAACATCGGAGATACAGGAAGAGGCACCCTGGTGCATGCTATTCGCTGATGACATTGTTCTCGTCGGAGAATAAGGACTTGAGGTACAGAGCATGCTGGAGAAGTGGCGCTGTAAATTGGAGAATGTTGGCTTGAAAATCAGCAGACCTAAAACAGAGTACATGTTCTGCGATTTCGGCGGTCTCTCCAATTTTACACCCATATCTCTAGATGGAGTACCTATACCAGTATGCTCGGATTTTCGATACCTCGGTTCTCTTATCCAAAGCGATGGCGACCTGGATCGTGCTGTGAAACACAGAATGGATGCGGGATGGATGAAATGGCGGCAGGTCACGGGTACAACATGCGACCCCAAAGTACCCCCTAAATTAAAGGGTAAAATATATAAAACCCTAATAAGACCTGCTGTACTGTATGGATCAGCATGTTGGGCGATAAAAGCGACGGATGAGAGACGACTGCATGTAGCGGAGATGCGAATGTTGAGATGGATGTGTGGTGTGACGAGATTAGATAAAATAAGAAATGAGCATATAAAAGGAAGTTTGAAAGTTGCGCCAGTGACGGAAAAGTTAAGGAGTGAAAGGTTAACATGGTATGGACATGTGATGAGACGGGATGAAAGAAATGTTGTGAGGAAAGTTTTAAATATGAATGTTGAAGGCTTTAGGGGTAAAGGAAGACCAAAGAAAAGATGGATGGACTGCGTGAGGTATGACATGGATAGACAGGGAGTGACTGCAGAGATGACGTCTGATAGGACTGTATGGAGGAAGATGACATATTGCGTCGACCCCAAGTAATTGGGATAAGAGCAAGATGATGATGATGATGATGATGAATGAATATAATATTTGTTTAAGCAGATAAAGCATAATTTTTTTTTGCAAATAGATGCTGAAAAAATACTACAAGGAAAGGTAGAAGTAGAAACTTCTTCTTCTTATTATTATTTATCGGCAATCAGCTACTTATGCGAGCTATTGCTGCCAGTGTCGAGTATTCTGCCAGTGTCGTATTATATTCACTACATCCCAGTAGTTCCGCCGCAAACTTAAAATCTAAAGAAATCCGACTAGCCATTATTGTAATTATACACTTAAGAAAAGGCCAAAAGGCAGGCTAAAAGGCAAGGCTAACTATAGTTTAGTTTAAAACACATACATCTTGTGCTTCTTATAGCCCATATTGTGTTTCTACTAGTCTCCTCCAAAATAACACCAAAATTATTTGTTATACCGCACTGGTCAAATGAATTAGTGTAGGTCTTTATTTGGATACTCCGTCACTTGTAGCAACGTTATCTGTTTACATCTGTTAATCGTCTCTTACGATTTAGGAGGGAAAAGAGTAGAGCAGGGTAATGAATTCTATTGTTACTCCTTCACCACGTGCTATTAAAATAACCACCTCATTCATCCCCACGGGCACAAATGATACAATTTCTTAATCACCCTTTCATGAAATTAAATAATATACGCTGTAAGAGTGAATTTTGTTCAGGCGGTCCATTTCTATTACAAGAACGTATACAAATTGTAAAGAAGAAAGAAAAACCCAACAGGAAACTCTTGTAAATCAGCACATATTTTGAGTTGCGACATGCAATTAATTGCAAACCGACATGATTTTAAACTTAAAGTAAATCAGTTCAACTAACGAACTCAAAACTTGGTGCAAATCAGAGAGACGTCTTCAAAATGTCTTACGTTTGAGATCTTAACGAGCTTCAAATACTATACTACGGCGTTTTTCTTACGCCCAAACTTAATTACCATATGTATTCATGATATGAAATTCAGAACAGCTTTCGCACTTGGTAAATTTGCATTGTTAATTGTGGCTTCCAACGTAGCCGCATTGTAAGTAGTTTAAGCCTGGTATTGGTATGCTAATGTCACTATGTTAGTGCATCTTGAAATTTTGTATAGCCGACTTTTATCATGCTTATTTCCGCTTTTGTTTGTATGTACCTCTTTTATGCGTGGCTTTTCTTTGTGTATGTAGGCACCCTCAGAATGCAATGTCTCTCCATCTCATTATGCCGGTGACGAAAAGGTTATTTCTTTTGAAGAATGCAATAAAATCCATGGATAATGGTTACAAGTTATGTACTTGTGTAGAATAAATATCCAAATTGTACGCTAATATAGTGTGTTTTATTACTGTTATACATCGCTATTTATATATAATATAATCTATTTATATAAAATATATAATATATCCGTGTGGTGACGGAGTAAGAATACAATTCACCACCCCCTATCTTACCCGTGGGTGATCGTACGAGACGACTAAGGGATACAAAACGCATATAACATCTATGCAAGAGAAGGAAAACTCGAAACAAAACCCTATACCAACACATCTAACCAGCGTGGTATAGTAAGTTAATATCCCTCCCATTACGGGGGAGGCCCGAGCCCAACAGTGGGACATATATAGGCTGTGATGATGATGATGATTTATATATAAGAAGTACCTATAAAATAATCAACCGCCACGATTTTATGTTTAAAAGCAGATTGTTACTTCAATGAGCTAACCCTTTGAATCATAGATACTTTGCGTTTAGCGTTTTTGGTCATAGAAGTAGATGAACGCGGTAAAGTGTTCGAAACGTCGGCAAATTAAAAATCAAATACAAACGTAATTGAATCCGTAAAAAATGTTTGATTTTTATCAACATTTTGGTACCGTATCTAAGATATTATTTAAAATATATCTTCATCATCATCATCATCACAGCCCATAAATTTCCCACTGTTGGGCTCGGGCCTCCTCCGTAAGGAGGGAAATTAACCTACTATACCGTGCTGGTCAGACGTGTTGGTATAGGGTTTTGTTTCGAGTATTCCTTCTCTCGCATAGATATTATATGCGTTTTATAGCCCTTAGTCGTCTTGTACGATCACCCACGGGTAAGATATGGGGTGGTGAATAGTATTCTTATTCTGTCACCACACGGAAATATATTTTACTTACACTTTATTTAGAATACCTTTTGACTCTTAAGCAATTTAGGTGAGTATTTTCATTCTCAAATATCTTAAAAATAAACATTTTATATATTTCTTAAATGCAAATAAGAGTGAATGCGGGAAATAGAGTGAACGGAGCGTTGGGGCAACTTCTCGGCAGCCACCACCTCAGCCAGAAGGCACGTGTAGCAATACATAACGCAGTGCTTGTCCCAACATTACTGTATGGAAGCGAGAGTTGGGTATGCAGAAAAGAGTATGAAATTAAAATTAATGCGGTCGAAATGCGATCTCTGCGGAAAATCTGTGGAGTTAGGCTGACCGACCACATTCGTAACGACGACGTAAGAGAGCGAGTAGGTATGAAAGAGAGTATTGGTGTAAAGATGCGAAAGGGCATGCTCCGATGGTTCGGACATGTGGAAAGAATGCCCAACGAACGTCTGATTAAGAAGATATACAATGCGAAAGTGGAAGGATGTAGGTACCGAGGGAGACCGAGACTAACCTACCTAGACCAGATCGGTCATGTACTGAAGGAAGGTGGAGTCAAGAGTCTCCGAAACCGGCGAGCATGTATGAAGAGAATTATGAATGTTGAGGAAGCAAGTGAAGTATGCAGAGATAGAGTTCTCTGGCACTCTGTTCTCTCTGCCTACCCTGCAAGGGATATGGCGTGATGATATGTATGTATGTATGTATATGCAAATATTAGATAATAGTTAGATATAGTGAAAAAATAGCTCCAAATTTTATATTAAACGTCTCCAATACACAATGATTCACCTACGGCTTATCTAATGCCGAAAAGATAAGCATCACATATTGCCTGAACTGCAATACCGAAAGGTTACTTTTATCTAAGCCTGGGGGATTTGCGGTATTTACTCACGCTTTACGAAACCAGGTACGTACGAAGCCTGGTTGCCAAAAGCAAATTGATGTTCGTATAACAGTAGAATGCTATTCAGGTCGCTATCTAAAGTAGTAACGAAGAATATATCTACTGAAATATTGGAGTCAGTGAAACGAAAATCACAGTTATATTACGAACTAGCTGTGCCATCAATTTCATTTCCATGGATTAGTTATTTAAAGATATTATTGTATTATAATATTAAGATCATCTCACCATATCAGTGAAATCAACATTAATAATTTCCATACTATATCAGTCACAGGTTTTATCTGAACAGTTGCTATGACAAATGTGCAGAGAACTTGAACTGTTAATTTTAATACATTTTTTTCGGTTTGCTAATATGTAGACACTGCTCTAGTTCTATTTATTATAGAGTTATGTATGTTACATATCTTTCTCCATAAATAGACAATTTTTTCACAATATTTTTTTAATCTAATAATTAGTTCTTAAGACGAACGAGTTCAAACTAATAAAAAAAACTGTTGAGTTTTGTAACAGTAATATTATCTTTCCTTGTGGTGACGGAGTAAGAATACTATTCACCACCCCATATCTTACCCATGGGTGATCGTACGAGACAACTAAGAGATATAAAACGCATATAACATCTATGCGAGAGAAGGAAAACTCGAAACAAAACCCTATACCAACACGTCTGATCAACGCGGTATAGTAGGTTAATTTCCCTTCCATTACGGAGGAGGCCCGAGCCCAACAGTAGAACATTTATGGGCTGTGATGATGATGATGATGAATATTATGATAAAATAAATCTATGAAAGATTATGAACGTATATGTATGTTTGTTTATTACACTACAGCAAATAGGAGTAAAGCCATTTTTTCGACGGTAGTGGAACCAGTTCCATTGGCCCACTCAACAGTAAAGAGAAAATACTATAAGTAATGCAGCTACACTGACTTTTCGTTGCTTCGGACGGATTAGGCTGGTTATTAATTGGCTATTGCTTGTCTTAGACTGAGCAGCAGTATTTGTCTGGTAAATTTATAACACCAAAATACAATTGTCAATTACCCTACCAATTGTGTCGATTATGGTGGGGGCGAGGGCTCTGAACGCCCAGCTCAGGGCTGTTCTGTGGAGGCCACAGAGGGTCATGGCGGTCAGAGCCATTCGCGGGTACCGCACGGTGTCAACCGAGGTGGTATGACTATGGGCCGGGACACCCCCCTGGGACCTAGAGGCGGAGATGCCCTCCGACCTCTACCGGCAGGTAACCTCAATGCGCGATGAGGGTGGCCCCCCATCGTCTAACGAGATAGCCACCTGGCGCGAAAACGCCCGCCGAGACGTCATTGCCCGTTGGGTTACGCGGCTGGAGAGACCACCACACCTGCACACGGTCGCGTGGCGGGAGTGGACACCGTCCTGCCATCATTGCAGTAGTGACGAGGACACGGCGCAACAAACGCTCGAGGTATGTCCGAGCTGGGATGGGCAGCGCCGTGACCTCGTCGCTGTTATCAGTGTCGACTTGACGCTGCCGGCTGTTGCGAAAGTGATGGTCTACAGCGTCAGGAACTGGGACGCGGTCGCCGCCTTCTGCGAGGCTGTCATCTCGCAGAAGGAGGTGGCGAAACGAGTCCGGGAGGATTCCCGTGACCCGGGCCGCCGTCAGCGGCCGGGGCGGCGCAGGCGCGAATATCTGCGCCTGATGCCGCCCTAACTGAGGCTTCGGGTGATCGGACCGGGGAATTGTCCGGTCACCCGACGTCAGGCCACCGCGTGAGGGCGACGCCCCGACGGCGAAAGCTGTCGGGGCGTCGACACGGGAGGAACCCGTAATGGTAAACCGCCGGGCGGGCCATTGAAGAAAAAGATCGGGTACCGGTGGTCCGCTCACACGGCGAAGAGAGGTGTTTGCAGGGTGGGTCCATGGGGTTGCGTGCCGCCTCTTTTGTCGCCTCGGATCGATTTGTCGGGGCGCGACCACATCCATGGTCCACCCTGCGTGGAAAAAAAAAAACGGGAAACACATTGTCACTGATAAATATAAAGAAAATAAAACAACACTTACATATTTAATAAAACATATAATAATAATTTAAATTCTGTCGATTCTAAATCTGAGATAAAGTATACCTGGAAACTTGCAGCATGCAAAATAAAAGCATTTTCCTACCGAGTTGATTCCCGCAGTAAAGCCTCTCTCGATCCGTTCTCAAACGGGTGTCTTCAATCACGGGAAAAACAGGATCTTGGGTATACAAGCGGACAATTTGCTGGGAGATTCCTACGTAATATTTATCTGCGTCTTGTTCGATCGCTAGCTTTTCAAAGATATTTTATTGCGTTTTATGCTTGTATATATGATATTAGCATGTGAATAATGGGGTTTTGTGTATTCTTTCTCTTATTTTTCAGTTAAAGCCGACTGTAGAACACGTGTACCCGACGCTAGGGGAGATAATTTAACTTTACGCTAGTTCTATGATTCGTAATTACATAATATCTGAACGACTGATCTCTATGTATATTTTTTTGGTAAATATTGTTTTTTTTTTAATACATTTAGACATTAAAGATTTATTACATAGTTTCACAATATATTTGTATATTTACATAAGGATTAAATGTGAATATTTTTATATCCAATCATGAAAGCAGTGTTGCGAGGAAAGTATTCCCAATTCGTGATTTCAACAGTCCACCGGATGCGTTTTTGGGTGTTCGTTCGTCAGTTTACGCTTTTGGGTGCATCCTCGAACAATGAATCGTCAAAGAGTCGCCCTCACGTGGTAGCCTCGTCATTCTCGTAGTGCATTTTAAATTTGGGCTATGGTATATCTTATTTAATCATTTTAGTTTTTACGGTCAAAAACTAAGATATACCAAATTTTAATTAATCCAGCTACCTTACCGTTATTTTTCTCATTTATTTTCTTTTTTTTTTTGATGTAATCAGAAGGTTAGGGTTAAAAGAAAAAAGTGGTTCATTAGAGTTAGCCGCAGATTTCCTTGATTTTCAAAAGTCATAAGTTCTAAATTTAGAATTATATTATAGTTTATTATATTATTTTAAATTGAGCAAAATATATGTTGCCTATATTAAGTTAGTATTACCTTTTATGTCACTTACAAAATAAAGAGTTATTATTTTTCCTTAACTTTAGCTTTCCTCAATTCTATTTTCTAATTACTATTCCTTAATCTGTTACTTTTCTCTTCTTAACTTGTTATCTCTATTATTATTTACTCTCTTGTAGTATAATTTGTATAACTTGTCTTCACCTAAATTTTTGCTTCTTGTAGTAACATTAAGTTAGTATTATTATTTATTATTTTTATCTAATTTTAAGTTTGTAAATAATAATAATTTTATTTAACACTGCTAATTGAAGGTCCCTGATAATGTCAGGAGAATGGTATGCCCAAACAATTAGAGTTTGGAAAATAAAAAAATAAAAATTTAGAATTATAGTTATTTAAGAAAAAATACTCCGAGTACTGGAATTGAAGATTGTACGATAAGAGCAGAAAGTATAGGCATAGGTAGAAGTAGAATAGACAAAGGTAAAAGAATATAAATAGAAAAAAAATGACTTATTTATCTTTATTTAAGGACGGATCGGTAATTACAATATTAATACTATCTTACAGCGTTATAAGCATTTGTTACTTAATGTATATTAATCATAATAAACTCCGATTACTCGATTAAAATTAAACCTAAGAAGACGAAAGATTAATGAATAAGCAATATCATTAGCATAGAGAACAAAAAGAATCAATTCGCATCAGAAGCTATAGTTAATAATTGAAGTGAAGTTATGGTAGAATAAAATTCTTAGCTAAAGCTTTGTGATGCGTGGCTCCGGGCCCTCTGACGGAAGCCACAGAGACAAACTATGCGAATGGAAAGAAACTCAGAATAAAGAACATAGACTAAAGAATTATTAGAGGTATCAAGGAGGATCTCACGAATTATTTACTGTATAAAATTTTCGGCACTACTTTCTCACTACCACTGTATTAGGTACTGTTTCAAAAGGTTTTTCACAATTAAATTCAATATTTTTATTACTAATCTCCGCCCGCGTCTTCTCATAAGAAGTAACTTTTCTATAGTTGAACTATTGTCTCAAGGGAATATTAATATATTCCCGGTAATCCGGGATAAAGTATTCTATGTGTTAATCCAGGTAATTGTTTATCTATATGCCAATTTTCATTCAAATTTGTTCTACGGTTTACGCGTGATTGATTAACAAACATCCAAACCTTCTCACATCCAAACATCTTTACAAACTTTCACATTTATAATATTAGTAGAATAATAGGATTTATTTATTTAGATTTTCTTTTAAATATTAAAGTTAATTAAATTATACATGTGACTGGACTGGATTAGTCCATTCCCGGAGAGAAGTCGATCGCGTCAGGACAATTATTCGAAATCGTACCCAGAATAGTAACTTTTCGGACAAGTACCGATAATGAGAATTGATACCGGTAGGTAATCCATATTCGCCGCCATATTTAATGTATGCGTTCATGTCTATCTGTTGCATTGTAGTTCCAAATGGACAATTATGATGCGATTTTTTCTTGGTTGAAAGGTGAAATGATCAAAATGGTGTTTAGTTACAATTTATGAAGCCAGGCTGGCCATGAATGTCAAGGATGCGGTACTTACGTCAAGATTGGGCTCATTGGATTCGCCTTAACTAGTTCAATTTCCCTCTCAATATGGAGGAGGAGCCCAACACTGGGATGCATATGAGCCAAGATTATGATCATGATTAATATGGCATTTAATTTACGAATATACAGACTAACTTAAATGCTTTAAATTTTCAATGCAGTTAAAGAGATGATAGACATTTTATTTTTATTTTCCCGCCAAAACTGTAAATTATCTATTTGTTTGCTTACTCTGTAGTAGCTTTGCGCACGATGTTTGTTCATTAGAGGTTTTAATTTGATTTTTCTAGCGCGTTCTAATTGCAGTACGCTTATAATGCCTCACTCATTCACAGCCTTCATAGCGGACTTAAAATTAGGTTTCGTTCATTTTATATGCTTTGAAATTGTTTTGTGTTTCTTTTTTCATGTTGTCTTTTAATTGTAGAGGCTTCAGTGTTCTTTATATTTTATTTTTCTTAATTTTAATTTAATTTTGCTGTATGTTAGAAGCTACGAATACAATCAAATTTAATTTGCCATGGATATTATAAGAGTCGACTAATTGCTCTATATAGAGTTATGAGAGTCAATAATGCATGGAAAACTACCGGCAGCATAGTATAGCGTTTCCAAAGGGAGTTGACATCAAACAGCGGTACTTTATCAGAATATCAAAGACATGACACTTGTGGCAGCACAGAGTATTTTTTTCGATTTTCGTTAGTTTTTTTTTTCGTATTGGCAATCAGCTACTTTAAGGGCCATTTTTGCCAGTGTCGAGTTACAGCTTTCTTCACGTTTTTAATATCTTCATGTGAGTCACTGTCCGTCAGTACCTATGTCAAGTCGTCGCCATCAACAGTGCTATGGCTACACTGTTAATGATAAATTTTAGCAATTTTGATAGAAAACGAAAACGTTACAACGTTTGCGTTAAACTTTAGCACTTTCATATCACATTCACTACATCCTAGCAGTTCCATCACATCACATTACATAAAATGACATCAAAATTATCTAATATAAAACGTTAAAACACTAAATTTTCAAATATAGGAGCACCACATGACGTTTTCAGATTCCCGCCAAAAGTCCTTTTTTTTTCGATTAATAATTTTAATGAGGTGTCAATCTTCTATTAAAATACAAACAATAACGAAACAATATACATTTTTTTTTTGCAAAATATCTTTTTAAACGACGATTATATGACGATTAATAAAAATGCCATTATTAAACAAATAATTTTTTTGCGCTCGTATACAAGTTTTTATAAATCACTTGGCATGTTAAATGCTAAATTTCAGTAATTTGAATTACAGGGTCTTGTTATCGTTCAATACCATTCTAACTGTAAAATTAGAGTATTAAGTATCTGTATAATGTGTAAACATTGTCAGGTAGACTGCAAACTTCTCCCATAAAGACGACAAAATAATACGAGCCGCAAATTAAATGTGACACTAAAGATCACAGACCAGGGTCGATAATATTAGAAACCTAAAAAAAAAATGGTCCTAGAAAAGGGGTCTACGCGTGAATGTGAGCAAAACCAAAATAATGGTCTTTGAAAGAGATGAAGCCAGAACAGATGTAAGAGTAACAATAGGTAATGATGTACTAGAGCAAGTGGATGAATTTGTATATCTTGGATGTGGATTTAGCCGAGATGGAAGGTACACCACTGATATAGAGCGAAGAGTGAATGCGGGAAATAGAGTGAACGGAGCGTTGGGGCAACTTCTCGGCAGCCACCACCTCAGCCAGAAGGCACGTGTAGCAATACATAACGCAGTGCTTGTCCCAACATTACTGTATGGAAGCGAGAGTTGGGTATGCAGAAAAGAGTATGAATGTAAAATTAATGCGGTCGAAATGCGATCTCTTCGGAAAATCTGTGGAGTTAGGCTGACCGACCGCATTCGTAACGATGACGTAAGAGAGCGAGTAGGTATGAAAGAGAGTATTGGTGTAAAGATGCGAAAGGGAATGCTCCGATGGTTCGGACATGTGGAAAGAATGCCGAACGAACGTCTGGTTAAGAAGATATACAATGCGAAAGTGGAAGGATATAGGTACCGATGGAGACCGAGACTAACCTACCTAGACCAGATCGGTCAGGTACTGAAGGAAGGTGGAGTCAAGAGTCGCCGAAACCGGCGAGCGTGTATGAAGAGAATTATGAATGTTGAGAAAGCGAGTGAAGTATGCAGAGATAGAGTTCTCTGGCACTCTGTTCTCTCTGCCTACCTTGCAAGGGATATGGCGTGATGATATGTATGTATGTGTAAAAAAAATTGTATATGATAAAATAAAAAAAAAACAAAACTCGGTTATTTGATTTTTTCACATAAATTTTGAGGTTATTTGAAAAAAGTATAAATATAAAAATTGTAGATCTTGTATTACCTACAACTTTAAACTTCAACTTTTTTTCATAGGACTTGTAGTTTTGCCGGAAATCGAGATAAACCGTGTTTTAACCTTAAAAACTCACTCCCTTCCACTTCCCGACCTCAGATCGCCCGTAAATTATTTTTCGTTTCATTTTTGTTACATTCTTTTCCTTTTCCAATGAATTTCATCCTACTATTATATCTTTTTTTCACTTTTTACCATTTTTAATAACCCAGCTCAGCCCTGGTCTATCACTTGTCTTAGTAAGATTGGAACAGATTTCTCAAAGGTGTGGGTTGGAATCTCACGTGTAACATTGATTTTTTGCTAGTAAACAATTTTTTATGAATAACCTTTTTTTTTGTGTAGGTTACGGTCGGCGCGCTCCTCGCACCACTCCGTCCGGGGCTACAGAAGGGCGTAAGCACGCATACCCGTAACCCATCCGTGAACCTCGCCTTCGTCGTTGGACCGGCCACCGAAGCAGCGTGAACTTGTCATCAGTGGTTGGCCCGACGGAATACCCCCTGAGGGGTACCCTCTCCTTGAGCGACGTCCCCTCCCCCGGAGGACACATTACATTCTCTAAAATGTGAAAATTGTCTGAGCATCATCATCATTCTCCTACTCTTATCCCAATTACTTGGGGTCGATACAATATGTACTCTTCTTTCATAGTTCATATTGTAAAAGTTACTGGCAATAGTTTTATGACCGGCCGCCTGCCAAACGTCAACCTTTGGAATGTAACTGTTGACCAAACGGCATCAGATGGAGTTGGCTCAGGTCGTTATAAGGCTCTTAGTCGTCTTTTACGACATCCAAGAGCAAAGTAAGGGTTGGTAGTATTCGTAGTCGCTACTACTCAGCTTAAAGTGAAAATAGTCTGAGCATGCGGGGTTTATATTATAATTGATTTTGTATTTGAATTACCTAAGTAGTTTTAAATTTAGACGTAAAGCGTATAACGATTGCAAGCTTGCGGTCTACATTTAAGAACCTTTCCTCCATTGTCGCTTAAGTTCTATTAGTGATTTTAGTGTTTTGATACATGTGATGTTTTTCATGATGTTTTTCAAAAGGGGTCTACGCGTGAATGTGAGCAAAACCAAAATAATGGTCTTTGAAAGAGATGAAGCCAGAACAGATGTAAGAGTAACAATAGGTAATGATGTACTAGAGCAAGTGGATGAATTTGTATATCTTGGATGTGGATTTAGCCGAGATGGGAGGTACACCACTGATATAGAGCGAAGAGTGAATGCGGGAAATAGAGTGAACGGAGCGTTGGGGCAACTTCTCGGCAGCCACCACCTCAGCCAGAAGGCACGTGTAGCAATACATAACGCAGTGCTTGTCCCAACATTACTGTATGGAAGCGAGAGTCGGGTATGTAGAAAAGAGTACGAAAGTAAAATTAATGCGGTCGAAATGCGATCTCTTCGGAAAATCTGTGGAGTTAGGCTGACCGACCGCATTCGTAACGACGACGTAAGAGAGCGAGTAGGTATGAAAGAGAGTATTGGTGTAAAGATGCGAAAGGGAATGCTCCGATGGTTCGGACATGTGGAAAGAATGCCGAACGAACGTCTGGTTAAGAAGATATACAATGCGAAAGTGGAAGGATGTAGGTACCGAGGGAGACCGAGACTAACCTACCAAGACCAGATCGGTCAGGTACTGAAGGAAGGTGGAATCAAGAGTCTCCGAAACCGGCGAGCGTGTATGAAGAGAATTATGAATGTTTAGGAAGCGAGTGAAGTATGCAGAGATAGAGCTCTCTGGCACTCTGTTCTCTCTGCCTACCCTGCAAGGGATATGGCGTGATGATATGTATGTATGTATGTATGATGTTTTTCCATATGTCATCATCATGACATATGGAAAAACATCATACATCATCATCATCATCATCATCACAGCCCATAAATGTCCCATTGTCGGGCTCGGGCCTCCTCCTTAATGGGAGGGAAAGTAAACCTACTATACCGCGCTGTTCATACGTGTTGGTATAGGGTTTTGTTTCGAGTTTTCCTTCTCTCCCTTAGATGTTATATGCGTTTTATATCCCTTAGTCGTCTCGTACCCACGGGTAAGATATGGGGTGGTGAATAGTATTCTTACTCCGTCACTACACGGAAAATTGTCTGAGCATGCGGGGTTTATATTATACCTAAATGATTTTGGATTTGAATTAAATTCTTACGGTCTACATTTAAGGGCATTTCTGTTCAACTAATATAAAGTACTTCGTCCCATATGCACTTATTGCACCTATTGTCACTTAAGTTCTATTAGTGGCTTCAGTGTTTTGATACATGTGCTGTTTTTCAATTTATCCTACAAAATGACAAAATATATCATGTAGGTACCTACCTACGCCTACCTACTATACAATTAAAGAAACCGAAACGAAAAAATATAGAGAAATAAGTATATTTCTCTGTATTTTTATTCGAGTTCTCCTTTTACTTATTACCTAAATATATAATACAATGTATATAATACAAAACATGCATTGGTACATATAAAATATTTTTTGTTGTAATAAAATCTGTAATAAGCGTAAGGGGGCGTTCAA
The DNA here is from genome assembly GCA_905163515.2 of Lymantria monacha. Lineage (NCBI taxonomy): Eukaryota > Metazoa > Arthropoda > Insecta > Lepidoptera > Erebidae > Lymantria > Lymantria monacha. Next base: position 30,213,044 of record LR991091.1, on the reverse strand, counting down.
GTATTACGTAACGCAATTTTTGAAGATTTTTGATCCTCCCTCCCCACATGTAACGCGTCGTAACGTATGTCTGTACCCCCTTCCCCTCCCTGAACGTAACGTAACACCCAAGTGACCGTTTTTAAACGTGCTTGAGGCAATAAATAAAAAAAAAATAATTAAAAAAATAAAAAAAACCCGACTGCGTAAAAAGTAACCAAAACTGAAATTGACCGTTGATTAACAGTTATAAAATATTTCGATAATTTATAAAACAGCGCCATCTGCTCAATTTAGTTCGAACTTTTTTGTAACCTTACAGACGAACGAATGGTTGAATACATTTTGGTTTGCTGATATAGGTATTTGGCTACTTATTTATGTTGTTGTTTATATATTATTCGTGCATTAACTTTAATATGGATTTATTAAAGTACATACCAGTGTAAATATAAATATAATATTCACATATGTTCAGACAATTAATAATTTTTAAAATTTACAGACCGCTTATTGTCATAAGTCGTAAATAATTTTCATGTGATGACGAGGGATGGGAGAACTTTTTTCTAAATTTTAATAAATGTTAAAAATATAACGCAACCTGATTTATGGCAACTCTACGATAATTATAATTATTTTTATACTTACATATATTTTAATTGAAATTGGCAATAGAGATGGCAGCCGCGAATTGCTTTCTTGGTTTTATTTTTCAATTTATTTAATATTTTTATCTGTACCTATATTTTATCAATTTAAGCTATTTTGATAATATAGTTTACTATTTATTTTATGTAGGTAAATTACCTGCTTACTAAAGTGGTAACATATGAAAGAAAAGTGGCCTTTTTGAAACCTCTGAACGAGTAGAAAAAAAATTGTAAACTCGGCAATAGAACTATGTACAATTATGCAGTGCGCATGTCAACGGCTTCCTCTGCAGCAAGTTGGTGCGAGTAGTCGGCACCACCAGCCTCGGTCGTCGCTGTCAGCCTATAAATTCATCCAGCACAATTAATAAGCGCGTACTAAGAACTGATGGCTTATGCGTTCTTCCTCGTGGCACTTTAATCTAATGTGTGTCTAATGCTAGTTTCTCTCGGATTTACAAATTATAATATACTACTATTCCCAGCAAAAACAAGGTTGGGTAAATCTTATTTAAATTAAAATAACTACAGGATTAAAAATTTTTGTACCTAGTACCTATTTTACGTAGTTTATGAGGTACTAGCGTCTGCCCGCGTAAAAGGTTACTTTCCTAAAGTTTTTGATCCCCTATTTTCGTTTTACTTCTTAAGGGTATTTTTTTTACAAAATTGAATGTCATATTTATTTATGTCTAATCGACAGCTTAAAAATAAGTTTCTGGCTTTAAAAATGAAGATACTTCCTTACAACTTTTCATCCCCTTTTAGAACCCTTTTTTTACATTAAAAAGTGGCCTATGTCCTTTATCAGTTTCTAGACTATCCGTGTGCCAAATTTCATTTAGATCGGTTCAGTAGTTTCGGCGTGAAAGAGTGACAGACAGAGTTACTTTCGCATTTATAATATTAGTAAGGATTTATCTTTCCATATTATTTTAATTCTTTAAAAATCTATGTTTAAAAAGACCGGTTGTTTTTTTATTACCAAGTTTACCACATTTAAACATGCCGGGTTGGCCAAGAGTGTTAATGAAGCGGTACCAGTAGTCGACCCAATGGCGATGGGGAGGGAATACGATAGGTTATGGAGTCACACGTCGCGCGTCGCCCTCTCGTTGCCCCGAACGGAAAGGACGGCATGTGTCCAGACCACAGCCTCCCAATAAAAAGAGCATTTTTATTGTGGTAGGACCATGCTGTGGACAGTTCTCTGTCTACAACCGCGGGCCGGTCCACCCGGGGTAGTACCACACTCTCGCAGAAGATCGACGTCTGAGTAATAGTAATGTGCTATTGCGCTTCGTTCGGTGAGCGAGAGAGCTGGAAGCCTAACTGGGGTGGGTTCAGGGTTGTATTGGTAGGCAGCGGCCTAGCTATACCATTGGCAAAGGTCCATGGGTGGCAGTGACACTTACCATCAGGTGTGCTGTCTGCTCGTTTGCCGCCATAAGCAATAAAAAAAAAAAAAAAAAAAACATTGTAATCAAAAAATCCTCTGTTAGGTATTGGAACATAAAAAGAAAATTACGTTTTTAGGATATTAAAACTGCTTTAACTGTTGAAATAAATGGCCTATTTGTAATAAAATGATTTTATTAAAAAAAACTCTTAAAATTAGATTTTAACAGAAACATGAGTAAAGAAAGACATCAATAATAAGTACGTAACCCAGATAGACTCATGATGAAGAATATAATCAAAAGTTTACACACTCATTCTTGTCTACTCATAAAACTTATCTGGAATTTTCTGTAATCTTCGTATAGGTCACGAAATCCGTAATTTAAATACCGATATTTATGTAGTTTGTGCACTCCTTCCCTCATATTAAGAATATCATGTTTTAAAAATGTACTGCTTTCTAATCAGAGAAGGGATAATTTTGATAACGCTATGATTTTGAACACGTCTTGACTACCTAAGTACGTCCACCCAGGCCGCTGTGACTAATCGCTACTGAAGGTTAAGAGGCGTGCAATACGCACCGCTTGCCGACGCTGCCCGGCACGCCGCGCCACGCTTAGCTAAGACCAAAGTCTTGACCAGGCCGTAAGTGAGAGAGGACAGCAGCACTCTCTTAGTACTCATAACGCTAACAACATAACATCGCCAACCGGTAGCTGAGCGTGGTGATTAAGGTGCTGTTATCCTTTTATTTAGATGTATATATCCAAGAGCAGACGTTTATAATGATAATGTTGAGAAGAATTGAACCGGGCAATATCCACCAAGGCTTTCCAGCATAAGGATGGAAATGAAACAGGAGGAGGTGAATGCATATAAATGGCCTGTTATCATACTCTGGCGAGACGGATTAAGATATGGTTTTGTTTAATTGTTCCTTTTGAAATGATCTAATAAAGAAAAGCATCGTCATTAGACGCTCTTTACGATATCGCCGAGTAATAGAATATGTTTCTATTCTAAATCTTGCCACGAAGATTATTTTTGTCGCATTTTTAATTATTATGAAATAAAACAATATTTGAATTTATTTATTTTATTTTTATTTACAATTTGATGAATTAATAAAAAGTTATTCAGTAAAACATTGAAATAAATAAATATAAGAACATAGTTGGACATCGTGAACTTTATAGTGAATTTTTATATTATTCTTCTTATTTATAACAATTATAATAAATAAATTGGAATAATTATTAAATAATAGTTGTGCCTATTTTTTATGGATAAGATATGGCATGGTCACACTTCGTTCCAATCCATCTGAGACAAAGGACGAGGAGACGACGGTGTACGTCTCCATAACCAATCATACAGGTATGGCCCAAACATCATATTAGCGGACTACGGGTATGCGGTCTTTGTCATCAGTGGCTAAATAATATTTATTCCCGAAGCATTACTCGAATTAATTTAAATATTTTTCTATTCAGAGGGACACAGTACATATTTTCTAAATGAAAAATACCCTATAAAGTTTTCTGTGTGCTTCTTACAACTTGTGTGTGTGTGTGTGTGTTAAAATTGAAAACAATCGATTGAGTAGTTAAAGCATAAAGGAGCTCACATTAATCACTACGCTTGTCAGGCGGGTTGGCAATCGCAATATGATGTTACATATCCCGTAAAGTTTTATACGTTTTCCAGGATAGAGAGATTTTTACGAGAGGCAGCAAATATGTAAGCGACAATGGCGTATCTAGAGTTATATTAGATGTGGTCTCTACTTCACTATTAAAAGAAATCAAACTACATATGACAGATCGGGTTTTTTCATGTAGTATTTTAGCAACCTCACGCCCTATAAAGAGTACCAAACCATGCTAGAGTGGGATCGGGTTGAGAGTCCTCAGCGCTCACCCACAGCCTGGGTAAAGTTGTTATAGCCATCTGAGGCTAACAACTGAAACACACAAAAATAAAAGATAGCCCACCTGGCCTCCATTCTGTATACAGCTATAGTAAGGGCTGGTGACAATTGTATTCTTTACCTGTTGCCACAGTTAGTATAACTTTGATATCAAATAAAGAAAAATAACGGTGACGGAAAAGTTAAGGAGTGAACGGCTGACATGGTATGGACATGTGAAAAGGCGGGATGAAAGTAATGTTGTGAGAAAAGTTTTAGGTATGAATGTTCAACATTCATACCTAAAACTTTAAGTTAAACTTTAACTTTACCTTTGGCTTAAGGGGTAAAGGAAGACCAAAGAAAAGATGGATAGACTGCGTGAGGCATGACATGGATAGTCTAGGAGTAACGGCAGAGATGACTTCTGATAGGATCGTATGGAAAAAGATGACATATTGCGTCGACCCCAAGTAATTGGGATAAAAGCAAGATGATGATATAACTCAGTTTATAACTTCACCATTTCTTTATTTTGGCAGTAGTAAAACGGGCTGATGGATCAATAGAAGAAAGTGCAATGGCATTCTCCTGGGAAAATTAAAATACCCACAATGGTCACCAAATGGCCTACCAAGCTTAGAGAGTATGACATTATCTCTCCTTAGGCAGTTATTTATGAAGACAAAGATCCGGGTTCCCGGCGGCCCGCTCGTTCGGCGAAGAGAGGCACATTTCCGGGCAGGTCTATAGGTCGCGCTCTACCTCTTCTGTTGCCCCGGACGGATCTGGCGAAGCATGATCAGGCCATAGCCCGTGGCAAAAAAAGGCAGTTATTTATGTTTAATATTGGATTAAGCTATGCTGATGAATGGTACTAAAGAAAAATCTTAAGATTCCAAATTATGTATTAATATTCATTCAAATATTATTTTTGATATAGCTTAGTTTAATCTGTCTTTATCATAATGTATTTTTAAATCGACTTCAAAGTTAAAATAGGTTTTCAATTCGACTATATTTCTTTTTTTTTTATGTACTTTACCGCAGAACTTCTTTCCAGGTTCAATCAATTGATAAATATTAATAAGTAAAAGATTTTGATGATTCTATGTAATTTGAAAATTGACGCTTTCCATATGGTCTCATTTAAATTTAATTTCGATTTAAATAATAATGAATTTTTATTCTAAACCTACTCAGTTATATATTGATGGTAATTCGAGTGATTTTTTTTTGACTAAAATATTTTTAATTTTAATTGAGTTCGACAAATGTATTTGGATGATTTTTCAAATAAATATAAAGAAAAAAATATGAATTATTGTTTTATCTATAACATATTATTAAAATATGTAAAGAAAATTAAATTTTCCATTATATAATTAATCTGCGAGGTTTATCCCCATCATAATTATCACATTACCTTATTATTAATTTAAAGAGATATAATATTTACATTCTTATATTTTAAATTGTGTACGACGTGTTTAATGGAATGTACAGAAGTATTAATACGATTATAAAATTATTACTTAATTAGATATTTAATAAATTAATAACGACCAAACAAAATAAAATTGTTCATAGAACGATATAAGAAGTTTCTCTCAGGGATAAAATTAGAAATTAATACATCAGCGACTGAGTAACTGAAATGACGTAGCTGAATTAATTGCAGAAGCTATGTTTGTAGCAAAACTGATGGTTGCTGTAGTGTAAAGGTCATTGAGTTAAGACTGAACAAGCAGATGTAAGGTGGAACGATCCTTCGGTTAGATGGATCAATAACATAAAAAGTATTAGCGATGATATTATGAAATACTAAACTGGATATGGAAGACTAAGGATTGGACGATATGGTGCAGATTGCAAAATAGGCTGAATGAACCGGCCAACAAATCAGCTTTTAATGGATTATATAGACTTTTAGGTACCGAGGGAGACCGAGACTAACCTACCTAGACCAGATCGGTCATGTACTGAAGGAAGGTGGAGTCAAGAGTCTCCGAAACCGGCGAGCGTGTATGAAGAGAATTATGAATGTTGAGGAAGCGAGTGAAGTATGCAGAGATAGAGTTCTCTGGCACTCTGTTCTCTCTGCCTACCCTGCAAGGGATATGGCGTGATGATATGTATGTATGTATGTATATAGACTTTTATTTTAAAAACATTAGTTGTTCATCATCAAGGCTATTTCTTAGCATTATTTGCAAGTCACAGATGGCAAGGAAGTGGTACCAGTGGCCGGCCCAAGGGCGATGGGGAGGGAATATGGTGGGTTAAGGGCAGCCCTTCCGTCACCCCGGACGGAAGGGGCGGCGTGTGTCCGGACCATAGCCATCCCGAAAAAAAAAACATTTGCAAGCTGTCAGAATACAATCCCAAATGTTGCTCCCAAATGCTGACGTTTATTTATTAGATATCTAATAAGTATCAAACTCACAATAATTATAATACAAAATTTTAAAATTTTTCATGAGAAAATGTGCTTTACGTGAAATTAAGTGCTAATCAGTATATTAACTAACTTTGGGCTAACAGTCTCTTTATTTTAAGGAGAATCTTAGTTAATAGAAAAATAACAATGCGGTGATTTTGTAAGATCATTAATTTTAAGAGTTTATAGAATCTTAAATATACAAAGTATATTATAATAAAGAAATATTTATATAAAAAGTATTTTTTTTTTATAACTGTACAAAATTTTGGACGTTATTTCAAATATATAATTAGCGTAAACTAATAATAAACCATTTAAACATTTTTTTTAATATTTTTAATACGCACACACGCAAAAAAAAAGTAATAAGAATAGAAAATATATATAGGTAATATATAAAATTCAACTTAAAAACAAAATAATAAAAATAAAAATTCTTATCAAAATCTAATATTTGGATATTACATGTTGTGGTACTAATGTCAGCCTAAATTCGTATCCTTAAAACTAATTAAAAAGTATAAATTATTTAACCACCCACAAGAGAAGCGACGGCTTCAGGCGAAAAAGAATTGCCGTCTTCATAGTCTTCATAATCATACAAATATACACTTTGGTCGTAGCCCATGACCATCGGTAGAAGGAATAAGAAAAGAAGCAGAATCCAACTTTGAAAGCATTTTGCTGATGATGTACCGTTGAGTGTTACTGAAAATTAAAAAAAATGTATATTATTATCACATTATTCATCTGAATATTTGTACTTCATAAACTAATAATAATACTGCTGTTAAAAATATTACTAATTACAATATTTATACCATAATAGGGACGCTGTAATACTTCTTTTCCATCTCAAACATATGAATGTTTTTGAAAATATTTAAGCGCTTACGTTCCTTTAACTTTGAGAAAAGAAGAGGTGGTGATGCATTATATTTTTATTCCATTAGCAAACGGAAAGCCAAAAAAAATATTTAAATAGCGTTACTGTTCTACTTCTTCATCAATAGATGGCGCTGTATAAAGAAGACGAGCCGTAATATAATCTAATTATATGAGTGAACAAAAATGTTAAAATTTATGAAGCTTCCAAATTTCTGTAAATGATTTTTTGCTAATCTCTTCTTACTTTTATCTATAAACTTGTTATGTAACACAAAGATTGACTTTTCTAGATTAATGAAGATTTTTCATCCTTTCAGTCAGAAATAGGTAAGTAGATACCTATTAAAATTAAGATTTCGATACACCTTTCATCTCTTATAATATCACAAGCACATCGGCACTAGCGTGCATAGTTCCAGAATTCGAGTTTTCTTTTAAGAATTCCTAATCTAAGCTAAAATCTTATTTTAGCAAATCAAATATTATCTGTAACATCGCAAATTATCATTCTCTTCTCGCGAACATCATAAGAAATGACTAAATTGACATCAAATCCAATCAAAATTAAACACCAATAAATCTGACCAACAATTGGTTACCAGGTGAATATCCTTCTCCCTGTAGATGAGTCCCATGTCCACCAAAGACATAAAATAAGGGTACTGGATATAATATGTACATTTTATTTTTAGGTACTTATATGTTTTTACTAGAAAGTGATAAAATTGACGAAACAAAATTTATCTTACAGGAATATTTCCTCTTCCTATTACGGCAGAGTAACTTTCCCATTTCTGAATCGTCTTTTACGATATCCACAGAGATAAAGGGCAAGGACCTCGAGTTATTGTCTTCGTTACTCATAAAATTAGCAAAATTCGGCTGAGGTAATCTCAAAATTATGGGGACAGCAACGATTTTTCTGGAAAGTTATACAACCAACTTTGACTACTAACTCACCTGGTAAACATGCCAATCATGGCATAATGCCTACTTCGTATATAGATGTAGGTCTACATAAGAAGTAGGAGAATGCCATGATTATTACTACATAGGATGTATATCCAGCAACGAACGTTGATACTTTGATGGAACGATGCATAGGCCACCATATAGACTGGGATAAATTTAATGTGATTTTATTCATCATTTGTTTGATAATAACTTACTTCGTTCAGGTCTAGGGTCGGTCTCCGGTGTGAAGAAATCCAGATTGGCTGAGCTCCTGTACACATTATAGACGGTAGCAATGCAAGCGACCCGCAAACGTCCTCCCACGAACAAATCGGGAGTCACCTTGATATCAGCTTTAACAGCGGTCCAGAGAAGACCACTCTCTGATGGATGAAGGCTCGTCTCTGTAGAACGTATCTAGAAAGTGATCAATTTAGATTTTAACGAAAAATAATGTTTCAAAACCATTATAAATATCTCGTTCATTATTGGATTTAAGACCAACTCTTTCAATGTATTTTTATCGTTCATCTCATCATCATCTCAGTTCATATAGTTCTATTAGTGGGCTCGAGCGTCCTCTATAATGGGAGGGAAATTAATGTAGTATACCACGCTGGACACACATGTTGGTATAGGGCTTTGTTTGGAGTTTTCCTTCTCTTGCATATATGTTATATGCGTTTTATATTACGTAGTCGTCTCTTATGATCACCTACGGGTAAAATAGGGAGTGGTGAATTGCATTCTTACTCCGTCACCATACGGCAATTTTTTTATTATTACGACAGGAAAACCGGGTATAACTGATTGACTCAAGATTAGTCTCTAGGAACAAACATATGTCAGAGAAATTCACTGTATATTGATTAGAAAAAATAGCGCTATATAATTTTAAAGATCAAGATGATAGAAAGGATCGCGATGAACTTTAAAAACATACAATTCATTCATTCTCCTACTCTTATCCCAATTACTTGGGGTCGACGCAATATGTACCTACTCCTCTTCCTATAGATTGCAAAAAATATTGGCAATAGTTTTATGACCGGCCGCCTGCCTGACGTCAACCCTCATTGGGAATGTAATTGTTGACCAAACGGCATTAAGTGGTGTTGGCCCAGGTCAATTTGGAGCTCTTAGTCGTCTTTTACGACATCCACGAACAAAGTAAGGGTTGGTAGTATTCGTAGCCGCTTCCACACAGCTTAAAAACATACAATTGATAAACATTAATAAAATTCTGACTCAAAACCATCCCTTGTGGATAGTACAAAGGAATTAGTCTACATAGTAATTGAACCTCTGACTTACATACATACATATCATCACGCCATATCCCTTGCAGGGTAGGCAGAGAGAACAGAGTGCCAGAGAACTCTATCTTTGCATACTTCACTCGCTTCCTCAACATTCATAATTCTCTTCCTACACGCTCGCCGATTTTGGAGACTCTTGACTCCACCTGCCTTCAGTACATGACCGATCTGGTCTAGGTAGGTTAGTCTCGGTCTCCCCCGGTACCTACATCCTTCCACTTTCGCATTGTATATCTTCTTAACCAGACGTTCGTTCGGCATTCTTTCCACATGTCCGAACCATGACTTTTCAACTTTTCAACCTCTGACTTTTGACGTAATAAATCGATACTTGGACCACTCTATCTGTACAGTCCACATATCCTTGACCATTACATTTTTTTTTTATAAAATAATCTATTCTTAATCTATTTTACCTAGAAATCAATTGAAGTTAAAGAAATTCAAAGAAAACTTGAAATGTACTTCGTCATCGCTTTTTCATAATCAACTTGAACTCTAAGAATTTCTTGTGTTTGAAATTCTTACTGACTTAGCAGTTTAATTTTCGAATAATTTACGCAAATTTCTGCATTACCTATTATATTTTTTTAAAAGACTGCACTAAGGAAATCATCCTTGTATTGTGGGGGACTTTACAAACACATAATTAACGGATACAAATTACGCTTAGACTCAGGACAGCAATTGTGGATTACAAAAATATTGTCTTGCGAGAAATCCCGCGACTTTTGGATACAACAATAACAACACAACAATTAAAATCATATCCCGAGACTGCCTGAGGGTCAAACCTTGGTATCATTTATAGAGACCATTGTGGATGGCTTACAGAAGTTACAATAGTGGGAATGTGTGGGTGGGATTAGTTAATAAATTAATTGTACTTACAGGTTCTTCATTGATGAATATAGTAAGATTGGCGGACGGTCTGGCTGGAGATGAAGTGCAGTTAGCCTGTAATATTTCTCCAGGCTGATAGCGGTCCTTATCTGCCTTTAGTAGTGGACCGAGACTTGGCAAAGCTGAAACATATGACATTAAACATTGTATAATTAACTACTATTTTTTAGTCATTATTATCCTATTTTTATTCCAATTCCATTTCCTTGGCGTTGACGATTGCGTCAACTCATGTACACATCTACCATTGTACATATTGTAAAAGTTATTGGCGGTCGTTTTATGACTAGTCGCCCACCTCATGTCAACCCTCTTTAGTAATATAATTTTTGAAAGCACTCAGTCGTCTTTTAAGACATTTAGTAATGATAGGACCACGCTGTGGACAGTTCTCTGTCTACAGCCGCGGGCCGGTCCGTCCGGGGTAGTACCACACTCTTACAGAAGATCGACGTCTGAGTAATAGCAATATGCTATTGCGCTTCGTTCGGTGAGCGAGAGATCCAGAAGCTCAACTGGGTCAAATTCAAATTCAAATTCAAAACATTTATTATGCATAAACCCTGCGAGGGGCACTTACATATTGTCATTTTTTTTTTACATTTAAAGTTAATCTAATAAACTACCACCGGATCGGAATGAGACCGCTACTGAGAAGATCCGGCAAGAAACTCAGTGGGTTTGTCTATTTATATTTTGTCTATGTTATTATAATTTTTTTTCATTTTTTATATATAAAAAAAAAATAGTACATGTTTATTATTTAATTAGCTTCAGTGCGATGCCCTTCGAACGCAATAGTTAAAATACAATAAAGAAAGACCGTGGCTGGACCGGATCCCACAAGCGGCACCCGATCACGAGTTAACTACTAGAGCAGCCATCACTCCCCTCAACCACCTTGGAGGGAAGGGAGTGAATTTGGGGTTTGTATTGGTAGGCCTAGCTATACCCTGAGTATTGCAAAGATCCATGGGCAGGCAGTTACACTTACCATCAGGTGTGCTGCTTGCTCGTTTGCCACCATAAGTAATAAAAAAAAAACATCCACGAACTGATTAAGCATTTGTAGTATTCATAGATGCTACCACACAGCAAATTTTAGTATATCCAAGTATTAAATGTAAAATAAAAATAAATTAAGTTTAAAATAATTTTGTGTCCAAATATTGGTATTTCACAAAAAAATGCCATGCTGTTGTACCTATCAGTTCCCGCTCAGAATTAAATTTTTAAAAGTCGTTATTTTAAAAGTGAAAAATCGATGGCTATTAAACAGTCATTATATTATAAAATATCGCTTCTCTCAATGCCGAAAAAAAAAAGATAAGGAGCAACTTGTTCAAGTTATGAAGTTATTAAAGCACTGTGAAGAAAAAATCGTATTAAAGTACGATATTCTTATATAATAAATATTGTGCCGCGTGAGATTAAGAATATAACTTGTAACCCTAACTTTCAACTTCCACTTGGAAAGTGACGTTCAGTAAGAGATAACTGAAGCCTTATATAGGTAAGTTAGGTTAATGATTTCTGATTCTAATGTTTACGCGAGTATTACACATTTGAAATAAAACTATTTTTACAGATTATATCGCGTATGTATTTGATTTTTAATTGCTTAACGTTTCGAACACTTTATTGCTCTCATGATCACGGGAGGACTAAGGTGGCTCACGTCCAATAAGTTATCGTTATTACAGAGATTTATATCTACCCGCTACAATATCAGTTATTAAATTTTGACCTACAAATTTAATACAAATTCATTGCCGGTACAAAAAGAAAAGGATTCTATATAGGGAAATTAGTAATATTTTACGGCTTTTAAAACTCTCAAGGATAAGGTAGAACCACAAATGTGGTTTCTACAGATTCGTCTCGTTAAGACCTATTAGAAAAATACAATTGTGCAATAATAAAATGAGATATGAGAAGCTGTGTATAAAAGTTTTATATTGTTTATGATCAGTTATTATTAAACATTTATGATAATTATTACATAAGGGTAATTAATTGGCAATTATTTAATAAAAATAGTTTAATTTCAGATTACTTTAGTAAGCTAGCATAATGATGATTAATTTTGCTACTGTTACTTTGCTAGAAGTTATTGTACAAAAGTCGATTATATTTTGCGAGATGAAGAAGTTTACAGCAACTAATAAATTAAGCTATTAGTTCAAAAAAGTATAATTAAATATGTTATGTACTTAACTAAATATTGGCAGAAATAAATTATTATAGTCCAAGTTAGCATGTACCTATATGAGTGACACCAAAATTCTTATAAAAATAATCACAGCGGATTGTTCAGCAATATAGTTGCCACAGCGCTAATATTCTGCTAGTTCTATTCAATAGAGACACTTATGTCAAATAAAGCATTGTTTGTATAGTTAAATTATTGTATAGGTTATAAAAAAATAAAATGTAGGTACCGGATGGAAAAAGGATAGGTATATATATAGATAGGTACCAGGGGAGACCGAGATTAACCTACCTAGACCAGATTGGTCACGTACTGAAGGAAGGTGGAGTCAATCCGAAACCGGCGAGCGTGTATGAAGAGAATTATGAATGTTGAGGAAGCGAGTGAAGTATGCAAGGATAGAGTTCTCTGGCACTCTGTTCTCTCTGCCTACCCTGCAAGGTATATGGCGTGATGATATGTATGTATGTATGTATGTAAAAATAAAATAATGACCACTTAAATCATAAGAAATATTTTATAGTTCACACAAGTTTAGTTGCGTAACTTCTCGGTGCTCACTTAATTTCTAATTCAGTTTAAACCAGGCTTAAGTGACGTAAAAGTGTCAATATAAGAGAAAGAAGGGATCTCATTCAGCAATGATCATATAATCGTCAAATTTTCCTTGTAATATGGCAAATTGTTATTTCGAGTCTGGATGTAATCTGTGTGCTTTAATTATATTTTAAAAATATTTCATTTAATAAATTATGTTAAAAATATGTATATATGATGTTAAAGTTCTCCGCAAAACAAGGATTATTGCCTTATTGCAGAATATTGTTTTAAAAAAAATATACCCACTATCAACATTACTTTTTATATAAAGAAAATATCTTTATTTATTTTCAACACAATTTAAGAAAAAAATAACATAACAATTGTCACCAAAAAATTAAAAAAAAAATGAATAAAGAAAAAACTAAAATCGTTTGGGGCTCAACTTGTGGCCGGTAATGCATTCCAGCCCTTAATTGTCAACCCAATTGAAAAAGATGAAATATAAGCATAAAGTCTCTAACTGATATCAGTTGAGGTGCTTTATTGGGTAAAAAACTTAACTAAATTTTTTTTATATTTCATAGGTGGCAGATAAGTAAGCAGCCCACCTGATGGTGAGTACTAACTACCTGTCATTGATTGCCGCAATAACAAGGAAACATTCAGGTAATTTTTAGTATTCTGGTTTGGGTATTTGGCTCTCTAATTCACTGAACAAAACGCAATCTAAACACGCCGACATATTTATGAATGCACAAAACTGATTAGTGTAATTCTGGCACTACAAAAATGCTGAATATTGTCTGTTTCCATCCAAGATATTTTTTTTGTGTGATCTACCAGCTGTACAAAGTCTGAGTGTTATCTACTTGTGCCCCTTAATTGTGTATTTCTAATGTTCCTCGCTACACGAAGATTTCTTCTTTAAGTGCGAAGTGTCTTTAAAAAAACGTGGCCTTACTTTTTTAACCGACTTCAAAAAGGAGGAGGTTCAATGTTTCATTTTATTCAATTTATTTATTTCTGCTTAGTTTTGTATTCATTTGGTAATGCATTTTCTTTTAAAATCGCTTTCAAACCTGGTAATTTTTAATTCTCGAAATACGAATGAAATCTTTAATCAACTTGATTTTTATTTTATTTGCAATAAAATATGTACTAAATTAATTATATAACATTCATTCTATCAAAGTAACACGTCAACGAGAAGGGTATTACATCTCCAAGAATTAATCAAATCACAAGTATCCGACTTCAAAACCTGGCATTTCCGTGTTCAATGGGATCCGTTAATTACGTCGACATTATCATCGACTTTGCCGATATTATTACTTTGTATAATTATACGGCTTAACTAATAATGCTTCCATTTGAATCATGTTCTAATTAATATACTCTTGCCTGTTCTTACATCCATATATATATATATATATATATTACCACCGTCAACCGCTTAATATGACGATATTCTCAGCCTATGCTATAATGACCTCGCTTATATTGACCGTTGCCATCGCTCCTCCTGATGTGTGAATTGCACGTGGCTCGCTTTTGTTTTATTGCTTTATGACAATTACGAGTCGATAAATGAAAATTGTTAGTGATTTGCAAATAAAATGCCATCACAATGTTAAACTTTTTGGTAGAAGCATTGTGATGCCATTCTTATGATTTGAAGATATCCATACAATTATATTCAGTCTATAAGATCGTGATTCATACTCATCTATTGCAAATTTGGAGTCAGTCATTCGAAAATATCAATAATTTTTAAAAACAAGTTGAAGATTCAAGAATCGTTTAATTCGATTTAAAAGTGAGCGAGGCTCTTTGAAAGAATTACGACAAGATCATGTTGATCAAGTGTCAATTCAGCGGTTAATTTTGCAGTTTTAGTATGTGTTGTTCTGTTTATTAAACCGATATTATGTATATACCTAACAAAATTAGAAAGTTTTGCATTTTCTGAGACTTTCTGCTTTGTATGACGACCGCTTAGTATGACGAATTTGTCAGTTCCCTTCAATGTATATATATATATATATATATATATATATATACATATATATATGTATCGCTCGCTTGCTACCATCAACAATAAAAAACAAATTGAAGAATAATTTACTTTATATCCCCGCGGATAAATAATTGTAACAGATCCGATTATTTAACAACAGTTTATAGTTTAAACACAGAAATTCGAAACACAAAACAATATTAACCCTTTACTTGTTAATTAAAAGTTTTTATTTAATCATTCAAATGTTTATTCAAAGTGAGGATAAACTTCAGCTTAGCAAATTAAGTTAAGATAAGTTACGGCTCGTTTTCAGACTAAGAGGCAATAAAATTTTAAATAAATAGTATCTCTCTAAAGATAAATACTTAGTCGTGAATTATTTTGAATGATACAGTTTTGCCTCTGTTAAGAATACAAAGTACTAGGGGAATGGATAGAAACGTTTTTCTGGGTCAACTTAACTCAACTATGATCCTCAACCAGCTTGCATATATACATATCATCACGCCATATCCCTTGCAGTGTAAGCAAAGAGAACAGAGTCCCAGAGAACTCTATCCTTGCATACTTCACTCGCTTCCTCAACATTCATAATTCTCTTTATACACGCGCGCCGGTTTCGGACACTCTTAACTCCACCTTCCTTCAGTACGTGACCAATCTAGTCTAGGTAAGTGAGTCTCGGTCTCACCCGGTACCTACATCCTTCCACTTTGCGAGGTGGCAATTAGGAGTTCCTATGTGGCGTCCTTTGTACTACAGTGCACTTCCAATGGCTGCTGATAGATAGATGGGCGGTTATATGTGTGGTGACTGATTAAGTTTTTACTGTCTGTCTGTCCAGCCAACATTCAGTCTGGGATAATAAAAGGGGCGGCGCGTGGCCCCATAACCAACGTATTTCCTTCCCATCGTCATTTGGTCGGCAACTGGTACCAAATCTTTGACTTCCGTACCAGCCCAGCGGGTTTCCTTTTCGGGTACCCAACGCAGTTTAAATAACCCCCTACAGTTTAAATAACGCCATAACATTTATGTGTGACAAGCTGAACAGCGTTCTGTTCCTCATTTGTGGAGGGGGCGCCACTGTATTTATTTTATAACTTATCTGTGTATATTTTTTTTAGCATTTTATTTCAATTTTTTTAATTGAATACGGATATTAATGCCCTTATATTTTTGTAAGTAGTTTACTATTTACGCTTATTGTAATGTGTCTATGTGGTGATGGAGTAAGAATACAACTCACCACACCCTATCTTACCCGAGGGTGATCGTAAGAGACGACTAAGGGATATAAAAACGCATATAACGTCTATGCAAGAGAAAGAAAACTCGAAACAAAACCACACGTCCATATACCAACACGTCTGACCAGCGCGGTATAGTGTAGGTTAATTTCTCTCCCATTAAGGAGGAGGCCCGAGCCCAACAGTGGGATATACATGGGCTGTGATGATAATGATGATGAATGTGTCCTTTCCATGAGTGAAGAATTAAATTCTTTTTCTTTGTTTCTTTCTTTCTTTTTTATGTGTTATTTATACCGTCTTAGTTATGTATAATTAATTCATCGTCAATTACCATCAAAGAAATTAATTAACTTTAATGCTAATATTGAAATTAATTAACTTCAAAGACATAAGTCTTAAAATGATTAATTGTTACCTAAATTAAAGAAGTCGTTGGTGTAAATGGCCATAAGCATAAAATTATACAATAACAAAAAAAAAAATCCAATTTAGTTGACCATGTTCAGTTCCGTTTTTAACGGTGCATGCATACGGCGCCATGGTGATTTACAAACCTAATAAAATACACACCACATTTTAATGACAAAAGTGTTCACAATATCACCAACAAAATAACAGTATAAAATATTTTATCAGTTATTTTACAGTATAAAATGGTAACTGCTAAATAATAACTGGTTACAAATAGCAACACCTGTTACATTGCTCATAAACTAGAGGTGTTACTAAATTATACGAAAATATAATAATTTTAAACTAGATATTCTTGATACATATTTATTTTTATTTCATGTATCACGAAAACCACTAGCAATATTTGAAACACAGCACATTTAATGTATCTAAATAAGATTTTTATTCGTTCTTTTTAATATAAATATGGGTATAAATAAGAATCTAAAAAAATAAATAATATTTAAACAATAATATACTTTTACCTTAAATTAGCTTTTTATCTAGAAATAATTTTATTTTAAAATATTTTTCTCTAAAAAGCAACTTTATGTCAATGAGTTGATTAGATCAAAAGTAGAAACCGCTTTTCTAACCGTTGGTGAATTGTTTAATAAAATTAAGATTTTATGTAAAATAAATAATACAAGAACTCAAAAATTTATAAACAATAAATTATTAAATTTTATAATCTTTTAAAATATCAAAACTCCCTTAGAATGCTCCAAACACCTTGTCCTCAGTCATCATCATCATCTCAGCTTATGTATGTCCCACTGATGGGCTCCAGCCTCCTCCATAATAGGAGGAAAATTGACCTACTATATCACAGTGATCAGACGTGTTGGTATAGGGTTTTACTTCGAATTATCTATCTCTTCTTGACGTAAACTTAAGTTTTCTATTTCTTTGTAACGTGTTTGTATAGGGTTTTAATTCAAGTTTTCTATCTCTTACTTAGATGTTGTATGCATTTTATATCCCTTAGTTGTCTGTTATGATCACCACCCGGTAAGATAAGGGGTGAACAATTGTATTCTTACTCTGTCAACAACATAAATTTCCTCAGTATCTCAAATAAATTTATCATCATCAATGTCATTCTCTTGTTTTATCCAAATTACTTAATTATAAAGCTTTTAGTACTTAATTATAAAGCTTTTACGACATCCACGAGCAAAGTAAAGGTTGGTAGTATTCGTGGCCGCTACCACACAGCGAGACTCAAACAAATTTATCATTATCTTAAAATATAAAATTAATCTTTACAATGAAGCCAGAAACCAATATATTATTACATATTGCGTATTTTATATTGTATTCAAAATCATTTTGATTCAGCATTTATTGAATATATTTTATTTGTATCAAAGCCGCGTTTTTTTAGAAACTTCAATTTGAAGAACTTATTCATGAACTAAAAAAAATCTTCAATTCTATCAAAGAAATTTATAAATCAAAATAAGTCCAATAATAACTTACCTATTATATCGATAACTTTCGCAGCAATCTGAGTAGCAAAGGACGGTGCGTCAGCAGTCACCTCACAGCTAAAGTTTCCAGCTAAACTCAGGTCTAATCTTCTCAATAACACCTGCGTACCGTTTGATCTGTTCATCTGAAAGTTAAAATAAAAGAAAATATTATATATATATATTTTTATTATCTTACATCTTGTACTCCCAAAAAATCGAGCAGCCATTTTGTTTTATATTAAAAAGAATACTTATGACGGGTTAAGAATTCAATTTGTCACTATCGCTAATTTTATTGTATGAGTCATAAAAACTGGCTAAGGGAGCACCAGAGTAACGGATAGCAGAAAACCAATCAATTAATATAATCAATGTAATAATTAAAATACATCATCATCCTCTTGTTCTTATCCCAATTACTTGGGGTCGATGCAATATGTCATCTTTTTCCATACGATCTTATCAAATGTCATCTCTGCAGTCACTCCCAGACTATCCATGTCATAAAATATATAACATAAAAAAGACACGGACAAAAGTCTGTGGACTAAAAAAATATTATAAAAAAAAAACGGATAGCAGCATGCTCTTTTAGAAAATCTAAAACGTCAGTTGCTATTACCATTTTGCCTGCTACTCATAGCGATTAAAAAACCTTCGAAGAGAGGCTTAGGTGTAACATTGAATGTCAATAGATTAAATGGAAGTATACTTCAAGTCACGGAATCAATGATGTATTTCATGAAGAGCATTAAAATTTTCGACATTGAATCTCATTCATGAGAATAATTATGAATCTTCTAGGAATGCAAGGCATGTGTTATAAGATTAATCTTCTTATTTAAACATATTTATCAGCTAGTCTAGTCTCTGCCTACCTGTCTGGGAAACAGGCGTGAGACAATGTATGTATGTATCTATGTATTAGCCTCCTCCAAAGAGTGACATTAGTTTATTAAGTTACGCTGAACAAATGCTTTGGCGAAGGAAATTTCATACCTTAACCGATTTTTTTTTTATTACGATACCTCAGGATAGGAAGGGGTGGGCTACGCGGCTGGAGAGGCCTAGGCACGGTGTGGAGACCGTTGAGGCCCTCCGGCCCGTATTGATAGAGTGGATGGAGCGGCGGCACGGAGTCCTCACCTTTCGGCTGGTGCAGGTATTGACGGGGCACGGGTGTTTCGGGTTGTACCTGCACAGGGTCGTGTATAGGGAGTGGACTCCGGCCTGCCACCACTGCAGGAGTGACGAGGACACGGCGCAACACACGCTGGAGGTGTGTCCGGGATGGGAGCGGCAGCGCCGTGACCTCGTCGCTGTCATCGGTGCCGACCTGACGCTGCCGGCCGTCGCGAGGGCGATGGTCGACAGCATCAGGAACTGGGACGCGGTCGCCACCTTCTGCGAGGCTGTCATCTCGCAGAAGGAAGCGGCGGAACGGGTCAGGGAGGATTCCCGCGCCCCGGGCCGCCGCCAGCGGCCGGGGCGGCGCAAGCGCGAATACCTGCGCCTAATGCCGCCCTAACTGAGGCTTCGGGTGATCGGACCAGGGAATTGTCCGGTCACCCGACGTGAGGCCACCGCGTGAGAGCGACGCCCCGACGGCGAAATCTATCGGGGCGTCGACGAGAGGAACCCGCGAGGGTGAACCGCCGGGCGGGCCACCGAAGTTAAAAATCGGGTCCCGGTGACCCGCTCGCACGGCGAAGAGAGAGGAGTTTTACGGTGGGTCTATGGGGTCACGCGCCGCCTTCTCCGTCACCCCGGACCGATTTGGCGGGGCGAGACGAATCCATAGTCCACCAGAAAAAAAAAAAAAGGATAGGAAGGGGTGGTATTCTTACAAAGGTTCTTTATCAGTTACTAAACAGTTAAAAGATTCTAATATATTCTCCTTTTTTCTTCTACTTCAGACCATATACCTTTATCAGGTACGAGTTTACTCCACAATGGGAAGACAATTGATTCATTATTGAATTTCTTCTTAGTTCGTCTTTCAAATTAGTTTTATAGTTTATTTTATAATAAAATTAAAAAGCGAGTAGGTATGAAAGGGAGTATTGGTGTAAAGATGCGAAAGGGAATGCTCCGATGGTTCGGACATGTGGAAAGAATGCCGAACGAACGTCTGGTTAAGAAGATATACAATGCGAAAGTGGAAGGATGTAGGTACCGAGGGAAACCGAGACTAACCTACTTAGACCAGATCGGTCATGTACTGAAGGAAGGTGGAGTCAAGAGGCTCCGAAACCGGCGAGCGTGTATGAAGAGAATTATGAATGTTGAGGAAGTGAGTGAATTATGCAGAGATAGAGTTCTCTGGCACTCTGTTCTCTCTGCCTACCCTGCAAGGGATATGGCGTGATGATATGTATGTATGTATGTAAAATTAAGAATTTTTATCTGTATCCTTTCCAAATAATTTTATTAATATTTCAACTCATCATCATCTCAGCTCATATAATATATGTCGCAATGTTGAACTCGAGCCTCCTCCATAGTGGGAGGGTAATTGACCTACTATACCACGCTGGTTAGACGCGTTAGTATAGGGTTTTGTTTCGAGATTTCCTTCTCTTGCATAGATGTTATATACATTTTATATCCCTTAGTCGTCTCGCACAATCACCCACGGGTAAGATAGGTGGTGGTGAATTGTATTCTTACTCCGTCACCAAACGAAATATTAATATTTACAATACAATAAGAATTTAAATTACTTTTTAAATATAAATTTAAACATATCAAGACTTTTATCATTTGATTTATATTACCGTCGAATATATCTTAGATAAACATTTGCTGAGGGAAATTTGCATCAAGCTACAGTGATTTCAAAAAATGTCGTCATGCCATTTAGGTGCCCCTCTCATTTTCCTGGAACGCAGCTTTAGATAAAAACAGAGCACTCAGCTTAAATATACCCGAAGCGGTAAATTTACGAAATGGATTTTAATGCATTAATGGACAACTGGTATAAAACGTCAAGAGTATTGTGGAATAAAAGACCAGGAAAATGTATTGTTTGGTATTAAAAGCAAAAGATACAAATATATCCCTATATAATTTAAATTAATTGAAATGATATTCTCCGTATTCTGCTGAATAATAATGAAACGTATTACTGTCAATTCTTACTACTGTTCTTCTTCCTATACTACCGGCACGCTATGATGGCCGTTTTGACGTTTGTCCACTCATGAAGTTTCGTATTTATAGTAATTACATTTGAAGGAGCAAATTGCTGTTCTTTATTGTCAATAGTGACGTGCAGTTAGTCATAAAATTTATCGAATGGATTATTTTAGGACACAAAATTTAATTATTACATTGATTACTATACTATATATATTAGGTTCCCACGAACATTTATTTTTTTATTTTTATAAGATTATAATTATTGGTGTACTTATTTACCACATAACTCGGGTATTTGTTTTTCGAAATTCAATATTAAAAAAAAAAATACGATCGTCACATAGGATCATTTATATTTTTGTTTTATTATATAGCATTTATATTGTTGTTTTATTAAACCTTTTAAATCAGGTACTACTTGCAATAAAAACTTATAGATTTCATTACCTATATTTTTTTCGAGAATAAATTGACATTTCACATCACTATTGTAATATGTCAAAACGGCCATCATAGCGTGCCGCAACTGTAGTCCATATAAGTCCACTACTGGACATGGAATTCCTCCAGATATGGAAAATAAGTTCACACTGATCAGACGTGATTGGCTCTAAATTTTCTAATCTTGCAAAAAGTTAAGTTAAATTAGTTTACTTTTTGCTGTATCAATGTAAAAAGAAGACATGGGGATATTGCATTTTTACTCTAATACTAGTCGGAAAATAATTGTGCTCCATGCTAGCTAAAAATAAAGTATAAATTGAGAAGAAACGTGCTTTGTTACAAAAAGGTAGTCACTCCAATTTTACGTGATAAGGCTTACAGTTGGATTGCTATGGCTTGTCTGTCATAATTTAAAAAAGTAAGCTTATTTTTTTCGAATTTATAAATACTGTAGATTTTTTTTTATGCCAGCCATAGTCAAATATGAATTCTATATTAACTTAAAACTGACGCCATTTTTGTGCAAATTTGAAGGCGCTTTTATTTTTTTAAGCCTTTGTTCAACCAATTGTATTTTATTTTACAGTCGCGATGCAAACAGAACAAATTGTACTGAATAATATTTATTATTTTGCATACCAAAATAGTTATTTGTTTAATATTATAAATGCAAGACTGTATCGCGCGGTACTAACTTGAATTCCTAGGTCATTAAACATATCACTGAAAGTAAGGCTACAAAGTACATTACGAGACCTCTCGGTACCTTTCTGTCACTTTTGTAAATTGGACAGGTAATGGTCTAACCTTGACTGGTCAAGAAAATAATTAGAAAGATATGTAATGCATTTTAGCTTATAACTATATTACCACATAATAGACGTCGAGTTTATTCCGTTCTTACTATTTATTATCCCTTTTAATAATAAGTTCGCAAGAATACTACATTATCTTTGGGCTCGAGTAATATTACGCATAAAATGGCCTTTTAAATAGTCTTGGGCTTAGTCGGTCACCACTTAGAGCGCTCAATTTAGTTCATAATCTAATAGCGAACTAGTTCGCTCTATTAGTTCATTAGTTCTTTTTTTGAAATAATTTAGTAAAATCAATAAATAAAGAAAAAAATATATTTATAATTATTGCAAGTTCTATTTATTTTTATTTAAAAAGTACAAAATATTACGTGAATATTTCGCACGTTTATTTATGGCACATAAAATCTTTTACTTAAATAAAAATGAAAAAATAAAATAATTTTCATTAATAATTCGGCAACAACTAGTCTCGTTCCTATTATAATACGTAATCATAATACAATACTTAAGTTGGTAGTAGAAGTTCAAAACATTTACTTATAAATCCGTTATTAGATGTGGATGTGAAGTTGTTTAGTATCGATATCGAAATATCAAGGCGCGCACAGTAAAAGGAAATAACTCGGTTGGTCACATAGCGCCACTGTCTAGTAAAGCGGACGCTAAAAAAATATGAAAAGAACTAAGAGCGAGATCATCGACGAACTAGTTCGCATAGTTCACCTAAAGGAGCGCTCTTCCCACCTAGGTCGTTCGCGAACTACCCAAGACTACTTTTAAAAGCCACTGAGAGAGTAATTGAGTTGCCTAGTGAAAAATAAGTTTAAATAGAATGCTATTTATATAATTGGCAGACTCATTGATACATTAAATGTTAATCATATTTATATCTTAAATAAATAATATTTGGACTGGATTGTTAAATTTCTCTGCTTTGGAAATATTATTGATTAAACAGCATCAGGTCGATATAAACCTCTTAGTCGTATTTTAAGACATCTACGAGCAAAAGAAAGGTATTCGTAGTCGCTACCACTCAGCACAATCTTCGAATAAAAATAAAATCGAATATTTCTTTAAGTAAAGTAATAAAATATTGCGTACATAACTGTAACTTAGAAATGGCATGCGTGTACACTCAATAAACGCTGATAAATAACATATTATTAAAGGTTTGAAATATACGAGAGAATCAATCATTTTTTTAAACGAAAATATTGATTTCTATATTTTTGCTCATTTATCGTCATTATAGAGGAAGCTAATTTTCAAAATAACGTATCAAACATAAAAATTCACGTAATAATATGAAAGATATTATATAATAATAAAAAAAAAACTTCTATGAAAAATAATATAAATTACTAGAGTATCCAATAGAGAATCTGTTTTATATAAATCTAAAAAAAGAAAACCAGTCGCAGCGCCACCTATCTGGTCCATTTAGTAATCTAAACCATTCATGCAGGCACATATACTCACCTAAAATCTCTCTAATTTATATATAAGTGTGCATAAAGGGTTCTCTATCTGTTTCACTAGCTTTAAAGATTTTTAATAGAAGGTCTATTAATTTGCCTGAAATATTATCCATATTCTAACTCGATAACCACAGGGAAAACTAGACCAATATCTTAGTTTCATTCAACATATTAAGTAACCAGTGAACATTTTCTTTAGTTATAGAAGGCACAGGTAGTTTCAAAGAATGAAACCAATAGAGTACAATCGATCCGGATAATAGCGTCTTTAATCTGCCCGAGGAGGGGCTGAGATAGATACCTACCATTGTCGGAGCAAGCAAAGCATATTGGAAGGTAAATACCCTAATTATCTTTTGTAACCCCTGGTCGGATACGAATTCAAGGGATTATGTGGCAACATTTAACTTTGACGATAAACGAGGAATTTTAGCCGTAACTTCGAATGGTGGATATGTAATATTGGACAATTTGGTATAATTTATTAGCCATAATTAATTTCAAGTTCTGTATGATTTATATTTTGTATGTAGAAGTAATATACCAGGCCTGGGCAAGCCACTGAAGTCAAGGACTTAGTATCAATGATCATTTATGACAATTTATTTGGGCACTTTTCTCGCCCCGTACGGGTTGGAGAATTCTGGTTACAGAACCTAGCGTGTCCGAAAAAAAAAGCGTGAAGGTTTTTTTAATAGAAGACCAGTTGGCTAGTATATTTGCTACGCGAGCGGATCTGTTCGTTATGATTTTATTTCAAGTTACTATTATTTCACAAAGATTACGTATGTTTAAATGTTTTTGGTGGTGATGTTTTAGCTGTTAGACAATTATCTAAAAGTACTTGTATCAATTGAGATAGTTTAATTAATACCTTTTTATATTGTAATTTAAATGTATCTTTAGCTAATATAATCTATTTTGAATAGCAATAAATCATCATGATTATCATCTCAGTTCAGAGAGTCTCACTGCTATACTCAAACTACATGAGAGGATTATTGGCCTACCATCTTTTAGATGCATTGATACAGGATTCTATTTGGAAATTCTCTTCTATTGTATAGATATTATCTGCCTACTTTAGCCCTTAGGTATCTTTTATGACAGCCTCGGGCATGAAAGTGGACAGTTAATTCTACACGAAGGCATTTAATATTATTTGATCATCATCGTTACCATCTTGCTCTTATCTTAATTACTTGTGGTCGACGCAATATGTACTCCTTTTCCATTGTACAATGTACATGGTCTCAATGAATGAAATAAACTGGATATTATTTAATCATATCATTTGCTTGCCCTCATCCCACGCTAAGTGGGGTCGGCACAACATGTTCTTGCCTTCCACAATCTTCTATCAGCCGTCATATCTGCACTCACAACTTTCATACAGATATCCTCGTTTACACAATCCATCTATCTCTTTTTGGGTCTCCCACGATTCTTACGAATATTATTTAATATAACACATACATACCATTTGACTCTTATGTCATTCAGCTCATGTATGCCCCATCGTTGGGCTCGAACTCCCTCCCTAATGGAAGGTAAATTAACCTACTATATCATACTGGTCAGGCGTGTTGGTATAAGTTTTGTTTCGAGTTCATCTTCTCCTGCATACCTAGATCTTATATGCGTTTTATATCCCTTATACTTAAGATCATCCACAGGTAAGATAGGGAATTGTGAATTGTATTCTTACTCCGTCCCCACATGGAAAACTGACTTGACTCCTATATATTTAAGTAATATATTAAGAACAGAGCAATTACTTACATCAACATAGATCCCGGGTAATCCAAATACTCTTGTAGAAGGCTCTTCCATGGGTGTAAATCTGTAGAATTCATGATTTCCTCGATACCACTTAACAGAGTACAATGGGGCGCCTTGCATATCCCTGGAGCAAATCAACGCTGCTGTACCACCTCGTATAACCACTGATGGTTCTACTAAGAGTACGACATCTCGCAGACTGGTGACACCTGAAATAATAATTAAAAGCTTTACTTATAGCAACTTTGCCTTTTGTTATGGTTTTTATGGCGTAGGGTTGCCACGAATCCACCGAAGACAAAGATCAGGTACCGGTGGCCCACTGGCACGGCGAAGAGAGGTGCTTTATAGGTTAGGTCTATGGGGTCGTGCACCGCCTCTTCCGTCGCTCTGGACCGATTTAGCGGGACGTGACTACCTCCATAGTCCAACGCTAAAAAAAAAACCGAAAAGGGTTGCCACGGATCCACCGAAGACAAAGATCGGGTTCCGGTGGCCCGCTCGCTCGGCGAAGAGAGGCGCATTGCGGGGCGGTGACTATGGGGTCACGCGCTGCCTCTTCTGACACCCCGGATGGATCTGGCAGGGTGGGACCAGACCATTACAGCTGCAAAAAAATAGGGTTGCCACGGATTTGCCAATAACGTGTGGAATTAAAGTTCAAGCGTGAGAGGCAAGTTGATCGGTATTCGTTTTTACTTATTGAATATCATCAAATAGGTGTATAATCTGTGGAGTTAGGCTGATCGATCGCATTCGTAACAATGACGTAAGAGAGCGAGTAGGTATGAATGAGAGTATTGGTGTAAAGATGCGAAAGGGAATGCTCCGATGGTTCGGACATGTGGAAAGAATGCCGAACGAACGTCTGGTTAAGAAGATATACAATGCGAAAGTGGAAGGATGTAGGTACCGGGGAGACCGAGACTAACCTACCTAGACCAGATCGGTCTTGTACTGAAGGAAGGTGGAGTCAAGAGTCTCCGAAACCGGCGAGCGTGTATGAAGAGAATTATGAATGTTGAGGAAGCGAGTGAAGTATGCAAGGATAGAGTTCTCTGGCACTCTTTTCTCTCTGCCTACCCTGCAAAGGACTTGGCGTGATGGTATGTATGTATGTAGGTACTTGTTAACAATATGTAACCGAGACATTTTTTTTTTTAATTGAAATTCAAAATCATTTATGATATACGAGCTGTCCTCCGCCCACTTTCCATCTTGCCGGATAAATAATCGCCAACATATTATATACTAAAATCTTCTCCGAAACACTTTGCATCCTATGATATAAGTATTATTCCGATTAATTCAATAGCTTTTTTGGTATCACCGGATGGATTAGCTAGGCGCACCATAGCCCGCCGCCAAAAAAAGAACAAAAAATAAGCTCTTCATTTATTAGTATAGTTAAAATATTTTTAATTGGCAGGCCTTGGTTCGATGGCCACCGAAGACAAAGATCGGGTACCGGTGGCCCGCTCGCACGGCGAAGAGAGGCGTTTGCATGGTGGGTCTAAGAGGTCACGCGCCGCCTCTTCCGTGGCCCCGGACCGATTTGGCGGGACTTGACCACAGTATAGTCCACCACAAAAAAAAAGTGGTTTAATGCCTAAAGAACCTAATTAAACAAACTAAAATTTTACGCGATAAATGTAAATAATCAAATTCTTTATGAGAAATGTTTCAGATTGCATGAAATATATATTATTGGCTTACGATTTACTGGCTCTGACATTTAAAAAAATGGCGTGGTCTTATCGTAAATCAACTCACTGATTCCCATTGTAAATGTAAATATCAACGTTTGAAATACACGAAAACATTTTTGCTTAGGTTGCTTATCCTAAATCCATTTTTTGCATTTTATCGTTTTTATATTTTTAGCCGTCCCGTGACTATGAAGGCTGAAAAGTCTTCGAAATGTCTCGAAAATAAAATACAATTGTGATAAAATTAAATTAACTTAGCGTAAAAATAGCTACTTATAAAAATAAAAGGCGAATACGAAAATGAATGGTTTTTACGCTATTCTACAATTTGTTTTTGTTGAATAGTTAATTACGCTGAATTGAATTTTTTTATCATGATATATCGATATTACGAAGGTCTATCAGCCGTTGTTGTGACAGAAGTAAAGCCCCATTAGAACAAATTAGCATTAATGGCCGCAATGATAGAAATGTATTTGAAACTTTGGGACAGTAAAAAAATACAAATATGAAATCCATTAAATTTGACGGTACTTGCGTTTATCGTACGTGCTAAGCGGAAACATGTTAACAAAGTACTCACTGACCGCGTCACCTAGCGCGTCATTCGTTCCCTACCACGCAAATTTGTTTTAAGACACGTATAAAAGAAAGAGAATGAGCTCCGTTTGGCTATCGGGTTGAGAGCCATCAGCGCTCACCCATTGTCCGCGCAAAGCTGTCAAAGCCATCTGCGGTTAACAACTAATCACACAAAAAAAAATTCGTTTGGCAGTCCTAGGCCCGCGAGTTGCACGGTGCACATAGTTGTCGTATATCGCATACTAACTTTCAAACGTCAGCCATGTGGGCCTCTCTCATGCTGACACTCGTGTGAGAGAGTGGTGTTATTGTTGCCGCGCTTGGCAGGTGGGCTGGCGGTAGCGGTGAATGTTGTACGTTTCCCATGCAAGAGCTGTTGCTCGTTCTCTTGATGAACCCTTGGGCGATTTGGCTGAGGAATCCACGGGCAGGTAAAGGGGTGCCGCCGGTTGTGGTCTTGTCCTGTGGCCGCACGGGAAAGACTATCATCTGTGTCATCCATCCATACCATATAGTTGTTTGTACAAAGGCGATTGCCTGGGTCTGTCCTGTGAGTTCACTTAAGGTGTTAGTTGTGATTGGTATATAGGTGTGAAAGTAATTGCGATTATTTGCACTACGGTCATTTGCAACTTTATATCCGCATTTATATTCCTCATGACTGACCCATTCATCTACAAATTCATTACAAATAAATCAATATCTTCCTTGTAGTGACGTAGTAAGAACACAATTCACCATTGCCTTTATTCTCCGTGATTATCGTAAAATACCACTAAGGGACCATCATAGTCATAGCACCAAGAGAAGTAAAACTCGAAATTAAACCCTATACCAGCAAGTCATTTTACCTCCCACTACGGCTAAGAATACTATCAACTGTTCGTTTGCTCATGGATGTCGTAAATGGCGACTAAGATCTTTAACATCGACCTGGGTCAACTCCACCTGATAATGTCTGGTCTACAACTACATTCCCAAGTAGGACTAACGTCAGGTAGAGGTCCGGTCATAAAATCTGTCAATAAATTTTGTACGTTGTTGTTAAGTACATCATTATGTATTCCTCTTTTCTTGGGTTAACGTAATCGTCAACCTCGAGTAATTGGAATAAGAGCTGGATAATGACTGTGGAGGTGGAACGAGCCAAGGAGTTGAACGTGTATGAGCTGGAAACGTATATATTAAGACTTTTTAATTCTACAACAAATACCTAATAAACATTTTTAGGTTACAATTTTTTATATAACCTACTAGGCAATATTGTTGAATAAAAATAATCGTTGCCAAAATTACCTTTTTTTTTGTTATCGCTGTGAAAACGCATTTACGCGCTATACCCCGCCGGTGACAGACGGGGGCGAGGGGGGGGGTCTAGTGTAGGACTTACCAGCCAGCTAAGACGCCCGACCGGAATACCCACTAAAACCACAGCGGCTTTTACTACGGGGTGCCGGAGAGATCGTCTACTGACATTTAATCCACGGCACCCCAATGCCAAAAACTACCTAAAAATCATTGTAGGTTACAAAATAAACAACAAAAATGTCAAGAGTCATCAATTCAGCAAAACGCAACCTCAATACCAAGTTCAACAATCATATCTTAAATAAAAGCACTTGAAACGGCTCAATAAATCGTCAAGAAAATACTTTCCATATAAGATTATAAGATATCGTATTGCTATATCAACTTAAGATGAACAAACAAATCCGCCAAGAGCATGTGTCGGTACAGTTAAGGATTCTGTAGTACGTTAGAAGAGGGCTTTGCAAAT
Source organism: Lymantria monacha (assembly GCA_905163515.2). Taxonomy (NCBI): domain Eukaryota; kingdom Metazoa; phylum Arthropoda; class Insecta; order Lepidoptera; family Erebidae; genus Lymantria; species Lymantria monacha. The sequence goes on along the minus strand of LR991091.1, from coordinate 30,182,902 downwards.
TACATATCATATCTGAAAAAAATGATAACATATTTCGAATGGTTAAATTCAAAATTATGGTGATTTATCATTTGGCATGCTAGAATATTTATAAAAACTTATTTATGATTGAAAAATGAGATTATCACACGTGGGATTTGATCCCATATCTATTCGAAATCCATTACAATCATCTTACCAATTAGACTAGCGTGGGTATAATAGCCAAATTCTAGGTGCAGTTTTTGTGACTTTGAAATGTATTTTTGGACAAATTATATTGACCATCATCATGATAACTTTGGTGGGTTATTTTTTACTTTGGTTATCATAATCACAAAAGTTACTTTTTCTTCCAAAAATTATTTACAATATTTGAAAATATATATTGCACAAATAAAACTTGGAAAAAGATAATCAACAAATTTTGGCTTCGTAGAGAATTGTTCATGTCGCATAATACTAATAAATAAAATAAATGTTTTTCTTTCTTTCTACTACTGACATTCGGGTATCTTATAGGAACTGTTAAAATAATAATACATACATACATACATATCATCACGCCATATCCCTTGCAGGGTAGGCAGAGAGAACAGAGTGCCAGAGAACTCTATCTCTGCATACTTCACTCGCTTCCTCAACATTCATAATTCTCTTCATACACGCTCGCCGGTTTCGGAGACTCTTGACTCCACCTTCCTTCAGTACCTGACCGATCTGGTCTAGGTAGGTTAGTCTCGGTCTCCCTCGGTACCTATGTACATCCTTCCACTTTCGCATTGTATATCTTCTTAACCAGACGTTCGTTCGGCATTCTTTCCACATGTCCGAACCATCGGAGCATTCCCTTTCGCATCTTTACACCAATACCCTCTTTCATACCCACTCGCTCTCTTACGTCGTCGTTACGAATGCGGTCGGTCAGCCTAACTCCACAGATTTTCCGAAGAGATCGCATTTCGACCGCATTAATTTTACTTTCATACTCTTTTCTGCATACCCAACTCTCGCTTCCATACAGTAATGTTGGGACAAGCACTGCGTTATGTATTGCTACATGTGCCTTCTGGCTGAGGTGGTGGCTGTCGAGAAGTTGCCCCCACGCTCCGTTCACTCTATTTCCCGCATTCACTCTTCGCTCTATATCAGTGGTGTACCTTCCATCTCGGCTAAATCCACATCCAAGATATACAAATTCATCCACTTGCTCTAGTACATCATTACCTATTGTTACTCTTATATCTGTTCTGGCTTCATCTCTTTCAAAGACCATTATTTTGGTTTTGCTCATATTCACGCGTAGACCCCTTTTCTTATAATCTTCTGTCATTGTGTCGACTAGGGTCTGCAGGTCAGTCGCTGACTATGCCAGCAGGACTGCATCATCTGCATAAAGCAGAGCAGAGACCACTGAGTCACCCATCTGGACTCCCACATTCATATCGTTCAACCTTTGGAGACATTTATCCAGATATATGATAAACAGCCTGGCTCATAGAACGCAGCCCTGCTTAACGCCGATATTGACGTCAAACCAAGGCGACATTCCATCATCCAGCCGCACACAGGCTCTACAGCCCATGTAACTGGATTGCACAGCCTACAGCAGTTTACCGCTAATACCATACTCCGGTAAAATGTCCCAAAGTTCCTTTCGTACAACCGTGTCAAATGCTCTCTCCAGATCCACAAAACTGCAGAAAACCCTCTGACCTAGGGCCAGATGCTTCTCCACAATGTTGCGCAGAGAGAACACTTGATCCATGCATCCCCTTCCACTCCTGAAATAATAATAAATTTTTGCTATTTAATAAAATACACCTACTTAGGTACTTTAATACCCAATATAAGTGGGCGTAAGACATCTTATTCATCCTATGACCATGAAGGCTATAAGTATTCGAAACGTCGGGAAATTAGAAAATCAAATAGAAACGCAATAGAATTAGACTGTGTGGTAGCGGCTAAGAATACTACCAACCCTTACTTTGCTCGTGGATGTCTTAAAAAACGACTAAGAACCTTATAGCGACCTGGGCCAACTCTATCTGATGTCGTTTGGTCAACAATTACCTTCCCAAGGAGAGTTGACGTCTGGCAGGCGGCCGGTCATATAACTATTGCCAAAAACTTTTACAAAATGTACTATGAAATAAGAGTACATACTGTATCGATCCAAAGTAATTGGGATAAGAGTAGGTGAATGATGAAACGTAATAGAATTGATAAAAATATTTTTATTTTAAACGGAGAATCAGACACAAACAGAAAGCCGGGATTAGGAAAGAGGTACGATTTTTTGTCTTCGGTTCACCCATCTAGCTTGGCTTTCTCAACTATTTTTCTAGTAGTATCAGATGAGTAGATATCTGCCCAATGGGGGGGTCGTATATAGGCTGAAAACTATTCTAATGAAATAAATATGTACGTGTAAATATACGGCACAAAATTATAAAGTTGTAACTTTGTTGTGTGACTACGGAATACTAAAAACGAAATGACAAAGTATGATCACATTTCTCTGATATCTAATAGAGGGACTTTACCGAAACTTAGATCGATTGTCGCATAACTCTTATAGGACTGGATACATATTGCCTGACCACGACGTAGCAATAAAATATTTGCGTTGTCCTGAATTTAGAGTTATGACAAATATTATGTTTGAAACAGATTTGTATTTTGGGAAGTTAATGCGAAAAAATTTTTGGAGCGTATATCAAAAAGGTCTGAAGCGATAAATTTCTGTTTAACCTACAAAAGTATGACATACCATTAATGGAAGATAAATTGATTTTATATATTTTTGCAATGATGGCCCTAAAACTATAATATATCAGTCACTACCCCTTTTTTTGGCGGGCTATGGTCCGGATACTCGCCTTCTATTCCATACGGGGCGACAGTAGCGCAGCGCGTGGCCCTATAACCCACCATGCTTCCTCCCCATCGCCATTGAGCTGATTACTGGTACCGTTTACTTGACCTCTGTGGCCAGCTCGGCGGGTTATCTTTACAGGGACCAACCCCCGTTGATGCACTCACGTGGTCAGCCTCTCTGCGGGTAATGGACTATTCCTCAGCCCAGTCACCCACGGCGTCGGCTAAGGCAACATCACACGCAGATACTCGCGCCTGCACCGCCCCAAGCACTAGCGGCGGAGCGTGTTCCCGAAGAGAAATTCCTCTCTGAGCCGCTCCGCCGCCTCCAGAAAGCGACGGTCACGTCCCAGTTCCTACCGCTGTCGAGTATCGCCTTAGCGATGATCGGCAGCGCCAGGTCAGCGCAAATGATTGCGACGAGTTCACGGCGCTGCTCTGCCCAGGCCAAGCAGACCTCACGCGTGTGCTGCGCCGTGTCCTCGTCAGTGGTGGTAGGACGGAGTCCTCCCCTCCTCACGACCGTGTGTAGGTACTTACCGAAGCAACCATGCCCCGTCAAGACCTGCACCAGTCGGAAAGAAAGGACCCCGTGCTGCCGACTCGACCACTCCATCAGCATCGACCGAAGGACCTCAATGGGCCGAACAAAGAACCGAGGTTTCTCCACCCGGATTGCCTAACGGGCAATGACGTCACGGCGGGCTTCACCCCGCCAGGCGGCCTTCTCGCGGGCGAGACGGTGCCGCCCCCTGCCTGTGTTGTCGACACCCACTGGTACAGTCCGGCGAGCATCTGCGCATCCGAGTCCAACGGGGGAGTTTCAGCAAACAGGCACGCTGCCTCCGTCGCAACCATGCGGTATCCGAGTATGGCCCTGACTACCATAGTCCTCAGTGGTCGCCACAGTAGGGCCCTAATTCGGACGATCAGATACCCCGCTCACACGGGTGCGCCGTACAGGCCCATCGAACGGACCACACCCGCGTACAACCATCGGCATGTAGCGCTGGGTCCGCCTACATTCGGCGTAAATCAAGATAAGGCGGACGCCACGCCGATAATCCGTGGAGCAGGTCGACGAAAATGCTCCCAGAACTATCATCGCCCGTCGAGCACCATGACTATTAAAGTACTTCATATGGGCCCGGATGCTGATGAGACCCTAATTGACGGTGAACGAGGCATCTTTGGGTGGACTGGTGCAGAGCCCATGCAATAATAAGACCTGCGTCTTATCCAGGTCCACTCTTAACCCCAGCGCCTCGATCCGCCTGACAATCTCCCCGGTGCCAAGTGTTCCCAGGCGTGCCGCCTCATCTAGCGTCCTACTTTGGGTTGTGACGAGTGTATCGTCGGCAACAGATTACGCCCAGCCTGGGCGAAAAGTTACCTCTCAACGCCCAGTCGTAGCCGATGCTTCACAGGGTGGGCCCCAAGACCGACCCCTGCGGAATACCACACGACAAGGGCGTTCGCACAACGTCCCCTACTCGGTTCTTATAGAAGACGCTGCGCCCCTTCCTATAGTCTGCCACCAGTCGCCTCAGGTACACGGGCGCGAGTAGCGACTACAATTACTATCAACCCTTATGAGTGTTGTAAAAGACAACTAAAGCCTTTATAATGAACTGGTCCAACTTCGTCTGATGTCGTTTGAACCACAGTTATATTCCCAAGGAGGCTTAACGTCAGGCAAGCGACCGGCTATAAAAGAATTGCCAAAAACTTTTGCAATATGTAGAATGTATGACGAGCATATATTGTGTCTACCTCAAGTAATTGGGACAAGAGCAGAAAGATGATGATAACGATCTATATTTTTTTAATGAAGGCATAAATGATGTAGTGTATGCATAATTAATATAATTCGTAAATGCGGGTAGATCGAATAATATGTGAGTATAAGAGCTCGGTAGAGTGTTGTCGGAGAGACTTGTCGGGGACACTTGTGCATTGCGGATCGTAGAGAACAGTCGTACAACTATTCTAGAAGTTAAGCATGTAATTATATTATTACACGTATACACTACAAATATTATCAAAATTTGGTTGTGTTTCTTGATTAGAAGGGAAAATAACGTTCAAAAATTTGTATCAATCATTAATATTCATGAAGTATTATCAGAAAAAAATCATAAAAACTAAAAAAACTTACAGAAATATAGTAATGACTTAACATCATTCATTATTTGACGTGAATTTGTACAATCAACCACAGTTTGTTTGTTATTATACAACCTTAGAATTATTAGTCTTCATCAAATTTACTTAAGCAATGTAAACAGAAGTTCTACATACGTACGTAAGCCTTAAGTAAACATTGTAGCGTGATTAATACATTTTCAAATACTAACTAGTATCATAAATGCGCTTTTATTTTCTTTTTAACCCTCCACTCAAAACGAGGAGTGTCATAAGTTTTCCGTATTTATATGTTTGTCTTTGGATTTTTAAATCTTTAGTGAGTGAATTGATTATGATGCAGTTTCTTCTGTTTGAAAGCTGTTGTAATCGAAATGATTCTGAGCTAGTATTTATGAATATTTGTTCAGGACTTTCAAGGCCATCAGCGCTTTTTCTTTGCTGCTGTATATCTTATATGCATATTACATATATATCATCACGCCATATCCCTTGCAGGGTAGGCAGAGAGAACAGAGTGCCGGAGAACTCTATCCTTGCAAAATTGGCATATTACCTATTAAATTTTATTGAAACATCCACTTATGATGGTAGGAGTACTTAAGGTGGATCGCTTATTAGTAAATTTATCAAGTTTAGGCTTATTGGATTCGTCTTAATTAGTTCTTGATCTTGATTTTATGTCGGGGGTTACTTAAATTTCTTAATTTTAATATAATATTGACTCATTAATTTAAGGTCTTTTTTTTATTACAGACAACCTCCTGCACTGAGAAAATCATCGTTTTCTTGGAACTTTAAAACATACAATTAATAAACAAATTACACTGAGGCTCAGAACAACAGCCAAAGGTTCTGAAGAGTCCATGCTTTGAAAAGTATGTCAAATCGTTAATCTTGGCTGCCAAGAACATCTGTGACTGACATAGAGAAGCACCACCCTTTCCTCGTGATTATCGCAAGATATAATTAAAAGGAGTAAACAGATTATTGCTACATGTAGAAAGTATGTCTAAAACTAAACTTTCGTTGTTTCAATATTATATGTATGATAACAGTTTTTTGTTTTATTTTTATAAAAAAATACAAATAATAATATGCAAATATATAATATTGGATTTATCATACATTTCTATCACAGAAATAATCATAAACTGACTTCATTAAAATTTACAAGATCTTTAAATAAGCGTTGTTTATCGATAAGCGATATTTTTTATTAATTTTAATATTTTATAGTATCTAGAGCAAATATATAAACTTTTCAAGGGTTTATAATTAAGATAATTGATGGAATGAGGTTTAATTGTTATTTTAATTCAAATTTGCTTGAAAATAAATACTCTGGGATAAATAGATTGGCTTTAAAAATATTTGCAAAAAATTAATCAACCATTTTATTCGTGTGGTGACGGAGTAAGAATACCATTTACCAACCCATCTTACCTGTGGGTGATCGTTAGAGACGACTATGAGATATAAAACGCATATAACATATATGCAAGAGAAGGAAAACTCGAAACAAAACCCTATACTAACACGTCTGACCAGCGTGGTATAGTAAGTTAACTTTCCTCCCATTACGGAGGGGCCCGAGCCCAACAGTTGAACATATATGGGCTGTGCTGATGATGATGATGATGAATCAACCATTTGATCAATAAACATTAGCCTGCTATATATTATCTTATCTATATTACCTCCAAAATAATAAATCAGATAGGTGGTCCGCGGCTAGTCAAAAATTTTGTCTAGTGGTCCCTCACGACAAAAAGGTTAAGAACCACTACACTATAGCATTTCTTGGTCGCCAATAGAGGTATGATTATAAAACTTTATAAATGCTCTTGCAGGGACCCCTGATGGTACTAATGTAGACCGGCATTAATTAACGTGCAAGTTAACATATAGACTACAAAAGGTCACTGAGTTGATACAATTATACTTTATCACCATTCTCTTATTCTTATCCCAATTACTTGGGGTCGATACAATATGTACTATTCTTTCATAGCACATATTGTAAAAGTTTTATGACCGGCCGCCCGCCAGACGTCAACCCTCCTTGGGAATGTAATTGCTAACCAAACGTCATCAGATGGAGTTGGCCCAGGTCGCTATAAAGCTCTTTGTCGTCTTTTACAACAAAGCAAAGCACGGGTTGGTAGTATTCGTAGCAGCTACCACACAGCTTGAAAAATATGAAAAACATTTAATTTAATTGAATGGCTTTCACAGGTGGCTTGACAATTTACACTAAAGTTCATTACCTATCAGCCCGCATTCCCTCCCATAGTGAAAAAGTAAAAAAAGTTTTATTTAAAATAAAATGAACATATTTCGTTAAATGTAGCTTAGTATATTATGAGACATGAAACACATAGTATAAATTACATTTGCATCAGTAATCCCTGATTTGTTTGACAGGTGGCGCTTACTGTCACCGCAACTGTTGTATCAATATTAAATTATTAATATGCGGTTCTATTCGATTTGCGTTACAGTTTATGAATAGAGGCAAATTAATCATTATATTTTACTCTCATTTGCATAACTGTCCATTAAATAAAATATGGAACGCGAATACGTTAATTGAAGGTAAAAATCATTTTCTTTTTTTTTTTGTTTTGGCAACGGACTATGGAGTGGTCAAACCCCGCTAAATCCGTCCGGGACGACAGAAAAAGCGGCGCGCAACCCATAGACCCGCTCTACATGTACCTCTCCACGCCGTGCGAACAGGCCACCGAAACCCGGTCTTTGTCTTCAGTGGCCCAAGGAACTATTTGCCAAGTCGCGTGTTGTAGGCTTAATTCATTGTCTTGGTTCTTTTTGTACTTGACACATTCATAGTATAATCGTAGTATAAATTTTGTAGTGCGCTTTTTTAATGTATAAGAGAAGAAACACTCGTTCGTAATAAAATAGCAAGCTGTAGCCAGCCTAATATCGACCGCGGTCTCGTGGTTGAACAGGAGATTAGTCCGTTACTCGCAGAGAGTTCGATAGAACGATGATGACAACATTGTTGATTGAAGATGCTCTCTGATCGGGCCACCGAAGTCTAGGAACCGGTACCAGTTTTCAGTCTCTTTAATAGTTGGTAGGGCCACAGTATGGACAGTTTTGTGTCTACAGCCGCGGGCAGGTTTTTTCCTCTTTTAATTGTTTAATATACCTCAAGTTTCTTGCTCACTAAAATTAAAATCCATCCGAAGGTTGTCTGGAAGAAATAGCAGTATGCGATAAAACCACCTAATGGTACCAAAGTTTAGTCTAGTAGTAGGCTGTCACGAAGGAAAAGGTTGTATGGTTAAACTAAATTCCTTTCCATCTAAAAAGAGTCCGTTTCCAACAGTAGTACTTATATAATTTGAAAAGAAGTGGAAACTAGATGAGTATTGAAAAAAAAATAACAACGCCAACATGTAGGTACATTGCGCGGTAGAAAATTGTTTATTGATTTCTTGCAAATTAAAAGGAAGTGCTATAAAAGTCTCGACGGAAAAACCAATTAACTGCTTCGTTTACTTATAAAGACTATTTTGATTCACCATTTTAAAATCAATTCGTTCATACACATGAATTTATTTTGCAGTAAATTTCTTTATTCATACATACATACCATCACGCCATATCCTTTGCAGGGTAGGCAGAGAGAACAGAGTGCCAGAGAACTCTATCCTTGCATACTTCACTCGCTTCCTCAACATTCATAATTCTCTTCATACACTCTCGCCGGTTTCGGAGACTCTTGACTCTCTTGACCTTCCTTCAGTACATGACCAATCTGGTCTCGGTCTCCCCCGGTACCTACTTCCTTCCACTTTCGCATTGTATATCTTTTTATTCCGAGCTATATATTCTGATCTCAGCTCATATACCTACGTCCCACTGGTGGGGTTGAGACTCCTCTATAATAGGAGGACAAATTGATCTGTTATATCATGCTGGTCATGCGGTATACTTATGTATAATTTCAAGCTTTCCCTTTCTGGTATAGGTGTTATATTATACTCTTGTATATATATATATATATATATATATATCATCTTTTACGACATCCACGGGTAACAATGCGGCGAATTGTATTTTTACTCCGTCACCATACGGAAAATACTGTAAAAAAAGTATAATTACCTACACAGTCAAACAGTTTTAATATGGTATAAAACAAACTGTATAAATGGTGGAAGGATACTGACTTTTCTGATGGTCACTTGTAAATTCCATTCAGCTTTTTTTTTAATTGCTTATGGTGGCAAACGAGCAAGCATCACATCTGATGGTAAGTGTTACTGTTATAGCAGTACCAAAGGTATAGCTAAACCGCTACCTAGTAATAAAAACCCCAAACCCACCCAGTTGGGGTGCCGGCTCTCTCGCTCACCGAACGAAGTGCAATATCATATTGCCATTACTCAGACGTCGATCTTTTTCGAGAGTGTGGAATACCATATATATATTCTGCAATACCATAGCCACTACAGTACATGTTCTTATTTTTTCTCTTTACTCGTTCTTGTTAATTATTCTTAGTACGTTAACTACAAAGTAGAAAACCTCAAAGGAACATGCAATCATATAACATCAAGGACGCAAGTCTTTATAAGTCTTGATAAAATGTAGTGTCTTAGGAGTACGCCCATCATAGTCTACGTATAGAAATATTTAGGAGACGAGCTGCGGGTTTTACCAATAATATATAAACTTCAAGCAAAAGATTAAGTAATTTTTAGGCGCCCGCATATCGTCGAGATTTCAATCATGTCCAGACCGACCTTTTTATCTTAAGTATAAATTCTGTGAAATTATTTCAATGATCTTGTTCTTGTATAACGAAAAGTTAAATGTTTTACTAGCTTTATCTTCTTCTTTATTTATTATTATTATTTAGCGTCTTGCAATCTATACTATTTAGACTTAAGTCCTCCTTGTTGAACAATATAATCATCACACGTCGTCTGCTGGTCGTATTCAAGGGGGTCGCCCTTTGACTCATTATGTCTTTAATTGCCACGCTTCGTCATATTTAGTATTATAAAACTTTAGTTTTATATAGTTGTGTGGTAGCGGCTACAAATACTACCAGCCCTTACTTTGCTCGTGGCTGTCGTAGAAGACGACTAAGAGCCTTATAATGACCTAGGCCAACTCCATCTGATGCCGTTTGGTCAACAGTTACATTCCCAAGGAGGGTTGACGTCTGGCAGGCCGCTGATCATAAGACTATTGCCAATAACTTTTACAGAAATTTATTTTTAACTTTAACTTTTACAAGAGTACATATTATATCGACCCCAAGTAATTGGGATAAGAGTAGGAGAATGATGATTTAGTATTAGGAGTTTCATAGGAAAGTGATGCTGCTCACTCTTCTGGTCTGCGCTCTCTCTCTCTCTCTCTCTCTCTTCAGATTTTTATGACTGCGTCAATGATAGTAAGAACTGATGACATATATCCTTAACCCATTACCGCACTAGGAAATTCGTTGTATTTGCTTATTTATGAAAAACTTTCAAATACCAGTTGAAATATTCAAAATTTTGTGGAATAATTTAGACTATCACGTTAGCTTTTATCTTATAAGAATCCAGGTTAATCTCGAGACTGAAATGGAAAGTACTAATATAAACCGCTATAATCCTTCTTGGTACTTTAGGAGTATCGTAGACTTAGAATGACATATTAATAGATCGTTAAAGAAAGAAATATACTTCAATTTACATAATTTTAATGTAAGTTACCCAGTTTGCAAGTTGAATTGAGTCGTTATTTAAATTTTCTACACGGCAAACAACCCGATTGGTATCTGGAATGGGACCCAAATCTATATTTTGACATCAAAAAGTGTTTTAAGGATAGAATAAAGGTTCGACATGACTGTTCTGTTATAATTTTTAGTAATAGGGTGATTTGAATCTGTATATTGGTAGTAAACTCTTGCATTTATAAGGATAATAGGTAATGACGTATATAATGTCTGTTCATAAAAATGATATAACGATTTATATGAAATGCTAGGAGAATCTTATTTTCCAATTATATAATTCAGATAGCGTCGTTAATATAGTAATAAAATTATGCGTTTGCTGATAATACAATCCAAGGATCTAAGAAATTGAACAAAATTTCTTGCATAAAATCATACTTTGAAATACATAAAACAACCTGTACTGTATTTTTTTGTTTTTATTTTGTAGGTACTGTATATAACTTGTGGATATAAGACTTCTCATAGGGATAACAAGAACATATTTGTTAGTTGATGATCGCAATTGATTTTATAAGTTTTATTTAATTCTTCTGTCGGTTTTACAATTCCCACGTGACGACTGTCTCGCAGAAGGTGGCTACCGCGTTCCAGACCCTGACACTGTCAAGCATTGCCCTAGCGATGGTCGGCCGCGTCAGATCGGCACCGATGATTACGATGAGTTCTCGGCACTGCTCTATCCAGGCCACACAGACCTCAAGCGTGTACTGCAGCGTATCCTCCTCATAATCGCAGTGGTGGCAGGATGATGTCCTCTCTTTCCTCGCGATTGTGTGCAGATACTTGCCGAAGCAACCATGCCATCTCAATACCTGCACCAGTCTGAAAGAGAGGGCTCCATGCCGCCAATCCATCCACCCAATCAGCATGGGCTGGAAGGCATCCACTGCCCAATGGGCAATGACAACCTGGCGGCCGTCGCTCTGCGAGTTGCCTGGTGAGACACTGCCGCCCCCTGCCCCGGCGTTGACACCCGCCGGTAAAGTTCTCTGAGGGAGTGCCGACCAACAGGCATGCTACCTCCGTAACTACTGTGCGGTATCCACATATGAATCTGACTGCCATGGCCCTCTGTAGTCGCCATAGGTGGGCCTTGAGATGGGTCGTCAGGGGATCCTGCCCACACGGGTGCGCCGTACAGGGCCATGCGCTGAACCACCCCCTTGTACAACTGTCAGCACATGGCGCTGGGTCCACTCACATTCGGCATAAGCCATGAAAAGGCGGATGCCACGCTGATAATCCGCAGAGCAAGTTAGCGAAATTGCTCCTGGAACCACCATCGCACGTCGAGCATCAGACCTATCTAGGTTCACCCAGATGAAGTATCTACTTCATCTGGGTCCGGATGCTGATGGGGACCAAATTCATAGTGAAACAATGTGGCACCCTACCACTATAAAATTTTTATCACATATTTTACAAAAGTATTCTTCCTTTTTTTCTTTAAATCACAAACAGATATCATTCTGGCGTAAAGTTACATAGGTACATTAATTTGCTTTGATCTCAATCAATCGCAGCAGTTCAAATGGATTTGACATACTTTCCAGTGTACGTATCTTTGACATCTTAAAGGTAGCTTTATTAGTATAACCGCAGTTAGAAGAGTTCTTGATCGAAGCATCTAATACTTAAATTTGATTTTCTGTTAATTTAAAATTACAAGAGAAACTTCATTGATCCAGTTTAAATATGGGATTGGTTTTCTTGAGTTTCTGAAATCGTATCCTCGTTTATGAAATATCATATTATTCTTTCCCATTAAGGTAAGTTCTACGCTTTTCCCTGTGGTGACAGAGTAAAGATGGAATTTACCATCTCCTCTTTTATGTTTATGCAATCGTAAGAGGCGATTAAGAGACGCAAATAATATTACTGCAAGAGAAAGGCACCTGGATATAAAACTTTATTCTAATTTGTCTGACCAGCGTGGTATAGTAGGTTTATATGAGGCGCTGAGGTGTAAATGAAGAAATAGTGACAAAGATAAAATGGGGTATGCTGAGGTGGTTTGGACACGTGGAAAGAATGAGTGAAGAAAGGTTGAGTAAACAAGTATACAATGCGAGTGTGAGTGGAAGGATTACAAAGGGAAGACTACGTCGTACTTTCCTGGATCAAATTGAAGATGTGTTATTAAAAGGTCAGATTAAGAGTACGCATAATCGTAGAGCATGCATGAAGACTGTGATGAGAGTGAATGAATCGATAGAGGTATGTCGGGATCGTGGTTTGTGGCAATCCGTAGTCTCTGCCTATCCATCTGGGAAACAGGCGTGAGGCTTTGTATGTATCTATATGAGGCGAAATTATGATTACGATAATAAGGTTATTAGTTATCCGGGATAACCTATGAATACTGAAATACAGTCTTTAAATGTTGGCGTCATAATTTAGTTCTAAGTCACTCAATGTGCTAGGGATAAATTTAGAAATACAAAAATCCACAGAAGAATAAGATGTAACCGATATAACTCAAATTTGGTGGTATTCTGGATGTATTTGTACACCACCATTATGTAAAATAGACACAGCTATAATAGTTTATGTGAAATAAAATTATTATCAAATAATTGTGTATTCACTTTTCAGCTTTGATAGTGATACAGAGAAATTTTCGAGACCTCAGAGGAGTAAAAAAACAAATGCAAAATCTGTTAAAATATCTATCAAATCTTTAATAATTTTAATTTATTTCGTCTCAATTTGTACTATTTGGACTTTTCTCAATAGATTGTGTTTTTTGTAGTGGATATTTACGTGTGCGTTTGTGATTTTTTTTTCTTTTTTATTTTTCGTAATCAATTTTAAGATAGTATAAATTAAGTGGAAATTAATATACATATGACATTCTTCTACTCTTATCCCAATTACTTGGGGTCGATACAATATACACTCTTCTTTCATAGTACATATTATAAAAGTTATTGGCAATAGTTTTATGACCAGCCGCCTACCAGACGTCAACACTCCTTGGCAATGTAATTGTTGAGAAAACGGCATCTTATGGAGTTGGCCCAGATCGTTATAAAGGCTCTTAGTCGTCTTTTACGACATCCACGAGCAAAGTAAGGGTTGGTAGTATTCGTAGCTGCTACCACACAGCCAGTTTTATTATTATTAATATACATATAATAATAAAAACTAAAATCCAATTATAAATTGTTTAGGTTGATTATTATAGGCAAGTTTTTTATGCTGTCATCTATAAAATATATACGAATGTATATTGACCAAAGTAATAAAATATATATCCTTAATATGGAATTAGATTTACGAAAACAAAAACTATTAATATAATATCTTCTAACGCTATTAATCGTAGCAATAAAGAAAAGGATGTTGTACAATGAACGTTTATTGGCTGTTGAAGATAAAATAAACCCCTAGAATAAGCCCATAAATTTAAGAAGTTCCGGAGACCCAATAGCGTTTTTTTTTAAATATAACAGTATGATGTATTTTTCTGCTTATTTTCACCATTTTTATTTGCAAGAACATATTTCATTTTATTGGTCAATGGAATATGCTATATATAGTTAAACGATTAATAAGTAGAATATTGTTGAAATGATTTTAAAGTTACATGCAACTTTAAAAATCATTTCAAAATCCTTTTGTTTTGGGCACAGATTATAGTATAGTCACACCACGTCCAATCCACCCGAGACGAGGGAAAAGATATCGCACGATCCCATAAACTGCCGTAAACGTACCTCTCTCTAGACATGCGCGAAACAGTACTTCGCGAAGTGATGTTATATGGCATTACATTTCGTGCCGAGTAATATTACATTTTACCATCACTTCAAACATCACACATGACATTTCATTTAATATAAGCCTTAATGTTCTGCAAATAGAGCTCAAAATAAATATTTATCGACCGCAGGCGCAGCGCGGTCCAGTCGTTCTATCCCTCTCACTCTCCCGAAAAGACACACGGCGCGTTTGAGAGATAGATAACCATTACCAAATTACCGAACATTGCAGAAATACAGAACAGTACATGAATGTTCGGCGTCATGTTTAATGTGATGTGTGATGTTTAATGTCATGTCATGTTTAGTCGCGCAATGTGTAATATGACAGTACGCGGTCGGGTAATATTATGTGTGATGCATCACTCGCATTACTTACACATGTCTACTCTTTACGCCATGCGGCCAAGCCAACGGAACTCTGTGTTTTTCATGACCTTCGTGAATACGCTAACAGACGACAAAGTATGATAAACAGATTAAATCACTGCAAAAAAAGAAACAACTGACCAATTAACCATATTAGATCAACTTCCTTGCATAGGAATCGATGCTGGTAATAGCTAGTGACCAAACGGTACAAATTTTCAAGAAGAAAAAGTAGTTTTCAAGAATAAATAATTTGAAAATTTTAAATTGTTTATTCAACTGTAAAAATCCAAAGTTTCCCTCTAGCAAATAGGAAATAATCAAAAATATAACATCGAGCGATCCAGCTGATCCAACGACTGAACTAACGAGCAAAAAAACAGCGAATGACAAGTCAATCGTTTGCTACAAACGAAAAACATTTTGATTAATCGGAACGAGCGTGAATATTTCGGACGCTATTTTAATTTTACACCAATTTCTATTGTTTCTATGGACTATGTATTCCAGATTCACGCCGCCAAAAAAAAAGGCATCCTAAATTAAACCTAGTCAGGTTTGTCAGATTATAAAATTTTATATAAAATGTAGGTACCGGGGGAGACCGAGACTCACCTACCTAGATCAGATTGGTCACGTACTGAAGGAAGGTGGAGTCTTTCTATTGTAAAAATTGCTAAAACATAGGCAATCGTTTTGTGACCGGCCATCTGTGACATCATTCCTTTAAGAAAATAATGTTTCTATGGTGGGGAACTTTACAAACATACAATTAACGTACACAAATTACACCCAGACTCAGAAAAATAGCTTGTAGGACACATAATGTATTGTTCTGTGTGGGAATCTAATCCACTTGGCTTGATAGATCGCTATGTTAACCACTATACCATCAGTGTAGTTAAAATATATAAGTGAATTTTTTATTGATTTATTTAATTTTATTTACTTCCATCATCACTCTCCTACTCTTATCCCAGTTACTTGGGGTCGATACAATATGTACTCCTCTTTCATAGTACATATTGTAAAAGTTATTGGCAATACTTTTATGATCGGCCGCCTGCCAGACATCATTGGGAATGTAATTGTTGACCAAACGGCATCAGATGGCGTTGGTCCAATTCGTTATAAGGCTCTTAGTTGTCTATTACGACATCCACGAGCAAAGTAAGGGTTGGTAGTATTCGTCGCCGCTACCACACAGCTCTTATCAATTTTATTTATTTTAATGATGCAAAATAAAATGGTACCAATACCTTGATAACTTGTGCTTTAGCTTTTAAATAATGTTGAAACCAGTAAGCGGTTTGCAATTCGATTTTTTAGTCAATTTTCTCGATGAGTAATGTTTATTTAATGAAACCTTCAATGGTACCCGTATAATAACTCTACAAAAATTTATCAAGTCCGATAAATGGTTCACGAGCCTAAAGCGAACGAACGCTTATTCAACCCTTTCTACATATAAAAAGAATGTACAATATAAATACAAAAAAAAAAATCAAGGGTTATGTTAACTTTGCGAGATTTAAAATACCTCTGTTTTATTGACTGCTCTTTATAAATTGACTAATAAAATTTAGAATACGTGAATAGGTTCGAATAATATTTGTATTTTTGATAGAAAACATTGCGATTATTACATAAACAATAGCATTCGTTAAAAATTCAATTAAAAACAATAATTTCAATTTGATAAAATATAAATTAGTAATTAGAGATTTATTTATTCTCATGAATGAAACGTAAAATAGAATTTAAAACATTTATATATTTATTATTATTATTTGGCAATATATAAGCCTATACGATCTCCATCGTGGATGAATTTGTATATCTTGGATGTGGATTTAGCTGAGATGGAAGGTACACCACTGATATAGAGCGAAGAGTAAATGCGGGAAATAGAGTGAACGGAGCGGTGGGACAACTTCTCAGTAGCCATCACCTCAGCTAGAAGGCACGTGTAGCAATACATAACGCAGTACTTGTCTCAACATTACTATATGGAAGCAAGAGTTGGGTATGCAGAAAAGAGCATGAAAGTAAAATGAATGCGGTCGAAATGTGATCTCTACGGAAAATCTGTGGAGTTAGGCTGACGCATTCGTAACGACGACGTAAGAGAGCGAGTAGTTATGAAAGAGAGTATTGGTGTAAAGATGCGAAAGGGAATTTTCCGACGGTTCGGACATATGGAAAGAGTGCCGAACGAACGTCTGGCTTAGAAGATATACAATGTGAAAGTGGAAGGATGTAGGTACTGGGGGAGATCGAGACTCACCTACCTAGACCAGATTGATCACGTACTGAAAGAAGGTGGAGTCAAGAGTCTCCGAAACCGACGAGCGTGTATGAAGAGAATTATGAATGCTGAGGAAGCGAGTGAAGTATGGAAGGATAGAGTTCTCTGGCAATCTGTTCTCTCTGCCTACCCTGCAAGGGATATGGCGTGATGATATCTATGTGTGTATACGATCTCCATCACACTGTTGGGTTCGAGCCTCCATTGTAGGGAATTGACCTACTACACCACACTGGTTAGACCTATATACATAGGGCTCTACCCTAAGCCTAAAAGGATGAAACAGTCAAAATGAATTTCGACTTTTTTCCCATGCATAAATGTGATATGTCATCTTGAACGACACCCACGGCCAGGATAGAGGATGGTGAAATGTATTCTTACTCCGGCACCACACGAATAAATTTACTCTGTATTTATAAATGCATCGTAAAATCATTACAATAAGTTATTAAGACACCTTTATCTCTATTTATTGTATTGTTAGCACAGAAATACAACTTAGTCGCCATGCTTAGCGGATTGATGAGCGCAATAGGTGCTATATACTCCCAAGCAAGTATTTTTGTCTAATCCTACTGGTTTCCTCAGATTCCTTGGCTGATTAATACGAATCCCACGGCAAAGTCAAGAGTGGTGACATATTGAATTCAGAACTATACCACACGGGCACAATGTTTTTTTTTCTATTTTCAGAAATGCAAGCTCAAAGGCAGGAGTTTTATCCGCTTACAGTTATTAGGTTAAGCCCCTATTACATTTCTTTGAAAAGCCTGTGTTTTAAAATTTTTGTTAGAACAGTATTTTGTAAAATGTTAAATCTATATTATTATAATAAAACTAATAAATTTGAATGTATATTTAAACAGTAATTTCAAGATAGAATTTTACTTTAAAAGTGCCTTTAAAGTTTTAATTAACTTATTCATCAAATGAAGAGATAAAAGTCGAGCTGTGATCATAAATGTTAATAAATAAAGAAAAATATAAACCCGAGACAGAGTTAATACTTTGCTGATTAGATATTGTTCAATCATTGTAATAATAATTTCATATTAATTTCATTGAATATTTTTTTTATTGCTTATGGTGGTAAACGAGCAAGCAACACACCTGATGGTAAGTGTCACTGCCGCTCATGAACTTTTGCAATACCAAGGGTATAGCTAGGCCGCTGCCTACCAATACAAACCCCAAAACCACCCAGATGGACTTTCGGCTCTCTCGCTCACCGAACGAAGCGCAATAGCACGTTGCCATTACTCAGACGTCGATCTTCTGCGAGAGTGTGGTATCCCGGACGGACCTTTCCGCGGCTATAGGCAGAAAACTGTGAACAGCGTGGTCCTACCACTAAAGCTAAAATTATATTAAAAATTGTTGTCACAACAACTATTGTAATAATAATTTAAGATTAATTTTTCATTGAATATTATGACGAGTTGTTATTAAATAATAAGACAGAACAATTTAAAAATAAAAGATACTCTAATTATGTTGCGAGTACAGCTAGTATAGGGATAAAAATGTCTTATTAGCTGGTATAATAAAACAAGTTTTATAAGAATATATTACGTTTAATTTAGGGCAGTAAATCTCTATATAATTTTCATCTAACATTAACATTTCTATTTCAAATCTTTTGGGATTTACCTAGCTCAAAGTTAATTACTCAATTGTAACTGTTTTACTTAGAATTGTTTTTTTTTGTATTAAATATTAATGTGTTCTATATTACGTTGTGAATTCTATATGTTTAAATTAAGAGGAAAATACATTTTTTACTTCATCATCATCACAGCCCATATATTTTCCACTGTTGGGCTCGGGCCTCCTCCGTAATGGGAGGGCAATTAACCTCCTATACCACGCTGGTCAGACATATAGGGTTTTGTTTTGTTTCGAGTTTTTCCCTCTCTTGTAAAGAGAGTGTGGAGTACCACACAATTGGGTAGTAACCCCCAGATGAACTGGCCCGCGGCTGTAGACAGAAAACAGTCAATAGTGTACATACAAACACATGTGTACATACAAACCTACCATAAATAATCTTTTGCCAGTTTTAACCATTCAGACGGCACAGTACTTTGTGACATATAATATTCTTATCCCATCATCACTCGGTATATGGATTCCCAGTATGTACTCATTATGAAAATCTTTCCAAACCTCGCTACAAAAATATACGCGAAAATTAGTAGTTCAAAGAAAACTAATCTTCTTAAAACATTTTCAAAAGGAAATTATGTATTAAGTATATAATGAAGTAAAATTTATTACTCCTACGACATTCATTAACTTGACTTGTAAACATTAATATGAATTCTAATTTATACATATATATATGAGGTTGCTAGAATCAGATTGACTTAACTACAAAAACCATGTTTTACAATATGGAAGGAATAAAAATTAAAATAAATTCATAATTTATTAGTAAATATAACATTTACAAGTCATAAATATACATATAATACCGTCAAACGCATATGTACAAAAATTTAATTAAACAAAAATATTAAAAAGAAACATTCTTATCAACACGAAACATTCTTATCAATAAGGATAGTTAAAATTAGAAATGAAAAGTTAAATTAAAAAAACGGTAAACTGCTACAGGCTGTGCAGTCCAGTTACATGGGCTGTAGAGCCTGTGTGCGGCTGGATGATGGAATGTCGCCTTGGTTTGACGTCAATATCGGCGTTAAGCAGGGGTGCGTTCTGTGCTAGCGGGTGATCCACCCTGGCCACTTCAGGCCAAGGCACAGGCGGAAGTCTACCAGTTCTGCGCTGCGGCGCAGGTGAATGGGGAACGCGTCACCGCGAGGGGACTGAGTAGGGCGAAGGAAGCGGCTCGAAGGGCAGTAGTCCTGCGGTGGTGGGAGGAATTGGAGTCCCCCGTAGCAGGACGGGGGACCGTTAAGGCGGTAGCGCCCCACCTTCACCGCTGGATGAAACGAGGGCACGGCAACCTGTCATTCAGGATAACGCAGGTACTTACCGGACACGGGGTCTTCGGTAAGTATCTGCACCGAATTGGACGTGAAGAGGCCCCTGGATGCCATGAGTGTGGCGCGCAAATTGATGACGCGCGTCACACCCTGGAAGTATGTCCCACCTGGGGGCCTCAGCGCCACGACCTGTCGGCGTTCATAGAAGCGGACCTGTCGTTGTCGACCGTCATCAACAAGATGCTTGACAGCGACAGGTACTGGACGTCGATGGCCTCCTTTTGCGAGGAAGTAATCTCTGCAAAGGAGGCCGCGGAGCGGGAGCGCGAAGCACTCGTGTCTGCGAACTCGCTCCGCCGGCGGCGACCAGGGAGAGGGAGGCGCCGCTACGCGCACCTCCTCCCACCGCCTTGACGGCTGACTGGTCGTGGCCAGATGGCTAAGCGTAGGGGTGTCGGGGATAGAATGCCAATAGACGATCTCTCCGGCATCCCGTAAAAGCGCGGAAGGGACCGCTGTTAGGTTTTAGTGGGTATTCCGGCCGTCAATCTCATGGCCGGCGAGTCCCACATACCCCACCGTCTGTCACTGGCGGGGGATGTGCGTAAAAGCATTTCCTCAGCGTAATAACAAAAAAAAAGGGGTGCGTTCTGTCAGCCAGGCTGTTTATAATATATCTGGATAAATGTCTCCAAAGGTTGAACTATATGAATGTGGGAGTCCAGATGGGCGACTCAGTGGTCACTGCTCTGCTTTATGCAGATGATGCAGTCCTGCTGGCACAGTCAGCGACTGACCTGCAGACCCTAGTCGACACAATAACAGAAGATTGTAAGAAAAGGGGTCTACGCGTGAATGTGAGCAAAACCAAAATAATGGTCTTTGAAAGAGATGAAACCAGAACAGATGTAAGAGTAACAATAGGTAATGATGTACTAGAGCAAGTGGATGAATTTGTATATCTTGGATGTGGATTTAGCCGAGATGGAAGGCACACCACTGATATAGAGCGAAGAGTGAATGCGGGAAATAGAGTGAACGGAGCGTTGGGGCAACTTCTCGGCAGCCACCAACTCTGCCAGAAGGCACGTGTAGCAATACATAACGCAGTGCTTGTCCCAACATTACTGTATGGAAGCGAGAGTTGGGTATGCAAAAAAGAGTATGAAAGTAAAATTAATGCGGTCGAAATGCGATCTCTGCGGAAAATCTGTGGAGTTAGGCTGACCGACCGCATTCGTAACGACGACGTAAGAGAGCGAGTAGGTATGAAAGAGAGTATTGGTGTAAAGATGCGAAAGGGAATGCTCCGATGGTTCGGACATGTGGAAAGAATGCCGAACGAACGTCTGGTTAAGAAGATATACAATGCGAAAGTGGAAGGATGTAGGTACCGAGGGAGACCGAGACTAACCTACCTAGACCAGATCGGTCATGTACTGAAGGAAGGTAGAGTCAAGAGTCTCCGAAACCGGCGAGCGTGTATGAAGAGAATTATGAATGTTGAGGAAGCGAGTGAAGTATGCAGAGATAGAGTTCTCTGGCACTCTGTTCTCTCTGCCTACCCTACAAGGAATATGGCGTGATGATACGTATGTATGTAAAAGTTAAATTTATTAATTGCTATATTAATTTAGGGGTAAAATCTTCAATATAATAGAAGGCATTTTCAATAAGCCATGATATTAATCTATTTTTAAACATCGTCAAGCTAGATGCGTCAGTTAAATATTCTGGCAGTTGATTATATCAAGTGTAATTTGTCAGACTTGGCAAGTCTGAAATCTTAAGCTTAAATAATGTTATGTTAATACATCAGTTTATTGATCTTAATTTCAACAGATACGTAAAACAAACAAACAACAGATAAAAACCTGTCAAAGTCTAGCAAATCCTTGTTATAACTGCAAGAAATTATTTCTTACTTACGTAATACTTGTTAAAATAATTAATCGTCTATGTCTGTATAAGAGAGTAGAGAGCTATGTGGTAGCGGCTACGAATACTACCAACCCTTACTTTGCTCGTGGATGTCGTAAAAGACGACTAAGAGCCTTATAACGACGATTTTTTTTTTGCGTGGGTAAATGCCCTTACGCATGCCCACCTCTCAGGAGAGAGATGGGGTATGCCGGGCTCGGCGGTAACTGTAGCGCCACTACCTGCTAAGAACCACACGCTATTCCTTCTTCACGGGTATGACGAAGTCATGGGACCGTTTTCATATGCACCGCAACTTCGCCGAGCCTTATAACGACCTGGGTCAACTCCATCTCATGCCGTTTGGTCAACTATTATATTCCCAAGGAGGATTGTCGTCTGGCAGGTGGCCGGTCATACAACTATTGCTAATAATTTTTACAAGATGTACTATGAAAGAAGAGTACATATCCCTTCGACCCCAAGTAATTGGGATAAGAGTAGGAGAATGATGATCCATAAAAGACGGTGTTTGTATATATAGCATTGCTAACCTCAGATAGTATTTGACCTACCATTATGAAGATTGGTATGTAAATGTATTTTTTCACCGAGAAAGTTTATATGATATCACCATTCATTAACTAGCCACCAGGTGGCGCTACGATATATCGACTTCTACAAACAATCCAACGGACTGGATTTGCTAGTATTATATAAATTAATTCCAGATAGGCGGAAGCCCAACTGGGTGGGTTTGGGGATTTAAATGGTAGGCAACGGCCTAGCTATACCCTTGGTATTGCAAAGGTCCATGGACGGCAGTAACACTTACCGTCAGGTGTGCTATTTGCTCGTTTGCCACCATAAGCAATAAAAAGGTCTCTGCCTGCGGTAGCTACGTGAGCGGGTCTCTCCCCTCCCTCGAATATGGTTGAGGGGCGTGATGGCTGCTTTAGTAGTTAACTCGTGATCGGGTGCCGCTTGTGGAATCTGGTCTAACCATTTCTGTTCTTTTTTTTTGTTAATTTTGTATTTAAGTTTTAAAAAATAAATCTTTACTCGAAGGGCATCTCGCTGGAGCTAATAGGGACAGACATGTATCCAATAATATTTAAGAAAACATGTAATTTAAAAAAAGTGACGTGCCCGCTGAGTTTCTTGCCGGATCTTCTCAGTTTGTGACGGCTTTCCGATCCGGTGGTAGATTAATTTATAAAAATATGTAATATTGACAATATGTAAGTGCCCTTTTAGGGCTTATGCATAATAAATGATCTGATTTGAAAAAATAAAAAAAAAATATTTGGCTACCTTCACCTCAAACTGTATTGATAAAGAGAGATAAGTATTTTCACAGTGTTATCTTATTATTTTATTCAAACTCAATACCTGCGTTAACTAGCGGCCTCAGATTGACCTGTGTAATGTGCCAGAAAATGAAATTTTGCGTATGTTACCGTTAAAAATAAATGGCAAAAAGGTATTCTCAGTGTTTGAATTGAAGTCAATAATAGAATAGCCGTTTCGTTTGCCATTTACGCGCATTCTTTGATACTTTTTTTTGTATACTTTTAATATAAAAATGCCATAATAATGTGTGTATAGAACATCCTTATTTTCATTTACACATACGCAATATTATCCGTGTGGTGACGGATTAAGAATACTATTCACCACCCCATATCTTACCCGTGAGTGATTGTACGAGACGACTAAGGGATATAAAATGCATATAACATCTATACGAGAGAAGAAAAAATCGAAACAAAACCCTATACCAACACGTCTGACCAGCGCGGTATTGTAGCTTAATTTCCCTGCCATTACGGAGGAGGCCCGAGCCCAACAGTGGGACACTTATGGGCTGTGATGATGACGATGAATATTACACACACATGCACACGCAAAAAATAAAGTGTATAAAAATAAGAATTATGGATAGCTCTTTCCTTACTCAAAGGTATTAAAAGAACCAGACAAGAAAATAGGTAATATGACTGCTTGTAAGGAGGCTGTGTGGTAGCGGCTATAGGTACTACCAACCTTTAAATTGCTCGTGGATGTTGTAAAAGACGATTAAGAGCCTTATAACGACCTGCGTCAATGCCAGCTGATGCCGTTTGGTCAACAATTACATTTTCAAGGAGGGTTGACGTCTGGCAGGCGGCCGGTCATAAAACTATTGCCAATAACTTTTACAATATGTACTATGAAAGAAGAGTATCGATCCCAAGTAATTGGGATAAGAGTAGGAGAATGATGATGACTGCAAGTAAGGACCCATGCCAAAGCCGTTAGGCTAGCGCAACCTAAATCATAGTGAAGGAACCGAACCGACTCCATTAGTATATAGAATGTAAGAAATAACGTAGAATTATTACTTTAATATTGCTTTTTAACTATAAGTACCAAGCAATAGTGGGAGAGGTGAGACGATCTTGGATCGAAATTTAATATCACGGTCAACGGTTACATGTATAATATGTATATATTAACGAGAAGTCTTTTTATGTGAAAACCCAGTACATAAGATAAAATTTTGTTTATTACATCAAAAATCTAGTAGAAATAATGAGTGAGGAGAGATTGACGAAGCAAATATATAAAGCAAGCGTGAATGGAACAAATATAAGAGGAAGACCACGTCATAATTTTCTGTACCAAATTGGCGATGTATTGATGAGAAGTCATATTAAGAGTATGCGTAATCGTAGAGCATGCATGAAGACTGTACGTGAGTGTGAATGAAGCGATGGAGGTATGTCAGGATCGTGGTTTGTGGTAATCCGTAGTCTCTGCCTACACCTCTGGGAAACAGACGTGAGGCTATGTATATATGTAAAAACATAAGTATTGCATTTTATATATTATTAAAATAGATCATTGATATCTCACCTAAAGGTGAACTTCAATATTGAAATCTGAATCTCTACAAATTAGCTGCTGTGATCCGCAAGGCTTAGAGCGAGGCTCTGATGCTGGGTAACCACAAGGAATAATACAGTGGGATTTTGAAAAGTATTTTACACTAGAGGTGTACTAGTACGTGTGGTGTAAGTCTGAAAGATAAAATTAGGAATAGTGTGATAAGAGAGCGCTGTGTTGTGAATGAAGAAGTAGTGACAAAGATAATAATAATTAAAACAATCAAAAAACTCGACTGCATAAAAAGTAACCAAAACTACGTACATAATAAAAAAACTGAAAAGAAAAAAACAAGCACTTAGATGTCCGGTGGTCTAAAATTCCATAATATATTATAGAATAAATACTATTCCAGAAAATAAAATATATTTTAATAATAGAACATGACAACTGAACAGTCGGGATCCATTATTCGACAGCAAATGTAATCGACAGCAGATCTAATCTTTTTTTCTTTTCAGTTTTTTTATTATGTACGTAGTTTTGGTTACTTTTTATGCAGTCGGGTTTTTTGATTTTTTTAATTATTATTTTTTATTTTATACTTTTTAGTTATGAATACCTAGGTAGCTATAGTTATCTTATTTATTAATAAGTAGGTAAGTACCTAACTATATATAGTTTTTCGACTGAAGTTGAGTACTAAATCGTTAAAAATTGGAGATGGGTGACTGCGTAAGACATTACATACTTTAGATAGGACTACCTATGGTATATTGGACAATATACCTACTAGATACTTCAGTATATGTCCATCCATATCCAGTTATATGAATTTTTCGTCTTTTCATCGTAAATTTCTGCTGTCTAAAAAACCTATATGTGAGAAAGGTTGTTACGAAACTTTAAATCGATATAGATCTTAAACGGCCAGTCAAATCGAAAAATGTTGAGAGAAAACTAATAATGATTTTTAAATACCTATTCAACGATATCCCACTCGACATAGTTTGTTGACTTTAATTTTTTTTAATTTTCACAATATGGCGTCCGGTAGTCGCCATATTAAATTTTCATTAACATCATATCTTTAGTGACACTTGCCGGACTAAGAGGAATCGATTGCCGTGTGAATCATAAAAATCGGCCCAGGCGTTTGGTCTATATAGTGCTTCAAAGGAACATACAAACATACATACATACATAGATTGTTAAACACAATACCACTCCTTTGCGTCGCGCAGTCGGGTAAATAGTAATCTATTCATCAGCCCTACAAAGTCCACCGTTAAAATATGGCTCTCCAACATCGATCACTAATAATGATCGATGCTGTCCAAAGAGTGATTAATGATGAAATCGCAAAACTTGGTAGGTGGCTTAGCGGTTATAGATGATGTTAAAAGTTTCTCAGAAGAGTGCTGATGTTCAATTTACTGATGATCCTATAACCGGGATTGCTGCATTTTACTGGCAAATAAGTTGTAATGACGTATTATTGTATTATTTAAACCGTCACCATATGAACAAAAATAATTGTAATAATATCATCAACTCGGCTCATATATGTCCTACTGTTATGCTCGTGTCTCCTCCATTATGGGAGGGAAATTGACCTACTATACCACGCTAGTCTGATGTATAGGTATAAGGTTTTGTTTCAAGTTTTCCTTGTCTTGAATAGAGGTTATATACGTTTTACACCACGCTGGTCAGACGTGTTGGTATAGGGTTTTCTTTCGAGGTTTCCTTCTTTTGCATAGATGCGTTGTATATCCTTTAGTCGCCTCTTATGATTACCCACGGGTAAGATAGTGGGTTGTGAATTGTATTTTTACTCTGTTGCCACATAGGAAACAAAAATTGTAATGCTATACTAAAATATATTTCTATTATTGCCATTCCATTTTCATTCTATAACATTTTTGAAATACAATATATCCTTGAAAATTACGAAATATCTAATATCGTTGCGATAAAGTACTGAATTAACTGTATGTATTCGTTAAATTTATTATACTCGTTTGGTTTACATGGAAATCAATAAACTCGCACGAATGTACACGCCATTTCGTTGTGTAAACAAAGTTATAAATAAAAATTGTCATTTTGAATTGTAAGATTTTTCTTTTGTAACTTGTGTTGGCTTATACGAATACTCATTTCTGTTAATACACCTATTGAAACCTTTATCCGTGTGGTGACGGAGTAACAATACAATTCACCACCCCCTATCTCACCGGTGGGTGATCGTACGAGACGACTAAGGGATATAAAACGCATAAAACATCTATAAAAGAGAAGGAAAACTCGATACAAAACCCTATATCAACACGTCTGACTAGCGCGGTATAGTAGGTTAATTTCTCACGCATTATGGAGAAGGTCCGAGCCCAACAGTGGGACATATATGGGCTGTGATGATAATGATGATTGAAACCTTGAATTTATGATTTTTATGAAAACAAGCAAAACTTATGAATCGAAATATTCACCATCATCATCTCAGCTCATATAAGTCCCACTGTTGGGCTCGAGCCTCCTCCATAATGGGAGGGAAATTGACCTACAATACTACGCTGGTCAGACGCGTTGATATATGATTTTGTTTCGAGGTTTTCGTTTTTTAAATTGCTTACGGTGGCAAAGGAGTATGCAGCAAACTTGATGGTAAGTGTTACTGCCTTAAGATGTCCTCAGTCCACCTAGTGGAGATAGACTCTGCGTCATCCGATTCATGATCACCACTCGGAACCATCCCAATGGGGAATAAAGGTTGTCGGTTCCACGAGCAATGTGGCCTCTGCCCATGCACATTTCAGTTCAATGTGAAATTCAAATTACTCGGGTTGTCGGTTACACTTTACATTAGACTCTTCTACGGATTACAGTATTTCGGATTTTATCACGTAGAAAAATACCGAGCATAATTCTGTCCTTAGCACGTAGAGCGACTTTGAGCCTTTTTATGAGGCTGGTATTTAGAAGTAATAGGCGATTTATAACCAATGCCTAGGCTATTTAAAAAGCTTTCCCCGTGGGACCTAGAGGCGGAGATGCTCTCCGACCTCTACCGGCGGGTTACCTCAGTGCGCGAGGAGGGTGGCTCCCCATCGTTGAGCGAGATAGCCACCTGGCGCGAGGACGCCCGCCGAGACGTCATCGCCCGTTGGGTTACGCGGCTGGAGAGGCCTAGACACGGTGTCGTGACCGTCGAAGCCTTCCGGCCCGTATTGATGAAGTGGATGGAGCGGCGGCACGGGGTCCTCACCTTCCGACTGGTGCAGGTGTTGACGGGGCACGGGTGCTTCGGGAAAAACCTGCACACGGTCGTGTACAGGGAGTGGACTCCGGGCTGCCATCATTGCAGTAGTGACGAGGACACGGCGCAATATACGCTCGAGGAATGCTCGGGCTGGGACGGGCAGCGCCGCGACCTCGTCGCTATTATCGGTGCCGACCTGGTGCTGCCGGCCGTCGCGAGGGCGATGGTCGACAGCGTCAGGAATTGGGACGCGGTCGCCGCACTCTGCGAAGCTGTCATCTCGCGGAAGGAGGCGGCGGCACGAGTCAGGGAGGACTCCCGCGATCCAGGCCGCCGCCAGCGGCCGGGGCGGCGCAGGCGCGAATACCTGCGCCTCATGCCGCCCTAACTCAGGCCTCGGGTGATCGGACCGGGGAATTGTCCGGTCACCCGACGCGTGGCCACCGCGTGAGGGCGACGCCCCGACGGCGAAATCTGTTGGGGCGTCGACGAGAGGAACCCGCGAGGGTAAACCGCCGAGCGGACCACCGAAGACAAAGATCGGGTACCGGTGGTCCGCTCATACGGCGAAGAGAGGATTTTACGGTGGGTCTGTGGGGTCGCGCGCCGCCTTCTCCGTCGCCCCGGATCGGTTTGGCGGGACGAGACGCACCCATAGCCCACCAATAATAAAAAAAAGGCTATTTAAAAAGCTTACTCGTAAGCAAAAAAAAAATGATTGCCGCACGTGGGATTTGAACCGTGAAACTTGGAAATTGGAGATTGGAATGGATTTCAAATAAATGTGGGTTTATTAGGCGTTTGTGATAATATTTTTTTTATAATATTTTGATAGTAATAATTATTTATTAATATTACGTGTAGTTAAAGCGACGGATGAGAGATGGCTGCATGTAGCAGAGATGCGAATGTTAAGATGGATGTGTGGCCTGACGAGAATGGATAAGGTAAGAAATGAGTATATAAGAGGAAGTTTGAAAGTGGCGCCAGTGACGGAAAAGTTGAAAAGTGAACGCCTAACTTGGTATGGACATGTGATGAGATGGGATGAATGTAATATTGGGAGAAGAGTTTTAAGTATGAATGTTGAAGGCTTTACGGGTAAGGGAAGACCGAAGAAAAGATGGATGTTGTGTGAAGTATGATATGAATAGAAAGGGAGTGAACGCAGAGATGACATCGGATAGGATTAAGTGGAAGAAAAGGACATATTGCGTCGACCACAAGTAATTGGGATAAGAGCAGGGTAATGATGATGATGATGACGTGTAGTGAAGGAGTAAGAATATAATTCACCGCCCCCTATCTTACCCATGGGTTGTCATAAAAGACGACTAAGGGATATTAAATGCATGTAACATCTATCCAAGAGAGGAAAAGAGTGGGCCGGAAGCCCGACTGGGGGGGTTTGGGGCTTGTATTGGTAGGCAGCACCCTTTTTTTTTGTGGGGTGGGCTACGATAGTCGCTCTCCTCGCACCACTCCGTCCGGGGCGACAGAGGGTCGTAAGCACGCACACCCGTAACCCACCCGTGAACCGCCTTCGTCGTTGGACCGGCCACCGGAGCAGCGTGAACTTATCGTCAGTGGCCGGCCCGACGGAATACCCCCTGAGGGGTTACTCTCTTCTTGAGCGCCATCCCATCCCTCGGGGAGGATGTCAGTCTTTTCCTCGCGATCAGCCTCTCGGCGGGTGACGGACTAATTCCCGGGTCCAGTCACCCGCGGCCTCGGCTATTGCGGCATCAGGGGCAGGTAATCGCGCCTACGCCGCCCCAGTCACCGGCGAGGGCTCGCGCCGTCGAGGAGACGCTCCTCGCGCACGCGCTCCGCCTCGGCAGCGTCAGGGCGGCACCAATGATTGCGACGAGTTCACGGCGCTGCTCTGCCCAAGCGGCACAAGCCTTGAGCGTATGCTGCACCGTATCCTTGTCGCAGTCGCAGTAGTGGCAGGACGGTGTACTCTCCCTCCTAACGATCGTGTGTAGGTATTTGGCGAAGCAGCCATGCCCCGTCAAAACCTGCACCAGTCGGAAGGAGAGCACCATGTCCCGCCGTCCCAACCACCACATCAGCACCGGCCGGAAGACCTCCACGGTCCGCACACCGAACCGAGGCCTCTCCAGCCGGACTGCCCAACAGGCAATGACGTCTTGGCGGGCGTCGACGCGCCAGGCGGTGAGCTCCCTCAATGAGACCTCACCGCGCTCCGCTCGCACCCCCTATAGGCAGCACCCTAGTTATACCCATGGAATTGCAAAGGACAATGGGCAGCAGCGACACGTACCGTTTCCACCATAAGCAGGAATAAAATCCGCAATGTTATGCTGTCAATAAAAGTCATCATTCAGCCTTTCGCTGTTTACTGTTAGACGTATAATAAAACGTTATATAATGTAATTACTCATTTGAGGGGATAGCGTTGGTACAGGCCGGCAATTATTGCTTACCTTAAATTACGTCGGGCCATCGAAGACTCATTATACCAGCGGCCCAACATACATACGGCAGGTTATGCGGTTGAATTCCATTGCTTCCACCGCTCCAGGCAGTTTGACTAGGTATAATTGAATCATAGCATGTCCCCAAAAGAAGAGTAGGCTTCTTACTCGTTTACTATCAAAGATAAAAAAAAACCTCTAAATAATACTTATTCTACTAACTTTCAATTTTATATAACGGTACCTTTTATCACGCATTACTTTGGCCTAAATAAAATGTACATATATTTGGGATCTTGCCTTGTTCGAAGCACTCAGCTTTTGCCTTTTAAAGATACACAAAGGCTGAATACAAAGATAATAAAGGAATACATCCATGGTTATGAGAGAAGGCCGACGATAACGTACAGCTAATGTATCAGATATTTCAAGCCTAAATAACCATATTTTATCGCTATTTCGTATAAATACTACTTTTATTGTCAATTTCAAGGTACCATAAATATCAGATAGTCTTCATATATGATTCTTCTGCACATATATTTATGTATTGAACTTCTCCTAAACGGCTGGATCGATTTTGATGAAATTATTTCTATGTGAAGTGGATTTAAGAATGGCTTAAATTATTCATTGGAACCAGTAAGTGGCACTGATATCAATTTAAAGAATTTTAATTTTCTAATATTGTACAGAACAGCTGTTGAGTAGTAGGACCACACTGTTGAAAGTTCTCCATCTACACACGCGGGCCAGTCCGTGTCAGGTAATCCCACACCCTCGCAAAGAAGTCTGAGTGGGGGTGGTGACATTGTAAAAATACTTTCATCATATGAAAAAGACATCTGTAGTAAATTTTCATAATCTTCTATACAGCTCTACATTTTTTCCAAACCTACTGTAGCAATTAATTTTAAGCCTCTTACATAGATCTTATCCCGCTCTTTCATGTTTATGGTGTCGTACTATTGCTTATCGTAGTTGTATACGCCTTTACTTATCGGCTGACTAGTCAATTTTATTTCCTGTCTTTCTCGTTGCCTAGGAGGCAAGTGGAATCATGGTATTAAACTCCTCCTCTTAAAATTTTTCCTCATAACACTCTATCTCTACAACACTCTATTCCTCTTAACATTTATCTCCCGGAACTAGCTAAGGGTCCAACCTCGATGTCATTTATGGAGACCATTGTGGATCCTGGCTTACAGGAGTCACAATGGTAGGAATGTCTGGTGGAATAATCCCATTTAAAAAGACAAATAAGTTCCACAAATTATATATTCTATAATTTGAAATGAGAATCATTTATTTTTTATAAACGATTCTCATTTCAAATCATAGAATTTAGTAGAAGTAACTAAATATTGACTATTTATTGCACGCCTCATAAGCGAAGCGTTAAGTTCTTGCTCTACTCGATATATGAAAATCAAGCACTGTTCAAACCTAAAAATGATTGAATTTTTCTCACATTGCACTTATAGGACAATATTATCATACATATGTCAAGAAAATACACTCGTTTAAATGTAATTTTAAAAAGCAATTATTTTTTTATAAAACTCGATTACGAAGTGAAAAATGATGTCACAAGCGGGATTTGAACCCGCGCCTATTGGGATTCCGGCCCAATCGTGCTGCCAGTACACCACCGTGACTAATTGTAGGACATGCAAATTTCACTTCGTATCATATTTACGTCTTAAGGTGACGGTATGCTATCTACCCGACAATGTTTACACATTGTTATAGGCTTAATACTCAAAACTTTACAGTTAGAATTGTATTAAACGATGACACAACCTTGTTATTTAAATTACGATTAGCACGATTGGGCCGGAATCCCAATAGGCGCGGGTTCGAATCCCGCTTGTGACATCATTTTTCACTTCGTAATCGAGTTTTATAAATAATTAAGCATATTAAATGCTAAATTTCAGTAATTTAAGCAATTATTTTGTTTAAAGTAAGAAAATAGTTGATAAAAAAAATATTGGAGGACGTCGGATAAAATATTCTGGATCTGGCACGATCACGACCGTAAAAATTCATGTATCAAAATATTTCTTTTCTTAAAAGCTTCATCATCGCAATGCGCTTTTTCTTTTCGAAAATCCCTTGGTAATTCTTGGTCGTTTAATTGCAATTAATAAAAAAACAAACTGCTTAATCATTAGTGTATGTAAACCTTATGAAAATTGGGTTCGTTTACATTTTTTGTTCGTCCATTCGGACAGGCAAAGAAACAAATCCCATACAGCCTTGTAAACGAACAGCTATGTTTAGCACGACGTCGAAAATGCCATCAAATTTCAAAAGTATTTTGTTTTTCTTTTATTTTCATTTATGGCATTGACTAATATTAAATGATATATAATATAAAAATTATGAGGCGTGCACTTTTGGCCTTTCCAAATTATTTATAACTTCTTTATAGGCATAATAAAAATAAATTGCGTCGTATTACTCTCCTTATTTATTCGTTTAAGTGGTAATAATCGAATAAGGATCAATATGATATTGTACACTTCGGGGAAAATTACAACGTCAACTGTGATCACAAAACTACCCACTATTCATTATAATATTATCCCTAACTACATTACGGAGTATAGCCATGTTACGCTACCCATTTAAAAAAAATCCAATTGTTTTCGAGCATAATATTTATTAAACCACCCGCCTCCCCTATAGAATAGGTACGTTCTCTTTTCTCATTGAAGTGTAACAATGGACATCCAATAATTTACTGTCTGTAACCATGGTTGGATCGGTGCGTTTGAAGCAGACGTTTGAACAGAATCAATTTGTTACTACGTTTCGTTTAGTAAGCAAAATCCGTAACGCAACTCTAACTTAATGGTAGCGACAAAGCTACTAGTATTGTAGAACTTCGTGACTAACAATTACCGCTTCCCATCAGACAGGCTACTTTCACATCTGAAAGAACGAAAGAAAGAAAGAAACATCTTTTATATACACACAGATAATGTGATGTGTACGCTAAAAATATGAAAAAAGTACAATTTATAATGCGAATGAGAAAAGGAAAATTCAAAACAAAACCCTATACCAACACGTCTGAACAGCATGGTATAGTAGATCAATTTCCCTCCCATTATGGAGGAGGGTCAAGCCTAACAGTGGGATATATATGAGCTGTGATGATGGTGATGATGATGAAAATTTACAATATTCTCGAATTTAAAAAACACTAATATTATTATTGGCATAGTCAATTAAGCATTGTGTTAGAGTCGATTACATAACGCAACCCTTTTTTTTTGCGGTGGACTATGGATGCGTCTCGCCCCGCTAAATCGGTCTGGGGTAACGGAAGAGAAGGCGCGTGACCCCATAAACCCACCATGCAAACTCCTCTCTTCGCCGTGCGAGCGGGCTACCGGTACCCGATATTTGTCTTCGGTGGCCCTACATAACGGAACCCTAAGTAACAGTAACTTTAGAGCAACCTAGTATCAATTATACAATTGAAAAAAAAATAGATATTATTTGGTGCGCCGTGCCCACTCCTTGGCCCGCCGCAAGAAATAAAGGAAAGTCTTAATATTCTAATTACAGAACTTTATAAATGTAAGTTTTTATGTAATTTCAAAGATGATTCTTTAAAAATACATATAAACTTTATTGCTGTGTGCTTATTTAACTTTTTCCCCATTGCAGTTCAAGATATATCTTCGTTCCTATTGTAAGGCTCAAATCTCATCCAAAATAGAAGAAAAAATTACTTACTATATATACTACGCTGATTAGACAAATTAGTTACGAAAAAAATAAATTTTATTACGAGTTTTTTTTATACTCCATTGGTGTTATTTACATAACAGTGAGTCGTCTTTAATAATAGCTATGAGCAAGAAACGGATGGGTGAATTTTATTCTTATTTCCTTACACGGAAGACTTTTAATTTTCTTAGACAAGATATAACCGGACAGTTCGCCATATTATTTAAACAGAAAGAATAGTATGATACCCACTTTGAAGATCGAGTTTTTCAGAGAACTACCATCTAGGACTCTGGTAATTTTGTTCCAATAACAAAGAGTGTTATTCACAAGGGGTAATCAAATGTGTATCAATTATTAAATTCATCTCATCATCATCTCAGCCCATAGATGTTCTACTATTGGGCTCGGGCCTCCTCCGTAATGGGAGGGAAATTGAACTACTATACCACGCTGATCAGAGGTGTTAGTATAGGGTTTTATTTCGACTTTTCCTTCTCTCGCACAGATGTTATATGCGTTTTATATCCCTTAGTCGTTTACGGGAAAGATAGGTGGTGAATTGTATTCATACTCCGTCACCAAACGGAATTTTTTTAAATTATAAAGTTTTAACTAAATATAACTTAATAATAAATAATAAATGATTTTCCAGAAGGATTCCGTATTACGTAGAATTTTTCATTTAATAGTGATTTAGAGGGGATGGGTATATGCTTCGTTCCCCAAGCATGGATTTGTTTAAAGGGC
This sequence comes from Lymantria monacha, assembly GCA_905163515.2. Taxonomy (NCBI): domain Eukaryota; kingdom Metazoa; phylum Arthropoda; class Insecta; order Lepidoptera; family Erebidae; genus Lymantria; species Lymantria monacha. Next base: position 30,147,736 of record LR991091.1, on the reverse strand, counting down.
TTTCGGCATATTTTAGATATAAGTACATACTTGTAACATTTGATAGTTTAGTTTCAGCAGTAATAATACGGTAAAATCAAATATTAATAGACCATCTAATATTATAAATATATTTAATTTCATCTGAATTAGTAATTTAGTGATATTTTTATCATAGTAGGTCGGCGAAAAAGTCTTACTATTGCCCACGGGTAAGTTGGTGAATTGTATTTTATTCCCACATGTATTTTTACACTTACCATACGGAAAATATAAGAAATAAATTCAATAGCGTTATCTTTTAGCAGATATCTCGTATCGTAACGGATTGAGAATAAAATGGTAGAATGGTAGAGAGCATTTATTTTAAGAAGCCTGCAATAGAATAATATTAAAAATTCTAAGCTAAAATACCTTGAGCGTAGCGAGAAGTTTAGCGAAAAGAGAGACGTTACGTACACAAAGAGAACGGACAGTAACATACATTCTCGTGGAAAATTCCAATCACCAAAATCAACTGTATCATATCAAGCGTGGTGAATATGGTGCTATCTCACTTCGAAGGGAAGCCTAGAGCTCATAGACTTCGATTGACTAAAGTATGAACAAATCTGTTACCAGGAAGAAATAAAAACTTAGCCTACATCATAAGTTGAGTCTTTAACATTTTTATTAATTTTTTTTTAGGTAGATTCCCGAAACCTTTTGACATAACTTTCACCAAGTTTTTATATGACATAACTTTTGGCAATATTTTTTTTATATCTGATTTACTTAAGAAATTGGTACATGTGTTATTTGGTCAATAATAATCAAATGAAACGAAAAAAAATAAAGATAATCCTTACTAATATTATAAATGCGAAAGTAACTCTGTCCATCTGTCTGTCGCTCTTTCACGCCAAAATTACCGAACAGATGTAAATGAAATTTGGTACACGGATAGTCTAGAACTCGACAAAGGACATAGGCTACTTTTTAATGCTCGACGGGCGATGGTGGTTCCGGGAGCATTTTCGCCGAATTGCTCCCCGGCTGGTCGGCGCGGCGTCCGCCCTTTCGCGGCTCATGCCGAACGTGGGCGGACCCAGCTTCGAGGGCCGACGGCTGTATGCGGGGGTGATCCGTTCGATGGCCATGTACGGCGCACCCGTGTGGGTGAGGGCTCTGAACGCCCAGCTCAGGACTGTTCTGTGGAGACCCCAGAGAGTCATGGCGGTCAGAGCCATTCGCGGGTACCGCACGGTATCGACCGAGGCGGCATGCCTACTGGCCGGGACACCCCCGTGGGACCTAGAGGCGGAGATGCTCTCCGACCTCTACCGGCGGGTGACCTCACTGCGCGACGAAGGTGGCTCCCCATCAATGAGCGAGATTGCCACCTGGCGTGAGGACGCCCGCCGAGACGTCATCGCCCGCTGGGCTACGCGGCTGGAGAGGCCTAGACACGGTGTCGTCACCGTCGAGGCTCTCCGGCCCGTACTGATGGAGTGAATGGAGCGGTGGCACGGAGTCCTCTCCTTTCCACTGGTGCAGGTGTTGTCGGGGCACGGATGCTTCGGCTTGTACACGGTCGCGTATAGGGAGTGGACTCCGGCCTGCCACCATTGCAGCAGTGACGAGGACACGGCGCAACACACGCTGGAGGTGTGTCCGGGCTTTGACCGGCATCGCCGTGACCTCGTCGCTGTTATCGGTGCCGACCTGACGCTGCCGGCTGTCGCGAGGGCGATGGTCGACAGCATCAGGAACTGGGACGCGGTCGCCGCCTTCTGCGAGGCTGTCATCTCGCAGAAGGAGGCGGCGGAACGAGTCCGGGAGGATACCCGCGACCCGGGCCGCTGTCAGCGACTGGGGCGGCGCAGGCGCGAATACCTGCGCCTGATGCCGCCCTAACCGAGGCCTCGGGTGATCGGACCGGGGAATTGTCCGGTCACCCGACGTGAGGCCACCGCGTGAGGTCGACGCCCCGACGGCGAAATCTGTCGGGGTGTCGACGAGAGGAACCCGCGAGGGTAAACCGCCGGCGGGCCACCGAAGTTAGAATCGAGTACCGGTGGTCCGCTCGCACGGCGAAGAGAGAAGGTTTTGCGGTGGATCTATGGGGTCGCGCGCCGCCTTTTCCGTCGCCCCGGGCCGATTCGGCGGGGCGAGACGCATCCATAGCACACCAATAAAAAAAAAAAAAAAAAAGGCTACTTTTTAATGCAAAAAAGGGTTGTAAAGGTGGCTGAAAAGTTGTTAGGAAGTATCGTCATTTTCTAGATTAACATATAGGATACTTTTATCCCGGTAATGTGTTACCTTGCGATAATAGTTAAACTTTAGGAAAGTAACCTGTTACGCGGATGAAGCCGCGGGCAGAAGCTAGTTATTAATAAATTTTAATGGTAGGTCAATACCGTTAACAGTTTTCTGTCTACAGTCGCGGACCCACTCATCCAAGATATTACCACACGCTTGTAGAAGATCGACGTTTAGGTAATAGCAATTTGCTGTTGTGCTTCATGCGAAAAACAAAAGAGCCGGTAGCCCATATTTCTGAGTTTTGGTTGGTATGCAGCAGTATAGCCGTACTCCTAGGGTTACATAGGTTTCATCGAAGACAAAGATCGGGTACCAGTGGCCCGCTCGCACGGCGAAGAGAGGTGTTTGCTGGGTGGGCCTATGGGGTTGCGCGCCGCCTCTTCCGTCGCCCCGGACCGATTTGGCGGGGCGCGACCACGTCCATAGCCACCGCAAAAAAAAAGAGAAAAAATTAAATAGAATTACATAGGTTCATGAGCGACAGCGACACTTATCATCTAGTGTACTGTTTGCTCGTATACACATAAGTAATAAAGAAAAATATATATTTTTTTAAACATTTTTTTAAATTTAGGTTAGTTGTAGGTGAAGACAGCAGCAGTCTTTTTATATCGCATGTTAAATTTTCTAATTTTACATCTCATTATGGATTTGAATTACTTAAATTACAAAGTATATACACTTTTACATTAAGACATGGGTGATTTGATAATGACGACATTTCTTTGAAAAATTTTCGACGTAATCCAAGATTCCTTTAATCATTCATTTTTAAATGTGATTGCTCAAATCAAAGACTTCGTGTAACCAGCGACTGAAGATTAATACGAAATTCGATACAAATAATAGGGCTATTATTATTATTATTATTATATATATATATATATATATATATATATATATATATATATACTAGCTTTTGCCCGCGACTTAGTCCACGCAGAAGTCATCTCTGATAAAGTTAAATAGAAAAAGCAATGCAAGGTGTAGAAGGTTTGTCGCTAGGACGATAATCAACAGCGTCAGAAACTGGGATGCGGTCGCCGCCTTCTGCGAGTTAACGGAATTAGGCAATAGGGTGAGTCTGAGAGAAAATACTCTAGGTTGACACGCTCTACCGTCCGGCTTCGACTCGAGATGTAGCCGGTTGCGGTGGCCCGCCCGCACAACGTAGATGTACGTATACGGCGCCCGTGTGTCTATATACCCTAGCCGGTCACTAAAGAAAAAGGTGGTTCAAAGTTATAGTATATTTCAAATCAAATTATATTGCCATTAATATGCCATTTACGGTATGACCATGGGATAAAAATATAATTATCGCCACTCTTTATTTGACTATTTTGTTTCACCAGCAGAGTTGCGACCTCGTTAGATATGATTTATTATTTGAGTTATAGAGTAAACATTTTTTAAACTAAACTTAACCTGTATCATAAACCATTAGGCAAGAACCTATTGCTGTCTATTATGTGTATCGTGTGAGCTCTCACGCCGGCACTGGTGCGGGGTTGATGGAGAGGGAGAGAGAAACACGTGTTTATTTATTTTTACCGAAGAATATTTGTACGTAATTTGAAAAGAATCGATAAAGAAATTTTCTCCCCATACACACTTTGCCGCTTTGTTACACCCCCATTAGGGGCGGAATTCATAAAATCCTTTCATATTGAATCTCTATGTTATAAAAAGAAACGTGCTTCAAAATTTAATGTTTCTAGCTTTAATAGTTTCAGCTTGGCGGTAATGAGTCGTTCAACCCGCTTCACAGGCCTAATTTAAGAGGGCACTCCTCAGGGGTATTCCATCAGGCCGACCAACTGACGTCAGTCATTCTGCTCCGGTGGTCGGCCCAGCGACGAAGTTGAATCGACTCGTAATTTGAAAAGAATCAATAAAGATTTTTTTTCTCACCATGCAAACTTTGCCACTCTGTTCCACCCCTTAGGGGTATAATTTCGTAAAATCCTTTCTTAGTAAATCTCTACGTCATAGAAAGAAACCACTGTCAATATTTCAAGTTGCCAGCTTCAATAATATCAGCTTGGCGCTAATGACTTAATGAGTCGTCCAACCCGCTTTGCAGGCCTAATTTACACCCCCAGATCAACAAATGCTGAAACACGTGTTTATTTATTTTTACTGAAGATAATTTGTACGTAATTTTAAAAGAATCGATAAAGATTTCTTTCTCCGAATATTTTTTAAATTGACAAGACTTTTTCATTTATAAACTAATTGACATAAAATAAAGCCTAAATGTTAAGTGAAGCCTACCACAATGTATTAGTGAAAACTGCGTCTAAATCGGATAAGCCGTTTCTGAGATTAGCGTGCACAAATGCACAGACAAACAGATAAACAGAAAAAAAATTTAACAATCATTGTTTTGGGTTCTTGTTGTGTTGATAAAGGTCCCAGTAATATTTTTTCTCGTATATGTTCATCAGTTACATTTTTATTATATGTATAGATATATAGATAAATATATATATATATATATATATATATATATATATATATATATATATATATATATATATATATAGAGATATATAAAAGATTTCCATCTATGTATTGACTCATCACGATATCTCTGGAACCATAAGCCCTACAGACTTTAAATTTGGTAGGAATATTCCTTTCGCCGAGTAGAGATCAGGTAAAAACGGATTTTATAAAACTCCACCCGCAAGGGGGGTTACTTAGGTGTAAAATCACATTTTTAAATATCGCTCCTACAGACTTGGAATTTAGTGTGGACTTTCTTTCTGCCCTGTAAAGGTCAGATGAAGTAGGGTTTTAAGATTCCTTCTCCAAGAAAGAAATTCTATGTAGCTAAAGTAGTAAACTACACAACAGAACTGACGTAACCGAAGCGAAGCGAGGGCGGGTCGCTAGTATATATATATATATATATATATATATATATATATATATATATATATATACATATATATATATGGAGTTTTCTATTTCAAATACATTGATAGACTAATATCAAGGCTGGTAATTATATCTATCTTGTCCACTGCTCAGACGTCAATTTTCTGCGAGAGTATGGAAACCCGGGCGCACCGTCCCACAGTTATTGAGCCCCTACCATTATTATATAAACATATTTTAATATTTAGACCTCATTATTATCCAGCTCCTATTATTTGAGTTCGATGCAATATATCTATAGATATGGCGAATAATATTGAAAATGGATTTGTGACTTGCCTGACGTTAATCCTCCTTGAGAATATAATTGTTGACCAGACTGCAGCAGTTGGAGTTCATCGAGATTCATGTAAAGCCTTTAGTCGTATTTTACAACAACTACGAATAGTACAAAGTTTAGTAGTATTCGTAGCCGCTACATGACATATTTTTAAGTTTTCGAGACAAAAAAAAAATATTTTTTTGTTAATTAAAACTAAAATTTATATCATACATGTACCGAGAACGATATTTATTTATAGAAACCTATATTCAAACTAGGTTATGATTAAAACTATTGAAACGGATAACCAAAGCTAGAATTTACAACTAAATTTAAAACACATCTAGATAGACAAAATTTTCCGTTTCATTACTGAAATTGGTTTTCTGATTAGATTTCCCTTATATGTTTTCAAAGGATGGATGGAGGAAAAATTCTAATCAATGTAGCATTGAATACAAATTATATATATATATATATATATATATATATATATATATATATATATATATGTATATATATATATATATATATATATATATATATGTATATATATATATATATATATATATATATATATATATATATATATATATATATATATATATATATATATATATATAAGGTGGATTAAAAATATATATATTTTACATAAGTCATTATACCGCAAACCCACCCAATTGGGCTCCAGCTCTCTCGCTCACCGAACGAAGCGCTATAGCATATTGCCATTACTCAGACGTCGATCTTCTGCGAGAGTGTGGTACTATCCCGGACGGGTCGGCCCCCGGCTTTAGACAGAGAACTGTCAACAGTGTGATCCTACCAATATTTCGTCCAGTTTTTAGAAGCATTAACTAGATCCATCCTATTCCATCTTGATCCTACTCTGTATTCCTTATTTTCTTGAAGTGCGGGATATATTCATTAACCGTGGGCAAATGATAGGTATTTCTACCTTTTCTACATTTTAAAATAAAGTAAAAAATAAAGTTTGTTTAAAATTAAAGACTTATTCAATTTGGGTTATGATGTATAATCTTATGAGATTGCAAGTTTTCTTTTTATTGTAATAATGAAATTTATTACGAGAAAACAATTCACCACCCCCCTTCTTTACCTGTAGGCATCGTATTCGTCTTGACTTATAATAATAATTTGCAGATAATATCTATACAAAAGATGGAAAACTCGATATAAGATCCTATACATCTTATTAGATTGGTGTAGTAGCCGGGCGGGCCACTGAAGACAAAGCCCGGGTACCACTGGCCCGCTGGCACTGCGAAGAGAGGCGCTTTGCAGGGTGGGTTTATGTGGTCGCCGCCGCCGCTTCCATCGCCCCGGACCGATTTAGCAGGGCGTGACCACTACCATAGTCCACTGCAAAAATTAAAAAAATAAAAAGGGTGGTATAGTAGGCCAGTTCCCTTCTATTATGGAAGAGGTACGAGTACAGCAATGGGACATATATTAGCTGAAATGATAAAGTTCCTTTTATTGCTTAGTCATATTTTAAGACATAATGGGAAAGGAAGAAATATTGAATGGTATCGTCACTGTGCCACCACTTGACAAGACATAACCTTAATGACGTAAAATATACTTTTATAGTTTACTCATCTCGACTCTTAAACTTCCCACTCTCAAACTTCGAGCCTTCTCCTTAATAGGAGGAAAATTGGCCTATTATACCACACTAGTCAGACAGATCAGTATAATTAGACAAATATATTTAACGGCAATACTCCCACGTTAGAATCGATTATATCGACCCAGGTTTCAAGCATATCCGATGCTCATCATCAGAGTGAGTGTGCAACCACATCTGCGAGCCCCAGTATACACAAACCCGGGTCGACATAGTGGTAATACACCATCCCCTATCTTACCCGTAGGTGATCGTAAGGAACGACTAATGGATTCAAAACGCATATAACATCTGACAATTACCCTCCCCCTATTTTCTACAACTGTTTTCTACAACATCCATGGGCCAGAAAGGTTGATTTGCTCTCTTGTTCCTTCACCATACGGAAAAAAAAATATAATACCAACAACACGTTAATTAAACAGCTTGTAATATCACTAGACTGAATTCATTCAGTAGAGAGGAGAATACTACTACTAGGGTTGTCACAGTTTTGTTCGTATATTTTTTTTCTATACTGTATTATTTTTATTTATTTAGAGGTTATTCTTTTAAATGACTGCACAGATGGCGTTGTGGTTAAGATATCGACCTTTCGTGGGTTTAATTCCTAGCAGATCAATATTTTGTGCGGTCTACAAACTGTGGTTCTGAGTCTGGGTGTAATTTATCTGCATTCATTATATGTTTGTAAAGTCCCAAATAGTAACAATAGGTAAGGATACTAGAGCAAGTGGATGAATTTGTATATCTTGGATGTGGATTTAGCCGAGATGGAAGGTACACCACTGATATAAAGCGAAGAGTGAATGCGGGAAATAGAGTGAACGGAGCGTTGGGGCAACTTCTCGGTAGCCATCACCTCAGCCAGAAGGCACGTGTAGCAATAGGTACATAACGCAGCGATTGTCCCAACATTACTGTATGGAAGCGAGAGTTGGGTATGCAGAAAAGAGTATCAAAGTAAAATTAATGTGGTCGAAATGCGATCTCTACGGAAAATCTGTGTAGTTAGACTGACCGACCGCATTCGTAACGACGACGTAAGAGAGCGAGTAGGTATGAAAGAGAGTGTTGGTGTAAAGATGGGAAAGGGAATGCTCCGATGGTTCGGACATGTGGAAAGAATACCGAACGAACGTCTGGTTAAGAAGATATACAATGCGAAAGTGGAAGGATGTAGGTACCGCGGGAGACCGAGACTCACCTACCTAGAACAGATCGGTCATGTACTGAAGGAAGGTGGAGTCAAGAGTATCCGAAACCGGCGAGCGTGTATGAAGAGAATTATGAATGTTGAGGAAGCGAGTAAAGTATGCAAGGGTAGAGTTCTCTGGCACTCTGTTCTCTCTGCCTACCCTGCAAGGGATATGGCGTGATGATAGTATGTATGTAAAGTCCCCTGTAATGTAATGTAATCATCCTTGGTGCAGTCTTTAAAAAAATATAATAATAAATTTACAAAAAAGCTGTAAGAATAAAAAAATGTTATTTAATATTTGTATACAGCTATTGCCATCTATTATTATGCTTTTCCAAAGGTTTAGCTATGATTGCAATCACCATACTTAACAACCATGATCTTTGGTGTTATAAGCTTCTAAATGGAGTGAAGAAAAGAAACATATTTATTCTGTTTTATATTTACAATTTTAATATATCAACTCAGCTCATATATGTCCCAGAATTGGATTCTATCCTCCACCATAGAAGGAAGATTAACCTGCTACATCTTACTGGCCAGATGAGTTGATATAAGATTTTGTTTGCAATTTCCTACCTTTTGCATAGATATTATTTAAAATTTATAACCACTTACTTAGTCTTTTTTACGACAAAAATGTTCAAGATAGAGTTTGATGAATTGTATTCTTACTCAGTCTGCACACGGCAATTATTCACAATTCCAATATAAATTAATCCAATTTATATGTAAATATGAATGTTAAGGAAGCGAGTGAAGTATGCAGAGATAGAGTTCTCTGGCACTCTGTTCTCTCTGCCTACCCTGCAAGGGATATGGCGTGATGATATGTATGTATGTATATGTAAAAAAATGTCACTCCTGTTAAAAAAACTAACTATGCTTCGGATTCCAATCAAAATATATAATTTGGTTGAGCATGATGATTTTTCCTATATTATACATAAATGAAGGAGGAAGTAAAAATGAGGTTGTAAAAAAGTAAGAGTGTGGTTTAGGCTATTATGGTTTTTATTATGTAATTGAGTACATTCTTATGTAACAAGTATACAACCTGTTTATCGGCCTGTAAGGGCTATAAAAGTACGGGAAGTATGTTTATAGCGTCATTAATTGCCAATCCGATAATAAATTTTCTTTGTAGCTATTGTTCTTTGGAGCGGAATTCGATTATCGTATTTCGTTACGGTGTTTGGTAAAAAACGTACGCGTACGTAAACGTAAAACGCTCCATAGGATCGTTTTTGCTAAATATATAAAGTAAAATAGTAATTTTTGCGCATATATTTAAAAGAGCGTGACGGTGTTTCGAAATTAAATGGTGTTCAGTGAACTGGTTGGACTTTTAGAGTTAACGAGCATTTTTATCCTACTTAGCATTAACATAGATTGCAAGCTTTCCGTTTAGCGACAGAGTAATAATACAATTTACCACCCCCTATCTTACCCGTGGATGATCGTGCAAGGCGACTAAGGTATATAAAACGCGTATAACATATGTACAAAAGAAGGAAATCTGGCACCAAAACTCTATGTCAACACGTCTGACCAGCATGATATAGTAGGTTAATTTCGTGCCCATTACGGAGGAGGCTCGAGCTCAACAGCGGGACATATATGAGCTGAAATGATGATGAGCTTGCTTGTTTATCTCTAAATGTAAGTTTAAAAACATTTTGTTTTGGAGCTTTTGTTTAAAAATAGATTAACGTATCATAATTGGTAGTTCTTATTCATTCTCTTCTTTTTTTAAGAAACGAATATAACGCATTTATCGCTGAAGGGGTAAGCATAAGTAAAACACGTCTACATTATATGGTTTTTATTAAATATCTGGGTTCCTATCAGGAATTGCCTGAAAAAACCTTAAAAATGAGATCAATATTCAGCAAATCAAAATGTTTTTATTTTCTCGTAAATAAGTTTTTTAATATATCGTAACAAGTTAATTTATATCCGTGTGGTGTTGGAATAAGAATACAATTTACTAGTAGTTTGTCGTAAAAACCAGGTTAGGTTTTATGTAGTGTAGTTGATATAGAAAAAAAATGTTTATGCAATGCAATGATGATTATAAAAATATGAATATGATTTATAATTAGAAACAATAGAAAAACTATATTAGCTAGTTAGCCGACCTGGCACACTTCGTTCCCCCTAAAAGTTTATGAATGAGAAGAGCAGATTTTGATAAATTCAAAATTATTAAGATTTTTATTTTCATTATGATAATAAATATGAATAATATATAAAATTAAATAATCAAGTATTTTGATAACATGCTAGCAAGACGAAGAAGTACTTTGTGTTATACGACATTTTTTTTATGCACGCGAAAAATGATCTAACTGCTGATCTCTGAGAGTTGCTCGACGATTTCGCATTGTTAACCGAGCCATTTCACGGCCTGCATCACTTTGTTCTTGTGATTGTGAAGCACGAAGTCGGGCCATATTAACGCGGCGGTCTTCCCGTGCAATATCTTGTGTTTCTGCCGGGTTTGCATTCGTGATGTTTCGAATTATAATTGCGTTACGGCTTTGTCGAGAAAGATTTGATCTTCTTGGTCACGGCATTGTTGGTGACAATATAGACATAATACGATTTATTATAACAATATTCGTAAAAATTCATAACACTCGCTCAAAACGAACACGGAGCGGTCAAATTTAATTTCAACTTTTCGCGGTATTTTCCAAACAAACCATTAGGCAACGTAATGCAGCTTTCTTTTTTTTTTTAGTTGCGTTTTGTTATATCATCAATAAATGAACGTTTAAAACTGTTTTTAAGGTTTTTTTTTTATTAATATCGTATTTTAATATGATATATCCTATTCCCGACAACAACAAACTCAAAAACATAAAAATCATAAAAAATGGTACAGCCGTTTTTGAGTTATAAGTGTTGTGTTAGTCACACAACTTTGTTTTATATACATAGATTTACTTGTAGAGTATTGAAAAAGTTGTGTTTTTCTAAGAGTTTTAAAATTACAATTTTCGAAAGGTCAGGAAATAAAAAATCAAATATAAACGTGATAGTATTCGTAAAAATAGTTTTATTTCAAATGTAGAACACTCGCGTTAATAATAAAATCATTAAATTAAAGCATCCAAATACGCACAACCCTAACTACTAGTCCTCTTAGTTCTCGTAGTCGGTTCTGAACTTGTTGGCTTATTCAGATTTGTGTTGAGTTGCAAAGCTGGGCATTTCATAATTCCTATAATACCTACAAAGTATTCATTTAAAATGAAAACACGTTTAATTGATGTTGTATTTCTCATATTTATTGAAAACCAATATATCGTAAATACTGTAAATCTCTAAACCCAAAGGGTAAAAGTATATTTTACTCAAATGTAAACTAGATATTTTTTTTAAGAACAAAAATTCTTTATTGTGAAATTGAGGGGCGGGCCACCGAAGACAAAGATCGGGTATCGATGACCCACCATGAAGAGAGGTGCTTGCAGGGTGGGTCTATGAGCAGGCAGCGTGACCGAGTGGTCTAAGGCACTGGCATTAGACACCATAGGCGTGGGTTCCAATCTCACCACCGTCGAACTCTTTTGGCCACTGAAGACAAAGACCGGGTTCCGGTGGCCCGCTCGCACGGCGTGGAGAAGTACTTGTAGGGCAGGTCTATGGGGTCGTGCGCCGCTTCTTCTGTCGCCCCGGCCGGATTTTGGCGGGGCGTGACCATTCCATAGTCCGCCGCAAAAAAATAATGGGGTTGCGTGCTGCCTCTTCCGTTGCCCCGGACTGTTTTGGTGGAGCGCGACTACCTCCATGGTCCAACGCAAGAAAAAAATTGTGAAATTGAAAATTAATCTAAATTCCTCAATTTTGAATAATAAATGTTTGTATTTATAAACATTTAATACTGATTGAATACTGACTAGATATAATCATGATATATACTACAATTTGCAACTAGCTACACATAATCAAGTTAAGTCTCGAGTTAGCAGCAATATAGATAACAGATTGCCAGTCTGTTTCCTCTAGGTAATTTAGTGACCCCATTTACTGGAATGACTTTACACCTAAACATATTATGTTTTGCTTAAATAAAAATGCCTAGTAGTCTGCTAAGCTAGCATTTTTTTTGTAGCTAAACATGTTTTAGCTAGGATATATTATTATTATCAGTATTGGGCAATATTATTTTTTCCTTTTTGAAGCGAAAACTTCTTTAGGCGCGTTGAGCGTTTTTGGAGGGGAAAAACTTATAGGTTCGCGTCACCGACATGCTAATGCTAATAGTATATCTATAGCTATGTGAAAACTTCTTTAGGCACGTTGAGCGTTTTTGGAGGGGAAAAACTTATAGGTTCGCGTCACCGACACGCTAATGCTAATAGTATATCTATAGCTATATGAAAACTTCTTTAGGCGCGTTGAGCGTTTTTGGAGGGGAAAACTTATAGGTTTTTATTTTTATATAAAAATTAGAAAATTATTATTATTTCAATTAGTCTTAAGTTAATAGTTTTCACTTCTATAGGCAGTCCCCATGACTGCCTGTTGTTTTTTTAACTTAATAAAAGCTGTTTGTTATAATATATGAATAGGATTTAGGCAATGTATTGCATGCATTAAAATGCATTGAAGAATTTATATTCACAAAAAAGGGTATAAGCACAGATATTTTAATAGTGGTAGGACCACGCTGTTGACAGTTCTCCGTCTGCAGCCGCGGGCCGGTCCGTCCGGGGTAGTACCACAGTCTCGCAGAAGATCGACGTATGAGTACTAGCAATGTGCTATTGCGCGTCGTTCGGTGAGCGAGAGAACCGGAAGCCCAGCTGGGTGGGTTTGGAGTTTATATTGGTAAGCAGCGGCCTAATTATACCCTTGATAAATAAATGAAAAATAAACAGTAATAAAAAAACTGTAAAATATCTAATTTGTAACGTTTACCTGATTATTAAAAGTCTAGAAATAAATTAATCAAATGGATTTATTCTAATAAATCATCATTAATTATTCTTCTACTCGTCTCCCAATTACTTGGGGTCTACGCAATATGTACTCGTACATATTGTAAAGGTTGTTGGTAATAGTTTTATGACCGGCCGCCTATCTGTCAACCGTTAACCGTCCTTAGGAATATATTGTTGACCAGGCGGCATCAAGTGATGTTAACCCAAATCTATATAAAACTCTTACTCGTCTTTTATAACATCGACGAGTGAAGTAAGGGTTGGTAATATTTGTAACCGCTAACACACAGCAAAGTTAGTTTAATTTATATGAAAATAAATTAATCCAATGGACTTTATTACCCACATAAATATATGAAACATCATCATCACCATCCCCTTGCCCCCATCCCCTCTTATCCCAATTACTTGGGGTCGATATAATATGTAATCTCCTTTCATAGTACATACTGTAAAAGTTATTGGCAATAGTTTTATGACCAGCCGCCTGCCAGACGTCAACCCTTTTTTTTTTTTGCTCCTATGCAGGGTGGACCATGGATGTGGTCGCGCCCCGACAAATCGATCCGGGGCGACAAAAGAGGCGGCGCGCAACCCCATGGACCCACCCTGCAAGCACCTCTCTTCGCCGTATGAGCGGGCCACCGGTACCCGATCTTTGTCTTCGGTAGCCCGCCCGGCGGTATACCCTTGCGGGTTCTTCTCTCGTCGGTGCCCCGACAGCTTTCGCCATCGGGGCGTCGCCCTCACGCGGTGGCCTCACGTCAGGTGACCGGACAATTCCCCCGCCGCCTGAGGTACGGGCCACTCCATGGAATCGGAGCGCCTCCCTGATGCAGCTGAATGGCAGACTATTGGATGCGTTGGCGATGTCCAACGACACCGCCAACAGCACTCCTTTGCTGGCGACAGCCTCCGCGGCCGTCTGCCTCAGGCGTAGCAGGGCCCCGATGGTCGAACGCCCCCTCCGAAACCCAAATTGAGCGTCCGACAGATCGGGCCCCACCTCCTCCAGGTGCCGGACGATGCGGACAGCGAGGACACGCTCCAGCAGCTTACCCACATCGTCCAGAAGCACAATGGGCCTGTAGGCCGACGGCAAATCCGGGGGCCGTCCCGGCTTTGGCAGGAGAACCAATCTCCCTTCCTTCCAGCACTCAGGGAACCGTGCAGACGTCAAACAGGCGTTGAACAGTTGCCTGAGGTGAGGCTCGAAGTGCTCGAGGAGCGACGTCAACAGCCGGTCTGGTATTCCGTCCGGGCCGGGGGCCGTGGTGGCGGAACGAATCTTCGCCACAGCCACCCCCACTTCCGACTCCGTCACGGGTAGAACACTCTCGTCGGCCCCCGGTCGTAATCTGGCGAAGCCATGACCGGGGGCGTGTGTTCCGACTGCTGCGGGAACAGCTCCTCGACCACCCTACGAAGGAGGTCGGGCTGGAGGGTCTCGGTGAGGGGGGGGGGGGGGGCCTGCGCGCGAAGCTTATTCTGCGACGCGCGATACGGGCGACCCCAGGGGTCACGGTCGTGACCGTGCAGCATCTCCTTGCCAGACGTCAACCTTACTTGGGAATGTAATTGTTGACCAAACGGCATCAAGTGATGGAGGAGATTTCAATCTAGGAAATATAAACTGGGAGCCTGGAGCTCACTCTAATCCCTTGACCAAGACTTGTCAAACACTTTTTGATTTTATTAACACTTGTAGGCTAACTCAACAAAACATGGTTAAAAATTATTCTGGTCGTATATTAGATCTTTTCTTAACCACAATTTCCACCACAAACACGATAAAAGAGTGCAGTCTTCCTTTAACGATTATTGATAAACTTCATCCTCCCTTAGAGATAAGTCTGTCATTACTTAAACAACCTAATCTGCCTTACAATCTATTAAATATGAGGCCAAATTTTCATAAGGGTAACTACGAGGAAATTAATAGATATCTTCATAATCACGACTGGCATCAGGTTTTCGCGGGAAAGCAAGTTAACGAAATGGTTACTGATTTTTACGATATTCTGAATACATTGATATGTAATTTTATTCCAAAATATAGGCGGAGAGGTAGTCGTTATCCACCATGGTTTAATCAGGCATTGCAAAAATCTTTGAAAGAAAAAAATAGAATCAGACTGCGTTTCGGAAAATATAAAAATCCTATGGATGCAATAGAGTTAAAGATGATTGCCAAGCGGTGTCAAAAACTTGCTAGGGATTCGTATGGTAAATACATGGAATCGCTGGAAAGAGATATCACCTTTAACCCTAAACTATTTTGGACGCATATTAAGGCCAAGCGAGGTGGGTCTAGTACTTATCCCCAAAGTATGACAGACGGGCAGATTGTAACGTCGAATGGTCCGATGATATGCGAATTATTTGCTAAACATTTTGCATCAGTTTACACGTTGGACGATGATAGGCAGTTTCAGCACAACTCCAACTATTTAACCTTACTGAAAAATAATAGCCAATGCCTGTCCAACCAGGTATTTGACTGCGAAGGTTTACTTAGAAAGTTGCAAACACTAGATGTAAAAAAAAGTGCAGGACCAGATGGTATTCCACCGGTGTTCATTTCAAACTGTGCCTCAGCTCTTGTATCTCCCCTGTTGCATATTTATAGTGCGTCTCTCTTGTCGGGCATTTACCCATCGGAATGGAAGAAAGCAAAGGTAGTCCCTGTGTACAAGGCAGACAGGAAAGACGATGTTTCCAATTATCGGCCTATATCAATTCTTTCTACATTTGCCAAAGTTTTTGAATCAATGATCGCCCCTTGTATGCAGAGACATTTCAAGCTTTATATTAGTGATCATCAACACGGTTTTGTACCATCGAGATCCACTACCACTAACCTGTTGTCTTTCTCAGAGTCATTGATACAGGCTTTAGACGCAAATACACAGTTTGATGTTATCTACACTGACTTAAGTAAAGCTTTCGACAGGATGTCTCATTCTATCTTGTTAGATAAGCTGGCAGCCTATGGAGTCACCGGGAGCTTTTTGAAATGGTTTGAATCGTACCTAACAGGCCGCGAATTTTATGTTGTATTGAACGGCTTCCAATCAAGATGTCAGAATATAACATCAGGTGCACCACAAGGCTCTCATCTAGCTCCTATCTTGTTTAATATCTTTATAAATGATCTACCAGGTATCTTTCGTTTTTCTGAATGTTATCTCTATGCAGATGACTTAAAATTTTCTAGGAAAATTGTGTCACCCCGTGACTCCCATCTTCTGCAGGAAGATTTGAATCGGCTTATTGACTGGTGTAAAAATAATAAGATGCAACTAAACTGCAACAAGTGTTATCACGTAAAATTTACGAGAAAAACACAATGCATAAGCGCAGACTACTTCATAAATGGGCAGAAAATAGTGGAAGTAAATACAATAAAAGATCTAGGTGTAGTGTTCGATAAAAAAGCAACTTTTGTACCACACATAGAAAATATTATTAAAAAAGCTTCAAAGATGTTAGGATTCATAATACGTAATACAAAAACATTTAGAAATTGTAAAACCAAGAAACTGCTTTACAATAGCCTCGTACGTAGTGTTATAGAATACGGCAGTGTTGTATGGCGACCTCATTATGCTGTGCACACTTTACGAATAGAGCGTATCCAAAAACGTTTCTTATGGCACCTAGCATTTAACAAAGGTCTGACAAAACAGTTAACCTCGTATGATAAACGCCTACAATATTTCAGGATGACTTCCCTATCACATCGTAGTTTTATTACAGATGCTTTATATGGCTTTAAACTCTTACGTAATATTGTTGACTGTCCTAGCATGCTGGCCCTTTTAAGACTGCGTGCTCCAAGTAGATACCCTCGTAATCCCATCACACCACTGTATCCTCCTTTACGAAGAACGGTACTCGGTGCTAATTCGCCTATTTCAAGAATATGTAAAGCTTTGAACAGCTGTTCAGATCTGATAGATCTGCATCATGACAGTATGAGTGGATTTCTCTGTGCACTGATTAACAACGTATATAGCAGTTCATAAATGTATGACCTGTGCCATGTTTGTGGGTTTGATTACGTTACTTTTAATTCTGCAAGGTTTTTTTTTTTTTTATAGATGTATAAGATATTTATGATGTCATAAAATTTAACAATGTTTCTTACTTTTGTTTTGGATTTTGATTTGAATTTTTATTTCAACTTTAATTGAATTTTAATTTTATATTATTATAGATGTTAATCCTGTATATTATGCCGTATTTAATAAGTAATTTTTTGCAATTATGTATATGAAATAGTATACAAAATGTATCTTAATAACATATAATTTTTATTAACCGGAATCAGTGCATGTTGTGTTAATCTGTAATTAATTGATACACTTATGAACGCAATTTTATGTCTATTATAATTATGATTGTAATGTGTGAATCAATTGTTGATTAACCTAAATAAATAAATAAATAAATAAGTGGAGTTGGCCCAGATCGTTATAAGGCTCTTAGTCCTCTTTTACGACATCCACAAGCAAAGTAAGGGTTGGTAGTATTCGTATCCGCAACCACACAGCGAACATAAATATATGAAATATTTAATACAAAAATTTTAGCCGTGTTTATAGCGCCATCTATTAAATAACAACGTAATTACAACTACCGTGTATTTTGAAAGTGAACATAAATTGCAATGCTTGAAAAACTAATTTTAACGTTGAAAAGAGGTTTTATAATTAGTTAGAAAACCACGCGAGGCTGCCAGCACCTTTTTGAACTAGCATACTTACGGTAAGGCGATGCAATGTTGCTTCGACTTAAACGGTAAAAGGTAGTGTGCAATTTTATAATTACCACGTTAATGGTGATTTTTAAAGACGCCTAAATATTTATAATATTTATAAAAATGTGATTTAATGGCATTTGACTTAAAAATTATAATCCTATTATTTAATACTATTATATAAATTTTTAAAAGATGTACAAACATCTGCATTCATTCAAATATCGTGATTGAGTGACGAATATTCAAACGTTTATCATTCAATTACCCGTAAACTATTGAACAGTTTTGGATGAAAGTTGGCTCATAAATAGAACAGGAAGTTGATTAAAACATAAGATATTTTTGAGCCAGTAACGTGGTTAATAATATTCTATTGCGTTTGTATTTATTTCTTAAATTTTTAATTTTGATATTAAAAATCAAACACAAACGCTCTAAAAACCGTGAAAACAGTTTTATTTCAAAATCCGGTAATATGTTTAACGGTTGGATAGTATATCCAACCGTTAAACATATTACCGGTGGGATAACAGCTCAAATTTGAAACAGTTATGTTTTTATGGGGATGAATTCGCGGGCAATAGCTAGTAAACAATAAATATAGTTTAAAATAAAAAAAAAACAAAAGAAAAGTTTAGCTTGAAGTCAATTATATAACAGTTTCGTTGGCACAAACTATAATACGTTATTGGCGTTTTTTTTTTTTTGTTTGAATTTTAACTCTGGTAAAGGAAAACTGTTGTAGGGATTTTTTGTAGATCTGGATTTTGAAGAGCCGTTTAGGGAAATATTCAGCAGGAATTCAATAGTACGATCCCCCCACTCGGTGGACTGAGGACTCATCAAGGTCGCAGGAAACCGTTGGATGCAGGTGGCATAGGACTGTTGCAAATGGCATTCTCGTGGGGAGGCCTATGTCCAACAGTGGACGTTTACGGGCTGATGGATGGATGGAATTCAGTAGTAATCTCGAAATTTGAAACTTTCTTCTATTAATAACAATTTATGACGTTCAAAAGAAATGCCAACAGCACCCCTCTCCCGGTGATCGCCTCCTTGATCATGGCGTTCGGGTGCAGCATGGTCGCGATAGTCATACGCCCCATCCGGATACTGAACTAGGTATCCGACAGATTGCTAACCTATATTATATACGAGCTTTTCAGAGATATTTCATCATCATCATCACAGCCTATATATGTCCCACTGTTGAGCTCGGGCCTCGTCCGCAATGGGAGGGAAATTAACCTATTATACCAAGCTGGTCAGACGTGTTGGTATAATGTTTTGATGTTATATGCGTTTTATATACCTTAGTCGTCTCTAACGTACACCCACGGGTAAGATAGGGGGTGGTGAATTGTATTCTTACTCCGTGACGGAGTAAGAATACACACAGATAGTCATATGTGCATATTGTCAATTTTATATTTCAATTTAATTAAAAAAAACTACCAAATTTTTATATACACATTTATACTAAGTATTAGATCCATTGTAATATCCTTTGAACCAGGTTATAACATATATCTCAAATAATACAAAGATTATCACTAGACCCACAAAATTAAAGTACTCTAACTCGGAGCGCCAACGTGCCTACCAACTGTTACGATGCTGCCTGAGATTCAAAGCTCTGTGTCAGTTACGGATACCATTGTGGATAAGTCATTCTCCAACTCTTATCCCAATTACTTGGGGTAGATACAATATGTACTCTTCTTTCATAGTACATATTATAAAAGTTATTGGCAATAGTTTTATGAACGGCCGCCTGCCAGACGTCAAACTTCTTTGGGAATGTTATTGTTGACCAAACGGCATGAGATGGAGTTGACCCAGGTCGTTATAAGGCTCTTAGTTGTCTTTTATGACATCCACGAGGAAAGTAAGGGTTGGTAGTATTCGTAGCCACTACCACACAGAAAACAGTGAATACTTTAAGTGTGGTGAGATTAGGCCCAATAAAAATAAGACCAAAAAAGATTATACTAAAGCCATGAAATTTTTGTCAATCAAAATCTACTCACGTAGCTTTATATATAAAAGATCTTCACCGAGCTTTGAGCTTATATACTTAAGCTGAGCGAGTAAAGTACTATAATGTTGTCAGTTGTCGATTTTTTGTACCTATATAATATATATATATATATATATATATATACAGGGTGGAAGTGGACCGCTCCCGAAAACAAAGACAGGTGACCCTACTAGTCCTACTTGTAATGATAGGCTAGAAAAAAAATCGATCAGGATGAAAAAAAAATTTTTTTCACAAATATTTTTAAGTTTTTTTCACATTCCATCGTATTAGGACAGTGCCATGTAACGATAACTCGATAAAAAAGACGTAACTATATTCAGATGAGAAAAGACGCAATCTATTCAAAACTCACGATCATATGTTCAAGAGTTCAACGACCTCACGTGGTGAAAAAAAAATTTTTTTTTCATCCGATTCGATTTTTTTTCTAGCCTATCATTACAAGTAGGACGAGTAGGGTTACCTGCCTTTGTTTTCGGCAGCGGTCCCCTTGCACCCTGTATATACATATATATGATTTAAATTTAATAATAGTAGTTATATATTAGTAGTTTCTGAACGGAGTGAAAGGTGTATTGTTGAACGAATGCTGTATGAAAGGGAAGAATGTATGTTTTGTCTCTCTCTCTCTCTCTCTCTTATGACGCCGCTATTTTCGAGAACACGACGACAATGTGCTCTGTACCAAAACCATGGAAGTAATAAGTACTACGTACAACAGGAATGAGCTGTTGTCGCAAAATTGAAGCCGAGCGAGAGGTCAGTAACTGTACCTTTTATCCCTCTCTGGCGATGGTGACCATATTGAAATATGATTTAAGGACAATAATTATAAAAAAATATTTGTGATTTGATGTCAGCAGATCATTGCTTCAGATGGATTTTAATCGAAGATGCTAATAATAAACTTGCCCTTTGTGGCACTATACATTTCCTGTTTTTGCTTGCTTTTCACACTCGCGTTATATAGGTAGGTAGTTATCTACTACCGAAGACAAAGATCGGGTACCGGTGGACCACCGGCTCGCACGGCGAAGAGAGAGGATTTTACGGTGGGTCTATGGGATCACGCGCCGCCTTCTCCGTCACCCCGGACCGATTTGGCGGGGCGAGACGCACCCATAGCCCACCAATAATAAAAAAAAAAGGTAGTTATCTACTGGTCCTTGTGGGACACGGCATGCAGCTGGACTGAGATAAAATTACGATAAGCTATATAACCTATTGTGGTAAATTTAATTAAGAAAAAAACAGTTAAGTTTACATTTAAGTTTAATTCTAAATCAGACATTGCTAAATAAGGCAGTCTTGTGAAGTTTCTGCCGCAACCCAGCTTATTCCTTATATGTTTCATTGATTCTAATTTTGCATTATGAGTTAAACGTAAATTGAGATATGAATTCGCTAACGCCTTCACCAATAGAATATCATGTGGATCTTCAAATATAGATTGAGGAGGATGTGCTGATTCTAACGATGTATGTAGTTTGCTATAAAAATCTCGGACGACATACCTACATGATAATTTTATTTTTGTGTACGTTTTTTAATGATTGATTTAATAATGTAATAAACAGTGTTCTATGGTCTTGTGATCCAATAAAACCACACAATTTGAACAAGAAATTTTGTGAATCATCCCATTCACGATATATCCAGCAATAGATATAAAAAATAATGTTCAGTTTAAAATCTGAAACACAAGCTTTATCTACGAGATCTAACAAATCATCTATTGATGTCGATCATGTCGACTGATCTTTATTACATTCTTCCACAATAGCTCTCTTTTTGTTCCTAAATTCCCTAACATTAAGATCTTTAGGAAATTTGAAATTGAAACAAAGTTATTTTCATAAAAAAATAAAAAATACATAGGTATTTAAGTTATTTGTTCTTGAACTAGGATTGAATAGTCATGCATGGTCACCGTAATTCTTCACTAACAAATTATGTTTATACCTATTATCTGTGAAAAGATAAACCACAATCAGGATAATACTCGCTTCTGCAAGCCTCCACGACCCAAATTCTCCCCATTTTAAATAAAATTCTTCAAAAATATTACGAAATCAAAAACACTCCGCCATTAACGTCTGAGTCGGCGATTTCATGTGGGGTTGTCAGGTCAGGTGTCCGTATATCATACAAATAAAAGAAAACCTATACGCCAATCGCAAAATGTTTGCGTTAATAAGGTTTTACACGTAGCAACAAATAATATTGCTTTAACATGTCGGTAATAAATTATTATTTATATTTAAAAAGATTTTAGAAGTAAATGTTTTTACTTCATTACATTACATCAATCGCATATTTTTCTACCAACAACGAAAGGATTGAAATCAACTTAACTCAGGCAATTCTAAGTCCACTGTTAGAACGGGACACAGGGGTCACTGGTTGCCCTCTCACTCGGCTTCATTTTTATTTTGCGCGCAACAAGACTCTTACTACCTTAGCATAAGGTTTTATTTTCTTTATTTTTGCTGCAAAATGCACAGATAGAGCTCATTCCTGTTGTACATAGTACTTATTACTTCCATGACCAAAACAAGTAAATAAAACCTACACACACGTATATATATATATATATATATATAATTAATTTTTTCGTGGAGATGGAATAAGAATACAATGTATCACCACTCATTCCTTTCGCAAATAACCTCACTGCAGGAAAAGTAAGCTTTTGTAGACAATTTTCCTCTCTTTCTGACAGTGGGACGTAGTCAAAAAGTATTGTTCTACATAAGAACTCATGGCACTGACACGGTAGACTGATGTTAACAATTACGCCATTTGTGCATTCATGCAATAGTTATACTGTGTGTTAAGTCATCATCATCACAGCCCCTATATCTCCCACTGTTGGGCTCGGGCCTCCTAATTGGAGGCAAATTAACCTACTTTACCGCGCTGGTCAGACGTGTTGGAATAGGATTTTGTTTCGAGTTTTCCTTCTCTTGCATAGATGTTATATGCGTTTTATATCCCTTAGTCGTCTCTTACGATCACCCACGGGTAAGATAGGGGCTGGTTAATGGCATTCTTTCTCCGTCACCACACGGATAAGTATATTCTTTAAATTGGATCATGTGAGAAATCATTTATTCTCCAGCTCTTATCCCAATTACTTGGGGTCGACGCAATATGTACTCTTCTTCCTACATATTGCAAAAGTTATTGGTAATAGTTTTACGATTGGCCGCCTGTGTGACATGAACCCTCCTTAGGAATGTAATTGTTGACCAAACGGTATCAGATGGTTTTCGCCTAGGTCGATATAAGGCTCCTAGTCGTCTTTTACAATTTACGACATCCGCAAGCAAAGTAAGGGTTGGTAGTATTCGTAGCCGCCATACCACACATTGACAATATCTATAATGGAAATTATTTTTAATAAAATATATAAATTTAAAAAAATATATATTATTCGTAATTAACTGTGATAATAATCTTCAAAATGGCACATCGAATTTTAAATTAAAACACAGTATTAATGTACAATATTTCATAATAACAAAG
The DNA here is from genome assembly GCA_905163515.2 of Lymantria monacha. Lineage (NCBI taxonomy): Eukaryota > Metazoa > Arthropoda > Insecta > Lepidoptera > Erebidae > Lymantria > Lymantria monacha. Next base: position 30,124,098 of record LR991091.1, on the reverse strand, counting down.
ATTGCTTTAAGAAATATATAGAAATTAATATTAAACATATAGGTTAGCAGATCAGAAAGCCATATTTGCGTAACAGAAATTAAATCATGAACGTCATGTGCTTGTCAAACCAAATATAGTATTCAAGCATCGATCTTAATTTAGTTACCATATAAACTCTCATTCACTTTAGCCGACACTAAAATTCAAATGCTTGTCATAACGTATAAGACTGGTGTACGTACGCAACAGGAAATTGAACAAGAACGTACGGTATTAAGTCTATTCGAACACGTCAAACTAAATTTTCTTATGGTTTGGTTAGCAATTTCACCGTAATGAGCAAAACTGAGTAAGTTAGCGTGAACACTTCGCAATATTGAACCGGTATGTGCCAACCTGAAATTGCTGAAATTACAGTTAAAAGCATAATCAACTGCCTAATATAGCGGTTTAAGTTTTAAGATACGAGCGGTTAGAAGTTCTATAATATCAATAACCATCTTATGTTATATGAAGTTTGGCAGACACGTTTATTGCTAATTAAAAGTTTCTCGAGAAACCGTGAGTTCTTGTAAAATTTCATTCTTTGTTAATTAAACTTATATAATAATAGTAAGACCCGTGCGACTACTTTACACCATTATAAAGTTTGTTTTTTCTTCCTGGACTTGCTTACCTATTGCCTTATGTAAAAATTACTACAATAAGTTTTTGTTAAAATCAAAATGTTTATTAGGATTTAAAAACAGATGGCAGCTTTAATTTTTTAATGTTACTTTTTTATTTAATATTATCAATAATAGATTAAATATAAAAATTATCACATGATGGCATATTAAAATGTAACCTACATTTCAATATGCCATCTGGTGATAATTATTTAAAGCGTATTTTTTAAACAAAAAAATACATTTTCAAATATTTACTTATATTTCGCAACTATAGAGGAAAATTAATCTTTAGTTGTTAAATATTGATATTGAAGGTATTTCACAAATGCAAACAAATACCTTTCTGAAATAATATACTTTACGCCACAATGTAAACTGTTAATCTTCTGTAGTAGGAGTACCAAACACAACAGATTAAAATTTTCATGCATAGAACGTTATGGTGGAGGGATTGGATCAGCTCCCATCGTTTCTGTGATATGTTATATATATCAAAATACGATACCTTCGCTAAGCGTTAATCGGATTAATTATTGTTACTCTAATTTTAGAATTAAGTAGAGAATAATTAATAATGAATATTTAGTTATGCTATTCTCGTGTATGAAATATACAGCATATTTCATTTCACCCTTTTGAGAATAAAGACTGAGGTTGTGAAATACCTTTTTCTTTTTCTAGACATCTTTCTACTTTTTTTTAAATTTATTTTTTTAGAATATTGTTACCCTCAATTAGTTTTTTTTATATAATTAGCAATAGGTAGGTAAAAGAAACTTTTGGCGATAATCTGAAAGCGTCATGTGGTGCTCTTATATTATATTCGATATCTTAGAGTTTTAACGTATTATATTAGATAATTTTGATGCTATTTTATGTAAAGTGATGTGACGAAACTGCTGGGATGTAGTGAATGTGATATAAAAGTGCTATACGACGTTTTCGTTTTCCATCAAAATTTATCATTAACAGTGTTGCCTTGCAGTGGTGTATATAAAATGAGTCTCACAGTTTTTTTCTTGTGTTTAGGCGGACAGTAATATAAGTGTGTCTAGCTTTTAAGATTACCTTGGGCTGAAAATCAAAGATTTGGACGCATCTGCATTCCCGACCACAAGTTGAGCCCAATACCATTTTGTTTTGACTTTTATTTATTTTATTTTTTACTGTGATTTCAAAAACATTTGTCCGATTCTAAAAACAAAGATATTTTCTTTCTTTTTAATTTTTTAACCTGGCAATACATGGTGAGCCAATTTAATAATACATTATTATTTACTATTCTCGTACTCAGCTAAACTATATCAAGTTACCATTTTATTAGATACTGAGAATTTGGTGCATCTATGTTTCCTGTTTGCTTTTCTACCAGCCTAAACGAGAGAAGTGATTTGGTATGCTATAAATTTCCATATTACCCCGCTCTGCTTAATAATCGAGCCTTTGTAATCGATTTCTTGACTTCGATGGCAGGCTATTTCTTCGCGTATCTAACCCCTTGACGTCCCGGCATCAAAGCACCGGAACATTATCCTCATGAGCACTGCCTATCTGCAGGCAGCAGACTGTTTCCTGGCCTAACATTCCAAAACATTACTCAATAATGTAATAATATAAAATATTCGTAAATATATCGCTAAATTTAATATACAATTTTATTAGATTACAGTGCGTACCATGTAATCAAATTTAATACAGTAAGTACTTTAGAATATAAACCTGTTGAGATATAAAAGTATGTCACCTGCTTCACTCTCAACGCTCATCTGATAATGTACATTTTAAACTTTTATTAATATATAAATTATTTGCCGGTAATATTTTTGTTTCGTTTTTTTTAAGACACCTGCGCTAAGAATCTAATTCTTGCTTTAAATTTGAGTGCTACAATTTACAATCAGACTTTAAATAATTATTTGTGGAGCGCACAGAGGGAATTATTGGATCTGAAACACTTGGTATGGTGGATCGGCATTTTATCTACGATACTATCCGCACAGTTAGTTATAACTTTTTATACACACTGTTGGACATTGGCATTCCCACGAAAATGCCATTTAGAACGGTCCTGTGCCACTTGCTTCTAATGGCTCCTTGCGACTTTTGAGACTTCGTCAATCGATATAGTGGGGGAATTATCAAACGCTGCATCATGCGATTAATATGTCATTTTGATATCATTTAATTAGTAATTTAAAATAATGGAGCATAGATATTCTTCTTTTGTTGATATACGTTTTATTACTCGCCATTAGTCTCCCTTTTAGGAGGACTATGGACCTACTATATATTAATGTTTAAAAAAGTATCATCATCATCATCATCATCACAGCCCATAAATGTCCCACTGTTAGTCTCGGGCCTCCTCCGTAATGGGAGGGAAATTAACCTACTATACCGCGCTGGTCAGCCGTGTTGGTATAGGGTTTTGTTTCGAGTTTTCCTTCTCTCGCATAGATGTTATATGCGTTTATATCCTTTAGTCGTCTCGTATGATCACCCACGGATAAGATATGGGGTGGTGAACAGTATTCTTACTCCGTTACCACACGGAAATAAAAAAAAGCAGCTAATAAATAATGTGGAATATTGATAAAATTATAGAGTTTTCAGTAAAAATTAAAATTTCATACATTTTTTTATTTATTTAGATTTAAAATCATTTTCAGTTTTATTATAAGCTTTGCTGTATGCTCTTTATAATTTTTTGTCGCGAATTTTTTTATGATACAACTATAATTGAAAACTTGTTAAAATCATTTATATATGGGAACCTATAACAATCGCTTAGGAACTTATAAAACTTAGTTGAAATCTTATAAAACTTAGTTGGGAACTTATAATACTTTCTCCTGGACTTCACCCGCTATATAAAGAAGAAGTCTGTAACCCGCTATATTGTACCTCTTTATCAAAGATCGTCAATCGAGAATGTCGATTTCAAATTTTCATGAACTAAATATTTGAGTAAAAAAAATACTCACGTTACCGATAAAATACAATAGAGAGAGATAAAACATATATAAGATTCTGTGGCAAGTTTATATCAACTAAATGATTCGCTACAGTTCTTGCCTTGAAGTATCTATAAAACACGTAAACTCCAGGCTCTTACGACTACCGTTTAACTAGCATCAACTTGAAGATAGTTTTGAAAACTTAAATTACTGAGTTACGTGGATTAAAGTTCGAGTTATTTTCAAGTTATGCTTGATACTTAGAGATTTAAGTTATGTTTTACCATATGTGGTGATGAAGTAAAAATATAGTGATCACACAGTGGTTTATGGGGCCGAACGCCGTCTTTCCGTCTCCCCAGTTAATAAAACACTAAATTTATAGTCTTCCATTATACGAATGATATCCGATTGTATCCGAACGGTCATCATCATCATTTCAGCTTATATGTACATGTCCCACTGTTGGGCTCAAGCCTCCTCCATAATTGGAGGAAATTTGACCTACTATTCCACACTGGTCCGACGTGTTGGTATATGATTTTGGTTCAAGTGTTCCTTCTCTTGCATATATGTTATATGAATTTTATTTTATTGCTTATGGTGGCAAAGGAGCAAGCAGCACACCTGATGGTAAGTGTCACTACCGCCCGTGGACCTTTGCAAGGGCATAGCTAGGCCGCTGCATACCATTACAATCCCCAAACCTACCCAGTTGGGCTTCAAGCTCTCTCACTCGGCGAACGAAGCGCAATAGCACATTGCCATTACTCAGACGTCGATCTTCTGCGAGAGTGTGGTACTGCCGCGGACGGACCGGCCCACGGCTGTTGACAGTTCTCTGTCATCGTGGTCCTACCACTAATGTGACACAAAATTTTATATCCCTTAGTTGTCTCTTACACACATCCACGAGTATGGTGGTATATACTTGCTCCGTCAATAGACGGATAAACGCCGATAAAACCCGAGCATATATATTACTAAAATTAAAATATTTTGTTCTCTTTTATATAAATTACGAATATAAATCCTGGTACATATAAATGAGGGCATATTTGCGTCTCCTATTACTATGATAAAAATATACTCACCCTGACCTTTTTTTATTTAATGCGTGAACATTTGTAAGTCTAATTGCAGCCTTTTAACTGTTGTGAAAAAGCTTCAAAGTTAATAAAAACATTTTTTATTTATATATATATTATTATGTTATTTAATGGCTGAAAGCGAAAAAAATTATTTGAAGGCAAGATTTGATATTATTTAAATTGCTATCTCAAGTAAAATTATTAATGCGAATACGCGAGTATTAGTTTGTAATAATTTCATGTTTTAAGTACACGACGAACATCTTGAAATTTCACGTATCGGTATATGTGTCAAGAGTATTTTTAGATACACGCCACCCATCCAGGGTAACGGGTGAGCGGTACGTGGCCCCATAATCAGTCGTATTCCAAACCCATCGCCAAAATGAATTTTAAGATGCGCGCGCGTCACTGTAACACAAAAGTAACAGGTTGAAGTCGACCTCAAATATAATGGCGTGCATCACTGTAACACAAAAGTAAAAGTTGAAGTTGACCACAAAACCGCTAATTAAGTTTCGAAAAAAGTTAACAACAAAATAGAAATAAAACCTCTTTCTAATTTCTACATTCACAACACGTGTTTTAGTTTCATACAAGTGCGAATTATACATGTGCTAATAAATTATATTCATTAGTGATTTAAATTGAATATTTTTATTAATATTATTTACTTTACGTAAATATTAGTAAAAAAAATATCCTCTCCTTTTCCAGTCCTTTAATTATTTTATTGTAATTAATTGTTTGCGTGCAATTAAAAACTATTTTATATGATGTCAAAGAAGTATAATTTCTCACGCGGGTACATAAGTACACGTACCCATTTCTTTCTTTTTTTTTTGAACTCGTCACAAAACATGTACGTGGTAGAGTAACGCGAGCAAAACTTGTCTATATGTATTTGGTTTATTGTTCACTCAAGTTTGTCACGTTCCATTTTTCGTATTATATATTAATCTTATTTTACTGGAGAAAACTTTTAACACGTTGAAAACTTATGCATACCTATTCATTGAGCTGGCAAAAAAAGTTATGCCGGATTTCTAGTGTAAAATACATACATAGCCTACGGGAGAATACGGATTGCCATAAACCACGATCCTGACATACCTCCATCGCTTCATTCACGCTCATCACAGTCTTTATGCATGCTCTACGATTACGCGTACTCTTAATCTGACCTTTCGCTAACACATTTTCAATTTGATCCAGAGTGGTCTTCCCTTTGTAAGCGTCCCACTCACACTCGTTTGTATTCTTGTTTAGTCAACCTTTCTTCACTCATTCTTTCCACGTGTCCAAACCACCTCAGCATACCCTTTTTTACCCGACTGCGCGACGCAAAGGAGTGGTATTGTGTTTAACAGTCTAAGTATGTATGTTTGTACGTTCCTTTGAAGCACTATATAGACCAAACGCCTAGGCCGATTTTTATGATTCGCAAGGCAATCGATTCCTCTTAGTCCGGCGAGTGTCACTAAAGATATGACGTTAATGAAAATTCAATGTGGCGACTACCGGACGCCATATTGTGAAAATTAAAAAAAACAAAGTCACCAAACTATGTCGAGTGGGGTATCGTTGAATAGGTATTTAAAAATCATTAGTTCATTAGTTTTTGCTCAACATTTTTCGATTTGACTGGCCGTTTAGGATCTATATCGATTTAAAGTTTCGTAACAACCTTTCTCACATATAGGTTTTTTAGACCGTAGAAATTTGCGATGAAAAGACGAAAAATTCATATAACTGTATGTGGATGGACATATACTGAAGTATCTAGTAGGTATATTGTCCAATATACCATAGGTAGTCCTACCTAAAGTATGTAATGTCTTACGCGGTCGCCCATCTCCAATTTCTAACGGTTTAGTACTCAACTTCAGTCGAAAAACTATATATAGTTAGGTACTTACCTACTTATTAATAAATAAGATAACTATAGCTACCTAGGTATTCATAACTAAAAAGTATAAAATAAAAAATAATAATTAAAAAAATCAAAAAACCCGACTGCATAAAAAGTAACCAAAACTACGTACATAATAAAAAAACTGAAAAGAAAAAAACAAGCACTTAGATGTCCGGTGGTCTAGAATTCCATAATATATTTTAGAATAAATACTATTGCAGAAAATAAAATATATTTTAATAATAGAACATGGCAACTGAACAGTCGGGATCCATTATTCGACAGCAAATCTAATCGACAGCAAATCTAATTTTTCAGTGGATCCCGACTGTTCAGTTGTCATGTTCTATTATTAAAATATATTTTATTTTCTGCAATAGTATTTATTCTATAATATATTATGGAATTCTAGACCACCGGACATCTAAGTGCTTGTTTTTTCTTTTCAGTTTTTTTTATTATGTACGTAGTTTTGGTTACCTTTTATGCAGTCGGGTTTTTTGATTTTTTAATTATTATTATCTTTGTCACTACTTATTCATTCACAACACAGCGCTCTCTTATCACACTATTCCTAATTTTATCTTTCAGACTTACACCACACGTACTAGTACACCTCTAGTGTAAAATACTTTTCAAAATCCCACGGTATTATTCCTTGTTTATTATCTTTGCTTTAGGAGGGTGTAAGTTTCTTTCTTTTCTCCAATGTGTTTGAGAGGAGTAATGACACGAAAAATATTTTTATGATACATGCATGATAGTTATGACTCTAGATATAATTTGTTTTTATCAATTTATTATTTCATCTCAGTATATATATGTCCCTTTACTAGGCCTATACTACGCTGGACAAACGAGGTGGTATAGAGTTATGTTTTGAATGTTCCGTCTCTTAATTCTTTTTTTGTGTCTTAGTTGTTAGCCTCAGATGGCTATGACAACTTTACGCGGACTGTGGGTGAGCGCTGAGGGCTCTCAATCCGTCTGTCTCTTAAATAAATGTTATATGCATATATCCCAGTATCCAGTAGAATGTAACTATGTATATACCTTACTCATCTTTTATGACGCTAACGGGCAAGATATAAAGTGATGAATTGAATTTTCTCCGTCACTACACGACCTCAAATATAGCCTCGTATTACACTGTAATAACCTAACCCTGATATTATTTTTAGTTATATCAAAATATAATTAAAATTTAAACAAAGGCATTTTTATACCTTTATTTACTATAGTTACTTACGAAAATTGTCTGCTATTTTCATCAAACTCTTTGTCATTTATTTGTAAAGCAGAATTACAACAAATACTCTCCTTAAGTTTTGTAAAACACGTTCACGAATGAAAGTTTAACAAAAAGTACAATGAATCCGAACTCATTCCACTGAAAATTTTCTTCTAAAAGGCGATCCTTACGCAAGGATAAGATCTAGAAAAAACATAAAAGCCCAACAAACTAATGAGCAGGCGAATAATGGTGTCATTCCGTCTCTTTTATTAAGAGGACGAGTGAAAGAACTGACAATAGAATACGAATGGCCAGTTTCTAATATTGTCAATTTCTGAAGATGACATGTTAAGAAATTACTTATATCTACTTGAGCCGCTCTAGTAAATGTATCAATCTAATAAAAAATACGTATTACCATACATTTATAAACCGAGAATATTTTGTTTGCATAATATTTTAGCATAAGAGATATTCGTATATTTTTTCAATAGCTTATTTTCATCAATATTCTTTATTTAATACTATTTTATTGATATTGAAGCTGTTTAATTTGGATATGGATAGGAATAAACGTATTTAATGAGCTCTTTTCATGGGTTGTAATATTTTATGTATTATTTCAGATATCTAATAAATCCAATGATTTAAATTTGGTTAAATAAATCGTCTTTAAGGCGCGCCTAGTCGTCGAGTATTCATACAAATTTATGGCGTCTTTTACTCATTGTGTTCAACTTTCACTCAATTGTGTTAAAAATAAACATGCTAAGTATAAAAAAATCAGTGAACTTTACAAGAACTTTTGAAAAGAGATGTTACTCAGTAGAAGCGTAGGTTGGAAAATACAATACGGGTGGTATTTATATAATTATTTGGGACCTAAAAATATATTTAACTACAAAATTAAACTCAAATATTACCTATTATTAAATCAAATAAAATTATAATACTATAATTTTAATTTGTATATTATTTAAATATTATTTTATCTAATCTATATCATCATTTTCTTACTCTTGTCCCAATTACTTGGGGTCGATACAATATGTACTCTTCTTTCATAGTAGGTACATATTGTAAAAGTTATTGGCAATAGTTTTATGATTGGCCGCCTGCCAAACGTCAACTCTCCTTGGGAATGTAATTGTTGACCAAACAATATCAGATGGAGTTGGCCCAGGTCGTTATAAGGCTCTTAGTCGTCTTATAAGGCTCTTAGGCAGAGAGAACAGAGTGCCAGAAAACTCCATCCTTGCATACTTCACGCGCCTCAAACATTCATAATTCTCTTCGCACGCTCGCCGGTTTCGGAGACTCTTGACTCACCTTCCTTCAGTACGTGACCAATCTGGTCTAGGTAAGTTAGTCTCGGTCTCCCTACATCCTTCCACTTTCGCATTGTATATCTTCTTAAGCAGACGTTCGTTCGGCATTTTCTCCACATGTCCGAACCATCGGAGCATTCCCTTTCGCATCTTTACACCAATACTCTCTTTCATACCTACTCGCTCTCTTACTCTACGCTCTCTTATTTTTTATTCTAGATACCCTATATATCTTTAAATGACTCATATGGGTTGCACTCTGAAAATCAGAGCTAGATGACGTATTATCTATCTTATGCTGGGCTGGCTACCTTTTTCGGTGAGACATATATTTTATAATATGATCATGATTTTTTTTTTGTTTTTATTTAAGTTCTTTATTTTTACTGTCTTTTTGCTGGAATAAAATTATTTCTTTCTTTCTTTCTTATCTGCATTGCTATAAGCGTTGCAGCACTATTTTCAGCAACACCTTCACCTATTAATATGTTATATTATTATTTCTTTAATTATCTATTATATCTGTGCAGAAATAAAAAATAGTACTCTAGGTAGCTTTTTGGTACAATAACTAGTCTATTTTCTAATAAAATTATTGTACAGCTCTTCGTAGTATGCGTGGTGTAAGTCTGAAAGATAAAATTAGGAATAGTGTTATAAGAGAGCGCTGTGGTATGAATGAAGAAGTAGTGACAAAGATAACAAAGGGTATGCAGAGTTGGTTTGGACACGTGGAAAGAATGTGTGAAGAAAGGTTGACTAAACAAGTATACAAAGCGAGTGTGAGTGGGACGATTACAAGGGGAAGACCACGTCGTACTTTCCTGAATCAAATTGAAGATGTGTTAGCGAAAGGTCAAATTAAGAGTACGCGTAATCGTAGAGCATGCACGAAGACTGTGATGAGCGCGAATGAAGCGATGGAGGTATGTCATGGTGGCACCACACTTCGCTATGTGTTATTCGTTATGCGCATTATTGGCCGCATGCGACGAACTGTGGAGGTCTCATTCGTCTATATTTGCTTTACGCGCACACATAACGCATAAGCACGAATAGCAAATACGCGTATCCATCCACTTGTCGGTTTTTGCACACTTCAAAGGACACAAATAAGCCGAATATGTGTGTCGAGTGCCCACACTTCATTCATTCATGTTGTCATTCATTCCATATGTGTCGTTGTGCCAAATATTGGGCGTGATGGCACGAAGTGTGGAGTAGCATGTTCGTAAAGTGTTTGGGTTCAAGTATTTGGGCAAATAAATAGTAGCCGCATAACAAATAACGCATAACGAAGTGTGGTACCACCATCAGGATCGTGGTTTGTGGCAATCCGTAGTCTCTGCCTACCTCTCCGGGAAACAGGTGTGAGGCTATGTATGTATACATTTAAACGAAATGGAAATGACATGCAGATGAAGTTTGTTTGTACAGCACGTTAATTAATAAAATAGTTTGAAAGATAATGTGAAAGGAAAGTAATAAGTCATTACGTAGTTTCGTCGTCACTCTGGTCGATGGAGAGTACTAGAGGTAATAATCCGAGCAGGGTAATGAGTAGTCAATATTTAATTAATATCTATATCGACTAATTATATCTAAAGTTAAAGCAAAAGTTAAAGCAATCCTCCAAGCAATCTCCTGTTCTTATCCCAATTTCTTGGGGTCGACGCAATATGTGAAGATAAAGATCAGGTACCGATGGCCCGCTCGCACGGCGAAGAGAGGTGTTTGCAGGGTGGGTCTATTGGGTTGCCCGCCGCCTCTTCCGTCGCCCCGGACCGAGATTCGGTGGGGCGCGACCACATTCATATCCCACCGCAAAAAAGAGGGATCGACGTAATATGTAGGTATATATATATTGTAAAAGTTATTTATATTTTATGACCGGCCACCTGCCTGACTTCAACCGTTCTTGGGAATGTAATTGTTGACCAAACGGCATCGGGTGGAGTTGGCCCAGGTTGCCAAAATTTTTATATAGTTCGGGAAAACGGGCATCAGATAAGAAAGATATTTATTATTTTTAAATGTTACAGGCTACTTTTTATTTTGATAAATATATAAATACAATAATAATTCTTATTTTTGCTAACATTATAAACACCAAATTGAGTTTGTTTGTTTGCTACGATTTTACGCCTAAACCAAACAGATACCGATGTATTATAGTACAACGATATAAGGCGCCCTAGCGACGGCAATTGTCAACTTTTTTTGAAGGATGGTATAAATAGCGGGAAGCTAGTGATGTATAAAATTATTGTACTATAATAAGTGAGAAATTCTCATGCATCAGCCATGGACAAAATTGAAGGTGGTTAATTATATTCTTGCCTTGTGGTGACGGAGTAAGAATACATTTTACTACCCCCCATTCCAAACAGTGAGTAATCGTAGTGACGTACTGAGAAATATGAAACTTATATACCATCTATGCAAGAGAAGAAAAACTTGAAGCTAAACCCTATACCAACACGTCTGACCAGCGTGGTATATGTCAATTTCTGTCCCGTTATGGAGGAGGCTCGAGTCGAACATTGGGACATACATATATGAGACCTCAAATGATGATGATAATGAATTGTATTCTTACTCCATCATCACATAGAAATATGTAAACTCTATGAATTGTATTCTTACTTCGTCGCCACGCAAAAATATACACATTCTAATTAATAATGAAAAGACACAGGTAATTTGGACGTGGTTTTTCAACAAAACCCCTCAGCGGTTTAACCATAAAAAAATGAATAATATAAGTGTACCCTTTTCACGACCCTATCAAATAAATATTTAGGGCTTTCAAGTCTTTGAATAAACAAGTAAACTACAATATTGTGGGCAGATTACATCATTTAATTTTCCTAAAAAAGAACTGAGAAAACCGGAAACACTTAGTAGAATCATTAAGATTAATATAATAATTAGATTGTCTATATACATATGTTCTTTTTGTGGGGGCATGTCCCACCCAATCCTTCCAGGGCGAAGGAACGACGGAACGCTGCCAGACAACCCACTGTGTTCCTTGCCCATCGCCATAGGACCGACTAGTAGTACAAATGACAGAAGTATCGGGGCGCCATCCTTACGTAGTTCAACCTTTCTGGGGATGGCTGATTAAGTACCGTTCCGTCCATATGCGAATTTGACTCGAGTGGCATCAGGCGCAAGTAGTTGCGCCTGATGCCACCCAAGGCTCGGGCAACGAAGCGTCTCACGATAGAGGAGCCTGCCCTGACCCGGTCCATCGTCTATTTCTCGGATTAGGAAAATAAACTTTAGCACTTCCTTAATTTACAGATAATTATCCCTTTTTTTTTTGTTTAAGTCATTACCCGCAGATGGCTATGACAACTTTACCCGAACTATTGAATGAGCGCCGTGGGCTCTCTACTTGAGTGTATTATATATACTATTTTTTTTTCCGCAAGGTGGACCATGGATGTGGTCGCGCCCTGACAAAAAGTCCGGGGCGACAGAAGAGGCGGCACGCAACTCCATGGACCCACCCTGCAAACTCCTCTCTTCGCCGTGCATGCGGGCCACCGGTACCCGATATTTGACTTCGGTGGCCATATTATATATACTAATAGCGGACCCGGCAAACTGCGTTTCGCCTAACAGTCAATATAAGATAACTTAAAATCCCACAACTCGATCGCAGCGCCACCTACCGGGACCAATTGCAAATCAAAACTTTTCTCGACTCCACTTGAATACACAAAAAAAAAAAAAAAAAAAAAAAACCGCGAAATCCGTCTAGCCGTTTAGGAGTTCAGTACACACGTACATAAGAATTATATATGTAAAGATTATGCCTGTGTATATATTATTATTCCATTTTTTTTTGTAGGCTGTGGTATGGGCATGTCAGATTATTATCGTTACATAATTATCAATGACCTTATCATCATTCTCCTACTCTTATCCTAATTACTTGAGCTCTACACAATATGTACTTTTCATTCTTAGTACATATTGTAAAAGTTATTGGCAATAGTTTTATGACCGGCCGCCTACCAGACGTCAACCCTCCTTGGAAATGTAATAGTTGACCAAACGGCATCAGATGATGTTGGTCCAGGTCGTTATAAGGCTCTTAGTCGTCTTTTATAACATCCCCAAGCAAAGCAAGGGTTGTTAGTATTCGTAGCCGCTACCACACAGCTTTGCCGCTACCAATGATATTATATGAACATTAATACGCAAAGATAGTTAAATGTTTGTATAACTAAATCCCATTTCCTCTTCTTTTGACTTAAACAACAAAATCAAGTAAAAACGATAAAAAATTCAATGGACAATGAAACAATATTACTTTGTAGAGAAACAAAACAATTTTGTGCATACTATTTATTTTTTATGTCGCACTAAAGAGTCGAATTGGATTAAAATGTATTCGCCCATAGTTTATTACTGTACAAAGCATGAATATCATACAAAGTGTATACAGTGTTTCTGTATTTTTAAACTTTTGCTGCACCAACCGGCTTCATGTCACATCATTATCATCTCAGCTCATATATGTCCCACGGTTTAGCTTGAACCTCCTCTATAATAGGAGAAAATTGATCTACTAAACCCCGCTAGTCAGATGTGTTGGTACAAGGTTTTGTTTCAAGTTTGCCTTCTCTTGCATAGATGTTATATGCATTTTATATCCCTTAGTCGCCTTTTACCCACGGGTAAAATAGGGGGGTGGTGAATTTTATTCTTATCCGTTCTTTCCGTCACTACAGGGAAAGCTAAAAAAATAAACCCTTTTTTTTTCATTAGAATTTTCATAGAAAACCTTAAGTTTTATCTGCATTATGAATTGCATTTCTATTTATCATTTCTTTTATCAACACTAAAGCATAACATATTCAATGCTGATATTCAAGTCGAATATGAATTATTTAGAAATATATTGTTGAATATTTTTACTGTTGCCGTATAGTAACATTGTAATAATACAATTGACCACCCCTTCCTTTCAATGGGGTAGTAAAAATACTCTTTTCTCAGCAATATATACAGATAATAACAAAGGAAAATGCAACACAAAACTTTATGGCAACCCATCTAACCTGTGAGATAAATGTGAAAAAAAAATATTGACTGTTTTTTTTTGCGGCACGCTATGGTCTAGTCACACCCCGCCAGATCCGCCCGGGGGACAGAAAAGGCGGCGCGTGACACCTTAAATCCGCCCCACATTGAGCTTCTCTTCGCCGAGCGAGCGGGCCACCGTAACTCGATATTTGTCTTCGTTGGCACGCCCGGCGGTTTACCCTCACGGGTTCCTCTCAAGTCGATCCCACGGCAGCTAACAGGTCAATCTTGCCCCATTGTAGAGCAGATATAATAGTGAAACATATATAATGTTAATAAGAAGAAATATTTAAAAATAGTGCATAAATGCATAATACTTCATCATTCTCCTACTCTATGTGTCTCTGTGGTTCAGCAATAATCTTTTACGTTGTATTAAAATTTTATGTTATATTGGAGTTTGAAAGGCATCACGCTGGCACTGATTATTACTATTTTTTATAAAAAGTTAGAAAAGTACATACATACATATCATCACGCTATATCCCTTGCAGGTTAGGCAGAGGGAACAGAGTGCCAGAGAACTCTATCCTTGCATACTTCACTCGCTTCCTCAACATTCATAATTGTCTTCATACACGCTCGCCGGTTTCAGAGACTCTTGACTACAGGTGTAGTCAAGAGGAAGGAAGGTTCCTTCAGTACGTGACCAATCTGGTCTTGGTAGGTCAGTCTCGGTCTCCCCCGGAACCTACATACTTCCACTTTCGCAAGTTAGAAAAGAAATAATATTAATAGACAAACCCAGTGAATTTTTTGCCAGTCTTCTCAGTAACCGTTACGTTCTAACCCGGTGGTAGTTTATTCGATTAATATGAAATGTTAAAACTAACAATATGTAAGTCTCCCTCGCAGGGTTATACATCATCATCATTCTCCTACTCTTATCCCAATTTCAATTTTTTTTTTATGTCAGGCTTTTAGCTGTTAGCCGCAGATGGCTGTCACAGCTTAACCTGGACCTTGGCTGAGCGCTGAGGACTCTCAACCTAGAAATACCAATTACTTGGGGTCGATACAATATATACTCCTCTTTCATAGTACATATTTTTTTAGGTGGCAAGCGAGCAAGCAGCACACCTGATGGTAAGTGTCACTGCCACCCATGGATCTTTGCAGTACCAAAGGTATAGCTTAGGCCACTGCCTACCAATAAAATCCCCAAACCAGGGTGGGTTTGAGAGAGCTGGAAGCCTAACTGGGTAGTTAGGCTTACGGCTCTCTCGCTCACCGAACGAAGCACAATAGCACATTGCCATTACTCAGACGTCGTCGATCTTCTGCGAGAGTGTGGTACTACGCCGGACGGACCAGCCCGCGGCTGTAGACAGAAAACTGGCAACAGCGTGGTCCTACCTACTATTAAAAAAAATATATTGGCAATAGTTTTATGACCGGCCGCCTGCCAAACGTCTACCCTCCTTGGGAATGTAATTGTTGATCGGCATCAGATGGGGTTGATCCAGGTCGTTAAAAGGCTCTTAGTCGTCTTTTACGACATCCACTAGCAAAGTCAGAGTCGGTAGTATACTTAGCCGCTACCACACAGCTACCTCGCAGGGTTTATACATAATAAATGAATTTTAAATTAATTTCTGCATTACTTTTTCACTTTCATCAAATTCACTTGAAACAAAAACATGCATGGATGTAATGCGTCCTCACAAACTTTCGCATTTATTATATTATGAAGATACAAAACTGACCTGAATAGAAAATTTATATAACGAGTTTATACAGCGGAGCGTAGTTGATGTAGGATTCCCCAGAAAGAAGGGGAAAATGGCACAATGGCCATGCCTGCCACACTAACAGATTGGCGAATCATATGGTGTTAGAACTTTTTTAAGTGAATACTGCTTTTTGCCTTTTCCCTTGTGTTCCCTTAGTCGATTCTTAGGACATCCACGATAAAGTAAGGTTTTACATAGAATTTTTATACATAAAAGACTTTAATTCACTATCCGTCGAAGATATAACGCTGATAATGACTAACGTCATAACGTATTTTAATTTTAAAACAAAATCTTTTGACTGCACAGAAGGCGTAGTGGTTAAGATACCGACCTTCCGTGCCAGTGCCGTGGGTTCGTTTCCCACGCAGGACATTACTTTGTATGATCCACAAAGTGTTGTTCTGAGTCTGGGTATAATTTGTCTGCGTTAATTGCATGTTTGTAAAGTCCCCCGCAATACAAGGTTTATTTCCTTAGTGCAGGGTGGTGGTGTATTTAAAAAAAAAAAAAAATGAAAAAAAAATATGTTAAAATTTATATTTGAATTGAAATGTAATCACTACAAAGAACTACGCAATACATATATTTATTATTCCTTTATGTACATGTAAAAAAAATGAAATCTTTTCCAAGTATTTGACATGTG
Organism: Lymantria monacha; assembly: GCA_905163515.2. Lineage (NCBI taxonomy): Eukaryota > Metazoa > Arthropoda > Insecta > Lepidoptera > Erebidae > Lymantria > Lymantria monacha. The sequence continues at coordinate 30,107,435 of LR991091.1, read as the reverse complement.
GTATGGTAACTGAAAGGGTAACCTGCTGGCCTGGCCATGGGGAGGGAATACGGTGTGTTATGGAGCCATGTGTCGCCTTTCCGTCGCCCCGGACGGAACGGACGGCGTGTGTCTAGACAATAGCTTGATGAAAGGCGTGATATTTTGTGTAGATATTTCTAATTGGGTTAATTTTTGATACTTAACCATCACTGGCTTTATTTTCTTCTTTTGATTTTTTTTATTACCTTTTAGCAGCAGACACCTGATGGTAAGTGTAAGTAAGTAAATACCGTTCATGGACCTCAATAATAACAGAGGTACAATAAAGTCGTTGTCTACTATGATAAGAGAGCTATTCTTAAACCTTATTTAAAGGAGGATAGGTTATAATGCCTGGAAAACACCAAGATTATAATTAAACTAGCGCCTCGCACTCACTTCGCTTCGGTTACGTCAGTTCACTTGTATTATAGTTTACTTTTGCTACATAGAATTCTTTTCGAAGAAAGAATTTCTTAAAATTCTACTTCATCTGACCATTACAGGGCGGAAAAAAAAGTCCACACAACATTCCAAGTCTGTAAGGGCAGCATTGGAAAATGTTGGGGCGGCGCAGGCGCGATTACCTGCGCCTGATGCCGCCCTAGCCGAGGCCGCGGTGACTGGATCGGGGAATTAGTCCGTCACCCGCCGAGAGGCCAACCGCGTGAGGAAAGACCGACATCCTACCCGATGGGGGATGACGATTGAGGAGAGGGGTATTCCGTCAGGCCGACCACTGACGTCAAGTCACTTTGCTCCGGTGGTCGGCCCAACGACGAAGGCACGTCACGGGTGGGTTACGGGTGTGCGTGCTTACGCCCCTCTATCGCCCCGGACGGAGTGGTGCGAGAAGTGCGACGACCGTAACCCACCCAAAAAAAGAAAGCATTGGAAATTGTGGAGTTTTTGGGTTAACACCTACGCAATCCCTTTTAGTCCTAGTTAGTCCTGTGCCACCTGCATCCAGCGGTTTCCTGCGACCTTGATGAGGACTGATGACCTCATCAAGGTCGCAGGAAACCGCTGGATGCAGGTGGCACAGGACCGGGACTGATGACCTCATCAAGGTCGCAGGAAACCGCTGGATGCAGGTGGCACAGGACCGTTATAGATGGCATTCTCGTGGGGAGGCCTATGTCCAACAGTGGACGTTTACAGGCTGATGGATGGAATCCCTTTTAGGGGTGGCATTTTTTAAATCGTTCTTAGTTTACCTCTTCATCGTAACACAAATATGCCTGCCGAGAATCAAAACTGTAGGAACTATATTTAAAAAATTGATTTCTACAACCCAGCAACCCCCTCTCCAAATGACTCCCAAACTGGACTTTGCTTGACAGTTTGACGCCGAGGATCCCAATACTCTCGGCAATTTGGAGAGTTACTCCTTGGAACTGAGGCGCCATGACAAACGGGTCCTTCTTTGCAGTGAACGCGCACACTTGTGTCTTAGTGGGATTGAACTGGAATAAGTTCTGTTCAATCCCATTTCGAGGCTCGCCCCAGAGAGCACTCGACTTCAGACACAAGTTGAGTCCTTCTTTCTTGTAATATACTCCGAGGGATATTCTGATGCTCGGTATACCGCTCGTCACCCGTGCTGTCATCCACATAGCAATGCATATTCCCTATAGAGCATGTCATTGATATGCAGGATAAACAGCGTCGGGGAGAGCACCGAGCCCTGTGGTACACCAGCGTTAATGGTCATGGTATCGGAGCAAGAGCCATCGACGACGACTTTTATGCTCCGACCATCCAGGCAGCTGGCGATATTCTTCAGATAATGTCAAAGAGAAAGCTATTCATCGTGATACATTTGTTTAATAGCCACTTTGTATTTTAACTAGGTTATAATATCTTACCAATATATGACTAAGCGATAAAAAAACGATCTTGGCTATGAATGACTAAGCAATGGCGTTATAAAAACGATCTCAGCTATGAATGACTAAACATAAGCGTTAAAAATACGATCCAAGTTATATTTGTCGCTTATACTTACATGAACGTTAAAAAATAAATCCATTCCTCTCAGTGTTAAGTCGATAAAGTAGGTAGAATATACACGTATATGCAACAGTACGATTTTTTTTTGTTCCACTCTAGGTATTCGCTCTTACAATGTAGTGAATTTCTCTCAACCACCCTTGAAAAGACCGCGCTTAGAATTTTATGAGGGCTTTGCATAAAAATTTTCGTCACAAGCATACGATCCGTTTGAAAAGGCAAAAGTATGTACTGGGTTTCAATCTGTATGTGAGAAATATTTTTTTTTTTCTATAGAGTCTAATGCGAACAAAGAAAATATATCTAGATGATATTCGATAGTGATATCTTATCTGTCTTAAGATAATTAATATATTTAAATAGCATAGAAAGCTTGTTAATAAAATGATTTTTAATGTTTACGCGTGTTTTACATATTTTAAATAAAACTATTTTTACGAATTTGTATTTGATTTTTAATTTCCCGACGTTTCGAAAACAATTTAAAGCGTGCCTGGTCACGAAAGGACGGAACACTTTTATTTCAAAAGCCTGTTAATAAATTATATGTTGTATATGTAATTATGGAGATTTATATATAATATTCCATTACGTGTGGTGATGAAGTAAGAATACTATTCACCACCCCATATCTTATCTGTGGGTGATCGTACGACACGACTAAGGGATATAAAACGCATATAACATTTATGAGAGAGAAGGAAAACTCGAAACAAACCCTATAATACGTCTGACCAGTGCGGTATAGTAGGTTATTTTCCCTCCCATTACGGAGGAGACCCGAACCCAATAGTGGGACATTTATGGGCTGTGATGATGATGATGATGATGATATATAATATCTTTTTTATCATTAAGACACCACCTGCACTAAGAAAATAATCCTTGTATTACGGGGGACTTTACAAATATATAATTAACGCAGACAAAATACACCTAAACTCAGAACAACAGTGTGTGGATTCCATAAAGTATTGTCCTACGTAAAAATCGAACCCTGAGCACTGGCACGGTCGGTATCTTAACCATTATGCTATCTGTGCTATCATTTTTATCATGCATTAAATTAGCCACTGCCAAAAAAAAAAAACAAAAAATTAAAAAAAAACCCGAGTTAGTCTCGGTTATTCAGACATTTTTGTAAATTAAGAAAAATACTGCGTAGATGCAGTGAACTTACTATAAAATAAAACTTCTAATGGACTATACAGCATTTATATTTGAATTTATTCTCTAAATATTTCAGAAATTAACTCATTTTCTTTCATATTTTATCATCATCATCATTTCAGCTCATATATACCCACGCATTACATATATGTCCCATTACTGGAATCAAGCCTACGCCACTATAGGAGGGAAGTGGAGCTACTCTATGCAAACGAGTTGATATAAAACAAACAAATTTTTATTTCAGTTTTCCTTCTCTTGCATAGATGTTATATTAATTTTATATTCCTTATTCTTTCACAATAACCACGGAAAAAGCTTATATATATCCTTAGCTAGTTTAATATTAGTTAAGTATAGGTCTTCTGTTTAATGGAAGCGAAATTACCTTAAACAGGTAAGTGGACATAAAGTTTTTTTTATCATCATCATCATCTCAGCTAACATATGTCCCACTACCTCCTCCGTAATGAGGTCCTCCACGCTGGTCAGACGTATTGGTATAGGGTCTAGCTTCGAGTTTTCCTTCTCTTGCATAGATGTTATATGCGTTTATATCCCTTAGTTGTCTCTTACGATCACCCACGGGTAAGAAAGGGGGTAGTGAATTGTATCCTTACTCCGTCACCACACGGATGGTTTATTTCAACGGAAGTTTTATTTCAAACCTACCTTCTTTTGTAGCTATGCTATCTGTTTACATCTTTTAAACATATCTTTCGACACCTACAGATGAGAGGAGGGTTTGAGACATCTTAATCTTAATCCGTCACCACTCGAATACTCCAAAAAACCACGCTTCTATTAATTTAGATAGATAGAAGCAGTATATTTTATGGGTATAATTTATAGTGTCCATTTTGTTTTGAACTGGCTGGTGTAAATGTGGTCAATGACCTTTCTATTAAGAAACATTTGGATATAGTTATTGTTATCTTAAAATGGAGGCAAGGATGGAAGACTCACTTTCCCACGGTCAATCAATATACCGCACACCTCAAGAAGGGAAGGCATACGGGATAGGATTAAGGTGGAATAGGATATAAGGAAAACTTATTCCCGTGATGAGCACCTCCAGAACTTCTACTTGCAATTTTTCGTAGAAATGCGAATAATGAATAATTCGACACGTGTTTCGCTTCTAAACGAGGCATCCTTAGGACGGTTCGGCTTCAAATGCATTTGAGGTGTGCGGTATATTGATTAACCTTGGGAATGTGGTAGGTCTTCCTTCCTTTCCTCCATTTTAAGATAATATAGAATTTCCGCAATTTATAGCCTAATTCAATCAATTATACTTATTATAATAAATATGAAAGTTTGTAAAGATGTTTGAATGTTTGTTACTTAATTACGCGTAATCCGTTGAACAAATTTGGATGATAATTGGCATACTTTTTTTAACGACTGCTTAGAATTAATTGTACTGGGTGTACTTTATTAATTTCTTATCTATAGAATCTATCAACGTATTGATATACAAATTTGTTAGTGCTAGAACTACACTCTAGGTAGTTTTCTGTACACAGCCGCGGGCCAGTCCGTCTGGAGTAGGTAGTGCCACATTCTCGCGGCAAATCCACTTTAAGCAATGGCAATGTACTGTTAAGCTTTGTTTGGTGAGCGAGAGAGTCGGATTTGAAATTTTCTGGATGGGTTTTGGTTGGTATTGCAAAGGTCCATGAGCGGCAGAAATACTTACCATCAGGTGTACTACTCGCTCGTTTACCACCATAAGCAGTAAAACATAATTACGCCATTTAATAAAGCAAAATTATATAGCTAAGCATTATATCTATTTAACTTATAATTTCAAATACTTAATGCTCGCTTATTACGAGGTAAGGGCTTCAGTAATTACTTATTACGCGTTAACAGGTGGAGCTAATGTTAAATTTGCTCATTTAACGTTGCCAACATAGCGGTTTGCCTCTTTGAACAATAGGAGACGCATAACGTTAGAATTCGTTTTATCCATATGAGCACGAGAAGTTAAGTTTTTTTTCGTATTTATCGTAAAAAGCTATTAAATATGTAAAAGGCAGCGTAATGGTGAAGATACTGAACTTTTTTTTAGCAGACTGCTTCCTTATTACCTCCTTTATTCCAATTGTTTAGGGTCGATGTAATATGTCCTCTTCTTTCATACAACCTTGTCAGACGTCATCTCTGTGATCACTCCCTGTCTATCCATGTTGTACTTCACGCAGTCCATTCATGTAGAGTCAAGTCATCTGGAGTTAGCCCAAATTGATATAAAGATCTTAATCGTCTTTTACGACATCCACGAGCAAAAAATACAATAATAAATTAATATTTCTGAACAATATAATAAATTATTATTTTTGATTTTTACACCAGTATTACACATTTGAAATAAAATTATTTTTACGGATTGTAGGTATTTGATTTCTAATTATCCGACGTTTCAAACATATTACAACGTTCATGGTAAAGGGAGGAGAATCTTCCCGTAACCATGATCAACGTGGTAAAGTATTCGAAATGTCGGGAAAATAAAAATTAAATACAAACACAATAGAATACGTAAAAAGTAGTTTTATTTAAAAAAAAACGAGTTAGGTTAACTAAAAACGGTTAACGTAAAAACTATTTTAAACAGTACAGTATTATTTCTGATCAATTTAAATACATTAGGTACGTGATTTTCCGTGTGGTGACGGAGTAAGAATACTATTCACCACCCCTATCTTACCCGTGGGTGATCCTACGAGACGACTAAGGGATATAAAACGTATAAAAATCTATGCGAGAGAAGGAAAACTCGAAACAAAACCCTATATCAACACGTCTGACCAGCGCGGTGTAGTAGGTTAATTTACCTCCCATTACGGGGAGGCCCGAGCCCAACAGTGGGACATTTATGGGCTGTGATGATGAAAGAAAGAAAGAAAGAAGACATTTATTTTTAAAGAAAGAAAAATCTTTATTTTGTTCTCGTTAAAAACTAATGAAAATAAACAGAACTAAAGAAAACAACTTCTGGTTTAAAATGAAATTAACGAAAAACAAAAAAGGCTATTAGCCCAGCTTCGGCTATTTTATTTTATAAAATAGCGCTGATATTCTGACAACACCTGGATGATGATGAGTTACGTGATACAATTTAATGGAGATCAAAATTTTCATTCACAGCTTATCTTTAAAATATAATATATCTTAGAACTTATAATATAATAATATCTTAGAAATTATCAAAGGTTTTAAATGCGGGGTCAGGACCATCGAAACCGTAGCGAAACTAGGGCGGTTCGCTACTCTATCATATAACGCAAAAAAACAAACAAACATTTAATGTTTAACAATGATACATAAAATTGTAAAAGCGGTTTATATATCTTATTACAATATAAACCGTATTGTTATAATGTAAGATAACATTTTATTTCAGCGATAACCTTTTGTTATCAGAATACTTTGTTTGTCTAAGCTTATATGTTTATGTTATTTTTACTTGTACTTCAACCATATATTTATTATGTATATGCGTAAATAGCATGATAATCTATATCTATAAAATAGGAGGTTTATATACAGGGTGGAAGTGGACCGCTCCCGAAAACAAAGACAGGTAACCCTACTAGTCCTACTTGTAATGATAGGCTAGAAAAAAAATCGAATCGGAAGAAAAAAAAAGTTTTTTTTTTCACCACGCGAGGTCGTTGTACTCTTGAACATATGATCTTGAGTTTTGAATAGATTGCGTCTTTTCTCATCTGAGTAAAGTTACGTATTTTTTATGGAATTATTGTTACATGGCACTGTCCTAATACGATGGAATGTGAAAAAGACTTAAAATTCGTTGTGAAAAAAAAATTTTTTTTTTACATCCGAATAGATTTTTTTTCTAGTCTATCATTACAAGTAGGACTAGTAGGTTCACCTGTCTTTGTTTTCGGAAGCGGTCCACTTCCACCCTGTATATGACATCGCTAAACTCAGAAACTATTTGATCGATCATTATGAAAATGGGTATGTATATATTTTTTTTCACGGAGAAGGTTTATATGCTATACTTATTGATGTAACTCGCCAATAGGGGGCGCTGCGATATATTGACTTCTACAAACAAACCAACAGGCTGAGTTTGCTAGTTGTATATAATAATGTAATTGTATATAATATATTTTCTAGGCATTTGGCTAGTTTTTTCACGCTATTGCAGTGAAGATATGTTCAATGTCTACGTAGCTTAAGTAGAATAGTGCTATGATCTCAAATAATTGTTGCTTTGGGAGGCCGCTACCTACCAAGCGGTGCCACTGCCGGCCGTTGTTGTGTGGCCAGAATTGGCGATCTTATAAAGCGACAATTTAAAAGATTGATGTCCACGTGGAGCTGATTCCCTAAGCGTGAATATTTGTGGCCAACGCTAATTCAAGGCCGATACAGACATTTGGTTGTGATATCTTATCTGTGTTAGAATAATTAATAAATTTGTAGTGCCAACCAAGTCTCTTAATAAATTATATGTAATTATGGAGATCTATTTATAATAAATTATATAACTATACGTAGAAGGTTGTAGGTAGCGGGGGAGACCGAGACTAACCTACCTAAACCAGATTGGTCACGTACTGAAGGAAGGTGGAGTCAAGAGTCTCCGAAACCGGCGAGCGTGTATTAAGAGAATTATGAATGTTGAGGAAGCGAGTGAAGTATGCAAGGATAGAGTTCTCTGGCACTCTGTTCACTCTGCCTATTCTGCAAGGGATATGGCGTGGTGATATGTATATATGTATATACTTTCATTGATTTGATCTTTCTGTTATAGTTGATACTATTAAAGTTCACATTCAACTAAATAGTAAAATATGTCATTAAATTCTCTTATTTTTGATTTACTGCAATAGAAAAAAAAAAGTATTATAACTTAATTATCAATAAAATGTCACGGGAGGAGTCACGGTCCTTCCGTGACCATGATCACTGTAAAGTGTTCGAAACGTCGGGAAATTAAAAATCAAGTACAAACGCGATAGAATCCGTAAAAGTAGTTTTATTTCAAATGTGTAATACTCGCGTAAATATTAGAAATCAACAAAATTTTACTTACAAACTTTAATACATATATTTCTCTTCAAGAAAACTAACTATTCTCTATTCACTCGTTACTGTTCGTTTTCCTGTTAAGGAATACGTGGAATATAATACATGTAAATGTACCCATGAGAGCACCGCGACATACATTAAGTAGATGTAACGAGAGACGAACATTTAATGTGAACTCGTCTAAAATATTCATATCGTCTTTATATTTCGTTAATCATAATTTTATTAGTAGGTAGTCGATCTTCTTTAAAAGCTTTAGCAATTTAAGTTTTAAAAACTTAAAATTCATTCATCAATCACTTTTTAATATCATAATCATCATTAACTCTATTTATTCCAATACATTTGGGTCAACACAATATATATTTCTCTTCTACAGTACACATAAAAGTTATTGGCAATAGCTTTATGACCGGCCGTCTACCTGACGTCAAATCTCCTTGGAAATATAATTATTGACCAGGGCTTCAGATGGATTTGGTCTAGGTCATTGCTCTTAGTCACATTCTACTAGGCAATATAAAAAAGTTTATAGTTTAATGACCGACCGTCTGCCTGACGTAAATCATCCTTACGAATTTAATTGTTAAGCAGAGGGCTTCAGATGGATTTGGCCTAGGTCGATGTAAAGCTCTTAGTCGCCTTTTACGAACAAAATAAGGTCTGTTAGTATTCGTAGTCACGATACACAACACCTTTAAATATCATAAATGCTAGCTAAATTTAAAGCGATGAAAAAAGGAAAATAATTATATTTAAAATTAAAATATAAAAAAAAAACAAACAAGTATGAGTCGTCAAGAAATTACCCCACACCACTCTTCACCGGTAATCTGCACAGAAGGCTGCCAGCCGCGTTAAACGGCAATGCTTACATTTTGTCCTGAATATAAACCAGCCTAATCACGTGTACCATCGATTAGTCTTTTCGTAATTTCTTTGTAAAGATTACGAGCGTTGTCAAGCTAATTTATTGGTACAGATATCAGACGCTTATCAGGTCTTTGTTTCGTATTTGAGATAAAGAACTTTAATAACCAACTTCCTTCTTACATTACAAAAATTCCTAAGTACACCTGCTTTCATGAGAAGTATATAATAATTTCCAAGAGATTATTTGAAGATCTTTTGAACTTATATATATTTTTGGCATATCATCATCATTATTTTAGCTCATATGATGAAGTTGAACTCCCTAGTTATCTTGAAGGAAGATAATTTGCCATCATTGAAACAGGGTTTGGTTCGGGTTGTTGCTGTTCATTCTGGTGTTGACGGGATAAACCGAGTTGCTGTTATAAAAATGAGCATTGGGGTTGTTAGAAGAGCGTTCAACAAAATATGCCACTTCCTGAATATTCAGTGTAACTACTGTTTGGTTGGTAGGCAAACTTCCAGCGCCCGGGGTCATGTTTACGAACGAAGCTCATACATCGTACACCGACGTTTCTGTCAAAACCAAATCTGTCGTTAATTTTAAATTTGTATAGACTCATTACCATTCGCACCTCCGCTGTATCATGTACTCATTTAATTTATTATAAGAGAATCATAAATTTAGCCGTTTTATTCAATCGTCCTCAAGTTAAGCTTCACTAAAAGCACCCTAGATCTTAAACAACGCCCACCTGCTGGGCATATGCGTTTCCAAAACAGGAGACAAATTGTCCCGCTATACCACGTTGGTTAAATAGATTGAGGGATTTATTTGGAGTTTTCATTCTTTTGTATAGACGTTGTATTCATATTAGATCTTTTAGTCATGTTTTACTACACCTATGGACCTAGATAGTCATTATAAATTACATTAATACTTCATCATTACAAGAAAAGAGCTGGCATTACTATTTCTCTAATACATTCTTCTATTCTTATCCTAAATACTTGGGGTCGACGCAATAAGTATTCGTATATATTGCAAAAGTTATTAACAATAGTTTTATGACCGGCCGCCTGTCTTACATCATCCCTCTTAAGGAATGTAAATGTTGACCCCACAGCATTAGGTGAAGTTGGTCCAGATCGATATAAAGTTTTAATCATCTTTTAAGACATCCACGAGCAAAATAAAGTAGTATTCGCAGACAATACTAGTATACACTAGTAGGTAAATATTTTTGCCATAAACTGTACAAAAATATATCAACTCCATTTAAATACAAACATTCCTCGTATATTGAAAATATTAACATGTCATCACCTCGCCATGAGAATCATAATGTTCTCTCTGCCTACCCTGCAAGGGATATGGCGTGATGATATGTATGTATGTATGTACCTCGCCATAAGAATCATAAAAACAAAAATGATCAGCAAAATAGTCTTCAGCGATTATATTTATCACCAAAAACAAAGAATCGCTATTAATAGCCGCCTAAATGTTGGTAGACGTGCACAGTCACGCGTACAGTCAGTAATGAGATCGCATGCCGTCCTTCTTGCCATCATCGGTGATTTGGACGAGGATCTATAGATTGTTTCCAAAACGAATCGGAATCCTATGTTCAATAATAGACGTGACAGTTTAACAGATAGATGGAAAGAAATAAAAAACTGTCATCGTATATCTATTTCATAAAAATAGTGAACTAAAACTTTCCATGTCAAACAAGCCTTGTAGTAAATGTATATATAAGGGGCCGTCCATTAATCACGTGAGATTTGAAGGGAGGAGGGGGGAGTTGTTTGACAAAAATCACGAAATATCATAAGGTGTAGTAAGATATCACGTGTATTTATTTTTTCGTCAAACGCTGCGATTTCTAAACTGAAAAGGACCGTGTAGTGTGACTTTGACTTGCCGTTGCCAGGCAACGAACGAAGTTTAAAGTAGGTGATCTGTATAAAGACCTTTTGGCGAAGTATAAAAAAGCAAAAAAATACGAGAATATAATGAGCTGTGGGCTACTTCTTTGTAGGTACTAAACTCACGTAATTTTGGTGGTGGTCATAGTCTTAAACCTCACCACGTATCACCAATTGGGTGGGGTTAAAAAATGCTAAAAAAAGATCACGTGATTAATGGACGTCCCTAAGATCATTGTACTATGTATCAGGTTAAGCCTTTTGTTCTAAATGTGCAGTATGATCTACACATCGTTCTGTTGTTGAAGTCTAAACAATACAAACGCCTAAGCATTGTTTGCGCCGTTGAAATTTAATAGCTGGTCAAGACTATTTTGTTGAAAATTTCTTTTGTTTAAATTAATTAGCGCGTATATAAATGGTTTTAAAAATTAACTTACTGAATAAGTTTTATTTAATTTCTGTACTTTTTTATCCTTTTTTAAGGCCTGCAACTACAAGGGAATAAACATTGTATTGCAGGGGACTTAAAAACATAATTAAACGGACACAAATTACACATATACTCAGAACAACAATTTGCGTGGGAATTGAACCTTTGAAACTGGCACAACGGGTCGGTTCCTTAACCACTACGCCACCTGTGCAGTTAAATTTTAAACATAATACGGTTTTGTTTTTAAAACTATAGCATTTCCTCATCTAGGTTCATTAGTTATCACCATTAGAGCTTAAATATGTACTAATCGCTGTTGGCCTGGAGTCTCCACCGCTATAGAAGAGAAATTGACCTTTTGCGCCATCATCATTCTTCTACTCTTATCACAATTACTTGGGGTCGATACAAAATGTACTCTTCTTTCATAGTACATATTGTAAAATATATTGGCAATAGTTTTATATCCGACCGCCTGCGAGACGTCAACCTTCCTTGGGAATGTAATTATTGACCAAACGGTGTCAGATGGAATTAGCCTAGGTCATTATAAGGCTCTTAGTCGTCTTTTACGACATCCACGAGCAAAGTAAGGGTTGGTAGTATTCGTAGCTGCTATCACACAGCATTTGATTTTGGCCTATTGTACCACGTTGTTTATACTGTTTGATATATGATTTTATTTCTAGTTTTCGTTCTCTTGCATACGTTTTTTAAGACAATATCCTGTACCAAGGGTCCTTGTATTGTTAATAATAATAAGGCCGGTGGTTGGTTATAAAACTATTGCCAATAACTTCTGCTACCTATATGTACACAATGGAAGAAGAGTATATGTTGCGTTGATCACTAAATAATATAAGGATAAGATTAGGAGAATTATATTGAATGATTGATGATTTTGAACAGAATATCTGTGTATAAAATAGATCACGTCTTTATTTATTAGCGATACAACTGAAGTATTGTAATGGAAATGTAAACTGCAATAGCTATTTTTTTTTATTATTTATAGTGGCAAACGAGTAGAGGTCACACCTGATATAAGAGATACAGCTAAACGGCTGCTTACCATTCAAAAGAAGGACAAGAAATAAAATCCTATAACAACCCGTTTGAACTGCGTGGCTTAGTAGATCAATTTCCCTTATATTGTGAAGGAGACGCGTACCCAGCAGTGGGACGTGAGCTAAGATTATGATGATGATTAATTACGTTAGTATTAGTGATCATGACATTTTTTTTATTCGTAAAGACACCATTTTGCACTAAGGAAATACTCTTTGTATTGCGGAGTACTTTACAAACATATAACCAACGCAGACAAATTACATCCAGATTCAGAACAAAACTTTATGGATCGCACAAAGTATGGTCCTGCTTAGGAATCGAACCCATGGCACTGGCGCGTAACCTTAACCACTACGCCATCTGTGCAGTCAGAACAGTAATCAGCAGTTTGAAATCCTGTGATAAAATTACGTTCAAATGATCGTAACAATAATTGCGAACACAAAAAGGTGGACATACCTTTTCTTTAAAAAAACTGCAAAAGCTAAATTTATTGCATGCCTAATATTTATTCATTTTATCACAGCGATGTACCGTAAAATCAGTTTTTTTTTAAATATTATTTTGAAACCTTTCATGTTCACCCTCAATTATTATAACTTAATTTCCTTTATTCGAAGTTCATAATTATACTCGTAAAGTGTTTTTGAAGGGTACTTTGCAAACATGAATTAATAATTATATGGTCTATTTAATTTTGAAGCAATTATTAAACCACTTAATTTTATTTCTTTTATTTACAGTATAGAATTGCCAAACAATTAGAAACATTATTATTTAACTGTCATCATTATCATCGTCTCAGCTCATACACATCCCACTATTGGGCTCAAGCCTCCTCCATAATGGGAGGGCAATTGACCTACTGTACCACGCTGGTCAGACGTTAGTATAGTTTCGAGTTTGCCTTCTCTCGCATAAATGTTATATGCGTTTTATATCCCTTAGTCGTCTCGTACGATCACCCACGGGTAAGATAGGGAGTGGTGAATTGTATTCTTACTCCGTCACTACACGGAAAATTATTTACCTGTACCTACCTATATTAAATTAAAAAAAATACTATTATTTAATGATTTCTAATGTTTACGCGAGTATTACACATTTGAAATAAAACTATTTTTACGGATTCTATCGCGTTTGTATTTAATTTTTAATTACCCGACGTTTTAGATACTTTAGAGTTTTGTAATATTTTTATTTCAAACGTACTATTATTTACAAAGATTTTTTTTTTTAATTACTGAAATTTACTATTTAACATGCTTGATTATTTGTAAAAACTTGATTATGAGCGAAAAATGACACATGGGACTCGAACCCATTCCTATTGGAAATTCGATTCGATCTTGCTGCCAGTTACACCAACGTGAGCTGTTGTATCACATTCAATCTTCGGATCGTATTATATTTTCGTCCTTAAAAGAGATGTATGCCATCTATCTGATATTTCTTAACTAGTATTTTTTTTTGAGACCATCCTGCACTAAGGAAATAATCCTTGTCAAAAAGGCAAATTACACCCAGACTCAAGACAACACTTTGTGGATCGCACAAAGTATTATACTGCGTATGAATCGAACCCATAGCACTGGCACGGAAGGTCGGTATTTTAACCACTACGCCATCTGTGCAGTCAAAAAGTCAGTATAAAATCGTTTAGTAACTTTTAGCTAAATACTAAAGTTCTAAAACGTTTATCAAAGCGTATATATTAACGATTTGTTGGAATTAATTCTATCTTAGATAAATAGTAGCTACGTTTCAATTCGCGCTAATCACCTGAACTGACAGCCTATCAGGAAAAACTTAGAACTTGTAAACTTGCTTTCAAATTTTAAACTCACTTAAAGTTACATAATTGAGTACCTTAACCCTCTTTTCTAGAGGGTCTAAGTGTGAATGAGTTTGCAATATTTATAATTTATTTACTTTAAAAGCTTTATTAATATTGATGATTGAAGTGAAAAGTAATGTTAGAAATCAGAATTGATTTCCAATACCAAGGTTATCTTTAAAATTAATAATTTTGGAACTACATAAATTTATATATATAGTAATTTTGACTGCAGGTGGCGTAATGGTTAAAATATTGACCGACTATGATTACTTGTTATTCCTGTTTTCATAGTCACCGAAGAAGGCAAAACTCAGACGTTGATTTTATACGAAAATATGATAGTACACCGAACGGAGCGGCCCGCGGCTGTAGACAGAAAACTATAAACAGTGTCACTACTAAACTTTTAAGGATGTCATTGCTTTTTTTTTACTTTTCCAATTAAAAAGTAAATAATTAAATCAGTAGTAACCGTTATATTTCATTTAAATTAAAAATACACCAACTATGTCTATTTTTGAAGTTATAATTCTTTTGGCGCGTTAGGGTAAAATGATGAGAGTAAATTTTTACAATGCGCGCGCACACCGTCACGAAAAACCGATACCCTTTTTTTGACTTTTGTGACTAAAGTCACATTGTTTCACATCAACATAATTCTGTTCTTATTCTAATTATTTGGGACCGACGTAATATTATCTTATCTTTAGCACAATACTCTCAGATGACATAACTGATCTGTAGTGATGGCTACGAATACTACCAACCCTTGCTTTGTTCATAGATGCTGTATAAGATGACGTCTTTACATAGATTTGGTTCAACTTCAATTGATCTACAATTATATTCCCAAGGAGGGTGGATACCAGACAGACGGTCGATCATATTCTAAATTTTTAAGCTATTTCATAGCTTTTATCGCGGGCTTTGAGCGCGGCAACCAAATCAAGAAATGCCGTAACGAAAATAAAACCTAACAACACCTGCCTACTATGTAGTTTATTTAATAGATTGTATGGTTGAAAAGCAGCAGTTAATTTTGCACTAGCTTTAGGGAGGGAGCGTGGCCGAGTGGTCTAAGGCGCTGGTTTTAGGCACCAGTCCGAAAGGGCGTGGGTTCGAATCCCACTGCTGTCAAACTCATTTTGCAATTTATTTTTGCAAAATTTATTTATAATAATTTAATAATATTATAAATAAAACAGTTTCGAAACGTGTACTTTAAATGTTTTAATAAATTAGTAATTTTCATAAATAGTATTCTCCAATAATACAAGAAATTATGCTAATTATTATTAGCATCATTATGCAGATCGGTCAGGTACTGAAGGAAGGTGGAGTCAAGAGTCTCCGAAACCGCAAGCGTGTATGAAGAGAATTATGAATGTTGAGGAAGCGAGTGAAGTATGCAGAGATAGAGTTCTCTGGCACTCTGTTCTCTCTGCCTACCCTGCAAGGGATATGGCGTGATGATATGTATGTATTTATGTATGTATCATTATGCAATAGCTTTACCGCGGCAGACCCCAAGTGCTATTTATATATTTTTTTCAATATATACGTTTGTAGTGGAGTACGTACATATTGCGTAGAGCCCAAGTTATTTGAATAACAGCGGATCAGGTATGATGATGCCGACTCTCAGATCTGAAGTCTGTATTCACGCCCTTTCCATCAATATCATACTTCACGCTAAACATCTATCTTTTTTTAACTCTTTCTTTACCCCTAAAATCTTCAACGTTCGTATTCTAACAACAAACGTCTAGTGAATTCGTTACATATATATAATAAATACCCAAAGAGTTTTTAACTGGAAATTTAAATTAATTTGTCATCGGCTGATTTTCTTATCTCAGCTCATATATATGTCCCACTGTTGGGATCGAGTCTCCTCCACAATAGGAGGCAATTTGACCTACTATACCACGCTGGTCAAACATGTTGATATAGGGTTTTATTTTGAGTTTTCCTTTTCTTACACAGATGTTATATGCGTTTTATATCCCCTATTCGTCTCTTACGATCACACATGAGTAAGTTAGTGGGTGATGAATTGTATTCTTACTCCATCACCATACAAATAATCTTATTGAACTATTCTAAATAATTTCAAATTGACCTTCGTATTATATACAGCTTGAACCCTTCACACGGTGTGTTGCAATTTAGATACCTCTTAGTTAATGCAACGATATTTTATTGCGAGTTCGTTTCGTACGTGATTCCTATCGAACATCCTAGCTCCTGCCATAAATACTTCACGCATACATATATGTATATGTTACTTATATACCTAAGTCCTTACGACACGTTTCATATAAATGCTCATTATCTGAACAGAATCTGAATATATTTTTTGGGGTTAACAGCTTTTAGAAATGGATTCGGTTGTGAGAAAATTATTATGTATTGCGGTCGTATAAATTGTTAGAGCTGAGCTGATGCTTAAATAGATTTATTTAGAATATTTATAGTAAAAAAAATTACTGCAGTGATGGTATAAATACTGTTTCTAGTTCTACAATGTAGTACGTTCAGTTCCTAAATGGGACAATTTTTTTTTTTGCAAGCTGGCTACGGTACGTCACACCCCGCTAATCCATCCGAGGCGACAGGAGAAGCGGTACACGACCTCATAGACACGCCCTACCATATATCTCTCAACGCCGTGCGGATGGGTTAATGGAATGCTGTATTTCTCTTCAGTGGCCCACTCGGTGGTTTACCTTCGCGGATATCCACTCGAGTCGACGCCCAGATAGCTCGACCAATAAGTCTCGCCATCCAGGCGTCGTGCTCACGCGTTGGCTTCGCTCCAATGGCGACCAGACTAGTCTCCGATCCGGTCACCCGCCACGTAGGACAATACTATGTTGTGATCCATAAGGAATTTTCGTAAATCTAGGTGAAATTTGTGTCCATTAAATTCAATATTTGTCAAAGCCCCCCTTTTTTTGGGTTGGGCTATGGAGTGGTCACGCTCCGCCAAATCGTTCCAGGGTAACGGAGGAGGCAGCGCACGACCCCATAGACCCACCCTGCAAGCACCTCTCTTCGTCGTGCGAGTGGGCCACGGGTACCCGATCTTTGTCTTCGGTGGCCTTGTAAAAGCCCCTTACAATATCAGGATTATTTTCTTAGTGCTGAGTGTTATGTTCATAAAAAATATATCATTTTATATTATACTAGCGGACCCGACACACTTCGTTCCGCCTAACAATTAATGAATGAGATGAGCAGATTTCGATTAATTCAGAATTATTAAGTTATTTTTGATGTGAAACATCTATAGGCGAAGGGTAAACCTGATTGTGGGCGTGTGTGGCGTGTTTATTGTAATACTGTTATTTATGTTACTCATATTTGTCCTGCTAATGTTTAGTACAATCAGAAATAAATAATTAAATTAAATTAATATTGAAATAAATTATTATTGTTGTTTTAAAATAATGTTATTATTTATTAATTGTCTTAATTAATTTAGATTTATGTTATCTTAATGATTTCATTTATATTAATATTAATTTATTAATTTGTTATGTCTAATACTTTTGTAATAAACTTCAGTAATTATCGACCAATTGTCACAGTAATATCATCAGAGGCAACATCGAATATAACTATTACAGAAGTTATTGATGAGAATAACTGAGTTGTCGCGATTTTAAAGGAGTTTTTACATTAAAAATGTTTATATATAAAGAAAATAAATGTTTATTAAATAAACCGTTATCATTTTCTAGAGAAAATTCGTAATATTGTATTTTTTCATCATGCGATATTTAGTTTCTGTCATAATCTGTAGGTAGGTACTTTTATACCTATACTTGTGCACTTATAGTGTATACAGTGTTATAATATATAATAATATTATTATTATTTATATTATCTATTATTTCATGTTTATTTTTATTTCATAATAATAATAATAATATTTATTATATTTTTATTTATATTAATATTAATTTTGATGTTTCACATCTGCCAGCTGTCACATGGCAGTTGTTTTTTTTGTTGATCACTATCATATTTTAATATCCTATATCCTATTTCCGACGACAACAAACTCAAAAACATAAAAATCATAAAAATTGGTCCAGCCGTTCTCGAGTTATAAGTGTTGTAACTAATACAACTTTCTTTTATATATATATATATATAAATATATATATATATATAGATTGTGTATTATACACATTGGAAATGAAACTATTATTACCCGTATTACCAACCATATTAACCCCATTTTTACAATGTTCCAATGTATAAAAATGGGTCTCATATTTGAAATAAAACTTATTTTACGGATTCTATCGTGTTTGTATTTGATTTATTGAGAGATATTTCGAAGACTGGAGTTCTCCCGTGACCATGAACGCTGTAGTGTTCGAAACGTTGGGTAAATAATAATCAAATACAAAAGTGGTAGAATCCATAAAAATAGTTTTTCAAATATGAAATCCATGTCAATACTTTGCACAATTGCAAAAAGAAATGTTTTTATTTTCGTTTCTTGTTAGTAAATTTTCTAATTTTACAATAATTACGTAAGCTTTTATGAAAATCATAACATTCATTAGCATATGCTTACAAATGGCTACATTTATTTTAATCAATATATAAATAGACAATAGATAAAGTAAACAAATTATTACCAATTGCGTGTTAAATTATAAGGTTATCTGTTATAATGAAATCATTCATTTTAATATACGTCGCAACATTCATTATACATACATACATACATATCATCACGCCATATCCCTTGCAGGGTAGGCAGAGAGAACAGAGTGCCAGAGAACTCTATCTCTGCATACTTCACTCGCTTCCTCAACATTCATAATTCTCTTCATACACGCTCGCCGGTTTTGGAGACTCTTGACTCCACCTTCCTTCAGTACCTGACCGATCTGGTCTAGGTAGGTTAGTCTCGGTCTCCCTCGGTACCTACATCCTTCCACTTTCGCATTGTATATCTTCTTAACCAGACGTTCGTTCGGCATTCTTTCCACATGTCCGAACCATCGGAGCATTCTCTTTCGTATCTTTACACCAATACTCTCTTTCATACCTACTCGCTCTCTTACGTCGTCGTTATGAATGCGGTCGGTCAGCCTAACTCCACAGATTTTCCGAAGAGATCACATTTCGACCGCATTAATTTTACTTTCATACTCTTTTCTGCATACCCAACTCTCGCTTCCATACAACATTCATTATACTGAATATATATGTATACTAAATATATACTAAACACAAATGTATACTAAACACAAACGTATACTAAATATATATATTACGGGTCAAACAAGTTGGCATAGAGTTTTATTATGAATTTTTCTTCTCTAATTTTACATATATTATTCCGTGCAGTGACGCAGTAAGAATACAATTCACCACCTCTTATCTTACCCGTGGGTGATCGTAAGAGACGACTAAGAGATATAAAACGCATATAACATCTATGCGAGAGAAGGAAAACTCGAAACAAAACCCCATACCAACGCGTCTGACCAGTGCGTTATAGTAGGTTAATTTCCCTCCCATTATGGAGGAGGCTCGAGTCCAACAGTGGGACATATATAAGCTGAGATGATGCATTTTACATATATGCCTTCCTTTAGTCATCTATTACGATCGCCCACGGATTTCTTACACGTTCGCCCGTTCGATGAGATTCTTCAGTAGCGGGCAACAATCTTCAAAATCTTTTTCCTCCAAATTTATTGTCAAATCAAATCAAATCATTTATTTTGCATAAGCCCCATAGGGGCACTTACATATTGTCAATTTTACATTGTGTTTTAAATTAAATTTAATTAATCTACCACCGGATCGGAAAGCAGCCACATACTGAGAAGATCCGGCAAGAAACTCAGTGGGCTCGTCATTTTTTTTTTATTATATTTTTTCACAAAAGAGTTTGTTTACATGGTTAATTTATGTTAGCTCCAGTGATATGCCCTTCGAGTAAAGATTCATTTTTTAAAATTTAAATTGTAAGTTAAATATTCATAATTTGATGATATTATGATGAATAACCCTATGATGATTTATACTATCAGTAATGGAGTGTCATTATCACACCTGATAGTGATCAGGTTATATAATTTTAAGCATCATTCTCCTTCCTACTCTTATACCAATTACTTGGAGTCGATACAATATGTACTCTTCTTTCATAGTACATACTGTAAAAGTTATTGGCAATAGTTTTATGACCGGCCACCTGCCAGACGTCAACCCTCCTTGGGAATGTAATTATTGACCAAACGGCATCAGATGGAGTTGGCCCAGCTCGTTATAAGGCTCTTAGTCATCTTTTACGAAATCCACGAGTAAAGTAAGGATTTGTAGTATTCGCAGCCGCTACCACACAGCTACAGTGATATAATTTTAAGCATAGTAACTATATGCCATCACTTACTTACACGTGGGGTTATTAATAATCGTCTTTAGAATCAATTGGATAATGGATAGCAAAACTTTTAATAAAAATTACAACAAGAAATTTCTTGGTTAAACTGCCTAACAAGAAAAGCGATTATAATATTAACCATCGGGAAAGCCTTTATTTAACGTTGAAATTCAATAGGTTTTTATATGAATAACCATGGCTTTACTGAATGTAATAATTCTCATGTGGTTAAATTTAAAAACAGTAGCTGTTTGTATTACGTAACACAATCAACGTAGCTCGAGCCTTGCAATAAGAGTACGTGCCTCGAGGGTAAAGCCACGAAAAGGCGCATACGTCTAAATATTTTTTTTTATTTTCAACCACCACTTTGCCGAAGCGAAGCTATGGAGCTTCGCTTGCCTTATTAGCGGTTATGTTTCTGTATGAATTTATATCCCATTATTCTTTACACTTCCGAACCGATTAAATAATAATAAAATTAAGTAATTGTAGTGCAAGTTATGATTCAAAACATCAGTTGTATGCCGGTGAAAGACCCGTAATTTGTTCAGCCATTACAAAGAATATCCGGAACAAACCAAAAAAACGTTTTTTACTCAAATATAAGTAACACATCATCATCATCATCATTTCAGCCTATCGCCGTCCACCGCGAGTGCGGTCCTATACCGCCTGCATCCAACCACGCCCAGCAACTTTCACTAGGTCGTCTGTCCACCTAGTGGGGGGGCGTCCTACACTGCGTCGTCCGGTACGTGGTCGCCACTCGAGAACCTTTCTTACCCAATAGTTGTCGGTTCGTAGAGCGATGTGGCCTGCTCATTGCCACTTCAGCATGCTAATTCTTCGTGCTATGCCGGTTACACGCGTTCTTCTGTGGATTTTTGTATTTCGAATTCTATCTCGTAGAGAAATCCCGAGCATAGCCATAGTAACATATATAACTAGTATACATTCGGCAACAAAATTTTATCTTGTAAAACTACAGTTTTACAAGATAAATTTCAGTAAAATTATCCTTATGATGATGAATATATGATACCGGTCGTATGACCGGTATCATATATTTATGGAATGAAATCAATTGTCTACTTTAATTTTATCATTAGTTATCATCATAAAAGAGCGGAATCTCAAAATTAAAACCTATACCAATCCGTTTGACTGGGTTTTTTGTATTCTAGTTTCCATCATCTGTTCTTCAGATGATGTAATGACTCCAGCAATAGAATGTATACAGGCTGAGACAACGAATAAACTCTTTTAATATTATATATAGACACTTTAATTGTATTAATTTATATAGATAGGAAACTAAACACATAAAAGGAGCAGAGAAATATTGCAATCATGCCAAGGGATATAATGAATCTCAGTGCAAAACTAACTGTAAAATTTATAAAATCCCGATTACAAGCAAAAAATGATTGTCACAAGTGGGACTCGAACCCACATCTATTGGAAATCCATTTCAATCGTGCTGCAGCTTATACTACCGTGAACTATTGTAGGACATTCTATTCTCGTATTATATTTTCGTCTTTAAGGAGACGTGTGCCATCTATCTGACATTGTTTACACATTGTACAGGCTCAATACTCAAACTTTGCAGTTAGAATCGTATTAAACGATGACACAAACCATGACAATCATTTTTCGCACGTAATCGGG
Organism: Lymantria monacha; assembly: GCA_905163515.2. Lineage (NCBI taxonomy): Eukaryota > Metazoa > Arthropoda > Insecta > Lepidoptera > Erebidae > Lymantria > Lymantria monacha. The sequence goes on along the minus strand of LR991091.1, from coordinate 30,084,911 downwards.
TTTTTATAAATAATAAAGCATATTAAATGCTAAATTTCAGTAATTTGAATAACTGTAAAATGAAGGATGTAGATACCGGGGCAGACCGAGACTAACCTACCTAGACCAGATTGGTCACGTACTGAAGGAAGGTGGAGTCAAGAGTCTTCGAAACCGGCGAGCGTGTATAAAGAGAATTATGAATGTTGAGGAAGCGAGTTAAGTATGCATGGATAGAGTTTTCTGGCACTCTGTTTTCTTTGCCTACCCTGCAAGAGATATGGCGTAATGATATGTATGTATGTAAAATGATATTAGTTACACTACATACGTAGTATACTCGTAAAAGGAAAGTGAATAAAATAAACCCTTTTCCAAAATTACATTTAAATTGTCAAGTAAATAGTATAAAATTAAAACACCCTTAGCCCTTATTCGGTGGACGAAAAAGGTACATTAAAGTACTAATTGGCCTTCGCACACTAGAACATTAATTAATTAAACACGACATATCTTCTCACTCAGAGATTGTTTTGAGACTAATTTTAGTTTAATTTGCAGTATATGTTAACTTGTTGCTGACTGCTTAGATGGCTCAGAGGTGTAAGTACCGACTTCCCGTGTTGAGTGTCAAAGATCCGATGCTCACGTAAAACAAAATTTTGTGTAAATCCGGGTAAAGTTGTTACAGACATCTGCGGTCTACAACTAAGTCACACAAAAAAAAAGAAAAAAAAAGGCGTAATAGTTAAAATACCGACTTTCCGTGCCAGTGCTGTGGATTCGATACCCACGCAGGACAATACTTTATGCAATCTTCAAAGTGTTGTTCTGAGTCTCGGTGTAATTTGTGTACGTTAATTGCATGTTTGTAAAGTCCCCTGTAATACAAGGATTATTTGCTTAGTGCAGGGTAGTGTTTTATATTAAAAAAAAAAAATAAAAAAAAAATACATTCTGAGTCTGGATGTAATTTGTGTCCGACAAGATCCCCTGCAATACTACGACTAATACCGTAGAGGCTGTTTTCTTAAAAGAATTTACGAGAGTATGATACGGGTATGTTGAAATTACTTCATGAAGTTAAATGTATTTAAACAAGATTAACTTAAATTGCATTGCAGTTGGCTATACGTCTTTTCTCATAAGATACGCAAGCGTTTGGCTTCAATCCCATCTGATAATAAGGAGTGATACAATCTTGGGTAATAAAGCACGTTAGTTTAATAAAAGATTTTGTTTTGTTTTTTCATGTTTGATAGTTATGTTAAATGTTTTACTATTCTACGCATGGTAAAATACTTTTAAGATAATTTGTAAATCATCATCATCATCACATCTCATAAATGTCCCATTGTTGGGCTCGGGCCTCGTCCGTAATGGGAGGGAAATTAACCTACTATACCGCGTGGTCAGACGTGTTGGTATAGGGTTGGTTTCGTTTTATATCCCTTATTTGTCTTGTACGTACACCCACGGGTAAGATAGGGAGTGGTGAATTGTATTCTTACTCGTTTACCACACGTGGGACGTACATGTATGAACTAAGATGATAATGATTCCTAAATTATCTTTTCTTTTAAACTCGTACCTTCACCACTATGTCAATGTTCTACAAATAACCGCGAGTATGAACAATCAGCACATCACATTCTCTGGGAGTGCGATCTCTGGCGTAACGAGCGCGACCTTATGTTAGACAGTTTACAAGTCACATCTGGAGTAGTATACTATACGGATCTTGTAGCAACTCGAGAAAATTTCCGTGCGTTTAGGCGTTTCTGCCATACCTACTACTGCAACCAATCTTAAGGCTCACATATAGGCCCCGTTAAGTTATCCCGTATCCGTCGTGCCGTACTGCTGCGCTTATCGTAGCTGTACAACCCTTTACTTATTGGCTGACTAGCCAATATTGCTTTCTGTCTTCCGTTTTGCCTGGGAGGGAAGTGGAATCACTCTTTTCCAACTCCTCCTCTTTAACTTTTCTAATTAAATTTGTTGCGGGTTCCAAGACAATTAAAATCATTTCCCGGGACTGCCTGAGGGTCGAACCTCGGTGTCATTTATAGTGACCATTGTGGATCCTGGCTTACAGGAGTTACAATGGTGGGAATGTGTGGTGGGATTAGTCCCAATAAAAAAAATAAAAAAAAAATATCTTTTTGGGAAGTAAAGGATTTGGATAATATATTCTTACTCAAGCAACACATATAACGTTATGTGAAATTAAATATTAGCATCTGAAAAATATGAGTGTTTCTTTTAATATTCAAAAGAAAGGTAGAGCAATGAAAATGACGAGTAACAAAACCAGCGGTCCGCAGCGCTCCCTGGGTGTCATAATATGATCTGATTAATCCGTGAGAAAGGGCAATGGATTACGTGCATGTCCGCGTGAAATTTGTTTATTTCGTCTCCTTGCATTTTACAGGTAAAAAGAAATACATAAAGATGAGGAGACGCTTTGTGGTTGACGGTTTAGAAATATAATATTTCACTCTTTTTCTGTAGAGTCATAAAAACTGGCTGAGTGACCACAAGAAAATTAGTAGTAGCACAGTCCTAGGAACCTTAAAACATCAACAGTAAATGCCTGCTACTCTATCAAGCGTGTTCCTTTTGGTATTATCAGATATATGGATAGGTCTATGTCACTAGTGGACGTTGATGGTCTAAAGGGTGGATGAAGAAAGCACATCATACTTCGCCATAAAGTGCGGTTCAGTGCCACTCGCATCCAATGATTCTCAGCAACTCTTACCAAGTCGTTCTTCTGCCTTGTAAAGATATACTGCGTCGTCTATTACCATTCGAGAACCTTTCTTCATCAGCGATTACTTTTTCGTCTCATTTTCATCGACATGTGATCACTTCATTACCACTTCAGCCTGTTAATTCTAGGTGCTTCTACGAAATACCGTATTTCGGCTTTTATCTCGCAGAGAATAGTACTCTGAGTGACAAGGAGCCCGTACTATGATATTAAAAATCAGGACTGCAAAGATGATCTCCGGTGCCAAATGATAAGGGTTCGATTCGAATCACATTTAGAACATTTTTTTTTGCGATTCAAAAATCACTGTCCTGAGTTTGAATATTATTTGTGTGTTAAATGTTTTAAAGTCCCCCGTAACATAGGATACTTTAAAAACATTCGGCTAAGTGCGAGTTGTACTCGCGCACGAAGGGTTCCGTAAAACTAAAAAATTCACGTTTGTTGTATGGGAGCCCCCTTAAATATTTTTTAAAATTTTTAGTATTTGTTATTATAGCAGCAATAAAAATACATCATTTGTGAAAATTTCAATACCGTTCTTGAGATACAGCCTGGTGACAGACGGACGGACGGATGGACAGCAAAGTCTCAGTAATAGGGTCCCGTTTTTATCCTTTAGGTACGGAACCCTAAAAAAACATTCTTTATTTTTATTTTCAAACACTTAAAAAAATATATTTTTATTTTCGAACAATCACGTTTTACGTAATTCAGTATAACAATAATCCTTCGAACCTTTGTTCTTCGTAATAAGGTTAGATAGTAGTCTAATCAGTTTGATACCAACTGAGGTCATTGATCCTTTTTTTCTATAGATTCTGGACTGGTTACACTGCGCCTCCATCATCCGGGATAACGGCAAGTTAATGTTATGGCACCATAATCTACTGTATTATGTCGAATATGCCATTTGGGTTGACAAATATCGATTCTTAGACATCGCTAGTCCTCTCCGTGGGTTACTCCACAACCACTTCATGTCGACGCCCCGACAAAGTACTAAGGTATCGTTCTCTTGCAATCCGTCTCTCTGCAAGTGACAAACTAATCTATAGTCCGTCCACTTGTGACATTGTACTTGTAGTTTTAATGCTACCCTTTCCACCGTACTATCCCTGCAGCTTTTACACTATCAGACGTCTTAATCCTTCGTCACTAACCTACCTAGAAATCGTGACTATTATATCACTAAACTCACATGGAAAAGCATCTATTCAATAGTGGACATCAATAAGCCACAGATAACGATAGTTTGGTGGTATTCAAATAAAAAATACCATCATAAAATAATACATAAACGAACTACAATATTAAGTATATAAGCGAAGACGCGATCAACGCGTTATTTTCTTTATCGTTACAGGAATTCATAATCACCTCAAAAAGGATGTCAAGCGTGAACGTGCTTAAGTAAATTGTCGTGAGCTTGCCACGTTGTTGTTCAATATATTTTATATAACTAGTAAAGAGCCTTTTCTGTGTGGTGACGGAGTAAGAATACTATTCACCACCCCATATCTTACCCGTGAGTGATCGTAAGAGACGACTAAGGGATATAAAACGCATATAACATCTATGCGAGAGAAGGAAAATTCGAAACAAAACCCTATACCAACACGTCTGACCAGCGCAGTATAGTAGGTTAATTTCTCTCCCATTAAAGAGGAGGCCCGAGCCCAACAGTGGGACATTTATGGGCTGTGATGATGATGTTGATGAAAGAGCCTTACATCTTACCAATATTGGGAACTATTCAAAACTGCACAGATAGCGTAGCGGTTAAAGTGACGTGGTCTCTAAATGTCGGCCTCATAAAAAGGGTCAAAGTCGTTCAGCGAGCTATGGAGAGGGCTATACCTACTCGGTATTTTTCTACGTGATAAGATCTGGAATACGGAAATCCGTAGAAGAACGGGTGTAAACGACAAAGCCCGAAGAATTAGCACGTTGAAATGGCAATGGGCAGGCCACACCCCTCGATGAACCGACAACCGTTGGGGAAAAAAGGTTCTAGAGTGGCGACCACGGACAGCGTAGCTTACGACGACCCCCCACTAGGTGGACTGACGACATCATGAAGGTTGCAGGAAACCGTTGGATGCAGGTGATACAGGACCGTTATGAATGGCCTTCTCGTGGGGATGTCTATATACAACAGTGGACATTTACGGGCTGATGGATGAATGAAGTGACCTTAAGCAATAACAAAAATTATAAATTCAAAACTAAAAACTGAAACTTATAACAAAAACTGCAAGCGAAAATTCGCCGGTCAAGGGTTAATTATGGTATTATACTCCCATAGTGGTAAGAGTATGTCCATCAGACGTTGCTGATAGATGTGTGAAATTCAATTTCAAATTCTTTATTTGCTTAAAATAGGGTGTACATTGGTCTTACAAGCATTTCGAAAATAAATTCAATTTTATCGCCTATTTGACCATTATATAATAGCATGCAAATATATAATATAATAATTCTTATGAACTATGCCTCATTCCATACTACTTACTCTTTATACTCTAAATATTGCTCGACTGATTAGAAGGCTTTTTCTAAAAGCCATATTTTTAATTTTCTCTTAAATACATTTATTGCCAGTACATTCATGTTTTCGGGGATATTGTTATAGATATTTTTACACATGACATAACACTTTTCAATTTTGAAATATTATTACTTCAACGCTAGCAATGTATTCACTACTATTATAACTATTAATGAAACATTTATCGTCACTCCTTGTTATCGTCAAACCATTTTGCTAGTGGAAGTCGTATAAATCGTTTGAAGATTCACCAAGAGAATCTGTAGCGTTTTTCTGAGAAACGTATGTTACAGCGATCGCAATCCCTCTTGCGATGGGTGGCATTTTTTTTTTTGGTATTTGCCCTTCAAAGACTATGCAATATATATCATTCTATCATGGAGATCAAGCAAAGGCTGAATAATGATGAAGATTCTAATAATATAACAAAATTGTGATTTCAATTTTAGTTTAACGTAATTGCTTACACAAGCACCGTAGTGCTTACACATGTAAAACTATTTGAACCCCCAGCAAAAAAGAGGGGGGTTATAATTTTAACGTTTCTTTGTGTCAATGTATCTCTGTGCTTGACTGTGGCATCATAGCTACTAAACGAATGAACCGATTATGAAGCGGTTTATGTTTCGTTTAAAAGCTGATGTGATTGATATGGTTCTCAACTACAACTTATAAATACTCGTTCAGGTATTTCAAAGTTCTTTTTATTAGCTAACATTGGGATATTAGATTTATAATGGATATTCACTTTACTTTGAAACATTTATGTGACTTAACATACTGGATTCTGGTTCCTATTAATTAATCTATCAAGCTTCGGCCAATTGAATTTATTTGTCTTAATTAGTTCTGCTTAATAGAGATTTATTTTTATTTCAGGGGTTATTTAAATCCCGTGTTTCAATCTGGTGAAAGCTGAAAAGATTGGTTATTTCTTTAAATTAGTAAATTTCTACATCATAATTATCATAAATTAAATATTTAATAATAACTAATGGTAAAAAATATAAAATTTTATACAGGGTGGAAGTGGACCGCTCCCGAAAACAAAGACAGGTGACCCTACTAGTCCTACTTATAATGATAGGCTAGAAAAAAAATTGATCAGGATGAAAAAAAAAATTTTTGTTCACAAATATTTTTTAAGTTTTTTTCACATTCCATCGTATTAGGACAGTGTCGTGTAACGATAACTCATAAAAAATACGTAACTATACTCAGATGAGAAAAGACGCAATCTATTCAAAACTCACGATCATATGTTCAAGAGTTCAACGACCCCGCGTAGTGAAAAAAAAATATTTTTTTCATCCGAATCGATATTTTTTCTATCCTACCATTACAAGTAGGACTAGTAGGGTTACCTGTCTTTGTTTTCGGGAGCGGTCCCCTTACACCCTGTATACAGAATCATTTTCTTTTTGTATTGGCAATGAATTAGCATTGAAAATGTAGGTCGACATTTAATAACTGATATTGTAGTGCATAAATATACATCTCTGTAATAACGATGATTTATTGGACGTAAGATATCTTAGTCCTCCCGTGACCATAAACAATGTAAATGTTCAAAACGTCGGACAATTAAAAGTCAAATACAAACGCGATAGAATCCGTAAATCTTGTTTTATTTCAAATGATTATTTAAATTGTTTAATTTTGTTATGGACTTTATTGCCTATTCGTCTCCTGATCATGAACGTTAAAATTGTACGAAACATTTGGTAAATAAAAATAAAGTACAAACGCGATAAATAGCATAGAAATATTTTTTTCATCATTTATCATCAGCTCAGATACGTCCCAATGCTGGGCTTGTGCCTCCTCCACAGTGGGAAGGAACTTAAACTACGATACCGCGCTGATCAGGCGTGTTGGTAAAGGGTTTTGTTTCGAGTTTTGCTTCTCTTGCATAGATGTTATATCCATTTTGTATCCATTAGTCATATCTTAAGATAGATTTAGATAAGTTGTATAGTAGCGGCTACGAATAATACCAACCTTAACTTTGCTCGTGGATGTCGTAAAAGACGACTAAGAGCCTTATAACGACCTGGGCCAATTCCATCTGATGCTGTTGGGTCACCAATTACATTCCCAAGGAGAGTTGACGTCTGGCAGGCGGCCAGTCATAAAACTATTGCCAATAACTTTTACAATATGTACTATGAAACAAGAGTACATATTGTATCGACCTCAAGTAACTGGGATAATAGTAGGAGAATGATGATAGTCATATCTCAAGATCACCCACGGGCAAGATTGGTGGTGAATTGTATTCTTACTCCGTCACCACATGGAAAAGAAAATTATGTTTTTTCATATAAATTTTTGTTATTACTTTAACAGTCAGTTTCCGTGTGATGACGGAGTAAGAATACAATTCACCACCCCCTATCTTACTCGTGGGTGATCGTACGAGACGACTAAGGGATATAAAACGCATATAACATACATGCGAGAGAAGGAAAACTCGATACAAAACCCTATACCAACCCTAGGGTGTCCCAGCCTATAAGGGCGATTTTTTTTTGATTTTGAATACGCATACCCTTTATATTTTTTCTAATTGACTCTAATAACTAAAATATAAAATATTATCGAAATCGGATAACGATGACCTGTGCCGACTTGCCAAAATTTTTTAGAAAAAAATTGTATGGAGATTGTAGGGGAAAATTTTAGAACTACTTTTTTAATATTAAATTAAACAACTATTTCACATGTATTAAATATTTTTTAATAAAAGAAGATTATTTATTATTAAAAGAACATTAATTATTATATTTTCTTTTAAAGTTTTCTTTTTACAGTCAGGGTATATGAGTCTCCTGAACGCAACGCAGTAAAAATTGCTGCCACGGTGATTTTTCCATGGAAATCTTGCATCAATTTAACTGCTCTCTCTGCTGTATCATTAACGGCTCTTAATGTTCTATCACAATATCTGTTCCGTAACTTGCAGAAAAGAAGCATTACTAGGCCATGAAAAAGGACGATCGTTGAGAAAACTGTCATCAATTTTACAACGATGAAACAAGGTCTTGCTTTTATTAGAAATAAAGTCGTTGATGTCTGTCTCGTAAAGTAAACCACACAGGTCTTCTTTGGAAGGAATGTAGCGTTTACTGTAAACTGATGGATTTTCTTTAAATAGACTTTTAAGTATCTTTATTTTTGTTTCTTGGTGTACATCATCGTCAAATAGAGATAAAACAGCTAGTTCATCAACCAAATACCATAAATACTGACAGAACTTCTGTAAAGCTGCTTTGGAGATCGTTTTATCGACTGTTTCATAAGCTTTCATAGTTTTTAAAAAACACAAATCTTGGTAAGGTGCTTTCACTGCTAAAATACATTGTATCCAAGGCATACATAGCATGTAACGATGAACATGCAGACATCTAACAGTGCCACTTTGTCTTTGTTAGTAATTTTAAATTGAGAACTAAGTAATGATATTTTTAATGAATAAATTGCTCTCGCCATCCATAATGCCTGGTGCATGGCACCTGGTGGCCGAATCTTATATTTCCTTTCTGTATCTCCGCCAAGAAATGTGATAGATAGTTCTATTAATTCTCTATAACCATCCCTAATAATTCCCTTCGTCAATTCAGTCCGGTAAAACTATTTGTCATTTTCTAAAACATTCAGGTGTGATAACTTTTCTGCAGGACTTTGTATTTTCGTGGGATCAATGTTCTGCCAGTTGTCTCGGAATTTTTTGAATAATGGAATATCAGGATTGTTAGTCACATGGCTAATTTTAGCTTCAAATACTTCTTTCAATACTAATTCATAGATGTGATGACGGCAAGCAAAAATAAGCACATCCCTATTAAATTTTAGTTCCAGAAGCGCGCAAGCACCATTAATACGACCAGTATTTGAAGCAGTGGTGCCACAACAAAGAATTTTCATCTTATCTTCGAGATTCCAGTCTGTAACCGCATTCCAAACTGCTTGTGCTTGTTCACTTCCAGTGGAGTTGTCCAACTTTGGCACCGCAATCAGTTGTTCTTTATCGCCATATGAAATGACTATCGGAAGGCGTTCTTCTTTACATTTTATTTACTTATTTTTTACCATCCCAATGAACAGTTACAGTATCTGGTAGGTGGTTTTGGAAATCGATTTTAATAGCTTCTGCCCGCTCTTTTCGTTTTTCTGTACGAATTCTTTGAATGGTCAACTTACTTATAGGATAATCGTCAGTATTGAGTCCTAGTGTCTCGATAGTAGCTTCGATAATATACACACAATTTCTCATACTTAACTGACACCTGTCCAAACCTGCTACTAATTTTGGCGTTATAAAATTTTTGCTCGTTGGCGTTTTGTTAATATCGGACAATGCAATCTCGGTTGGGGTGGACAAATCGTCTTGCAAATTCATTACTTCGATCAATTCAGAATCAGAAGATGATTTTTCTTGATAAGATGAAGTCGATGCAGTAAGGGATGCATGGTAACTTGATTTACGTTTTTGTTCCTGGATATTTCTAAGGCGCGATTTTTCCTCTTTATCGGTCAACATTTTATCCACTCCAGCCAAGTGACCAAGTCTGCCTGGCTCTCTCTGCCGCACCAAGAATATTCTATCTTCATTTATTTTTATTAATTGAAGGGCATCGGCATGTGCAATGTCGAACAAATTGTCCAAGCTTGTAATGAACTCTTGGCGACGCTGTTCGAATAGGTGTTGTGTTTTGTTCGCATTTTTTTGTAAATTTCTCCAGACTTGGTATAAGGCAACTAATTTCTTAACACATTTAGGTAAAGCTTTAGTCGATATACGGGCCTTTTCTCAGTAAATAATACACTCTCTTATAGTCAGATTCGCGCTTTCATTAACACTTAAATTCACTTTACGAATATTATAAAACAGAACCGCCAATACTTGGCCATTAGAGGGTAATTTTGAACCGGTAATTTGATGTTTTACATCGCCTATTAAGAATATGTCTATTTTAGAACTGTGTAATTCCACTGACATCTTGACTAAACGAAAATAATGCGTTCACTAAGAAAACAAACAAGTAATGACTGAACACCGATACGATATATACGACGCGCGACGCGCCGAAGTACACAACTACTACAACAAGTACTGACATGTAGGTATCTATCAATGCAAGTCGGCACGAGTTGCTGTGGTCCTAGGTACATGAAAATTTATTTATACGTGTTTTAACACGATTGAAAAATAATTAGAGGGTATGCATTCCAAAAAAAAAACAACTTTTATTTTTTTGGGACACCCTAACCAACACGTCTGACCAGCATGATATAGTAGGTCAATTGCCCTCCTATTATGGAGGAGCCCAATAGTGGGACGTGTATAAGCTGAGATAATGAAGATGACTTTAACAGTCAATTATTTCAATCTTAGCTTGTGGAAGGCAATCTTCAAACTTTACTAACTAAATTAATATCGAAAACTTTATTTGTAAGGTATTTCCTATAAACTAACAATTTAATAACATTGTTATACGAGATGTTATCTTGTTTGCGTTTGTAAATTTATGTAAACTATTCTACATATATACGATATAGTTGGCTGATTATATTCAGTGATTACGTAAGTGTAGGACAAACCCCTAATAGGTGGACTGAAGATATTTCAAACGCCAGGAAGCCGTTGGATCCTTTGCATATATCGTTTGCCCAGAAGAATAGTGTCACAATTCAAAATAGCAAAATTTTTCAGGAGGGTCAAAATAAGTATTTCCTTTTTTTCAGCTCGGTTCAGCAGCGATTCTAAATGCACGAACGTCAGCATAATATCCTTAAGAATGACGATCAAGAGTTGATAGGGTGAACTTATAATATCCCCTCCCCCTCCCCTCCACCATCAAAAATTGAAATATAATGAAATTTGTAATTTTTAAAGTTGTGACACTATTCTTCTGGGCAAGCGATATGATATTTGCATATCATATTCTTTAGTCGTCTTTAGCAACATCTATGGGCAAAAAAGTAAGTGATTTGATAAATTCATACTAATACTGGTAGGGCCAACTGTTGATTGTTTTCTGTCTACAGTCAGGGGGAGGTCCGTCCGGGATAATACCACACTCTCGTAGAAAATAAACGTCTGAATAGTGGTAATGTGCCTGTTGAGCTTCGTTCGGTGAGCGAGAGAGCCGGTAGCTCTAATTTCTAAGTGAGTTTTCATTAATAGGTAGCGGCCTAGCTGTACCCTTGGTATTACAAAGGTACATGGACTGCAGTAACACTTACGATCAGGTATACTGCTTACTCATCTGCCACGATAAGCAGAAAAAAGCAAATAATCTAATGAAATTAAAAATAACACATATATCAATACAATACAATCATATAATTTGTACAACCATCATCAATTAATCACACTGCATACAACAGAAACACTTCACTATTATAAAAAAATAATTTTACATAAGTATTTTCTTGTACCGGGGTAGGTACCGGGGGAGACCGAGACCTACCTAGACCAGATTAGTCACGTACTGAAGGAAGGTGGAGTCAAGGGTCTCCAAAACCGGCGATCGTGTATGAAGAGAATTATGAATTCAAATTACATTACATTAGCATTTAATATGCTTAATTATTTATAAAAACCCGATTACGAAGCGAAAAATGATGTCACAAGCGGGATTCGAACCCGCACCTATTGGGAGTCCGGCCCAATCGTGTTATACTACACCACTGTGAACTATTGTTATTATAAATAATTGAGCATATTAAATGCTAAATTTCAGTAATTTGAATAACAAGGTTGTGTCATCGTTTAATACAATTCTAACTGCAAAGTATTAAGCCTACAATGTGTAAACATTGTCAGGTAGATGGCGCACGTCACCTTAAAGACGTAAATATGATACGAAGCGAGATTTGAACGTCCTACAATAGTTCACGGTGGTGTAGTGTAGCACGATTGGGCCGGACTCCCAATAGGTGCGGGTTCGAATCCCGCTTGTGACGTCATTTTTCGCTTCGTAATCGGGTTTTTATAGAGAATTTTGAATGTTGAGGAAGCGAGTGAAGTATGCAAGGATAGAGTTCTCTGGCACTCTGTTCCCTCTGCCTACCCTGCAAGGGATATGGCGTGATGATATGTATGTATGTATGTTTTCTTGAAAACACAAGATAATCTATGTCTATAAAAGAGGATGTTTGTATATATATATATATATATATATATATATATATATATATATATATATATATATATATAAAGTGAGAGAAAGTTTATATGCTATCCATTAATGTAAATCGCCACCAGGCGGCGCTGCGATATATCGACTTCTACAATTAATCCAATGTGCTGGCTTTGCTAGTAAATCACAATCTTGTTTATTGTAAAAATAGGTAATTTAAATATTACATTAATGGCATTAAGTATAAAACATATTATAAAAAAAGTATATTCTAAAGAATACGGTCTTAAAAAATAACCGGCTGACTATGTGCTAATGTAACTAAAATAGTATAAAATTGGTATTAAAATATTTGCCCTTTGTTTTTGTTTTTTATGCGAAATTTGCTGCTCATGAAAATTGATATGTTTCAAGGAAACAAAACATATAATCTAACGAATAATGAATCCGCTAACCAAATTTGAAACACCCAATTTTCTTTCAGAAAGACTTATGTAAAATAATCGCAAGGTTTCAGTAATCCCTCGGTCGAATACGCTCCTATCCCATAATAGGATATACTCGAGAGGACCCGCAAAGGATATTTTAATTAAATTATATTCATTTCATTTTAATATCCTTATAGAAAAAGGTTGTAATATCTGTTATCACCATTTGATTACTTTTTCAAATGAGGCAGGAATAGGAAAAATGACCTACGGCGCTGTTCGGATTTATCATTCGTGAACAATTTGTGCATTTGTGAGTATTAATACTCACCACCCCCTATCTTACCCATGGGTGATCGTAAGAGACGTCAAAAAGATATAAAATGGATATAACATCTATGCAAGAGAAGGAAAACTCGAAACAAAACCTTATACCAACAGGTCTGACCAGCTGGGCTGCTGGGCTCGGGCCTCCTCCGTAATGGGAGGGAAATTAACCTACTATACCGCGCTGGTCAGACGTGTTGGTATAGGGTTTTATTTCAAGTTTTCCTTCACTCGCATAGATGTTATATGCGTTTTATATCCCTTAGTCGTCTCGTACGATCACCCACGGGTAAGATAGGGATGGTGAATAGTATTCTTACTCCGTCCCCACACGACCAGCGCGGTATAGTAGGTTAATTTATCTCATTACGGAGGAGGCCCGATCTCAACGGTGGGACATATGTGGGCTCTGATGATGATGATGATGTGATGATAAGTATTAATAAAATATATTTTTGGCCGCCAACTTTAAATTAATTATTATTGTTATTTTCATGTCGGACATGTTCGAATACTTATCTAATTATGGTAACATTTCATCCTTGTGAGGAGATAGTATTGTAAAAGAATATAATTCAACATTCTTTACTTTATCGCTGTTGGAAAAGACGATAGTCTTATATGTTTAAATGAACAATTCTTTGTATGTTTCTATATATTCAAAATCACAGAATCAAGAAAAGTTATGAATCTGCTCCAAATCTAAGACAGAACATTTTTTTTATGATTATAAGCTTGATAAAATTAAGAGTTATGCTATGAAAAATGAAATTTCTGTATGATGGCAGCTGTTACTGAAGAAAAGAACGCGTCTCGATAACCCAACCGAACGTCTTCAAGAGGTACGTTGTAGGGCGGGTCTACAGGGTCTTACGCCGCTTTTCTTATCACCCCGGACAGATTAGCGGGGTTTGACGTAACGTAGCATGCCACCAAAAAAATAAGTGGTGGCAGCTACACTACTACCAACCCTTACTTTACTCGCAGATGTCTCAAATGACGACTAAGAGCTTTTTATAGAGCTGGGCCAACTCTATCTGAATCCGTTTAGTCAACAATTATATTCCAACGGAGGATTGGTGTCAGGCGGGCGGCCGATCAAAAAACTATTATCAATAACTTTTGTAATATATATTCAAGCATCTTGCGATGGTCACACGTAATTGGGACAAGAGCAGAAAAATGATAATGATATTATAACGATTGAAATGTAATTTTACATGAAGCATTTTTATTAAGGGCTTCAATAGATGTGGATTATTTTATTCATGATAAGAAACTGTATAATGTGCTGTATGGTAGCTGCTACGAATACTATCAACCCTTACTTTGCTCGTGGATGTCATAAAAGACGATTAAGAGCCTTATAACGACCTGGGCCAACACCATCTGATGCCGTTTGGTCATCAATTACCATCCCAAGGAGGGTTGATGTTTGGCAGGCGGCCGGCCATAAAACTATTGCCAATAACTTTTACAATATGTACTATGAAAAAAGAGTAGGTACATATTGTATCGACCCCAAATTAATTGGGATAAGAGTAGGAGAATGATGAATGATGAAGAAACTATATAAAGGCGGTTTGAATCAGGAAGTATTATACTTTTAATACCTTCAAAGTATTATTTAAATATACAAAAATATATATGCAGCAAACGTTTTATGTGGAGATTTCTTCAACTTTTTAACATCATTATATTATTTTTGGAACGAAGTTCCTTATCGCGCGTTGTGAAAGGGGGCTAGACGGAAAAAATTCTTACGAAAAGTTGTCACGACACTTTTTGCTATAGTAAGCTATTGTAAGCTGTGCGGCGTCGCTCGTCGGTTCTCTTATAGAAAGCAAGCCAGATATTTTCATTTCTATTTTGCATTGAACAGTGTGGTGTCGCGACGATTTTTTTTATAGATTGAGTGATTCAAGAGGAAGGTTTATATGTATAATATATGCATAATGTACTAGAGAAACACTGATAATTTTAGAGGTTTCTAATGTGATGTCGTAAATAAACACATTATTTTGCGCTTACATTGCAAACGCTGGCTGAACCCTACGAAATAGATCAAAATAAAGTACTACAGTATTATACAGCTTAAAAAGGGCTACAAAAAAGTCCGCGATGGTATATATCTATCTCTTAAGGATAACATACTATATCCATTTTAATACTTTAAAAAATGTTCTATTATAAAACGGTAATTGAAAAGCTATTTACACAAATACTGTATTAATCCTTATCATTTTAAATACATTAGTTGGCTTGAGCATTTCATGAAGATATTTTTTTTCATTCAGACCATGCAAATTAAATCAATACCTTAAGAGATATAGCAAAATCAAAATAATGCGCAACGAAATTATTTTCGCCCGTGACCGGGCCGCGTGGCCGGCTCGCGTTCGAGCTCGGGGCCGAAAAGTTTTGGTAGTCTAGTGGAATTGTATATCCTATTATTAATATTATAAACGTGAAAGTTTGTAATAATGTATGGATGTGAACATGTTTGTTGCTCTTTCACGTAAAAACTACTGAATGGATTTTGATGAAATTTATAGTAATATAGCTTGCACATCAGAATAACACATAGGCTATAATTTATAAAGGTATTTTGCAAATTGGCTAAAATATAACGATAAAAATCGCTTAAGGCGAAAAAAAATATATAATTAAAATAGAACTTCGTTCCATCCGGGTGTCCCTTGACACCTCCGGTTTTTTTTTGTTATCGTCTCAGCTCATATATGTCCCACTGTTGGGCTCGGGCATCCTCCGTAATGGGAGGGAAATTGACCTACTATACCGCGCTGGTCAGTGTTCGTATAGGGTTTTGTTTCGAGATATCCTTCTCTCGCATGGATGTTATATGCTTTTTATATCCCTTAGTCATCTCTTACGATCACCCACGGGTACGATAGCGAGTGGTGAATGGTATTCTTACTCCGTCACCGCACGGATAATGCATTTTTTGTTATAATAGTAATAAAAATAACACAGCAAATTTTAACTGTACTTATTACGGTTTAGAAAATACAGTCTACAGACAAATGGTTGGACAGATGGACAGCGGAGGTTTATTAATAAGATTTCGTTAGCAGCCTTTATGTACGGAACCTTAATAAAACTCTGAACGAGGTAAACAGTTTGATTTTACACAGAAAATAACTGACAAGCAAATTGTTTACCTTATAAGTTCGATACAAATTTACGTAACAAAATGAAATTTCCGATAGGAAATGTTCTGCAATATCGATGTAGCAAGCAGTTATGAAATGTAACGCAAGCACTCTTGTTTTTAGTAATTTAATGAATTTCATCTGAATCTTGATGCTACTTGTTTTTTTTTTCATACCAAATTCCAGATAAATAAATCCTTACAAAGATAAAATTCATAAAAAAGCAATTAATAGACAAAAATAGCATCAGAATTGGAATATTATTTGTGAATCGTACGAGGAAATGTCTTTTACTGGGATCGAGCCCACGGCGTTGGAGGTCAGTAGGTACTTACACGTTGTCAATATTGAGCACGAGCCTAATTTATAAATACAAATATTTGGGCTACTGTAATACAGATGAACTAGAATGAACTTTATTATGTAAAAATATGTAGTTATACATCGGTAATTAGAAGAAAAAATACTCAAGTGCCACTTTTTGACATTTGACAGCCGCCATCTTGAATTTTTAAATCGTCATATAGGTAACCTATAACTAGCTGATAATTAAGACACTTCAAACAATAGATACTCATTTTACAAATTATGATCCGTATTTTAGAAATGATGAGGATAGAGATTAAAACTCTCAATTTTAAAATTAAATTATAATCTTATCTATTAATTCAAATAAAATTCGAAAACTTAAATTTGTCTATATTTTAAATATTATTTTGTTTCTTTTGTTAACTTCTTTATATATTGATATGTTATTATATTATATTAATATGTTATTGTATAGTTATATTATTATTATATATTTGATGTTACGTATCGCTGTATTTTCCGTGTGGTGACGGAGTAAGAATACAATTCTCCACCCCTATCTTACCCGTTCGTGATCATAAGAGACGACTAAGGGATATAAAACGCATATAAAATCTATGAAAGAGAAGGAAAACTCGAATTCAAACCCTATACCAACACATCTGACCAGCGTGGTATATATAGTAGGTCATTTTCCCTCCCATTATGGAGGAGGCTCGAGCTTAACAGTGGGACGTCACATCATGATGATCATCATCTCAGCTCATATAGAGCTGAGATGATGATGATCATGATGATGATTGCTGTGTTGATACAAAGACATGATAATGCATTCTCATAAACACTAATCCTTACTAATATTATAAATGCAAAAGTAACTCTGTCTGTCTGTCGTTCTTTCATGCCAAAACTACTGAACCGATCTAAATGAAATTCGGTACACAGATAGTCTAGAGCCTGATAAAGGACATAGGACTTTTTAATGCAAAAAAGGATTGTAAAGGGGGATGAAAAGATGTAAGGAAGTAACGTCATTTCTTAAGCCTTGAAACTTAAAACTTATTTTCAGGCTATTGATTAGATATAAATTAATATGACAATAGAATTTTGTAAAAAATTTACCCTTAAAGGAAAAATAAAAATAGGGGATGAAAAACTTTAGTAAAGTAATCTTTTACGCTTGCGAAGCCATGGGCAAAAGCTAGTTTAATATAAATTCTGTTACTGAAAATATTTTCTGTTACTGAACTTGCAAATATCGAACGCTTATATTTTTCCTACATCTTAACACAAAGTGAGAAAATGCAAAAGTTTTCGATACTTTCATAAAATCATTTCGAACAGATAACTTAGTGAAGCCATGAGTTCTACGACATTTGCAGAAATACAAAACTTGTCCTATTCTTGTTGAAATATTCCGAACGATCATTCCCTCGAGTTTCACTGTCACTTTGCCCATGAGATTGAAATGAACCAGAAAGTTTGTCTGTCATATTTTCTTATTTTTTTTTCTATTGGATTTATTTAATTTAGCTGACATGTTTAGTATATTTTAAGTAGAAATAACTATTTATAATATAATATAATTTAATAGATATTTTATTAGGTCTACGCGGGGTCTACGCGTGAATGTGAGCAAAACCAAAATAATGGTCTTTGAAAGAGATGAAGCCAGAAAAGATGTAAGAGTAACAATAGGTAATGATGTACTAGAGCAAGTGGATGAATTTGTATATCTTGGATGTGGATTTAGCAGAGATGGAAGGTACACCACTGATATAGAGCGAAGAGTGAATGCGGGAAATAGAGTGAACGGAGCGTTGGGGCAACTTCTCGGCAACCACCACCTCAGCCAGAAGGCACGTGTAGCGTAGTATACATAACGCAGTGCTTGTCCCAACATTACTGTATGGAAGCGAGAGTTGGGTATGCAGAAAAGAATATGAAAGTAAATTTAATGCGGTCGAAATGCGATCTCTGCGGAAAATCTGTGCAGTTAGGCTGACCGACCGCATTCATAACGACGACGTAAGAGACCGAGTAGGTATGAAAGAGAGTATTGGTGTAAAGATGCGAAAGGGAATGCTCCGATGGTTCGGACATGTAGAAAGAATGCCGAACGAACGTCTGGTTAAGAAGATATACAATGCAAAAGTGGAAGAATGTAGGTACCGGGGGAGACCGAGACTAACCTACCTAGACCAGATCGGTCATGTACTGAAGGAAGGTGGAGTCAAGAGTCTCCGAAACCGGCGAGCGTGTATGAAGAGAATTATGAATGTTGTGGAAGCGAGTGAAGTATGCAATGATAGAGTTCTCTGGCACTCTGTTCTCTCTGCCTATCCTGCAAGGGATATGGCGTGATGATATGTATGTATGTATGTAATAGATATTTTCATAAAAAATAATACACTTAGATTTTTCACGAGACCTACGATGCCCTGAGTTGTGAGCCTAAACCAAACAGTGGAAAAGATGAGCTGATGAGAGGACCACTAAAGTCAGATAGGATTAGTGTGAATGATCAGATAGAAGTATTGACTGTACAAATAGCGGTGTAATTAAGATATCACTGCTGTTCCTGCGCAGAACAATGCTTTGCGACAAACTATTGTCCTGAATTTGGGTGTAATTTTTGTCCATGGATTACACGTTTTCAAAGACCACTATGCCATAAAATTTTTTTTCTTAGAGCACTGGTGTTAATTTTTTTTTAAAAGAAAAGAACAAAATGCTTCGCGCAGTGGACAGTGCGATCCTATGTCCTCTTACTATTAAGTCAGATAATGGTAAGGAACTTTGTATATATATTAGACTTCTCCATATATAAATAACTTGCTGTTGAACTCGGATCTTCTCCACAATGAAAGAGAAATTGAACGATTACACCACGTAGTTATAGAGTTTTATACCCATTTTTCCTTCACTTAGATCAATGATATCTATAGATCACATTCCTTAGTCGTTTTTTACCATATTTTCTAGCAAGAAATATTAGACTCATCATCATTTTTCTTTTATCACAATTTCTTAAAGCATATATCCTCTTTTCTATACAAGTCTATCAGAGAACCTTTATGTGTTCACTCTCTATCTATCTGTTCTGTTTAACACAGTCCATCTATTTTTTTCTTTGGTCTTCTTTTATAAAGATGCGAAAGGGCATGCTCCAATGGTTCGGACATGTGGAAAGAATGCCGAATGAACGTCTGGTTAAGAAGATATACAATGCGAAAGTGGAAGGATGTAGGTACCGAGGGAGACCGAGACTAACCTACCTAGACCAGATCGGTCATATACTGAAGGAAGGTGGAGTCAAGAGTCTCCGAAACCGGCGAGCGTGTATGAAGAGAATTATGAATGTTGAGGAAGCGAGTGAAGTATGTTGAGATAGAATTCTCTGGCACTCTGTTCTCTCTGCCTACGCCTACGATATGGCGTGATGATATGTATGTTTGTCTTCTTTTATCGCAAAAGCCTTTTATATATTTAATCAAAACTCTCTTCATAATATTATTTTCATCACAAGTATATACCACGTTAGACTAGAAGCGTGTATAAAAACAAGACCATTAGTGGTCATTACGTAACTAAGCCACAGTACGTAGCTAGTTGAAATTTTGTGTTTGAGTATTAAAAGTTATTTGAATATGCACAACATAAAGCTAGTTTCAAAAGTGTACGTGGTCAGAATACCACTTTTGTTTTATGAAAGTTTTGTCTATATATTTTGGTGTTGGATAACGTATAATTGAAAGTTTCATATTGAAAAACAAGAACCGCGGTTTATTATTTGAAATTGAATGATATCGTTATTAAGTTTGTTTTTATAAATACTTGTTATAACTTTTAACTGGCGGTAAGTTTAAATAATGATATAGTTTTTAATTGGCCTTTTTTGAAGTTACCTCTTATAAATTGTACATACATACAAACATATCATCACGCCATATCGCTTGCAGGGTAGGCAGAGAGAACAGAGTGCCAGAGAACTCTATCATTGCATACTTCACTCGTTTCCTCAACATTCATAATTCTCTTCATACACGGTCGCCGGTGTCGAAGACTCTTGACTCCACCTTCCTTCAGTACGTGACCAATCTAGTCTAGGTGGTGTGATATAAATTGTTCATAAAATATATACCATATTATTTATGATTTAATTATTTTCATATCTATTAATTTGTTTTCACTTTTGTTTGGAAAAATTATATTTTAATCTGTTTTAATAGTTCTCGACCTTTATATCTATCCAAATTAAATTTTGTAATTGGTTACAATTGTTATAAATTGATAAGTTAAAAAATGACAAAGTAAATTTTATTTAAAGATGGAGGTGATTTCAATATAATTAAAATATAAAATTATATTATATTATTAGATATACCCCCAGATTGTCAATAAAGTACGCCGAGTAAACCTATAAAAGCGCGGTGCTTGGCAGTGTTCGGTAATACCGGGTTGAGAGCCCTCCGGACTATGATGAGCACCCATAGTCCAGTTAAGCTGTCAAAGCCCTCTCGGCTAACAGCGATCGCAGTGGAAAGAGTTTAGTGGGTATTCTAGCCACGGGGCTAGCGAGTCCCACACTCCTCGTCTGTTTTTCCGACAGGCGGGGTTAAGTGCGAAAAATGCATTCTTGAACCACTGCGTTACCAAAAAAAAAAAAAGTGTTCGGTCACTTCATGTCGGACATCGCGCGGTGCGGACGCGTTTAGTTGGATTGCTCGGTGTACGTAAGCCATTTTGTTAATTACTGTGTTTTGTTATTAGATTAATTCTTATTCTATTTTCAAATGTAATTGTGAAATAAGTCGTGAATAACTTGTTGTATTGGATTGTAATTATTTCTTGATATTTCTTGTAATTTCATTGTTTAAAAGTTAATTAAATTAACTAAGGCTAGGCCACCGCCTTATTATTTTTTTATTCAATTCTCACTTCTGGTTGCTAAAATCAGAAGTGGGATAAAGAACTCAAGGCTCACAGGCAACAAGTGATTCACGACTACCCTCTTTTCTTTAAATTCTGTAATTAGGTATTTCGTTTAATTTATATCGAATTACTCGCCGATAAGAGTGTAATTAGCTGGTGTTAAGTAAATAATGCCACGAAGTACGTCTCGGGGACGCTCTTGGCATCGTGGAAATGGCTCGCGTACTCGGCACGCCTCTCGTTCTCGTGACAAACGTATACGTGACCAGTATCGCAGGAGATCGCGTTCGCGTTCGCGAGATTCTTTTTCGAGTAACGACGATCGCGTATCGTATGATAGGTCGCGTTGTTCTCGCAGTACTTCATACCGGTCTAGTCGGTCCCGTAGCGGGCTACGTATTTCGAAACGAAGGCACCGTAGATCACATCACGCCTGCCGGTCTCGCAGTATGTCACGTGCCCGTGGCAACCGACGTAAGTGCCGACGTTTTAGTGCTTATAGTAAACATGGTCATGACTTAAATAGTTACACTCCCCCGCAGCGACTACGAACCCCCACACTGGGTAGACTAGAATCTGTTACTTTCGCCACGCACGACGTGCTCGAGAAATCTATCCTTGGAGGGCAGGTTCGTGTCTCAGATTCGACTCAGCGCGGATCGGAGACGTCTAATCTCGCTCAAGCGATTATGGATGCCGTAAAGGCAGTACAACCTGTGCGTACACGCAATTACTTCGTTTCTAACATTAACCCCAGTATTAATAATATAGAGACGTGGTGTGAGGAGGTAGATCGTGCGTGGGAGACGAACGGTTGGTCTGACCACGAGTGTTTGTCCCGCGTGGCAAATTGTTTGAAGGGTGATGCAACGGTGTGGATAGGTGAATGGGTCACTAACGTTAGAACCTGGTCTAATTTTAAAAAAGAATTTAAGTCTCTTTGTCCAGCAAAGTTAGATTACGCCACTATACTCTTCGACGCTATGAACAATACCTCGGATAAGTACGCCACTTACGCTGAATATGCCCGGCGCACTTTACTTCGTTTGCGCATTGTACAAGGTCTAAGCGATGAATTACGTACGCTTATTGTTATAAGAGGAATTGCAAATCCTCAAGTACGCGCGCCTGCCGCTAATGCAGATTTGAATCCAGACAGCCTCGTGTCATTCCTGTCTATTTACACTAAGCCGAATCATAAGATACGTGAAACCCGTGGCCCTGCTCTGAAAGTTTCTTCTTCACGTCCAGCACAGCAAATTAACCGCGATAAAGATATTAAATGTTTCTCTTGTGGCCAAAGGGGACATTTACGCCGTAATTGTAGTACGAAGCCAAAGTCCCTAGTTGGCAATAACGACAGCAGACCACCGGTACATACTAGCGGTCCTAGTACTCTGTGCACGTTTTGCAAGAAACCTGGTCATAGGGAAAACAATTGTTTCGCTAAGGCTAGGGCAGAGCCTCGAAATGAGTGTAGTGTTAATTTGTGCACGGACTGCTTGAACTATACCCAGAGTAGCGACATTACCACGGCTGTAGTTTACGGTGTATCAATGGACGTACTAATAGACAGTGGGGCACTTAACGTATCCTTAGTCTCATCCACTGTATTAAAATACCTTCCTTGTCAGCCTAAATTTCGCCATTGCGTACTTAAAGGAATCGGAAATAAAGAATTTCTCTCGACGTCATACATCACGGTTATTATTGAGTTTGACAGTTTATCGATCGAAGCAGACCTAGTAATAGTACCGTCAGCATTGATGGTAACACCAATAATAATAGGAACGGATATACTTAACCGTGACGGTGCGACTTACGTACGAACAAAGGACCGACAATACCTTTCTCACTCGGAACAAGTGAAATGCGTTAATGTTACATCACGAACGGATGAAGTCGAGATAAATACGCAAGTAAAGGGTATTGAGCGCGATACGTTGCTGAGTGTGGTTAGGGATTATTCGCAATTCTTAATTACGGGTACGGCTGAAACCACTGTTAAGACAGGCGAGATGGAAATTAAATTGACTAGCTCTACTCCCTTGGTCTATCGGCCATATAAGCTCTCGCACGCCGAAAAACTTAAGGTTAGAGAAATATCGTCGGATCTTTTAGATAAAGGCATTATAAGACGCTCTACTTCAGAGTATGCCAGCCCAATTATACTGGTTAAGAAACGCGACGGTTCTGATCGACTTTGTGTTGATTTTCGGGCCCTTAATCGTGTCACGGTTAAAGACAGGTACCCGCTACCTTTGATAGAGGATCAGATAGATAGGCTAGGCACGTATACTTACTTGTCGAGCCTGGATATGGCCTCTGGGTTCCATCTAATTAAAATAAAAGAGGAGTGCACCTATCTTACCGGTTTCGTTACGCCAGAGGACCATTTCGAATTTTTAAAGATGCCATTCGGTTTAGCCAACAGTCCGATCGTCTATCAAAGAATTATCAATGACACATTACGTGAACACATAAACGACGGAAATACATTGGTGTACGTGGATGACGTACTCCTCATGAGTAATAGCGTACCAGAAGGCATCGAGTTGCTTCGTAGGGTGCTAGGAACACTTACAAGTGCGGGATTTTCAGTAAATCTACAAAAATGCTCTTTTCTTGTCAGCGAAGTAGAGTATCTCGGTAGAATAATTAGCAAGGGTCAGGTGAGGCCAAGCCCGCGAAAGGTTGAGGCCTTGGTTAACTCAAACGCACCGGTAAACGTTAAGCAGGTTAGGCAACTGCTAGGTCTTGCTGGTTATTTTAGGCGTTACATCAAAGGCTACGCCACCAAAACTGCGCCTATTGCCCACCTCACTCGTAAGGGTTGGGAGTTTTCCTGGACGCCGGAACACGAATCCATCCTTCAAGAGCTCATCAGGTGCTTAACATGGGCGTTGAAGTACTGTCAAGTCGCTATTATGTGTGTTCGTAGCGAGTTGTCTCGCTAGTCGAACACGGGCGTTGAAGTGCTGTCAAGTCGCTATTATGTTACGTAGCGGGCTGGTTTGCCTTGCTAGTCGAACATAGGCCTTGAAGTACTGTCAAGTCGCTATTCTGTGTGTTCGTAGCGAATTATCTCGCTAGGCGAACACGGGCGTTGACATGTTGTCAAGTCGCCGTATACTAACGAATGCGTTAGCACAAGCTTCAAAGTTATCCTGACGCTATGTGCTAAGTCGTATTGGCGTTAGTCTGTCAAGTCGTGTGTATCGTTGATATCTGATATCAAGTCGTACATATCGTTGACTGTTTAAAGTGTTAGCAATCGTAAAAACTGCAGCGTTCGATTCGCTAGTAAGTTGTTTGGTAATATGTCATAGGCCTCTAGAGGCCTAATAATGACTGTATGGTTCTAGATGAAGCAGACCCCTCGGAGCATGCTCAGCCAATAGCGCCGAAATTGCCACCAGGCGAACATGATCGCAATGGTGCGATTTCAGCTGTTTCGTCGTCTCCGTCTCCATGCGACGCTAGTGGTACGGTCGACTCGCCACCACATACGAGTGGTACGGCTGGGGTGTCAATGCCACTACTGGACTAGGCCACATCCTGGACGACTGGTCAGACATAGGCACTTCAGGATCGAGGACGACCAACTGTCAGGATAGGCCGTATTAGATATACCCCCAGATTGTCAATAAAGTACGCCGAGTAAACCTATAAAAGCGCGGTGCTTGGCAGTGTTCGGTCTCGGGTTGAGAGCCTTCGGGCTCGCCCGCAGACCGGTTAAGCTGTAAAAGCCTCTTCGGCTAACAGCTCGCAGTTGGTACGTTTTAGTGGTTATTCAGTGTCCCCTTCAGGGCCTGCGAGTCCCACATACCCCGCCCGGGGCGGGTATGCGGAAAATGCATTTTTAACCACTGCGTTACCAAAAAAAAAAAAAAGTGTTCGGTCACTTCTTGTCGGACATCGCGCGGTGCGGACGCGTTTAGTTGGATTGCTCGGTGTACGTAAGTCATTTTGTTAATTACTGTGTTTTGTTATTAGATTAATTCTTATTCTCTTTTCAAATGTAATTGTGAACTAAGTCGTGAATAACTTGTTGTATTGGATTGTAATTATTTCTTGATATTTCTTGTAATTTCATTGTTTAAAAGTTAATTAAATTAAATAAGGCTAGGCCACCGCCTTATTATTTTTTTTATTCAATTCTCACTTCTGGTTGCTAAAAATATTATATTGTAATTTGAGTTTTTTATCTAGTACATTAAATAAATGAGTAAGAAAATTAAAATTTATATGTCAAGATTGAAGGAAATTTAATTAAAATTAAAACAAAAAAGAAGAAATTAAATTGTAATTTGGAGTTTTACCTTGGTATAAAGAATCAATAAAGATTTTTTCTCCCCATACAAACTTTGCCAGTCTGTTTCACCCCCTTAGGGGTGTAATTTCGTAATATCCTTTCTTAGTAGATCTCTACGTCATAGAAAGAAACCACTGTCAAAATTTCAAGTTGCCATTATCAATAATATCGGCTTGGCGCTAATGACTTATTGAGTCGTCTAACCCACTTTGCAAGCCTAATTTAGACCCCCAGAGGGTGAAAACTAACAAATGCTGAAACACGTGTTTATTTATTTTTACTAAAGATAATTTGTACGTAATTTGAAAAGAATCGATAAAGATTTTTTTCTCCGAACATTTTTTAAATTGCCATAACTTTTTTATTTATGAACTAATTGACATGAAATAGCCCAAATGTTAAGTGAAGCTTACCACAATATATTAGCGAAAACCGCGTCTAAATCGGATAAGCCGTTTCTGAGATTAGCGTGCACAAACACACAGACAAACAGATATACAGACAAAAATTTAAAAAATTATTGTTTTGGGTTCTATTAGTGTTGATAAAGGTCCCAGTAAGATTTTTCTCATATATCTTCCATGTACAGACAGCGATCCGTTACATTTTTTTTTTATATGTATAGTTATATAATACAAGCCGTCTAGAATATATTTTCGTTAATTATCTACGTTTTTTGTAGCTTCATAATTCTTGCCTTTATTGAATTTTCATCCTTGTACCAAATTTTATACATATTAATGTTTACATAAGGTATCATTAGGAATACTGACTTTGATGTGGGTTTTAACTTAATAAATAGCTGAGTAATTTACTTTGTATATTGACTTTTACTGATAAATAATCTGCTTTGACAAGCTACAAGAAACTGGTGCCTTGATATTTTGATTTAAATCAACTGCGTAGTCTACTTAAAGGCAATGGTACTGAAATCACTTATTTAAGCACTTGATAGCGGTCAGAATATCAAGCTAACTAATCTATATATTTAGAAGCCTATTTTAGATCTCAACTTTTCAAATTCCTTTTATTTTATGTTAATTATTTTAATATATTTTTCTTATTGTAAATTAATTAGAATACTTTGTTTCTTTGATGCAATAAATAAATAAATAATACAATAATCGCTAAGCTTGGCAGCCAAATTGGTGATCGCAATTCGAGTTATAAATTTCTCAAGCATTGCTGCCCTGATAGGAAAGGATAAAATAAAATTGTTGTAATTTATACCATTCACTGTTGTAGCTAGTGTTACCCAAATGCAAGACTCTTGCCAGTCTCTCAAGTCTTGCAACTCTCGCTGTTAGAATATCACAGAGTCACTTGTTTTGATAGACATGAAAAGTCCACATAGAAATGCAAAATCCAACTTAATTAATGAAATATCATTCATCTAGTGGCACTAACTGTACAATTATCAATAATTAGGTACATACTACTTAACGGGAGTGGAGCTATAATCACACCTATCTGTCATAAGACTGTTTAAAATAACATATTATAACACAAATTATTTCCCCGTGTACTAATATTAAGAGTACATAATGTGGAAAGTCTTTTCTTTGTCAAAGGAATCGTCTAAAGGAGCACTGCGAGTCTTGATCTTACATTTGGGCAACACTAGTTATATAACATGTTTTTTTCAAATACCCTAGAATTTACTAAATAATATATTCTGGTATATGGGGACTTGAATGGAGAATGGCCCAACGAACTCTAGGCATCGATTTCGATGACCAGTTCAATTGGTAGTAAGGTTTCAGATTATATACCCTCCCAGCGAGTCCTAATAAGTGGATTCACTCAATAATGAGACTACAAATTCAGAAGAAGAAGTCAGTTAAAAGTAAATGTAATTTAGCTGAGAATTTTCTAAAAACAACCGCAGTGCTTTTAATGCGATTATAAATAAAGCACTATGCACTATTTATAAAGCCTTACAGCTTTCGCAGGTGTTGTCTGAACCCTTTGTTATTTAATATACCATAGGGCTGTACAATATTTCTGTCTTAAAATATATATATTATAATAATATTAGGTTCAGCTAGATCAATTTTCGAAAATAATAAATTGCTAAAAAAACGTTTTCTGTAAATGTAAGCATTAAAAAAAAGTTCAAAGTCGCACAGCATGCTATGGAGAAGAAAAAGAATTCTCGGGGTTCCTCTATTAAATAAAATATGGAATACACAAAGCCATATAAAAATGGAGTTGACCTATATAGGCTGAAAAATTAGCACATTGAAATGGTAATGGACAGACCACATCGCTCTTTCAACAGATAACCATTGGGCAAAAACGGTTCTCGAGTGGCGTAACGATATCTTAAAAGTCATAGGGAGCCGAGTGATGCAAGTAACACCATTGTATATGATATTTTGGTGTCTTTAAATTAATGTGTGAGATTTAGAATAAAATAAAACTTCATTCTTTTTCTTCTAAATCATCGCGCCATCTTTGACCTGGTCTTTCTCATGCTTGCCCTCTGCTATTTACCAGCGCTCATTCACGTACCGATTTATGGTCTACCTTTTTAAATCCATACAGATTATATAACCCGTTCATTATATTTTTATACAGCAGCTTTTTTGCCTATATCATGTATATCACATGCAAGTAAAAATTCGATAATCTCAGAAACATTTTACATTTTGATAGGTTAATGGCTGGAAGATTGAGTGGTTAAAAATATAAAAGTAATACCTATCTGATTTTTGTCTGTATAATCTTTCACGATATAAGAGTTTATTCCAAAGAGCCGACCCGGTGCATCTTACAAATATAGTAGATATAAGAAAATATATATCTATTACGTTATTTTAAATAGATTACTTTTATCAACCCTAGCAAAGCCTTAGGGGACACAAGTTGCGCTCATTGTATTTAGTTGAAAGGGACTTAGTTGGAATTTCAGCAACGACACCGCACATAGAATGAGAATAATAAGTGTATACAAATTTAAAAGAAATATATGCAATTACACACACACACACATATATATGTATATATATATATATATGTATATATATATATATATATATATATATATATATATATATATATATATATATATATATATGTATATATATATATATATATATATATATATATATATATATATATATATATATATATATATATATATGTGTTGTGTTTTTCAGTACATATATACATATTCGTAGACTCACGCCTGTTCCCAGAGGGGTAGGCAGAGACTATGGATTGCTACATACCACGATCCTGACATACTTTCATCGCTTCATTTACATTCATCATATTCTTCATGCATGCTCTACGATTACGCGTACTCTTAATATGACCTCTCGTCAACACATCTCCATATTGAACCAAAAAAGTAAGACGTGGTCTTCCCCTTGTAGTTTACTATTCACACTTTCTTTATATATTTGCTTCGTCAACCATTCCTCACTCATTCTTTCTATACGTCCAAACTACCTGAGCTGTCCTTTTTAATCTTTGTCACTCACTTCTTCAATCACACCACAGTGCTCTCTTATGACCTTATACCTAATTTTATCTTTCAGAGTTATACCATAACTAAATATATGTGCTCTGTGGTAGCGGCTACGAATACTACCAACCCTTACTTCGTTCGTGGATGTCGTAAAAGACGAATAAGAGCCTTACAACGACCTGGTTTAACTTTATCTAATGCCATTTGGTCAATAATTACATTCCCAAGGAGGGTTGACATCAGGCAGGCGGCCGGTCATAAAACTATTGCCAATAACTTTTACAATAGGTATGTGCTATGAAAGAAGAGTACATATTGTATCGACCCCAAGCAATTGGGATAAGAGTAGGAGAATGATGACCGTAACTAATTATCAAACATGTTGGTTAGTGTGTTGCCTATATTTTAAGACTCGACGTCCAATCGTAATTATTCATAACAAAATTCACGTGAATATAGTTTATATAGTTCAGTCTTTCCGTGACCATGAACTCTGTAAAGTATTCGAAACGTTGAAAAATTAAAAATCAAATTATACAAACGCGATAGAATTAATGAAAATAGTTTTATCTCCAATATAATTATGTCAATGAATTATTTCTATATGCCTTAAATACATTTCTATACAGAACAAAAGGCGGACACAAACTCATAGTCATGGCTGTTACAATTAATAATACAGTCACCGCATATGACAGCCGCTGAAATGTTTCAGTGATGATTTTACACGATCGTAAATTTCGAGGGTATTGCAACCTCAAAATGGTTTTGACGTCGGGTTTGCCATTTTGACGCGTCATTGCAACTGTGAATAATACGTTATTTTAGTTATCACAACATAAATTATATTTTCCGTTGACGGCTTAGGAATAAAATGTCAACTACAGCATAATCTAAGCTCATATATGTCTCACTAGGATAGAATTTGACCTACCACCACGCTGGTCAGACGTGTTGGTATAGGGTTTTATTTC
This sequence comes from Lymantria monacha, assembly GCA_905163515.2. Classification (NCBI taxonomy): domain Eukaryota; kingdom Metazoa; phylum Arthropoda; class Insecta; order Lepidoptera; family Erebidae; genus Lymantria; species Lymantria monacha. The sequence continues at coordinate 30,054,521 of LR991091.1, read as the reverse complement.
GAGTTTTCATTCTGATGCATAGATGTTATATGAATATTTTATCCCTTAGTCGTCTTTTACGATCACCTATTTGTAAGGGGGTGATGAATTATATTTTTACTCCGTCACCACACGGAAAATAATAAAATGTATGACCACCAAATTAAAATGAGGGATCACTAGCAAAATGGACTGTAGTGCACTCCTGAGTAGTTTAATTATCAAATGAAATCGCCAATTCGTTTATAAAATATATTTATTACGGAATTTTTGCCGCCTTCACTTTTCAAGACCTATGTTCAACACTAGCCGTCAATATGCTGATTTTAATTTACTGTCTGTTATAGTCCAAGAAAAGTGGCGCTTTCAAGATATACCACTCATTTTAAGCTATTGTGCGCGGTGATTATAAATAGAGGACTCGAATGCGTAGACCAAAAAGCTGCTATGATAGTCCCTAATCGCCGAATGGTCGCTGCGACCTTGTGTTATAATAAATATAATTCGTTTCATTTAAGTTAGCAATAGGAATGTAATAGAATGTAAAAGTTATAAAACCAGGGAGCTTCATCTGCCAACAAACTGTAATACAGTTTGGCAGAAGTAACTAATTGTAAGAGTGTGCATTTTTTCCCTTGAATAAATTTATTTCCATTTCTATTCTATTTCTAAATCTCGAAAGTCTCTAGATTGACACTTACTCTTGATAAGTCCGATAATGAGATTAGCATAAAACAGACAACAGTATACACGGCCCGCGAGGCCGTAACAAATGAATAACCATAGTTCCGTCGTTTCCATCGAGATGCGAAACCTTGTCGTATGTAGTTATGTAGGGAATAAACTGGACCAATATAGTGTATTACTTGGTTTAATATCTCATTACATATTTAAAAATAAAATAAAATACCATTTGTTTTTTGTCAATATTTGACTTTTCGACTGCACAAATGGCGTAGTGGTTAAAATACCGACCTTCTGTGCCAGTGCCTTGGATTCGATTCCCATGCAGATAATACTTTGTGCGATCAAATTGTACTGTACTGAGTCTGGATGTAATTTGTTTGACTTAATTATATGTTTGTAAAGTTCCCGGCAATACAAGGATTATTTCTTTAGGGTTGATGGCTTTTTTAAAAGAAAAAAATGTTAAACTTGATTCAAAATGTATAATGAATCGTTCTGCCCCGCTATCGCTAGAACGTATACAAGGTAAGAAGAATATCAAGAATATAAAAAAAGAGTTATTAGTGATAAAATAATTATTTTTCCATTACGTTTGCGTGATATTAAAGATTTTCCGTGTGGTGACGGAGTAAGAATACAATTCACCACCCCCTATCCTACCCTGGGGTGATCGTACGAAACGACTAAGGTATATGAATCGCATATAACAACATCTATGCAAGAGAAGTAAAACTCGAAATAAACTCTATGTCAACACGGCTGACTAGCGTTGTGTAGTAGGTTAATTTTCCTTTTGTGTGTAGAAGTCTCGAGCCTAGCATTTGGACATATATGAACTGAATTGTTTGTTGTCATAATTTGATGTGAATTTATAATTACATCAGTTGTTATAACAACAGAAATCGATGTGTTATATCTATATAAAATGTCATCGCATTTGTCATATCGTATATAAATATTTCTTTATTCATATTCATTACTACCTTCTATACCTTTCCAATAAAAAGGTTATGTAATACACTAAAGTTCTTTGAAATTGATCTAGTAACTCCTAAGATTAGTACGTTCAATCTTCAAATAAACATTTTAGCTTTATATTAACAATACAGATTGATGTAGTACGATAAAAAGCAACTGTGTTTACCGGTGTGGTTGTCCCAAGGGTATATTGATGATACACGCAAGAATTTCAACAAAATAACCTTGCGTATCCTATTTTACTGAACTTTGATTCTGTCGTAACCCAAATAATAATTGGGGTACCTTTTTAAATACATACAATTCTTACATATTGTTTATTATTATTTTGAGTACTTATTTTTCTTATTTCAAAGTATTTTCACATTGCACGCCTCATAAGCGAAGCGTTGAGGTGATGCTCTACTCTTGATATATGAAAATTAAGGACTTTTCAAAACTAAAAATGACTGTATTTTTCTTTTACTGCACTTATAGGGCAATATTATCATACTTATGTCAAGAAAACATTCGTTTAAACGTATTTGATATTTTTAAAAAGCAATTATTTTGTTTAAAGCAAGAAAAAACTTTTTGTCTGTTTGTGTGGATCTGGCACTCTCACGACCGTAACAATTAATGTATCGAAGTATTATTATTTAAAAAAAAAAAAATCTTCATTCAGTTAATAAAAAACTAAACTGCTTAGTCTTTAGTGTATACGTATACCTTATGAAGATTGTGTTCGTTTACATTTTTTGGGTTCTGTTCGTCCATTCGTATAGGCAAAGGAAACAAATCCCATACGGCCATGGGTTCATTTACAATGCTTGCAAGCTATGTTATGCACTACGTCGAGAAAGACGCGATATTTCAAAAATATTTTTTCTTTCTTTATGGCTCTGGCTAATAGTAAATGACAAATAATATAAAAATTATGATGCGTGCACTTTGGGTTTTTCAAACTATTAATTTATTATGACAACAGTATTTTTTGATAATAGCATTGGCCGAGAGGGTTATTAATAATGTCTAATTATGACTTTTTTTTCATTTATTGTCTACAAGTCGTTTTAAATAAACAGGAAGTCTAATACATTTTTTTTTAAATAAGACTTCTAGTTCTTAAGACTATTGATGTAAACAAACTCTTTATTGAAATAAACAAACTCTTTACTTTTATTTATTTGTTCGATTTTAATTGCCCGGCGTTTTGAACACTTTACAGTATCTATTCATGGTTACGAGAGGACTAAGTCCTTAAGGATCTCAGTCTCTAAGTCCTAAGGGAGCACTTGAAAATTAAATATAAACGCGACTAAATTGAAAAACAAATATAAACGCGATAGAATCCATAAACAAAGTTTTATTTCAAATGTATACTCAAGTAAACATCAGAAATCTGAGAGACATAATATATAGATTGAGGTATAATTAAATTTTTCCAAACGTGCATTTTAAGAATCCTTTCTAGAGTATTTACTTTATAAAAAATACCTTAGTGTAAGGAATTGATATATTAAAATTTAATTAAAAAAGCAGCAACGTTAGCCTTATTTTACACTAGTAATAAAGAAGAATCCGATTATTCAAACATCAACTGAAATCATTTCACGAGTTTGAAATGTCGTGGGACGAAATGGCATGGAGTAAGAACATTGTTCGTTGATAGAACCAAGTAATATTCAAGAGTTGCTTGGATCGCAAGATTAAGCTTTGAATAAAACCAAGTTTTGGTGAATGCTTAATACACATTCCGTTTTCACAACAAAGATACAATGGGCTACAGAAAACTCGAAACAAACCTTCAAAGAGCAAAACTATAAATGAATCTTACATTATTAAAACTTATCGTTAATTATTTCCATTTTATTTCTTTACTTTCTATTAATATTGTCTTAATATGTCATTCTTAATCCCTATCCCCCAGATATATAGATATATCACCCATATCGGTCATATACTGAAGGAAGGTGGAGTCAAGAGTTTCCGAAACCGGCGAGCGTGTATGAAGAGAATTATGAATGTTGCGGAAGCGAGTGAAGTATGCTAGGATAGAGTTCTCTGGCACTCTGTTCTCTCTGCCTACCCTGCAAGGGACATGGCGTGATAGTATGTATGTACTTAATCCCTCAATCCATGATTTTTTTATTGCTCATGGCGGTAAACGAGCAAGAAGCACACCTCATGGATTTTTACAATACCAACAGTAAAACTAGACCGTTGCCTACCAATCCAAACCCAGAAAGTTGGGCTTCTGGCTCTCTCGTTTAACGAACGAAGCAAAATAGCACATTGCTATTGTCCAGACATAAATTTTTTGCGTGAATGTAGTACTACCCGGAGCGGACCGGCCCGCGGATGTAGATAGAGAATCGTCAACAGTGTGGCGCTGCCACTACAGTTAGTGTAAGAATATAATATAACATTTCTTTTCTTGCGCAAGAGTAATGCAAGAATTCCATCTATTACAAAATTGACATAAAACCTAAGTAAAACCCTCTGAAAATTGTAGCATAATAGTTCAATTTCTGTCATTGAAGTACCAAAGAGTAGGACGCATATTGGTTGAGAAGTAGAAGAAAAATATCACACACTTAGCTCTAGTGACATCAGCATGCGACTGCATCTTGTTTTTGTGTTCTAATCTTAGGCCGACCAACAAGGATTGTAATGGTTTTTATTACTTATCGTGTATATGTTTATTATTTAATGTCAAAGATAAGTAGTCCAATCCATATTAAACTGTATTCTATTTAGTGACAGAGTAAGTAGGAATAGAATTCATCAGCCCTTTGGTAACTGAGATTGTCGTAAAATCTCTAAGGAAGTTAATATATTTCATTAAACAAATATAATTTTAAAAGAAGAAAAACGTGTACCTTTTATTTTAGTAAATTATTTTTTACTTCCAGTCTTTTAAAGTTCTTACTCACCAGTGGAATATACACTATATACAGTCTCATAAGAAGTAGAAGAAGAAATAAATAAGATACAGTATTTTTGCAATAGTTAGGTCGCTGTCTACCAACCCCAAACCCACCCAATTGGACTGCCGGCTCTCTCACTCACCGAACGAAGCGCACTAGCATGTGGTCATTACTCAGGCATCGATCTACTGCGAGAGTGTGGTACTACCCTGGATGGACGGGCCCGCGGCTGTAGACAGAAAACTGTTATCGATGTGGTTCTACCACTAAAAAACCCTTATGTCCAAGAGTGAAATTCTTTTGGCAGATTTAGGGATGAATGATATTTATTCATCATTCTGGATACGCTCCCTTGTAAAGACAGAAATAAGACTACTGTATTATTTTCTGTAAAAATAAAAACATAAGAAATTCGAGTACACAACGGAATGATTGACAACAAAACTATTACAATGTAGTTCAATTTATATGTGAATTATGTATTAAAACAACAATAGCGAGCCCAAACTGGCAACACAAAGAAAAAAAAAACTCTCCAACTGAACATGCAAAAAAGTTGATATTTCATTCTTTTGACAGAATTCACGCAAATTATATTGGCAAAGTTTAGCGTATGTAGGAAAACTTGTGGCAGAATTCATCTGAGAAATGTGGAGAATAATATAATGATAAAACTTTGTATATTCTGTGTACTATAGAAGATAGGGTTAAAACGACATTCCACTACGATGCGACAGTCAACATAGTGAAAGTCCATGCTTCTTGGTATTCACCAAGTCGCAACAAGGAAATTGTCAAACTTAATGGGTTAAGGTTAAACTTAATATAACTAACCAGACTCACAATCTGCAGGAAAATATTAGAATGACGTTTGAAATGCCTTTGCACTGAATCATAATAGGTATTATTTCCAAATCAGTCAAGATCTCGACATAGTATTAACGCTATTAATGCTGTTGCGAATCCCAAGACAATTAAAAATATCCCACGGGACTGCACGAAGGTCAAACCTCGATGTCATTTGGTGACTGTTGTGGATCTTGGCATATAGGAGTTACAATAGTGGCAATGTGTGATGGAATTAGTCCCAAATAAAGTAAGTTTAAGCAACTTACCCACCCTACCATCTTATAAGACAATTGGAGTATAATAAACTATTAGAAGATCATTTTTGTATCTATATTTTATAAATATGTATTATTTCATTTCATTCTACTCTAAACTTGATAAATCTTATAAAATACTTGACAAAAAAATTTAAGAATATAAAATAAATAGTATGAATACAGCTTTAGATCCAGTAATACGGCGTAATGGCGTTGTAAGCCGCACCCGTGTGGGCGAGGTCTCTGACAGTCTGACTCAGGGCTCTCTTGTGGCGTCCACAGATGACCATGGCGGTCAAGGGCATTCACGGATACCGCACGGAGCCGCATGTGCATTGGCCGGTACACGTCCGTGGGACCTGGAGGCGGAGATTTACCGGCGGTTGTCTGGCATACGCGAAGAGGGCGACATTGTGACACTCAGCGAGTTGGCGCCTGGCGGTTGGAGAGGCCTCCGTTCGGTTCTCGGACCGTGGAGGACCGTCCATCCGTCCGGTGTTCATCGAGTGGATGGATTGGAAGCACGGGGCCTTCTATTTCCGACGCGTGCAGGTTTTGTCAGGGCATGGATGCTTCGGCAAATACCTGTACACGGTCGCAAGAAGGGAGATGACTCTGTCCTGCCAACAGTGCGGTTGCAGTGAGGACACGGCGCAGCATACGCTCGAGATCTGTTTGACCTAGGCACAGCAGCATCGTGAACTTATTGCAACCATCAGTGCCAACCTGATGCTACCGGCCGTCGTGAAAGCGATGGCCGACAATGTCAGGAACTCGAACGCGGTCGCCACCTTCTGCGAGATGACTGTCTTGTAGGAGGCGGCGGGGTGAGTTCGTGAGGAACTACTATACGGCCACACGCGCCTCTGCTGGCGCTCTAGGCGGCGCAGGCGCGTGCCTGGGCCTGATGCCGCCTTAGCCGAGGCATCGAGTGACTGGACTGGGGATTAGTCCGCTCACTCAGAGTGAAGCTACTGCATCAAGACGATGCCCCGATGGTGAAAACTGCCGGGGCATTGACTCGAGAGGATACCCGTAAGGGGAAACCATCAGGTGGGTTACCTTAGACAAATTCCGGTGGCCCACTTCCTCGGCGAAAAAAGGTACATTGCAGGGCAGGTCTATGGGATAGTGCGCCGCTTCTGTCGTCCTGGATGGAATTAGCGGGGTGTGACCATTCCATAGTCCACCCTCTAAACAAAAAGACCCAGTAATACGTAGGCTAGGGAGAACTATTCCGTTTTAGCAAGCATACAGTTGTCGGCATATAGATTCCGACAGAGGCCCTTCGTGTTTTCAAAAATCATTCTATATGAATGAATAAAAAGCCCATGTTGAATTGCATTCAATTCCTACGAAATATTATATTCAGCTCATTGACTCTTTTGATAGGTGGGCTATCAGATGGCAATAATTATCTAGGTATTATCCTGACCATCATCATTAGATATATCTGCTCGATAAAAGCGATAAATGCCATTTTGAGAAAAATCGTTAACTTTGAAGGAACTCGTGCCATGAAGGATTCACTGAACCATACAGTTACTATAATATATTCAACTCATGTATATGACTACTTATTTTAATATAATATTTACTATATGAAAAGGGAAGATAGCTTTAACAAGAATATAATTTTTAGCGAGTTCATATTTTATAAATTCTGTTTCATAAGTAAATAAAATGTCTCTAGAATAAAATCGTAATAGCAAAGTGTTTCTTTTTCTTTCCGACTGACAGTTTGTTAAGTTTTATACGTGGCACTGACTGTAATTTCTTTCTTGTTAATAAAAGATTGTATATTTATCTTGGAAGCGAAGGTAGTATTACCTTTCGTTAACTCCATTACAGAATTGGGTTCAGCACGACTATTTCTCTAGCCTATTGCCTGATTATATTATCTATATAGTGAATCTACAATTAGTATTTGCAATTACTAACTCTGCGCACAAAAAAAAAGTTGGTTGTGCAACGAATCAGATTATACTTTTTCTTTGTATTTTGAGCTGCTGAATAGACATTCGAAGTCAGAATTAAGAACCGGTGTATTCATTTGTAAGTAACTTCAAAACTTTATCATTCTTTTTTAACGTCAACTAGGTCGTTTTGGGAGAGTCCACTGGCTTTATTATACTTTGATATTTACATGATGATACTAGATTAGAAGTATTAGGTGATTCACATATTGGCGACGCGCCCAGGCGCGGAGGCGCGGGGCAGCAGACTCCGCGCGCAGCGACGGAGTAGCAGATCTGCCTCTTTGAGCAGATTTTACCACGCCTCCGTGCCTGACGGCTTTGTACGTGGCCCAATGCCAGATCCAAGTAATCAGCTATCATCTATAGAAGACCCAATAATCTCACAGCATGAAAATATGTTGTAAAATCTCCCCCTTGCGGTCCGCGCCGCGGGCTGCTCTGCATTCTGCTAGTGGGACGTGCTCCCGCTATGTGCCGCCTTTTCCGTGTGTTGGACCTGGCGTGTTACTGCCACTCCGCGCCAGGCGATGGAGCACTGAGCAGTGTGTGAATCGCCTTAATTAATACCGCAGAAACTAAAAAAAATTATGCAGATCTGGTGATACCCGAATATTGAATGAAAACTTACAACACAAACCGAACATTTTAGCAACAGGACATCGAATTATTATTAATAATAACACTTATTATTATTAAAACATAATTAGTAATGTATAGAAGCTACTGGGTCACATCATTCACTAATTTATTGAAATTTTCTTATTCCTAATAATATAGAGGTGTGTTTTAATGAGCTATTTTCACAAAGCAAATTACCTTAAATATTCAATTGGATAAAAATATTGTAAAGACTACGCTGATGGTGCTAAAATACCGACCTTCCATGCCAGTGGCGTGTGTTCGATTCCTAGGCAGGAGAATACTTTGCGAGTTCCACAAAGTGTTTTTCTGAATCTGGGTGTAATTTATCTGCTTTAATTATATGTTTGTGAAGTCCCCAGTAATATAATGATTATGTCCTTAGTGCAAAGTGGTGTCTGTTATATATATAAATTAAAAAATTAAAAAAGGAGATTAGTGGTAATATTATTTGGACATAGTTAGTTAGGTAATATGTTTTCCGTGTGGTGACGGAGTAAGAATACAATTTATCACCCCCTATCTTACCCGTGGGTGATCGTAAGAAACGACTAAGGGATATAAAACGAAAACCCGAAGCAAAACCCTATGCCAACACGCCTGATTAGCACGGTATAGTAGGTCAATTTCTCATTATTGAGGAGGCTCGAGCCCAATAGTGGGATATATATGAGCTGAAATGATGATTATGAGTTAGGTAATTCTTGAGAATCTTCTCGACAATGGTGATTTTCTATACGAAAAATTAAAATACCAGTCCATTTCATTATATACTTGAGACTATTTACAAAATATTCATAAAACCAACGATATTTCGATGCAAATTTGGACCCTGAGGGATTCGAGTTTATTTAAATTTATGGTAACCCACAAATCTGCAAAGGTAACAAATGCTACACCTACGTACCATTTACTTGGTATTCAATTTATATCTATCTTCTACAAAAACTAGTCTGAAAACCAGTAACATGAATTCGGAACTAACTGATCGATCGTTATAAAAAAGAAAATGGAGAAATCGATGCGGTTTTACTTTATTTGATGATAAAATATAAAGGTATCATACCTACGTACAAACGTGTAGAATCTGACTGTGACAAGTGAGTTTGTTAGGAGCTAACAAGCTCACCGATACCCGAATTCCAAAAAGAAATATGTAAAAGAATATTAAATTTTGCATTTCAATTTTAATATCTATTTATTTTTAAAAGAAAAATTCTCTAAATTTAGCTGTTTTCATAGATGTACCTAATATCATCATCATTCTCCTGCTTTTATCGCAATTACGGAATATGTAGCCCTCTTTCATCGTACATATTGCAAAAGTTATTGGCAATAGTTTTATGACCGGTCTGCCGTCAAACCTCTTCGGAAATGTAATTATTGACCAAACTGTATCAGTTAGAGCTAGCCCAGGTCGATATAAAGCTCTTAGTCGTCTTTTACGACACCCATGAGCAAAGTAAGATTTGGTAGTGTTCGCAGCCGCTACCACACTTGATAGATGTAATAATTTATACAATATAACGTATTCATAAAGATTAATAACAGGCCCATCTGAGGTCCCAGAAGTAGTTACGTCTCAAAAAGTTGGAGGGGGAACAATGCAGTATACGCCATGCTTGATAAGTGAATTCGTATTCGCAGTTCGTATTATACGTTTAGTAGGAGAGTGTTATACTCTCTATATATTTTATGCTAAAATAAATGTTGGTATTTTTATTATGGGAATGCTCCGATGGTTCGAACATGTGGAAAGAATGCCGAACGAACGTCTGGTTAAGAAGATATACAATGCGAAAGTGGAAGGATGTAGGTACCGGGGGAAACCGAGACTAACCTACCTAGACAAGATCGGTCATGTACTGAAGGAAGGTGGAGTCAAGAGTCTCCGAAACCGGCGAGCGTGTATGAAGAGAATTATGAATGTTGAGGAAGCGAGTGAAGTATGCAAAGATAGAGTTCTCTGGCACTATGTTCTCTCTGCCTACCCTGCAAGGGATATGGCGTGATGATATGTATGTTTTTATTTATATGTATATATTTATATGTGTATTTTTATTTATCATCATCATATATGTCCCACTGTGGGGCTCGAGCCTTATCCATAATGGAAGGGAAATTGACATATTATACCACGCTGGTCAAACGTGTTAGTATATAATTTTGTTTCGAGTTTTCCTTCTCTTGCATAGTTTTTTTTTGTGTCTGTCTTTTAGCTGTAAGCCGCAGATGGCCGTTATAGCTTAACCCGAACTATGGGTGAGCGCTGAGGGCTCTCAACTCGGTAAAAATTTTAAGCGACAACGCCCGAGGGCTCTCCCTGTGGAGAACGGACCTCGGCTCGGGGCGTCGCTGATAGCAAAGTTACGAACGCAATACCCACGTTTGAATTACTGACTATTACGCGTCGCGTCTTTCGTCCCATGCGGCGGGGGCGGAAGCGCAGATATTTATGCGTTATGGCCGCGCAAGCCGTGTAGGCCCTTTCTTGAGCGATTATAATAGCATCGTCAGCATCGGTCAGTAAATGTCGAGGACGTCGGATCGCGGATATTTTTGATAGGACGTAGTTAGCCGCCCCAATCACTAAGGGGTTGGGGTGTGTCATGGCAGATCTCTTGCATAGATGTTATATGTTTTTTATATATCTAAATCATCTCTTACGATCACCCATAGGTAAGATAGAGACAGGTGTATTGTATTCTTACTCTGTTACCACATGGAAAGGTCCTTTTATTATATGAAACTAAAACAGATATTAATACTTTTTACCATTACCATGAGTTGGACCATAAGTTAATCTTCGGCCGTTTTCTAGAGAACAAAGTTTACTGCTATATATTTTGTTTAAAAATATCCCGAGGCATAAATAATATAATAAGGCGTATTTAACAAACAAATTAACTTGTATTCAAAAAAAAAAACGGTGCGAGCTCGTTTGGAAGCTAAATATAACGTCATTATCATTTATTTTTTGCTAGAGATGTTTTTGAATAAAATCTTTCGACAATAGCAACAAATTGTACAAAGCTTAACATTTTATATACTTATAGGCACATTTTGCCATCTTTGTGAGAGGTTTGGAGTCAAACGTGACTTAAATTTAACTGAATCTAAGTAGGACCCTTATAAAAGCCTACGAGTACATTTGGTGAACCTTGATTACAACGAAAGGCGATATGTGTGAGTACGAAATGTATAAGTTATATAGAAGTGAGTGGTTAATGTAATGACGACTTCGGAGAGTCGCATTTTAAAGTTAGTTAAAGGAAAAGGAAGGGAACGTAAAGGAAAATGTAAGTATCTTAAACATAATTAATACTTAAATATAAAGAAAGAAACAGAAATAGTTTATTTCGCCCTCGCAGGGTGCAGGGCGAAATACACTACTACTACTACTAGTAATCGGGTATTTATAAATAATTATGAGGATGGTGTCCGATGGTTTACTGTGTGAGACACAATGAGGTTACAGGAGTGGAAGGGGATGCATGGATAAAGTGTTCTCTCTGCGCAACATTGTGGAGAAGCATCTGGCTCTAGGTCAGAGGGTTTTCTGCAGTTTTGTGGATCTGGAGAGAGCATTTGACACGGTTGTACGAAAGGAACTTTGGGACATTTTACCGGAGTATGGTATTAACGGTAAACTGCTACAGGCTGTGCAGTCCACTTACATGGGCTGTAGAGCCTGTGTGCGGCTGGATGATGGAATTTCGCCTTGGTTTGACGTCAATATCGACGTTAAGCAGGGGTGCGTTCTATCAGCCAGGCTGTTTATCATATATCTGGATAAAAGTCTCCAAAGGTTGAACGATATGAATGTGGGATTCCAGATGGGCGACTCAGTGGTCACTGCTCTGCTTTATGCAGATGATACAGTCCTGCTGGCACAGTCAGCGACTGACCTGCAGACCCTAGTCGACACAATGACAGAAGATTGTAAAAAAAGGGGTCTACGCGTGAATGTGAGCAAAACCAAAATAATGGTCTTTGAAAGAGATGAAACCTGAACAGATGTAAGAGTAACAATAGGTAATGATGTACTATAGCAAGTGGATGAATTTGTATATCTTGGATGTGGATTTAGCCGTGATGGAAGGTACACCACTGATATAGAGCGAAGAGTGAATGCGGGAAATAGAGTGAACGGAGCGTTGGGGCAACTTCTCGGCAGCCACCACCTCAGCCAGAAGGCACGTGTAGCAGTACATAACGCAGTGCTTGTCCCAACATTACTGTATGGAAGCGAGAGTTGGGTATGCAGAAAAGAGTATGATAGTAAAATTAATGCGGTCGAAATGCGATCTCTGCGGAAAATCTGTGGAGTTAGGCTGACCGACCGCATTCGTAACGACGACGTAAGAGAGCGAGTAGGTATGAAAGAGAGTATTGGTGTAAAGATGCGAAAGGGAATGCTCCGACGGTTCGGACATGTGGAAAGAATGCCGAACGAACGTCTGGTTAAGAAGATATACAATGCGAAAGTGGAAGAATGTAAGTACCGAGGGAGACCGAGACTAACCTACCTAGACCAGATCGGTCATATACTGAAGGAAGGTGGAGTCAAGAGTCTCCGAAACCGGCGAGCGTGTATGAAGAGAATTATGAATGTTGAGGAAGCGAGTGAAGTATGCAGAGATAGAAATCTCTGGCACACTGTTCTCTCTGCCTACCCTGCAAGGGATATGGCGTGAGAATATGTATGTATGTATGTGTATAAATAATTAAGCATATTAAATGCTAAAAATTTCTGTAATTTGAATAACAAGGTTGTGTCATCGTTTAATACAATTCTAACTGTAAAGTTTGAAGTATTAACCCTATACAATGTGTAAACATTGTCTGGTAGATGGCATACGTCACCTTGAAGACGTAAATATGTTACGAAGCGAGATTTGCATGTCCTACAATAGTTCACGATGGTAGCAGTACGATTCGGCCGGAATCCCAATAGGCGCGAGTTCGAATCCCGCTTGTGACATCATTTTTCGCTTCGTAATCGGGTATTTATAAATAATTAAGCATATTAAATGCTAAAAATTTCAGTAATTTGAATTATTAAGATATTAAAATTAAAAAATATTAAATGTTAATCTTATATCTTGTTTATGATTATTTATACTCCTTACATCGATATTGTCAAAGCTGCTTGTCGATATTGCCTTAAGCCGTGTGGTAGCGGCTACGAATTCGTACGTACGTACGGACGTGGATGTCGTAAAAGACGACTAGGGCTTTATAACGACCTAGGCCAACTCCATCTAATGGCGTTTGGTCAACAATTACATTCCCAAGGAGGATTGACGTCTGGCAGGCGAGCGGTCATAAACCTATTGCCAATAACTGTTACAATATGTACCTACTCTTCTTTCATTGGAAAGAAGAGTACATATTGTATCGACCCCAAGTAATTGGGATAAGAGTGGGAGAATAATGATATCGAAATTGTCAAATAACTTGAATCTCGACCCACACACGTCTCACTATTGGACTATAATAAAAAAAAATATAAACCCATCAGCCTAGGATTGTCTACTTTGGATATGAATCCCCTCAATGAGGGTTAATGCCATAGTCGATTGGATAGATAGTCGAATGGTCTAAGAAAGTGACCGAAATAAAAGCGATCGTTGAATGTTGTGATATTAAACCCGACGTAGGATATTTTTTTAATATTTTAAAATGGAGCAAAGGAAGGGTGACCTACCATTTGCCTATGGTTAATCAATATACCGCACTCCTCAAGAAAGGAAGAAATATGTGATAGGATTATGGTGAAATAGGATATAAGGAAGTCTTACTCCTCTGATGAGTAGCTTCCAAAACTTCAACTTTCAATTTACCATGTGCGCCATTCATTCGCACTTGATGTCGAACTGTCCTGAGGATGCCTCATTTAAAAGCGAAACGTGTGTCGAATCATTATTCGATCTGGTGACAGATAAAGACAAAGAAGACAAACAGAGAACAAAAGACTGCGAAGAGATACAAACTGGTAATCATTATCATAATCATCATCAACTCACTCCATTTACATCCCAATGGGCTAGAGCCTCCTCCACACTAGGAGGGAAATTGACCTACTACACCACGCTGGTCAGCGTTATTATATTTTATCCCTTAGTCGTCTTTTACTATCACCCACGAATATAGTGGTGGTGAAGCAATCTCAAAATGTTACTAATATCAACCTCCCAACTATTACGGTACAATAATCTATTTTCTCTCTCGAACGTGTTTATATGGAGAATGCATATCGTGTTTAATAAAACCTCTTTGATAATTATCCTTTTTTTTATTGGTGGCCTATGGATGCGTCTCGCCTCGCCGAATCGGTCCGGGGTGACGGAAAGGCAGCACGTGACCCCATAGACCCACCGTAAAACCTTCTCTCTTCGCCGTGCGAGCGGGCCACCGGTACCCGATTTTTGACTTCGGTGCCCCTCTGATGATTATCCTTGCTCATGTTTAAATTTCTACTAAACAGAACCGTTAAACGCTAATCAAAATGCTACTTGAAGCTTCTAAAATATTTATCTTGAGTAGATATAGAACAAATAGTATAATCAAATCCTGGAATATATTATATACAGAGTGTACAAACAGTTGTGGTACATAGTGTTAATAAAGTTACTTCTATGTAAAGTATCAAGAAATTGTTCTAATAAATTTCCATTTACATTGAAGCTATTGACTTTATCTAATTTAGTGTTTTCATTTAGTAGTAAGTAAGTTGAAAGTATCAATCCTGTTTTGTTTTTTCAAATTTATTTAGTTGGTTAATTATAGTATTGTACTAACTATTGCCAATTTAGCAATATGTAGAGTGGAAGAGCACCCCCTATCGTACCCGTGGGTGATCGTAGGAGACGACTAAGGGATATAAAATGCATATAACATCCATGCGAGAGAAGGAAAACTCGAAACAAAATCCTATACCAATACGTCTGACCTGCGCGGTATAGTAGGTTAATTTCCTTCCCATTAAGGAGGAAGCCTGCGCCGAACAGTGGGATATTTATGGGCTGTGATGATGATGATGATGATTGGGATAAGAGCAGGATTATGATGAATTATTGCTAGCAACAATTAATTTTATACTAATACAGTTAAAATACATAAATGCAGTTAAAATAATTAAATATAGTTTAAATACTTACTGTATATTAGTGGATTTAGCGTATTTATAATTTTTTTTTTTCACTTAGATATTCATCACAGCCCGCATATATGCCACTGTTGGGTTCTCCGCAACAATTGGAAGGAAATTAACCTACTATACCACGCTGGTCAGACGTGTTGGTATAGAGTTTTATTTCATGTTTTCCTTCTCTTGAACAGTTGCCATATGCATATTACCCTTTAATCGTCTTTTACGATATTCAAGGGTAAGATAGGAGGTGGTGAATTGTATTCTTACTCCGTCACCACACAGAAATTATATTTTGAAAGAAATATAAAGCTTTATTGGAGTTTACTCCTTAAGAATCTATTTTCATATAAGGCGCCCGGTATGAGAAAATTTTGAGGAGTAAAATCTAGTGATCGAATGACCTCGTTACGTTTTTGGTGCGCAACCTATTCTGCGCACCTTTCACTTTCTGACGTGAGATAATACTTCACTGAACAGTTTTAATAAATGTAAATAAATATATATATATATATTATTTTTAGTCAAATGAGCTTTTTTGCGCCTTTTTGATAATCGTACTTAAGGAGTAAACTCCAGTTGTGCATCGGAGCTGACACACTTTTTTTTATTTTATTTTATTGTTGCCAAAATCACCACTCTTAGAAAGCTTAGCTCTGTGATCATAGAAAGTTAGTTCTTATACGTGTCCTATGAGGTAGTTCTTGCCCACTTATTATCCCTTAGACGAATTTTACCATTTCACTACTAAATCAGAGGTATCGAGAACTGTATTCTTTTCCCGTTAACACGCACGAAAAGTTTTTTTTTCTTTAAATTATATTATTGTTTTTTATTAAGTAGGTAAGCAGATATGTGGTGTTGTTTTTATGTGTATTCAGATGAATTCAATAATGGTTTAAATTAACCGGTATATATATATAGCAGTATAATACAGCAATAGATTTTGTTTTTATTATTATTATTTTTTATTTTTGCGAATGAAATCAAAAAGCAATGTCAAAATCCTTGAAAATCGATTTCACTTGCAGTGCCATCTATCCAGTTCCAATTGTAAATCGAATTCAATATATAATCCATCTAAATAAATACTGGGCCGAGACTAACCTACCTAGACCAGATTGGTCACGTACTGAAGGAAGGTGAAGTCAAGAGTCTCCAAAACCGGCGAGCGTGTATGAAGAGGCGAGCGAAGTATGCAAGGATAGAGTTCTCTGGCACTCTGTTCTCTCTGCCTACCTTGCAAGGGATATGGCGTGATGATATGTATGTATGTAAATAAATCAGAAAAAAGCCTGTGTCAACGTATTTTTATAATGAAATGGAATGACGCTCTCAGTAGATAGGGCGGCCAACTCAATTTTGTTACGAAGCAAAAGGCTTAAAACATTGTATGAAAGTGTCTTCTTTCGACGCACTTATCCATTAATTTTGATTCCCCTAAAGAGTAATTTATGATAATATGATACCATTACAAATTTGATACGGATTTCTTGATATAATAAATGACAATAATAATGATGACGCCATACAAATTTCTAAGGATCCGTTATCTTTTGTAAAGAAGGAAAAACGGTCAACAGATATAAACTTTTCGTTGGAGCCTCTCATTTCATTTTACGACAATGTTTTGTTTTGCAGATTATTGAGTAGTTAATATCATCATACTAACAGCATTAAGGCTTTCAGTTTATACAAGTCTTAATAAAAATCAATGATATTTTTTTAAATGCAACGTTTTTTACTAAAAAAACAAACTAGGGGTAGCTATTTGAAATCGATTAATCGGAGTATTGATCTTTGCAAGAAAAAAAAAACGTTTTTTTAAAGAGATATCGCACTCTCTAAGATCGAAATTTAATTTATTGACCCCAATAAGGAGTTTGTTGACTCCAATAAGGAGTTTATTGACCCCAATTTAATTTATTGACCCCAATAAGGAATGAATTGCAAAAATTGCAATTATTTCCTTATTGAGGGTCACTCTATTTTTGTATGAATCCCGTTAAACTTATTCCTCTAAAACTTTCAGAAATACCTTAAAAAAAATTGTTATACTGCCAACACTAATATAAGTTTTGTAACTTCTAACATTTTTCAATATATGCAATCAAAAGCAATTTTACACGCCTTATATTTGCTTCTCTTGTAACTAAGAACGTAATAAAGTCATACAAGTTAATTTTTACCTATTTATAAAAATTGCATCTACATGAAACTTTGCAATCGAGCTAATCTCATGATGAAAACAGGAGATGGTGAGTGGAGTTCTTTAATAGCTACTAGTAAACCCCAGAGTTCACCGTAAAAGTTAAATAAGAAAAATATTATTATGTGTTCTTTGTATTGTTCATCTATCATAGAAAAAAAATACTGTTATTAAAACTCAAAATTTATTAGAACTTTTTTGGTATATATTTTTCAAGATGTTACTTACTTACATACATTACTTTTTAAATACAAGCTTTTGAGATCCTAGATATCATCTAGCAGCAGAGTACTAGTCAAGTAAAACGTACGTAGTCGTAACGTAGTCAAGACAAGTAAAACGAGCCCAAACACGACGGGTCTATCTTGTTTAATACACGAGTACCTATGGCCACCTGCAGGTCTATCGTCAGATCAGCTCCATGGCACCATATTATTGCATTGTCACGTGATATACATATATGTGCAAAATTTCAGCTCAATCGGCAACCGTGAAGTTGGTTAAATTTAATTTGCAAGATTCCGCCCGAACTTACATACATCCAGTGCAAAATGACTTCTAATGTTTACGCGGGTGTTACACATTTGAAATAAAAAAACGGATTCTATCCTGTTTGTTTTTAATTTTTAATTTCCCGACATTTCGAACACTTTACAGTGATCATGGTCACGAGACGACTAAGGAGAATCATATACAGAATCATTCTCTTTTTGTACTGGCAATGAATTTGTTATTAATTTTGTATTAAAAATATAGGTCAAAATTTAATATCTCATAGTGTAGATATAAATTTCTGTAATAACCATGACATATTAGACGTAAGACACCTTACTCCTCCCGTGACCATGATCACTGTAAAGTGTTCGAAACGTCGGGCAATTAAAAATCAAATACAAACGCGATAGAATCCGTAAAAGTAGTTTTATTTCAAACATCCAGTGCAAGTTAAATAAAAGCTTGTAATTACTGTTATTAAAACTCAAAATTTATTAGAACTTTTCTGGTATTTTTTTTTTCAAGAACACTAATTAAAAGTCGACTCATTAATAATTTTGATATTATAAATATTTAAATTGAAATAAAACTATTTTTACGGAATCTATCGCGTTTGTAGTTGATTTTAAATTTCACGATGTTTCGAACATTTGCAGCGTTCATGTTCATGGGAGGACTGAGACAGATTAACTGAAGAATTTCTTTTTTGTTGTGTCTTTTAACTGTTAGCCATAAATGGCTTTCACAATTTAGCCACGACTATAGGTGAGCGTTGAGAGCTCTCACTTTGACGGATTGAAGAATGTGTGATACTTGCTTAAATATCAGAAATGATTATGTTAATAAGTACGGTAAAAAAAATACATAATAAATAGTATTAAATAAATTATTTTTTCCTTAACAGTTTGCTTCTGAATTTTGCGAGGTCACGTATTTAAATTTATAATTACCGAATTAATTCAGTCCTACGCAATAAATACTGAATTAGCATCTACTAAACATAGTTCTGAACTTAATTATTATTATTTTACCCCATCTAAAAAAAACAAATCGCTAATAATGGTATTCCATCCATCAGTTTACCGACTCTTAGACTTTTAGACATAGGGCACGCCACAACGGATTATTATCTTAATCGTCACGCGTTGACAGGCGAGTTGGCGACCCTAATTATTTTCTCCATGTAACATAGGAGTAAAAATATGTTCATCGTCACCCCTTACTTCTCATTCGGAGCCGTAAAACAAATTCACTAGAAGAGTGAGCAACAGCTCTCCTGACAAACATGTACAAACTCACTATAATCGCCTATCCGCCTGCCAAGCATAGCGATTACGGCACTATCACCTCATTTCTGGAGAAGATTTAAGTCCAGCAGTAGACGACGAAAGGCTGAATGATAATGATGATGATTATAAATGTCTTAAGAGAACGCTTATTCTTTGGGTGATGGCAATGGATAGAAGCACGTTGTATTCTTGACTCGTCAAGATACTGTAATATATAGTGACTTAACTAACAAAGCATGTAAGTTACTAGTAAAATATATTCACCCACCCACTATTAATGATATTGTCTGATTAAATTGAAACGCTGCCAGAACATACCTACACGTACACGAATAGATGTCTTGTACTAACTTGAAATAACATATTACTTCTATCCAGAGATATAAATAATGAAAATATTTTTCACCATATTTTCAAAGAATCATTCTCAGTCACGATTTACTAAATAGTCCATCATATAATGGCATAGTGTAATAATATAGGATTGTTTTTTAGGGTTCTTTATCCAAAGGGTAAAAACGGGACCCTATTACTGAGACTTCGCTGTCCGTCTGTTACCAGGCTGTATCTCAAGAACGGTGATAGATAATTGAAATTTTCACAGATGATGTATTTCTATTGCCGCTATAACATAACAAAAAATACTAAAAATAAAATAAATATTTAAGGGGGCTCCCATACAACAAACTTGATTTTTTACCCTTTTTTGCTCGATAATAATAACGGTGACAGATAGGCGCTTTAACTATTCATAGAATATTTAGTTTTATGTTCTCTTTAAATATAATTAATTAAAATAAAATAAAATAATTAATTAAGGGGGCTCCCATACAATAAAAGAGGTTTTGATTTTTTAGTTTTACGGAACCCTTCGTGCGCGAGTCCAACTCACACTTGGCCGATTTTTTTTTTAAATTCTCATAGTAATAGGCAAGCAGCATAACTAATAATAAGTACTACAGCCGCTTGTGTACCTTTGGTATATCAAGGGTATAGCTAGGCCGCTGCCTACTAACCAAAACCCATCCAAAAAGTTGGACTTCCGGCTCCCTCGCTAACCAAATGAACTACTGATACGAGAAATAACTCAAATTAATAGAAGTGGCTAAGGTCTGTGTGGAGTAGAGGCTACTATATATTAACAACGCTTACTTTGCTCGTGGATGTTGTAAAAGACGACTAAGTGCTTTACATCGACTTGGGCCAATTGCATCTGATGTCGACTGGTCAACAATTATAATCCCAAGAGTGTTGACGTCAGTCAGGCGGTAGATAATAAAACTATATTTTTTTTTGTTGCCTTTGGTGGCAAACGAGTAAGCAACACACCTGATGGTAAGTAGTATAGCTAGGCCGCTGCCTAATGAATAAAACCCCATACCCACCTAAAAAGTTGGGCTTCCGGCTCTCTCGCTCACCGAACGAAGCAGCACATTGCCACTGCTCAGACTTCAATTTTCTGCAAGAGTGTGGTACTACCCCGGACGGACCGGCCCGCGGCTGTAGACAGAAAACTGTCAACAACGTGGTCCTACCACTATTAAATACTAACACTAATAGCTTTTGTATTATTTACGATTGGAAGGGGAATACATATTGCATCGAACCCAAGTAATTAGGATATGAGCAGCATAATGATGAATAGATAATTCTATACATAAGATGAACCCAATGAGCCCAAACTTTATGGATTTATTGGGCAATTCAGATATTCGTCTCCTACCCTCGAGCTCCATCGTCAAAAGAGCTCAGTAGTACCTACCATTAAAAATGGCTGTTTCAAATGTTAAGTCACGTTTATCTTTGAGAGTAAAGTAAACGCCTACGTCTGCCTGACGTCAACCATCCCTGGGAATGTATTTTTTGACCAAACGGCATCAGGTGGAGTTGACCCAGGTCAATATAAAGCTCTTAGTCATCTTTTACGACATCCACGAGCAAGGTAGGGTTTGGTAGTTTGCGTAGCCGCTACCACACACTAATGATTAATGAATTTGGGATATTGAGACTATAATTTAATATTATTATTTATAATGCGATCTCTTCGGAAAATCTGTGGAGTTAGGCTGACCGACCGCATTCGTAACGACGACGTAAGAGAGCGAGTAGGTATGAAAGAGAGTATTGGTGTAAAGATGCGAAAGGGAATGCTCCGATGGTTTGGATATGTGGAAAGAATGCCGAACGAACGTCTGGTTAAGAAGATATACAATGCGAAAGTGGAAGGATGTAGGTACCGAGGGAGACCGAGACTACCTACCTAGACCAGATCAGTCAGGTACTGAAGGAAGGTGGAGTCAAGAGTCGCCGAAACCGGCGAGCGTGTATGAAGAGAATTATGAATGTTGAGGAAGCGAGTGAAGTATGCAGAGATAGAGTTCTCTGGCACTCTGTTCTCTCTGCCTACCCTGCAAGGGATATGGCGTGATGATATGTATGTATGTATGTATGTATTATTTATAATCAATTTTAACATCAATTTTATGTGATGAAAATTACTGCCGTTATCTAAACCTACGCCATTTGTGTAATATTTTTATTTTTGTAACTGGAGTAATAATAGAACGTGATGATTTGGCGTTGCTACGTTTAGAAATAAAAATACTTTTATAGATTTTACAAAATTATATTTTATTTTTACTCTCGTCGATTCGAATACTTTTCAGTGTTCATGATCACAAGAAAACGAGGGAGTACCAGTCCTCCCGTAACTATAAATTCTATAAAATCCATAAAAATAATTTTATTTTATACTAGCAAACCTAGCCCGATAGTTTACTTGTGAATGTCGATATATCGCAGTGCCACCTGATGGCAAGTGACATCAATCTAGATAGCATATAAACCTTATTCGAGCAGAAATGCATATACATAACAATTTTCAAAATGATCGGTCAAATAGTTTCTGAGTTTAGCGATGTCATATCATCATCATCACAGCCCATAAATGTCCCACTGTTGGACTCGGACCTCCTCCATAATGGGAGGGAAATTAACCTACTATACCGCGCTGGTCAGACGTGTTGGTATAGGGTTTTGTTTCGAGTTTTCCTTCTCTTGTATAGATGTTATATGCGTTTTATATTCCACAGTCGTCTCGTACGATCGCCCACGGGTAAGATATGGGGTGGTGAATAGTATTCTTACTCCATCACTACACGGAAAGCGATAGTGATGTCATAGCGATGCCAATGATGACAAAAATCCTTTTCTATAGACAAAGATGAAAAATGAAATGCATTTTAACGTAAACGATTAAATTTACATTTACAATTATTTAAAGTTAAACTTATATCATGCCTTACTAAATCTTGTATGGTTAGCGGTTTTCTAAACCTTTTCAACCTGACATTATAACATCAACCAACAAACAATATATCTTTCTTAACATTTCATAACATATGAAGCTCAAAGGATTTTTATTTTGCAGCAAACTCTGTGAATAATGTTCTCTGTAATATTATCTTATATGTGATATATAACGTTGGCTGTACAATCGTGTTTTTCTTTTGAATAAATTTATAATTACTAAAGTTAAAGCCTTAAAACTTATATACTTCAAAAACATTAAACATTTTCTTAACGTATAATACAGAGTTTTCTCTGATATTTTAGAGTAAAATTTATAAGTAAAGAGGTTCTTAGTTATATACGAGTTAGTAAGATTATATTTTTAAGAAAATTATAAATTTATGATATATATTTATCTGTATGACAATGAAGTAAGAATATTCACCCCTCTTTTGTACGCGGATGTCGTAAAAAACGAATAAGAAATATAATATTCATAAAACATCTTTGCAACAGAAACAAAGTACTTTGAAATAAAACTCTATGCGAAACTGCCTAACCAGAGTGGTATAGTAGGTCTATTTCTCTCACATTTTGTGGATGCTCGAGCCCAATAGTGGGATATATATGAGCTGAAATGACGATGGTATAAATTTTGAGCGCAAAGACTATCAAATTCTTTTCATCATTCTCCTACTCTTATCCCAATTACTTGGGGTCGGTACAATATGTACTCTTCTTTCATAGTGTATATTGTAAAAGTTATTGGCAATAGTTTTATAATCGACCACCTGCTAGACGTCAACCCTCCTTGGGAATGTAATTGTTGACCAAGCGGCATCAGATGGATTTGGCCCAGGTCGTTATAAGGCTTTTGGTCGTCTTTTACGACATCCACGAGGAAAGTAAGGGTTAGTAGTATTCATAGCCGCTACCACGCATCAAATTCTTTTATAAAATGAAAACTTTATTTGATTTGTATTCTTATTTTATTGGGGCCTGGGGGCCCCAGCACCTCGTCCTGTCAGCGGTCATTGGGCGGGACCTGTCGCTGTCGACTATCATCTCAAAGATGCTCGACGGTGACAGGTGCTGGTCGTCGATGGCCTCTTTCTGCGAGGAGGTTATCTTGAAAAAGGAGGCCGCGGAGCGGGAACGCGAGGCAATAGCGTCCGCAGACTCGCTCCGCCGGTGGCGGCCAGGGAGGAGCAAGCGCCAATATGCGCACCTTCTTCCACCGCCCTGAATGACGACAGGACGTGGCCAGACGGCCAAGCGTTGGGGTGTCGGGGATAGAATGTCAGTAGACGATCTCTCCGGCACACCGTAAAAGCGCGGCAGGGGCCGCTGTGGTTTTTGTGGGTTTCCGGTCGGTCATCTGGCCGGCGAGTCCCACACGCCCCCCATCTATCACATGCGGAAAGCGCGTAAATGCGTTTCCACAGCGAGAAAAAAAGAAAAAAGAAAGTCTTATTTTATTACCAAAGTATTAACTAGTCCTAATATTGATCACAGTAGTCACGCTTACCAGCCAGCTTGGTGATAGCAGTATTTTAAGAGATAGCTTGGGTTCATTCCTATGATAATACCTCAGCTATTTATTAGAACTACTATGGAAAGATAATGTGGGCGCTATACTTTGCATTTTTGTCTAATTTTTATATCTTTTAGTTGAGTCCTTAGCAAATGACAACGAATATTTCCGATGCAGCTTTTAATGAACTTGAAATTGTTCATCAACAATAGCTAGAGAAATTTCACTTCAGATGCTACATTTACGATGTCAGGAATTAACTCACGCAGTTACCAAGCAAACTGACCTTCCGTACTTTACGAGTTCCTCTCGTACATAAGCACTTTGTTTGAGATTACTTGCAATACTTCGTTCAAGTAAATACATACCATCGCTACTTTTAGTGTCAAAATCTTTGAGCTTTATGAGCACAGCTGAAATACGTTCACGGTTTATTTCTTGCCCTGCATTTTGTGTTACAGTGGCAGATGGTAATTTTGTTATGCTGTTTTCCATAAATTGTTTTATATATTTTTTTATTTATCATATATGAATTATATAATACTGCTCTTATAAAAACATCTTTTCCGTGTGATCATTATTTCATCATTCTCCTATTCTTATCCCATTAAATTGGGGTCGATACAATATATACTCTTATTTCATTGTACATATTATAGAAGTTATTGGCAATAGTTTTATGACCGGCTGCCTGCCAGACGTCAACCCTCCTTGGGAATGTAATCGTTGACCAAACAGCACCAAATGGAGTCGGCCCAGGTCGTTATAAGGCTCTTAGTCGTCTTTTATGACATCCACGAGCAAAGTAAGTGTTGGTAGTATTCGTAGCCGCTACCACGCAGCATCTTTTCCGTGTGATAACAGGATAAAATACATTTTACTCGTCTATTTCTTAACTATCTATCTATCGTAAAAGATGAGTAAGGGATAAAATATGTGCAAGAGAAAGGAAACTTGAAATAAACTAGAGAGTTTATAGGGAAATTGGCCTTTTATCACGCTGATCCTCTGATCAGCGTGATAAAAGGCCAATTTCCCTTCCATGCAGGAGGTACGAGCCCAGCAGTGGAACATATAGGAGTTAAAATAACGATGATGATGATGATGAAAGACAAGAAATTTATTACTAAATAGTTATTATTGTGTCTTAAGACAAAAATATTTGGGACGGAGTTCGAATAACTATAAATTCAGACAATAGTGGCCTATCTGTTAGCTTATACATACTCACTGTTGATAATGAGATTAGGAGACGTTATGCGGTAAGTCTATGGGGCCAGACGACGCCTTTTAGTCGCCTGGAATAATTTGGACGGAGTGTGACGAAACAAGCCTCTCAAAAAGGATGCTTGAAACTCATTTTACAATTTTTTAATAATCATCATCAACACAGGTCATATATGTCCCACGGTCGGCTCGAGCCTTCTCCGTAATGGGAGGTAAGTTGACCTAATATACCACTCTGGTCAGACGTGTTGGTATAGGATCTTTTTTTCGAGTTTTCCCTCTCTTGCATAGATGTTATATGCGTTTTATATCCCTTAGTCGTCTCTTGGGTAAGATATGGGGTTGTGAATTGTATTCTTACTCCGTCACCACACGGATATTTTATTAATATTTATTTTATTTATGTATTTATTAAAGACAACAATATGCACTAAATAAATATACATTGTATTGAGAGGGACTTAACAAACATATAATTAACGCAGACATATTACACTCAGACTCAACACAGCAGTTTGTTGATCGCACAAAGTATTGGATTGCGTGGGAATCGAACCCACGATATTAGCACGGTAGGTCAGTATCTTAACCACTACTCAATTTGTTTAGACGATATATATTTATCTTAACCATTTTAAAAAATTGATTAAAAATACTATAGAGATCAACTATTTGCTTTCCCATAGAATCATAAAGCGGCTGGGGTTATATTAAAAGTATGGGCAGCAGCATTTTTCTGTGTAACTCTTATTTATCAAGTGAGGCTATTATTTAAATTACTGAAATTTAGCATTTAATATGCTTAATTATTTATAAAATCCGATTACGAAATGAAAAATGATGTCGCAAGCGGGATTCGAACCGGCGTACCGCGAACCCAGCACGATTGGGCCGGAATCCCAATAGGCGCGGGTTCGAATCCCGCTTGCGACATCATTTTTCATTTCGTAATCGGATTTTATGAGGCTATTATATTACTATACCTCATTTTTATAGTGGCAATCTATGGTTGGATACTCTGCGTCTGATCCGTTTGGAGGGATAGAAAAGTGGCTTACAGCTGTATAACCTATCCACTCTCCTAATTACAGATGTCCACAAAAAAAAAGTAGTCTGTGCTGGGTAGTTCGACAAAAAATTTCTAAAGTATTTTTATGCGCTGAATTCGCTAAATACGAATCTCAAGTCAAAATTGTGGGTCAAACTGCAAAACAACGGAGAATTCAGCTGTAAAGAATACGTCGAAAATCTTTATCAAACAGCCAGCATAGACCATTTCTTTTTGTGGACCTGTGTTATCGATTCTTTGAAATCGTTGCTAGTCTGGAGGAGGATTTTTTATTGATTATTCAAACTGGATAGTTTAATAAGCATATTGGCGATATAGGAACCGTTCTACCTTACTTATGTTCGTCATTATGTTAATCTAAAAATGCAAATAAAACGTTGTCTTAAATTCAGGTCATAACTTCTACGTTCCGATGGCCTCGTAAAGCCAGCTCATCAGCAGATAAAAAAGTAAGCTTTATTTACACTTTACTTACAAGGCCCCGCTTTGTCCATACCATATTAAATTTTGTCAATATTCAACGTAATGATTTCTGATGCTTACGCGAGTGTTATAAATTTGAAATAAAACTACTTTTACGGATTCTATTGCGTTTGTATTTGATTTTTAATTTCCCGACGTTTCGAACACTTTACAGTGATCATGGTCACGGGAGGACTGAGGTGTCTTACGTCCAATATGTCATTGTTATTACAGAAATTTATATCTACCCTATAAGATATTAAATTCTGACCCACATTTTTAATACAAATTAATACAAATTCATTGCCAGTACAAAAAGAAAATGAATCTATATATAATTTTTTTTTTTTTCGAAAAAAAAAAAAAAATTTATATAATCATTTTCTTTACGAATTTGTATTAATTTGTAGGTATTAAAAATGTGGGTCAAAATTTAATATCTTATAGGGTATATATAAATTTCTGTAATAACAATGACATATTGGACGTAAGACACCTTCTCCCGTGACCATGATCACTGTAAAGTGTTCGGAACGTCGGGAAATTAAAAATCAAATACAAACGCGATATAATCCGTAAAAGTAGTTTTATTTCAAATGATTATTCAACGTGATTTCAGCCCGTAAGTTTAGACCCTAAATACACTACATATATGATGGAATGGTTAAAATACTAATACCGTGTCAAGTGCCACGAAATCAACTCCCATGCAGAATTGCCTTTGTCCTCCAAGTGACTTCCAAACTAGGCTTTGCATGATAGTTCCACGCTGAGGATCCCAATGCCCTCACAAATTTGGAGAGTTACTCCTAAATCTACAATAATCGCTCTTCGGGTACTTACCCCATCTCATAAGACTTTCCAATTTGCAGATATCCCACTTTTCGCGCTTTATTATGGACGAAAGCCTCTTTTTTTTTAAGATCCACCTGCCAATTTTATAATTGATCATCATTAGAGGAAGATCTCAGCAGGGTGTCCCAACTAATGGGTTTACGAATGAACATGGACAAGACGAAAGTCATGTTAAATGCCCACGTCATTTTTAAACCGGTCGGCTAGTTGGCAATGCGATTCTCGAAGTTGTCGATCATTATGTTTATCTTGGACAAACAGTTCAGTTAGGTAGATCCAATTTCGAGAAAGACGTTAGTCAACGAATCCAGCTCGGTTGGGCAGCGTTCGGGAAACTTAAAGAGGATCTTCTCGTCCAACATACCTCAGTGTCTGAAAACACAGGTTTACGACCAGTGTGTGTTACCAGTGATGACTTACGGTACAGAAACGTGGTCCCTAAATGTAGGCCTCATAACCGAACTCAAAGTCACTCAGTGTGCTATGGAGCGGGTATGCTTAGTATTTCTCTGCGAGATAGAATCCGATATACGGAAATCCGTAGAAGAACGGGTGTAACCGACATATGATGAAGAATTAGCAGGCGAAAATGGCAACGGGCAGACCACATCGCTCGACAAACCGACAACCGCTGGGGATGAAAGTTTCTCGAGTGGCGACCACGTATCGGATGACGCATTTTAAGTCACCCTCCCACTAGATGGACAGACCACCTGGTAAAAGCTGCTGGGCGTCGTTGGATGCAGGCGGAATAGTACCGCACTCTGTGGCGTAACATGAAGAAGGCCTAGGTCCAGCAGTGGACGGCAATAGACTGAAATGATGAATGATGAGAGGAAGATCAGCATACTAAGATTATTTCATTTCAATTTAGTATTTTTAAGCTATAAGCCCATATAATCCTTACTAATAGTATAAATGTGAAAATAACTCTGTTTGTCTGTCTGTCTCGCTTTCACGGCAAAACTACTGAACGGATTTAAATGAAATTTGGTACACAGATAGTTTAAAGCCTGAGAAAGGAGATAACCATACTTTTAAATTGAAAAAAGTGTTGTAAAAGTTTGAAAAGGGGGATGAAATATTGTAGGAGGAATACTACTACTACTATAAATACTTTGGATAAACGCTAACTTAAGACTATTCCACGCGGACAAAGTCGCGGGCAGAAGCTAGTTTGTTATAAATATAAGACAATAACAAAAATAAATAGAGCAAAATGAATTATTAAAATTGTTGTGGATAGAGAAAATCTTTTGTAACAATTATTAAAAATTGAATGAAAAATATTTTTGTTTTCTCGTAGGCGTGAATACTGTAAAAATTTGAACCGTAAATATAATTAAAATACGATACAATTCGTAAAAAGCGTAAAACTTTCTTTTGTAATAACTGTATATTAAATATATTTAAAACATGTGACGAAATAATCCATCCGAGATTCTTTATTTAATTTTTTTTTAACCTCGTATCAACCAATATACGTTGTACTATTAGGCAATAGCTACATTTGGATGAAAGAATGTAGACTATTGTCGGCAAATTAGCATAGGCTGTTACTTGGATAATTACCATCTGATATGTTATCTCCTTAAACGTTTTACGATACCTCTGGATAGAAAGAACTGGTGACCACAATATTCTTACTTAGTCACTAGATCCATATTTTAAAGGTATCAACTTTACACTTTTTAAATAATTTCTATTATTACAGAAATGAATACAGTTTTATCTTTAAAAAAAAACTGTGTGGTGACCAAGTAATCATACAATTCACTACTCCTTATCTTACTCGCACGTGTCGTAAAAGTTCACCAAAGGATGTGATATACCTATAACATCTAAGCAAGAGAAGGACCATAGTAGGTCAACTTCTGTCCTACTTTGGATCAGGGCTTCACCCAGTATATAAGCTAAGGTAATATTAAGCTAAAAATATAAATTATAAAAATGCAAAGTAAATGCTATTTTAAGAGGCTTCTTAATTTTGAAAATTAATGCTTGAAAAGTCGAAAATTTCTGGGTAATTATTAACTTTATTCAAAGTAGGCAGGTGCCACTTTTGTGAACATGCTTGTTGAGCCCAAAGTATTTTAATGAGTTGGTCTTGTATGCTTGCCTATATTATAAAGGGTGGGATGGGTTTATAATTTAATGCTACACTGAGAAATTACGTACCATATTAATGTGCGGTTGGATTTAATTTGCTTATTTGGAGGCTAACTTCTGTAATTAAAAGAATCCGCAAAAGTTCCTAACTCTTCCCTTAATTGGAGGATCTGTATATACCTAATTAAACATCTATCAACCTTAGAAATACATTTTAAATAATTTTCTATATTATAATCAATTTATATATAATTAATACTATATTTTGA
Source organism: Lymantria monacha (assembly GCA_905163515.2). NCBI lineage: Eukaryota > Metazoa > Arthropoda > Insecta > Lepidoptera > Erebidae > Lymantria > Lymantria monacha. Next base: position 30,024,282 of record LR991091.1, on the reverse strand, counting down.
TCATCTTAAAATCATTATCATCATCATCGTCCTGCTCTTATCGTAATTAGTTGTGGTCGATGCAATATGTAGGTACTTTATATAGGGTGGAAGGGGACCGCTCCCGAAAACAAATACAGGTGACCCTACTAGTCCTACTTGTAATGACAGGCAAGAAAAAAATCGATTCGGATGGTAAAAAAAAAAATTTAACACAATTTTTGGAATTTTTCCACACACCATCGTATTAGGACAGTGCCTTGTAACGATAATTTAAAAAAAAAATACGTAACTTTACTCAGATGAGAAAATACGAAATGTATTCAAAACTCAGATCAGCTGTTCCAGAGGTGATGTCTACATGCCCGCGGTGAATGACCGCGGTTGGGCCGATACCTACACGCACGCGGTCACTTACCGCGCGCGTGTAGGTATCGGCCGAACAGATGTTTTGATTATTGAATACATTGCGTTTTTTCTCATCTTAGCAAAGTTACGTATTTTTTATGAAATTATCATTACACGACACTGTCTTGATATGATAAAATATAGAAAAACGCAAAAATTATTTAATTTTTTTTTTATTTTCTTCCGAATCGATTTTTTTCTAGCCTATTATTACAAGTAGGTCTAGTAGAGTCACCTGTCTTTGTTTTCGGGAGCGGTCCACTTCCACCCTGTATATTGCAAAAGTTATTGGCAATAGTTTTATGACCGACCACCTGACGGTAACCCATCTTAGGGATGTAATTGTTAATTAAACCGTATCAGATAGAGCTGGCCTAGTTCTATATAAATCTCTAACTCATCTCTTATGACATCGCGGGTTGAGAGACCTCAGCGCTCACCCACAGTCCGGGTAAAGTTGTCATAGCCATCTGAGGCTAACAACTAAGAAACAAAAAAAAAATCTTATGACATCCACTAACAAAATAAGGATTGGTAGTATTCGTAGCCGCTAGCACACAGTAAATATTGATGAAGTAAATAAATAAATAAAATACCCATATTACCAAAATCTTCACCGGGTAACTAATTCATTTCGGTCCGTATAACTTATGTATGGGTTGAAAAAAAAAGTAAACCATAATGCCTAGAAAAAGGTTGTTTGTAAAAATGTATCTATATATTTCCCGGTTAACCCTTTACTAATTAGATGGCATTTTTACAGAACACTCTTTTTATGTCCGTCTTGTAGATAATCCCTTTTCCCTTGTTATAAATCACACGTAATGGTTTAAAATATATGTGCTTTACATCTGGTGTAAAAAAAGTTACTCTGGCGTCTGTTGTTTTATTTTTAAAAAACACACACCATACGCTAAGGAATTAATACTTGTAATGCCGGGTTATTTCACAAACATAATTAACGAACACAAATTATATTTGAACTCCGAACAATAATTTGTTGAACATTATAATAAAATTGTTCGATTTACACGGTAGGTTATCATAACCACATCTTGAAGTATTTATTTTTAAACTTCGTATCTTGACTTTCCGTATGATAAGAGCAGTAATAGCAATAATTGACTGTGAAAATAATAAACTGTTACGCATAGGTCTCATCTTTGATTGCCGCTTACTACAACAATGATTTTTGGAATCATCAACATCGTGCTGTATACCCTTATTTCGCTTGCGTGGATGTCGAAGGTTTACCTTCGACATTCACGATTAAAATCTTTAGAAGATTTTTAGAAGATAATTACATTCCTAAGGAAGATTGATGTTAGGCAGGTAGCCGGTCATAAAACTATTTCCAATAACTTTTGCAATATCTATGAGTACATATTGAGTCAACCCCAAGTTGGGATAAGAGCAGGAGAATGATAATCATCATTATAATCTCAGCTCACATACGTAACGCTCCTGGCCTCGATCTTCCACTAAAATAGAAGAGAAATTGAATTATGCTACGTTGGTCTGACGGGTTGGTATAAGATTATATTTCGAGTTTTCCTTCTCTTGCATAGATGTTATATTATATCCCTAAGTCATCTTTTACAACACCCTTTTTTTTTTTTCGCAAGGTGGGACCATGGATGTGGTCGCGCCCCGGCAAATCGGCCCGGGGCGACGGAAGAGGCGGCGCGCAACCCCATGGACCCACCCTGCAAACACCTCTCTTCGCCGTGCGAGCGGACCACCGGTACCGGATCTTTGTCTTCGGTGGCCCGCCCGGATTTTTTACAACGCCCAATGGTAAAAAAAAAAAAAAAAAAAAAAAAGTTTCTGACATAAATAAAATGTTCTCTGTGGTGATAAAATAAGAATATGATTCGCGAATTTTTTACCATCTTTTACAACACCCAATGGTAAAAATTTGGCGAATCATATTCTTACTTCATCACCACAGAGAACATTTTATTTATGTTAGAAACGTTTAAGTACTGACCCCCTCGTGTCAAAATATTGTGAGTTCGGTCCTCCAGAACAATTCATTGTGTGGTTTACAAATAATTGTTCTGACTCTTTTTTTATTACTTTTAGTGGCTAACGTGCAAGCAGCACACCTGATGGTAAGTGTTACTGCCGCCCATGGACCTTGCAATGCCAGGGGTACAGCTAGCTAGGCTGCTGCATGCTACCAATGAAAATCAGGTCTGCTTTTTATTATCGTTAATTGAGCTTTATGAAGTCCCCCTCTCTATAAGGATTTATTTCTTAAACCCGGAACGGGAATAAAAAAAAATCTGATATAAAAAAAATATAACCCGTGTCTCGAAGATCACATAAAAATACATATAATATATAAAAAAATATTTAAAACTTTACGTGCCTCAAGTTATTATTTTAAGTCCAGCTTAGAAGCCACTATATATAATGATCACTTGAAGCCAATAGTTCCCTGGACTTCTTTAAAATGCTTGATAGAACACTCTAAACACTGCATTTTCAGATAAATAAAAATATTCATTAACAAAATTTCATTGAAATCAATTGGGTGAAGAAATAGGTAGGATCATCATCATCATCATCACAGCCCATAATTGTCCCACTGTTGGGCTCGGGCCTTCTCCGTAATGGGAGGGAAATTAACCTACTATACCGCGCTGGTCATTATACTTTCGCATAGATGTTATATGCATTTTATATCCCTTAGTCGTCTCGTACATACGATATGGAGTGGTGAATAGTATTCTTACTCCGTTACCACACGGAAGAATAGGTAGGATAAAATAAAAAAATAATTTATAACGTTTTACACGAGCTTAGAATAAGTATTTTTTTCTACTATAGGAAATATCTTTACTAATAATCTTCGTAATAGTATGCTACAGTATATATTTATTATTATTACACTTTCTTCTAAAGAAACTATTATGCCAGTTATCTCAGATAACGGCGGACAAGGTAAATTTATGAGCGGTCCACTGTCGCTGTATGTATCTAACTTTTTTAACTTAGACTCGACTTGCTTCCAGAGCAACGTATTAAAGGCCTGTTTATAATTTATTTTATTTCGAAATTATTATTAAATATAAAAAGGCGTATAAAATAAATAAAAAACAGTAAATAGAGAAAACATACAAAAAAATACTTAAAATGCCTAACATATTTGACTTAACTTGATAAAATGTGTAAAGAATTATAGATGAATGATGAAAAGATTATTAATAATTTTAGTATTAATATTATGTTTCTTAACACGTACATACATATCATCACGCCATATCCCTTGCAGGGTAGGCAGAGATAACAGAGTGCCAGAGAACTCTATCCTTGCATATTTCACCATGTTTCTTTAACTATAGTTAATACAGACGTATGAAAGACACCCTTGTTATCTTGTGAATGAATGTTGTATATCACTAAGTGTAATGTTAAATACATATTATATTTATAACAAGCAATAGTTTATTTAGCTTTTTTATGTATTTTAATTTATAGCATACAACATAATAAAACGTTCTTAGCTGTGTGGTAGTGCCTATGAATACTACCAACCCTTGCTTTGCTCGTGGATGTCGTAAAAGACGACTAAGAGCCTTATAACCTGGGTCAACTCCATCTGATGACGTTTAGTCAACAATTACATTTCCAAGTAGGGTTGACGTCCCGGCTTTGGGGTGTCGGGGATCGAATGTCAGTAGACGATCTCTCCGGTACCCCGTAAAAGCGCGGAAGGGGCCGCTGTGGTCGTCCCGGCGGGCGGCCGGTCATAAAACTATTGCCAATAACTTTCACAATATGTACTATGAAAGACGAGTGCATATTGCACCGACCCCAAGCAATTGGGATAAGAGTAGGAGAACGATGAACATAACAAAAAAATATTCTGCAACTTTTAACAACAAAATATTCACAACTATATAAGAACAGTGAGTTAAATTTATGCTGCGGACACCATAAATTATTTAGGCATAGAATAATTTCTCAAGTAAATAATAACCTTGTTTCCTGTCATAAATCTAGGTGAAACAAATTGGTGTTATTAAAAAGGCAAAAAAAGCCGCACAACTTGTAACAAGAGTAATAAAACGCCCACCCTATTTCGCTGTTTAGCCTGAGAAATCTGTCGTAAAATATATTTTTATAGTTTACTAAAAGGGTAAAGGCAGAGATGTAACTCACGTCATTTTAAATTCTACTTTTTAATCTAATCAGTTTCAATTAGAAAATAATTTTCCTTAAACTTATTGATACTTGAACTCTAAATCTCCTAGGATATCAGTATAGTCTACCGAAGACAAAGACTGAGTTTCTGTAGCCTACTCGTACGGCGTCGATATGTACGTTGTTGAACGGATCTACGGGGTCGCGCGCCGCTTCTTCCGTCGCCCCGAGCGGATTAGCGGGGTGTAACCACACCATAGTCCGCCGACAAAAAAATAAGGATGGTATAGTACTGGTATCCCATAGGATTTGTCAGAAATATTCATGACAGACGAAATTTCGCTTATCTATGAGATCATTTTAGTGTAAAACTTGAAGTTATAATCTTAAGCTTTTCCTTTATTACTAAAACGCTATTGCTATTAGCAATTTACGATTCATGATAAACATAATTTTATACCAACCCTTCTGACCAGCGTAATGTAATAGGTCAATTCCCCTACCAATATGGAGGTGGCTTGAGCTCTCCGTTGCTTTTTTGGCAGCTTATGGTCTGGACATACGTCGTCCGTTCCATTTCCACGCCCCATCGACAACCTGGCAGAAACCAACAGTGTTGCCGAGTTGCCCCCCTAGTCAATCTCTTTGTGGGTGTCGGACTAATCTCTGATCCAGTCAGTCAGTCTCAGAAGCTTGTCTAGGGCGGCATTAGCTGCAAGTATACCCACCTGTTGCACTCGGTGTACCGTCGGCGTGGCGTGTCAGAATGGCCCGTCTGGGCTATAAACTATTCCGACACCTTCCACGGGACTATTGCCTCGCAAAAGAACCAGCTTTTGGTCACCAAACTACGCCCTAACTCCTGATGCACTCGAGCATCTTCTTAGCAATGGTTGGCAGGGTCAGGTTGGCAACTTGAATTCACGGCGCTGCTCTGCCTAGACCCCGCAGCCTTCGAGCGTATGCTGCGCCGTGTCCTTGTTGCAATCGCAATGATAGCAGGACGGCGTACTTTTCCTACTTACGACCGTGTGCATGTACCTGCCGAAGCGACTATGCCAAGCATTGATATATAAAAACCCAAGATGCACAGTTTCAAACAAAAGTAGCACTCCAAACTGTCACCAAACACTCAATGGTTATACCTACGTAGTTATAGTTTTGCTATAAACATATTTTTTGTAAATTCAATCTTACGCGCATTTATTAAAGTTGTTATTACAAAGCAGTGTTCAATAACCTATCATTTTTTTACGACCGAAGTTAGCCGGCAGGACAGGACATGGAGTGAAGACGAATATTTGTATATTTTTTTTATTATAAGACATTGAGTTAGTATTTTAAGAATTAGTTAAATTGTGTTCTAAACCCATAATTATACTTTTACCTGAGCGTAAATATGTTTTTGGGCAGGAAGGACATGTGTACATCAATGAAACAAATATTAACTCGTAAAATCATTTATTTAAATTTGAAATAATCTACTTTTACGGATTCTATCGCGTTTGTATTTGATTTTTAATATACATTAGAGACGGGCGTTTTCAGATTTTTACGCAAACCGATACAAATTCGATTTCTGATATTGAAATCGATTTAAAAAACCGATTTCAGAAATCGATTTCCAGAGCGATTGTCGGAGCGGATTTACCTTAGTCTCGATCGATATTCGATGGTTTTAGTTATTTTAGCGTAGCAAACGAAAAACGTAAACGAACAAACGCATTCAAAATATTTTTCTTTAGTTTCTTTGTTGATTGGCTTTAGGTGTACGATTTTCCTTCATGCTTTATCTAGGCTTAACTTAAAAGAGTACTAGACTAGCAAAAATGTTTTGTTTTGAGTGTGATACAAAACTTTCTGGCGTATTTAAAAATCGTCATATTTACAATGATTTCATGATTATATTATATAATGTACATTTTTAGTATGGTTTTTTTCTTACCATTTTACATTTAATAGTTATTTCTTATTTATCATCAAATCGTATGTACGATACTAACATACGTTAGTATAGTATTGAATCATAAAATACCTATATAATTATATAGTTCACGAGAACACAAAAATAACATTACGCGCACACTGCACGTATCACCAAGGTCAAGTGTGGATCAAAACTCTCCAATAATTCAAAAAATCTATTTAACAAACGCAAAACTTAAACGTATTGCGTAATATTATCATGGAAGTAGTTGCATTCTGATATAGATCTTATTCCCTGTCCCGTATAATTCTGTTTCGTATCAATCTGCCATTCTTAGTTTCTTAGAAACCGCAATTCTCTCCATCTCTTTCACTGCACTAAACGATCGCTTAGTTAGAATGAAAGGAGGCGAATTTTAATGAAATTCGCTTTCTCTCATTCTGACTAAGCGATCGCTTAGCGGAGTGAAAGAGATAGTTAGTAAGTTTTCAAATATTGGTTTGGTTTGCAAAACTAGCAATAGAAAACGATTGCGCGATGATTAGATTTATTATTAGTTTGCGTTTTCGTCGTTTTGTTTTGATATGTGTTGATTTAGTTTCTGCCGAAATACGTTTTCTAAAATCAGTTTGTATAGTGTTGAATATCGATACGATACGATTTCTGACTGAAATCCGATTTCAGATTCGTTTTGATATATCGGACGCATACCTAATATACACTACCGTCCAAAAGTTTGGAAGCACACCTGTTTTCAAACAAAACAAATAAATGCCGACTAATAGCGGTAAAAATTAGCAATAATCTTAAGTTTTACAACCTTTTACGACTGTCTACACAAACACAAAAGGATTATTATCCTACATTCATCAAGTTTTATGGAATTCCTTAATATTGACGAAACACGTGTTTTATGACTTAATCCGTCGGCTACTTTATCCTATGCAATGGTGTAGTTTTATTGATAATGTTTGCTGGTTTTAACTTTTTTAGACCTTATTCAGTCGCACTTGAGCATTGGCACGTGAAAGTTGTGATATTAACATTGTCTGTATTCGAAAGATATCGGCTACTACTTTGACCGTATTTTTTCTTCTGAAAATGGCAAAACGCAAGCAAATCACGCTTGAACAGCGAAGCGCTATTTGCACTCTACGCGAGGAAGGATACAGTGAACGTCAAATCGCAGAAAGGCTCGGAATTTCTTGTAAAGGTGTCCACTATACCCTTGCTAGAAAACAAGAAACGGGGAAAAATGAAGATAGAAAGAGATCTGGTAGGCCCAAATCCACAACAAATCAAGAGGACAACTTCATTAGAGTTCTTTCTAAACGGAATCGACGCTTAACTGCACCACAGATCACTGCAGCTCTGAATGATACGCGAGAAACACCCATTTCAACAACTACTGTTAAAAGACGCTTACTGTCTGCGGGATTAAGAGGATGTGTTGCTGCTAAAAAACCCAAACTAACAAATCGACATAAGAAAAATAGACTAGAATGGGCAAAAGCGCATAAAAACTGGACTATAGAACAATGGGAAAATGGAGTGACGAATCAAAATTTCAGATTTTCGGATCCAATAGACGTGTCTTTGTACGCCGGTCAAAAGAAGAGAGGGCTTCAGAGGCATGTACAGTGCCTACCATCAAACATGGTGGTGGTAATGTCATGGTTTGGGGGTGTTTTGGCAACAGTAAACCCGGCAATCTTGTGAGGATAACCGGAAAATTAAACAAGGAAGGCTATTTAAAAATTCTCCAAGATTCTGCCATACCCAGTGGACTAAGTCTCATTGGTTCTGGATTCATTTTTCAACAGGATAATGATCCTAAGCATTCGTCTAAATTGTGCCAGAACTTTTTAAACAAGAAAAAAGCTGAAAACATTTTAAACATCATGCAATGGCCATCTCAATCCCCTGATCTTTCTCCCATTGAACTTGTTTGGGATGAACTTGACAGGAGGGTGAAAAGTCGTTGTCCTACGAGCTCAGAACATTTGTGGCAGCTATTAGAGAACGAATGGAACAAATTAGATAAAGATTATTTTAAAAAATTGATTAATAGAATGCCCAGAATATGTGAGAAGATTATAAAGGAGAAAGGTGGACACTTTGATGAAGCTAAAATTTAATCTAATTTACCATTGTATATTATTTTTTTATTTTGTTTAAGTTAGTTTCTGTTTGTTCTTTATTTTTTTATCAATACATTTAAATTTAAATGACTTAGTTTGGTTTTATTCGATTTTACCTTGCTGCTTCCAAACTTTTGGACGGTAGTGTACATATATATCTTCGTCCAAAAAATGCTCAGAATAAACGACGCTTGAATTAGTCGGCTTAAAAAAATCTTCACGCCTTTGTTGACTAACGATTGATGTCCATTCTCCGCATCGTATTGGGTCACGAGGAAAACTAAAATATAAAAATTAGAAATAAAATATGCAAATAAAACAACTCGTCTTGTTCAATAGTCACCCGTATTCTATTAAGAACAATATAATTATTCTAATATATTTTCTAACGTATAAATACTCATTAAAAACTAAATACAAAAAAGTTCAAAGTGAATAAACTTATTAATTAAAAAATTAAATACAATAAAAAAAATCGACTCCATTAAATAAGAACAGGGTCGTTTGGATTATGCGACTAAAATAAAAGGCCGTGTAGTAGTCGTTCTTACACTGAAAAAGCGGCCATTGAAATTTGTCGTATTATATTTGGACCGTGAGTGAAGTTTTTAAACAAATTAAATCAAAATCAGATATTACATCCTGTATTTAGTCATAAAAACAACAAAAACAAATCAACAAACTCTTTTACTCACCGAAAATTCGATATCCCATCCTTTTTTAACCGTTTTGACGTAATATTTTTACAATTTCTCATCGAACACTTCGGCATTTTTAACGAGCGCAAACAGACGCGAGCGACGCAAGACTATTTCAAAAGAGCGCATAATTTTAAATAATGCGCTCTGAGTGCTGAGTGTGTATCTTGGGTTTTTTAATACATCAATGATGCCAAGTCAAAAATTGTATCAAACAGAAGGAAAGCATCTCGTGCTGGCGACTCCACCATATGCACTGGCCGGGAGGCCTCGAGAGACTGAACACCGATTCGTGGTATCTCCAGCCGGACTGCCCAATGGGAAATGACGTCGCGGCAGCTATTACACTACCAGGCAGCTATCTCACTGGTCGAAAAATTTTCGCTGGAGTCGCTAACGTATGCATGGAGCTTGAAGATACGTTAACTTTCGGAACGACCAGTTAACTCCGCTCTTTGGGGTCAGACAGTATATCCGAGGAATGGTCGCATCGCAAAACTGCGTTAACGCACAGCGAATGCGACCAGTCTCAGCGAAAACCATCATAAAAATACGGGCGTTTTGTCTGAGGTAGCTTGAGCCTAGCAATAGCAAGTATGAACTGAAATGTTAGAGTTGCATACTTGAGCTTGAATCCAGTACCTTTATATAAAGCACTACGATCTTCCTATTAGACTCCATCTAATTATCATACGTCTCTCTATTACTGAATACTAAATTACTGTAATCTTTTAACGATAAAATAATAATCTGAGTTATTAAATTAAAAAGCCCTAGATCCCTCTCTCTATGAAATTCATGAAATCAAAATTTTATTGCGGTTAGCTCTTCCGGTTTAAAAGTTTGTCGACCGGTGCCCTATATTAATTTGTCTGGGCAACGTTTTAATTTGCTTCCATATATAGACTGAGATCAAAGAGTGTACAGTAAAAATATATTTTCTCAAACATGCTTGAAAATTTGAGCATTATTTTGACAACCTTCTTCGAGATAAAACGAAATTGCTGTACTGACCAAATACATGCGAGCAGCGGCCGCCAAAAAAAAAATGTATGAAAATCCATAACTGTCGTGTTTTAACGGCCAAATAAATATATATGTACATTCATATCTAATGTATATTTTAAAAATGGAACGATTTGTTACTTCAAAACATAGTTAACATAGCACACGTATAACACTTTAGCACGTGAAAAATATTGTTCATTGTTCGTCATGTATATAGTTCTACTTAGTACTTAGTTTTAATTCCGCAATACAAGGATTATTTCCTTAGTGCAGGTTGGTTGGTATATGCCGGGCCGGTCACCGAAGACAAAGATCGGGTACCGGTGACCCGCTCGCATGGCGAAGAGAGGTGCTTGCAGGGTGGGTCTATGGGGTTGCGCGACACCTCTTTCGTCGCCCCGGACCGACTTGGCGGGGCGCGACCAGGTCCATAGCCCACCGCAAAAAAAAAAAAAAAAGGACTAAACAACTATTAGTGTAGGTACTGTTCAAAGAGTCCTACTTTAGAATCGAACTTTCTGCTTTGACCATTATGTGATTTGTGTATCTATTTGCTTTAATACCAACCAATTTGAGATTAATGCATCAGTTGCCATAGTATTTGCTATGACGTCACAACTTAGTAAACATTGCAGTCTATATATGTCTTAGTAAGCCGAATATTCTGTATTTCGTGTGCTAAAATGAATTGTATTGTATTCAAGTGATGTGCAATCCGTATGTGTTATAATAACTAAATAGCAAGCCACATAGGACAGGGTAATTAGTAGTGTTGCCTAAATGCAAGACCAAGACTCACTGCGAGAGTCTCGTAATGCTGCTGCACACGGGGAAATTTTTTGATGTTATTTTAAACAGTCTCATGATAGAAAGGTGGGATTATAGCCCCACTACCGTTAAGTGGTATGTACTTAATTATTGATAGTTGTACAGTTAGTGCCACTAGATAAAAGGAATTTCATTAATTTAGTTGGATTTTTTATTTTTATGTGGATTTTTCATTTCTATCAAAACATGTGACTCTGTGTTATTCTAACAGCGAGAGTAGCAAGACTTGCGAGACTCAAAGAGTCTTGCATTTGTCAGCATTGGTATTTAGAAAGGTTTATTTAGGTTTAATAAATGAAGCCACCGCGGGAGAACGATGCTCCAACGGCGAAAGTTGTCGGGGCATCGACTCGAGAGGAACCCGCGAGGGTAAACCGCCGGACGGGCTACTGAAGACAAAGATTAGGTATCGGTGGCCCGCTCGCACAGCGAAGAGAGGCACTTTGAGGCAGGGGTCCACCGCAAAAATAAATGTTTAATACATTCAATGAAAGGTAGTAAAGTGTAAAAGAAAGATTATAATAGTCTGTCAATTTCCTGTTCGGCTATTGCTGTTTCTGAATAGCAATGAATGACTTACGAAAATGAATATTCATTGCAAAGTATATGACTGACATAGGCTACTTACAACCATTATGCTTATTCTTAGTACCTTGTGTACTGAAATGTGACCGCATTCTCACTTGTTTGACTGTGTGAACTGTTGATGTTTGTATGTTAAGTGTTTTTTTTATCACAAGTTTTGTAAAATTCCACCTTACGGTAATGGTTACGAAGATTTAGTTATAAAAAAATTATGTGTGACAAAGTTCTCGCTGAACTATCAGTACCAGTATTATTTTAATCAAATAAATGTAGGTATATAACGTTGATATAATTTTGTTTTAATATTTTATTTTTATTAGCTGTATGGTAGTGGCTACGAATACTGCCAACCCTTACTTCGCTCGTATCGTAAATGACGACTAAGAGTCTTATAACAACTTGGGCAAACTCCATCTGATGCCGTTTGGTCAACAATTACATTCCCAAAGAGAATTGACGTCTGGCAGGCGGCCGGTCATAAAACTATTGCCAATAATGTTTACAATACGTACTATGAAAGAAGTGTACATATTGTATCGACCCCAAGTAATTGGGATAGGAGTAGGAGAATGATGAATGATGATTCTTTTGTCATTACACAATTTTCATGACCGAAATCTAACTTGATCATCATCTAAAATTACGCATTTAAAATGATTCAATAATTTGAATTTGAATAATTCAAATTCATTTATTATGCATAGACCCAACGAGGGCACTTACATATTGTCACTTCTAACATATTAAATTAATACAATAATCTACCACCGGATCGGAAGTAGACCACTACTGAGAAGATCCGGTAAGAAACTCAGCGGGTTAGTCTATTATTGTTATTTCTTTTAATTTTTTTTTATACAAAATATAGTACAACATATGTAATAAGAAATAGCTCCAGTGTGATGCCCTTCGAACCCAATAATTCAAATAGAATGTAAAATAACCACGGCTGTACCAGATCCCACAGGCGGCACCCGATCACGAGTTAACTACTAGAGCAGCCATCACTCCCCTCAACCACCTTGGAGGGATGGGAGAGACCCGCCCACATAAAATAAAGATATTGAGATTTTTATACTATTATATGTTAGCAAATATATTGAAAAAGAGCAAGCACCATATGTGATGGTAATTGTTATTGCCACTTATAGACTCTTGCTATACCAGAGGTACAACCACTGCCTACCAATGAAAATCCCAAACCCACCCAAATGTTGGGTTGCCAGTTCTCTCGCGTGCAGAACATAGTGCAGTAGCACATTACCACTGCTTAGACGTTGATTTTTTTTTCGAGTGTGGTACTACCCCGAACTGACCAGCCCCCGGCTGTAGACAACACAGTCAACAATGTGATCCTACCATTCAAACTTCACTTTTTAATCAATAAAAATATTATGGTGAAAAGTCCACGACAAAACACCATATATTAACCACTAAGGGCTATTTAAGTCAACTTACAATTTCATTAAAACTATAAATTAATAATAATGTACACGCGTTAAAAGTTATACTTTTTTGGCGTAAGAAGATAAAATCTTTCAAAAATTTTATGTTTTTGCCTTATTCTACGTTTGTAGAAAAAAAAACGATACTAACAATAGAGAAAAGTTATTTAATACATTGAAAGTTTTATTATAATGCATCTAGTTAAATAAAGTTTATTTAAATATCACAAAAAAACTAAAATGTTGACTATACCTAACTTCTGGGTGTCGGTTTTCCGTGACGCTGTGCGCGCGCATCGTAAAAATTTACTCTTATCATTCCCTAACGCGCCAATAGAAGTATATGGTAACTTTAAAAATATATATAAGACTTTTCAAATCATACATAATGATAAAAAAAATAACTGAGAGACACCAAAAATCGGCATTTAATACTATTTATGTTAAAATGTAAATTCATTTAAAAAATATTTTAAATGTTAATTATAACAAAACTTTTAAAGTCACAAAGGTATTAAAAAACATCAAAGTAAAGATTTACGTAATTTTAATTAATTTTCCAATAAATTGTTTTCTTTTTTTTTTCATATACTTATTATAATGGGCTCTCATAGCGCTCCAATATCGACTCTGAGTTGATGAATTGACAAGCTATAGTCTGACCATAATTCGACAAACGACAAAAGAAACATGGTTGAAGTTTAAGTTTGTTGGTTCTCCACGCAATACCATTTTCACATTATTAACACATATTATACCAATGCAATACATAACGCAGTGCTTGTCCCAACATTACTGTATGGAAGTGAGAGTTGGGTATGCAGAAAAGAGTATGAAAGTAAAATTAATGCAGTCGAAATGCGATCTCTGCGGAAAATCTGTGGAGTTAGGCTGACCGACCGCATTCGTAACGACGACGTAAGAGAGCGAGTAGGTATGAAAGAGAGTATTGGTGTAAAAATGCGAAAGGGCATGCTCCGATGGTTCGGACATGTGGAAAGAATGCCGAACGAACGTCTGGTTAAGAAGATATACAATGCGAAAGTGGAAGGATGTAGGTACCGAGGGAGACCGAGACTAACCTACCTAGACCAGATCGGTCATGTACTAAAGAAAGGTGGAGTCAAGAGTCTCCGAAACCGGCGAGCGTGTATGAAGAGAATTATGAATGTTGAGGAAGCGAGTGAAGTATGCAGAGATAGAGTTCTCTGGCACTCTGTTCTCTCTGCCTACCCTGCAAGGGATATGGCGTGATGATATGTATGTATGCATTCAAAGATTTTTATATTCACGACGTTTTGAATACTTTACAGGCGTCTCACGTCCAATAAGTCATTGTTATTACAGAGATCGTTATTACTCTTCTTCAAATACGTAATAATCGTGTAAACATCAAACATTATTATATTTTACTAGAGTATCTGGTAGTTTCCGTGTGGTGACGGAGTAAGAATACAATTCACCACCCCCTATCTTACCCGTGGTTGATCGTAAGAGATTACTAAGGATATAATACACTTATAAAGTCTATGCAAGAGAAAGAACACTACTCTATACTAACACAACAAAACTCTATACTAACACAATTGACTAGCGTGGTATAGTAGGTCAATTTCCCTCTCCTTATGAAGGAGGCTCGAGCCTAACAGTAGGAGTGAGCTGAGATGATGATGATGATCCAACAGACTTAATCGTTACCGGAATTGTAATACAACTATTATATATGATATTTTGTAATGTTATCAATTGACAGCAAATCTTGTTGATATACAGACAGCAGTGCCATCTATCGAGTTTAATTGTGTATTCAAACCACCCAAGAACACATAGAATTTATTAATAATGGTAGGACCACGCTGTTGACAGTTTCTACCTACAGCCGCAGGCCGGTGCGTTCGAGGTAGTACCACACTCTCGCAGAATATCGACGTCCGAGTAATGGTAATCTGTTATTGCGCTTCGTTTTGTGAGCGAGAGAGCCGGAAGCCCAACTGGGTGGGTTTGGAGTTTATATTGGCAGGCAGTGGCCTAGCTATACCCTTAGTATCGCTACTAGCTCGCCACCACAAGCAATTAAAAAAGAAAAAAAAAAATAGTCATTGAAACCGGTTCAGAATTTTAAAAGAAGAGAAATACATATAGAAGAATTATATAGATTAAAATACTTTTTTCCTATAGGTATTTCATATACCTATAGAAAAAAATGTTTAAAATAAAAGAAACGAGAGATGAAAGGTAGAAATTTGATCGTACTATTATATTTCGTTATATTATCCCCTCTTTAGAAACAATTGTCTTCTTGTGACAAACAGGTTTGGTCAGTGCGTAGGACTGGAGTACGATGTCAGTTCAAATAACACTTGTAAGTGACAGTTTATAATGCTCTCTGAGGCATAAAAGGATCTACGTTAAGCTCCTATTGTAGACTTTAAGCAAGGGTTTCTCATCTTCATAGTTTTAATTGTTAATATTAAATAAAATTCAATTTAATTAATTTTTCAAGTGTTGCGTTTAATTGTGTTTATTATGTCAATATTTTGAATTTTTAAACACCCATGAGAGGACTGTGATATTTATTTGACGTTGAACAATTATTATTAAGATTAAATTTTAATTTATGTGCTGTGTGGTAGCGGCTACGAATACTACTAACCCTTATTTTGCTCGTGGATGTGGTAAAAGATGACTAAGAGCTTTATAACGACCTGGGTCAACTCCATCTGATGACATTTGGTCAACAATTACATTCCCAAGGAGGGTTGATGTCTGGCAGGCGGCCGGTCATAAAACTATTGTCAATAACTTTTACAATATGTACTATGAAAGAAGAGTACATATTGTACCGACCCCATGTAATTGGTATAAGAGTAGGAGAATGATACACATACATATCATCACGCCATATCCCTTGCAGGGTAGGCAGAGAGAACAGAGTGCCAGAGAACCCTATCTCTGCATACTTCACTCGCTTCCTCAACATTCATAATTCTCTTCATACACGCTCGCCGGTTTCGGAGACTCTTGACTCCACCTTCCTTCAGTACATGACCGATCTGATCTAGGTAGGTTAGTCTCGGTCTCCCTCGGTACCTACATCCTTCCACTTTCGCATTGTATATCTTCTTAACCAGGCGTTCGTTCGGCATTCTTTCCACATGTCCGAACCATCGGAGCATTCCCTTTCGCATCTTTACACCAATACTCTCTTTCATACCTACTCGCTCTCTTACGGCGTCGTTACGAATGCGGTCGGTCAGTCTAACTCCACAGATTTTCCGCAGAGATCGCATTTCGACCGCATTAATTTTACTATCATACTCTTTTCTGCATACCCAACTCTCGCTTCCATACAGTAATGTTGGGACAAGCACTGCGTTATGTATTGCTACACGTGCCTTCTGGCTGAGGTGGTGGCTGGCGAGAAGTTTCCCCAACGCTCCGTTCACTCTATTTCCCGCATTCACTCTTCGCTCTATATCAGTGGTGTACCTTCCATCTCGGCTAAATCCACATCCAAGATATACAAATTCATCCACTTGCTCTAGTACATCATTACCTATTGTTACTCTTACATCTGTTCTGGTTTTATCTCTTTCAAAGACCATTATTTTGGTTTTGCTCACATTCACACGTAGACCCCTTTTCTTACAATCTTCTGTCATTGTGTCGACTAGGGTCTGCAGGTCAGTCGCTGACTGTGCCAGCAGGACTGCATCATCTGCATAAAGCAGAGCAGTGACCACTGAGTCGCCCATCTGGACTCCCACATTCATATCGTTCAACCTTTGGAGACATTTATCCAGATATATGATAAACAGCCTGGCTGACAGAACGCACCCCTGCTTAACGCCGATATTGACATCAAACCAAGGCGACATTCCATCATCCAGCCGCACACAGGCTCTACAGCCTATGTAACTGGACTGCACAGCCTGTAGCAGTTTACCGCTAATACCATACTCCGCCAAAATGTCCCAAAGTTCCTTTCGTACAACCGTGTCAAATGCTCTCTCCAGATCCACAAAACTGCAGAAAACCCTCTGACCTAGAGCCAGATGCTTCTCCACAATGTTGCGCAGAGAGAACACTTGATCCATGCATCCCCTTCCACTCCTGAAACCTCCTTGTGTCTCACACAGTAAACCATCGGACACCATCCTCATTCTCCTTTCAATAATTTTGCCATACACTTTTGCTGCCAAACTGGTCAAGCTTATGGCTCTGTAATTTGCGCAGTCATAACGTGAACCCTTGTTTTTAAACAAAGGCACGATGACTGCGCTATTCCAGTCCCTGAGAACCATTCTCGAGCTCCAACATAAATTGAGGAGCAACAGGAACGCCTCCCAGACACAAGAGCCACCAAGCTTGATCGACACCATATCAATGCCCGCTGCCTTACCATTTTTCAAACTTCTTATCGCCCATTCAACTTCATCCATACTGATGCCATCGGAGGACGCCGTTGTCGAATGTTGATCTACTAAACCACATCCAACACCGGCGCCAACCGTAGCATCCGCATACATATCGCCAAAATATTCACTCCATCGGCTTAACACGTCTTGTGTTTGTGTAAGAATGTCTCTACCTTTAGACCTTATTTTATTCATTCTGAAGGCTGACCAACCACCCCGAGACTTCTTCACCTCCCTCCAAAAGAGTTTGGTGTTACCCTCGAAGCTTTTAGTCAGCCTATCTTCTGCACTCATACTTGCTCTATCACGTTTCTCTTTCACTAAGGCCTTGGTGTCATTCTTACATTGCCGATATATTTCTTTCTTCTGTTCAGTCATACTGTCATTCAGTCCAGCCACGCTTTCTTCTTTTGCTCTACGGAAGCTGCCACTTCCGCATCCCACCATGCATCACCATTTGTTTTTCTATGCTTCTTTGAACTTCCACATACTTCTTTCGCTGTATCTACCATACTCTCTTTCAATACTCTCCAGCATTCTTCAGGAGGGAGAGGAGAATAATGATTGGATTTTAATTTACCTCTTGTTGAATTAATTAATATAATATTATAATAGAATCTGATTGATTAAGTTTTTTCATTTTGCCCTAAACAAATAGATTTCAGTTATGACCAATAGTACTTTTTCAAGTCACATGGTACTCAAAAATTAGCAGAGGTATTAAATAATTCTTTTATAATATTCTCTAAACACATTCATCATCACCATCTCAGCTCATATATGTCCCACTGCTGGGCTCAAGCCTCCTTCACACTAGGGCAAAAATTTACCTACTATACCACGCTAGTCAGACGTGTTGGTATAGGGCTTTATTTCGAGTTTTACTTCTCTTACATAAAAGTTATATGCATATTTTATCTGTTAGTCGTTTTCTACGATTACCCAAGGGTAAGATAAGTGGTGGTGAATTGTATTCTTAGTCCGTCACCACACGAAAAACACACTGCTGCATATATAAAAATCATATTAAAATAATACACTGAAACTCATACATTTGATTAAAGCAAAAAAATAAACCGCATTATTTCTAAATGAAAAGCTACTACACAGTATAAGTTTCATGTACTCATTATTTCAACAAAAATCGTGAACAAAAGAGCTATTGTAAAAATTTCTTTGTTCGTTGTCATATATTTTGACACATAAAATTTTTATTTAACTTTATTTATATATTTTATTTTTAATCTATTCATGCATGTCTATTGAAGTCCAATATTGGGTATATATCTTACAGGGGTATATATCTTATGTGAGTCCGGGCCATAGCCTACACCAAAAAAAAGGGTACATATCTTCCAGATTGCGATTAATCGCTACGTTTGTGAGAAAAGAAAGAATTTGCCTTGGGTGACGGAGTAAGAATACAATTCACCACCCACTATCTTGCCCTTGAGTGATCGTAAAAGAAGACCAAAGTATATAAAATACATATAATATCTATGCAAAAGAAGAAAAACTCGAAACAAAACCTTATTCCAACACATCTGACCAGCATGGTATAGTAGGTCTATTTCTCTCCTATTATGGAGGAGGCTCAAACCTAACAGTGGGAGATGATGATGAGATGACTGAGAGAAAAATTAGCTATAGCACTTCATATTGACTGCACATATGGTGTATTGATTAAGATAATGATCTACGTTACCAGTGTCGTGTGTTCGATTCCTACATAGGACATTTTATACGATCTACAAATTGTTGTTCAATCATCATCATCACCACCACCATCATCATCATCATCATCATCTCAGAATATATATGTCCTATTGCTGAGCTCGAGCCTGCTCCATAATCATCATCATTTTAGCCTTATCGCCTTCCACTGCTGGACGTAGGCCTCCCTCATATTACGCCACAGAGTGCGATCCTGTGCCGCTTGCATCCAATAACGCCTAGCAACCTTCACCAGGTCGTCTGTCCAGCTAGTGGGGCGGCGTCCTGCACTGCTCCATAATGAAAGGGAAATTGACCTACTATACCACGTTGATAAGACACATTGGTATAGGGTGTTGTTCAATATCTGTGTGTAATTTGAGTCCATTAAATTGAGTCTTTGTAAAACCCCCATAATAGAAGTAATATTACTTTAGTGCAGTGTGTTGTCTTTTTAAAATTATATGTTGTTCAAGATATGCTACTTCTCATTATTTTTGTGTTCCCTATATTCGTTTTATGATTCCCACGGCTAAGTAAGTGGTGTTGATACATTATATTCCTGAATATCACCCACATGGAGAATATATTCGTATATCGATCGTTTGCAAATTTACGATAACTTCTATGATATAAATATCAAAATAGTAAGGACTTTAATTCTTCTATTAAAAACAAAAACTAAATCAATTTTGATAATATCTAAAACATGCAAAATTATTGGCAGACACAGAATTATAAAAACAGCATATTTCCATATTTAAAAACAATAGAAAATATGGCTACCCATCTACCGATCAGTCTGTCTTGTATACATATACATAGAATTCGCCACAAGAGTATTACTCAGAACATTTTACTGCCACTAGTAACCAACGACTTCTTGCGAATTTCATCAATCCACTAAACGATAATATGAATCCAACTATTTTGAAGATTATTATCTACTCTAATCATTAACCGAAAGCAATTTTTTTTGTTGCTTATGGTGGCAAACGAGCAAGCAGCACACCTGATGGTAAGTGTCACTGCTGCCCATAGAGCGTTGCTATACCATTTTTTTTTTCGCAAGGTGGATGGATGTGGTCGCGCCCCGGCAAATCGGACCGGGGCGACGGAAGAGAGTATACCCTTGCGGGTTCCTCTCTTGTCGACGCCCCCGACAGCTTTCGCCGTCGGGGCGTCGCCCTCTCGCGGTGGCCTCACGTCGGGTGACCACACAATTCCCCGGTCCGATCACCCGAAGCCTCGGTTAGGGCGGCATCAAGCACAGATATTCTCGCCTGCGCCGCCCCGGCCGCTGACGGCGGCCCGGGTCATGGGAATCCTCCCGGACTCGTTCCGCCGCCTCCTTCCGCGAGATGACAGCCTCGCAGAAGGCGGCGACCGCGTCCCAGTTCCTGACGTTGTCGACCATCGCTCTCGCAACAGCCGGCAGCGTCAGGTCAGCACCAATAACAGTGACGAAGTCATGGCGCTGCCCGTCCCAGCTCGGACACACCTGCAGCGTATGTTGCGCCGTGTCCTCATCACTGCTGCAATGGTGGCAGGACGGAGTCCACTCCCATATGCGACCGTGTGCAGGTACAAGCCGAAGCATCCGTGTCCCGATAACACCTGCACCAGTCGAAAGGGGAGGACTCCGTGCCGCCGCTCCATCCACTCCATCAGTACGGGCCGGAGGGCCTCGACGGTAACAACACCGTGTCTAGGCCTCTCCAGCCGCGTAACCCAACGGGCGATGACGTCTCGGCGGGTGTCCTCGCGCCAGGTGGCTATCTCGCTCAACGATGGGGAGCCACCTTCGTCGCGCACTGAGATAACCCGCCGGTAGAGGTCGGAGAGCATCTCCGCCTCTATGTCCCACGGGGGTACCGTTGCTCTACCAAGGGTATAGCTTGGTCGCTGTTTACCATTACAATCATCAAACCCACCCAGTTGGGCTTCCGGCTCTCTCGCTCACCGAACGAAGCGCAATAGCATATTACCATTACTCAGACGTCGATCTTTTGCGAGAGTGTGGTACTCCGGACGGACCGGCCCGCGGCTGTACACAGAGATCTGTCAACAGCGTGAAAACCTACCACTAATACAAATATTTCAAAATGAATGTATTCATTAAAAAAATATAGTTTCAAACTTAAATTACAAGATGCTATTTGGCGATAGGTACTTCGTTCACTTATCTATTGCCAATAATATTAAATAATAAAATAAATGACATCTGTTGGTAAATCCTAATAAACTTTATCATTTTCACTGAATTAAATGGAGATTAATACACTTTTTATCTTTTTTGCTCTGTGGTAGCGTCTACGAATACTACCAACCCTTACTTTGCTCGTGGATGTTGTAAAAGATGACTAAGAGCCTTATAATGACCTGCGCCAACTCCATCTGATGCCGTTTGGTCAACAATTACATTCCCAAGGAGGGTTGACGTCTGGCAGGCGGCCGGTCATAAAACTATTGCCAATAACTTTTACAATATATACTATCTAAGAAGAGTATATATATTGTATCCACCCCAAGTCGTTGGGATAAGTGTAGGAAAATGATGAATACACCTGTTATCTGAGATATTCGCACGAGTTTTATTTCAAGCTTTCTTTCTATTGCATTAATGCTTTTATCTTTTAGACATATCTTTTAGACATATCTTTCGATACTCATAGCAAATGAAGGCGTAGGCAATATACTGTATTATTATTTCACCATTAATTAAATTAATTATACGCATGCCGAAGTGAATCTATATAATATACGGAAATGGGGAAAGCGAGACAGGAATAAGGGAACCGCTCGTGCTCTCTATTATTTAAGATTAAAACTTACCGCGAATTATTACATATATACCTACATATGAAATTACCAATTTAAGGTAAATTTTCAAATAGGAAGACAAAATATTATAGTACTTATCATCATCTTGCTCTTATCTCAATTTATTTAGGGTCGTACCGGTCGAATCGGGCACAACCCTATCAGACGTCGTCTCCGTGATCACTCCTTGTCTATCCATGCTATGTTTCACGCAGTTCATCATAGTACTTATAAAGAATACTAAATTAATAGATATTCCAGGAAGAATATCTCACAAGCTAACAAGTTGAAAATTTTAACGCACATTTACGTAATATAATTGATAAAGGCATGAAAGTTTCTTATTCTTTATATGGTACATTTTTTTTCCATGAAGTATTGGGTTGAGAGTCCACAGCACAAAAAAAACATGATTTTATAAACAGAGTTTATCAAAATAGAATAATCACCACCCAGGCATTTCATATGAAGGATGGTAACAGATGATTAATTGACAAAATCAGATAAAATCTACCCAAGAATGCAAACTTGAAATATATATAAATTTTGATATATATATATAGTATGCCAATGAACCTCTTATTATGGGAGAAGCTGAAGTTCTGCAAAACTACATATGCAGAGTTGTCGAAGATCCATGACCTTGAGGCAACTGCAGAGTCTTAGAGGAAGAAACTAAGAGAAGAAGGAAAAACGATAAATCGCATTCTTGTATAGTTAAAATTATTTAGTTGATTTACGCTTCCTGTAGATGGTATAGGACCTCTCTGAATGGTATTATAATGAGGATACCTGTACCCACCAGTGACCGTCTACAATATGATGGATGGTTATATGAATAGGCCATTAATCATATTTTTATATTATGATTTTATCTTTAGAACTTACGGCATTGAGTGCTATTGAATTTGAGAGTCTGGAAGTGTAGTTTTTCCGCAATTAATAGACGATAATTACTGTATTAAATAGGTGCTTGAAAGATTTAAAATATATTTAAGAATTTGCTGAAAAATATTGACATTTTATATTTTCCTTTATATGTTTAAAGAAGTTTAATATATAATGCAAACGGGATATAAAAATAAACATCTTTTCCAACATAATCTTCTATAAGTTTCGAATACAGATATCGATTCGATGTTTAAATAATATTTTTATTTAATTTGTAATTTTCAATTATAGTACGTATTTTCATAAAGCCTACCCAAGAAAAAAAAAAGAAAAAAGGTATTTTCCGTATGGTGACGAAATAAGAACCACCGAAGACAAGGATCGGGTACCGGTGGCCCGCTCGCACGGTGAAGAGAGGATTTTGCATATGAGTAAGGGTTATAAGGGTTTATTTCGAGTTTATTTTTCTTGCATAGATGTTATACCTATGCATATGAATTTGCTAAGTCGTCTTTTGCGCAATCCATGGACAAAAGAGGGGGTGGTGAATTAAATTCTTACTTCGTCACCACACTTATAATTTTCTAAGTTTACATTTCCTTAGTAGGTAGTGGGTCCAAACAAAAGTCATGTCTAATACCCATGACATTCCAGTTCCAGTCTTAGTGCAGAATACAATTCTCGAAGTTATCAATCAAAATGTGTATCTAGAACAAACAATCGAGTTAGGTAGATCCGATTTCGAGAGAGCAGCCGACGAATCCTCTTTCCTAGTCCAGACTAGAGTGGGGAGTTTCTTACCAGGTTTTTCTATTTTTCACGCCGTGGAAAATGCATTTATGCATTTTCATATCACGTTTTTGCAAGAAGATATATAGAACTCGTCGACGTAAGACCAGACAAGGTTTCATGGAAGATTAAGACGCGCGAAGTCCATGCGCCGTCTACCTAATCGTCTTCTGCGGTGCATTATTTTAGACATAAAGAGAGATCGATGTGAGCCTCGCGATTCCAAAAGCCACTCTTAAAAACTTGACTAAGTTTTATTACCGATTTATAACCTTTCTGATGGGGGAAGCCTACGGTCCCACAACGACATAACACAACTGTAAAATAATGAAAATATATAATTGTCGTCACCCCTAACTGCCCGTAAGGGGCGTAATAGCATATGTTTCATTAGGAGAGTAGGCAGCAGATCTTTCTTGTGAAATGTATAACACCTGACTGCGTTCATCAACACGTCTACAGCATGTGACGATTACGGCTCTAATCCATCATTTATGAAGAGTTCAGCGTCCAGTAGTGGACGGTGAAAGGCTCAATAGTGATGACAATGATATATATGAATCTCAAACGATATAAGAGAATGTATTGTCATTTCCTACCTAGATCAGATCGGTCATATACTGAAGGAAGGTGGAGTCAAGAGTCTCCGAAACCGGCGAGCGTGTATGAAGAGAATTATGAATGTTGAGGAAGCGAGTGAAGTATGCATGGATAGAGTTCTTTGGCACTCTGTTCTCTCTGCCTACCCTGCAAGGGACATAGCGTGATGGTATGTATGTATTGTCATGTCCCTATTTCTGATTTCATTAATATCAAAAATGAATTAAATTTCGAGAAGTCATATTTTTCATCGCTTATTATTTTATCAGTGTTGTCATGGAATTGCTGTGTGGCAGCGGCTACGAATACTACAACCCTTACTTTGCTCGTGGATGTCGTAAAAGACGACTAAAAACTGTTATAGCGACTTGGGCCAACTCCATCTAATGGCGTTTGGTCAACAAGTACATTCCCAAGGAGGGTTGATGTCTGGCAGGCGGCCGGTCATAAAACTATTGCCAATAACTTTTATAAAATGTACTATGAAAGAAGAGTACATACTTTATCGACCCCAATTAATTGGGATAAGAGTAGGAGAATGATGATAATGTTGTTAGAAAATAAGAATGTAATAAATCTCTCTTGTCCGTGGGCATTTTAAAAGACGAATAAGAGATACATAATCATCATCATCTCAGCTCATACACGTCCCACTGTTGGGCTCGAGCCTCCTCCACAATAGGAGAGAAATTGACCTACTATACCACGCTGGTCAGACGTGTTGGTATAGGGTTTTGTTTCGAAGTTTCCTTCTTTCGCATAGATGTTATATGCGTTTTATATCCCTTAGTCGTCTCGGACCCACGGGTGAGATATGGGGTGGTGAATTGTATTCTTACTCCGTCACCACACGGAAAATAAGAGATAAAAGTAGATAATATCGATGCTGTTTATTTTGGTAGGCTATGTTCTGGATATATGCCGTCAATTCCGTCCGGGGCGATGGAAGGGTGGTGCGTGGCCCTATAACCCACCGTATTCCCTTTCCATCGCTATTGGGCCGGTCACTGGTACCGCTTCCTTGACCGTCAATGCTAGATAGAGAAGACTCAATTTAAAACCCTATTCCAACATGTATGATCAGCGTGAAATACTAAGTCAATTTCCTTCCCATTATGGAGAGAGACTGAGCCAAATAGTGGTTCTCACAGCAAAAAAACTCATACCAAAAGAGACATTTTTAAATATATTACGTTATTCTTTTAGAATTTTTCTTAGGTACCTATTACATTCTTTTCTACCTACATACCTATTATATTTTTACGAAAGAAAGCTCAAAATTGTATATATCTATTTTTTTTTTCTTCAGCGTGGTATAATAAGCAATTTTTTTTCCCGTTATGAAGAAAACTCGTGTTGGAAATTTAAAAAAGCTTAAAAGTCATTTTTAAAAGCCTTAGAAACCGATAAAGCATTTATTTAGATTATATAATATAAATTGTAATATAATTTAAGACGTATAATTAAACTTATAATTAAATATAATTGCGTATATTAATTAATGAAAAATATAATGACGATAGGTTTTTCAGTTTTAAAACTTCATCTATAATATAAAATTATAATTAACATTTAAAATTTAAATATTATTACGACACAACACAATTTATAAAATTATTAGCATTTTTAATTTATACCTACGCCCTAAATCCAATCTAGACTCATCATCTTATTCAAGCACCAATCACTGTTCTCTAAGAAAAGAGAAAATACTTTATCAACGAACAATTTAAAAGGAAATTTCACCGTGAAACGTTTTGTCGCTGTCATTGCCTTATCGAAAACAGAAAATATACAAAGATTTATCATTTCGTTTCATTAGCTTTGACGAGAGTTCATTAATAAAGGCAACGTCATTGTAATTCAATTTCCAGCGCTCAATAACAAATAATGATGGAGCAAATTATTTTTTAATATTTTTAATTATAACTTAAAAAAATATTAACTCACCTCCGAATAATGTCAGTAATAAAAATAAAAACTTAAAAACTCCTTGGCCTAACATGCTAATAGCACTTTTAAATCACTTCACACTATAAAAAAAATGAACTTTTCTTGTCTATGTAATAACGTTGTTACACAAGCATATTATTACAGTGTTCCGATTTTAAATTCAAGCGGCAAAATTGAGCCAACGGCGTGTGCTCTCCCCGGAGGCTATATGGGCACTGCTGAAAATTGGCGCTCCGTGCTACTACCTGACAGGACCGTCAGATTTCATGATTCTACATGCTAACATAACTCAAGCAAATCTCTTGTTATACTGCTAATATTTAGGTTACGAACTAATTTTAATTTTTATTCTGTGGTTTTTATATACATCCGCAGGGAATAACATCCAAAACGATTCATTTATGTGGTTTAAATGACAATTGTGTGTCCGTTTACTCATGTGCTTTACATATCATGCCATTTGGGATTGTTTGTTACCTATCACGTTTTGAATTCGATTTACCGTGCGGTGTGTCAATTTGAACGAAATAATGGTCAATCGAATTTTTAATTATATCAATCGAATTAATAAGTAATTGATATTTAATCAAACCTGGCAGTTTATACTTTAAAAATGTTAATAACGACACGCAACTCTTTTCTTATCCTATATAATAAACATCTCTCTGTTATGGTAGGAATTCGCTATGTTATTAGTATTGCTGAACTCTCTGAGCATTAGCCACCGCATACAATTAAATAGTGTGTTTTGCGCGTCTACTACCAAAGCTATTAAATATAAAATATAATTTGGAAAATCCAAAAGCGCACGCTTCATAATTTTTATATTATTTATCCTTTAATATTAGTCAATGCCATAAATAAGGGTAACAAATCCCATACAGCCATGGGTTTACAATGCTACAAGTATTGTAAATGAACAGCTATGTTTATAACTACGTCGAGAATGGCACGAAATTGCAAAAGTTTTTTTTTTTTCATTTTCATTTCATCATCATTATTCCGCTCTTGTCCCAATTACTTGGAGTCGATGCAATATGTACCCCTATTCCTACATATTGCAAAGGTTATTGGCAATAGTTTTATGACTGGCCGCCTGCCTGACGTCAACCTTTCTTGGGAAAGTAATTGTCGACCAAACGGCATGAGATAGAGTTGGCCAGGTCGTTATAAAGCTCTTAGTCGTCTTTTACGACATCCACGAGCAAAGTAAGGGTTGGTAGTATTCGTAGCCGCTACCACACAAATTTTTCATTACATTTATGGCATTCACTAATAATAAATGATATATAATCCTGATTTTTACAAGCTTTTCTATTAATGATACGCCTAAATTTTAAGCGTTGTTCTGAAGATTGTTTATTTAATTTAGGCATTTACAAATAAAATAATTATTGTTTCTTTTTATATTTATTTATTGACACGTTTTTATGACAGTACACTTAATAAAATAAAAAAAAAAGTTGGAAAAAGTTCAAAAGTCTCTCTCTCTCTCTCCCCTCTCTCCTCCTCACTCTCGTCCCACCTCTCTTTCCTCTCTCTCTCAAAAAAAAATGTCTATATCCTGCTACTCTCAGTACTAATTTTAATTTCTACACTGATTTAATTGAATTTGAAATAAAAAATAGCGTTCCCTAGTTTCCCTTTTAATCCTACTCGCATTCTCGTGGGGAGGCCTATATCCAGCAGTGGACGTCTACGGGCTGATGGATGGGTGGAAGAGGCTTATTTTTCTCCTTTCTAGACTTTGTGCTTCAAACCAGTGTTATAATTTCTTCTTTATAGCTTTGGACCATTTAAACATTACATACGATCGGTTCGTTCCATTCATTCATGAATTCAAATATCGATTGCCCTATAAAATTGTTTTGCCAGGATTTTAAAATTAATATATACTCGTATATTTTTTTTTTCATGTACTGAAGGAAGGTGGAGTCAAGAGTCTCCGAAACCGGCGAGCATGTATGAAGAGAATTATGAATGTTGAGGAAGCGAGTGAAGTATGCAAAGATAGAGTTCTCTGGCACTCTGTTCTCTCTGCCTACCCTGCAAGGGATATGGCGTGATGATATGTATGTATGTATGTATATTTTTAAACATAATAACACACGTCGGTATCTAATAGTTTTGTATTTATAAACTGTAATCTACCGATGGTTTGTTTGTGAACATATTGGATCAACATACGTTTTAATATGTTAATTACACTTGAGAATAGACTGATGTTTGGAATGAAAACTTTAATTTTAATATAGTTTATTATTTATTTCGTCATTAGAGAGGAAAGTAATTTTTAAAATAGCATGTAAAACTTTAAATTTGATGTATATATGTGTATTGTGTTTATGTGTATATGTGTATTGTGAGATAATTTTTGGATGATCAAATGCTTTTTTTCATCAATACGGAATGCTCTTTTTTTTGGAATTATATTTAGATTTTCAATGGTTGTCTCGAGGTATATTTACGTACAAACTCCATATATATATATATATATATATATATATATATATATATATATTATATATATATAAATATAAATATTGTTTATATCCTATTTACATTATAAATATGTGAACTAATGACTTCTAATATTTACGCGAATATTACACATTTGATTTAAAACTACTTTTACGGATTAAATCGCGTTTGTATTTGATTTTTAATTTCCCGACGTTTCGGACACTTTACAGTGATCATGGTCACGGGAGGACTATGTGAACTAGTTAAATAAAATTAAAATAAATAAAAATTAATGAATGAATGGACCGAGTGTACCTGGAATGGTCCATTTCGTCCATTCATAAAGTCCATTTTTAACTTTACCTATACAAACAGTTTTCAGAATTATGAAATTAAAATGTAAATTTAGCTTAGTAGCACATACATAACCACCAATCACGTACCAATCCATGAGTTTTCATGAGTTTCATGATAACATTAAATCTTAAAGTTCTGAACGATTTCATGGTTACCTACTCTCTAATAAAACGTAATTACTCAAATTGTCATCAGATTGATAAAGCAATTTAAATAAAGTGATGAATAACAAATAAGAACTTATCTCAAAAGATCTCTAGAAAATATAATTTATATTATTTTATATTCATTAAATGCCTATTTCTGGCAATGGCTCTTATTAAGAAAAAGAAAAAATAATTAAAGATTATAAAGAGAATAAATCTGTAGAATGATCAAAGAAAAAAAATATGATAAAAGTAATTAAGTAAAAAGAACTTATATATTGATGCTAATAAAATAAACAAATGACGGACGCAATCCAAGTAGCGACAGCCTGAACCAAGTGTCGTTGATCCACCCTAGTCTAAGACAATTCTTTGTATCAGCCACGAATGATTGTTCTGTGTCTTACTGTAATTTGTATCGGTTAACTGTGCGTTAATAAAGTCTTCCACATCATCATCATCGCAGCCCATATACGTCCCAATGCTGGGCTAGAGCCTCCTCCGTAATAGGAGGAAAATTAACCTACTACACCACGCTGATCAGGCTTGTTGCAATTTTTTTTTTGCGGCGGACTACATTACTTCATGGCCTGCTAATCCATTCGGGGCGACAGATAAGCGGCGCACGACCCACCCTACAATATACGTCTCAACGACGTGTGGGTGGGTCACTGGAATCCTTTCTAGAGGTGTGGGTAGTGGGTTCCTTTTCAGTTTCCCTTCTCTTGCGTAGATGTTATATGCGTTTTATATCCCTTAGTCGTCTCTTGCCTACGGGTAAGATAGGGGATGGTGAATTGTATTCTTACTCCGTCACCACACGGTCAAGTCTTCCACAATATAAGGCATATTCTTTAGCGCTAGCTTTTCATATTCGGTAGCGGCCACGAATATTACCAACCTTTACTTTGCTCGTAGATGTCATAAAAAACGACTACATACATATCATCACGCCATATCCCTTGCAGGGTAGGCAGAGAGAACAGAGTGCCAGAGAACTCTATCTTTGCATACTTCACTCGCTTCCTCAACATTCATAATTCTCTTCATACACGCTCGCCGGTTTCGGAGACTCTTGACTCCACCTTCCTTCAGTACATGACCGATCTAGTCTTGGTAGGTTAGTCTCGGTCTCCCTCGGTACCTACATCCTTCCACTTTCGCATTGTATATCTTCTTAACCAGACGTTCGTTCGGCATTCTTTCCACATGTCCGAACCATCGGAGCATGCCCTTTCGCATCTTTACACCAATACTCTCTTTCATACCTACTCGCTCTCTTACGTCGTCGTTACGAATGCAGTCGGTCAGCCTAACTCCACAGATTTTCCGCAGAGATCGCATTTCGACCGCATTAATTTTACTTTCATACTCTTTTCTGCACACCCAACTCTCTCTTCCATACAGTAATGTTGGGACAAGCACTAAGAGTCTAATAATGACCTGGGCCAACTCTATCTGATGCTGTTTGGTCAGCAATTGTATTCCCAAGGAGGGTTGACACTATAGGGTTGAAACTATTGTCAATACTTTTTACTATATGTACTATGAAAGAAGAGTACATATTGTATCGACGCCAAGTAATTGGGATAAGAGTAGGATAATGATGATGGTACCAAACATCCAACCAACATAGCTGATATTAAGTGTTATTGCTGGATATAAACTTTTCCAATACCAGTTTTTGCATCCTGCTGCAAACAGATAATTATCAGCGTCGTGATTTTTTTATTTTATATAGCTTTCGGTGGCAAACGAGTAAGCAGTATACCTGATAGTAAGTGTTACTGCCGCCCATGGACCTTTGCTATACCAGGAATATTGCTAGGCCCCTGCCTACCAATATATACCCCAAACCCACCCATTTGGGCTTCAGGCTCTCTCGGTCACTGAACGAAGCGCAACAACACATTGCCATTGCTCAGACGCCGATCTTCTGCGAGAGTGTGGTATTACCCCGGATGGACCGGCCCGCAGCTGTCGACAGAAAATTGTCAACAGCGTGATCCTACCACTATTGCATTCT
This sequence comes from Lymantria monacha, assembly GCA_905163515.2. Classification (NCBI taxonomy): domain Eukaryota; kingdom Metazoa; phylum Arthropoda; class Insecta; order Lepidoptera; family Erebidae; genus Lymantria; species Lymantria monacha. Next base: position 29,992,932 of record LR991091.1, on the reverse strand, counting down.
ACGAACAAAGACAAGTACTCGATATCAGAGCTACGTCTCTATGGCTATAGGAATCTCCCTATACTACTGTATCTATAGTCCGGCAGCCACGAATAGCCTGTCATTAAAGGAAAAAATGCGCACTTACCGCTAATAAATAGCTGCCCAACCTCTTCTAAGAAATATATATCTGATATTTATTTTATTAATAAATGATATCCTTCTGACAAAGGAAGTAGAATAAACGAAAAATAAATAGATTTCTTAATATTTTCTGTGACATGTGTATTTGCCTGTACTTATTTCATATTTATTTTGGGTAAATATAACTACAGTTATTTGTTATTATTGTGTAAATATCACTCAAATAATGAATTGTATACAAGTGGTTTATATATATATATATATATATATATATATATATATATATATATATATATATATATATTTAAGTATTAAGCCTATAACAATGTGTAAACATTGTCGGGTAGATAGCATACCGTCACCTTAAGACGTAAATATAACACGAAGTGAAATTTGCATGTCCTACAATTAGTCACGGTGGTGTAGTGGCAGCACGATTAGGCCGGAATCCCAATAGGCGCGGGTTCGAATCCCGCTTGTGGCATCATTTTTCATTTCGTAATCGGATTTTATAAATAATTAAGCATATTAAATGCTAAATTTCAGTAATTTAAATTATACATCCATAATTAATTCTTGTCTGGGTGTAATTTGTGTCTGATAATTGCATGTTTGTAAAACTCCCCGTAATATAAAGATTAGTGCTTTAGTGCAGGATGTGTTTTATAAAAGGCGTAGGTGCAAAGATAACGCATGAAAAAAAAAACTACTACGACTTGGTACAACGACTTATAGTGGTAAGGTCACATTGCTGACAGTTTTCTGTCTAAAGCCACGGGGCCAGTCCGTCCGGTGCATTACCACATTCTCACAGAAAATCGACGATTGAGTAGTGGCAATGTGTAATGTATTGTCGTTCGTTCAGTGAGTGAGAACGCTGGTAGCCCAACTTTCTGGGTGGGTTTAACGTTTTCATTGGTAGGCAGTGGCCTAGATAGCAGCGTATGGTGTTGCAAAGTTCTATGGGTGGCAGTAATATTTACAAACAGGTGTGCTACTTGCTAATATGCCACTATAAGTAATAAAAAAGTAAAAAAAGAGAAGTGTGAAAATTGCTGGGAATTGAATAATTCTCTGGGTACTCAAAATGACCGGGATTTTTAATATTTTGAAAAATTATTTGTTTTGATGTTCTATAAGTTATACTTTCCAGATCTTGTGATCATCAGGGTCAAGACCTGATGATAGCGATTCTGACACATATGATGATATTTAAAATTGTATACAGTAGGATTGGCTTACTATGTCGCCGCTTATATTGACCAACCGCTTAATATGATGTTATTACACAGCCTAGTTTGGTTTACATATACAATCCTTTATAAAAGTGACGGATATAATGACCTGATCTGACTGCTTATAGTGACAAGTGGCTTATTATGAACTGTTTTAAAAAAATCAAGGCCGGTTATAGTGAACCATGATTCGTAATCTATTCGCCCGTTTTCGTTGCCCTCGCCTCCCCTTTCGTTTGGGGTGCGCATTGCACGTGGCTCATTTTTATTTTGTCTCTTAATGAAAATTACGAGTCGATAGTTGAAGAATGTTAGTGATTTGCAAACAAAAAAAGCATTAAAAGATTAAGCTTTTTGGTAAAAGTGATATCATTTTTATCATTTTAAGGGAAAGATTATAGATAAGATCTCTCTTCTCTCTTAAAATCATAAAAATTATATTCAGACTGGAAAATCGTGATTCAATTTCATCTTTTGCAAATTTGGAGTCAATCATTAAAAAAAAATTAATTACAAGAACTAGATTAAAGAATCATTTAATTCGATTCAAAGTGAGAGAGGTTCTTTGAAAGAATGACAAGTAGGTACATGTTGATGAAGTATTAATTCAGTGGTTAATTTTGCAGTTTTTTCTGTTTATTAAAACAAACTTATATATGTAGCTAACAAAACTAGAAAGTTTTGCATTTTCTGAGAACTTCTGCTTTGTATGACGGATTTGTCACTTCCCTTCAATGTCATTATATCCGGATTCTACGGTATATACATTTGAAGGGATTTACATCTGATATATATACACATGTTTAAAAGTAAATGTTGACAGTTTTCTATCTACACTAGCGGGTCCGTCCGGCCGGGGTAGCACCACACTCTCGTAGTAAATCGACGTCTGAGTAGTAGCAATGTGTTCCTGCCCTTTGTATGATGAGCGAGAGAGCCGGCAACCCAACTTGGTTGGTTTTTGGTAGGTAGACAGTGACCTCGCGTATATCTAGGTCATTATATTGCAAAGGTCACCCTAGTATTGAAAGGGTCCGTATCCAGTAGCACTTATCATCATCTGTGCTGCTTGCTCGTATTCCGCCATAAGCAATGAAAAAAGTATTTACCTATTACGGGCTTAGAATCCTTACGGCAGCTAACAAAAAGGGCTGATGAACAAACACGTCAGCTTACAATCAAAAAAAAAAAGAAAGTGTCATATTCGATCCACTCGTTTAGGAGCTATAGTCATAAACAGAGATACATAGACACCTAAAACTTATAAAACGCCTTCTTTTGCGTCAATTTAAAAATAAATTTAATTTATAGATTTGTGAAGGAAATTGTTATTTATTTCTTTTTAGTACAATATTTTTTAAAGTTATTTTTTAAAGTCGTCCATGTTGTGACGGAGTAAGAATACAAATCACCACCCGCTGTCTTACCCGGGGGTGATCGTAAGAGACGACTAAGGGATACAAAAGGCATATAACATCTATACAAGAAAAGGAAAACTCGAAACAAAACCTGTCTGACCAGCGTGGTATATCACGCTACGACTACGACCTACTATAGTAGGTCAATTTCCCTCCCATTATGGAGCTCAAGCCCAACAGTGGGACTTGTGTGAGCTGAGATGATGATGATTTTTAAAGGCCTTTTATTTAAAAAAATAATTTATTATCGTTCATAACTATTACAATAATTTAACAAAATCAAATAAATATTTATTTAAATAGTATATAATTATATCTAAGTATAAAACCAGAACAAGGTCACAATAATATATAATTAACCTTTGCCCGAAACTCTATATCTACTGCTAATAAGTCTTATTGTATTTATTAAAACGATAACAAGGTTCTGATAATAAAGCACTGGAAATATTCAAATTGTTAGATAGTAGTTAGGAGTACCTACATTTAAAATGTAAGACATTATCTCTGTCTTCTTTCTCTGTAATCTAGTTACTGAGAGTGATGGCGGCTCCGGCTACAATTTACATTTTATTATATTTTGAAAATCTGTTTCGATGGGAAACTCACTTTTTTTTTGACGGCGGCCTAGGTGTGTTCACGCCCCACTAATCCATCCGGGGTGACAGAAGAAGCGGCACACGACCCCATAGACCCGCCCTACATGTACCTCTCCACGTCGAGTGAGCGGGCCACCGGAACTTTATTAATTTTACAGAAAACGTAAAATTAACAAAATTTTATTAGAGTTACGGTGTAGGAATATAGTCTCCATCCCCTATCTTACCCATGGATTTACTACAATACCTTTTACAAATAGTTTTCAAATAGTCATGTATAAACTACTATGGGAATAATATGCATATAACATCTATAGAGAAGAGAAGAAAAACTCGGAATAAAACCCTATACGACCACGTCTGTAGAGCGTAATAGAGTAGGTCTCTCTCTTCTATAGTGGCGGGGTTCAAACCCAAGAGAAGATTTCATTTGTCATATATTTCAATTTGTTTAATTTTACATACACAGATTTTCTTTCTTCCACCTACTTTAAGTAGGTAGTTAGGAAAGGTTGCAATTATTACATATCACAGTGAGAATCCTTCAGCTGATTATTTAACTTCCAGGGTAAGTAACAATGTGGGTGACTGAACCGGGAAATACTCCGTCACCCGCAGAGAAGCTGACCGCGTGAGGGCGACACCCTTTTTTTTTTTTTTTATTTTTTTTTATTTATTGGTGGGCTATGGATGCGTCTCGCCCCGCCGAATCGGTCCGGGTTGACGGAAAGGCGGCGCGTGACCCCATAGACCCACCATAAAACCTTCTCTCTTCGCCGTGCGAGCGGACCACCGGTACTCGATTTTAATTTCGGTGGCCTGCCCGGCGGTTTACCCTCGCGGGTTCCTCTCGTCGACGCCCCGACAGATTTCGCCGTCGGGGCGTCGCCCACACGCGGTGGCCTCACGTCGGGTGACCGGACAATTCCCCGGTCCGATCACCCGAGGCCTCGGTTAGGGCGGCATCAGGCGCAGGTATTCGCGCCTGCGCCGCCCCGGCCGCTGACGGCGGCCCGGGTCGCGGGAATCCTCCCGGACTCGTTCCGCCGCCTCCTTCTGCGAGATGACAGCTTCGCAGAAGGCGGCGACCGCGGTGAGGGCGACACCCTGGCATTTAGCTGGAGCGTCGACGGGGTATGGTACCCGAAAAGGTAACCCGCCGGGCTGGCTACGGATGGCAAGGAAGCGGTACCAGTGGCCGGGCAAAGGCGATGAGGAGGGAATATACGGTGGGTTATGGGGCCACGCGCTGCCCTCCCGTCATCCCGGACGGAACAGGTGGCGTGTGTCCAGACAGCCTATAAAAAAAGGGGGCAAGAACCAAAACATATGATTGGCGAAAGGTCAGATTAAGAGTACGCTTAACCGTAGAGCATGCATGAAGACTATAATGAATGTGAATGAAGCGATGGAGGTATGCCAGGATCGTGGTTTGTGGCAATCCGTAGTCTCTGCCTACCCCTCTGGGAAACAGGCGTGAGGCTATGTATGTATGTATGTATCAACATATGAAGCTAGTTTATAACTATGAAGCTAGTTTATAACATGATGAAATGAAGTAATATAATTTCAAAATAAATTGTAAAAATAGTTTTTACTTTTGTTTTAGAATAAAGAGATTTCTGCCGAGAATGTTTTCAAAATAAATAAATGCATTAAGTATTATAGCACACAAAACGTCCGAGTCCGAAATTGGATTCGTATAAAAATTAACGAACATTTAAAAATGTGATTTTTCATAGTATTTGCTAAGAATTGGTGTTGTTATAGAAGTCTCAGGCGAAGCACGGAGCTGAATTACAAAGCAAGGTTGATTGAAAAATATAATTTTGACTAAACGTGACGGTTCATAGTCAAATTCATACTAAAATGATTTATTATATTTAAATGTGAAAGCACTTATATGAATTTATATAATAAATTAATTTTATGTAATTATATACCAACGGAATCAGAATTGGATTCGAATTGGAGTATCAATATTGGAAATATACAAAATGATTATAAGATTAATAAAATAGCCCGTTTGTTATAATTCATGAAATATAATTATATTTCAACTATATATAGTTCATCAACTATCAAATTCACCAACTCATCATCATCATTCTCCTACTCTTATCCCAATTACTTGGGGTTGATACAATATGTACTCTTCTTTCATAATACATATTGTAAAAGTTATTGGCAATAGTTTTAAGACCGGCCGCCTGTCAGGCGTCAACGCTCCTTGACCTTGACCAAACGGCATCAGATGGAGTTAGTCCAGGTCGTTTTAAGGCTCTTAGTCGACTTTTACGACATTCACGAACAAAGTAAGGGTTGGTAGTATTCGTAGCCGCTACCACATAACTAGATATCAACTATTATAACTATAACTATATAACTGTATATATTTCAACTTTAGGCTCCAATTATATCCGCCGATTTCATGAAATTGGTACTCATAAGTACTAATGATGATGGGAAGTTAGAGGGCTGCACGCCGCTCTTCTATCACCTCAGACGGTACTTTCGGGTCCAGAACATAGCTTGTCAAAAAAATTGGTCCAATCTAAATACATAAATGCATTTAATTCTATGGAGCATTCACTAGCTACTTTCACCTCATATACGTCCCACAATTGCCTATTTGGACCAGTTCATGATGACAGAAACTAGCCCACTAACCTATATTAGGCACTTTGGGAATGGCATGCGATTTTATTTTATGTTCATTTTCTTGCAAATATTTTAATTTCTTTTATCTTAACTGATTTTTGCAATAACTCTGAAAAAAAAACACATTAATTTTTAGTCCGTCATAGGGACAAATATTATGCTTAGCAAACTATTATATTTTAAGGCCTCAAAAATAGTATCTTTTTATGAGTTTAACAACTAAAGTCATCACCATCTCATCATATTGAAGTCTTGTCTAATCTGTTTAAAATAAAAAAATAACACCATTGTAAAGCAAAGAGCACACATATAGGCTTGTGTAAATATATATATATATATATATATATATATATATATATATATATATATATATATATATATATATATTTAAATCGCTGAAGTGTTGTTGCGTCTTTTCAAAGTCGAATCCTGTAGCGTCCACCATTGTTAATGGGATTCCAATAGTTAATCGTGCGAATATTGTTACATTGCTGTCATATGAATTCCATTGTCGACGAGAAATTTTATTTAAACACGAAATGAAAATATTCAATTTGGATAATTCTCGCTGGTTTGTGGTGTCCGTTCATGATGGAAATCATCCGACACTTTGTATATTTCTTAGTTATCAATACATTTCTTCGATTTTCCTAAATCCATCTAAATATATGGGTATATCGCTTCCGTATATTATCTATACCTACATATAATAAAAATGTAACGGGTCGCTGTCTGTAAATGGAAGATATATGAAAAAAAATATTACTGGGACCTTTATCAACACTAATATAACACAAAACAATATTTTTTAAATTTTTTGTTTGTTTATCTGTTTGTCTGTGTGTTTGTGCACGCTAATCTCAGAAACGGCTTATCCGATTTAGACGCGGTTTTCACTAATATATTGTGGTAAACTTCACTTAACATTTAGGCTTTATTTTATGTCAATTGGTTTATAAAAAAAAAGTTATGTCAATTTAAAAAATGTTCAGAGAAAAAAATCTTTATTGATTTTTTTCAAATTACGTACAAATTATCTTCAGTAAAAATAAATAAACACGTGTTTCAGCATTTGTTGATTTTCACCCTCTGGGCGTGTAAATTAGGCCTGCAAAGCGGGTTAGACGACTCATTAAATCATTAGCGCCAAGCCGGATATTATTGAAGCTGGCAACTTGAAATTTTGACAGTGGTTTCTTTCTATGACGTAGAGATTTACTGAGAAAGGATTTTACGAAATTATACCTCTAAGGGGTGGAACAGAGTGGCAAAGTTTGTATGAAGAGAAAAAAATCTTTATTGATTCTTTTCAAATTACGAGTCGAATAAAATATTCTAGGGTAATATCCGGCATTTGTCAATTTTCACCCTCTGGTTGTGTAAATTAGGCCTGTGAAGCGGGTTGAACGACTCATGGTAATGAGTCGTTCAAACGTTTGGCGGTAGCCAAGCCGAAACTATTAAAGCTAGAAACATTAAATTTTGAAGCACTTTTTTATTTATGACATGGAGATTCAATATGAAAGGATTTTATGAACTCCGCCCCTAAGGGTGTGTAACAAAGCGGCAAAGTGTGTATGGGGAGAAAATTTCTTTATCGATTCTTTTCAAATTATGTACAAATATTCTTCGGTAAAAATAAATAAACACGTGTTTCTCTCTCCCTCTCCATCAACCCCGCACCAGTGCCGTTGTGGTGACCAGTTCCAGCGTGAGAGCTCACACGATACACATAGTAGACGACAATAGGTTCTGCCTAATAGTTTAAGATACAGGTTAAGTTTAGCTTCAAAAATGTTCACTCTATAACTCAAATAATAAATCATATCTAACGAGGTCGCAACTCTGCTGGTGAAACAAAACAGTCAAATAAAGGGTGGCGATAATTTTATTTTTATCCCATGGTCATACCGTAAATAGTATATTAATGGCAATATAATTTGTAGAATTAATAGAACTTTGAACCACCTTTTTCTTTAGTGACCGGCTATGGTATATAGACACAGTACCGGTGGCCCGCTCGCACGGCGAAGAAGAGGTGCTTGCAGGGTGGGTCAATGGGGTTGCGCGCCGCCTCTTCCGTCACCCCGGACCGATTTGGCGGGGTGCGACGTCCATAGCCCACCGCAAAAAAAAAAAAAAAAAAAAAAATGGTATATAGACACACGCGTGCCGTACACGTACATCTACGTTGTGCGGGCGGGCCATCGCAACCGAGTATCATCTCGAGTCAAAGCCCTCATGCAGTGAACCTAAATACAGGTACTCATGCTTGCGCCGCCCAAAGCACCGACTGTAGAGCGTGTCAACGTAGAGTATTTTCTCTCGGACCCACCCTATTGCCTAATTCCGTTAGACAACTAACTCGCAGAATCAACACCTCAACGCATCCCAGTTTCTGACGCTGTTGATTATTATCCTAGCGATAAACCTTCAACACCTTGCATTGCTTTTTCTATTTAACTCTGTCAGAGATGACTTCTGCGTGGACGAAGTCGCGGGCAAAAGCTAATACATTATATAATTTGTGATACTTTTTAAACAGATCTCGTATACGCCACTTTGGTAGTGCACACCAAAACTAATTTATTTTATATAATTTAATGCAGTTTATCCTTCTTGATATCAGTGCTTAAAACAAACAAACTCTTCCAGTTTATGTTAACAACAATAAAACTAGGATATAAAATTAATGTCAGAAGAAATAATCACAAAATTACCTAGAAGAAATATTTAATGGTGTGGTCATCGCACTATTGAATGTGACGATTTAGTTTACTGATAAATGTTGATTTGATTAAGCTAATCTCAAGATAAGTAAAGACGTGGCATAAAGGTCTTGCCCGCGTCGCAACGCGGATTCGCTAAGCCTCCGCCAGAGCCTCAGCCACTAACGATTAAGGTGGGTCGTCCGCTAACAACGTCGCCGCGGTCCAGGAAACCGTACGGTAGCCCCTAATAGCTCTCACCGCCATGACTCTCTGCGGTCTTCGCAAAAGGGCTCTGTTGCGGGTGGTGAAGGAATCAGCCCAAATAGGGGCTCCGTACAGCGCCATGGAGCCCACGACTCTGGCGTATAAACGCCGGCAGGACGACCCGGGACCGCCAGTGTTTGGCAGAAGCCTACCCAACAGCGCGGCCGTCTTGACGAGCCTTGGAACGAGCTGGGTAAAGTGTGGCCCGAAATTCCATCTAGACACATCAAGGCTACATCAAGGTGCAGGCCCAGATAGCTCATCTGAGCCCACACTGGCACGGCAACCCCAGACACACCGATGTGTGCTCCTCGGGGAGGACCTCGATTCGGGCCATGAAATAGGAGGGCCTCGGTTTTCTCCGCTGAGACCCTCAGGCCCAACATGCCGATCCGGCCCACGACGAGCGCAACTCACTCCTCTGCCAATCGGACAGCTCCCCGGAAGTCGGGCCTCCTCGCCGTGACGAGGGTATCATCCGCATAGTAGATGAACTCCATCCCGGGGAAAAGCCGACCCCGTAGGAGCCAGTCGAATCCGATGTTCCACAGAGCCGGACCGAGGACCGAGCCCTGTGGGACGCCGCACTCCACCCGATGGCGACGTATGCGAAGAGAGCACGTGCCTTTCCTCGAGGTACGCCTCTAACAGCCTTCGGAGATACGGAGGCACTCCATGCCACCGAAATGCCTCCTTCAATGTTTCGTATGAAAGATTGTTGAAGGCGTTCTTGATGTCGAGCGAGACCGCCAGAAGAACCTCCTTTTGGGCCACCGCTTCGGTGGCCAGAGGCTTCAGGCCGGCCAATGCATCGATTGTTGACCGGTCGCCCCTGGCCGTATTGACATCCGGACAGTCCCGGCCCGACTTTCTCGAGGTGCTGTACGAGACGGTCCACAAGCATCTTCTCGAAAAATTTAGCCGTCTCGTCCAGCAGCACCAGTGGTCTGTACGCAGAAGGGGAGTCAACTGCGCGACCCTCCTTCCGCAGCAAGCACAATCTGCCAGCCTTCCATTGTTTCGGGAACTGCCCGGACCTCAAACACATGTTGAGTAGTTCCCGGAGTTCACTCTTGAGGTATTCTGCGGCGATACCGAGCACAAGCCCCGGGACGCCGTCCGGGCCAGGCGCTTTCCTTTTCCCGTGAAGTTGCGAAAGGGCCACTTCCATTTCTCGGTCGGTGATGGGTGGAATTGTGGTCTCCACCTCCATCACCGACCGAGGAACCATTCGAGGGGGAACATGTCCCATAGAACGCGAGAACAGCTCCCCCATTATCCCCGACAGGAAACCCGAGTCCATCAAATTCGATGATGGGAGTGCCACAGGCACGCAGTTTGTCCCGCGCCCGTTGATATGGGCGCCCCCACAGGTCCAGGTCGAGGCCTGCACGTAGCTCCTCACGAGGCCTCTCCTTCGCCTGGCTGATGGCCAGCTGCAAAGTCTTCTTCCTCGTCTTGTATTCTTCTCGCAGCTGACCCTCAAGGACGTCGTCCCGGTCAACTCTCTGACGATATCGAACGTAGGCACGCCGCGCCCGGTTAGAAGCCACCGAAGATTCGCAATCTCAGGTGACCACCAGTACATCTGACGGCGCAGCGGCCTCCACCGAGCCCTTGGCGTCGCCGTATCGCAGATTGCCTCAAGGGCACTTCTCATTTGACGTGCAAGCCCCTCTATATCTGTGAATAACTGTCCCGTCCTGCCCCAACGCTGTGCTATGGCAGACCGAGCCATTTCCAGGTCGAGTTGACCAATGGCCAGAGAAATAGATACCGATGATAGCGAAGTCTCGCCACCCTACCACAACATAACCATTGCCCTCTCCAGTGCAGAGAGGGGAGGGCCGGAACATCCTCTGGACAGAACAGCCACATCTTCGTTATTGTCCCCCACCCAATTGGGTGAGTGAGGGACAAAATAGGGCTCGCAGGCCACCACCAGGTGATCCGCTCTGGGAGCTTGAAGCGGAGGTCCAGGTAGACGCCTACCGGCTTCGTGCCACGGCGCGAGCCTAGAGTGCGCAGATCTCTGACAGAGAACTGGACAGAGTGATGGTGACGGCCTGGGGAACCTTGATTCAGCGATGAAAGGTAGATAGAATCCTCCGTAACAGGAAGACAAACAGTGGAGGCTGTTGGCCCACATCTATATCGCTGGATCAATAGACGACATCATGTTTATTCCTGCATTAGTATTTTGTGTGACGCAGTTAAATCACTAATTAAAATTGATAAAAACTTATTAATTTCTATACAGAAGCAACATTATCGACATGATCTATGTAAAAAAAACATCGAATATACGCTTATTAATATAGACCATAAAAAAATTAAAAAAAGCAAATAACGACAATCACGCAGTATTGAATTTTTTTTGCTAACTCCGCCCCCTCACTCCTGTAATCCCCGCGATGGCCTTTTCACGATGCCATTTTGTGTGACGCAATTAAACTACTAATTAAAATCGATAAAAACTTTTTAATTTATATACAGAAGCAACATTATCGACATAATGACTGTGACCAAAATAGTGAATATACGCCAATAATATACGCCGCGCTGAGGCGGCCTCCCGAACTTGCGCGGTATAGTGCAGAACTAAAAAATACGGCAAAAATCACCCCAGTGACAAAATGGAGTCCACGCCAATATTTCACCCATGCGTTGTATCAACCATTTGGCGGCCTCTGGCTGAATTTGAGAGCTGGACAATCGTGCGTCCGTATAAATGATGCAACAAGTGAGTTGGATGCAACATCATCGGTAAAAAGCGCCATGTATGACGCAACATCACTTTGGGGATGTATATATATATATATATATATATATATCTATATATATATATATATATATATATATATATATATATATTTCAATTATATTCATTTGCATTTTCACCCCTTCAGCAGCCTATATAATCACACTTCAACAAATCGTTAGTTTACTACAAATCGTTAGTTTACTGTTAAATATACGCACTTGACCTATTAAATTTGTTCTATGTAAGGGGAAGCAAGCTTATTACTACCTATTAAGCCTATTTTATGATTCAGATTTTATTGATAGAAAACCTTTTTCGCTTCGTAATCGGGTTTTATAAATAATTAAGCATATTAAATGCTAAATTTCAGTAATTTGAATAACAAGGTTGTGTCATCGTTTAATACAAATCTAACTGCAAAGTTTGAAGTATTAAGCCTATAACAATGTGTAAACATTGTTGGGTAGATGGCATATGTCACCTTAAAGACGTAAATATGATACGAAGCGAAATTTGCATGTCCTACAATAGTTCACGGTGGTGTAGTGGCAGCACGATTGGGCCGGAATCCCAATAGGTGCGGGTTCGAATCCCGCTTGTGACATCATTTTTCGCTTCGTAATCGGGTTTTATAAACAATTAAGCATATTAAATACTAAATTTCAGAAACCTTATTACTGTGTTAAAGATTTTAGAGTTAATTAAGTTTCAATTAAAAAAGCTGTTCGAGATGAAAGATGCAGATCTTTAGGATTACATTAAAGTTTTGACTTAGAAAGATGAGATTTTTAAGTTACTTTAGTATAAATATGGGGTATCTCCATATTTTTAGAATCAAGGAAAGAAAATGCATTTTATTTCGTGTTACTGAAGATTAACACGTTCGGGTTATAAAAATTCCACGGATACGGATTTGAACGCAGGGATGCCTTCATTATCGGCAGAAGTGGCCTCTAGGATTTTCTTTCAAGTCAAATATATACCACTGTTTAGCAAAGACCTTAGTCACAATGAAAGATAAATTGATCTAGTTTATATAAAGATAGAAGGCACGTGTAGCAATACATAACGCAGTGCTTGTCCCAACATTACTGTATGGAAGCGAGAGTTGGGTATGCAGAAAAGAGTATGAAAGTAAAATTAATGCGGTCGAAATGCGATCTCTGCGGAAAATCTGTGGAGTTAGGCTGACCGACCGCATTCATAACGACGACGTAAGAGAGCGAGTAGGTATGAAAGAGAGTATTGGTGTAAAGATGCGAAAGGGAATACTCCGATGGTTGGGACATGTGGAAAGAATGCCGAACGAACGTCTGGTTAAGAAGATATACAATGCGAAAGTGGAAGGATGTAGGTACCGAGGGAGACCGAGACTGACCTACCTAGAACAGATCGGTCATATACTGAAGGAAGGTGGAGTCAAGAGTCTCCGAAACCGGCGAGCGTGTATGAAGAGAATTATGAATGTTGAGGAAGCAAGTAAAGTATGCAGAGATAGAGTTCTCTGGCACTCTGTTCTCTCTACCTACCCTGCAAGGGATATGGCGTGATGTATGTGTATGTATGTATATAAAGATTTTAAGCTGACCCGTATGACAATGTATATAATAATCTAAGGTCATAATATAATATATTAATATAATCTGAGATCTCCTATAATGAATAATGAGAATTATTTCTGATATTTATGCGAATATTACACATGATTTGATATAAAACTGTTTTTATGGACTCTATTGCATTTCTATTTGATTTTTAATTTCCAGAAATTTTGACCCGCATTTTTAATATTCATTAAATTAATCTGCATAGTGTAAACATCACCTACGCAGATTTATAATAAATCAAAAGGTATTTCGTTCGTATTAACATAAATACATTTGGCAAACCCAAAATCATATAACAACAGCAATTAATTACTTGTTAAGTAAGAGTCTTATCTTGGAACTAATTAAGTTACTGAAGGATCGCAGTTGTCCACATAACTCGGGCTCTATTAAAGGACGAGATTGGACTGATGTAACTAGGGTCATGATATAATACAAAGTGCAAGAGCTGAAATTATTTAGGTGGATCGAATGAAGGTACTGTAAGCTTAGTTGATAAAGTACCGACCTTTAATGAAGAGATTATTCTGTAAAATATATACTTGGGTATATTGTCTTCACACTTCATTCAGTTTGTACTTCTTTTTATTTTTTATAATCTATGAAGTTTTTTTTTTAATAATGGTAGGCAAATATATAACCCATCTATATTTGGTTGCTATATTCTTTTAATTATTCCAGTAAGTTAACTGTATAGATGGCATAGTGATTAAGATAGCGACCTTCCGTGCTAGTGGCGTAGGTTTGATTCCTACGTAGAAAAAATCTTTGTGTGATTCACAAACTGTTGTTCCGAGCCTGGGTATAATTTATCTGCGTTAATTATATGTTTGTAAAGTCCCAATACAGGGATTATTTCCTTAGAGCAGGGTGGCAGGGTGGTTCATTTAAATATAAAAAAAGTAAAAGTGACATTGGATCATACTTTATATCTTAGATAATATGTAAGTATTGAATTTGTTCTCTTATGCAACTAATTTTTAAATCAAAAATCTTTAAAATATATTTACTATTGTAAAGTTTTACGAGACTAAATTTGGTCTAATTATCATCAATTGAACTATAAAAACGACCAATGCTGTTGTCAGTTACAGCGCTGTATGGTAGCGGCTGCGAATACTACCAACTCTTACTTTGCTCGTGGATGTTGTAAAAGACGACCAAGAGCCTTATAACGACCTGGGCCAACTCCATCTAATGCCGTTTAGACAACAATTACATTCTCAAGGAGGGTTGACGTCTTGCAGGCGGCCGGTCATAAAACTATTGCCAATAACTTTTACAATATGAACTATGAAAGAAGAGTACATATTGTATTGACGAAGAAATTGGGATAAGAGTAGGAGAATGATGATATTGTTGCCAGTTACAATTCATCATATCACCCTGCTCTTATCCTAATTACTTAGGATTGACCAAATATCATCTTTTATCGTGCACATTGCAACAATTATTAGCATTCGTTTTATTTCCGGTCTCCTGTCTGATGTCAACCCTTTTTGTAATCTTTTTTTTCCCTTGCAAGGTGGACCATGGCTGTGGTCGCGCCCCGACATATCGATCCAGGGCGACAGAAGAGGCAGCGCGCAACTCCATGGACCCACCCTGCAAGCACCTCTCTTCGCCGTGCGAGCGGGCCACCGGTACCCGATCTTTGTCTTCGGTGGCCCGCCAGGCGGTTTACCCTTACGGGTTCCTCTCGTGTCGACGCCCTCACGCGGTGGCCTCACGTCGGGTGACCGGACAACTCCCCGGTCCGATAACCGAAGCTTCGGTTAGGGCGGCATCAGGCGCAGATATTCGCGCCTGCGCTGCCCCGGCCGCTGGAATCCTCCCGGACTCGTTCCGCTGCCTCCTTCTGCGAGATGACAGCCTCGCAGAAGGCGGCGACCGCGTCCCAGTTCCTGACGCTGTCGACCATCGCTTTCGCGACAGCCGGCAGCGTCAGGTCGGCACCGATAACAGCGACGAGGTCACGGCGCTGCCCGTCTCAGCTCGGACATATCTCGAGCGTATGTTGCGCCGTGTCCTCGTCACTACTGTAAGGGTAGCAGGACGGAGTCCACTCCCTATACGCGACCGTGTGCAGGTACAAGCCGAAGCAACCGTGCCCGACAATACCTGCACCAGCCGGAAGGAGAGGACTCCGTGCCGCCGCTCCATCCACTCGATCAGTACGGGCCGGAGGGCCTCAACGGTAACAACACCGTGTCTAGGCCTCTCCAGCCGCATAACCCAACGGGCGATGACGTCTCGGCGTCTGATGTCAACCCTCCTGGTGAATGCAGTTGTTGTTGAAACGGTATTAGATGGCGTTAGCCTTGGTCGATATAAAATGTCTTTTACGAAATCCACGAGCAAAATAAGGGTTGGTAGTATTCTTAGGCACTACCACACAGAACAATTAAAAAAGTTACAATACAAATCCAGTAATAATTAAAAAATGAAATTTAAAGTAGATCTTTTTGAAACGAGCGTAACCTTATGTTAAACAGTTTGCAAGTTACCTCTGGAGTAGTATACTACACGGACCTTGTGGCAACTCGAGAAAATTTCCGTGTGTTTATGCGTTTCTACCATACCTACTGTAGCAATCAATCTTAACGCTCACATATAGGCCCCGTTAAGCTCTTCCGTATCAGTGGTACCGTACTGCTGCGCTTATCGTAGCCGTACACCTCTTTAAATATTGGCTGACTAGTCATTTTGTTTTTCTGTCTCCCGCTTTGACTAGGAAGGAAGTGGAATCACTCTTTCCAACTCCTCCTCTTTAACTTTTTCTAATTAAATTTGTTGGGACCCCCAAGACAATTAAAATCATATCCCGGGACTGCCTGAGGGTCAAACCTCAGTGTCATTTATGGAGACCATTATGGATCCTGGTTTACAGGAGTTACAATGGTGGGAATGTGTGGTCGGATTGGTCCCAATAAAAAAAAAGTAGATCTTTTCAGCTCATATTGTCCTACTGCCAGGTGAGAGCCTTCTCTGTAATGGAAGGGCGATTAATCTACTATAACCTGCTGGTCAGACATGTTGGTAAAGGGTTTTGTTTCGAGTTTTCTTTCTCTTGCATAGATGTTATATGCGTTTTATATCTAGTCGTCTGTAGGGATCATCCACGGCTAAGATAGGGGTGGTGAATTCTTACTCGGTCACCATACGGAAAATAAAATAAAATAGTAAGTATAACTTAAAAAAAAATGTAATCTAAAGAGTCGTTATCAGTTTATGTAAATAATGTTTATACGAAACCCAAAAGTTTAAAATTAATATCGGATTAAATAACTTTAATATGTCAGATAGATAATTATAGAATTGAGTCCGTACAAATTTGTAAGCCAATTAGCAATTTGCATATGAAATTATGCGTGATTGGAAAATTATTATTTGTACAACAACTTTGTATAATCTCTCGGTTATACAGGAATTTAGCGAATAAATCCCTTTATAGCTAAGTTTGAAAACTGATCGCATCGCCGCCATATTACCATACAAGTAGATTAAATATGTTATATATCGAGTTAATTTGTTAATAATTCGGTGTATAATTTGCAAATTTTCACAATTCATTTTAATATGGCGTAGTGGTTAAGAAACTGATCTTCAAAGCCAGTGCCATGGGTTCGATTACCATGCAGAACAATACTTTGTGCCACCAAGTGTTGTTCTGAGTCTTGGTGTATTTTTTTTTTGCTTTAATTGCATGTTTGTAAAAACCCCCACAATACAAGAATTACTTCCTTAGTTCAAAGTGGTCTCTTAAAAAAAAAGGATTCCGTTAATGTTAACAACCTGTAACTTAAGAAACAATATTTTGCTTGTTAAATTTAATTATATAACTGTACTAACTTATAGTCGCATTTACGCCAGCGAAAAAGTAACTTTAATAATTTAAAACAAAGAAAAAATTATTGGGGTAAAAATATCCTATGTGTTAATCTATGTGCTAATTTTTATCCAAAACTCTCAAATGGCTTTCGAGTAATTGAGTAGTAAACATTAAAACATTTTCATAATCTTTCACATTTCTAATATTAGTAGGATTATCACACTAACGGCTCTATTTCAGCGTTTAATAGAAAGAATAATCCTTTTTTTTTTTTTTTTTTTTATTGGTGGGCTATGGATGCGTCTCGCCCCGCCGAATCGGTCCGGGGTGACGGAAAGGCGGCGCGTGACCCCACATCGTGGACGCCCCGACAGATTTCGCCGTCGGGGCGTCGCCCTCACGCGGTGGCCTCACGTCGGGTGACCGGACAGTTCCCCGGTCCGATCACCCGAGGCCTCGGTTGGGGCGGCCTTAGGCGCAGGTATTCACGCCTGCGCTGCCCCGGCCGCTGACGACGGCCCGGGTCGCGGGAATCCTCCCGGACTCGTTCCGCCGCCTCCTTCTGCGAGATGACAGCCTCGCAGAAGGCGGCGACCGCGTCCCAGTTCCTGACGCTGTCGACCATCGCCCTCGCGACAGCCGGCAGCGTCAGGTCGGCACCAATAACAGCGACGAGGTCACGGCGATACCGGTCAAAGCCCGGACACACCTCCAGCGTGTGTTGCGCCGTGTCCTCGTCACTGCTGCAATGGTGGCAGGCCGGAGTCCACTCCCTATACGCGACCGTGTGCAGGTACAAGCCGAAGCATCCGTGCCCCGACAATACCTGCACCAGTCGAAAGGAGAGGACTCCGTGCCGCCGCTCCATCCACTCCATCAGTACGGGCCGGAGAGCCTCGACGGTGACGACTCCGTATCTAGGCCTCTCCAGCCGCGTTGCCCAACGGGCGATGACGTCTCGGCGGGCGTCCTCGCGCCAGGTGGCTATCTCGCTCAGCGATGGGGAGCCACCTTTGTCGCGCAGTGAGGTCACCCGCCGGTAGAGGTCGGAGAGCAAGAAAGAATAATCCTAGAAGTGAATATAAAGAGTGTATAATGATGGCTGTATAATATCCGTTGTGTTTGGTTATCATAATATTTTTTTCATTGCCTGCGGTGGCAAACGACCAAGCAACAAACCTGATGGTAAGTGTTATCGCCAGCCATGGACCTTTGTAATACCAGGAGAATAGCTAGGCAGCTGCCTACCAATTAAACTCTCAAACCAACTCAGAAAGTTGAGCTGCCAGCTCTCCCACTCACCGAATGAAGCACAACAGTACACCGCTCAGGCGTCGATTTTTGATGAGAATGTGGTACTACCCCGGACGAACTGGCCCTCGGCTGTATACAGAAAACTGTCAACGGTGTAGTCCTACCAAAATTGAGATTGATCATAATCATCATTGTTCTTCTATCACACATATTGCAAAGGTTTTGGCAACAGTTTTATGACCGACCGCCTGCCTGATATAATTCATGACTAGAATATAATTCTTGACCAGAAATCATTAGAGTTGGCTCAGTTCGATGTAAATTTCTTTGTAATATATATAAATTGTAGTTATACATATAATAAAGGGACACAAGTTTCACCCAGAGTCAGAACAAAAGTTTCTGATCGCACAAAGCATTTGTCTGAATGAGAATAGAACCAACGATACTTGTACTATAGGCCAATATCTTAATCTGTGCCACTATCTGTGCATTAGAGAACTTTTTTCTCATTTATGCTATAAAAGATATTCCCTCAACGGTTACTTTGTAAGATTTCCTTTCTATTTAAAATTTAACAAATTAAAAACAATCTAGGCGTATCATCTTTTATTATAAGTGAATTATAAATTACAAACCCTTTTAGTTTTTTTGGATCCATTCTTTTTATTATTACAGTACTTTTCTTAATCAAGTGTTGAAAATTTTTCAATATGATTTAATAATTAATTTGGTTACTCTTAAACGCCAACTTTGGAACAAAAGAAGCGCTACATTACAGGATTAAACTAGATATTAATACAATTAGGATTAATAATAACCTATATCTATTGTCGCCGATATTCATGTTACTCAGGCAGGGAAGGTTTATGTATGTAATTGTATGGATTTCACACATCCATAAGAATATATGCGATATAAATGCGATCTCTGCGGAAAATCTGTAGAGTCAGGCTGACCGATCACGTTCGTAACGACGACGTAAGAGAGCGAGTAGGTATGAGAGTAGATAGTGATGTAGAGAGTATCGGTGTAAAGATGCGAAAGGGAGTGCTCCGATGGTTCGGACATGTGGAAAGAATGCCGAATGAACATCTGGTTAAGAAGATATACAATGCGAGAGTGGAAAGATGTAGGTAAAGGGGGAGACCGAGACTAACCGACCTAGACCAGATTGGCCACGTACTGAAGGAAGGTGGAGTCAAGAGTCTCCGAAACCGGTGAGCGTGTATGAAGAGAATTATGAATGTTGAGGAAGCGAGTGAAGAAGGATAGAATTCTCTGGCAGTGCGTTCTCTCTGCCTACCTTGCAAGGGATATAGCGTGATGATATGTATGTATGTATGCATAAGAATATATTTTTATAGAACTGTGGTGTGTGGTAGGCGTGGTAGCGGCTACGAATACTATTATCCCTTCGTTTGCTTATAGATGACGAAGAGCTTTATAATGACCTGGACCAATTCCCCTGATGCCGTTTGGTCAACAATTACATTCCCAATGAGGTTTGACGTTAGTATACTAAACAAATAGAGTTTTTAAACGAAATGAAAAAAAAAGGTGGTGGTTTTCATTTTTAAATTATATAAGTTTAGTATGTACTCATTGGAAACGAAATTATACTGAAAAATTACACAATATTTCGCTTCGTTAAACAACTGCCATTTTATTATTTTAATAATTAATGAACTCCCAAATTTTCTTCATAGTTCTACTAATACAGAAATACCGCCAAATACATTAAATGTATATTTTGTTTTAAGTGTATTTTAAAATGAGTTATTATTTTATTAAAATATTATTCTCGGCTAAACATTTATTTTTCACTGATTAATTTTTATTTATATATATATATATATATATATATATACTAAGTATTTTCTTATTAAATTAAGATTTCTACATCTTAGCTACTAGGCAATTATGAATTAGAAAGAACTATAAAATTAATTTGTTCTATCATTTCAGTCACGTGAGCCAGCCTGTAATGTGGCCAGTCTTTCGTCATAGCCGCAGGGCGCAATATAACCTTTTGTGGGTTCAAACGGATATTGAAGAACATATAACCATAAAATTGATATATGGTGCATTAAATATAAAATATTTCCTTTTGTTTATATGTTTTGTCTTATAAAAAAAATAATGTTATATTTTTTTTCTAAACGGATATGAATTAATAGTCATTTTAGCTTATATATATTTCACTACTGGGTGGAAGCCTGGAGGCTTCCGCCCAGTAGCATACTAACTCATCTAATCAGCGTGGTATCATCTTTTCATCAACATTACAGCCCATATCTGTCCCACTGTTGGGCTCGGGCCTCCTCCGTTATGGGAGGGAAATTAACCTACTATACCACGCTGATCAGATGTAATAGTATAGGATTTAGTTTCGAGATTACCTTCTCTTGCATAGACTTTATCTGCGTGTTATATCTCTCAGTCGTTTCTTATGATTACTTTTTTTTGTAGTGGACTATGGATGTGGTTTTACCCCGCCATATCGATCCGGGGTGACGGCAGAGGCGGTGCATGACCCCATAGAACCACCATTCAAAACTCCTCTCTTCGCCATGCGAGCGGGCCACCGGTACCCGATCTTTGTCTTCGGTGGCGTCTTACGATTCCCCCTCTCTTTTTTTTTTTTTTTTTTTTTTTTTTTTTTTTTTTTTTTTTTTTGCGGTGTGAAGTGTATTCTTACTTCGTGCCGCACGAAAATAAATTCAATAATTATTTTGTTATTAAAAGCTAACAAAAAATATTGATTCGTATTCGCATTCACAATGACGACGTGAGAGAGCGAGTAGGTATGAAAGAGACTATTGGTGTAAAGATGCGAAAGGGAATGCTCCGATAGCTCGGACATGTGGAAAGAATGCCGAACGAACGTCTGGTTAAGAAGATATACAATGCGAAAGTGGAAGAATGTAGGTACCGTGGGATACCAAGACTAGGTTAGTCTACCTAGATCAGATTGGTCACGTACTGAAGGAAGGTGGAGTCAAGAGTCTCCGAAACCGGCGAGCGTGTATGAAGAGAATTATGAATGTTGAGGAAGCGAGTGTAGTATGCAAGGATAGAGTTCTCTGGCACTCTATTCTCTCTGCCTACCCTGCAAATATATGGCGTGATGATATGTATGTATTTATATAAAAAATATTAATTAATAATAAAAAAAAAATATAAGAAAAAGTTATTTAATGACCCGAAAAGAAATAGTGTTTACGATGGAATTGTTTAAGAGACGACGGGGGCTATTGTTCACAGTCCTAAGTAAACATTGTTAGACATTAAGTTTACTTTGACATTTCCTGATCATTGAATTTCTAACTTGTATACAGTGGGCCAGCTACTTTGTAACAATATTCTTCCTTTGCGTTATAAATTATATCCTTATTGAATTATACATGACTTAATTCATCCCTCTGGACGTCAAGTCCGTTATTTCCAGTCGTAAGATAATTATATTATTATAATATTCGATTCGTAACCATTCAACAATGTTTTTTTTTGTGCTGTGACGTACATTGCGCATATAATCCAGAAAAAATCCATTTTTATACTTTATTTAATCCATTATTGTAATTTAATATTTTTCCTTACATGCATTTAGTATTTAAACGATACAACCCAGGGGGCTTCTTGGATGTGGATTTAGCCGAGATGGAAGGTACACCACTGATATAGAGCGAAGAGTGAATGCGGGAAATAGAGTGAACGGAGCGTTGGGGCAACTTCTCGGCAGTCACCACCTCAGCCAGAAGGCACGTGTAGCAATACATAACGCAGTGCTTGTCCCAACATTACTGTATAGAAGCGAGAGTTGGGTATGCAGAAAAGAGTATGAAAGTAAAATTAATGCGGTCGAAATGCGATATCTGCGGAAAATCTGTGGAGTTAGGCTGACCGACCGCATTCGTAACGACGACGTAAGAGAGCGAGTAGGTATAAAAGAGAGTATTGGTGTAAAGATGCGAAAGGGCATGCTCCGATGGTTCGGACATGTGGAAAGAATGCCGAACGAACGTCTGGTTAAAAAGATATACAATGCGAAAGTGGAAGGATGTAGGTACCGAGGGAGACCGAGACTAACCTACCTAGACCAGATCGGTCATGTACTGAAGGAAGGTGGAGTCAAGAGTCTCCGAAACCGGCGATCGTGTATGAAGAGAATTATGAATGTTGTGGAAGCGAGTGAAGTATGCAGAGATAGAGTCTCTCTGGCACTCTGTTCTCTCTGCCTACCCTGCAAGGGATATGGCGTGATAATATGTATGTATGTATGTAACCCATGGGGCGTTTTCGTGCCTATTTAATCCATAAAATAACCTAGTTTTTTTTCTCGAAAAAGGTTAAGTTTTCTTGTTAAAAGTTAACTATGACACTGATATAACGGTTCAGTATCTTAACCACTACGCCATATATGCAGTCAAAATTTTAAATCAAAATCAAAAATAGTCATAAAAATTAAATTTTAACTCATCATTTTATAAAATCCGATTACGAAATGAAAAATTGATGTCGCAAGCGGGATTCGAACCCGCGCCTATTGGGATTCCGGCCCAATCGTGCTACCACTACACTACCGCGACCAATTTTATCATTTTATGCCAAGTAATATCTCTTTATAATATCAAATATAGCAAAATAAGCATTTTTGTTAAAATTACTGTTAACAATAAAAGATCTTTAACGTTCCATTTTATTCAATTATAGATGATCGGATGCTTTTTTTATGGATTACAATTTTTATTCGAAAATAATAATTTTAAAACATCAAAGAAAATACGCACCTTATCTTTTATTTTTTAGGTATTGGTTAAAAATATTACTAAACATTTTCTTAAATACAATTTATTTTATATTATTCTATTTAATACATAAAATATAATTTTAAATAGCTACTCAACGAATAATCTACTTTATTATTGAGAGAAGCCTCTTAGATATCTTAAGAATTTTGCAATATCTATACATATAATTGAAATTGTAATGTCTGTTTGTAATTAAAAATTAACAGCTTTTCACTAAATGCATATGAAAGTATATACGGTAAGTATATAAAAATAGTGCATTTTTAAAAACTTCTCTGTCTTTCCGTCTTTCTATTTATCACTTTGTTTCGGTTAATCTCTGAAACGGCTGAAACGATTTGAATGGGCCTTTCACTGGTAGGTAAGTGTTATAAGGAGTAACTACTTTTATTTTATACAAACAAATAGAGTTTCGCAAAAACAAAATTGAAACCATTGAGACACGTCGAGTGACACTGAGTGTGCGAATGAAGGACGGGGAAGTACATAGGCTATTTTATCAACAAACAACGCGGGCAAAGTCGCGGGAGAAAATTAGCATAAAATATAATTGATTGCATTAGACGATACATGGCAGCAATCCATTCTTATTTTAAAACGGATGGAAAGGCAGGGATATCCATCACTTTTTCACGGTTAATCAATTTACCGCACACTTCAAGATAGGAAGGAATACAGGATAGAATCAATGTGGAATAGGTTATAAGGAAGTCTCAATTCTGTGATGACCAATCTCCAGATTAGTGGAATTTATTCAGAATTCTTAGTGGCAGGACCACATTGTTGACAGTTCTCTGTCTACAGCCGTGGGCTGATTCGTCCGGGGTAGTACCACACTCTCGCAGAAGATCGACGTCTGAGTAATGGCAATGTGTTATAACGCTTCGTTCAGTGAGCGTGAGAGCTGGAAGCCCAACTAGGGTGGGTTTGGGGTTTGTTTTGGTAGGCAGCGGCCTAGCTATACCCTTGGCATTGCAAAGGTCCATGGCAGCAGTGATACTGACCATCAGGTATACTGTCTGCTCGTTTCCCAACACAAGAAAAAAAAAAGAACTTCAGGTTTGAATTTTCCGCAGTAATTCTAATAACGATTCGATACAGATTCTCAGGACCATTTAATATCAAATGCCTTAATATATAAAATAATATTATATCATTAATTGCACAGATGGAGTTATGGTTAAGATAACGAACTTCCATACCAATGCCGTGGGTTCGATTCCTACTCAGGACAATACATTGTGCGTCTGGGTGTAATTTGTCTGCGTTAATTACATGTTTGTAAACTTGCCCGTAACGCAAGGATCATTTCCTTTATGCAGGGTGTCTATAAGAACAAAAAAAAATGTAAAAGTATAAAAAAAAACTTACTTGTATGAATAGAATTAAAGTTTGTTTCTAATTTGGCAATCTTTAGAGTGGCTGCCAAACGCGCCAGTTCTTCGTGTGTGATAGTTGAAATGGCTGCGAAAACGAAAAGGCATATTAAATTTCATATGTATTTACAAATTCCACTGCACAGATGGCATAATGGTTAAAATACCGACCTTCAATGCCAGTTCTGTTGGTTCGATTTCCACGCAAGACAATACTTTGTGCGATCCACAAAGTGTTGTTGTGAGTCTGGGTGTAACTCGTCTGCGTTAAATTGCATGTTGGTAAAGTTCTCCGGAATACAAGGATTATTTTTTATAAAAACTTGATTACGAGTGAAAAATGATTGTCACATGTGGGATCGCATATGTGAAAATTATTTTTCGCTCGTATTCAAGTTTTTATAAATAATCAAGCATGTTAAATGCTAAAATTCAGTGATTTGAAGGATTATTTTCTTAGAGTACCTAGGGTGGTGTTTTATATAGCCACTGAAGACAAAAATCGGGTACCGGTGGTCCGCTCGCACGGCGAAGAGAGGGGAGTTTTACGGTGGGTCTATGGGGTCACCCCGGACCGATTTGACGGTGCTAGACGCATCCATAGCCCAACAAAAAAAAAAAAAAAAAAACGTCGTGTTTTATATAAAAAAAAAGTATTACATATCAATATCAATGTTGCCGGCGCATAAGTAGGCAGTGACCTGATTATGTACCTCGTATTACATAGCTTAATAAGAGGTTGCCTGCTTACTTATCAGCCATCAAATAAAAAACAAACAAATATGGTTCTTTATCTCAGCTCATATACATTGCATTGCTGAGCTCCAGCCTCCTCTGCAGTTAAAACTTGAAATAAAACCCTATAGCAACACGTCTGACCAGCGTAGTATAGTAGGTAAATTTCCCTCCCATTACGTAGGAGGATCAAGCTTAACAGTGGGACATATATGAGCCGAGATTATGATCATGATTATATTGTGATTTGACGGGTATCACACTGGAGCTAACTCATATTAAATATGTTGTACTATTTATTTATAAAAATGTCTGTAAATTAATAATAATAATATAAATTAATAATACTAATACGCTGAGTTTCTTACTGGATCTTCTCAGTAGTGATTACGTGCCGATCCGTTGGTAGTTTATTGAATTAACTTAAAATGTTGAAGTTGACAATATTGAGGTGACCTCGCAGGGCTTATATATAATAAATTCAGTTGAATTTAAATTTGAATTAAACTGAAAAAAAGAAGAAAAATATTCAAAAAATATATAAAATTTACCCGTCATGGTGAGACTTGTGTAGGTGCTTCAAACGCTTGCACTATACTGTCGATTAACATATTAAAATTCTCTAATAACATTACGTAATAGCTATGAATAAACGTTTATCGTGTATTCCCTTTGTCCCAGTACATACCCACCTTTAATTTTTTAATAATTACGGACAGAATATATTTTATTATAATATCTACAACTCAAGTTTAACACCTTCGGCACCAGTGTATCAAAAATGATACACCGTGTCCATTGCGTTTGTCGTTGTGTATCACAAATGCTCACAATTTTCATACATTTCTTTAAAGTTAAAAAAAGCTTTGGCCTGGCCGAATCTTTTGGTCTATTTGGGTTTGGAGTAACATAAAATTAATAAAAAAAAAAATATGTATGATTTTGGAAATCATTCTTGGCGCCGAAGGTGTTAAAAATGAAAGATAGACGCTCTGTTTTACGCGAAACTCATTTCATCATTTACCTAATCTTATCTCAAGTACTTAGGAACCACTATATGTACTCGTACATATTTCAAAAAGTATTGGCATAAGTTTTAGTAATTGGCCGCCTGTCTGACGTCGACCCTCTTTCAGAATGTAATTGTTGACGAAACAGCACCAGGAGGCTCAGGTCGATATAAAGCTCTTAGTCGTCATTTACGACATCCACAAGTAAATTAAGGGTTAGTAATTTGACGTAATGAATAACATAAATTTATTCAAACATTTAAATTTTTAAAAGTCAACACTGGCCTCTAAGAAATATGCCTTATATTGCGGTGACTTAACAAACAATCAGTTTAACAGATACAAATTACGTCCCGACTTAGAATAACAATTTGAAAATCGCACAAAGTATTGCCCCATTGCCACGGTAGGTCAGTCTTCTTCAATCTTCACCTCTATGCCATCTGTGCTTTAATATGTATAAAAATTAAAATATAAAATAAATGAATCAAAAAACTTCACCGCGTGGTGATTAGATAAAAATTCGCCGAAGTCGTAAAGATCGGCTGAGAGGTTACTAAAAGAATGGCTAGTAGTGTCCTCAACAACTTACTGCAATCACCAACCCATTTGCCAATTGTGATAATTATGGCAATAAGCACCAGGCATTGTACATAGTATTCCTAGTGTAACAGTGGACGCCAAAAGACTGAATAATAAGATTATCATTATCATCTCAGCTCGTAAACGTTCCACTAGGCTCAAGTCTCTTCTGCAATAGAAGAGAAATCGACCTACTACAATCACGCTGGTCTAACAGTTTGGTATAAGAATTTATTTCTAGATTTCCTTCTTTTGCATAGATATAATATGCATGATACACCTTAGTTATTTGTTACGACGCTCATCACGCTTATTCCGTCACAAACAAAACAGTGATAGGAATATATTTATAATTAATGAAGAAAAACATATTTATTAAGCTATTCTATATAAGATAATAATATTTTTTTAAAGGTCAATAAATGTTAATGTTGAATCTGATAAAAAAATATCTAAGAGCTATATTAGATAATTTATAAAATAATTAGACGAAACTAATTCAGCACTTTTTTAATTTAATATCTGCCTAACGAAATAGTTAACGAATGAATTTCATCTAATTTCCATAATTCTTTAGGCATTCATTTAAATAAATTTGCCTAAATAACTGCTATGTTTTAAAATTTTATTTACTAAAGAAATATTGTTACCAGACATACGATTTGTATCCATATCTATTGAAAATCGATGGCTTTCACTTGTGGCAAGGCCTGTTGCTAGTTTTCTGTCTATGGCTGCGGGGTCCGTCCGGGATCACACTCTCCAAGAAAATCGATATCTGAGCAGTAGCAATGTGCTGTTGTGCTTCGTTTAGTGAGTGAGTGAACCAGGAGCCCAGCTAGGGTGCGTTTTGGTTGGTGAGCAACGGTCTAGCCGTATCTCTGGTATTGCAAAGGTCCATAAGTGGCAGTAACACCTACTATCAGTTGTACTGCTTGCTCGTTTACCTTTATAAGCAACAAAATAAAAAAATACCAATTAGGACAGTGTGGGTTGCTACGTATAGTAACCAAATTGTGATTCTCATCGTCGCACCTTCTGTCGGAAAATGTATACGCATTGTTTTGATTTAATACTTAAATATCACAGTTAGTGAAATATGTATATTAATTATTAGAAATCAAATGATTTCTGACATTTACGCATGTATTGCACATTTGAAATAAAACATTTTTTTACGGATTCTATCGCGTTTGTATTTGATTTTTATTTGCCTGACGTTTCGAACAGTTTATAGCGTTCATGGTCACGGTAGGAATAAGGCGTCTCACATCTAACAAGTCATCGCTATTGCAGAGATTTACATCTACCCGCTATATTAATTATTAAATTTTAGACCTACATTTTTGACACAAATTCATTATCAATACAGAAAGAAAATTATTCTACATTGATTACTATTATATTGGTTATAGTCTGTTATTATTGAACATTAAATTTAAGATAATTATTAATTTATAGCAATTTATTTGTTTAAAAAAAATCAAAAACTATTAAGCTATCACCGAATCGGCAAGTGGCCACACTAAGAAAGAGTCGGCAGAAAACTGATTTAAACAAAAATTTTATTATTCAACTTAAAATAAACTTAAAACATGGTCCCGTGTAGTATAAATAATAATAATAAATCTCTAAATAATCAACGAAAGCCTAACAACCCCTTGTTAGGCTTACTATGCCTCGCATGTTAGCAAGAATATAGAACAAGGCAGATAATATCATCATCATCACAGTCCATAAATGTCCCACTGTTGGGCTCGGGCCTCCTCCGTAATGGGAGGGAAATTAACCTACTATACCACGCTGATCAGACGTGTTGGTATAGGGTTTTGTTTCGAGTTTTCCTTCTCTCGCATAGATGTTATATGCGTTTTATATCCCTTAGTCGTCTCGTACGATCACCCACAGGTAAGATATGGGGTGGTGAATAGTATTCTTACTCCGTCACCACACGGATCGGATAATATGTAACTATAAAACCTAATTAATATAAATTCATGCGAACGCAGCTGCGAACGAAACTAGATCTTATATAAAGTTATGTTTATATCATTTTTATCATAAAATATGAGTTTAAAAATTGTTCTTCTAATAACATCATAAAGTATACAAAAAAAATTAATGTTTGTATGTCTGCTACACATACTTGGGAGCTGCTCAATCGAATCGAATCTTAAGAGCTGCTTAATCGAAAAATCGAAGAAAATACCTCTTACTTTATAAAAATCTCTATTAAAATAATGTTAAGAGTTTAAAAAGTAAAAAGTTATAGTGTAATAAAACTACTTTTATGGATTCTATCGCAATTATGTTTGATTTTTAATTTTCCGACGTTTCGTACACTACAGTGATCATGGTCAATCCGCCCGTGACCATACCAAGAAGTGGATCCCAACCAGATGGAGATGGCTCAGGTCGTTATATGCGAATGTAAATTCACACCAGTCATATTTTTAACTCAAGTCAAGCTTAAAAATTAAGCACATATTTATCTTGTCTTCTAAATACAATACATACATACATATCATCACGCCATGTCCCTAGCAGGGTAGGCAGAGAGAACAGAGTGCCAGAGAACTCTATCTTTGCATACTTCACTCGCTTTCTCAACATTCATAATTCTCTTCATACACGCTCGCCGGTTTCGGAGACTCTTGACTCCACCTTCCTTCAGTATGTGAACAATCTGGTCTAGGTAGGTGAGTCGAGACTCACCTACCGACAACACCGAGGTGTTCCCCAGTACGTACATCTTTCCACTTTCGCATTATATATCTTCTTAACCAGACATTCGTTCGGCATTCTTTCCACATGTCCGAACCATCGGAGCATTCCCTTTCGCATCTTTACACCAATACTCTCTTTTATACCTACTCGCTCTCTTACGTCATCGTTGCGAATGCGGTCGGTCAGCCTAACTCCACAGATTTTCCGTAGAGATCGCATTTCGACCGGATTAATAATCTAAATACAATATTGTGAATTATTATTTTTGAACGCATTTTATATGCCGTTTTTTATTTTTTTTTAACTTTCATACTATACAGTAGCCAGTGTTGTCTCCGAATTAATCATCGATTAAAATTTTGATTAAAAATTTAATGGAAGACGGAATACGTACGACGAAAGTAAGGGGAGATGACACATTGTATTCTTACCCATCACCAAACGGGATGTAATATATTTTGCTTATTTAATAAAATAAGTACCACTAAAAGCCAGGTGGAGAAACTAGTTGTATATATAATACATAATAGTCCTGGCCTATTTTCTTTTTTTATTCAAGCTTTGTATTTCTTGGCGTTGCTGTGTCTAGATTTATGTTCTGTTCCCGATAATGTCTCAGCAAAATGGGAATATATAGTAGCTTTTACGTGAATATGGCTACAAGTAACGACGTATATTGCTAATATTTATATTAATATCAACTGATATTGTCCAAGTCATAAGCTTATTATAAGATAACTTTTACATTTTTGTTTTTAATTTTTATTAGTGTAAATAATTTAATACTTGCTTGCTTGGGGGTGAATAATACATAATACTTGCAAACCTTGTCTGTTTGTAGAAGTCAATATATTGCAGCGCCATCTGGTAGCGAGTTACGTCAATAGGGATAATATGGGGTACGACGCCAGAAACCTCCGCGTGGTGTACCCTGGGTGCGGGCGACAGTCCCCCAGATCCCTCTGTCGAATTGTCGCCCGTAGCGAATCTCTGGCGCGAGGGGGGGTTCCCCAGCAATGGGTTGAGCCCCAATTCGCTCCTGACTCTCTATTTGTAGAGGGTACAGGAGGCGAAATTTCGGACGGGCCCGGTCACTCATTAATTTGAGGGCTGGGCAGGCTTATGCCACCGCCGACATATCGTAAACCTGATATCTTGCTTCAAGACAAGTTGTCGTGAGGCGTAGTATCAGGAACGAGGGTCTTGGCTTAACCGCCCGGACCGCGAGGAAGACAACCTCTATAAAGAATTCGACCTTCGAATTCGGAAATTACCCAGAATCCTAAGTTCTGGCGTGCGGCGAGAGGATGCATGGCAGATGGGCTGTTCTGTTCCTAGCACGCTCCAGCCAGGGTACCGGCTGACCCCCTGGTTGGTAAATGTAGGCTTGCCCGGGTACAGGGATCTCTGCCCGGGTCGACCGTTAGTTCTCCCATACTCGTGGGATTCACTATGAATGCTTCCAAATTTAAAAATTCTACCGACGGGAATCATAGTGATTCCCACCTCAAGGCCTTGTCAAGCCAATGTAAAACTGACACAAACGACGCCTCGTCCCTAGGACTCGAGGCGTCCGCCGAGGGCCCGGCACCTATCATAGAGGCCCCAATAAAAAAGAAGAAGCGCAGGAAGGTGATCACCCTAGCCGGCGAGCGCGTTAAACGGCGCGCCAACCGACTTAAGAAGGAAAGGGAGGCGCTGAAGGTCGCGGCACGCCGCGAGACCAGCGTTCCCAGCGACGAGGGCGGCACAGATGCCGCAGAGCCGTCGCAATCGGATGGTGGTAGCGCCGCAGGCAGGTGTGTGTCCCAGGACGAGGGCGACGATGTCGCAGAGCCGTCCAAGGAGGGGACGAGGAGTGGCAGCTCATCGAAGCTGTCGAGCGACGAGGGCGGATCCACCGCAGAGCCGTCACAGAGGGAGGGCGGCAGTAAAGCCGCAGGG
Organism: Lymantria monacha; assembly: GCA_905163515.2. NCBI lineage: Eukaryota > Metazoa > Arthropoda > Insecta > Lepidoptera > Erebidae > Lymantria > Lymantria monacha. The sequence goes on along the minus strand of LR991091.1, from coordinate 29,961,276 downwards.
CCGTCGTTGGAGAGCCGCAGAAGCTCCGATGCCGATACGGCCCTGGAGAAGCTGTCGGACGAGGGCGGGCAAGCCGCAGAGCCGTCCGACGAGGAGGTCGACCGAAGCCGGGACGAGGGCGGCAATGCCACAGAGCCGTCCAGTATGGAGGAGGGCAGCTCGGCTGCCGAGGCCGCCGAGGAGTCTGAGCCGCACCCTGCGGCGAAGACTCTGACGGTGGCCCTGAATGTCAGGGAGAGGGAGGAGACCCTTCCCCCGAGTGCCCGGAAGCGCCCCCTGTACAAGGGCGGCAGCTCCGACTCGGAGGGGAGTGTCGTCATGCCTCCTCCCAAGGTCCCGACCGCGCGCCGTGGGCGCAGGGGTCGTGGGTCAGCGGTGGCGGCGAGATCGGTCCCGGGTCCGGGCGATCAAGGCGGTGAGGTGGCGGCCCTGCAGGCCGCAAACGCCCGCCTCAGTAGGGAGGTCTCCGGCCTGCGGGAGCGAAACCGGCGACTCGAGTCGGAGCTGTCGGCGGTGCGGAAGGAGAACCGCGGGTTGGCCAAGGACGTGGCCGACCTGCGGTCTCAATTCGCACTTTTAGTGCCAGCCATGCCGCCGACACTGGCCTCGCCGCAAAAGCGGGCTGCGCTGGAGAGGGCGGGCTCGTCCTCTGCGCCCGTGGCGCCGCCTGCGCCTGTGACGCCGCCTGCGCCCGTGGTGCCTGCTGCGCCGCTTGTGCCCGCGGCGCTGGCCGTGAGCACCGTTAGGAAGCGTGGCAGGCCCAAGAAAGGGGAGGAGCCGCTCCCTGTGGTGCACGGTGTGCCGGAGGAGGCGATGCGCGTCATCTTCGCCAGGCTGGAGTTGATGATGGATGCGCGCATCCAGGCCGTGGCGGATCGTCTTCCACCCGAGCCACCCCTCCGGCTGCCGCCCGCCACAGACAGGACGAAGCGGCCGCAAGTGTCAGCTCCCACCCAGCTGCCCTGTCAGGGTGGCCGCGTGGTGAGCTATGCTGCGGCCGTAGGTGGGCCTAAGGGGGCCAAGAAGAAGGCCGGCACGGTGCCGGCTCCCGCCAAGGCCGGGCAGCGGCGGGCGCCAGCGGCTGCACCGCAGGCGCCGGCCAGCGCACCCGCGACTGCGCCTGCTGTGCCCAGCGCTGCTGCCAGGCTCGAACAGGGCTGGCGGGTGGCTGGGCGGAGCAGGAAGGAACGCGGTCAGAAACGGAGAGCGGCAGCCAAGAGTGCCGCTGTGGCTGCTGCTCCACAGGCGGGAGCCGACAAAGGGAGAAAGAGGTCGCGCAGGGGCCTCAAGTCGCCGAAGACAGCTGCGGTCATTATCACCGTGCTGCCTGAGGCGGCCGAGAGGGGCCTCAACTATGAGGCTGTCCTAAGACGCGCCCGGCGGGAGCTGGACGTCTCCGACATCGGGGGCGTCGAGGCGAGGACCCGCAAGGCCCGGACAGGTGCTCGAATTCTCGAGTTCCCTGGGGCCGAGGGCGCCAAGGCGGCTGATAGTGTGGCCTCGAAGCTGAGGGGGCTGTTCGGGCCGGAGGATGGAGTCCGAATCGCCAGGCCCGTTAAGTGCGCAGAGATGCGCCTCACGGGTCTGGACGATTCCGTGACGGTGGAGGACGTCCGGGAGGCCATTATGGTGCGTACCGGATGTGCCTCGGACACCGTCCGGATTGGCACCATCCGTCCTGGTCCGGGCGGCGTCGGTGCTGTCTGGGTGCAGTGCCCGGTGGAGTCGGTCAAGAAATTGGCCGACTCAGGCAGGCTCCTCGTGGGCTGGAGTTCGGCGCGGGTAACTGTGCTGGAGCCCCGGCCCGCGAGGTGTTACAAATGCATGGCGGTCGGGCATACCCGACCGACGTGTCGCAACTGCTTTGACTGCAGCGGGCTATGCTTCCGCTGCGGTCAGGCTGGGCACCAGGCAGCATCGTGCTCTGCGGTGCCCCACTGCCCCGCGTGTGCGGCGGGCAATAGGCCTGCCAAGCACCGTATGGGCTCTGGGGACTGCAGACCCCCGGCATCGGCCCCAAAGGGGCGGGGCGGCTCATCGACCGAGCCCGCTCCCGCTCCGATCGCGACCCGATCGCCCGTTAGCGCGGAGGAGGAGACGATGGATACGGCCCGTTAATGGACCACGAAGCCATCCGTCTCCTCCAAGCCAATCTCAACCACTCCGCCGGTGCGCAGGACGTTTTCCTGCAAGCCATGGCGGAGTGGTTGATAGCAGTAGCCGTAGCCGCAGAGCCGTACGTGGTGCCCGACCGACCTAACTGGCTGGGTAGCACCGACGGCACTGTGGCAATCGTCGCCTCCACGTCGTGGCCTTCGTCGTCCCTGACCCTTAGGGATAGGGGCGTCGGATACGTCGCGGCGGACTGGGGAGAGATTACGCTTTTCGGAGTCTATCTCTCCCCTAACAGGAGCGTGACTGATTTTGGGGCCTCCCTCACCATCTTAGGGGCCTCATTACGGCGACTGGCACCGCGCCAAGTCTTCGTTCTGGGGGACTTCAACGCCAAGTCCATGGCGTGGGGGTCCCCCAGGACGGACGACCGAGGACGGGCGGTCGAGGAGTGGGCGGCGGCACTGGGCCTCTGTTTGTTGAACAGGGGCTCGGTGCATACGTGCGTGCGGCAGCGGGGCGGGTCGATAGTGGACTTGTCGTTCGCTAGCCCCATTGTCGCCGCACGCGTGAGGAGCTGGTGCGTCGCGGAGGAGGTTGAGACCCTATCGGACCACCGGTATATCCGGATGGAGGTCTCCCGGACCCTCCCGACGCCCGGCAGGGGTCATCAGGCGGACGGACGTCCCGCGTTCCCGCGATGGGCTGTGGGTCGTTTGGACCGGGACCTGCTGGCGGAGGCAGCCATCGTCCACTCATGGCTGTCCTCTGCCCACCAGTTGGACGGGGTGGACGCCGAGGCTGGCCGCATCCGCAATGCGTTGACGCAGATCTGCGACGCGGCCATGCCCCGTGTACGGTGTCTGCCCCCGAAAAGGGCTGTCCACTGGTGGTCCCGGGAGCTGGCAGATCTTCGGGCCGCATGTATATGCGCCCGGAGGGCTTACACCCGCAGCCGGCGGCACCATCGTGATGAGGAGCGGGAGGGCCGGCTTTATGAGGGCTACCGCAATGCGCGGTCGGCCTTCAGGCTGGCCGTCCGTACCGCCAAGGACGTCAGTCGGCAGGAGATGCTGGACGGTCTCGATCGAGACCCCTGGGGTCGCCCCTATCGCGCGGCGCTGAGTAAGCTCCGCGCGCGGGGCCCCCCCCTCACCGAGACCCTCCAGCCCGGCCTCCTCACCAGGGTCGTCGAGGACCTGTTCCCGCAACGGGCGGAGCACACGCCCCCGGTCATGGCTTCGCCAGACACTGACCGGGAGGCCGACGATGACAGTGTTCCGCCCATCGCGGCAACCGAGATGGGGGTGGCGGTGGCGCGCATGCGCGGCAAATCCACTGCCCCCGGGCCCGACGGTGTTCCCAACCGCGTGCTGGCCCTGGTCCTCGACCACCTGTGTCCCCGCCTCAGGGGGCTGTTCGACGCGTGTTTAGCGTCCGGGCGGTTCCCTGGGTGCTGGAAGGAGGGGAGGCTGGTGCTCCTGCCGAAGCCGGGACGGTCTCCAGAGTTGGCCTCGGCCTACAGGCCTATCGTGCTGCTCGACGATGCGGGCAAGCTATTGGAGAGGGTGCTGGCTGCCCGCATCGAGCGGCACCTCGTTGGCACGGGGCCCGATCTGTCGGACGCCCAGTTTGGGTTCAGGAGGGGTCGTTCGACGATCGCGGCTCTGCTGCGCCTGAGGGCCGTGGCGACTGAGGCCGTCGCCGGCGGAGGAGTGCTGTTGGTGGTGTCCCTGGACATCGCCAACGCATTCAATAGTCTGCCATTTAGCTGCATCAGGGAGGCGCTCCGATACCACGGAGTGCCAGTTTACCTGAGGCGGCTAGTGGCAGACTATCTGGAGGGGCGCAGCGTCCTCTACACCAACCGAGTAGGGGACGTTGTGCGAACGCCCATGACGTGCGGTATCCCGCAGGGGTCGGTCCTTGGACCCACCCTGTGGAACATCGGCTACGACTGGGCGTTGAGAGGGAGCCTCCTACCCGGGCTGGGCGTGATCTGTTACGCCGACGACACGCTCGTCACAGCCCGCGGTAGGACGCTGGAGGAGGCGGCAGGCCTGGCGACTCTCGGCACCGAAGAGATCGTCAGGCGGATCGAGGCGCTGGGGTTGAGGGTGGCCCTGGACAAGACGGAGGCCCTCTTGTTCCATGGGCCCCGCATGGGCCCTCCCATCGGCGTTTCGATCACCGTCAATTCGGTTGACATCAGCATCCGGGCCCATATGAGGTATTTGGGCCTGGTGCTCGACGGGCATTGGTGGTTTCGGGAGCATTTCCGCAGGCTCGCTCCGCGGCTCGTCGGCGCGGCGTCCGCCCTTTCATGGCTAATGCCGAATGTGGGCGGACCGAGCGCTACGTGCCGACAGCTGTACACGGGGGTCGTCCGGTCGATGGCTCTGTACGGCGCACCGGTGTGGGCGGGGTCCCTGACCGTTCGACTCAGGGCTCTTCTGTGGCGACCACAGAGGGCCATGGCGGTCAGGGCTGTACGCGGGTACCGCACGGTGGCGACGGAGGCAGCGTGCCTGTTGGCCGGGAGTCCCCCGTGGGACCTGGAGGCGGAAATGCTCGCCGATTTGTATCGGCGGGTGTCGGGGGTGCGCGCGGAGGGCGGTGTGGCCTCTTTGAGGGAACTCACCGCCTGGCGCGTTGACGCCCGCCTAGATGTCATTGCCCGTTGGGCAGTCCGGCTGGAGAGGCCTCGGTTCGGTGTGCGGACCGTAGAGGCCTTCCGGCCGGTGCTGATGCAGTGGTTGGAACGGCGGCACGGGGTGCTCTCCTTCCGACTGGTGCAGGTTTTGACGGGGCATGGATGCTTCGCCAAATACCTGCACAAGGTCGTCAGGAGGGAGAGTACACCGTCCTGCCACCACTGCGATTGCGACGAAGACACGGCGCAGCATACGCTCGAGGTTTGTGCCGCTTGGGCAGAGCAGCGTCGTGAACTCGTCGCAATCATCGGTGCCGACCTGACGCTGCCGACCATCGCCAGGGCGATGCTCGACAGCGTCAGGAACTGGGACGCGGTCGCAACCTTCTGCGAGGCAGTAGTCTCGCGGAAGGAGGCGGCGGAGCGCGTGCGCGAGGAGCGTCTCCTCGACGGCGCGAGCCGCCGCCGGCGACTGGGGCGGCGCAGGCGCGATTACCTGCGCCTGATGCCGCCCTAGCCAAGGCCGCGGGTGACTGGATCGGGGAAATAGTCCGTCACCCGCCGAGAGGCCGACCGCGTGAGGAAAGACCGACATCCTACCCGAGGGGGGGATGTCGGTCGAGGAGAGGGTACTCCTCAGGGGTATTCCGTCGGGCCGACCACTGACGTCAAGTCACTCTGCTCCGGTGGTCGGCCCAACGACGAAGGCGACGTCACGGGTGGGTTACGGGTGTGCGCGCTTACGCCCCTCTGTCACCCCGGACGGAGTGGTGCGAGGAGTGCGCCGACCGTAGCCCACCCCCCAAAAAAAAAAAAAAAAAAAAAATAGGGATAATATACCTTTTCCGTGAAAAAATATACATACTTGCCAATTGTCATAATGATCTTGTAAGATGTCTTACGTCCAAAATTCATCGTTATTATATTAGTCCCCTGTTACCGTGATTACTGTAAAGCGTTCGAAACGTCGGGAAATTAAAAATCAAATACAAACGCGATAGAATCCGTAAAAGTAGTATTATTTCAAATCTATATATTTTATATCAAACACACGAACTCGAACTAACTAATAGAACCGTTGACCGGACCAAATAGTAATAAAGAGGTAATGTCAACAGGTTATAAGATTGCATCACCATGAAAATTTAGACAAGGAGTGGAATCACTCGAGCAGTTTTTGGCAATCTTTAACTTTATAATAATGGATAATATAACTTCTATAGTAATTGACGTTTATTTATTTAAAAATATAACATGTCGGTTACCCTTACCGAGAGTGCAAAATATAAGGAGTAATCGAACAAAATCACTGCAATAAAATAAAAAAAAACTTGACATATACCTGTGACATACTGGCTGTTTTACGTGACATACTAAGCTGATTTCCCTCAAAGCATGAAGAAGGCCCAGGAGTGAGACTTATGTGACCTTAGAATAATTAACCGACACTTCAATAGACGCCGGAGTGGTTTATTGACACCAGTATAAGGTTTATAACATCCAATTAGTTATTATAATCATATAGTCCTTCAAGCTAACTTTTCAATAACATGAAATTAATAACCGTTAAATTGCTTCTAATTTGCTTTAAGCTTATTACTTTCACCAATTATAACACAAACACGCACGAATAAGGTGTGGTCTAGAACTATTTTAATTAAAATTTAAACTTAAATTTGATATCTACACATATGTGTTTTTAATAAAGAACATTCTAGAATTATTCGCTTATATGAAGTTCGTGTTATGCGATGTAATAAACAGAATATTGAATTTATCAAAGGCTCTGCCACCTGTATTAAGGGCAAGGGGCTTACTGCGTAAGCAGTGAAGTTCAGAGTAAATTGTCAAGCTAGCCGTGAAATCTCATTCAAACAATTATGTACCTATTTATGTGAAATATATAAATAACATATTAATAAATACAATACATATATAATATATACAATACATATATTTAATTAAATAATAGTACCAATAAACAATTAAAGCAATTTCATAGTTCTTATAAGTGCAATGTTTGTTGATATTTCCGAAGCCCCATTATAAGCATGGTAAGAAGGCTTACTAATAGTACCAAGTATATGTAGCGGCTTATTATTCTCCCATTTTGGACGAAACCTGAGTCATACAAGATTAAAATAAGTAAACTGACAGTGAAATAATATGATGATGTATACAGCTATTTATATAGTTTCTATTATTTTGCTTCAATCTGCATCAGATCTTGAAAGAAAATAATAACGTATTTAAGGAATGGCAGAAAGAAAACAATGAAAGATTGAAGGAAGCAAAAATATTGAATACAAGGGGTAAGAGAAAAGCTAAATGGACGATAGCTACTGCGAGACTTCAGGCCGAAGATAAAATTTATAAGTCGTCGATGGGCCTCGAGAACAAAAAAACTGTATCGCATAACTAAAGCCTGAGTAGAAAGAGCGAGAGATATAAGGTATATCAGGTGTATATAAGATGAAACAGGTCAAGTTTTGATAAAAGAAGAGGAAATAAAAGAACGTTCGAAGAGATATTTTGAAAGGTTAATGAACGAAGAAAATTTATGGTGTGGTGTGCTAGAAGATGTGCTAGAGAACGTTGGCTTGGTAAGGCAATTACAATAGATGAGGTAAGAGAAACAGTAAGAAGCATGAAAAATGGAAAGTCTGCAGGGCCTGACGGTATACCATTTGAAGTATAGAAAGTTTTGGAAGAGGATAGATATATGTGGTAAACTTTGTTTGTCGATAAGCTGCTGCATGAGGAAGTAATCCCAGTGAATGGTGCAGTAGTACGCTAGTGCCCATTTTTAAAATAAGGATGATGTTCAGGACTGCTGCAGTTATCGTGGAATAAAGCTCTCGTTGTACAGTATGAAAGTGTGGAAAAAAGTTATTGAGAAGCAATTGCGAGAAGAAAGTGAGATCACCCGAAACCAGTTCTGATTTATGCCGAAGGGCAACGGATGCCATATTTGCACTGCGCCAATTGTGCAAAAAATATCGGGGTGCACATAGAAACTTGCACATGGTATTCGTTGACCTCGAGAAGGCTTATGGCAGAATCCCGAGAGCGGTTTTGTGGCGAGCTCTGAAAGAGAAAAGTGTGCCTGTGAAGTATATTAGGTTAATCTGTGCTATACACTGGCGATCCACGTGGTATGTAAGATCTGCTGTTGGAAACTCCGATGGGTTCAGCGTTGAGGTGGGTCTGCACCAAGGGTCGGCGCTCAGTCCCTAGCTCTTCTTGTTGATAATGGATGCTTTAACATCAGAGATACAGGAAGAGGCACCCTGGTGCATGCTATTCGCTGATGACGTTGTTTTCGTCGAAGAAGATGGGTTTGAGGTCCAGAGGATGCTGGAAAAGTGGCGCTGTAAGTTGGAGAATGTTGGCTTGAAAATCAGCGGACCTAAAACAGAATACGTGTTCAGCAATTTCGGTGGTCCCTCCAATATTACACCCATAGCTCTAGATGGAGTAATTATAACAGTATGCTCTAACTTTCGATACCTCGGTTCGCTTATCCAAAGCAGCGGTGACCTGGATCGTACGGTGAAGCACAAAATTGATGCGAGATGGATGAAATGGCGGCAAGTCACTGGTATAATATGTGATCCCGGAGTACCCCTTAAATTAAGAAGAAAAATTTACAAAACTTTAATAAGTCCTGCTGTATTGTATGGATCAGCATGTTGGGCAACAAAGGCGACGGATGAGGGGCGATTACATATAGTGGAGATGTGAATGTTGAGATTAATGTACGGCGTGACGAGAATGGATAAGATAAGGAATGAGCGTATAAGAGAATGTTTGAAAGTAGCGCCAGTGACGGATAAGTTAAGGACTGAACGTTTGACTTAGTATGGCTGTGAGAAGCATAATATGGATAAACAGGGAGTGACTACAGAAATAACGTCTGATAGGGCTGTATGGAAAGGGAGGACATATTGCGTCGACCCCAAGTAGTTGGGATAAGAGCAATAGAATGATGATATTATTTTGCTTTAAGAAAAACTGACTCGTTAAAACTTAAATGTGTAATAGCTGTAGTGCCGTACTTTACTATTTGAGATGCAAGTTGTAATATCTTTTTAATAAATATAAAAATAATTTGAGTACAATTTAGTAAAATATAAAACATTTTCTTCTCTTTGTACATTATTACATGTAATCAGCTTTGTACCATTTTTTTTTTTGGCATAGCCGTATTTTACAACATCGGCGAATAATGACATAGTTGTACATACACATATACATATCATCACGCCATATCCCTTGCAGGGTAGGCAGAGAGAACAGAGTGCCAGAGAACTCTATCTCTACATACTTCACTCGCTTCCTCAACATTCATAATTCTCTTCATACACGCTCGCCGGTTTCGGAGACTCTTGACTCCACCTTCAGTACATGACCGATCTGGTCTAGGTAGGTTAGTCTCGGTCTCCCTCGGTACCTACATCCTTCCACTTTCGCATTGTATATCCTCTTAACCAGACGTTCGTTCGGCATTCTTTCCACATGTCCGAACCATCGGAGCATGCCCTTTCGCATCTTTACACCAATACTCTCTTTCATACCTACTCGCTCTCTTACGTCGTCGTTACGAATGCGGTCGGTCAGCCTAACTCCACAGATTATCCGCAGAGATCGCATTTCGACCGCATTAATTTTACTTCCATACTCTTTTCTGCATACCCAACTCTCGCTTCCATACAGTAATGTTGGGACAAGCACTGCGTTATGTATTGCTACACGTGCCTTCTGGCTGAGGTGGTGGCTGCCGAGAAGTTGCCCCAACGCTCCGTTCACTCTATTTCCCGCATTCACTCTTCGCTCTATATCAGTGGTGTACCTTCCATCTCTGCTAAATCCACATCCAAGGTATACAAATTCATCCACTTGCTCTAGTATATCATTACCTATTGTTACTCTTACATCTGTTCTGGCTTCGTCTCTTTCAAAGACCATTATTTTGGTTTTGCTCACATTCACGCGTAGACCCCTTTTCTTACAATCTTCTGTCATTGTGTCGACTAGGGTCTGCAGGTCAGTTGCTGACTGTGCCAGCAGGACTGCATCATCTGCATAAAGCAGAGCAGTGACCACTGAGTCACCCATCTGGACTCCCACATTCATATCGTTCAACCTTTGGAGATATTTATCCAGATATATGATAAACAGCCTGGCTGATAGAACGCACCCCTGCTTAACGCCGATATTGACGTCAAACCAAGGCGACATTCCATCGTCCAGCCGCACACAGGCTCTATAGCCCATGTAACTGGACTGCACAGCCTGTAGCAGTTTACCGTTCATACCATACTCCGGTAAAATGTCCCAAAGTTTCTTTCGTACAACCGTGTCAAATGCTCTCTCCAGATCCACACAACTGCAAAAAACCCTCTGACCTAGAGCCAGATGCTTCTCCACAATGTTGCGCAAAGAGAACACGTGATCCATGCATCCCCTTCCACTCCTGAAACCTCCTTGTGTCTCACACAGTAAACCAGCGGACACCATCCTCATTCTCCTTTCAATAATTTTACCATACACTTTTGCTGCCAAACTGGTCAAGCTTATGGCTCTGTAATTTGCGCAGTCATAACGTGAACCCTTGTTTTTAAACAAAGGCACGATGACTGCGCTATTCCAGTCCCCGGGAACCATTCCTGAGCTCCAACATAAATTGAGGAGCAACAGGAACGCCTCCCAGACACAGGAGCCACCAAGCTTGATCATCTCGGCAGACACCATATCAATGCCCGCTGCCTTACCATTTTTCAAATTTCTTATCGCCCATTCAACTTCATCCATACTGATGCCATCGGAGGACGCCGTTGTCGAATGTTTTTCTACTAAACCACATGCTACACCGGCGTCAACCGTAGCATCCGCATACATATCGCCAAAATATTCACTCCATCGGCTTAACACGTCTTGTGTTTGTGTAAGAATGTCTCCACCTTTAGACCTTATTTTATTCATTCTGAAGGCTGACCAACCACCCCGAGACTTCTTCACCTCCCTCCAAAAGAGTTTGGTGTTACACTCGAAGTTTTTAGTCAGCCTATCTTCTGCACTCATACTTGCTCTATCACGTTTCTCTTTCACTAAGGCCTTGGTGTCATTCTTACACTGCCGATATATTTCTTTCTTCTGTTCAGTCATACTGTCATTTAGATTCAAAGAAGAGACATAGTCCAGCCACGCTTTCTTCTTTTACTCTACGGAAGCTGCCACTTCCGCATCCCACCATGCATCACCATTTGTTTTTCTATGCTTCTTTGAACTTCCACATACTTCTTTCGCTGTATCTACCATACTCTCCTTCAATACTCTCCAGCATTCTTCAATGTCCGATTGCGGCTGGCTTGCCATCGTCAGCCGTTCTCGGACACCCTCTGCATACTTTTCTCTTACACACTCTTCTTGCAACCTTTCAACCTTTATTCTTTCAAGCCCTCCGCAGTGGATACGCTCTCGCCAGTGCCTCCACTTTCTGAACAGACCACTAAATCTCGCAATAACTAGATAGTGGTCCGTATCGACTGTGGGGCCCCTGTAGGCTCTTGCGTCCAATATTTTGCTTCGGAGGCGACTGTCTACCAAAATTAAATCTATTATACTTTTCTGTTCATTCCTTCTCCATGTATACATGTGGATGTCCTTATGTTGGAAAAATGTGTTTGACACAATAAGGTTTCTCTCCATGCATACATCCGCTATGAGCCTACCTGCGTCGTTCACTCTCTTATCACCAAATGGACCAAGTACGTCCTCATAGTCGGGACGCTTGGTCCCCACCCATCCGTTCAAATCTCCGCATACAATCACGCGTTCACTGGTTTCTGCCATATCCAGAACTTCCCTAACATTATCCCAAAACTTCTCTAGGTCTGATGCCACTGAGGATCCTACGGGAGCATATGCTACAACCATGAATACCTTGGTGACACCTAGTTTTATACGGACCCAAAGAAGTCTGGGATCATACATTCCGTAATCCTTCACACCTGAGGCCAAGCGAGAGGACAACAGCACTCCTAACCCCATGCTGGCTCGATCGCTCTGTGGTACACCAGACCACAGAGCCATCCCGCCACCAGAAAGATTGCAGGCGTCGCTGCCCCTTCGCTTGGTCTCTGTTACACAGAGCACGTCTGGCTGTTTGTCCGCCATGACGGATATCAGCTCGTGCATCTTACCTTCCACACAACCTCTTACATTCCACGTGCCCACCCGGCACTCTGCTCTCCTCGACTTGCCTGACTGGGCAAGGCGTGATGGGTGGTGGCCCCCATCGCCGCAACTGCCTAAGTTCGTACCGACGGGGGCGGGTCGTTACGCGTCGCCTCCGGGGGACGCCCTTACCCGCATTGCGGTACGCATATCGAGCCGGATTAGCAGTCTAATTAGACTGGCAGGGAATGCGAATGAGCACGCTCCGGACTATGCCCCCCATAGACATAGACATAGTTGTGATGCGTCATATAATATTTGAAATATACCTGCTGGTTTTGATAAACTTAATAAATAATCAAAATTTAAACAAATTCTAGATCCTAGACCTCTAAAGATTTTTAGACAGATTTTAGTCTATATTTTTACATTATCTTCCTCCAAATGTATAAATCAAATAATCATAATGCGACTACAATGTTTTTTCTGCCTTTGTCTAAAATGGAAGCCAATTTTTCACGGCAGAATAAAAGATATTCATAAAAAGATCGTAAACCACTTCCTGTTCTAATATTCTCCTAAGGGTTTATACAAAGCGGATAAGCGACAGCGAATTGATAAGCTGATTTTTTTTTAAATCGTTTAAGAAGACAGTCATCTATCTTTAAATAAACACTTAAAGATTAGACTAGTCTATTTAGATTTTATAGAATATAATTATTCAATGTATAATCTAATCTCATAGTTTAAATGACTGAAACGATAATAATGATGAATTATTACTATATCTTTACTAATATTATAAAACTGAAGCATTTATTTGTTTGGTTAGTTAAACATGCTAATATCAAGAACTACTGGTTCAAATTGAAAAATGCTTTTAGTGTTGGATATCTTATTTAGGACGCTACGTAAAATCACGCTTCTACCAATAAGAGAGAAATATCAATGAAAAATGTGCCAAAAAACGGGCATTTCAACCTATTGAGAACTTCATTTACGTGCGCTGCATGTTATAATTGCCTACGATGTTCTCTCTCCAACTCTTTTTCTCTCTTTCACTCTTATGTGATGCAAAAAAAGTTGCACGGGCCATCTAATATTTTCAATAGCTAAATATCTAACCTTGTATTCAAATTACGTTATTTCAAATCCAAGCTTTTAGTTTGGCTCTCTAATCTTGTTCTTAGAATATATTTAGTCACTGCTTTTTATTATATAATCCTATATAATGATAAGCTGATGGGCGTAACAATTGTGGAAGCCTCAAAAAGAGGGGGGTGAATTGTGGGAATGAGAATTATGATGAAAGGAGCGAGTGCAGATATGATTGCTGACAGAAGTTTATTGAAGGTAATAGCTGGTTGTGCCGACCCCACTGGGATGAAGGTAGGTTAATGATAAGCTAATTCTCAATCAATTTTACATTTTTATTTGTACGTTATACAAACTTTTTAAATAGCCTTTTCTAAAAATACCATGAATAAGTAATAAAAGTATCCGCTACTCGTACCAGTGTATTTCGTCTGTAAACCACAACTGTCTACGTTGTTCATGTCTGACATTTCATTCGATGCTGCAAAATAATTCGTTCGGGAACCGAGACACATAGTTTCGCGTGGAAACGTAAAAAACAATAGGAATTTCGTTCGTTGAATATCCAATAACGTGAACAATCACAAGTGACTGTTTGATCTATTTTGTCAATTCTAGATTGTAGAAGAAATATTTACTTTATATTTGTTTAACTATGAAGATGAAAATGGACGTCATTATATTTAAAACCTAACCAGGATTATAGTGGTGGGACCACATTGTTGAACGTTTTCTGTCTACAGACGCGAACCGGTACGGCCGGCGTAGTACCACATTCTCACAGAAAATCGACGTCTGAGCAGTAGCAATGTGCTGCTGTGCTTTGTTCGGTAAGCGAGAAACCCGAAAGCCCAACTTTCTGGGTGGATTTGGGAGTATTCATTAGTAGGCAGCAGCTTAGCTATACCCCTGAAAAAGGCCCACCAGTGGCAGTAACACTTACCTCAGTAACCTTACTCAAGTAGGCCACTTAATCGTTTGTCACCAAGAGAAAAAAAGGATTTTTCATTCTCTAGCAGTGATTAAATCAATATTCTTAATCCTTTTTTGCAACATTCTGCGACGATTGTTACGATTTTACTCATTTTGTATTAATTCTTGGCATTTAAAAGCAAGTACTAAAATGAGCGCTTAATTGATCATTTAACCAGACCTAAAAACTCGATGAAATATAACCTGTTAATCATGATACATAATTAAAAAATAGTTTTTAAGATTGTGAAACTAGTAACCTGGCAATAAAACAGTTCATATATTTCTCACTGTTGGACTCGAGCCTCCTCCATAATGGGAGGGAAATTGACTTACTGTAACACGCTGGTCAGACGTTTTGCTATAGTGTTTAGTTTCGAGTTTTCCTTCTTGCATAGATGCTTTATGCGTTTTATATCCCTTAGTCGTCTTTTACGATCACCCACGGATAAGATTGTATTCTTACTCCGTCGTGGTGGTGAATTGTATTCTTACTCCGTAACCATACGGAAAAACAAAACATTTGACTGGACAAAAGGGTAAATAATTCTCCTTAACCAAGTCTGAATTTTGATTAAATTGTTGTTTAATTCCAATATCATCTCATATTATCAGAAACTGTTCTCTTTTTATGCAGTAATAGTAAATTTTAATTAATATTTTAATTATAATAAATGACATTACTTCTTTATTACTCAATAGTAAAAAAGCTTTCCACGTAATAATAGAGTAAGAATCCAACAGTTACCTCTTCCTTTCCTGCCCATCTATTTATATATCACCATAAAAGTCCTATGTTGGATATAGGCCTCCCCACAAGAGTGCCAGTTAGAATGCTTCTGTGCTATTTACATCTAACGACTCTGTGACTTTTAATATACATAGGTCGTGGGACATATATTGCCTGAGAAGATGAATATATCCGATAGGTGGTAAAATGTGGAGTCTATCACCACTCAAGATAATCCTTTATGCTAACTAAAAATTTAGTTGTATGTTTGTGTTTGGATATGTGATGAGACGGGATGAAAGTAATGTTGTGAGGAAAGTTTCAAGTATGAAGAGTGAGCTTTAGGGCTAAAAAAAAGACCGAAGAAATGATGGAGGGCCTGCGTGAAGCTTAACATGGATAGAAAGGGAGTTACAGATATAACGTCTGATAGGACTGTATGGAAGAAGAAGTCATATTGCGTCGACCACAAATAATAGGGATCAAAACAAGACGATGATGATGAGTTATAAATTCGTGTAGTCCTCACGTCACAAGTATTTATTCATTAATGGGATCAGTTGTTCAAAAAAACTTCTAGAAAGATGTGTATGTGTTATTACCACAAGTACTCGTAGCTCCTTCCAAAGTTAACCTTTTTTTCCTCATAAATGAGTTTTAATACAAACGAATCCAAAATACCCAGCCACATGTCCGAGATAAAAAAAGCTAATGGCATATGTAAGTGAACGATAAGGTAGACGTATTTATTCATTTGTATTTTGACGAAGACTATTGACGGGAATTTGAAAACGTCATGTTGTGCTCTTGTATTATATTCGATATCTTAGTGTTTTAACGTGTTATATTAGATAATTTTGATGGCATTTTATGTAATATGAAGCGGCAGAACTACTGAGATGTAGTTAATATCATATAAAAGTGCTTTACAACGTTTTCGTTTTTCATCAAAATTCCCACAAGATACCATTAACAGTATGGCCATTGCACTGTTAATGGCGACAATTTGACTTAGGCAATGACTAACTTGAAAGACTAAAAACGTGAAAATATTTATAACTTGACACTGGCACCAATAGCTCGTACATATAGCTGATTGCCAATACATAAGAAGAAGAAGAAGAGGAAGTATTTTGACGAGAATAAACAACCTTATATATTGTATTTATACTGAATTAGGCCAAAAAGATTTAATGTACGTGAAATATATGATATATTGGTACTGTAACTAACACGGTAAAATGATTCATCATCATCACAGCCCATTTATGTCCCACTGTTGGGCCTCCTCCGTAATAAGAGGGAAAATAACCTACTATACCACGCTGGTGAGACGTGTTGGTATAGAGTTTTGTTTCGAGTTTTCCTTCTTTTGCATAGCCGTTATATACGTTTTATATCCCTTAGTCGTCTCGTACGATCACCCATGGGTAAGATAGGGGGTGGTGAATTGTATTCTTACTCCTTCACCACACGGACGAAAATGATTTGACTTTGTAACAAATCGTATTATTCAGACATTCATGGTTTTTGGTTTGAACTATATTATACTATGTATAACTAAAGCATCCATGGACTTTTCCATGGAGGTTCACTTTTGGAATATGTCTCCCTACAAAAATAGGAAATTCTTATAATAGCCATACTTGGCAATTGACATTATAAATTTTCCAGAAGAATATACTGTTCCCCGAGCCAATTTTTACCACTGCGTTGGAAAAATAAAGGGTAAATAAGAGATTTAAAAAAATAATAATAAAATTGACGCCCTTGCCAATGTGTCTGTAGGTGTCGTAAAACACGACTAAGGGATACTTCAATATCCCTATAGTTTTCCATCTCTTGCATAGATGTTATATGCACCTCATATCCTCACAAATAATGCCCTATCGTATATTTACAAATAAAGTCCTATGCTAATTCTTCTGACTAGCACGGTATAGTAAGTCAATTTCCTTCCTATTATGCAGAAGGCTCGAGTCCAACAGTGGAACTAATAGGAACTGAGATGATGATGATGATGAGATGATGATTATGATTCATTATTTCATCATCAGTTCATATAGAATGGCTTAGGGTTATATGTTGTGTATACCTTCTCTTCAACAGATATTAACTGTATATTAGAATCACTAAAATGTTGAAGTGAAAAAAGTCTTCTTTTGGCGCACCGCACACAGGTTTTTTCGTAGACTGTGAGTGAGACTGATCCGTCACGCTTTCGGGGGAACTCGGGACCGCCGAATGTTTCCGAACGAGAAAGATACGGTCAGCTGCTCTTCACTGTTATATCGTTGTGTTTACTATATACAATTTATACGTAATAATTGTTATCATTAATTATTATCATTTTGCAATAGTTTTTTTTTGAAACGTAATAATAATTACTTTAAGAATCATATTTTGGTTTATATTGTGAGGTTTTAGTGTATGTAGTTAACAGTTTATCATACTAATATTACATAATGAAAAAACATTAAACATTATATAAAATATATTTTTCCGTAGTTTTAAATTTTCACTTCTGTCGGTAGCCCTCATGACTGCTTTTTATTTTATTTTTATACCAGGACAGGCAAAGTGGTGCTGAATTGTATTTTTACTCCGTCATCAATATTGATATTAGAGGGCTTCAAATACTAGAAAAAAAACTGTATAGCAAATTGTCTAACAATAGTAACGATTTCTGATGTTAACTATTTTTATAGAGTCTATCTCACTTGTATTTGATTTTTAATTTACCGACGTTCCGAAAAGTTTACAGCGTTCATGGTTACGAGAAGACAGTCCTCCAATAACTATAGTAAATCAATTTTCATCTCATTTCGAAAAAGAGTCGTGAAATTCTTAAGAGAAAAAAAAAAGTGTGTGTGTCAGCTCCGACGCACGTCTGGAGTTTATTTCTTAAGTACGATTACCAAAACAGGCGCAAAAAAAAAGGTCATTTGACTAAAAATAATATATCTATTTTTATTTACCTACATTTATTAAAACTGTTCGGTGAAGTATTATCTCACGTCAGAAAGTGAAAGGTGCGCAGAATAGGTTGCGCACCAAAACCGTAACGAGTTCATTCGATCACTAGATTTCACTCCTTAAATTTTTCTCATACCGGGCGCCTTATATGAAAATCGATTCTTAAGGAGTAAACTCCAAAAATAAGTTTAACTTTTTTACCTTTACTTTTATTTTATTTTTTTAATGGACTAAAATTAAAATATAATGCCTGCCCACTCCTTTGGATGTGTGAGCATATAAAAATGTAACTCACCGGCCAAACCCCCTATAAACGACTATAGTACCTTAAAAGCTTGCGAACGAATCTGGGTTGATTGTCAAAAATTAATTTAATGCATGACATGCTCGCGGCCATTAACGCGATATGTGACGTGGCACACGAACGAAACGCATTTGATTATTAAATGTGTTGTGACGTTCTATTTTTTATAATAAATCCAGTTAATAGTTTATTTTCACGCTGCATTTTTGGAGCAATGGATTACATAAATTATTATTATAATTGTATCTTTTTATCACATTATGATTTATAATAGTTTTACATGCAAAATATATTTACTATAATAATAATAATTTATTTTTTGTACTAGAACAAGTGGATGAATTTGTATATCTTGGATGTGGATTTAGCCGAGATGGAAGGCGGTGTACCTACTGATATAGAGCGAAGAGTAAATGCAGTAAATAGAGTGAACGGAGCGTTGGGACCACTTCTCGGTAGCCACCACCTCAGCCAGAAGGCACGTGTAGCAATATATAACGCAGTGCTTGTCCCAACATTACTATATGGAAGCAAGAGTTGGGTATGCAGAAAAGAGCATGAAAGTAAAATTAATGCGATCGAAATGCGATCTCTACGGCAAATCTGTGGAGTTAGGCTGACCGACCGCATTCGCAACGACGACGTAAGAGAGCGAGTAGGTATGAAAGAGAGTATTGGTGTAAAGATGCGAAAGGGAATGCTCCGATGGTTCGGACATGTGGAAAGAATGCTTAACGAACGTCTGGTTAAGAAGATATAAGTGGAAGGATGTAGGTACCGGGGGAGACCGAGACTCACCTACCTAGACCAGATTAGTCACGTACTGAAGGAAGGTGGAGTCAAGAGTCTCCGAAACCGGCGGGCGTGTATGAAGAGAATTATGAATGTTGAGGAAACGAGTGAAGTATGCAAGAATAGAGTTCTCTGGCACTCTGTTCTCTTTGCCTACCCTGCAAGGGATATGGCGTGATGATATGTATGAATGTGTATAATAATTTATTTTGCTCTGAAACATGGTACAATAAGATGTTACAATTTTTATTAGTTCTACATGTTCTGTCATCATTCGTCATGAAAACTTATAATATATAACTATAATATAATGAAAACATCATGCCATACTTTGATCTGAATACATAACACATAATATTATGTCAAAGTCACAAATTCATTAAAATAAAATAATTCGAAACAGAATATGTCAAGGAAAAACAAATTTCATAATATAAACAAATTATATTTTGTGCTGGAAAAAAATATAATTTTCCGTTTGGTGACGGAGTAAGAATACTATTCACAACCCCATATCTTACCCGTGGATGATCGTACGAGACGACTAAGGGATATAAAACGCACATAACATCTATGCGAGAGAAGGAAATCTCGAAACAAAACCCTATACAAATATATTTTATTTCTTTTTTCTAAAACCCAAATTAAAAATAATTCTAGTGATCAGTTAGTAAATAAAGTAAAATCAGTTAATTCACCAGGAGAGGATTACTGGGAAACGTAAAAAGCACATAAAAAGCTCATGAAAATTATCGACTAATGGTTCACCAGGAGAGTGAGCAGCAGATCATTCCTAAAAACAAATCACTGCAGTTTACCGCCTGCTAAGCGTGGCGCTTATAAGGTGAGAAGAAATATTTATTTATATTCAGAAACATATTTTCTATAGAAACGCTAGAGATAACATTGAATTTACTTTTCCAAGCACGTTTCTTATTATATGCAAAAACCTTGCATCAACCACGTATTTCATCAAACTAACAAAGCAGAATTTTGCTTTAATATTTAAACGCTAAGTAAACCGACGAGATTTTGGAACACGGCTATATAAGACTTTGTGCAAATACCTCTATTAGTTTTATAAAGCTGAGGAATTTTTTGTTTGGTCATATTAATCACGAGTGCTCCTAGATTGCATCTAAAATTATTTTTGGCTTGTCCATTTATTCTTTTTAGTTAGTTTTTTTTTTCATAATGCCTCGACGGCGAAAGCTGCTGGGCAGCGACTCGAGAGGATACCCGCGAGGGTAAACCGCCGGGCGGCACCCAAGACAAAGATCGGATTTAGTTGGCCCGCACGCTCAGAGTAGAGAGGTATATGAAGGGTGGGTCTATGGGGTCGCACGCCGCTTTTTCTGTCACCCCGGACCGGTTAACGAGGTGTGACCACTACATAGCCAACCGCCAAAAAAGAAAATAAAAAAAAACAAGACAAGGATTACCTATATCTTTAGTGCCAGGTATTTTCTTTTAAAAAAAAGTCTTCCGAATGATGGCCAAGAATATAATATACTTCTCTTTTCATTGTTATTTTCATTCCATTGAAAAAGGCTAAAGCCATTATTTGGTTTATAGTTTCATAAATAAGTCTACCACCATTCATCATTGCTTATAGGCAATTCCAAGGGGAATTGGATACCATATTTGGATTTACTGGATACCATAATCATCACACTTGACAGATGTATTAAAGATTGCATTTGGGGTGTGCTGCTGCCCAATCATATAGAGATTCATTATCCAGTTCTTTTTTTAAACTCGCGCGAACATGGTTGGTGGGGCGTTCTATTCTTACCGTTTCTTTCTTTATCCATCTTTTACATCACCTCAGATTATTTACGATCCATTACTAGGGTTGGACCTCCTCCATAAATGCTGCTCGCAGAGCGTTGATAGGTACTTGTAGAGCGGATCTATGGGGTTGCGCGCCGTTCTTTCTGTCGCCCCGGACGGATTTAACGTGGAGTAATCACATTATAACCAGCCACCAAAAAAAAAAAAATAGCGTGATCTTGGATAAGTGTCTAATCTGAGTGATGTTCATAATTATCTATTCCGAGAAAATAATTTAAAGCATCAACTTTATGTCAATTGCTAGCGTAACTAAAATAGTTCATTTTTGGAGTTTACTCCTTAAGAATCGATTTTCATATAAGGTTTTCATATAATCGGTATGAGAAAAATTTGAGGAGTAAAATCTAGTGATCTAATGACCTCGTTACGTTTTTGGTGCCCTATTCTGCGCACCTTTCACTTTCTGACGTGAGATAATACTTCACTGAACAGTTTTAATAAATGTACATAAAAATATATATATTATTTTAGTCAAATGAGCTTTTTTTGCGCCTGTTTTGATAATCGTACTTAAGGAGTAAACTCCAGTCGTGCGTCGGAGCTGACACACACTTTTTTTATTTCAAAATTTTAATATCATATTTACTTACATCTAGTCAATAGCCTAAAAATAAGTTTCAAGCTTCTGGCTTTAAAAATTACAACATTTCCTTACAACTTTTCAACCCCCTTTAGCACCCTTTTTTGCATTAAAAAGTAGCCTATGTCCTTTGTCAGGTTCTAGACTATCTGTGTATCAAATTTCATTTAGATCGGTTCAGTAGTTTTCGCGTGAAAGAGCGACAGACAGACAGAGTTACTTTCGCATTTATAATATTAGTAAGGATTGTTCGATACAGTTATTCATGTTAAAGATAAATAAATTAAGCACGTTGTTAATCTGTTTAAGTAACGGATTATTCATACTACTAATAACTAATAAGAAAACAGAATATCTTAATACCAATTTATAATTATAAATTTTATATATCATAAAGTAGCAATCATTCCACTCTCCTTAGAGGGAAGGGCGAGGTGTGCTTAACGTAGTTCCCAAAAACAGAGACCTTTCCACAGACAACACCAATACCAGGAACCATAAATCGCAACTTACAATCAACAAAAACTTGAAATTGTTAGGCAAAGTAAAATAAACTTTACAATTATAGTAATACAAAAATCTACGAGTCCTAATTGGACTTAGCATCATCTGAAACAGAGTATATTAAATCTAAATACTAAATCATAATTTCACCTATAGCTTAGTAGTTTAAGTAACGAATTCCTATGTCGAGGGTCGTGGGTTCATTCTCCACAAAAGTTCAGTTTAGCAGTTCTTTGAGTGATCTACAAATAATTGAGTGAAGCTAGATGTTATTTGTGTCCGTTTATTGGTATGCTTATAAAATTAACCGCGACGCAAGGATTTGGCCCTTATAGTACTTTATTGTCTTTAAAAATAATTGTTTTAGTTAAACGTTTTGGTGTTTTAAACATTCATTTATCTTTTAACCTGTGTGTGAAATCGAAAAGAAAAAATCTCTAAAGATTCGAACAACCGCTTGTCCAGCATAGCATAACCATGTACAATATAGTCTGGATTCAAAAACTACTATCACGAACATCGCTTATGGTTCATGTCAGTCCATAGACATCCCACTGTTGGACTTGGTTCTCCTCCACTAGAAGAGGGAAAATTAGGTACTACTCTGATCAGACGTGTTGCTAAAGGATTATATGACGAGTTCTTGTCTTGCTACGCAATGTTATGTGTATTTTATATACCTTAGTGGCTTTTTACTACAGCTATGGGCCAGATATCTTATTTTTGTGTGGTTTTTTTCTCTTGCATAAACATTATCGTCAATTTTTCTAACGTTCCGAGGGACGATATTTTAAATAAAGTTATGTTGCTTTTTAATAAAACCTACGCTTTTAAAATTGTACACTCCAACTAACCTTAAATTACTGCAAGCGACCTGTGCATAAAAAAAAATGATATGCCAGTATTTTATTTGAAAACTGCGAAGCCACAAAGTGTCCGCTTAAAATTTTTATATTAAAACTTTATGCTAACATTGGGTTACATCCTGATGTTTTCGACGCGTGACGTCACATCGCCTCAGGGCTCCAACAATTTCCCGTGCAATACTTTGACAGCGGACTGATGGCTTGCCACTTTTCACAACTTCCCGTCAAACTTGCCACAACATTTAATCTGTGGAATATGTCAGTAGCTTTTAATAAATAATTTTGAATTTGGGGATAGGCAGGTGATTCCATCACTTTCTCACAGCTTTAAATATACCTCTCGAAATAAAAGTCAGTACGGGGTAAAATGGACCACCGAAGACAAAGATCGGATACCGGTGGCCTCCTTGCAGGGTGGGTCTTTGGGGTTGCGCGCCGTCTCTTCCATCGCCTCGGACGGATTTGGCGGAGCGTGACCACATCCATAGTCTACCGCAAGAGAAAAAAAGTACGATATAAAATGAAGATAGAATAGAAGATAAGGAAAAATACTACTCCTATTTAATTATTAATCAGAAATTAATTATGAAGTTTACCGAATAGTTTTATGACCGGCCGTCTGACTCACGTCAACCCTCCTTAGGAATATAATTGTTGGCATCAGATGGAGTTGACCTTGTTTGATGTAAGGCTTTTAATCATTTACGAAACCTACGAGCAATGTATGGGTTGGTAGTATTCACAGCGGTTACCATACAGCTCTAGCTACCAGACATAACCTAGAATGAAATAGAGATTTATATTTAAAAAAAAAAAACACCACCCTGCACTAAGGAAATAATCCTTGTATTGCGGGGGACTTTACAAACATGTAATTAACGCAGACGAATTACACCTAGACTCAGAACAACACTTTGTGGGTCGCACAAAGTATTGTCCTGCATGGGAATCGAGCCCACGGCGCTGGCATGAAAGGTTGGTATATTAACCACTACGCCATTTGTGCAGTTAATAATGAAAATGTATTAATAATATGCAAATGAAAATGTTAAATATTATAAGATGCGAAAGGGAATGCTCGGATGGTTCGGACATGTGCAAAGAATGCCAAAGGAACGTCTGGTTAATAAGATATACAAGAAAGTGGAAGGATGTAGGTACCGGGGGAGACCGAGACTAACTTACCCAGACCAGATTGGTCACGTGCTTTTTTTTTTTGCTGTGTACTATGGATGCATAGACCCACCATGCAAACTCCTCTCTTCGCCGTACTAAAGGGCCACCGGTACCCGATCCTTGTCTTCGGTGATACTTATTTCGAACTAGGGCAACACTATAATGCCGTTTAGTCATCAATTAAATTCCCAAGAAGGGTTGACGTCAGGGAGGCGGCTGGTCATAAAACTGATGCTAATAACTTTTGCAATATGTAGGGAGAGGAGTACATATTGCGTCCACCTCAAGTAATTGGGATAAGAGCAGAAGAATAATGATGACGTGACATGCGCAATTAATTAAGAACTATGATAAAACATATTCTTAGAAATAAATTATTCTATTATATTTCAAAGTACATACAATATTTCAAGTCTTCGATTTCAGATCTTTATATATAGAAGCTGTATAAAGTTCAATAAAAATCTTTATCCTTTGTCAAGAATTCAATGTTGATAGAAATAGCTTTTTAGAAATTCAAAAAGGTATTCTTATGTCAGATAGAGCGGTCGCCCCGGACAACTATCGAACAAACAAATTTAAATTTATAAAGGAATTCAAATTACTGAAATTTTTAGCATTTAATATGCTTAATTAA
This sequence comes from Lymantria monacha, assembly GCA_905163515.2. NCBI lineage: Eukaryota > Metazoa > Arthropoda > Insecta > Lepidoptera > Erebidae > Lymantria > Lymantria monacha. The sequence goes on along the minus strand of LR991091.1, from coordinate 29,936,846 downwards.
TTATAAATACCCGATTACGAAACGAAAAATGATGTCACAAGCGGGGTTCGAACCCGCACCTATTGGGAATCCGGCCCAACCGTGCTACCACTTACACCATCGTGAACTATTTTAGGACATGCAAATTTCGCTTCATATTATATTTTACGCCTTCAAGGTGACGTATGCCATCTATCGGACAATGTTTACACATTGTATAGACTTAATACTTCAAACTTTACAGTTAGAACTGTATTAAACGATGACACAACCATGTTATTCAAATTACTGAAATTTTTAGCATTTAATATGCTTAATTATTTATAAATACCCGATTACGAAAGGAGGTTGTGTCATCGTTTAATACAATTCTAACTGTAAAGTTTGAAGTATTAAGTCTATACAATGTGTAAACATTGTCCGATAGATGGCATACGTTACCTTGAAGACGTAAGATATAATATGAAGCGAAATTTGCATGTCCTAAAATAGTTCACGATGGTGTAAGTGCTAGCACGGTTGGGCCAGATTTCCAATAGGTGCGGGTTCGAACCCCGCTTGTGACATCATTTTTCGTTTCGTAATCGGGTATTTATAAATAATTAAGAATATTAAATGCTAAAAATTTCAGTAATTTAAATAACAAGTTTGTGTCATCGTTTAATACAATTCTAACTGTAAAGTTTGAAGTATTAAGTCTATATATAGTCCGATAGATGGCATACGTCACCTTGAAGACGTAAGATATAATATGAAGTGAAATTTGCATGTCCTACTGCCAAGGCTGATAATTATAGGACCACCGTCACCTTAAGACGTAAATACAATACGAAATGAAATTTGCATGTCCTACAATTAGTCGCGGTAGTGTAGTGGCAGCACGATTGGGCCGGAATCCCAATAGGCGCGGGTTCGAATCCCGCTTGCGACATCATTTTTCATTTCGTAATCGGATTTTATAAATAATTAAGCATATTAAATGCTAAATTTCAGTAATTTAAATAACAAGGTTGTGTCATCGTTTAATACAATTCTAACTGTAAAGTTTGAAGTATAAAGCCTATAACAATGTGTAAACATTGTCGGGTAGATAGCATACCGTCACCTTAAGACGTAAATACAATACGAAATGAAATTTGCATGTCCTACAATTAGTCGCGGTAGTGTAGTGGCAGCACGATTGGGCCGGAATCCCAATAGGCGCGGGTTCGAATCCCGCTTGCGACATCATTTTTCATTTCGTAATCGGATAGTCAATGTAAATACGATGATTACCGCATATTATGTTTATGTGGAGTCAGTTTTGAGATATGGGGTTATGTTTTGGGGAAATTCCACAGATTGGAATATGGTATTTAAAGCACAGAAACAATGCGTTAGAGCCGTGTGTCGGATTAAAAGAACCGAAAGTTGTAAACCTCATTTACAACAACTAAAATTGCTTACCTTAACGTGCCTTTATATTTTCGCAGTTGCTAATTATGTAAAAAAGAATACGCATTTGTATGAAAATTTACGTTGTAGTCGACAAAAACACAAAATTAAAATGATAAGCAACAAAACATCACTGCTAAATAATAGTATATTTTGTATGACAGCGAAAATATACAATAAATTATCAGCGGATTTATGTAAAAATAAAATCCACATTCATTTAAAAATAAATTAATAGTATGTTGTCCCAAAAAGCGTTTTATAGTGTAAGAGAATATATGGAAGAAAATAATATTGAATTTTAATATGTAATTATTTTATGCCTTAATATTGAATTTTAATCTTATTACTAAATACATGTTTTATGTCTTAATGTAATATTAATTTAAGTATTCTATGAATCATTAATAATGTACATTTTTTTTCGTTTTCCTTGTTCATTTTAAATAAATTGTTCTTGTTTTAACTACGAAACCTAAAGTTTGCATGCCTTATGGTAAAATATGGAAGAACTGTAATTTTTTTATTGTAAAATCATATTTGTACCCATATTTGCAAAATAAATGATTGATTGTTTGATTAATTGATTATGAAGGAGGCTCGAGCCCAATAGCAGCATGTATATAAGCTGTGATGATGATGATAATTAAATGTATTTTCTATAAAAACGCTAAAAAGAAAATGGAGCATAGTTCGGTCATGTAGATATTTTACTTTCATAACGCCACCAAAATAATTATTTATAACGACCTGGGCCAAGTCCATCTGATGCCATTTGGCCAATAATTACATTCCCAAGGAGGGTTGACGTCTGGCAGGTGGCCGGTCATAAAACTGTTGCCAATAACATTTACAATATGTACTATGAAAGAAGAGTACATATTGAATCTACCCCAAGTAATTGGGATAAGATTAGAAGAATGATGAACGCCACCAAAATAGGTTAAAATAAAAACTTTATGAATCCAAACCATAGATTATAAAATATATAACGAACACTAAAACATAATTATTTGCAACTCGATGAGTTTCATATCCATTGATTAACAGACAAACTTTCCGTTATGTTTATAGTTATACCCATTAATATACGCCTTTCATATATGAAAGTTAACCCATTGAAAGTTATAGGTGATTTTAAAACCACCCCTTTATATCATACAGTCCTGTATCCCTTTGTTAATGCCGAATTTAATAGAATCATTAATTGAATAATGGTGTAATTAAATAGAAAATTATAGGCACCTTTAGTGATAGACTAAGAATATATGTTCCGTGTGGTGACGGAATAAGAATACAAATCACCACCCACTATCTTGCCCGGGGGTGAACGTAAGAGACGAATAAGGGATATAAAACGCATATAACATCTATTCAAAAGAAGGAAAACTCGTAACAAAACCCTATAGCAACACGTTTGACCAGCGTGGTATTATAGTAGGTTAATTTCCCTCCCATTACGGAGGAGGCCCGAGCCCAACAGTGGGACATATATGGGCTGTGATGATGATGATGATGATGAAGAATATAAATCCTTATGACGATGGGATTAGAATACAATTGCCGTCAATCTTTACTTAACCATGGATTTCGTAGAAGTTGAATGAGGGTTCACCAGGAGAATTGACAGTAAATGCCAATACTCCCCGCAGAGTAGGGGAATTGTGGTATTATTCCCCTTTGGGCACCAATTACGTCCATCAGCAGATGTTGATAGGTTTACATATAAATGAGTTATTAAAACACTTATCATGCGTTTAGAAGAAAGAATAATCTTTGCTTTAATTAATTTCAATTATTGTCTTTATTGTCTTTTGCCGTATGGTGATGGAGTAAAATTCACCACCTCCTATCTTGCCCCTGGGTGTTGTACAAGACAACTAAGTGGTATAATATGTAGTAAAGGATTAAGTGATATAATATGCAGATAATATTTTTTTTCGTGTGTTGACGGAGTAAGAATACAATTCACCACCCCCTATCTCTCTCGTGGGTCAACAAAACCATATACCAACATGTCTGACCAGCGTGGTATAGTAGGTCAATTGCCCTCCTATTATGGAGGAGGCTCGACCCCAACAGTGGGACGTGTATGAGCTGATATAATAATAAAAAACATTTGTAAGAGAAGGAAAACTAGAAATAAAATTCTATGCCAACCTATCTGTAGGATAAATTTTCTTACATTGAGGAGGAGGCTCGTGTCCTTCAGTGGGACCTTAGATGATGATGAGAGACATATAAAAAAATGTTAAAGAGCAATAAGCGAAGAAATTACATATGAATTTTATTAATAAAACGGCACTTTATTATTTTTTTTTTAATATAACAACCAAAAATGGCTTCTCGAGATTCAAAGAGTGGGTTAAGATCAAGCTTTGCTGTCACGAACATTTGTAATTACAAGATGGTTCGAGATGGGCAGTGAATATCCTCAAATATACTGAATTTTAATTACGTCATAGATAATATCTAACGTTTTAAAATATGTTAGGGTAATTTTGTATCGTATTGCAAAAAAAGCCAAACCCAAAAGTAAAAAATATTTATTTTATCAATAAATAAATCTAATTTTTTAAAAAAATAAGTAGAATTTTCTCTTAACGTATTTATATGTGAATAAAGATAATTATACATTAATAATAATAATTATTCATTCGTTTCAGCCTATCGCCGTCCACTACGGATGTAGGCCTCCCTCATATTACGCCACAGAGTGCGATCCTGTGCCGCTTGCATCCATCGATGCCTAGCAACTTTCACCAGGTCGTCTGTCCACCTAGTGGGGGAGGGTCCTGCACTGCGTCGTCCGGTACGTAGTCGCCACTCGAGAACCTTTCTTCCCCAGCGGTTGTCGATTCGTCAAGCGATGTAGCCTGCCCATTGCCACTTCAGCGTGCTAATTCTTCGTGCTATGTTGGTTACACGCGTTCTTCTGTGGATTTCCGTATTTCGGATTTTATCTCGATATGAGGCCTACATTTAGGGCCCACGTTTCCGTGCCGTATGTTATCACTGGTAACACACACTGGTCGTAGACCTGTGTTTTCAGACACTGAGGTATGTTGGACGAGAAGATCCTCTTTAATTTTCCGTATACTGCTCAACCGCGCTGGATTCGTCGGCTGACCTCTTTCTCGAAATTGAATCTACCCAACTAGACTGTTTGTCTAGGTAAACAAAATGATCGACAATTTCGAGAATCGCATTGTCGACTAGTTCCGGTACAGGAATGACATGGGCATTTGACATGACTTTCGTCTTGTCCATGTTCATTCGTACACCCACTAGTTGGGCTGACCTGCTGAGATCATTGAATATGATGCCAAGGTCCTCCACGGATTCTGCCATAACTATGATATCGTCTGTAAATCAAAGGTGAGTGATGTATTCGCCGTTGATATTGATGGCGAGTCCAGTCCAGTCTAAGAGCTTGAAGATATCTTCCAGTGCAGTGGTGAACAGTTTCGAAGAGATGCGGACTCCCTGTCTCACGCCTTTCTGTAACTGGATCGATTTTGTACTCTTATCCCGGATACGGACTAACATTGTGGCCTTCTTATACAAATACTTCAGCAGTTAGATATACGAAGGTCGATTTAGCACCGCTGAAGGAACTGCAGCACCGCCCAAGTTTCGACTGAATCAAAGGTTTTTTTCATAGTCCACAAACGCTATGCACAGAAGCCGATTGTACTCCTCGGTTTTCTGTATAATCTGCTGAAGCGTGAGGATATAGTTTATGGTGCTATAGCCTTTTTGGAAGCCAGCTTATTCGGGCGTATATAATAATAATAATTTATTGCCTTTTATAACTTAAACTAAAAACAAGCAATTATAATAAAAGAATATTAAAACTAAAAGGCATAAGGAATTGGCTCAGTTTCTGCTGTCACCAAGGTCAGCAATGGCTTTCAGCCATCCCTGTGTACTTACCTTAGTGTGTGTGTGTGTGCGTATGATGAATGCGTGTGTGTGTATGTATCTGTATGGCTGCGCGTGTGCACGTGGATGTGCGTGTGTGTTTATATAGACATGATACAAGATACTGCGCATATATATATGAGTAAGTGTGCATGCGTGTGGGAATACAATATTATATATCAGTAATAAATATACACAATTAGATGAGTATAAAGCCATCGCGATTTAATGCTGCCATTTTTTTTTAAATATTACAAAGCGATGGAACCACAAAGCAGAATATAATAACGAACATCAAAAAGGTATATTCTTGTACAGAGATCTGTTACTGACAAGATAATGATTGTGTAAAGACGCAAAGGATTAAAATGCACCAAAGTCTCGTTGTGTTCTTTTTATACCAAAAGATCACTTTTTATAATGTTTGTGACATTTTTTATCTAAGTTTGTTCTCAGTATGGTTCAGATGGATATAATTTTGATGGGCGTTGGTGGTTCCGGGAGCATTTCCGCAGGCTTGCTCTCCGGCTGGTCGGCGCGGCGTCCACCCTATCACGGCTCATGCCAAACGTGGGCGGACCCAGATTTGAAGGCCGACGGCTGTATGCGTAATCCGCTCTGTGGCCATGTACGGCGCACCCGTGTGGGCGCGGTCTCTGACCGTCCAGGCCTTAAAGTGGCGCCCACAGAGAGCCATGGCGGTCAGAACCATCCACGGTTACCGCACGGTATCGACCGAGGCGACATGTGCAATTGTACATTGGCCGGAACACCCCCTTGGGACCTGGAAGCAGAGATACTCTCTGATCTCTACCGGCGGGTTTCTTTAATGCGCGACGAGGGTGGCTTCCTATCGCTCAGCGAGATAGCCATCTAGCACGAGGACCTCCGCCGGGACGCCATTGCCCGTTGGGTTACGCGGCTGGAGAGGCCTCGATACGGTGTTCATACCGTTGAGGCCCTACGTCCCATACTAATGGAGTGGATGGAGAGGCAGCACAGAGTCCTCTCTTTCCGGCTGGTGCAGGTCTTGTCGGGGCACCGTTGCTTTGGCAAGCCTGTACATGGTCGCAAGAAGGGAGTTGACTCGATCCTGCCAACAGTTTGGCAGTGACTAGGACACGGCGCAGCATACGCTCTAGTTTTGTACGAGCTGGTCTCGGCAGCGCTGTAATATCTGCGCCTGATGCCACCCTAGCCAAAGCATCAGGTGATCGGATCGGGGACTAGACCAGTCACCCGAAGTGAGGCCACCACGTGAGGATGACGCCCCGACGGTGAAAGCTGTCGGGGCGTCGACTCGAAAGGAACTCGTAAGGGTAAACCGCCGGGCGGGCCATCGAAATCAAAGATCGGCTACCAGTACCCCTCTCGCATGGCGAAGAAAGGCGCTTTGCAGGGTCAGTATATGGGGTTGCTTGTCTTATCAGAGCACGGTTGTTTCGCCAAGTATCTGCACACGGTCGCAAGGAGAGAGTTGACTCCATCCTGTCAACATGCGGCAGTGACGAGGACACGGCGCAGCATATGCTCGAGTTGTGTACGAGCTGGTCTCGGCAGCGCTGTGAACTCGTCGCTATCATCGATGCCGACCTGACGCTAACGGCTATTGTGAAAGCGATGGTCTACAGCATCAGGAATTGGGACGCGATCTTGGCCTTCTGCGAGGCAGTTATCTTGCAGAAGGAGGGGGGCATATAAATCTCTTAAAATATTAAGACGGCTAAAGAACCTAAGTGGATAATATGTGGTGTGTAAAAATATTATTAAAGAATTAACCTGAGTGTGCCATAGTTACACATTCTCCATCCTCGAGATCTCTTTCACTTTCAAGTGATATGTTTTGTGACTCTTCTCTTTCAAATAAGCTTTCAAAGTACTCCTTCCATCTCTATAGTATACATTCTTCTCTATTCACTGTCCTTCCATATTTATATCCCCTAATCGAGGCTAGCTCTCATTATTAAAAATGATTGTACTTAAACGTATTAGAGAAAGATATATAAATCATCATCATCATCATCACAGCCCATAAATGTACCACTGTTGGGCTCGGGCCTCCTCCATAATGGGAGGGAAATTAACCTACTATACCGCGCTGGTCATTCGTGTTGGTATAGGCCACCGAAGACAAAGATCGGGTACCGGTGGTCCGCTCGCACGGCGAAGAGAGGTGTTTGCAGGGTGGGGTTGCGCGCCGCCTCTTCCGTCACCCCGGGCCGATTTGCCGGGGCGCGACCACATCCATGGTCCCACCTTGCGAAAAAAAAGCAGTCATGGGGACTGCCGATAGAAGTGAAAACTATTAACTTAAGACTAATTGAAATAATAATAATTTTCTAATTTTTATATAAAAATAAAAAATATTATCGAACATCTAGGAATCGGTTTTACCACGCTAGTAAGATAACTTTTAAACCACAATGATACTCATTTCATGACATAAAGGTTAAATATTAAAAATACAATTAAAAATAAATAATGCCATACTTTTAAATGCAAATATTCATATGACTATTGAAAATATTTGAAAATAAATTCTTCATTTTCATTATTGATTTATCTATATAAAAACATTAAAATGTTCAATACTCACTTTTATATTGAACAGTAATCCTTTAATTAAACGATTACAATAACATCCAAACTATAAAACCACTTAAATAAAAACGCTGAACTTTCCACGTTGCCAATTTAACCTTACTTGTACAACACGGTCCACTTACGAATATAAATGTACTGCTATTATAGCATGTTGGTGACGTGAACTCATGAAATTATACCCGTCCAAACGTCCAACGCGCACATGATACAGTCAGAGATATTTAACGTATTAGTGTATACGTGTACACAGGCCACTGCGCGTGCGCCAGTCTGACTACTCATAGCTATAGATATACTATTAACATTAGCATGTCGGTGACGCGAACCTATAAGTTTTTCCCCTCCAAAAACGCCCAACGCGCCTAAAGAAGTTTTCACTTCAAAAAAGGCGTGTTGGTATAGGGTTTTGTTTCGAGTTTTCCTTCTCTCGCACAAATGTTATATGCGTTTTATATCCCTTAGTCGTCTCGTACGATCACCTGAGGTAAGATATGGTATGGATTACCTGTGGTAAGATATGGAGTGGTGAATAGTATTCTTACTCCGTCACCACATGGAAAATATATAATATGGAAACGGACGAGACGGAAAATATATAATATGGAAACGAACACGGAAAAGATATATAAATAATGAAAGCAAAATATTGAAATATTGTAAAGTGATGCATGTCTTTGACAAATTAAAATTTAGCATTCGCACTGAAATTAATAAACCCACATTGTTGGTAGAGAAAAGCAGACCCAACTTATCTGATAATAATTTCTAATAAAGATAAATACAAATTACCTAGGATGAATAATTGTTATGAAGTCATCATTCTCTTGGTCTCCCAATTATTTGGGGTTGATGCATTATGTACTCTGCTTCCATCGTACATATTGCAAAAGTTACTAACAATAGTTTTATGACCCACCGCCTGCCTCACCGTAAACCCTCTTTGGGAATGGAATTGTTGACCTGACGGCATTAGGTGGAGTTGGGCTAGGTCCATGAAGCTCTTAGTCATCTTTTACGACATCCACGAGCGAAGTAAGGGTTGGTTGTATTCGTCGCCGCTACCACACAGCAATAATTATTATGGAGCGAAGAGTCGAAAAATATTTACTTCCTTTTTTGTTAAATAAGCTTCCTGATAAATTACAACAAATGTACAAATCAAATACATTATATATACCAACTTAAAAAAATTTATGTAAGAAATCAATAGGAATAATAGGTAATATTGATAAACTTATAAATCTTTGTTTTTAATTTCTAACTTGATTGTGTTTATATAGATTCCTCATATTTTGTTCATACTATTTTTAGATTACTATTGTAAGCCAGCAGCATACATTGTGTGAATGTTGAGCGCACCTATAATTGATGTACATTCTAGATTATGTTGTGAAATGAATTAAATTGTGTTATGATTGTACATTGTTGGTGAGCCGTAATAAATAAATAAATAAATAAACATAAATTGTAATGACAGGGACTCACCGCAACCCAGATAAACTCTTTATGGTTAACGTAGTACACTTACTATACTGGTGATTTACTTTTATAAGAATACTAGCTTCAGCCCGCGGCTTCGCCCGCGTAAAAGCTTACTTTCCTAAAGTTTATTTCTATTTTTATTTTACCCGTTAAGGGTAAATTTTTTACAAAATTTTAATGTGATATTTTTTGGAGTTTACTCCTTAAGTTTATATCTAATCAAAAAAAATACGATACTTCCTTACAAATTTTCATCTCCCTTTACAACTCTTTTTTGCATTAAAAAGTAGCCTATGTCCTTTGTCAGGCTCTAGACTACCTGTGTACCAAATTTCATTCAAGTCGGTTCAGTAGTTTTGGCATGAAAGAGCGACAGACAGATAGACAGACAGAGTTACTTTCGCATTTATAATATTAGTAAATATTGGAAATAAATAAATAAAAAAAATATGCGTATAAAATCTATGGAAAATAAGAAAATCTTTTAATAAAATTCTCAATCCGTTTCACCAGCGCGGTAAATTAGGTAAATTTCCCCCCTATTGTGGAAAAAGGCTCAAGCCTAACAGTGGAGCGTATTCCAGCTGAAATGATGATAAAGAAAGTATTATTTTTTATTACACGGATGTCTTTATACTTATAGCAAAGAAGTACAAAAAATATGCGTGCGTACAAAGAACACATATCAGAAACTTTGGCAAACAATTTTTTAAATCTCGTTTACATACATCAACCAATAGCGTGTATTCTCTCTCTCTCTCTCTCTCCTCTCTCTCTCTCCTCTCTCTCTCTCCTCTCTCTCTCTCTCTCCCTCTCTCTCTCGCTCGCGCAATAAAGTTTGACGTCAAAATAAATATAGCGCGTAACGGAAAAATGTAACTTAGAAATAAAGACGGCACGTAACAGAAAAACGTTACAATAATATAAAATTTCTTCCATACGTCGATAAAAAAGTTACACTTAAAAATGTAACCACATTTTATTCTTAGTCTATGAAAGAAAATATCTACTCAGCTTGCATATTTCATGAACTATTTTATTCCTTAACCGTCTACAAGAAACTCAAAAGAGAAAATGTCAGTGCAACATAGCTATTATAGTTCTAGTATACAATTAAAAGAAGCATAATTGTACCCTTTCTTTTACTGACACCCAGCGGTTTTAATTTTTAATGTAGATTGCAACTGAAATAATTGTAGCAAAGATCTTGAAGATAATTATATTAGCGATCCGGACTACTGCAAAAGATAAAAATGGAACTTTAATGCAACGTCGGTTATACAACAGTATTTCTTAATGGAAGCCATGAATTGTTTTGCTTTTAAAACACGACCTAGAAAGATGGTGTTCAATGTTTAAAAAGTGTATTTTTATGTCTATCTGTAGTAACATAACTTATAAACGCCTCAACCGATTTTGATGTAGTTTTTTTTTTAATTGATTGGGAATATTCTCAAATCTAGTTGAAGAAGCTTATTATTTCATAATACCTGAAGTTTAGCATTTAAAATACTAGGTTATTCTATAAAAAGTGGTATTTACAAACGAAACATTGTTGCCACACGTGGAATTTATACCAAAATCTACTAGAAATCAGCGTAGACTTATGTATAACAACCAAATCTATACTCATGTTGTTGTATGTTTCACTTTTCGCTCGAAAACGACAAGTTTTTATAGAATAACCTAGCACATTAAAAGCTATATCTATATATAATAGGGACGTGTCATCGTTTAATTTAAATTGAACCGATAAGTTTTAGTATAAATAAATCGATACGACCCTTCCTACTGGCCTTCCAAAAATACGACAATACGAACGAAAATTTGGTAAGACAATTGGAACGGATTACCAGTAGATGTGGGTGCACACTCCACGCGTGGCAACCGTTTTCGTTCGTTTTTTTTTATTCCGTATGGTGGTAAACTTACAAGCAGCACATATGATGGTAAGTGTTACAGTCACCCATGGATCATTGCTATACCAAGGGTATAGCTAGGCCGCTGCCTACCAATACAAACCCCAGATCTACCCAGTTGGGCTTCCGGCTCACCGAACGAAGCGCAGCAGCACATTGCCATTGCTCAGACGTCGATCTTCCGCGAGAGTGTGGTACTACTCCGGGCGATATAAAAAAAAATCGTCAAAACAAGTAGTTATTTCTTCCTTAAATTTCATTCCTTCTAGTCAGCCATCTGTAGTCGAGTTTTGTTTTTCAGTATGTATAAGTAACTACGTACTTACAAGGGGAAGACCACGTCGTACTTTCCTGGATCAAATTGAAGATGTGTTAGTGAAAGGTCAGATAAAGAGTACGCGTAGTCATTGAGCGTGCATGAAGACTGTGATGAGCGTGAATGAAGCGATGGAGGTATGTCAGGATCGTGGTTTGTGGCAATCCGTAGTCTCTGCCTACCCCTCTGGGAAACAGGCGTGAGGCTATGTATGTATGTATGTATAAGTAACTAATTGCTTATACAAAAAAAAATATAAAGAAACGTTGTAGCAACTGGAAAAAAATCATGGTTTTTTGGCATAACTAATAGATATAGAAACTTAAAAAGGATTACATGGAGTCCCCGTTAAGCTCTCCTATATCTATGATAGTAGTCCTACATTTTATCGTTTTATTATTAAATTTATTGCGGGGCTTAAGACAAAACCGTTGCCAGGAACTACCTGAGGGTCAAACCACGGTGTCATGTATGGAGATCATTGTGGATTCTGGAGTTACAATAGTGCGAATGGGTGGTGGGATTAAGGCCAATTGGAAAGTAAATAAAGATATGTATGTCTTTATTAAAATACGTCAGGTTTTTTCCTAAAACTACTCTCATGGAACTATGTTTTATTTTTTGCAGCCATTGCAGCAGCAAAGAATTTCTTTTGATCATTTTCACCTTTTGATGGATATCAACGAAAATAGAAGCAAAACGTTAACAAACCAGCTCTAGGCTAGATTGGTTCACCGCGGGCTTTACATAGAATAGATCGGATATTCACAGTTCCGAATATCGACAACGCTATTTAGAAATTGGTGAATCTACTATCATAGTTTTTGAGGACAGTTTCTTTTTATTTTATTTTTCTTTTAAAACAACTATTTTAGATAATGACTTCTAATGTTTGCGCGAGTATTACACATTTGAAATAAAATTACTTTTAAGGATTCGTCATTTTCTCAGAGTGGCCGCTTTCAGATCCAGTGGTAGTTTAATAGTTTTTGTAAGATATTTAAACTAATAAATTGCCACAATACAATAATTATCATAAATTAAATGTTTGATATAACTGATCATTAACAATATAAAAATCATTTTCTTTTTGTACTGGCAACAAATTTGAATTAAAATGTGGGTCAAACTTTTAATAACTGATACTGTAGCGAGTAGATATAAAATTCTGTAATAACGATGACTTTTGGACGTAATACACCTTAGTCCCCCCGTGACCATTATCACTGAAAAGTGTTCGAAACGTCGGGAAATTAAAAAACAAGTACAAACGCAATAGAATCCGTAAAAGTAGTTTTATTTCAACTATTTTAGATTTGCATAAAGAATCATATGTTAAATCGAACTCATAGTGTTAAGCAATTGAAAAACAAATTACATTTTTAAATGTGGTTTACTTGAACTTCCATCCATCCATCCATCCATCAGCCTGTAAACGTCTACTGTTGGACATAGGCCTCCCCACGAGAATGCCATTCGAAACGGCCCTGTGCCACCTGCATCTAACGGCATCCAACGGACTACTTGATCTTATCATTATTTTAATATTTATTCTACGCAATATTAACAATGAAAATTACTGCGAAAAAAAGCAAACAAATCATGAAAATTATTTTATACAATTTCATTCATTAAAATCTGAATATGATTTACAAGAACGGCTTTGTTGAAACTATTTATATATCTTATATTTAATATTCACAAAACTATTTATATGCTTCATTTGAAACTTTCAAATATTCATCATCATTATCATCTCAGCTCATATATGGCCCACTATTGGGCTCGAGCCTCCTCCATGGGAGGGAAATTGAGCAACTGATACCACGCTGGTCAGACGTGTTGGTATAGGGTTTTATTTCGAGTTTTTCTTGCCTTGCATAAATGTTATATACGTTTTATATGCTCTAGTCGTCTTTTACGATCACCCACGGGTAAAATAAGGGATGGTGAATTGTATTCTTACTCCGTCATCACACGAAAAATTAAAATATTAACTGGATTATATAGAAATTTAGAATATATGACTTAAATAGTAAATAATAGTAAAATAATTGTAATCACCATGGTATTATTAAACTCATTAAGGTTGAATATTCAATTTTAATCTAAAGAAATTTGTTAAAATTTTAATTTTTTTACTTCCTTATTCCATAAATTACCAGCTATTGATCTAATTTTCAGCAAGAGTGTGGTACTACCCTGGACGGACCGGCCTGCGGCTGTAGACAGAAAACTGTCAACAGCTGGTCCTACCACCATTAAGTTGTCATCCGATGATCTTTTCTTCTCTTTCTTTTCGGCACACGGTAAAAGCGCGGATGGGGCCGCTGTAGTTTTAGTGGGTATTTCGGGCGCACAGTGACCTGTGAATCCCACACAAAACCGACTGTCTAAAAGCGGTAGGGAGATAGTGCGTAAAGGCATTTCTACGGCGTGATGAAAAAAATAAAGAAAAATTTTAGCGAGGTGTGTTTACCTATCCTGCAGTAATATTATCTGCTTGTGTATCCTAATGATCTTTTACGACAACAATAGAAAAGGAAGAAGTGGCAGTATAACGTATCCCGTTTCTCATAGATAAAAAAGTCGAAAAATTAACTAACCAAAACCCACCCAGTAAATTAAGTAAACGCCACGGCCTAGCCGTTCCCCTAGTGTTGAAAAGGTCTATGAACGGCAATAACACTTCCATCTTGTCAATTCCATCCACTCATTACTTGTTTGCCACCACAAGCAATAAATAGAAAAGATAATAGATTGTGGCAAAGCAAACTATTATGGACCAATAATTTCATTGAAAATTTAAACATAACTTTACCCAACTTATCTCTCGGCTGATATTTGTATTTCTTGATAGGTATATGTTTACCAATAAAGCAGTTAGAACAATATTGTTATATCTCTCTACGTCTAAACGATTATAATTATTAAGTCATAAAGTCGCTAACTTCTAAAACAAATGTTATTTCAGGTTATTAAAATCTTATTGATGAAGTACACGCAAAGTTACCCGACCTAATTCATTAGTACAACAGAAGTGTGCAGTAGAAATCCTTTTTCATTTTAACAAATGATTAATGTTTTATAAGAAAAGTTTTCTCGTATTCAATGCGTACAATTCAGTTTTCTCGCTAATTGGATTCATTTAATGAGGGTATTTTTATTTTTATTGTAATAAATAACTAATTTATTTTATAAAAATAAAAACAGCCGGGTTACAGTATTTTGATTAAAAAGAAAAATTAGGAAAGTTTTGATGCAGAACCTCATTAAAGTTTCTTTAGAATTTGATGACAATAATTAATCAAAAATAAAATCAATAATGTGCTGAAAATATTTTTTTAAAGATCATTCATCACTGGATTTATCATCATCATCTCAGCTTATTGCTGGTTTCATGCCTGTTCTAGTGATATACCAGCAGTCAGTTGGGTGGGCTTTTGTTTCGAGTTTTCATTTGTTGAGTGGTCCCCTAATTGAGTGGGTATACGATTTTATTCGCAGTTAGTCGTGTTTTAGCAATAGACCCTTACTTCATGAATATCTTTATAAACATACAATTCATCATTCTACTACTCTTATCCCAATTACTTGGGGTCGATACAATATGTACTCTGTTTTATTAGTACATATTGTAAAAGTTATTGGTAATAGTTTTATGACCGGCCGCCTGCCAGACGTCAACCCTCCTTGGGAATGTAATTGCTGACCAAACGGCATCAGATGGAGTTGGCCCAGGTCGTTGTAAGGCTCTTAGTCATCTTTTACGACATCCACAAGCAAAGTAAGGGTTGGTAGTATTCGTAGCCACACGGCAATTATAAACATACAATTATAGCCCGAAATTTAGCATTTAATATGCTTAATTATTTATAAAAACCCGATTACGAAATGAAAAATGATGTCACAAGTGGGATTCGAACCCACACCTATGGGAAATCCGTCCCAATCAAATGAAATGCTAAATTTCAGTCAATTTGAATAACAAGGTTGTGTCATCGTTTAATACAATTCTAACTGCAAAGTTTGATGTATTAAGCCCATACAATGTGTAAATTTGAATAAACATATAAACATTGTCGGGTAGATGGGGCACGTCTCCTTAAAGACATAAATATAACACGACGCGAGATTTGAATGTCCTGCAATAGTTCACGGTGGTATAAGTGGCAGCACGATTGGGACGGATGTGTGGGTTCGAATCCCACTTGTGACATCATTTTTCGTTTCGTAATCGGGTTTTTATAATACAATTTTAGATATAAACAACATTTAGACACAAAACAATCTTTTAGCGCAAAGAACTGCCTGCAGTATGTAAGGATGAAACGATCTTTGGTAGATCACTATGTACACTGCTAGAGGATCTGTACAGTCTTTAGAAATACATGGTACTAAAATTTATAGATATTTGCCAGTCATTGAAATCTGCAGTCTTTTGATTGATGGTTCTTTAGGCGATTTACAAATGATGGTTCCGAGTTTGCGTATTCTTGGTGTCCGTTAATTATGTATTTCTAAAGTCCCCTGCAACACTAGAATTTATTCTTTAATGCGAATTGTTATTTTTAACATATTTTTATTACTATAATAACATATAGAGTAAGAATACAGAAAATTGCATCTCTTAGTCGTCTCTTAGGAACACCCACGGGTAAGAAAGAGGGTTGTGAGTTGTATTCTTACTCCGTCACTACTATCATCATTCACCTACTCTTATCCCAATTACTTGGGATCGATGCAATATGTACTCTTCTTTCATAGTACATACTGTAAAAGTTATTGACAATAGTTTTATGACCGGCTGCCTGCCAGATGTCAACCCTCCTTGGGAATGTAATTGTTGACAAAACGGCATTATATGAATTTGGCCCAGGTAGATATAAGGCTCTTAGTCGTCTTTTACGACATCCACGTGCAAAGTGTTGGTAGTATTCGTAGCCGCTACCACAGCACTCCGTCACTAATATGATGATGAATTAATTTTAATGTAATATAAAAGTCATAATAAATTGTAATATGAATTAATTATAAATTATAATTGTATATCATTTGAACCATTATTATTAAAGTCATTGAAATTATTAATTATAGGACTTACTGTAGAGTAAACATAAGCGTTTACTATGTTTACACGTTAACTGTGCATGCTCCACTAGTGGGGCATTTCGAGTTGCTCATCGTACGTGAATGACCCACGGGTGGGGCACGGGTCTTCACAAATTTAAAGCCTCATAACCTCAAACACGTATGAGTTTAGCCACTTTTTTTGGTTCACACGTATGAACAATAAATTAAAAAAAATATTACACGAAAACCCGACGAACAATCCGTGTGGTGACGGAGTAAGAATACAATTCACCACCCCATATCTAACCCGTGGGTGATCGTACGAGACGACTAAGGGATATAAAATGCATATAACATCTATGCGAGAGAAGGAAAACTTGAAACAAAACCCTATACCAACACGTCTGACCAGCGCGGTATAGTAGGTTAATTTCCCTCCCATTACGAAGGAGGCCCGAGCCCAACAGTGGAACATTTATGGGCTGTGATGATGATGATGATGATGATGGACGAACTTATCTATAATTTGAAAAAAAAACTTATTTAAAATTATCTATAATTTGCGTTTACACTTATGGGATAGTCTCTCTCTTCATAGCCGCACAGTGAACGTGTAAAATCGAAAATAAATTACATACATTGTATTGAGTACGTTTTGTATTCCCCTGTAATTGTGATAAGAGCAAGGTGATGATGATGAAAATCGAATAATCTAGGTATTTATTTAGAAAACATATTCATTAACTAAGCTGATGTCCGCGACTTCACACGCGTGACGTTCAGTTGTACTACGCACCCTTGTTTGAAAATTAAAGAAATCTGACATGGCCAAGTATTTCCGATAGCTGCTGGGCGATTTTCAACAAAGGTCCCCCTTGCCATCTCCAATTTTCATTAAAACATCGGCACATTCTCGAGTACGTGATTGGTCGCTATGGCTGTGAAAACACCATTAGTACCATAATGAAAACATTATGATAAATATCTTGTAGTGCTCGACCCATGGCCTCTACGGCTTTTTTATTTACCATTGTCCATTCATACCAAAGGATTAGAGAACAATCTTAAAACACTAATAGTGATAGAACCACACTGTTGACGGTATTCTGTCAACAGCCACGGGCCGGTTCGACTGGGGCAGTACCCCACTTTCGCAGAAAATCAGTGGCAGTGTGTTATTTTGCTTCGTTCCATGAGCGAGAGAACCGGAAGCCCAACTTGGGTGAGTTTTGGTTGGTAGACAACCGTCTAGTTGCACCCCTGGTATTACAAAATTTCATAAACAGCAACATTTACCATTAGGTGTGCTGCTTGCTCGTTTACCACCGTTTTTTTTTTTTTTTTTTTTTTTTGCCGTGGGCCATGGACGTCGCACCCCGCCAAGTCGGTCCGGGGTGACGGAAGAGGCGGCGCGCAACCCCATTGACCCACCCTGCAAGCACCTCTTCTTCGCCGTGCAAGCGGGCCACCGGTACCCGATTTTTGTCTTCGGTGGCCCGCTCAGCGGTATGCCCTCTCGGGCTCCTCTCCTGTCGACGCCCCGACAGCTTTCGCCGTCGAGGCGTCGTCCTCACGCGGTGGCCTCACGTCGGGTGACCGGACAATTCCCCGGTCCGATCACCCGAAGCCTCGGTTAGGGCGGCATCAGGCGCAGGTATTCGCGCCTGCGCCGCCCCGGCCGCTGACGGCGGCCCGGGTCACGGGAATCCTCCCGGACTCGTTCCGCCGTCTCCTTCTGCGAGATAACAGCCTCGCAGAAGGCGGCGACCGCGTCCCAGTTCCTGACGCTGTCGACCATCGCCCTCGCGACAGCCGGCAGCGTCAGGTCGGCACCGATTACAGCGACGAGGTCACGGCGCTGCCCGTCCCAACTCGGACACACCTCCAGTGTGTGTCTCGCCGTGTCCTCGTCACTGCTGCAATGGTGGCAGGCCGGAGTCCACTCCCTATACGCGACCGTGTGCAGGTACAGACCAAAACACCCGTGCCCTGACAATACCTGCACCAGCCGAAAGGAGAGGACTCCGTGCCGCCGCTCCATCCATTCCATCAGTACGGGCCGGAGGGCCTCGACGGTAACGACACCGTGTCTTGGCCTCTCCAGCCGCGTAACCCAACGGGCGATGACGTCTCGGCGGGCGTCCTCGCGCCAGGTGGCTATCTCGCTCAACGATGGGGAGCCACCTTCGTCGCGCACTGAGGTAACCCGCCGGTAGAGGTCGGAGAGCATCTCCGCCTCTAGGTCCCACGGGGGTGTCCCGGCCAATAGGCACGCCGCCTCTGTCGACACCGTGCGGTACCCGCGAATGGCTCTGACCGCCATGGCTCGCTGTGGCCTCCACAGAACCGCCCTGAGCTGGGCGTTCAGAGCCCTCGCCCACACGGGTGCGCCGTACATGGCCATTGAGCGGATCACCCCCGCATACAGCCGTCGGCCCTCGAAACTGGGTCCGCCCACATTCGGCATGAGTCGAGAAAGGGCGGACGCCGCGCCGACCAGCCGGGGAGCAATTTGGCGAAAATGCTCCCGGAACCACCATCGCCCGTCGAGCACCAGACCCAAGTACCTCATATGGGCCTGGATACTGATGTGGATGGAGTTGACGACTAACGAGGCGCCGATGGGCAGCCTCACACGGGGCCCATGGAATAGTAGGGCCTCCGTCTTGTTTAGGGCCACCCTGAGCCCCAGCGCCTCGATTCGCCTGACCATCTCCTCGGTGCCGAGAGTGGCCAGGCTCGCCGCCTCTTCGAATGTCCTGCCCCGGGCTGTGACGAGCGTGTCGTCAGCATAGCAAATAACGCTCAGCCCGGGGGGGAGACTCCCTCTCAACGCCCAGTCGTACCCGATGTCCCACAGAGTCGGCCCCAGAACCGACCCCTGCGGAACACCGCACGACATGGGCGTCCGCACAATGTCCCCTGCGGGGCTCGCGTAGAGAACACTGCGCCCCTCCAAATAGTCTGCCACCAGCCGCCTGAGGTACAGGGGCACTCCATGGAACCGGAGCGCCTCCCTGATGCAGCTGAATGGCAGACTATTGAAGGCGTTGGCGATGTCCAACGACACCGCCAACAACACTCCTTTGCCGGCGACAGCCTCCGCGGCCGTCTGCCTCAGGCGTAGCAGGGCCCCGATGGTCGAACGCCCCCTCCGAAACCCAAATTGAGCGTCCGACAGATCGGGCCCCACCTCCTCCAGGTGCTGGACGATGCGGGCAGCGAGGACACGCTCCAGCAGCTTACCCACATCGTCCAGAAGCACAATGGGCCTGTAGGCCGACGGCGAATCCGGGGGCCGTCCCGGCTTTGGCAGGAGAACCAACCTCCCTTCCTTCTAGCACTCAGGAAACTGTCCAGACGTCAGACAGGCGTTGAACAGTCGCCTGAGGCGAGGTTCGAGATGCTCGAGGAGCAACGTCAACACCCGGACTGGGATTCCGTCCGGGCCGGGGGCCGTGGTTGCGGAACGAATCTTCGCCACGGCTGCCCCCACTTCCGACTCCGTCACGGGCGGAACACTCTCGTCGGCCTCCCGGTCGTGATCTGGCGAAGCCATGACCGGGGGCGTGTGCTCCGGCTGCCGCGGGAACAGCTCCTCGACCACTCTACGAAGGAGGTCGGGCTGGAGGGTCTCGGTGAGGGGGGGGCCCTGCGCGCGAAGCTTATTCAGCGACGCGCGATACGGGCGACCCCAGGGGTCACGGTCGAGACCGTCCAGCATCTCCTGCCAACTTGCGTCCTTGGCGGACCGGATGGCCAGCCGAAAGGCAGTACGCGCACTGCGGTACGCCTCGTACAGCTGGCCCTCCCGCTCAACATCGCGGCGACGCCGCCGACTGCGGGTGTAGGACCTTCGGGCACTAATGCACGCCGCACGAAGGTCCGCCAGTCTTGGGGACCACCAGTAGACCCCCTGCCTCGGAGGTAGACGCCGCACCCTGGGCATGGCCGCATCGCAGACCTGCGTTAACGCACTGCGGATGCGGACAGCCTCAGCGTCCACTCCGACCGCTGGGGGTGGTGAGGACAGCCACGTGTTCACGATGGCCGCCTCCGCCAGTAGGTCCCTATCTAGACGCCCCACAGCCCACCGCGGAAATGCGGGAGCCCGGTCCGCCCTGTGACCCCTGCTGAGGTCCCGGAGAGGGGAGACCTCCATTCGGATGTATCGGTGATCCGATAGGGTCTCCGCCTCCTCCAGGACACGCCAGTTCCTCACTCGTGGTGCGACAGCGGGGCTAGCGAACGACAAGTCCACTATCGACCCACCCTGCTGTCGCACACACGTGTTCACTGAGCCTCTGTTTAGGACACAGAGGCCCAGTGACGCCGCCCACTCCACGATCGCCCGCCCGCGATCGTCCGTCATCGGGGACCCCCACGCCGTGGATTTGGCGTTGAAGTCCCCCAGGACCAGGACGAGGCCCGGTGCCAGTCGCCGTATCGAAGCCTCCAAGGTGGTGAGGGAGGCCCCGAAATCGTCCATCCTCCTATTAGGGGAGAGGTATACACTGTAAAGCGTGACCCCTCCCCAATCCGCCGCGACAAATTCCTCGCCCCTATCCAAGAGGGATAAGGACGGGAAGTGCCGCTGCGTGGAGGTGACGATTGCCGCGGTTCCGTTCCGGCTGACCACCCAATTGGGGCGATCAGGCACGACGTACGGTTCCGCGACTACGGCTGCACCGATCGACCACTCCGCCATGGATTGCAGGAGGAGATCCTGCGCACCGGCGGAGTGGTTGGTGTTGGCCTGCAGGAGGTGAGTGGACTGGGCAGCCATTAATGGGCCGTGTCCATCATCACCTCCTGGCTTGCGGCGGGCGATCGGGCCGCGCTAGGAGCGGGAGCGGCCGGGGTCGAAGGGCCGCTCCGCCCCTTTGGAGCCGAAGCCGGAGGTCTGCACGCCCCAGAGCCCATGCGGTGCTTGGCGGACTTATTGCCCGCCGCACACGCGGGGCAGTGGGGCGGGGCGGCGCAAGATGCCGCCATATGCCCAGTCTGACCGCAGCGGAAACAGAGTCCGCCGCAGTCAAAGCAATTAGTGCATGTTGGCCGGGTGTGCCCGACCGCCATGCACTTGAAACACCTCGCAGGCCGGTGCTCCAGCACGGTGACTCGCGCTGAGCTCCAGCCCACGAGGAGCCTGCCTGAGTCGGCCAGTTGCCTGACCGACTCCACTGGGCACTGCACCCAGGCAGCACCTACGCCGCCCGGACCGGGCCGGATGGCGCCAACCCGGACGGTGTCCATGGGACACCCGGTTTTCGAGGCAATGGCCTCCCGGATGTCTTCCACCGTCACGGAGTCGTCCAAACCCGCGATGCGCATTTCGGCGCACTTTACGGGTCTGGCGATTTTGACGCTACCCTCCTCGGCGAACAGACCTCGCAGCTTCGACGCCACGCTATCGGCCGTCCTGGTGCCCTCGGCCCCAGGGAACTCTAAGATCCGAGCCCCTGTCCGGGCCTTGCGGGTCCTGGCTTCGACGCCTCCTATGTCGGAGACGTCGAGCTCCCGCCGGGCTTTCCTCAGAACGGCCTCATAGCTGAGGCCCCTTTCTGCCGCCTCAGGCAGCACAGTGATCACCACTGCGGCTGTCTTCGGCGGCCGGAGCCCCTTGCGCGGCCTCTTCTTCTTCGTGCCACCTCCTCCGGCTCCTGCCTGGGGGGCGACGACCTCAGCGGCGCGCTTGGCCGCCGCTCTCCTCCTCTGGCCGCGACTCTTTCTGCCGCGCTCGGCCACCTGCCAACCCTGTTCGGGCGTAGCGGGCGTGCCGGGCGCTGAGGGCGTAGTCGCGGCCGTGCTAGTCGTCGCCGGCGGTGTTGGTGCGGGCGACGATTGCGTTCCGGCAGGAGCCGGTGCCGTCTTCCTCTTTGGAGCGGGCCTCTTCGGCTTGGGTCCAGCCGCGGCTGCGGCGTAACTCCCCCCCACGCGGCCACTCTGACAGGGTAGCGGGGCGGGAGTTGGTGCCGCATACGGCCGCTTGTCCGCGGCGAGAGGCGGCCGAACTCGAGGTTCCGGAGGCAGCCTTGCCTCCAGAACGGCCAAGCGCGCATTGACCATATTCCCTATGGCGTCTATAATGGCGCGCAAGGCCTCGTCCGACACGCCCCCCACCGCAGGCAGTGGGATCGGTGTTACCGGCTGGACCTCTGCCGGGGCCTGCTCCACGACGGCGACATTTGGCGTGCTGGCGTTGGTCGGCGGCGCACGCTTCGCGGTCAGAGGCGTCTTCGGCGCGGCGGCAACCGCTGGACGGCCGTCGCCTCGGGGCGGCTTCGGAGCGGTGACGACGGCGACAGCTCCTCGGCGGCTAGCACTAGCCGGCGGCGCAGTTGGCGCAGGAGGTACGAGCCGCGCCATTTGGGCCCTCAGCTCAGTCACGTCCTTGGCGAGGACGCGGTTGGCCCTCCGCACCGCGGCCAGCTCCGACTCCAGCCGGCGGTTCTGGGCCCGCAGGCCTGACACCTCGCCACCAAGGCGGGCGTTTTCGGCCTGCAGGGCCTCCATATTTGCGGCTGGGGCGCTCGCGCGGGCACCAACGGCCGCCACTTCGGTGGGAGGGATGCTGGACAACACCCCCAGCACCCTCGCGGCGGCCGCCTCGTTGTCGGCCTGCCTGCCAGTTTCCGCGCCTCCGCGCACTCCGCCGGCCGGGGAGTGGGTCGCCCTTCCCGACGCCGCGGCCCCTCGCCCTCTGCGAGAGGCCGGCACTTTAGGAGGAGGCATGATGACCACACTCCCCTCGGAATCGGCGCCTGAGCTGCCCTCCCTATTTAGGGGGCGCTTCCGCACCTTCGAGGGGAGGGCCTCCTCCCTTACCGTCAGGGCCGCGGTCAGGGCCGCCACCGCAGGGCGCGGCGATGACCTGGCGGCGGCGTCTTCCTCAGCCGACCCGCTTACCTCCTTGGACGGCTCTGCGGAACTACCGCCCTCGTCCATCACATCGGCAGATCCACTGCCCTCGTCTTTGGACGGATCTGCGACAGAATTGTCGCCCTCGTCCGTTGACGGCTCTGCAGTGGATCTGCCGCCGTCCTTGTCAAGCTCACGCGCGTAACGCTCGCGGATTTCGGCATTCCGCTTCTTCTCGCGAGCGTTCGCTTTCGCAGCTTTCCCCCATGTGAAGCGTGCCTGTCGACGCTTCTTCGTCTTCAAGAGGGGGGGGGCCTCCTTGGTCGGTGCCGGGCCCTCGGCAGACGCCTCAAGTCCCGAGGACGAGGCGTTGTTTGTGCCAGTTTTATTTTGCCTTGGCAAGGCCGTAGATTGGGAATCCGAAGCTTCCCCGTCTTTATTATTTTTTGTAGGCAATTCCATTTTGTTCCCACGATTATGGGAGAAATAAACGGTCGACCCGGGCAGAGATCCCTGTACCCGGGCAAGCCTACATTTACCAACCAGGGGGTCGGCTGGTACCCTGGCTGGAGCGTGCTAGGAACAGAACAGCCCATCTGCCATGCATCCTCTCGCCGCACGCCAGAACTTAGGATTCTGGGTAATTTCCGAATTCAAATGTTAATTCGAACTCTTTATAGAGGTTGTCTTCCTCGCGGTCCGGGCGGTTAAGCCAAGACCCTCGTTCCTGATACTACGCCTCACGACAACTTGTCTTGAAGCAAGATATCAGGTTTACGATATGTCGGCGGTGGCATAAGCCTGCCCAGCCCTCAAATGAATGAGTGACCGGGCCCGTCCGAAATTTCGCCTCCTGTATCCTCTACAAATAGAGGGTCAGGAGCGAATTGGGGCTCAACCCATCGCTGGGGAACCCCCCCTCGCGCCAGAGATTCGCTACGGGCGACAATTCGACAGAGGGATCTGGGGGACTGTCGCCCGCACCCAGGGTACACCACGCGGAGGTTTCTGGCGTCGTACCCCTGCTCGTTTACCACCGTAAACAATAAAACAAAAAATACTTTGCTTTTGTCGCAGTTCCGTGTGATTGATCATCTCCGTGTTTTATATTTCTCTAAATCGATCGGGTTTTAAATACTGTGTGAGCTGTTTTACCGCCAGGAAGCAATGGAGCTTCAGTTTCTGATAAAACCATTGCCAGAGTTATTTTATGCTATCTCCTGATTTTGGTAAGATTGCTCTGCTCAGATAAGTCTTTCCAGAATGGGATAAATGGATTTCTTGGTCCATGTCGCGCTTTAATGGCGTAGGATATCTTCAGATGGTTATCTCTCACATTATTATATATACATATTTATATTATATGTACGAGGGATCTGTGACAATGAACATCTGGCTGGGGAGCTGCAGCATGTCAAGCAGGTTCTATGTGCAAACAAACTTAAGTTCCTCGCCCCCGTCACAAAGACCGTGTGAAATCACCAACAGTTGAATGTCTCCCTGCAGTCCTACCTTATGTAAAAGGAGTCACTTACAAGATTGGCTATGTCCTAAAACGTGCTTCTATAAAAACCTATTTTAAGCCACTGAAGAGGATTAGTCAGTTCTTACCACCTGCCAAGTGCCAAATCCCTCTACAGGATGCAGGAGTTTATATACTGGACTGTGACTGTGGTCTCTCTTATATAGGCCAAACAAAGAGATCTGTAAGAACTCGGATCAAGGCACATATAGCTGATGTGAAGCACCGCCGTCACAGTAATTTTGCAGTCTATGAGCATAGTCATGACCGCACCCACCATTACATCAGGTTTGATAAACCACAAATCCTTGCAAAAGAACACCGATACCTTTTCTTTTTCTTTTTTTTTTCTTTTTTTTTTTTTTTTATTGGTGGGCTATGGGTGCGTCTCGCCCCGCCAAATCGGTCCGAGGTGACGGAGAAGGCGGCGCGTGACCCCATAGACCCACCGTAAAATCCTCTCTCTTCGCCGTGCGAGCGGACCACCGGTACCCGATCACCATCAAGAACACCGATACCTGCCTAAAATGGTTCGCGCGGCTATTGAAATTAAAAACACAAAAATTTCAATAGAGAAGATGGATGATATTATCATCATGATGAGATTCTGTTATTCACTTAATTAAAAATAAAACAATGAAAACCACCGCAAGACTGCAAGACAATGTGAGCACTTATTATATAGATTTGACCCACAATAATTGCAAAATTTTTAAAATTTCAATATAATTAATTTTAGTAAGATAAAATAGATCGCCACTCAAAAATTCAATAATAAAATTAATATGACACACAGACATACAGACGAAAAATTCTAATAAATGCTTTTTGTGTTCTGTTAGAGTTTTCTTACTGTCTATATTAGATACATACATATCATCACGCCACATCCCTTGCAGGGTAGGCAGAGAGAGAGAAGAGTGCCAGAGAACTCTATCCTTACATAGTTTACTCGCTTCCTCAACATTCATAATTCTCTTCATACACGCTCCCCGATTTTGGAAACTCTTGACTCCACCTTCCTTCAGTACGTGACTAATCTGGTCTAGGTAGGTGAGTCTCGGTCTCCCCAGTACCTACATCCTTCCACTACTGTCTACATTCATTTTTTTAATAAATTTATCAAATGTACAGACACATGGATTCTAGTCATTTATTATATGTATAGATAGAAAGTTATTCTAGAAGCCCGAAATAGTAT
Organism: Lymantria monacha; assembly: GCA_905163515.2. Classification (NCBI taxonomy): domain Eukaryota; kingdom Metazoa; phylum Arthropoda; class Insecta; order Lepidoptera; family Erebidae; genus Lymantria; species Lymantria monacha. The sequence goes on along the minus strand of LR991091.1, from coordinate 29,910,531 downwards.
TCTTAATTTAATTTCTGAAGGCCTTTGAAAACTATCTAAAGCTAATATAATACAATATTTATATTTCCTGATTTGTTTTAATAAGTAGAAATCGATTTTCTGTCTGAAACTAGATTTGGTTCCTGTATTTTATTTTGATTATTTTTGTTGTTAGTTACCAGAAAATAGCTATTCGTACAACATTGTTTGAATTTTATTTGTAACAAAGACAAAAGAGAAAGTTAAATGGAGGTAAATTGGAGAATTTTAGCTGATGGATATTGCTAAATATCCATTTGAATTCAAAGGACGCTGTGACATTGAATGAGGATTGTTTGTTTTAAGGGTTTCTTGTTTTCTTATATTGTTTTTATATAAAATCCTAAAATAAAAAGAACATTGTATAAATAATTATAAAATAAAAAAATAATTTTAAATGAAAAAAATGTGTTTATTTTCTTTTCACCGTCCTGCCGCCACTGCGATTGCGACGAGTATGTGGCGCAGCACACGCTCGAGGTCTGTGTTGCCTGGTCAGAGCAGGGTCGTGAACTCGTCAAAATCACTGGTGCTGACCTGGCGCTACCGACCATCGCTAAGGCTCGTCAGGAACTGGGAGGCGGTTGCCGCCTTCTGCGAGACGGTCGTCTCGAGTACCTGCACCTGATGCCGCCCTAGCCAGGGCCGCGGGTGACTAGACCGGGGAATAGTCCGTCACTTAGGAGGCTTACCGCGCGAAGGCGACGCTCCGGCAGGTAGCCAGGGACTTCGATGGGGGATTGTACCCGATAGGGCAATTCACCAGACCACCTGACCACGGATGTTAAGGAAGCGGTAGCGGTATGTGACCATGCGCCACCCTTCCATCGCCCCGGACGGAATGGACACCGTGTGTCCAGACCTACAAAAAAATAGATACCTATACTAGGTGTGTATCACCAGGTAAAACGTACTGCAAACATTAAATATATTATTTCGTTTTCTTTACTTTGAATCATATTTTTAAATATATTTTTTTCTTTTCTGGTTTGTTTATTAAAGATACATAAAAATAATTCCAAGAACACATCATTAGGAAGTTATTACGTTAGATATCAAAAGTGATTTCTATGTATTTGCAAGCGTATGATGTTTCGCTTCCAAATATTTCTAAAGCCTGTAAGCAGCTAAAGAATCGATCTGTTTTTTATACAGTACAGGTAAGTCTCTATTTCAATAATAATTATTTAGTCTAATATAATATTTGTAAAAGTAAATGTTTTATAAAGGTTCTATTAATTGTCGGTATATGTATTCTTTCATAGATGTTCTTTTTACATTATCCCCATTGATATAACTCGCCACCAAGTGGCGCTGCGATATGTCGAATTCTATAAACAAATCAATGGGCTGAGTTTGCTGTAAAGATACATACTCCAAATTTTCATAGATTCAATTTCCACACAGGACAATAATTTCTGGATATAATTTGTCTGTTGACAGTATTTTTTTTATAAGTTATGGTGGCAAAGTAGGAGGCAGCACATCTGGTGGTAAGTGTTACTGCCGCCCATGCATCTTTGCAATATCTAGGGTATTATAGCTAGAGGTTTTTCTTTTTTTTTTGCGGTAGACTATGGATGCGTCACGCGCCGCCAAATCGGTCCGGGGCGATGGAGAAGGCGGCGCGTGACCCCATAGACCCACCATGCAAACTCCTCTCTTCGCCGTGCGAGCGGGCAACTGGTACCCGATCTTTGTCTTCGGTGGCATTATAGCTAAGCCTACCAATATAAATCCCAAACCCACCCAGTTGAGCTTCCGCCTCTCTCACTCACCGAACGAAGCGCATTAGCACATGGCCATTACACAGACGTCAATCTCCTGCGAGAGTGTGATACTACCTCGGACGGACCGGCCCGCGGCTGTAGACAGAAATCTGTCAACAGCGTCATCCTACGAATAAAAATTGTATGCTTGTGATTTTTCCCGTGATACATTCATTATTCTATATAAGCAAGCAGTTTTTAAAAAATAGACCAGTATTGAGGTGAGGGTTGTTTTCTTTCATCATTATTATGTGCATCTCAACTCATAAATGTTCCACTATTTTTTTTTTAATACACCACCCTGCCCTAAGGAAATAATCCTTGTATTGCGGGCGACTTTACAAACATGCAACTAAACCAGATGAATTACACCCAGACTCGGAACAACACTTTGTGGATTGCACAAAGTATTTTCCTACGTAGGAATCGAACCCACGGCACTGGCACGGGAGGTCGATATCTTAACCACTACGCCATCTGTGCAGTCAATTTGGCTGGAGTCTCCTTCATAATAGTAGATATTGACCTACTATAGCACGCTTGTTAAAGGTGTTGGCATAGTGTATAGTTTCGAATTTACCTTCACTTGAACAGATGTATATATATTATATACTAGCAGACCCGACCACGCGTTGCTGTGGCTAAGGTAGCATCAGTAACACGTGGTGGTAATGCTAATAATTGTAGCTTATATAAAACGTTTGTACGTTTAACATATCGCCATCTATTAAATACTTACTCAATCCAGTCAACAGATACCGCCATCTATTAGAATCGTTGGAGATAACAGATAATTGTCACTGTCAAATAATAGACAAATATAATTTGCAATAAAATAATATTCAAATTACTGAAATTTTTAGCATTTAATATGCTTAATTATTTATAAATACCCGATACGAAACGAAAAATGATGTCACAAGCGGGGTTGGGCCGGATTCCCAATAGGTGCGGGTTCGTACCCCGCTTGTGACATCATTTTTCGTTTCGTATCGGGTGTTTATAAATAAAATAATATTACAACAATAACTTGAGATGGAAGCTATCCTATCTTTTAAGTTGGATGAAACTACACATGCTGTGCAAATTTGATTAAAATCGGTTAAGTACTTTCGGAGTCCATCGCGGACAAACAACGTGACGCGTAATTTATATATATTAAGAAGATAGTCGTCTTTTACGACACCTATGAGTGGCGAATAGTATATATATATTTTTTAATATAACAGCTAGCACAAAGAAATAATCCTTGCGGGGGATTTTACAAAAAATAATTTAATAGACACAAATTACACTCGCACTCAGAATTAAATTATTTACGTTATTGTCCTGCGTGGGAATTAACTCACGGCCTACGTCAGTATTTTATCCGTCACGCCATCTGTCATCAACATTCATGTTATTACTCTATATTAAACTGGATCACTCGCAACAATAAATACATTGCAAGGCGGGTCTATGGGGTCGCTCGCTACTTTTTTTGTTGCACCAAACGGAGTTAGCGGGGTTTGATCACTCCGTAGCCCGCCAAGCTATCGAAGGGGGCGTTCAACCATCGCAGCTCTGCTGTGCCTGTATCAGACGGTCGTGGAAGTTGTCACCGGCAGAGGGGTGCTGTTGGTGGAGTCTTTGGACATCGCCAACGCACTTAATAGTCTGCAATTGCCCCACAGGGGTCGGTCTTGGTCCGGCGTGAGAACGCCCGCCAGGACGTCATTACCCGTTGGGTTACACGGCTGGAGAGGCCTCGATTCGGTGTTCATACCGTTGAGGCCCTCCGGCCCGTACTGATAGAGTAGATGGAGCGGCAGCACGAAGTCCTCTTTTTGCGGCTGGTGCAGGTCTTGTCGGGGCATGGTTGCTTCGGCAAGTACCTGTGCACGGTTCCAAAAAGGGAGTTAACTCCATCCTGCCAACAGTGCGGCAATGACGAGGATACGGTGCAACATACGCTTGAGGTTTGTACAACCTGGGCTCAACAGCGCCGCGGCTTCGTCGCTGCAATCGGTGCCGACCTGACACTGCCAGCCGTCGTGAAAGCGATGGTCGACAGGCAGCGTCAGGAACTGGGACGCGGTCGCCGCCTTCTGCGAGGCAGTTATCTTGCAGAAGGAAGCGGCGGTACGAGCCCGGCGCAGGCAGGCGCAGCCGAGGCATCGAGTGTCGGGACCGGGTATTAGTCCGGTGGCCTAGAGTGAGGCCATCGCGTGAGGACGAAGCCCTGATCCCCCATCACTTCTTATTAGTCGAGATGACAGTGCGTCGAATCGAGAGGATACCCGCAAAGGTAGACCGCTGGATGGGTCACCGATGACAAAGACCGGGTTCCGGTGGCCCACTCGCACAGCGTGGAGAGGTACATTGCGGGGCGGATTTATAGGGTCGCGCGCCGCTTCATCTTTTACTCAGGACGGATTTAACTGTGTGTGACTAGACCAGAGCCCGCCGAAAAAAAATCTGCCGCCAAAAAATACCAAAAAAAAAAATTTGATTGAACTGGATATGTAGTCATCGATAACACGGTAAATTCATTGAGACCCGTCAGAAACAAAGGAAACCAATAGACCACGTACCACGAGCGATAAAAGCAAACTGTACTTCTTTGTTATAAGGTATATTTTAATATATAATAAATTATTTCATCAACGACAAGGGAAATTGTGTTTCGACGATTAATTGAAAATGATTTTTTGAAACGTTTGACTTGTAAGTGAAAATTGAATTGGAATATTTGGGTGTTCACGCTTTTAACATCAATGTTCTTATATAATTCGAAGTATGCGAATTATTTTGAAAGCAAAATTGGGTGAAAAGTTGAAATCGTTATGTATCTACTCTTTTATAGCTTATGGTTTGGTCGTGCTTATTGAAAAGGTCTCCGCTTGCGTTAGCTACATGGAGCGCGTCTTTCTCTTTCCTCGGTCATGGTTGAGAGGCATGATGGCTGCAGTAGTAATAAACGCTTAATCTATTTTTGTGTTGTTTTAGTATTTCACCTTTAAAATTATATCATTGCTGGAAAGGTTAATACCTACTAAACATGTATACATATTCTTTTTAAAAAAATATGTTACTTTTTTTTTCCTTGCGGTGGAATATGGATGTGGTCGCACCCCGCCAAATCGGTCCGGGACGACGGAAGGGGCGGCATGCAACCTTATAGACTAGACCCACTCTGCAAGGACTCCTTTCTTCGCCGTGCGAGCGGGCCACCGGTACCCGATCTTTGTCTTCGGTGGAAAATAAAAATGTAGTTTGAGTAATGACGAGTTCGGTGAGTATCTTGCCGAATCATTTCAGTTTGTGGCCGAATTCCGACCCGGTGGTAGATTATTTAGAATTGATATAAAATATATATATATAATGAACAATATGTAAATGCAATTATTAATTCAAAAAATGAATTGCATTCTTATCCGTGTGGTGACGGAGTAAGAATACAATTCACCACCCCCAACCTTACCCGTGGGTGATCGTAAGAGACGACTAAGGGATATAAAACACATATAACATCTATGCAAGAGAAGGAAAACTCGTAATAAAACCCTATACCAATACGTCTGACCAGCGTGGTATAGTAGGTCAATTTCCCTCCTATTACGGCTCAAGTCCAACAGTGGGACATATATGAGCTGAGATGATGATTATAGAGAATGCTCTGGACCAGCAGTGGGATATATATAAACAGTGATCATAAAACCCCAAATCCAACATTATCACAAATAAGATGTAAAAAAGGTCATGAATAAACAAATCACAAGAGTTTATTCTGAATCAAGTTAAATTCCGCAAAAGGTTTAGAAAGTAAAGCTTGAAAAATGTCCCACTAAGCTGTGAAATAAAGATATTATCTGCAACATCGTTACATAGAGCCAACTAGCTTACTTATAAGTGAGTGCGTCGTTAACAGCGGTATTTGTAACATATAGTTAAGTAACTGAGGTAAGCCTTTATATCTGCTCAGGTTAATCTTGGGTAATTGTACAGAAAGAAATGAGGAACGAAGTTGTTACGTTGTTAAAACGATTTAGATCTCCTTTTTGGGTCGGCGGAAAATGGTTTTGTGATATTTTTTGAAGTGAAACTTCTAAAGCGACTTTCAACAAGGTTGTGTTAAATGTTTAACGCTACCAAATAGAAAAAGACAGAGCGAGAGTGAATGCGTATAAAAACTTGATAACGAGTGAAAAATGATTATCACACATAGGATCCGATGTTTTTTTTGGTAATAACATTTTGTTGTTCAATGAAGAAGTATAAGCTCGTGGATATTATGCATATATTTGAGTCTTCCCGCGACCATAAATACTGTGAAAATAATTTAATTTTTCAAATATAATAAAGTCATAAATATTTTATCATAATAGATATTACGCATAAGTATAATATTACCCATAAGTATATTTAACTCGTTTGGTTACCGTTTCTTAGAATAACCTCATTTCTTATTTAAATCGTAACAATGTTTACGGTAAGGCTACTTATCTGAATTTAGAATAATTTTGGTATAATAAAGAAATAGCAAAACTAATTGCAGCTAAAGAAATTAATAATTCAGGCACTGCGTTAAAAATAGTGCCTGATTTATTAATTTCTTCATTTTCTCAGCCCATATATGTCCCGATGAATTAATGCTCCGATGGTTCGGACATGTGGAAAGAATGCCGAACAAACGTTTGGTTAAGATGATATACAATGCGAAAGTGGAAGGATGTAGGTATTGGGGGAGACTGAGACTCACCTACCTAGACCATATTGGTCACGTCCTGAAGGAAGGTGGAGTCAAGAGTCTTCGAAACCGGCGAGCGTGTATGAAGAGAATTATGAATGTTGAGGAAGCAAGTGAAGTATGCAAGGATAGAGTTCTCTGGCGCTCTGTTCTCTCTGCCTACCCTGCAAGGGATATGACGTGATGATATGTATGTATGTGTATATGTCCCATTACTGGAAATAGACTATCTCCAGATGACGGATATAATAAGTAATAGGGCCACGCTAATGACAGTTTTCTGTCTACAGCTACAGGCGGGTCCGTCCAGAGTAGTACCAAAATCTCTCAGAAAATCGATGTCTCAGCAGTGGTAATATGCTATTATGATTTATTCGGTGATGGAGATCGGTGACAATCCATTTTTTTTTTGGCTTTAGATTTTTCATTAGTAGGTAGCAGCCTAGCTGTACCACTAATATTGAAAAGGTCCATGGATGGCAGATAAGATAAGATAATATATTTATTCACTGAGAATATGGTACAAAGATATACAATTACAAATTAAAGTCCAACTTATTCGCCTTTAAAAGGCATGCGAATTTTTGATTTGATTTTGGTTGCCAAAGAGCAAGCAGCACACCTGATGGTAAGTGTCATTGCCGCCCATGGAGCTTTGCAATACCAAGGGCCTAGGCCCGCTAGGCCGCTGCCTATAAATACAAACCCACCCAATTGAGCTTCCGGCTCTCTCGCTCACCGAACGAAGCACGATAGCACGTTGCCATTACTCAGACGTCGATCTTCTGCGAAAGTCTGTTACTACCCGGAATGGACTGGTCCGCGGCTGTAGATAGAAAGCTGTCAACAGCGTGGTCCTACAGCTACTATGTAGAAACTTACCATTAGTAGGCTGCTTGTTCATTTGCCACCATAAGCAAGCAAAGAAATGGAAACCATCCTGTCATATCACCTAAGCCAGATGGATTTGAATAGCGTAGTTTTAACTACATATATACATATGAGAGAATCATGATAATAGTGAAATTTTGACTGCACAGATAAGGTAGTGGTTAAAATACTAACCTACCATGCCAAGTGTCGTGGGTTCGATTTACAATCAGGACAATACTTTGTACGCTCCACGAGTTATTGTACCAAGTGTGTTTCGTGCGTTTTGCATGGAAGCAGGTGATTTTGCGGATGCGGGCTTCAAATTTTTTTGTGCAAGCACTGTTAATTGTGTGATGACGGAGTAAAAATGAAGTTTCCCACCCTGTATCGTGCCTGTTTGTGATGACTAAGGAAAACCATATGTCCATAACATCCGTCTAAGAAAAGGAAAACTCGAAATAAAACCATCTGACCAGCGTGGTACAGTAGAGTAATTTTATTTCCATTTTGGGAGAACCTAGCAGTACAACCAAATGTACACTGAGATGAAGCTATGTTCTGGATACACTCTATCCAATCTATGAAGGGCGATGGAAGGAAGACGTGGGGTCTTATAACTTATAGTAACACCTACCCATTATCAATGGAATAACAGCCAGAACCAAGTCCTTGACCTCAAAGGCCCGACCGGGAGGGCCTCACAATAAACAGTTGTTGCCCGGAGCGGAGTATGCGGTTAGGTATATTTTACATACAATAAAAAAGGTACCAGCCGATGTCATTAGCTTCATATCATGAAAATGTATGAACATGCTTACTCGTGCAAATATAAGTAAACAGTAATATTTCAACATGTCTTTTATTTATATGAAAGAATTCAGCTTCTAATATTTACCCTACATTTGTATAAGATAAAATGAAATTGCATTTTCATACAAGAAATAAATTGTGGGTATTATAACGTGTAAACATTTGTGAAATCAATGACAGGATATCTCGTAAAAACATACGCTGTGTGGTAGCGGTGACTTACTGTGCTCGTGGATATCGTAAAAGACGACGTAAGAGTTTTACATCGACCTGCCAATTCCACCTGATGCTACTTGGTCAATAATTACATTTCTAAATATGATCAATATCAGGCAGACGGCCGATCATAAAACATATTCCGTCGACTCCAAATTATTGGGATAAGAGCAGGAGAATGATGATTCCGTAAAAACGTGAATGTAAAAGTAAAATGGATTACTACATGTAGCTGCTACATTAGCTTTAATAGCAAAGCAGTAAGACTGGGTTTCTACTAGGTGAGATTTCAAATTGTGTTCCGTGAATGTGTTTATTTTCTTTTGCAAATCAGTATTATAGAAATCACAGTATACTAAATTCTAAATTAACAAAAGATAATTAATAAAATATATATATGTCGTCGCAGGATAGTTTTCTAGACCCAGTGGGGACACATTTTTATCGGGTTCCGACATAGTGGGTAACCTTAAGCAAACAATAATTACGGGTTGAGAGCCCTCAGCGCTCACCCACATTCCGGGTAAAGTTGTCATAGCCATCTGAGGCTAACAACTAAGACACAAAAAAAAAAAAAAAAAAAACAAACAATAATTACTGGAAAGAAGATTTATGTAAACTTATCACGATTATACAATATTCGAACAAATACGTCCGCTCGGTGCGAGCCCTAAATTTGAATGCCCGCCCGTTCCAACGGCCGCATCCAAGCACGACTCGCTATGTTGCCAGAATTGTGGTAGGACCATGCTGTTGACAGTTCTCTATCTACAGCCGCGAGCCTGTCCGTCCGGGGTAGTACCACACTCTCGCAGAAGATCAACGTCTGAGTAATGCCAATGTGCTATTGCGATTCGTTCGGTGAGTGAGAGAGCCGACAGCTAACTGGGTGGGTTTGGCGATTTTAATAGTAGGCAGCGGCCTATCTATACCCTCGGTATAGCAAAGGTCCACGGGCAGCAGTGACACTTACCATCAGGTGTGCTGCTTGCTCGTTTGCCACCACAAGCAATAAAATAAAAAAGGACTTGCTGTGTTGCCATGCTTGCGTTCGGTTTTCGCTGTAATTCTCTGACATATATATTTTTTTTTAAGAATTATGGTATGGTTACATAAGAAGAATACAATTCACCATCCCCTCTCTTGCCCGTGGGTGATCATAAAAGACGATTAAGGGATATAACATGCATATAGCATCTGTGCAAGAGAAGAAAACTCGAAATAAAATCCTATACCAACACTTCTTGACCAGCGTGGTATAGTAGGTCAATTTTCTCTTCCATTGTGGAGCAGACCCGAGCTCAACAGTGGAACATATGTGGGCTGAGATGATGATACATAGATTTTTATGTTAACATTTATTAGTAAACCAAATTATCGTCTTTTACAGTGCCATGGCTACACTGTTAATGGGATATCTTCTGAGGGTTTTGATGAAATACGAAAACATGTAAAGCACTGATCCTTACTAATATTATAAATGCGAAAGTAACTCTGTCTGTCTGTCGCTCTTTCACGCCAAAACTACCAAACCGATCTAAACAAAATTTGGTACACAGATAGTTTAGTACCTGACAAAGGTCATAGGCTACTTTTTAATTCAAAAAAGGGTTGTAAAGCGGGATGAAAAGTTGTAAGGAATTATCGTGATTTTTAAAGCCAGAAACTTAAAAGTTATTTTTAGGCTATTGAGTAGATATAAATAAATATGATATTAAAAATTGTAAAAAATTTCCATTAAGGGGTAATTTAAAAATAGGGGATGAAAAAATTTAGGAAAGTAACCATTTAAGCGGGCGAAGCCGCGAGCAGACGCTAGTATATAATATAGTAATGTAGTGATACACTTAGCAATTTCCCTACATTATTTTATGTATACTATTACTACTACTATTACTATTATTATTTATTTTATTATATTATTTTATGTATACATTTCTGTAGTATAAGTACTACGTCACAGTAATTTGTCAATAGACAGTTGTACTATATGGATAAGCATATCGCCGACATAAATCTGAACTGTTTTTTTTTTTATTGTCTATGGTGGTTAACGAGCAAGCAGCACACCTGACGGTAAGTGTCACTGCTACCCATGGACCTTTGCAATACCAGAGTATAGCTAGGCCGCTACCTACTAATAAAATCCCAAAACCCACCTAGTTGGTCTTCCGGCTCTCACGCTCACCGAACGAATTGCAATAGCACATTGCCATTACTCAGACGTCGATCTTCTGCGAGAGTGTGGTACTACCCCGGACGGACCGGCCCGCGGCTGTAGACAGAGAACTTTCAACAGCGTGGTCCTACCACTATTAGTGTTTTCGGATGATCTCACTTTTCTCTCGTAATCGTATCTTAATTACTTTTTTCCTACACTTTCATACTGCGTGACAAGAATTTTATTTCTTGATAACTGACGCAATCCTGAATATCATAACCTTTGTTTTTAAAAATGGACACCAGTGTAACACACCAGCTAACCAGCAGTACACCAGCTTCTCCACCATTCACTGGTGATTATTAATCACTCGAACCACAGTATAATATTATATAAAATTCAATGACAATATAAAAAATGATGGTTCGACCAGATCCCACAAGCCACACACAATACAACATAATATCACTGTACCTATTCTTTAATTTTGGTATTATCTATAAATCACCTATCGTTCGAGATATTTATCCAATATATTATTTTTAGCACAACGCAACGATTTGCAAAGTGAAAACGATTTATGACAAGAAACCGTAAACAAGCAGAATATACACTAGTCATGCGCAATATGTATCACTGCGCTGAAAGGAGTGATACATATCTTTTCACTGTAAAGATACATATCGCTCATTTTGTTCATTTAGCTCACTTAGCTCAGTAGTCAACCACATTATTAAATCACTCCTCTAGCTCACTTTCAAAAATCGCTCACATTAAATCTATCGCTCACTTTAAATCTGTCGCTCACTTTAAATCTATCACTCACTTTAAATCTATTGCTCAAACAAATCTATCACTAATTTTTCCATGATGGGCTTGGGCGTTTGTCGATAGTAAAACTTAATTTTTAATGTATATTTACGTTCTACAAAAACACTTAAGCATACAGAGAATTCTATTTAGATTTCTATTATTAGAGAAAAAAGGGTCTAGAGCGAACAATTTAGTGTATTTACAGTGCCAATAATAATAACTAAAAGCTAATAATTATTAAAATCTATATAAACACTTATCCGTCTGGTGACGGAGTAAGAATACATTTCACCACCCCCTATCTTACTTGTGGTTGATCGTAAAAGACGACTAAGGGATATAAAACGCATGTTATATATATGCAAGAGAAGGAAAACTCGAAACAAAACCCTATACCAGCACGTCTGACCAGCGTGGTATAGTAGGTCAATTTCCCTTCTATTATGGAGGAGGCTCGAGCCCAAAATATTAATTATTAACTTTATTTCTAAAGAAATAGAGTGTATTCTCTTTTGACAACTTAATTACATCGATACGAAAACAGTGTGAAATATCGTCGGCGGGCCACGCAGCGCACCTATCTCGCCCATTTTTCGTTACCTTGTGAGAGTGAAACATTCTGCGATGAGAAGTGAGCGATGAGCTAGTGAGCTAGTCAGCTACTGATATATTCGGCACTCAAGTGAGCGAGTGAAAGAGGGTGTCTATGTGAGTGATATAGTTCTTTTACATCACTCGCTCATGAGCTACACAAGTTTAATATACACCATATTCGCTATTTTGTACAATAAAGGTTTCGTAAATGATGTATAGGTCTCAATAACGATCTTCTACATCGAGTATCGTGGATTCAATTTCAACACAGAATAATTATTATATCTCAGCCATATCATCCTTGCCTTACTCTGTTGCCGCGATGCTGCTCTGTATGCCCACAAGCAGTTCTATTCACGCATCTAATCACCACGCCTTGAATTATATTGTTTGTCTTACGCATATTTCAAGCTCAATTTGGCATCCTTTTCATTCACCCCCTAAAATCAATTCGGGAATCGTTTAGCTTAAGCGGGCCCAGTGACCGACTCAATGGCAATGGGGAGGAAATACGGTGAGTTATGGAGCCACGCGCGGACCTTCCGTCGCCTCGGAGGGAACGGACGGCGTGTGTCCAAACCATAAGGAAAAAAAGGAAGTGTTTAGCTTGATAGAAGCATAACATGCGACGTGAGAAGAAATTCTTGAGTGTAATGGATCTAGGGCAGTCTGTCACCCTAGCAATAGCAGGTCAGAGATGGTGGTGAGTGTGCTCCATATCCTGTTGATTCAGCTATGTGGTCTAGCTACGAAACCTACCAACCTTTACTTCGCTCGTGAATGTCATAAAAGACGACTAAGAGCTTTATATCGACCTGGGTTTGACCTGTGTTTGGAAGAGTTGACGTCTGGCAGGCGACCGATCATAAAACAACTGCCAATAACTTTTACAATATGTACTATGAAGGAAGAGTATATATTGTATCGACCCAAGTAATTGGTATAAGAGTAGGAGAATGATTATATATATATATATATATATATATATATATATATATATATATATATATATATATTATATATTTATAAGACAATTCATCTATAATAATTATTATCTTTGCAAAAATATACGACGACAAATTAAACAATGTGTTGCTCTGTAAAACAAAGTTTTTTATTTTTAGATATTAGGTTAAACACAAATTATCAATAAACTAAAATAATAACAAACATTACCTGTCAAACAAAGAAACGACATTTAAAGTTTATTTGTCGATCTTTTTACATTAAACCAATTGTTTTTTTTATCAATCACTCATAATTCGACGCATAGAAAAAGTAAAAAAAAAACGTCCATTTTGTTTTGACAATCTTAGGCAGCTAACGCCATCTATTGATTCAACTGAAGCAACAATAGCTGTTTATAGACATTTACAAACACGCGCCTTAATTCAAAATAATTAAAAGGAATCTTAGGTATTCCTATACACACATATATATATATATATATATATATATATATATATATATATATATATATATATATATATATATAAATATATATATATAAATATATATATATATATATATATATATATATATATATATATATATATATATATATATATATATATATATATACATATACATACATATCATCACGCCATATCCCTTGCAGGGTAGGCAGAGAGAACAGAGTGCCAGAGAACTCTATCGCTGCATACTTCACTCGCTTCCTCAACATTCATAATTCTCTTCATACACGCTCGCCGGTTTCGGAGACTCTTGACTCCACCTTCCTTCAGTACATGACCGATCTGGTCTAGGTAGGTTAGTCTCGGTCTCCCTCGGTACCTACATCCTTCCACTGTCGCATTGTATATCTTCTTAACCAGACGTTCGTTCGGCATTCTTTCCACATGTCCGAACCATCGGAGCATTCCCTTTCGCATCTTTACACCAATACTCTCTTTCATACCTACTCGCTCTCTTACGTCGTCGTTACGAATGCGGTCGGTCAGCCTAACTCAACTGATTTTTCGAAGAGATCGCATTTCGACCGCATTAATTTTACTTTCATACTCTTTTCTGCATACCCAACTCTCGCTTCCATACAGTAATGTTGGGACAAGCACTGCGTTATGTATTGCTACACGTGCCTTCTGGCTGAGATGGTGGCTGCCGAGAAGTTGCCCCAACGCTCCGTTCACTCTATTTCCCGCATTCACTCTTCGCTCTATATCAGTGGTGTACCGTCCATCTCGGCTAAATCCACATCCAAGATATACAAATTCATCCACTTGCTCTAGTACATCATTACCTATTGTTACTCTTACATCTGTTCTGGCTTCATCTCTTTCAAAGACCATTATTTTGGTTTTGCTCACATTCACGCGTAGACCCCTTTTCTTACAATCTTCTGTCATTGTGTCGACTAGGGTCTGCAGGTCAGTCGCTGACTGTGCCAGCAGGACTGCATCATCTGCATAAAGCAGAGCAGAGACCACTGAGTCACCCATCTGGACTCCCACATTCATATCGTTCAACCTTTGGAGACATTTATCCAGATATATGATAAACAGCCTGGCTGATAGAACGCAGCCCTGCTTAACGCCGATATTGACGTCAAACCAAGGCGACATTCCATCATCCAGCCGCACACAGGCTCTACAGCCCATGTAACTGGATTGCACAGCCTGCAGCAGTTTACCGTTAATACCATACTCCGGTAAAATGTCCCAAAGTTCCTTTCGTACAACCGTGTCAAATGCTCTCTCCAGATCCACAAAACTGCAGAAAACCCTCTTACCTAGGGTCAGATGCTTCTCCACAATGTTGCGCAGAGAGAACACTTGATCCATGCATCCCCTTCCACTCCTGAAACCTCCTTGTGTCTCACACAGTAAACCATCGGACACCGTCCTCATTCTCCTATGTTGGACAATGTGTTTGACACAATAAGGTTTCTCTCCATGTATACATCCGCTATGAGCCTACCTACGTCGTTCACTCTCTTATCACCAAATGGACCAAGTACGTCCTCATAGTCGGGACGCTTGGTCCCCACCCATCTGTTCAAATCTCCGCATACAATTACGCGTTCACTGGTTTCTGCCATATCCAGAACTTCCCTAACATTATCCCAAAACTTCTCTAGGTCTGATGCCACCGAGGATCCTACGGGAGCATATGCTACAACCATGAATACCTTGGTGATACCTAGTTTTATACGGACCCAAATAAGTCTGGGATCATACATTCCGTAATCCTTCACACTTGAGGCCAAGCGAGAAGACAACAGCACTCCTACCCCCATGCTGGCTCGATTGCTCTGTGGTACACCAGACCACAGAGCCATCCCGCCACCAGGAAGATCGCAGGCGTCGCTGTCCCTTCGCTTGGTCTCTGTTACACAGAGCACGTCTAGCTGTTTGTCCGCCATGACGGATATCAGCTCGTGCAACTTACATTCCACACAACCTCTTACATTCCACGTGCCCACCCGGCACTCTGCTCTCCTCGACTCGCCTGACTGGGCAAGGCGTGATGGGTGGCGGCCCCCATCGCCGCAACTGCCGAAGTTCGTACCGACGGGGGCGGGTCGGTACGCGTCGCCTCCGGGGGACGCCCTAACCATTGATGTATTAAAAAACCCAAGATACACACTCAGCGACTCAAAACCGTCCGCATAAAAAGAGCGCATTATTTAAAATTATGCGCTCTTTTGAAATAGTCTTGCGTCGCTCGCGTCTGTTTGCGCTTGTTAAAAATGCCCAAGTGTTCGACGAGAAATTGTAAAAATATTACGTCAAAACGGTTAAAAAAGGATGGGATATCGTATTTTCGGTGAGTAAAAGAGTTTGTTGATTTGTTTTTGTTGTTTTTATGACTAAATACAGGACGTAATATCTAATTTTGATTTAATTTGTTTAAAAACTTCACTCACGGTCCAAATATAATACGACAAATTTCAATGGCCGCTTTTTCAGTGTAAGAACGACTACTACACGGCCTTTTATTTTAGTCGCATAATCCAAACGACCCTGTTCTTATTTAATGGAGTCGATTTATTTTTATTGTATTTAATTTTTTAATTAATAAGTTTATTCACTTTGAACTTTTTTGTATTTAGTTTTTAATAAGTATTTATACGTTAGAAAATATATTAGAATAATTATATTGTTCTTAATAGAATACGGGTGACTATTGAACAAGACGAGTTGTTTTATTTGCATATTTTATTTTTAATTTTTATATTTTAGTTTTCCTCGTGACCCAATACGATGCGGAGAATGGACATCAATCGTTAGTCAACAAAGGCGTGAAGATTTTTTTTATTTAATATCTTAAAATTTAATATCTTATAGGGTAGATATAAATTTCTGTAATAACAATGACATATTGGACGTAAGACACATTAGTCCTCCCGTGACCATGATCACTGTAAAATGTTCGAAACGTCGGGAAATTAAAAATCAAATACAAACGCGATAGAATCTGTAAAAGTAGATTATTTCAAATTTAAATAAATGATTTTACGAGTTAATATTTGTTTCATTGATGTACACATGCCCTTCCTGCCCAAAAACATATTTACGCTCAGGTAAAAGTATAATTATGGGTTTAGAACACAATTTAACTAACTCTTAAAATACTAACTCAATGTCTTATAAAAAAAAAAATATACAAATATTCGTCTTCACTCCATGTCCTGTCCTGCCGGCTAACTTCGGTCGTAAAAAAATGATAGGTTATTGAACATTGCTTTGTAATAACAACTTTAATAAATGCCCGTAAGATTGAATTTGCAAAAAATATGTTTATAGCAAAACTATAACTACGTAGGTATAACCATTGAGTGTTTGGTGACAGTTTGGAGTGCTACTTTTGTTTGAAACTGTGCATCTTGGGTTTTTATATATCAATGGCCCTAACCCGCACTGCGGTACGCATATCGAGCCGGATTAACATATATATATATATATATATATATATATACTGGCTTCTGCCCGCGGCTTCGCCCGCGTAAAAGGCTACTTTCCTAAAGTTTTTCATCCCCTATTTTGATTTTTTCCCTTAAGGGTAAATTTTGTACATGTTAATGTCATACTTATTTATATCTAATCAATAGCCTAAAAATAAGTTTCAAGCTTCTGGCTTTAAAAATGACTATAATTCCTTACAACTTTTCATCCCCCTTTACAACCCTTTTTTTGTATTAAAAAGTAGCCTATGTCCTTTATTAGGCTCTAGACTATCTGTGTACCATATTTCATTTAGATCGGTTCAGTAGTTTTGGCGTGATAGAGCGACAGACAGACAGAGTTACTTTCGCATTTATAATATTATTAAGGATTAGGTAATATTTAATTATTTAATGTCACATTTATGTTAGACAGCTACCCCTGTCATATGCGCGCACACACAAATGAATAGAGAATAGCGGCGTAGTATCACGGCGTGACCACATTTGCCTTAGTACCTACCCAATCTATCATTTCCAGTAGTCGACACAATTTTATTGCCAAGGTGCGCAAAAAGATGTTTCACATCACAAACTTTCAATACCTATCTATTATATACAGGTATAGTATGTTATTTATAAATCGATAGTGCTGTCAAAAATACAACAATCATCAACGTTGACTGCTCTCACATCTTTACTTGTGTTCGGGTCGCACAATCGGTGATCTTCTTTCTTGCCATATTTCTGTAGTGCGCCCGGTTGCTGCCTGACCACAGCACTACGCACTCTTATTGTCCTAACTTTTGAAATACTGTACCAAACGATACACGGTAAAAGGCAAAAAATATGTACTTTAAATATCGAAAGCAATAAAAGCATTTGTTTGCATAAGAATCAATTCGTTACTATAAAATGTGCATCGGCAATAAATACCAAATTATTTAGAATTTTTAATTTACTATTTTAACGATAAATGCTTACATATTAAAAATAGATATATGCGGACTTTTTTGTAGAACTATTTAAGAGGTACATTTCCACAATACATAACATTCGTCTGAGTTTCAAGATTTTTGCAGCGTATGCAAAAATAGCTCGCAGATGGGCGTTTTTTTCTGACTTGAGCAATTTTTATCGTTATATTTTAGCCTATTTACAAAATATCTCTATAAGTTATAGCCTATGTGTTATTCTGATGTGTAAGCTATATTACTATAAAGTTTCATCAAAATCCATTCGCTAGTTTTTTCGTGAAAGAGCAACAAAGATGTTCACATCCATACATTATTACAAACTTTCGCGTTTATAATATTAGTAGGATATATATTATATATTCAGGACATTATGAGTATCACGCTACGTTTGCGTGTCGGGTTATAATTAACATATGAATATGCTTTACACGCTGTGATTAACGCCAAGCCTAGCTTTTAAATACAACTATGTATATAATGATAGTTCAATGTATAGATGGCGTAGTTTTTAAGATATCGACGTACTGTGTCAAGTGTTATGTGTTTGATTCTCACAAAGAACAATAATTGGTACAAACTACAAATTTTTGTTCTGAGTCTAGGTGTAATTTGTGTCTGTAAAATTATATGTTTGTAAAGTTCCCCATAATTCAAGAATTATTTCCTTTATGTAGGGTGTTGTAATTATAAAATAAAAAATAATAATAAAAATAGTTTTCTTTTACGTTCTGGACCATTGAATAAATTCGCAAATTTAATGCAAATATCTGCGTCACTGAAATGTAATGTTTGTGATGATGATGAAGATTTATATCATATTTTAATGAGATGTATATGTATTACGTAACGAAAACATAAGAATATCTGAGCCCTTGTCCGACAAGACGTCAGACATACTAAAAATGGTTAAGTCTGCCTCGAAAAAGAAGGTAACATATTGTTCACCTTAGCTAGTATTATTATGTTTAAGGGGGTATTCTAGTCTAGAGGCCCGATTTTTAGGTTATATTTGAAGTGCCCTAAAAAAGGCAATCAATATTTTAACTATTCATCCTTTTATGACTTATTTATTAACATTACAAGAATACAGAAAAAAAATAAAGGTAAAAATTGAAAATTCAAAAAAATTGCAACTAATGAAGTGGGGGCCTCAAAAAATTGGCACGTGATCATGCCCACGATTCCAACCCTCCTAGCAATATTAAAAAGAAATAGATTATTAGTCTAGAGTAATGTCGCTATGTCCATACCAAAATTTTTTGACTTTTTCGATTTTTTTAAAAATAGTAAACATTTAAATTTGATATAGCGACATTACTCTAGACTAATAATCTTTTTTTTTGTCAGATTGCTAGGAGGGTTGGAATTGTGGACGTGATCACGTGCCAATTTTTTGAGGTACTTCATCAGTTACTAATTTTTGAATTCTCAACTTTTTTACTTTTTTATTTTTTTCTGTATTCTTGTAATGTTAATAAATAACTCATAAAAGAATGGATAGTAAATATATTGATTGCCTTTTTTTACGGCACTTTAAAAATCACCTAAAATTCGATTCTAGACTCACTTAATCTACAGAGTGGCAGAGTGGCATAGTGGCGAATAAAATCTTCAAAATAAAGAAAAATACTTACTTAAACATAGAAATTATTCAAATTACTGAAAGTTTTAGCATTCAATATGCTTAATTATTTATAAATACCCGATTACGAAACGAAAAATGATGTCCTCGACTGACCGCGCTTGTGACATCATTTTTCTTTTCGTAATCGAGTATTTATAAATAGAAATTATTTCTTTTTGATATCTCGTCTTAATGAATAGGATTGGATTACTAACCTTTAATGTACACAAATAATATCTTGACCTATAGCAATCATATGAGTCGCATAGAATCAAAATCGGCAAATTTGTTAATAATGAGATTATAATTAAAGTCAAAAAATTTTAAATAAATATACTGCATTTCCAATTTGGTGTCAAAGTCTGTAATATGATGTCAAAGATACAATTAATATATCAGTGCAGTATAAAATCCCGGTAATTATTAATTATGTATGAATTTTTCAGATTGTGGGTTCTGATTCTATACCTACCACATGGGCCGACGCTCCGGCATTTCTACAAAGTCCAAGTAGGAATATTTACTGGAAACGGTAACCTGCTGGTAGGCAGTGAAAGTCTAGGTAATGGCCGAGACTATATAATAGGAATACCGAATTGAGAACGGTTCCTTCTTCAAAGGACATGAAGGTGGAAGAGCTCGTCGACTGTTTCGGTGACCAGAATATAGGAGGGTACAAAAAGGGCATTAATATTTTATTACCTCAGACCCTCTGCAGAATATAATTGAAATATAAATGAGTAATAATATTTACGTCAATAATTATATTATTTCTCCATCGAGAGTCCGTCGCAATTATAAATAATTGACAGTTCTATTAATGAAAGGTTATTATTAATATAGAAATAATTTATTAGTGGAGTCTTATTTCTGCTTATTTTTGGGAAGGTTAGTCTACTTATATTTCGTATTATATTCTTCTCTTACATAATCATCATCTCAGCCCACTGTTGGGCTCGTGCCTACTCCATAATGGGAGGAACATTGATCTATTATACCGCACTGCTTCTCCGTGTGGTGACGGAGTAAGAGTACTATTCACCACCCTATATCTTACCCGTGGGTGATCGTACGAGACGACTAAGGGATATAAAATGCATATAATATCTGTGCAAGAGAAGGAAAACTCGAAACAAAACTCTATACCAACACGTTTGACCAGCGCGGTATAGTAGGTTAATTTCCCTCTCATTACGGAGGAGGCCCGAGCCCAACAGTGGGACATTTATGGGCTGTGATGATGATGATGATTCCACACTGGTCAGACGTTTTGT
Source organism: Lymantria monacha (assembly GCA_905163515.2). NCBI lineage: Eukaryota > Metazoa > Arthropoda > Insecta > Lepidoptera > Erebidae > Lymantria > Lymantria monacha. The sequence continues at coordinate 29,889,770 of LR991091.1, read as the reverse complement.
CTATTAGAAACTCAATAAATTAATTAAAAATATTTTTTACAATATATTGTGTTGAGAAACACGTATATATAGCCTTCAGTGTTGCAAGATCAATTTTTTTTTTATTATTATTATGTATCTCCTTTTTTCACGGGATCTTCCATAGGGAAGATGCCCGGTCCTTTGGTAGGCTTACATGGGGATAAGGATCCAACACGCAGAGGCCTTTAGAGAAATTTAATCTAAATATTGGGATGGGACACCTACTGATGACATTCCACGTCTGCACTTAACATACGTGGAATGCCAGCACTAAGTGTAAAACTATTGTGTGATGATGGTATCTAATATATGAATATGGGAGTGGGTGCTTAGTGGACTGGTTCATCTTAAATCTATGAATTTATAAACTGTCGTCTGCCTTCAAACCCATGTTAAGAGATGAACGGTGGCAGACGGTGACTCGCCAACTCACTGAATGGGCCCCCTAAACAGTCGCCACAGGCACACAAGCCATACGGGCGACAGGGGGCAACATTGGTGTAAGTGGCTAGGGGTGTCGAGCGGTGCGGCGCCGGTTTCACCATTGAGTCTACGATAAACAAACTCATGGTTTCCCCGTAATTATGCCCTTGAAAATGACACTTCCACCCCCGAGCATATAGCTCTGGCGACCCCTCTCTGACAAGCTGTTTAAGGCAAGCCAGACCTGAGAGTCCTTCGGGTACTCTTCGGTTTCCAATCTAGCCAGCCAATGAAGGCCAGCTGGAGACGAGGCCCTGATCGACTCTCTGGAGTATTCAGGACCGCAGTGTTGCCACTCACATTCAGCTAGCTGCCCTGCGGTTTATTGGCTTGCCTGTAAATCTTGTGATACATTTTTTTTTATATCATAAGAACTTAGGGAGACGTATAATGTTCCTCCGAGTTTTGCGTTAGCCTCATGGTGAGGTAACGACTGGCCCGGAGGATTAATTATTATTATTATAACTTACAACTACTCAATACCTTTCTATATATAATATTAAAAAAAAAAATATATTTAAAAATATAAAAAGCCTGTTGACCCACCGGCAGCGAATACAAGGACCAAGCCACCGGTGGTTAGGGCTCCAAAGAGAGGAACTTTCTCACGATGCATTCCGTGTTGAGCAACACCGCTTTCTGCATCAGACCCATAATCCAACTACCTAACGCGAGCCTCTTAAGGTATTGAGCGAGGCTCTTGGCGATTAGACCATTTGTCGAAATTACTATCGGTACAACGATTGTCGTGTCGTGCCGTTTATTATTATTATTAATTTTATCTTCCTAGAAAACTAATATTGTTAGAACAATTTATGCTCTTGGCAGGCAAATAACCCGGCATGCTCTTTATATTATTACATTGTCTTTAAATGAGTTTGATAGGCACAGGGTACCTAAATATTTGTTAACTATGAAATATTAATACGTCGTTAGGTAATTTCCGTTATGATAACAACTGTTGAAATAACAAAGTATTTCCGCAGTTTTCAAACTTCAATCTAATATGACTGCACCATCTGTGCAGTAGTGGATGATATACTGATCTTCCGTGCCAGTGGGTGGTCCATGAGTTCGATTCTCAAGCAGGACAATACTTTGTGCGATCTGCTAAGTGTTGCTGAGTCTAAGTGTAATTTGTCTGCGTTAATTGCATGTTTATAAAATTCTTCACAGTACAAGGGTCCTTAGTACAAAATGGTGCCTTTTTTAAAAAAGAAAAAAATTAAGAAAAAAAAATATTAATATTACTGTATTGTAGTAAAAGTATGAAGAATAGAAAATATATTTACATCTATCTTTAGTAACTGAAATGATGGATAGGATATCGAACGGATAGACATGAAATATTAAAAGCGGCGGTAAGCTGAAAACCCATAATGTTAGATCCTATATGATAATCAAATACAACAAAGCCCTTTTTATATTCCATGCAAAAGCAACTCACCTTCTGGAGAATAAATTTTCATGTTAATAAATCTCAACGAATATTTATATAGCTGATACAAAATATGGCTATTCTAATTTTAATTGTAAGTTCCATGCTAATGATAAGACTTCATTCCTAGTTATATACCCTTCTTTTTTGTTATCGCTATTGAAACGCTTTCACGTGCTATCCCCCATCAGTGACAGACATGGTGGAGTATGAGACTCGCCAGCCAGCTGAAGCCCGACCGGAATACTCACTAAAACCACAGCGGTCCCTTCCGTGCTTTTATGGGGTGCCGGAGAGATCATCTATTATCATTCAATCCCCAGCAGCCCAAAGCTTGGTGTTCATGCCACGGCCTATCGTCCCTCAAGTGTGAGGAGGTGCGCATAACGGCGTCTGCACCTCCTCGGTCGCCGGCGGCGGCGCGAGTCAGTGAACTTAAGCGCGTTGCGTACTCGCTCCGCGGCCTCTTTCCTTTTCATGATTTTTCACAAAAGGACATTGACGACCAGCACCTGTCGCTGTCAAACATCTTCGAAATGATAGTCGACAGCGACGAGTCTCTCCCAATGACCGCCAACAGGACGTTCGTGGCGCAGGGGGTCATAGCTCCAGGGTGTAACGCGCATCGTCTACTGGCGCGGCGCAGTCGTGATATCCTGGGGCCCTATCTCTTCCAATTTTGTACTGGTACTTACTGGCGACCCCATGTCCGGTAATCACCTGCACTATCCTAAAGCTTAGACTGCCGTGCCTTTTCTATTAAGGCCTTATCCAGCGGTGGAGATGCGGCGCAACCGCCTCCACAGTCCCCCGCCCTGCTGCCTCAAGTGGCCAAGACGGATCCCCCACCAGCAATGTAGCCGCGGTTCACGACATCCTGATTATGTACCCTGTGTGATGAACTAAAAACATATTTATATCCCTTATTTATCGTCGGTATTGTAAAAATTGATCCCTGTGGTAACGGAGTAAGAATAAAATTCTCTACAATTAAGATAGGGGATCTTAATTTCCAAGACTTCATTGCGCTGGAGTTTTATTGATTATATTACAACACAATTTTGATTCACCTTATACGTGTTTTCCGTGTGGTGTCGGAGTGAGAATACAATTCACTATCCCCTAATTTACCCGTGGGTGATCTCAAAAGACGACTAAGGGATATAAAACGCATATAACGTGTATGCAAGGGAAGAAAAATCCATATAACGTCTGACCAGCGTGGTATTGTAGTTCAATTTCCCTCCCTTTACGGAAGAGGCTCAAGCCCAACAGTGGGACATATATGAGCTGAGATGAAGATAGTAAAAATTAAGTAATGTAAGCAGATATATTACTGTAAGAAAAATTATACCTTACGCTAAACCGTTTGGTCAATTCTCTCATCTAAAGGAGATCCTCCTTAATAATTTACCCGTATAGGCTAAAAATGAGAAAAATTGCAGTAAAATTTAAAAGGAATTTATTTTAGAAATATCGCTTATTTCAACATTCAGAAGTCCATTCCTCAATACCTAATATTTCAACTGCTCAACATTTTGTAAATATTTTAAGTTAAATCTATACTAATAAATGGAGAGACGGTTTTTTTTTTAATTCTGTTATACTGCAAAAACTTCTGAACCGATCGGAATAATACTTTACGATGCTACGTGTTTTGAAGAAGGTTTTAGTACATAATATATTGATGATTACTTGTCCGGAACCTATATATTGGTAACTTAGAAATAATGAACTTTTATTGTAACTAAATTTATTCTATTCGATTATTGTTCGAAACAACGCCTGCACAAATATTTAGCCTAATTGTAACTCACTAGGTGAAAGTTTGGCCAACAAAGGAATACGGTTTGATTTTATTCCGGCGTATTCACCACATTTTGGTGAACTCTGGTGTAAAGTCTTCAAAATATCGTTTAATTAGAGTACTGGAAAATTGTCAACCCAAATTGAGGCTATGTTAAACTCTCTACCACTCACGCCAATTTTATTTGACTCTGGTGACTTGATACATCTCACTCCTGGCCATTTCTTAATAGGGCGATCAATTACAGTGCTGCAAGAACAAAGCTTTGAAAATTGCTCGTACAATCTGCTCACACGCTTCCAACGCATTGGACAACTTCGTCACCACTTTTGGCTGCGATGGAGCAAGCAATATGATGCCGAACTGCAACAACGCACTAAGTGGCGAATTAATAGCAATTCCTTATAGTTAATTTCCTTGGTCGTTGTGAACGAGGACAATCTTCCTCCATTAAAATGACGTTTAGGACGTGTCATGCAGTTCATCCTGGTTCTGATGGAATTAACAGAGTTGCTGACATCAAGATATCAAGTGGAGTGATGCGAAGATCTTTCAACAAGATCTGTCCATTGCCCGAAGTTTCTTCATAATGTCTTTGTTTTGAAAGGCAAGCTTCCAAAACATGCCCCCGATGTTCGGGACAACGCCTGCACAAATATGGAATGCAACACGCACGATCAAATCGTAATGCAATTTATGTAGTAAGTTAAGTTTTATAAAAATTGTCCACTTTTATTTTGTACCTTTGACAAGTCAGTTTACATTTTTTCGTCTCTATACTCAGCAGTATTAATTTTACCACAGTTAAACTAGTCATCATCATCATCGTCACAGCCCATATATGTCCCACTATTGGGCTCGGGTCTCCTCCGTAATGAGAGGAAAATTAACCTACCATACCGCGCTGGTCAGACGTGTTGGTATAGGGTTTTGTTTCGAGTTTTCCTTCTCTTGCATAGATATTATATGCGCTTAATATCCCTTAGTTGTCTCTTACGATCACCCACGGGTAAGATAGGGGGGTGGTGAATTGTATTCTTACTCCGTCACCACACGGATAGCTAAACTAGTAGCATTCCACAAAGTTAATCTCCATCAATTATCATTTGTTTAAAATATATTTTAATTCTATAGGTTATGTTTATTATATAATATGCCACGCGAAGCAGGTAAGGATAGCTAGTATTTTATGTTTGATGATAACAATGAATAAAAGAATAAAAATGAGTCTGTCAAATAAACAAATATTAAACTGACATCCCATTATATGTAAAATATGGAGAAGTAAAATAAAGAGAAAATAAATTTTATTTACTATCCCTCCATTTGTAGTGGGTGTTATAAATGATGACTAAAGAATGTAAGTAGACACCATCACTGAAGGAGTTGGTAAATTTGAAATAAAATCCAACAACAACCCGGCTGAGCAGTGAAGTGCAGTAAGTAAATATCCTTTCCATTTTTGAGCCCGTGGCCATTAATAGGTTATATATGTGGAGCTCATATAATCCTCATCATCTCAGCCCGTATATGCCCCACTGTTGGGCTCGAGCCTCCTCCATAATGGGAAGGAAATTGACTTACTATACCACGCTGGTCAGACGTGTTGGTATAGGGTTTTGTTTCAAGTTTACCCTTCTCTTGCATGGATGTTATATGCGTTTTATATCCTTTAGTCGTCTCTTACCCACGGGTAAAATAGGGGATAGTGAATTGTATTCTCACTCCGTTACCACACGGAAAACTCATATAAGGTGAATCAAAATTGTATTGTAATATAATCTATAAAATTCCATTGCAATGAAGTCTTGGAAATTAAAGATGAAAGAGCGAACCACTAAATAATAAATTTCCTACGCGTCTAGGGAGTTTGGGTATATTTTTGTATCGAAATAAGCAAACCTTGGGGATCGATAAAATTCGATATTAGCAGGCATGTGAATAATTTAGTATTAAACAAAAGATATGAATAAGAAAATAGACATGTATAGGATTGTATTAAAGATATATTTTGTTATAACTTTACATATTATTACTATACAGAAAGATAGGAAGTGTACGAGTTAATGCTGTATGGTAGCGGCTACGAATACTAACCCTTATTTTGCTCCTGGATGTCGTAAAAGACGACCAAGAGCTTTAAATCAACCTTGGCCAATTCCATTTTTTATTTTATTTATTTATTTATTTTCACAATGTACACATTCTGTAAAATATACACATCCTCTGCCAAACTGGAATACAGTTTGTCGGCAGTATCTGATGCCGTTTGGCCAACAATTACATTCCCAAGGAGGGATGACGTCAGGCAGGCGGCCGGTCAATACCAATAACTTTTGAAATAAGTATATTTACATATTGCGTCGATCCCCAGGAATTGGGATAAGAGCAGAAGAATGATGATGATGAAAGATAGGAACTATAAGTAAATAATATATTGAGATTTTGATCTAAAATAAAAAAAGCTTTTTTATTCCTTAAACGAATAACAATAAACATATGGTAACGAAATACTAAGAATACATTTTACAACCCCCTCTCTTGCCTTTGAGTGACGTAAAAGGCGATTAAGGAAAATTCAAAATAATGCTGTATATCAACCTATATGTCTTGTATGGTATATCAATTTTCAAAAACGGTTTTGTTTTGTATGATATATCAATTTTTAATAGTGGCAGGACCACGCTGTTGACAATTCTCTGTCTACAGCCGTGGGCCGGTCCGTCCGGGGTAGTATCACACTCTCGCAAAAGTGTGCTATTGCGCTTCGTTCGGTGAGCGAGAGAGCCGGCAGCCCAGTTGGGTGGGTTTGGGGATTGTAATGGTAAGCAATAGAAAAAGAAAAACAAAATTTCTTCCTATTGTAAATAAAGGAGGCTCAGGCAGAAGCATATATAATCTTAGAAGATGATGATGATTTTATTTATTATTAAACTAAGTTTACATTTAAAAGCTGGAAATGTTGAGATAATATATATTAGTTTGCTAGAAACCTTTCTTCGGTGAAGGCACACACGCAATCGATTTTTAAATATACTGGGTTAGTTTTTGTTTTTTTTTTAATGCTAGTTTTGGCAAATGAGCAAGCAGCATACCTGATGGTAAGCGTCACTACCACCCATGGACCTTTGCAATACCAGAGGTATAGTTAGGCCGCTACCTTCCAATATAAACCTCAAACCCACCCAGGTGGGCTTCCGGCTCTCTGGCTCACCGAACGAAGCGTAATAGCACATTGCCATTACTTATACGTCGATCTTCTGTGATAGTGTGGTACTACCCCGGATGGACCGGCCCGCGGCTGCAGACAGAGAACTGTCAACAGCGTTGTCCTACCACTACTGTTGATCCTACCATACATTGTAGTTGCAAGATAATATAGAAATCAGTATTTTCTGTGTGATAAAGAATACTATTCACCACCCCTTATCTTACCGTGGTTGATCGTAAAAGACAACTAAGGGACGTAAGTAGACAAAATGTATGCATGAGAAGGTAAAGTCGAAATAAAACATCATACCTATTCGTCTAACCATCGTGGTATAGTAGATTCATTTCCCTCGCCTCGAGCCCAGCAGTGAGCTTATATAACGCGAGGTGATGTTAGAAAACAAGTAAAATTATTCGTGCGTACAAAGTACACATATCAGAAGTGAAATTTTGGCAAACTATTTTTTAAATCTATTTTACATACATCAACCAATAGCGTGTACTCCCTCTCTCTCTCTAGTGGGGATGCTACGAATAGTCGCACAAAGAGGAGACCGAGAACGTCTAATGTGTTCTATCTCATTCTCTCGCCGGCTGAATCCTATACATTTATGTGTTTGTGTCTCTATGGACTTATTTTTTCGTTTCATCGAGTTTGAAATCACAACGATTCTAAAGAAGTTTCACTTTAAAAATTCTTTCACCTGTATTTGTGACTGTACTCGTTCCAACCATTTATTTTACTTTTGACACATGCTTTAGGACGTAACTGTTTCATTATACGCAATTATTAACTTTGAAACGAGTGAACAGAGAAATATATAAACTGCCCAATAATATTTATATATCTTAATTACATACATACATACATACATACATACATACATACATATCATCACGCCATATCCCTTGCAGGGTAGGCAGAGAGAACAGAGTGCCAGAGAACTCTATCTCTGCATACTTCACTCGCTTCCTCAACATTCATAATTCTCTTCATACACGCTCGCCGGTTTCGGAGACTCTTGACTCCACCTTCCTTCAGTACATGACCGATCTGGTCTAGGTAGGTTAGTCTCGGTCTCCCTCGGTACCTACATCCTTCCACTTTCGCATTGTATATCTTCTTAACCAGGCGTTCGTTCGGCATTCTTTCCACATGTCCGAACCATCGGAGCATTCCCTTTCGCATCTTTACACCAATACTCTCTTTCATACCTACACGCTCTCTTACGTCGTCGTTACGAATGCGGTCGGTCAGCCTAACTCCACAGATTTTCCGCAGAGATCGCATTTCGACCGCATTAATTTTACTATCATACTCTTTTCTGCATACCCAACTCTCGCTTCCATACAGTAATGTTGGGACAAGCACTGCGTTATGTATTGCTACACGTGCCTTCTGGCTGAGGTGGTGGCTGCCGAGAAGTTGCCCCAACGCTCCGTTCACTCTATTTCCCGCATTCACTCTTCGCTCTATATCAGTGGTGTACCTTCCATCTCGGCTAAATCCACATCCAAGATATACAAATTCATCCACTTGCTCTAGTACATCATTACCTATTGTTACTCTTACATCTGTTCTGGTTTTATCTCTTTCAAAGACCATTATTTTGGTTTTGCTCACATTCACGCGTAGACCCCTTTTCTTACAATCTTCTGTCATTGTGTCGACTAGGGTCTGCAGGTCAATCGCTGACTGTGCCAGCAGGACTGCATCATCTGCATAAAGCAGAGCAGTGACCACTGAGTCGCCCATCTGGACTCCCACATTCATATCGTTCAACCTTTGGAGACATTTATCCAGATATATGATAAACAGCCTGGCTGACAGAATGCACCCCTGCTTAACGCCGATATTGACGTCAAACCAAGGCGACATTCCATCATCCAGCCGCACACAGGCTCTACAGCCCATGTAACTGGACTGCACAGCCTGTAGCAGTTTACCGTTAATACCATACTCCGGTAAAATGTCCCAAAGTTCCTTTCGTACAACCGTGTCAAATGCTCTCTCCAGATCCACAAAACTGCAGAAAACCCTCTGACCTAGAGCCAGATGCTTCTCCACAATGTTGCGCAGAGAGAACACTTGATCCATGCATCCCCTTCCACTCCTGAAACCTCCTTGTGTCTCACACAGTAAACCATCGGACACCATCCTCATTCTCCTTTCAATAATTTTTCCATACACTTTTGCTGCCAAACTGGTCAAGCTTATGGCTCTGTAATTTGCGCAGTCATAACGTGAACCCTTGTTTTTAAACAAAGGCACGATGACTGCGCTATTCCAGTCCCTGGGAACCATTCCCGAGCTCCAACATAAATTGAGGAGCAACAGGAACGCCTCCCAGACACAAGAGCCACCAAGCTTGATCATCTCGGCAGACACCATATCAATGCCCGCTGCCTTACCATTTTTCAAACTTCTTATCGCCCATTCAACTTCATCCATACTGATGCCATCGGAGGACGCCGTTGTCGAATGTTGATCTACTAAACCACATCCAACACCGGCGCCAACCGTAGCATCCGCATACATATCGCCAAAATATTCACTCCATCGGCTTAACACGTCTTGTGTTTGTGTAAGAATGTCTCCACCTTTAGACCTTATTTTATTCATTCTGAAGGCTGACCAACCACCCCGAGACTTCTTCACCTCCCTCCAAAAGAGTTTGGTGTTACCCTCGAAGTTTTTAGTCAGCCTATCTTCTGCACTCATACTTGCTCTATCACGTTTCTCTTTCACTAAGGCCTTGGTGTCATTCTTACATTGCCGATATATTTCTTTCTTCTGTTCAGTCATACTGTCATTGAGATTCAAAGAAGAGACATAGTCCAGCCACGCATTCTTCTTTTGCTCTACGGAAGCTGCCACTTCCGCATCCCACCATGCATCACCATTTGTTTTTCTATGCTTCTTTGAACTTCCACATACTTCTTTCGCTGTATCTACCATACTCTCTTTCAATACTCTCCAGCATTCTTCAATGTCCGATTGCGGCTGGCTTGCCATCGTCAGCCGTTCTCGGACACCCTCTGCATACTTTTCTCTTACACACTCTTCTTGCAACCTTTCAACCTTTATTCTTTCAAGCCCTCCGAAGTGGACACGCTCTCGCCAGTGCCTCCACTTTCTGAACAGACCACTAAATCTCGCAATAACGAGATAGTGGTCCGTGTCGACTGTGGGGCCCCTGTAGGCTCTTGCGTCCAATATTTTGCTTCGGAGGCGACTGTCTTCCAAAATTAAATCTATTATGCTTTTCTGTTCATTCCTTCTCCATGTATACATATGGATGTCCTTATGTTGGAAAAATGTGTTTGACACAATAAGGTTTCTCTCCATGCATACATCCGCTATGAGCCTACCTGCGTCGTTCACTCTCTTATCACCAAATGGACCAAGTACGTCCTCATAGTCGGGACGCTTGGTCCCCACCCATCCGTTCAAATCTCCGCATACAATCACGCGTTCACTGGTTTCTGCCATATCCAGAACTTCCCTAACATTGTCCCAAAACTTCTCTAGGTCTGATGCCACCGAGGATCCTACGGGAGCATATGCTACAACCATGAATACCTTGGTGACACCTAGTTTTATACGGACCCAGAGATGTCTGGGATCAGACATTCCGTAATCCTTCACACCTGAGGCCAAGCGAGAGGACAACAGCACTCCTACCCCCATGCTGGCTCGATCGCTCTGTGGTACACCAGACCACAGAGCCATCCCGCCACCAGGAAGATCGCAGGCGTCGCTGCCCCTTCGCTTGGTCTCTGTTACACAGAGCACGTCTAGCTGTTTGTCCGCCATGACGGATATCAGCTCGTGCAACTTACCTTCCACACAACCTCTTACATTCCACGTGCCCACCCGGCACTCCATTCTCCTCGACTCGCCTAACTGGGCAAGGCGTGATGGGTGCCGGCCCCCATCACCGCAAGTGCCGATGTTCGTACCGACGGGGGCGGGTCGGTACGCGTCGCCTCCGGGGGACGCCCTAACCCGCATTGCGGTACGCATTTCGAGCCGGATTAGCAGTCTAATTAGACTGGCAGGGGACGCGAACGAGCACGCTCCGGACTATGCCCCCCAATTATACTATATCTTAATTATTACCCACTAAATACATTAATATGCCGTAAATAGCTCTATTCATAAAATTTAAGTGATAATTCATTTCCGTTATAAAAAAAGTTACGTTCTATCGCATCTAGTGACAGGATCAAAAGTATTCGGTGCAAACTAATGAATCGCAAATAATCGATTACACTTATTTGCAGTTAAGTCAGCTGACAACTGAGTTTTGAATTGTTGTAATAGACAACACGTTAAAATTGTATCAGGGAGATATAAAAATCTTCTCATCATACCTATAACATGAAATAAAACAACCAAAATATTTTAATATTATTTTATTATAACGAATCGTCGGATTCTTCATACGAACTCGAATCGTCGCTTGAATCATCTACAGTGTTTATTATTAACTCTTGTGTAGGTATGTTGTCAAATTCAATTTCCCGATCCCAATCAGAGAATATTATATTTTTTGTCTTGTTGACGACACTCGCCCAGTTTTCAGGCGTCACACTAGCACATGCGTTTTTTAAAAGTTCAAGCATTTTATTTGCTGTGAAAGGAGGAGTTGTATTGTTTCTTGCGGCGTGTCCTTTGACTTGTGCCCAGATCATTTCAATTGGATTATATTGACAGTGGTACGGAGGAATTCTGATTACAACATGCCCATATTCTGCTGCCATTTCGTCGATGACATATCGTTTTGGCTGCTTTTTACTTTTTAATATTTTAAGTAATTCTACTTTTAGTAGGGATTCGTCCACATCTTCCCCATTAACACGAAGCCAGTTTATAATCTCGTGTTTTTTGTTGGCCTGTGTTGGCATTTTATTAATTTGGCGAGAGTGATAGGGTGCATTATCAATAAATATTGTTGATGGCTCTTCAAGTGATGTAAGCATTTCTCTGAACCACTTTTCATACACGTCCGCATTCATCTCCTCATGATAGTCTCCTGTTTTTTTTTATTTGAACGCTAACAGAGCGTCTGGTACAAATCCCTTTGTAGTTCCCGCATGGCAAATGATGAGGCGTTCACCTTTCCCCATTGGCACTGCAGAAGTAGAAGCAGCAGTATCGTCAGTCCAACCTTTTGGTATGGAATGATTGGAATTGAGCCAAGTTTCATCTGTGAAAACGACATTCGAGTCAAAGTAAGAACAATGAAATCAATACGGTGGAATATAAATACTCAACACAGCGTATGAAAAATATGAAAGAGCACTCAGCGAACAGAAATGTGACTAGCACGGGAGTCTTGTTGCGAGTGACAGACAACACAACAAAATGGCGTCGCCGGCGCGCCGTTCAGTGTTGCCAATTCGGCTTAAAAAAAAAGGGGTAGGCTGGATGAGAAAATTAGTGATTTACTACCGCAGACGAGGGCGCCATTGTCTCTAAGTAAAGTTTGGAGCAGCGGACCCCGCTTAATGGAAAAATGCTTCATAAAGTAGTTATTTTTTATTTTGCAAAGTACAAAGTAAAATATTTTGGGAGGACTGAATTAGTGGGTATGCAAAAATTAATGTGCCCAAATAACAAATATATTTACAGAAGTGAAGTTTTTAAATAATATGAAATATGTATTTAAGCAAAAATAAAATATCCGTGTTAAATCGATTAAAAGTTCTTCCTGACTAAAATCGATTATTACAAAACATAGTATCCGTAATACATTGGTACAACACTAATTGATCAGAATTCGACCTGCCAAAAGTAAAATAAATGGTTGGAACGAGTATAATTACTCTTTGTTCTAAGTTGAATGCACCCTTCTATTTCTGAGTAATCGCTTTACTTTTCGTAGCTGATCTGTTTACCTAAGTATTTATACTTGTAGTTCAATATTTCGCTGTCAACAGATATTTTTCATTCTGTATATAAAATTTCTTTGTTTTTAGGACAGTGCGATTACATATTTTTTTTTTATGTGGATAAGCTTTTATTTTATTAATTTCGGCTTATATTTATTATATACTTTTTTAGTATATACTAGATAATATTATATGCTAATGTTTTGAGTCTGAAACTTCTTTACAATAGAAGGAAAATTGACCTACTATCCACCACGTTCATTAGACTTGTCTTTATAGGGTTATATTTCCAGTTTACCTTCCCTTGCTAAATTTTGTATGCATATTATATCCTTTAGTCGTCTTTTACGACAGCCAAGAGCAAAAAAAGAGGGCGGCGAGCTCTTTTAGTTCCAGTTGCTATTCCGTCAAGATATAGAAAAGTAATAGTTGATAAGCTTCTATGGGTTGAATATAAGAAACCTTGTGGTCGAGCCACTGCTGATAATTTTCTGTCTGTAGTTATAGCTTTGGCTATCTGGCGTAGCACCGTAGAAAATTGTTTCAGTACTAGTAATTTGATACTGTGTTTCATTCTGTGAGTGAGAGAGTCGGAGGTAACAAAACTTTAACCTGACTGTATATTTTACGTTTCAGAGGTTCATGAACGTCAGTTATCACTTACCATCATGAGGGTTGCCATTCATCTGCCACTAACCTAAAAAAAAAATTAAATTATGCTTTTATGAGTTTCTTTAATTGGGAGCTGATGCGGGAATGCTGCTACGAAGGGCTTCGAATACTACCAACTCTTACTTTACCCGTGGAAGTTATAAGAGACGACTAAGAGTCTTATAACGACCTGGGCCAACTCCATCTGATGCCGTTTGATCAACAATTACATTCCTAAAGAGGATTGACCTCCGGCAGGCGGCCGGTCATAAAACTATTGCCAATAACTTTTACAATATGTACTATAAAAGAAGAGTACGAGTAAGAGTATTGTATCTTCTCGACATAACCTACGTACTGCGTAGGTACTACCTAGGCGTAGGTACGGAATAGCAGTCCACGTGGACTTCGTAGCTGTGATTGGCTAACGTAATTACGTTAGCCAATCAACAATTTGAAAAAGAAATTGATATCGATCACAGCGCCACCTATTAGGTTCTACTACATTGCTTTGGTGATCTAAAACCATTTTCGCACTTTTACCTTTCTAATAAAATTAGTTTGTGCAGAGTTGGACGGTTTTAAACTCTATAACGGACATAGAAACAGTTTTTGTATTCAATCTTCATCTCTTATCTCATATACGCCCCACTGCTGGGCTCGAGTCTCCTCCACATAGGGAAAAGGGGAAAAAAGGAAAGAGGACAGAAGGAAAGTTAATCAGATGGATATAGAGTTTGGTATAGAGTTTTATCATGTTTTGCTTTTTCTTTTTTTTTATTGCTTATGGTGGCAAACAAGCAAGCAGCACACCTGATGGCAAGTGTTACTGCCGCTCATGGGCCTTTGCTATAACCAAGGCTATAGTTAGCCCGCTGCCTACTATTATAATCCCTAAACCCACCCCGGTTGGGCTTCCAGCTCTCTCGCTCACCGAACGAAGCGCAATAGCACATTGCCATTACTCAGACGTCGATCTTCTGCGAGAGTGTGGTACTACCCCGGACGGACCGGCCCGCGGCTGTAGACAGAGAACTTTCAACAGCGTGGTCCTACCATTATAAAACGTTGCTTGTATGAAGATATGTACCTACTATGTAAGAACATAGTTTTAAATACATATTAAATAAATAAATAAATATTATATTTCTTATCATCTATTAACTAACAGGCAAATAGGTGTTGTATTATATTCTTACTTCGTCACTAAATAGATGACATTTTGTATTTTATATTTATAGATTTCTTATATTTCTTAAAATATTATTTCGATATAATATAATACTACATAATAGCAGGGTTCAAGTGACTCAGGTGGCGTATACATAGAATTAATACTGACAGCAACCTTCTTATAAAAATATAAAGTTATCAGACGCTCTATTTTCAATTGAAATATACAGCTCATAAGCACCTGAAATCTATTGTGACAGATAAGTTAAGATATAAATAGATATACAATGGTCCATTGTGTTTACGAACTTGAAAAGAATATTATACAACAGTAGCTACATGGACCAGCTAAGTTAGACGCTAAAAGAAAAGAAAATTTATTATCAACACCGGTATGGCTTTAATAATCATTTACAATATTTTTTATTTGAAATAAAACTATTTTTACGGATTCTATCGCGTTTATATTTGATTTTTAATTTCCCGACGTTTTGAACACTTTTCAGTGATCATGGTCACGGGAGACGACAGTCCTCCCGTGACGCGATAGAATCCGTAAAAGTAGTTTTATTTCAAATGTGTAATACTCGCGTAAACATTAGAAGTCATCAATTTTTTTTTATGTTTTGTATAAAGGTCCATTCATAAATTATTTAAAACGTTTAGTTGGTGTCTGGGGGGGCACAGTCAAAACATTAGTTATTTTTACTGATCGTCGCGCCGCCTACAGGTTGTTTGTACAAACATAGCTGCCATTCTGTCCTGATTGTCAAAAGTTTGACAACTGAGAATTGTTATTTTTTGTTCTTAGCGTATGTACTTATTGTCAATAATCTATTTTCGGTTATTGATGTTCTTACTGGAAATTATCTCAATTTTCATTGTTAAGTTTATTCTATTGCCGTTTCGGTAACGACTGATATGGTTTTTTTTTATATTTCAGGGTAGGTCTCATAGTGAAAAAAATCCTATATAATTACATACACACATGTAGATACGTAGGTGTATATGACTGTATATTGCTTCAACTTTAATTCATCGCATAAGCTCCAGGTAGCAGCACTTTCCATACATGCATATTTTACCATCGAGTTGCCACTCTTTTTCAGTTAATATAATTTTACTCTTTGGTTGGTGTTGACTAAATATTATAACTTCTTGCTATAGACAAGGTAGTGAACCTAAAACCGAATAACGTAAGATATTAAATTGAAAATTACTAATTTTAATCAAAATTGTGATAGATTAGAAAGATTAATGTTATTGTAGTGAGTTAATGATACTTGTAGTAAGAAGATTGTAATAAAAGATATTTTTAAAAGAAACGGTTATATTTCATCAATAGGGACTTTTCTTAGAAATATTCTTATTAAGGGGCAGGGAGGGAGTAGTTGCTGTCTTACGGTATGGGGCAAATTATTCTTCAAAATCCCTTACGTAATTTATGAGCGGCCCCTAATTTTAAATCTTTATATAGATGATACTAACATATTAATAATTAGTACTTAATACTAATATAGTAATAATTAAGACAGTGTAACCTGTTTAACAAAAAAAATACTATTATTTGGTATTTTGCAACGAAGACAGTTTTAGATAGCAACATTATTTTGTTTTAACAATCTCTTCGTTTTCTACTGCATATTCTCTGAATGTATTTCGTGTTGTGTGGTAGCGGCTACGAATACTACCAACCCTTACTTTGCTCGTGAATGTCGTAAAAGACGACTAGGAGTTTTATATCGATCTGGGCCAACTCTATCTGATACCGTTTGGTCAACAATTACATTCGCAAGGAAGGTTGACGTCAAGCAGGCGACCGTTCATAGAACTATTGTCAATAACTTTTATAATATTTACAAGTATATATTGCATTGATTCTAAGTAATTGGGATAAGAGCAGAAGAATAATGCTGATTCTTTGAATATAATAATAATTATTTTTAATTGAATTCGTAATAAGAAGCTTGTAATCAGAACATATAACGCTTGTATATTTTTCCTCAAAATTACAATCAAGGTTGTAACCGTATCTAACAGTTGTATTATATTTTAAACTGTACCTAATTGTAGATACTAATAAAGTCTCATTTTGATTGAGTGATTTTGAGGATTGATATATTTTACTTTATATCTATTCATACATATATCAATCTCTGCTACCAGAGATATAAATATTCTCACGGAGATACTACGTATAAGAAGTGGGTTGACGATCGTATTTGATGCTATGAGACATCACCCGGCATTAATGAAATAATGCTTGTATTGCGGGGGACTTGTACAAACAAATAATTAAATGGACAAAAATTACATCCAGATTCAGGATAACAATTTGTATGTCTCACAAAGTATTGTCCCGCATGGGAATTGAACCACGGCATCGGCACGGAGGGTCAGTATCTTAACCACAACGCCATCTGTGCAGTCTAATTGACCTACTATACCACGCTACTCAGACGTGTTTATATAGGGCTATTTTTGGATAGATGTTATATGTGTTTTATACTTAGTCGTCTCTTATGACCACCCACGGGTAAGATACGGTAAAGTAACTACTTTTACCTAAAAGGGTAAGCTAGGGCAAGACGGTAAGATAGGTGAATTTAATTTTTCTCCCTCACCACACGGAAAATAATATGTTATTAAAATATAATGTTTTAATAGTGCATTACTGCAGCAGCCATCAAAAGAGGGATTGATGGACAAACGTGGAAGGAAACACACATACGTAAGTCCATCAATTCCTAGTTGTGGCCAAGGCTTGCATAGTGCTTTTCTCAAATAATTCGTGGAAATTAAAACTAAGTAGAACTCAATGAAAAAACATGATGAACAACGAACAACATTTTTCACGTGCTAAAGGTTTCATTTGTTTTTTTTTATTTCATTATGAAACAAGTTTCTTATTCAAGCCAGTTCGAAATTTAAATAAAACTCTGACAAGTTGCCTTCTTAGTTGCAATGTTTTGAAGTAACAAATCGTTCCATTTTTAAAATACACGACCGATATGAATTTACATATATATTTATTTGGTCGCTAAAACACGACAGATATGGATTTTCATACATGTTTTGCCGGCCGCTGTTTGGTCAGTACAGCAATTTCGATTTATCTCGAAGAAGTTTATCAAAATAATGCTCAAATTTCCGAGCATGTTTGAGAAAAATATTTTTAACTTTAAAATGTATGTAGTATTATGGGAAGTATCTCAAAATTACAAAAAATAAAACCATTTAAACTTGTAAATTAAATCCTATATAAACTAGTTCTGATCGCATGGGGGGTGAGCAAATTATCCACTATTTATAGAAATGACCCGTGGGCCATATTGTTAGATATATGGGCTGTGTTAATTAAAATTTTCGAAGTCCCCCGTCAATATAATCAAATCTGAAATAAAATTAACTCACGAAATTGTATTCGGCGTATTTAATTATTGAAATAATATTCCTTCCTTGACCTTTTCTTCATTCAAAGTGGGGTAACTTTGAAAGGTCCCTACGGTTACAATGAAAGGGTATAGGGTCGAAACAAGGAATTTCACTTTAACATGCAGGAAATAATATTCTGATATTTTTTCATTATGGTTCCGACATATTTTTCTTGAGTTCGAAAAGATTGAAAAAAACCTTTCTTGAAAAAAAAATATTAATATATTTTTTTATTGCTTGTGGTGGCAAATGAGCAAGCAGATGACCTGATGGTAAGTGTTACTGCAGCCGATGAGCCTTTGCAATACCAAGGGTATAGCTAGGTCATTGCCTACCAATACAAACTCCAAGCCCACCTAGTTGGGCTTCTGG
The DNA here is from genome assembly GCA_905163515.2 of Lymantria monacha. Taxonomy (NCBI): domain Eukaryota; kingdom Metazoa; phylum Arthropoda; class Insecta; order Lepidoptera; family Erebidae; genus Lymantria; species Lymantria monacha. The sequence continues at coordinate 29,871,282 of LR991091.1, read as the reverse complement.
TTCTCTCACTCACCGAACGAACCGTAATAGCACATTGCCAATACTCAGACGTCGATCTTTTGCGAGAGTGTGGTACTACCTCGAACGGACCGGCCCGCGGCTGCAGATAAAAAATTGTCAACAGGTGGTCCTACCATTAAAGATATAAATGAATATTATTGTTTAAATAATATATATGCTATTTATGAGAAGAAAAACTCGAAATTAAACCCTGTACGTCTCACTATCCTCACTATCATGTATCCTCACTATACCATAATGCTCAAACGAGCATTATGGTATAGTAGATCAATTATCCTCTTTTTGTGGTGGAGATTTGAGCCCAACAGTGGATTAATTGTATGAGCTGAGATCATGATGTTACTGACATGGGTTGGAATGCAATGGGTGGTCACCCCTTACTTTTAATTGGAGCTGTAAAATCCAACTGAATCTACTAAAACTATAATTCAATAGTGGTAAGACCACGCTGTTGACAGTTTTCTGTCTACAACCGCGGGGTTAGTACCACAATCTCGTAGAAGATCGACGTCTGAGTAATGGCAATGTGCTATTGCGCTTCGTTCGGTGAGCGAGAGAGCCGGAAGCCCAACTGGGTGGGTTTGAGGATTTCATTGCAGGCAGTGGACTAAGCTAAATTACCTTTGGTATTGCAAAAGTTCATGGGCGGCAGTGACACTTTACCATCAAGTGTGCTGCCTGCTTGTTTGTCACCATAAGCAATAAAAAAAAAGGAGCCACGCTTGCCTAGGAAACTTAAACACTAAATGGCAACCCGCCTGCGAAGCGTAGCGATTATAGCATTATCCCTTTTATAAGAAGGTCTTTGTTTAATAGGAAACGTTGAGAGGCTCTTAGTGATTATATATGTAGTTTTATAATTTTTTTTCTTGTGGATATATTAGCTTATATGTTTTTGACTTCGGCAAATGAATTTTACAGCTCAAGACTTGGGTGTATTTCTTCAAATGACAATTCTTAAACCATGTGTATTATTTTGATGTTATTGATAGCTTCTTCTTCGTAGATATATTTCTATGATAGGCAAGAGCTTCGTTAGAATGAAGGAAGTTTATTCTACTATACAGCACTTGCCAGACAAGAGCTGTGTGGTAGCGGCTACGAATTCTACCAACCCTTACTTTGTTCGTGGATGTCGTAAAAGAAAGTAGTAGTAAAGAAAGAAGAGTACATATTGTACATATATACATACATATCATCACGTCATATCCCTTGCAGGGTAGGCAGAGAGAACAGTGCCAGAGAACTCTATCTTTGCATACTTCACTCACTTCCTCAACATTCATAATTCTCTTCATACACACTCGCCGGTTTTGGAGCCTCTTGACTCCACCTTCCTTCAGTACGTGACCAATCTGGTCAAGGTAGGTTAGTCTCAGTCTCCCCTGGTACCTACCTCCTTCCACTTTCGCATTGTATATCTTCTTAACCAGACGTTCGTTCGGCATTCTTTCCACATGTACGAACTATCGGATCATACATATTGTATCGACCCCAAATAATTGAGATAAGAGTAGGAGAATGATGACCATATATAATGTGGATTCTTTAAACAAGCACGTCCTTCAGGGTAATCAAAGCTACAAACATAGGTAGTGCACTTATAAATCATATCAAGCCACTACAATATTTTAATGCACTAAATATTAAATGCCATATAAATCCCGAACTCTCGTGTTTGTTCACGCTGTGTAATGTTCGGCATTTGCCATAATGGACCCGTGTGAGGCTACAAATCGTCAGCACTTTTGGCATTGCTTGCCGACTCATAATCCCATACTTACAAAATTGATGTTTACCGCATAACATTTTGCTTGGCTGAAAATTTTCAATTACAAATTAAATTTACTATTTCTTATAAATAAATAATATATTATTTCGAAGAAAATTTTCCATTCTTATGTAATTGTTAAGGAAATAAATGTACTATACGCCATTGGGATTAATTTCTACGTTACAATATATCAAAGGAACATAATTGAGTACGAATATAACGTCTTTGAGAGTTAATTAAAATAATTTGTTGACGGGATGTTCATAGAAATTTTCATTTCAACGATTTATTTTATTTGATAGCAATTGATTGGCACTAAATTATTATTGTTGATTAAATTCAAATAATAATTTTTCTATTTTAGTATTCTTTTGATTTGTTACTATCTGTTTATTGATGTTAGAAATTTAATATAATTGATTTTCATTTATAGTTTTATATGAAAAAATGCTATATTTTTTTTAAAGACCACCTCCACGCACTAAGTAGTACATCCTGCACATGCAGTTGTGGTAGGACCACGCTGTGGTCAGTTCACTGTCTACAGCCGCGGGCCGGTCTGTCCGGGGTAGTACCACACTCTCGCAGAAGATCGACGTCTGAGTAATGGCAATGTGCGCTTCATTCGGTGAGCGAGAGAGCCGGAAGCCCAACTGGGTGGGTTTGGGGTTTGTATTGGTAGGCAGCGGCCTAGCTGTACCCTTGGCATTGTAAAGGTCCATGGGCGGCAGTAACACGTACTATCAGGTGTGCTGCTTGCTCATTTGCCACCATAAGCAATAAAAAAAAACTAAGAAACTAATCCTTGTATTGCGAAGGGATTTTACAAACATATAATATAATTAACGCAGAAAAATTACACCCAGACCCAAAATAACAAACTGTGTACGCACAAAGTATGGTTCAGTGTGGGAATCAAACCCCCGGAACTGGCACGGAAAGTCGATATCTTAACCACTACGACATCTGTGCAGTCAAATATACTCTCCATTTTTTCATAAACTCAACTTACACTGCTAGATATAGGTTTCTCCAAAAAGGGCCAATGCTATAAACGCCGTGCCTTTTTTTATTTTTTTTGCGGTGGGTTACGGTCGGCCCATTCCTCGCACCACTCCGTCCGGGGCGACAGAGGGACGTAAGCACACACACCCGTAACCCACCCGTAACATCGCCTTCGTCGTTGGGCCAACCACCGGGGCAGAGTGACTTGACGTCAGTGGTTTGCCCAACGGAATACCCGTGAGGAGTACCCTCTCCTCGACCGACGTCGTACGAATTCTATAGAAGCGCCACGTAGCAAAATATCAAATACATTAATTATGATTCATAGATAGCGTAGTAGTTAAAATACTTACCCACCGTGCCATTTAGGTAACGAGTTTGATTCCTACAAATAGTTGTTACGAGTTTGGGAATAATTTGTGTCCTTTGATTATATGTTTGTAAACTTCCCCGCGTGGTCCCCGTGGTGGTATTTTGTGTGGTGTCGAAGTAATAATACAATTCACCACCACCTATCTTACCCATGGGTGATCGTAAGAGTTGACTAAGGAATATAAAACGCATATAACATCTATGCAAGAGAAGAAAACTTTGAAACAAAACCCTATACCAATACGTCTGACGAGCGCGGTATAGTAGGCCAATTTCCCTCTCATTATCGAGGAGGCTTGAGCCTAACAGTGAGGTGAGGACATATGAGCTGAGATGATGATGATGGAACATCCTCGCAACACAATAACTATTCCCTTCGCACAGTTTTATAAAAAAAAAAAAATATTCAACATAAAATTATTGTGATCATTACCTAAGCTCATATATGTCCCACTACTGGGCTTCAGCCTACTCCATCATCATCATTCTCCTACTCTTATCCCAATTACTTGGGGTCGATACAATATGTACTCCTCTTTCATAGTACATATTGTAAAAGTTATTGGCAATAGTTTTATGACCGGTCGCCTGCCAGACGTCAACCCTCCTTGGGAATGCAATTGTTAACAAAACGGCAACAGATAGACTTGGCCCAGGTCGATATAAAGCTCTTAGTCGTTTTTTACGACATCCACGAGCAAAGTAAGGGTTGGTAATATTCGTACCCGCTACCGCACAGCATTCTTAATAATATATACGAAATAATTAAATATGAATTTGTAATAGGAAATTAAATAGTAGTTTTTAATCTTTTTCATTCACATTTGTTTTTAATAAGGCAATAAACATTATTGACACAAAATGTTTTTCGAAATCATTTAACTCCTAAATCTCAGCAGACACTAATCTTTGGTTCACAACGGGAGAGCAATGCCACGCATGGCCGCAACGACTGGACGGCCAGATAAACGGATTTGCTCTTAATGCCATGTTGTTCGTGACTCCGGAGAATGGATTGGGCTATATTGTAACCCGACGGAGCCATGAATTTACAGGTTCATTTTTCATAAATAACTGAAAATTTACGTAGGTACTATAATTTATTTCTTAGTTTCTTTATACACATACATACATACATATCATCACGCCATATTCCTTGCAGGGTAGGCAGAGAGAACAGAGTGCATAAGATACGACTAAGGTATATACAAACGTATAGAACATCAATGCAAGAGAAGGCAAACTCGATACAAAACGCTATGCCGACACGTCTGACCAGCGTAGTATAAGTAGGTTAATTTCCCTTCCATTACGGAGGACGCCAAAGCCAAACAGTAGGACATATATGGGATGGGCCAGCTGTACGAGGCGTACCGCAGTGCGCGGACTGCCTTTCGGCTGGCCATCCGAGCCGCCAAGGATGCGAGTTGGCAGGAGATGTTGGACGGTCTCGACCGTGACCCCTGGGGTCGCCCGTATCGCGCGTCGCTGAATAAGCTTCGCGCGCAGGGCCCCCCCCCCTCACCGAGACCCTCCAGCCCGACTTCCTCTGTAGGGTGATCGAGGAGCTATTTCCACGGCAGTCGGGACACACGCCCCCGGTCATGGCTTCGCCAGATCAAGACCGGGAGGCCGACGACGAGAGTGTTCCACCCGTGACGGAGTCGGAAGTGGGGGCGGCAGTGGCGCGGATTCGCTCCGCCACCACGGCCCCCGGCCCGGACGGAATACCAGTCCGGGTGTTGACGTCGCTCCTCGAGCACTTCGAGCCTCGCCTCAGGCAACTGTTCAACGCCTGTCTGACGTCTGGACGGTTCCCTGAGTGCTGGAAGGAGGGGAGGTTGGTTCTCCTGCCAAAGCCGGGACGGCCCCCGGATTTGCCGTCGGCCTACAGGCCCATCGTGCTTCTCGACGATGTGGGTAAGCTGTTGGAGCGTGTCCTCGCTGCCCGCATCGTCCGACACTTGGAGGAGGTGGGGCCCGATCTGTCGGACGCTCAATATGGGTTTAGGAGGGGGCGTTCGACCATCGGGGCCCTGCTACGCCTGAGGCAGACGGCCGCGGAGGCTGTCGCCGGCAAGGGAGTGCTGTTGGCGGTGTCGCTGGACATAGCCAACGCATTCAATAGTCTGCCATTCAGCTGCATCAGGGAGGCGCTCCGGTTCCATGAAGTGCCCCTGTACCTCAGGCGGCTGGTGGCGGACTATTTGGAGGGGCGCAGTATCCTCTGCGCGGGTCCCGCAGGGGACATTGTGCGGACGCCCATGTCGTGCGGTGTTCCACAGGGGTCGGTTCTGGGGCCGACTCTGTGGGACATCGGGTATGACTGGGCGTTGAGAGGGAGTCTCCCCCCTGGGCTGAGCTTGGTGTGCTATGCTGACGATACGCTCGTCACAGCCCGGGGCAGGACACTCGAAGAGGCGGCGAGCCTGGCCACTCTCGGCACCGAGGAGATGGTCAGGCGAATCGAGGCGCTGGGGCTCAGGGTGGCCTTAAATAAGACGGAGGCCCTATTATTCCATGGGCCACGCGTAAGGCTGCCAACCGGCGCCTCGTTAGTCGTCAACTCCATCCAGATCAACATCCAGGCCCATATGAAGTACTTGGGTCTGGTGCTCGACGGGCGATGGTGGTTCCGGGAGCATTTCCGACAGATTGCTCCCCGGCTGGTCGGCGCGGCGTCCGCCCTTTCTCGGCTCATGCCGAATGTGGGCGGACCCAGTTTCGAGGGCCGACGGCTGTATGCGGGGGTCATCCGCTCAATGGCCATGTACGGCGCACCCGTGTGGGCGAGGGCTCTGAACGCCCAGCTCAGGGCGGTTCTGTGGAGGCCACAGAGAGCCATGGCGGTCAGAGCCATTCGCGGGTACCGCACGGTGTCGACAGAGGCGGCGTGCCTATTGGCCGGGACACCCCCGTGGGACCTAGAGGCGGAGATGCTCTCCGACCTCTACCGGCGGGTTACCTCAGTGCGCGAGGAGGGTGGCTCCCCATCGTTGAGCGAGATAGCCACCTGGCGCGAGGACGCCCGCCGAGACGTCATCGCCCGTTGGGTTACGCGGCTGGAGAGGCCTAGACACGGTGTCGTGACCGTCGAGGCCTTCCGGCCCGTATTGATGAAATGGATGGAGCGGCGGCACGGGGTCCTCACCTTCCGACTGGTGCAGGTGTTGACGGGGCACGGGTGTTTCGGGAAATACCTGCACACGGTCGTGTACAGGGAGTGGACTCCGGGCTGCCATCATTGCAGTAGTGACGAGGACACGGCGCAACATACGCTCGAGGGATGCTCGGGCTGGGACGGGCAGCGCCGCGACCTCGTCGCTATTATCGGTGCCGACCTGACGCTGCCGGCTGTCGCGAGGGCGATGGTCGAAAGCGTCAGGAATTGGGACGCGGTCGCCGCCTTCTGCGAGGCTGTCATCTCGCGGAAGGAGGCGGCGGAACGAGTCAGGGAGGACTCCCGCGACCCGGGCCGCCGCCAGCGGCCGGGGCGGCGCAGGCGCGAATACCTGCGCCTGATGCCGCCCTAACCCAGGCCTCGGGTGATCGGACCGGGGAATTGTCCGGTCACCCGACGCGAGGCCATCGCGTGAGGGCGACGCCCCGACGGCGAAATCTGTCGGGGCGTCGACGAGAGGAACCCGCGAGGGTAAACCGCCGAGCGGACCACCGAAGACAAAGATCGGGTACCGGTGGTCCGCTCGCACGGCGAAGAGAGAGGATTTTACGGTGGGTCTATGGGGTCACGCGTCGCCTTCTCCGTCACCCCGGACCGATTTGGCGGGGCGAGACGCACCCATAGCCCACCAATAAAAAAAAATAAAAAAAAGGACATATATGGGATGTGATGATGATGAATTATCTTTGTGATACAGGAATAAATGAATTTATCATCATCATCATCTTAGCCAATACACGTCCCATTGCTGGGTTCGAGCATCCTTCACAATAGGAAAAACATTGACCCGTTACACCGCGCTGGTCAAACAGATTGGCGTTAGGTTGTTCTGAAAGACTTGCACAAAGGAAATAATTCTTGTATTGCGTGGGACTTTACAATCTGTAAGTCATACAGATTACAACCAGAATTGGGGGGCATAGTCCGGAGCGTGCTCGTTCGCGTCCCCTGCCAGTCTAATTAGACTGCTAATCCGGCTCGAAATGCGTACCGCAATGCGGGTTAGGGCGTCCCCCGGAGGCGACGCGTACCGACCCGCCCCCGTCGGTACGAACATCGGCAGTTGCGGCGATGGGGGCCGCCACCCATCACGCCTTGCCCAGTTAGGCGAGTCGAGGAGAACGGAGTGCCGGCTGGGCACGTGGAATGTAAGAGGTTGTGTGGAAGGTAAGTTGCACGAGCTGATATCCGTCATGGCGGACAAACAGCTAGACGTGCTCTGTGTAACAGAGACCAAGCGAAGGGGCAGCGACGCCTGCGATCTTCCTGGTGGCGGGATGGCTCTGTGGTCTGGTGTACCACAGAGCGATCGAGCCAGCATGGGGGTAGGAGTGCTGTTGTCCTCTCGCTTGGCCTCAGGTGTGAAGGATTACGGAATGTATGATCCCAGACTTCTCTGGGTCCGTATAAAACTAGGTGTCACCAAGGTATTCATGGTTGTAGCATATGCTCCCGTAGGATCCTCGGTGGCATCAGACCTAGAGAAGTTTTGGGACAATGTTAGGGAAGTTCTGGATATGGCAGAAACCAGTGAACGCGTGATTGTATGCGGAGATTTGAACAGATGGGTGGGGACCAAGCGTCCCGACTATGAGGACGTACTTGGTCCATTTGGTGATAAGAGAGTGAACGACGCAGGTAGGCTCATAGCGGATGTATGCATGGAGAGAAACCTTATTGTGTCAAACACATTTTTCCAACATAAGGACATCCATATGTATACATGGAGAAGGAATGAACAGAAAAGCATAATAGATTTAATTTTGGTAGAAAGTCGCCTCCGAAGCAAAATATTGGACGCAAGAGCCTAGAGTATGGTAGATACAGCGAAAGAAGTATGTGGCAGTTCAAAGAAGCATAGAAAAACAAATGGTGATGCATGGTGGGATGCGGAAGTGGCAGCTTCCGTAGAGCAAAAGAAGAAAGCGTGGCTGGACTATGTCTCTTCTTTGAATCTGAATGACAGTATGACTGAACAGAAGAAAGAAATATATCGGCAATGTAAGAATGACACCAAGGCCTTAGTGAAAGAGAAACGTGATAGAGCAAGTATGAGTGCAGAAGATAGGCTGACTAAAAACTTCGAGGGTAACACCAAACTCTTTTGGAGGGAGGTGAAGAAGTCTTGGGGTGGTTGGTCAGCCTTCAGAATGAATAAAATAAGGTCTAAAGGTGGAGACATTCTTACACAAACACAAGACGTGTTAAGCCGATGGAGTGAATATTTTGGCGATATGTATGCGGATGCTACGGTTGGCGCCGGTGTTGGATGTGGTTTAGTAGATCAACATTCGACAACGGCGTCCTCCGGTGGCATCAGTATGGATGAAGTTGAATGGGCGATAAGAAGTTTGAAAAATGGTAAGGCAGCGGGCATTGATATGGTGTCTGCCGAGATGATCAAGCTTGGTGGCTCTTGTGTCTGGGAGGCGTTCCTGTTGCTCCTCGATTTATGTTGGAGCTCGGTAATGGTTCCCAGGGACTGGAATAGCGCAGTCATCGTGCCTTTGTTTAAAAACAAGGGTTCACGTTATGACTGCGCAAATTACAGAGCCATAAGCTTGACCAGTTTGGCAGCAAAAGTGTATGGAAAAATTATTGAAAGGAGAATGAGGATGGTGTCCGATGGTTTACTGTGTGAGACACAAGGAGGTTTCAGGAGTGGAAGGGGATGCATGGATCAAGTGTTCTCTCTGCGCAACATTGTGGAGAAGCATCTGGCTCTAGGTCAGAGGGTTTTCTGCAGTTTTGTGGATCTGGAGAGAGCATTTGACACGGTTGTACGAAAGAAACTTTGGGACATTTTACCGGAGTATGGTATGAACGGTAAACTGCTACAGGCTGTGCAGTCCAGTTACATGGGCTGTAGAGCCTGTGTGCGGCTGGATGATGGAATGTCGCCTTGGTTTGACGTCAATATCGGCGTTAAGCAGGGGTGCATTCTGTCAGCCAGGCTGTTTATCATATATCTGGATAAATGTCTCCAAAGGTTGAACGATATGAATGTGGGAGTCCAGATGGGTGACTCAGTGGTCACTGCTCTGCTTTATGCAGATGATGCAGTCCTGCTGGCACAGTCAACGATTGACCTGCAGACCCTAGTCGACACAATGACAGAAGATTGTAAGAAAAGGGGTCTACGCGTGAATGTGAGCAAAATCAAAATAATGGTCTTTGAAAGAGATAAAACCAGAACAGATGTAAGAGTAACAATAGGTAATGATGTACTAGAGCAAGTGGATGAATTTGTATATCTTGGATGTGGATTGAGCCGAGATGGAAGGTACACCACTGATATAGAGCGAAGAGTGAATGCGGGAAATAGAGTGAACGGAGCGTTGGGGCAACTTCTCGGCAGCCACCACCTCAGCCAGAAGGCACGTGTAGCAATACATAACGCAGTGCTTGTCCCAACATGTCCCGTATGGAAGCGAGAGTTGGGTATGCAGAAAAGAGTATGATAGTAAAATTAATGCGGTCGAAATGCGATCTCTGCGGAAAATCTGTGGAGTTAGGCTGACCGACCGCATTCGTAACGACGACGTAAGAGAGCGAGTAGGTATGAAAGAGAGTATTGGTGTAAAGATGCGAAAGGGAATGCTCCGATGGTTCGGACATGTGGAAAGAATGCCGAACGAACGCCTGGTTAAGAAGATATACAATGCGAAAGTGGAAGGATGTAGGTACCGAGGGAGACCGAGACTAACCTACCTAGACCAGATCGGTCATGTACTGAAGGAAGGTGGAGTCAAGAGTCTCCGAAACCGGCGAGCGTGTATGAAGAGAATTATGAATGTTGAGGAAGCGAGTGAAGTATGCAGAGATAGAGTTCTCTGGCACTCTGTTCTCTCTGCCTACCCTGCAAGGGATATGGCGTGATGATATGTATGTATGTATGTATTACAACCAGAATCGGAACAAAAATTTGTGTACCAAAGTATTGTACAAAGTGGGATTCGAATCGCATAATAGGTCAATATCTTAATCACTAACCTATCTGCATGCTCCATTTCATCACTTTTATTTTTCATTTTTAATTTAAAACACTAGAAATGTATTAAAAACTTCATGAAATTAAAAATAAAAATGAAAACGACATAAAATCCGCAAAAATAGTTATATTTCAAAATAAATAATCCCTTCTCTTATCTTCATACATTTGTATTATACAAACAGAAACAACTATCGCCCAAATCTATTTTATTTTGCTACCGCTCATTTTAAACCGGATTAGGTAGACCGTGATGTATGAAATGTGCAGCTGTACGGGAAAATTAATGGGTTTTGGGATTTAGTGTAGGTTACGTCATAAAGCCTAAAACCTCTGGCGGTTTTCATGTAGTATGTATTGTGTTAGTTTAGGTGTGAGATATTGGTCTCGAAATGTAGATGTTAGCCACTAAATGGAATATGTTATCTTTCATTATTTATAATAACGAACCTCTCACACTTATTTGCTTCGTATTAATATAGTATTTATAAAAACCCGATTACGAAGCACATTCATTTGTAGGACATTCAAATCCCGCTTCGTATCATATTTACGACTTTAAAGAGACGTGTGCCATCTACCCGACAATGTTTACACATTGTATGGGCTTAATACTACAAACTTTGCAGTTAGAATTGTATTAAACGATGACACAACCTTGTTATTCAAATTACTGAAATTTAGCATTTAATATGCCGAATTATTTATAAAAAACCCGATTACGGTGTAAGTGGTAGCACGATTGGGCCGGACTCCCAATAGGTGCGGGTTCGAATCCCGCTTGTGACATCATTTTTCGCTTCGTAATCGGGTTTTTATAAATAATTCAGCATATTAAATGCAAAATTTTAGTAATTTGAATTAATATAGTATTTTTTTTTGCAATTAAAAATCGACTTCAAAACAATGTTTTCAATATAAATGGATAGAACATATAATATATTCTCTAGAGCCCATAGAACATATAATATCTCTCTAGAACTTTAAAATTATATATTTTGAAGATTTTTTTCGTGTGGCGACGGAGTAAGAATACAATTCACTACCCCCTATCTTACCCATGGTTGATCTTAAGAGACGACTAAGGGACATAATACGCATTAATAACTTGGAGTCGATACAATATGTACCCTTCTTTCATAGTACATATTGTAAAAGTTATTGGCAATAATTTTATGACCGACCGCCTACCAGACATCAAACCTTCTTGGGAATGTAATTGTTGACCAAAGAGCATCAGGTAAAATTGGCCCAGGACGTTATAAGGCTCTTAGTCGTCTTTTACAACATCCATGAGCAAAGTAAGGGTTGGTAGTATTCTTAGCCGCTACCACACAGCAAAGTAATCACCAATATATCATATAATAAAACCTTCTCCGAAATTCGCTGCATCTTATGGTATTATCGCAATCGGTTCAGTAGTTTTTGGAGCATAGGAGTGCACAATGAGTGAACAAAAATCCTGCTTTCCTGCTTCCTACCAATAACTATTATTATATATTGATTTATCATATTTCAATGAAAATCTTTGCAATAAAAAATCCTAAGCGACATAATTAACTTTTGAAATTCACTAGCCAAGGAAACTATTTAACTCATCGTAGTCCCGTCACGTAATAACGCTGAGTCGAATTAGATTGAGTTTTACTGTTTAAAAAAGAGATTCGTCTTTTTAACACATTTTTTTTATTTTATCTAAAAATAATTTATCCTTTTATTTTATAATATTGTTATATAAATTTGCTGTAAAGTGGCGGCTACAATTACATCTAAAATTATTTTAATACATACATACCATCACCCCATATCCCTTGCAGGGTAGGCAGAGAGAACAGAGTGCCAGAGAACTCTATCCTTGCATACTTCACTCGCTTCCTCAACATTCATAATTCTCTTCATACACGCTCGCCGGTTTCGGAGACTCTTGACTCCACCTTCGTTCAGTACATGATCGATCTGGTCTAGGTAGGTTAATCTCGGTCTCCCCCGGTACTTACATCCTTCCACTTTCGCATTGTATATCTTCTTAAACAGACGTTCGTTCAGCATTCTTTCCACATGTCCGAACCATCGGAGCATTCCCTTTCGCATCTTTACACCAATACTCTCTTTCATACCTACTCGCTCTCTTACGTCGTCGTTACGAATGAATACAAAAATATTATTTTAATCACAATTATATATACATATATAGCCTCACGCTTGTTTCCCAGAGGGTTAGGTAGAGACCATGGATTACCACACGCCTCGATCTTGTCATACTTCTATTGCTTCGTTAACACTCATCACAGTCTTCATGTATACTCTACGATTACGCGTACTCTTAGTATGACCTCTTGTCAACACATATCCAATTTGGTCGCGAAAAATATGAAGTAGTCTTACTTTTGTTTTTTTTTTTCATAAATAAATAACAAAAATAATAATAGTTATTAACTAAATCCATTCGGGGCGATAGAATAAGCGGCGCGCGACCCCATAGACCCGCCCTGCATGTACCCCTCTTCGCCGAGCGGACGGGCCACAGGAACCCGATTTTTCTTTTGTTCTATCGCCCCGAATGGATTTAGTTAATAACTATTATTATTTTTGTTATTTATTTATGAAAAAAAAAAAAACAAAAGTAAGACTGTGATGAGTGTTAACGAAGCAATAGAAGTATGACAAGATCGAGGCGTGTGGTAATCCATGGTCTCTACCTAACCCTCTGGGAAACAAGCGTGAGGCTATATATGTATATATAATTGTGATTAAAATAATATGTTTGTATCCATTCGTAACGACGACATAAGAGAGCGAGCAGGTATGAAAGAGAGTATTGGTGTAAAGATGCGAAAGGGAATGCTCCGATGGTTCGGACATGTGGAAAGAATGCCGAACGAACGTCTGGTTAAGAAGATATACAATGCGAAAGTGGAAGGATGTAAGTACCGGGGGAGACCGAGATTAAGCTACCTAGACCAGATCGATCATGTACTGAAGGAAGGTGGAATCAAGAGTCTCCGAAACCGGCGAGCGTGTATGAAGAGAATTATGAATGTTGAGGAAGCGAGTGAAGTATGCAAGGATAGAGTTCTCTGGCACTCTGTTCTCTCTGCCTATCCTGCAAGGGATATGGCGTGATGGTATGGTGTATATATATATTAAATATTAAATTGAGAGAATACTTGAGATTTTAGTACTGATATTTCTAAGTTTTATTTAAAAATGTTATACTATTTTACAAATTATACAAACGTATGTTCAGAAACTTGTTGAAGTTTTATAAAATATATAAGTCAGTTTTTTTTAAATATTTAGCTTTAAAAGTAGAAGTTTTTAAAAACTAATATTATAATAAATTTTTCATAACATAAAGTAAATAATATCTTAACCAAATTTAAGAAAGAAAATTTATTTAAATAGATCAAGTCTTATCATGATCATCATTCTGCTCTTAACCCAAATACTTGCTATCGACGCTTATATGTACCCTATTTCAATCGTAGGTACTATATCTAAGAGTACCTACAGCAAACAAATGACATAGATATACACATAAACCTCCATAACTACATATAACTTATTAACAGGCTTTCTACCACAGATTAGATATCACAACAAAATGCCGTCTACCAACTACCAAGGGGTGGGAGATCCGGTTTCAGGGTATGTACCCTCTGACCGTGGCTTCATACGCTGATGCTGACAAATACCGGGTCCTTGGGTTTGAATTGAACTCGATGGCTGGGTCCGCGGAATTCTGACCCTAGCACGCCGTCTTTGCGGTCAATCCAGTCCTGGCGTCACCGCACGGGCGATCCATCCCCGAGACGACCAGCGGGCTAAGCCGATCAAGCCCCTGGCGATCGGCTGTTGGCAGCAACTTCGGACACCGCCATGGTGATTGCTTTAGACGGATTAGCCCCCCAATCGTTCTCCAAAGGAGTTCCCGTACCGGATAACCAGCGACAATCAGGCTGCTTGAGCGAGAAAACCGCGGACTAGAGAGTGACTTCACCGCGATCGATGGCGATGTCGATCAAAATGCCATCTACGCGTCTGTAATCGCTACTTATACCTGTTTTCGCAACGAAACCACTCAACCGTAACGCTAATGTTACCAGAGCACACTTTTGAAATCCCCACCTTTCTATGGGCGATAACATGTAAAAGTTTTGCTAAAAGTTGTATGACTGGTCACTGGCACGACTTCCACCCTCCTTGTGGTGGGAATTATTAACCAGATAACATTAGGAATTGGCCAAGTTTAATGTAAAGTTCTTAATCGTTTTTAAACCCACAAACAATGTAAGGATTTATTTCTGTGCATCTCGTATGTCTGTAGCGCACGGCTCAAGCGATAATAGCCAATATATGAAAATGTATGATGCAGCTCACGTCATTTGTCGATTGCGACTGTCGCGGACGGATTTTCAATATTTTCATACTTTACCTAACTATTGTCCCATCGGCCACGCGCGACAGACGTAAGTGATCAATCGCGCAGCCGCGATGCATGGAAATGAAGCTTAAGTGTTGGTAGCTTTCGTAGCCGCCAACGCACAGCTACTAAAAAAAACACAAAGCAATCATGAGGACTACCGACAGAAGTGAAAACTTAAACCTATGAAAAAAAACTATTGAATAATTAGTATTAGTAAACACAGTGACACAGCAGTGAAGAGCAGCTGATTGTATCTTTCCCGCTCGTGTATATTCGGTGGTCCCGAGTTCATCCGATCGAGTCTTTCACCTCAAAGCGTGACGAATCAGCCTCACTTACTTATATATATTGCATTGCCTATGAAAAAATCCTAGTACTGCACTAGGATTTAGCGCCAAAAGAAGTTTTCACTTCAATATAATATATACCAAATAGAACTAGTATATTATCATTAATTATACAACCAATTTCATTGATGTGAATAGCCGTAACAATTAATTATTAATAAAATTAATAACTTCTAAGTTTATTATTTAATTATTACAAAATTTTAATCTAAATTAAATATTTGCAAGATAATTAATACATTAGATTTGATTAAATTTATTATGATATGAATACGTATTAATTAATATTAATTATAGTTTTTTTTATATAAATTTTAACGTAATATGTATACAAATATTAAGGTTTATTTCTTATTTCAGTGCGAAAAAGTAGAAATATTAAATTAAATTTGGCTCAGTTATTAAAAAACGAATTTGAAGTTTTCATTTCCGATTTTATTGCCAAGTAAAGAAATTAAATTTGGAATCTGATTTAAAAATCAAAGGGAGCAATAAATTTTCTACATAAAATATTACATTAAAAAAAATATTATTATTTGCTTCAATATGAAAATCCAATTCTAAGGAAACCCTTCCGGCATTCAATCGACTTAAATAGAAATAAAATATATGAGATATTAAGAATGAAACCTCAAATAAAGAGTAAAAAATAATGTGGAAAATCTAAAAGTGCACGCCTCATAATTTTTATATTATTTATAATTTACTATTAGTCAATGCCAGAAATAAAAATAAAATTAAAGAAAAAGCCTTTTTTTAAAAACAAGCTTTTATTACTTGCTAATAAAATAAAATAAAAGGTTAAAAATAAATTAACTCTAATAAGACATATAACACTTTATAATTTCATTGTAACCTTTAACGATAATTAAGCTTCTTCGTCTACTACAAAATAATTCCATATCGTACATAATTACATATATATTTTTAACACTAAAACTTTACGCCATAATTATTAAATCTTCCCGTTTCTATCACAGTCCCAATTTTATAAATAAAAGCGTGTTACATTTTGATGGTATGGTATGTAATTATATATTTTTAACACTAAAACTTTACACCATAATTATTAAATCTGCCCGTTTCTATCACAGTCCCAATTTTATAAATAAAAGCGTGTTACATTTTGATGGTATGATTAAGAACATTTAGCACCTTCTTTTTCCTATGGCCAGCTTCCAGATCCAACATCAGACCCTGGTTACCATTATAGTATCAAAGTACTCGTCAAGACGAATCAAACGAGTCCAAACTCGATGGAGTTGAATTGTTTAATTACGGAGTTCCTATGGCCCGCTTCCAGGTCGATCGTCAGACCCTAGTTACCATATAGTATCAAAGTAACCGACAAGACAAATCAAACGAGCCTAAACTCGATAAGGTTGCGTCGTTTAATTACGGAGTTCCTATGGCTTGCTTCCAGGTCCATGATCAGACCCTGGTTTCCATATAGTATTAAAGTACTCGCCAAGACGAATCAAATAAGCCCAATTTCGATGGGGTTGCGTCGATTAATTACGGAGTTCCTATGGCCAGCTTCTAGGTCCATCGTCAGACCCTAGTTACCATATAATCTCAAAGTACTCGACAAGACAAATCAAACGAGTCTAAACTTGATGAGGTTGCGTCGTTTAATTACGGAGTTCCTATGGATAGCTTCCAGGTCCATGGTCAGACCCTGGTTTCCATATAGTATCAAAGTACTCGAAAGACGAATAAAATAAGCCCAATTTCGATGGAGTTGCATTGTTTAATCACGGAGTTCCTATGGCCAGCTTCCAGGTCCATCGTCAGACCCTGGTTAGCATATAGTATCAAAGTACTTATCAAGACGAATCAAACGAGCCCAAACTCGATGGGGTTGCGTCGTTTAATTACGGAGTTTCTTTGGCCCGCTTCCAGGTCCATCGTCAGACCCTGGTTACCATATAGTATTAAAGTAATCGTCAAGACAAATCAAATGAGCCCAAACTCGAAAGGGTTGCGTCGTTTAATTACGAAGTTCCTATGGCCAACTTCCAGGTCCATCATCAGATCAGCTCTATGTCACAATAAAATTGCATTGTCATCCGATTTATATGCATGCTAAATTTCAGCTCAATCGGAAACCAGGAAGAGGATCAAATTTAACTTGCAAGATTTGATTACAGACAACGGGACAGGTGAAACTAAATATAAGCTTGTAATGAAAGAAAAGAAATATTTTTGAAATTTCGTGCCATTCTCGATGTAGAGCTAAACATAGTTGTATAGGCTGAATGGGATTTATTTCCATTGCCTGTCCGAATGGACGAACAAAAAAATGTAAACGAACCCAATTTTTATAAGTTATACTACACTAAAGACTAAGCAGTTTAGTTTTTTATTAATTGTAATTAAACGACAAGGAATTACCAAGCCATTTTCGAAAGGAAATAGCGCGTTGCGATTATGAAGCTTTTAATAAAAGAAAAACTTCGATACATTCATTTTTACGGTCGTGATCCTGCCAGATACAAAATATTTTCTCCGACGTCTTCGAATATTTTTTTTAATCAACTATTTTCTTACTTTAAACAAAATAATTGCTTTTTAAAAATATCAAGTACGTAGGGGAGGTAGGGGGGCATAGTCCAGAGCGTGCTCGTTCGCGTCCTCTGCCAGTCTAATTAGACTGCTAATCCGGCTCGAAATGCGTACCGCAATGCGGGTTAGAGCGTCGCCCGGAGGCGACGCGTACCGACCCGCCCCCGTCGGTACGAACTTCGGCAGTTGCGGCGATGGGGGCCGCCACCCATCACGCCTTGCCCAGTCAGGCGAGTCGAGGAGAGCAGAGTGCCAGGTGGGCACGTGGAATGTAAGAGGTTGTGTGGAAGGTAAGTTGCACGAGTTGATATCCGTCATGGCGGACAAACAGCTAGACGTGCTCTGTGTAACAGAGACCAAGCGAAGGGGCAGCGACGCCTGCGATCTGCGGTGGGATGGCTCTGTGGTCTGGTGTACCGCAGAGCGATCGAGCCAGCATGGGGGTAGGAGTACTGCTGTCCTCTCGCTTGGCCTCAGGTGTGAAGGATTACGGAATGTATGATCCCAGACTTCTTTGGGTCCGTATAAAACTTGGTGTCACCAAGGTATTCATGGTTGTAGCATATGCTCCCGTAGGATCCTCGGTGGCATCAGACCTAGAGAAGTTTTGGGATAATGTTAGGGAAGTTCTGGATATGGCAGAAACCAGTGAACGCGTGATTGTATGCGGAGATTTGAACGGATGGGTGGGGACCAAGCGTCCCGACTATGAGGACGTACTTGGTCCATTTGGTGATAAGAGAGTGAACGACGCAGGTAGGCTCATAGCGGATGTATGTATGGAGAGAAACCTTATTGTGTCAAACACATTTTTCCAACATAAGGACATCCATATGTATACATGGAGAAGGAATGAACAGAAAAGTATAATAGATTCAATTTTGATAGACAGTCGCCTCCGAAGCAAAATATTGGACGCAAGAGCCTACAGGGGCCCCACAGTCGATACGGACCACTATCTCGTTATTGCGAGATTTAGTGGTCTGTTCAGAAAGTGGAGGCACTGGCGAGAGCGTGTCCACTTCGGAGGGCTTGAAAGAATAAAGGTTGAAAGGTTGCAAGAAGAGTGTGTAAGAGAAAAGTATGCAGAGGGTGTCCGAGAACGGCTGACGATGGCAAGCCAGCCGTAATTGGACATTGAAGAATGCTGGAGAGTATTGAAAGAGAGTATGGTAGACACAGCGAAAGAAGTATGTGGAAGTTCAAAGAAGCATAGAAACACAAATGGTGATGCATGGTGGGATGCGGAAGTGGCAGCTTCCGTAGAGCAAAAGAAGAAAGCGTGGCTGGACTATGTCTCTTCTTTGAATCTGAATGACAGTATGACTGAACAGAAGAAAGAAATATATCGGCAATGTAAGAATGACACCAAGGCCTTAGTGAAAGAGAAACGTGATAGAGCAAGTATGAGTGCAGAAGATAGGCCGACTAAAAACTTCGAGAGTAACACCAAACTCTTTTGGAGGGAGGTGAAGAAGTCTCGGGGTGGTTGGTCAGCCTTCAGAATGAATAAAATAAGGTCTAAAGGTGGAGACATTCTTACACAAACACAAGACGTGTTAAGCCGATGGAGTGAATATTTTGGCGATATGTATGCGAATACTACGGTTGGCGCCGGTGTCGCATGTGGTCTAGTAGATCAACATTCGGCGACGGCGTCCTCCGATGGCATCAGTACGGATGAAGTTGAATGGGCGATAAGAAGCTTGAAAAATGGTAAGGCAGCGGGCATTGATATGGTGTCTGCCGAGATGATCAAGCTTGGTGGCTCCTGTGTCCGGGAGGCGTTCCTGTTGCTCCTCAATTTATGTTGGAGCTCGGGAATGGTTCCCGGGGACTGGAATAGCGCAGTCATCGTGCCTTTGTTTAAAAACAAGGGTTCGCGTTATGACTGCGCAAATTACAGAGCCATAAGCTTGATCAGTTTGGCAGCAAAAGTGTATAGTAAAATTATTGAAAGGAGAATGAGGATGGTGTCCGATGGTTTACTGTGTGAGACACAAGGAGGTTTCAGGAGTGGAAGGGGATGCATGGATCAAGTGTTCTCTCTGCGCAACATTGTGGAGAAGCATCTGGCCCTAGGTCAGAGGGTTTTCTGCAGTTTTGTGGATCTGGAGAGAGCATTTGACACGGTTGTACGAAAGGAACTTTGGGACATTTTACCGGAATATGGTATTAAAGGTAAACTGCTGCAGGCTGTGCAATCCAGTTACATGGGCTGTAGAGCCTGTGTGCGGCTGGATGATGGAATGTCGCCTTGGTTTGACGTCAATATCGGCGTTAAGCAGGGCTGCGTTCTATCAGCCAGGATGTTTATCATATATATCTGGATAAATGTCTCCAAAGGTTGAACGATATGAATGTGGGAGTCCAGATGGGTGACTCAGTGGTCTCTGCTCTGCTTTATGCAGATGACGCAGTCCTGCTGGCACAGTCAGCGACTGACCTGCAGACCCTAGTCGACACAATGACAAAAGATTGTAAGAAAAGGGGTCTACGCGTGAATGTGAGCAAAACCAAAATAATGGTCTTTGAAAGAGATGAAGCCAGAACAAATGTAAGAGTAACAATAGGTAATGATGTACTAGAGCAAGTGGATGAATTTGTATATCTTGGATGTGGATTTAGCCGAGATGGACGGTACACCACTGATATAGAGCGAAGAGTGAATGCGGGAAATAGAGTGAACGAAGCGTTGGGGCAACTTCTCGGCAGCCACCACCTCAGCTAGAAGGCACGTGTAGCAATACATAACGCAGTGCTTGTCCCAACATTACTGTATGGAAGCGAGAGTTGGGTATGCAGAAAAGAGTATGAAAGTAAAATTAATGCGGTCGAAATGCGATCTCTTCGGAAAATCTGTGGAGTTACGCTGACCGACCGCATTCGTAACGACGACGTAAGAGAGCGAGTAGGTATGAAAGAGAGTATTGGTGTAAAGATGCGAAAGGGAATGCTCCAATGGTTCGGACATGTGGAAAGAATGCCGAACGAACGTCTGGTTAAGAAGATATACAATGCGAAAGTTGAAGGATGTAGGTACCGAGGGAGACCGAGACTAACCTACCTAGACCTGATCGGTCAGGTACTGAAGGAAGGTGGAGTCAAGAGTCTCCGAAACCGGCGAGCGTGTATGAAGAGAATTATGAATATTGAGGAAGCGAGTGAAGTATGCAGAGATAAAGTTCTCTAGCACTCTGTTCTCTCTGCCTACCCTGCAAGGGATATGGCGTGATGATATGTATGTATGTGTCAAGTACGTATAAAGGAATGTTTTTTCTTGACATATGTATTATAATAATATTATCCTATAAGTGCAATGTGAGAAAATTACAATCATTTTTATGTTTGAAAAGTGCTTGATTTTCATATGTCGAGAGTAGAGCAAGACCTCAACGCTTCGCTTATGAGGCGAGGCGTGCAATATATGTACACATTCATATCGTAGAAGCACAAATGTAACTAATATAAATGAATTTCAAAACTTTCCTTTTTTGTATTTGCTTCACTTAAAATGTACCTGATATCACAAATTTCTAAACAATATGTATTATATTTGAAATAATACATACATACATACATATCATCACGCCATATCCCTTGCAGGGTAGGCAGAGAGAACAGAGTGCCAAAGAACTCTATCTTTGCATACTTCACTCGTTTCCTCAACATTCATAATTCTCTTCATACACGCTCGCCGGTTTCGGAGACTCTTGACTCCACCTTCCTTCAGTACCTGACCGATCTGGTCTAGGTAGCTTAGTCTCGGTCTCCCTCGGTACCTACATCCTTCAACTTTCGCATTGTATATCTTCTTAACCAGACGTTCGTTCGGCATTCTTTCCACATGTCCGAACCATCGGAGAATTCCCTTTCGCATCTTTACACCAATACTCTCTTTCATACCTACTCGCTCTCTTACGTCGTCGTTACGAATGCGGTCGGTCAGCCTAACTCCACAGATTTTCCGAAGAGATCGCATTTCGACCGCATTAATTCTACTTTCATACTCTTTTCTGCATACCCAACTCTCGCTTCCATACAATATACCATAAAATACAGTAATGTTGGGACAAGCACTGCGTTATGTATTGCTACACGTGCCTTCTGGCTAAGGTGGTGGCTGCCGAGAAGTTGCCCCAATGCTCCGTTCACTCTATTTCCCGCATTCACTCTTCGCTCTATATCAGTGGTGTACCGTTCATCTCGGCTAAATCCACATCTAAGATATACAAATTCATCCACTTGCTCTAGTACATCATTACCTATTGTTACTCTTACATCTGTTCTGGTTTCATCTCTTTCAAAGACCATTATTTTGGTTTAGCTGACATTCACGCGTAGACCCCTTTTCTTACAATCTTCTGTCATTGTGTCGACTAGGGTCTGCAGGTCAGTCGCTGACTGTGCCAGCAGGACTGCATCATCTGCATAAAGCAGAGCAGAGACCACTGAGTCACCCATCTGGACTCCCACATTCATATCGTTCAACCTTTGGAGACATTTATCCAGATATATGATAAACAGCCTGGCCGATAGAACGCAGCCCTGCTTAACGCCGATATTGACGTCAAACCAAGGCGACATTCCATCATCCAGCCGCACACAGGCTCTACAGCCCATGTAACTGGAGTGCACAGCCTGCAGCAGTTTACCGTTAATACCATACTCCGGTAAAATGTCCCAAAGTTCCTTTCGTACAACCGTGTCAAATGCTCTCTCCAGATCCACAAAACTGCAGAAAACCCTCTGACCTAGGGCCCGATGCTTCTCCACAATGTTGCGCAGAGAGAACACTTGATCCATGCATCCCCTTCCACTCCTGAAACCTCCTTGTGTCTCACACAGTAAACCATCGGCCACCATCCTCATTCTCCTTTCAATAATTTTACTATACACTTTTGCTGCCAAACTGGTCAAGCCTATGTAATTTGCGCAGTCATAACGTGAACCCTTGTTTTTAAACAAAGGCACGATGACTGCGCTATTCCAGTCCCCGAGAACCATTCCCGAGCTCCAACATAAATTGAGGAGCAACAGGAAAAATTATTTGAAATAAAACTAGTTTTAAAGATTCTAACGCGTTTGATTTTTAATTTCTTGATGTTTCAAATACTTTAAAGCGTTCAAGGTCAAGGGCAGACTGTTGTCTCATCAAGACAACACATCGAACTAAGAATTTAATCGTGGTATTGCATTTCAAATTACGCTCAGAAGGTCACCACTTGAAACACCATGTTGTCTCAGCGGTTATTAAAATCAATTAAAAAAACACAAAAATTCTGTATATCTTATCTTATCTTATCTTATATATATATAAAACAAAGACGGGTTTGTTACAACACTTATAACTCGAGATCTGCTGAACCAATATTCATGGTTATTGATTCGTTGGATTTGTCTCCGCCCCGAATAGCATAATACATCTTAAAAACAATGAAAACTCTATATGTTTAATGAATACTTAATCATTTCAATAAATGCTGATTTGTTTATTTAATGTCAATTTTTTTGGTTCTTTTGTCCATTCGGACAGGCAAAGGGATCACAGCCCATACAGCAATGTCTTTGTCCATTCGGACAGGCAAAGGGATCACAGCCCATACAGCCATGTCTTATTTAATTTTCTTTCTATATTAGTCGGCTTGAACAGTCAAGCCAAAGCTCCACATCTTCAATAATAGCTTCATATAATGGTGGTGCAATGATTTTATTATCTGGCGATTTCCGACAAACACTACCAGTCATTCCAAGATCTACTGCTGCCGACGAAATAAACGCTTGCCTCAAAGCATCAAATCTGTGGCGATATGTAAAGAAACTTCAACTGTCTGTAAATATGAGAGTTGCATTGTTGAACGATCTATCTGCTGATGATTTCTCGAAGCAATTGCTGACTATCGGTAATGGCCGTGTTCCTGTTGACAAATCGAGCGGTTTGATTTCATTTCGTCAGAATGTTTGGAATTTTGTATCATCAAAAGATGAGCTTATCAACAAAGTATTCCCGGATATCATTGCTAACCACAAAAATACTAAATGGTTAAGTGAGCGAGCAATTTTGGCCGCTAAAAATAAAGATGCAGATGACCTCAATTTTATAATTCAAAATCAAATCGTAGGTACTCTGTATTCATTCAAATCTATCGACTGTGTAACAAACGAAGAAGAAGCCACTAATTATCCAAGTGAATTTTTAAACTCCTTGGCTGGTTTACCACCGCATAATAGTCCGCATACCAGGCCTGGAATAGGGCCCAAAACTGTCGGGACCCAAATGTCAGGGAGGAGAAGCGAAAATTTAATGCTGCTTCTAGATCTAGTAAGAAGGCTATTGCCAGAGCCAAGGCGGAACATGTTGCCAGAATCGGCGAGCGATTGGAGAGCTATCCCGCCGGGAGTCGTGCATTCTGGTCGCTCGCCAAAGCTGCCCAAGGCAACTTCTGCCAGTCCAATCTCCCACCACTGCAGAAAAATGATGGCAGTCTAGCCCACAGTGCAAAGGAGAAGGCCGATCTTTTAGGTCAATTCTTTGCCTGTAACTCGACTTTGGACGCTGGAACCGCCACACCACCTATCATCCCGCGGTGTGAAAGCTCTCTGCCTAAAATCCGCATTACGCAGCGAGCGGTGAGGCGGGAGCTGCGGCTAATAGACGTACATAAGTCGAGCGGGCCGGATGGCATCCCTGCAGTGG
Organism: Lymantria monacha; assembly: GCA_905163515.2. Taxonomy (NCBI): domain Eukaryota; kingdom Metazoa; phylum Arthropoda; class Insecta; order Lepidoptera; family Erebidae; genus Lymantria; species Lymantria monacha. The sequence goes on along the minus strand of LR991091.1, from coordinate 29,846,903 downwards.
TCCTGAAAACGTGCGCCCCCGAGTTGACCCCCGTCCTCACGCGCTTATACCGACTTTCCTATGATACTTGTAGGGTTCCATCTTCGTGGAAGATAGCCCATGTCCACCCGATCCCAAAAAAGGGAGACCGGTCGGACCCGTCGAATTACAGGCCGATTGCGATTACATCCTTGCTCTCCAAGATAATGGAGAAAATAATCAACCATCAGCTTCTGCAGTACCTTGAGGATCATCAGCTGATCAGTGACCGCCAATATGGGTTTCGTCATGGCCGGTCGGCTGGTGATCTTCTTGTGTACCTCACACACCGTTGGGCAGAGGCCTTGGAGGGCAAGGGTGAGGCGCTAGCGTTCAGCCTAGATATCGCGAAGGCGTTCGACAGGGTTTGGCACAGGGCCCTTCTATCGAAGCTACCATCATATGGAATCCCCGAGGGACTCTGTAATTGGATCACCAGTTTTTTGGATGGTCGGAGCATAAAAGTAGTCGTCGATGGCTCCTGCTCCGAGACCATGCACATTAATGCTGGTAAAGCCTTGTGGTACAGGCTCGGTGCTCTCCCCGACGTTGTTTATTCTGCATATCAATGACATGCTCTCCATAGAGAGTATTCGTTGCTATGCGGATGACAGCACGGGTGACGAGCGATACACCGAGCATCAGAATGTCCCTCGGAGTATGTTACAGGAAAGACGGGCTCAACTTGTGTCTGAAGTCGAGCGCTCTCTAGGGCGGGCCTCAAAATGGGGTGAACGGAATTTAGTCCAGTTCAACCCCACTAAGACACAAGTTTGCGCGTTCACTGCGAAGAAGGACCCTTTTATCATGGCGCCTCAGTTCCAAGGAGTAACTCTCCAAATCTCCGAGAGTATTGGGATCCTCGGCGTCGAGCTATCGAACAAAGTCCAGTTTGGGAGTCATTTGGAGGACAAAGCCAAATTGGCAAGCAAAAAGTTGGGCGTGCTGAGCAGGGCCAGGCGGTACTTCACGCCGAGTCAACGTCTTGTGCTATATAAAGCACAAGTTCGTCCTCACATGGAGTACTGCTCTCATCTCTGGGCAGGCGCGCCTAAATATCAGCTAGACCCACTTGACTCCCTACAAAGGCGGGCAGTTCGAATCGTCGGTGATCCCAATCTCACGGACAGACTAGAGTCGCTGGAGCGGCGGAGAGACTTTGGGTCACTCTGTGTACTCTACCGGCTCTTTCACGGAGAGTGCTCTGAGGAACTGTTTGACTTGGTACCACCGTCACCATTTTACCACCGTACCACTCGACACCGTAGCAGGGTTCATTCATTTCACCTGGAAACGATATGGTCCTCGACCGTACGTTTTCAGCGATCATTTCTCCCACGTACATGCAAGATCTGGAATGAACTACCTGCTGCTGTGTTTCCCGAGCGCTATGACATGTCCTTCTTCAAACGAGGTTTAAGAAGAGCTCTTCCTTCACGGTAGGCAGCGGCCTGGCTGTACCCCTGGTGTTGCTGGGTCCATGTGCAACAGCATTACTTACCATCAGGTGTGCTGTTTGCTCGTTTGTCGCCGTAGACAATAAAAAAAAAAAAAAAAAAAAATAATTTAAAACTTAAGGTTGGCTAAAATTCGTAATTCAAACTCATGTCAGAAAAAAATGATTGGAAAACTATGTTGCGCAGATTGGAATGCACTCGGATTAATTCATTAATGGGATTTTCATTCAAGCACGTTGTGGTAAACGACATTCTTTGTTTTTTGGTCAGGCGCAAGAACAAATAAAGCGGATGGTTTGCCGACACGTGAGCATGCCACGTACAATTGACCATGAGAAAAACATGCATTTTGCCATTATTGGTCCCGCCACCAGAGCCATTATGCTCCCTACTTTATGGCGAAACACTAAATAGAATCACATTTTCTAGCGAACACTCAAAAATACAATGTCTGTTTCCAAATGACTTCATTTGGGGCGGAAATTATCGAAGAACACTGATATAATCAGACATTTAAGGTAATTTATGTTAAAAACTATATTATATATGTTTGTAAAAAAATCTGGAATGTAGATTGTTAGATTTCTGTATTTGTCTCTGAAATAAAAATGGCATGTTATTATTTGAAAAAAAAAAGTGTTTGTAAGAAAGTGTTTGTAAATCTAACTATAACTATGGCTTTGACGTTACAGATTCAAGGCCAGATTTGCCATCGCATTGGATCATTGCAACCTATAGAAAATGCACAGCATAAATTCTTGCAAATATACTTCATAGGCAATAGAGAAGAATAACTTGACTGGTGTCAAGGGATCAACACAGCTACGAAAAGAGCAATTCTCCAAGATCTGCAGCAAATGCTTCATGAACATCATGCATTGGCAGGCTGTTCAAGACTGCTTTAGAGCGCATGCCAAGTGATGTCTATAAAGTTGTGATCAGAGCAGATAAAAGACCAGCTGGAACACATGAACGCACATTCCGAAAATAATACCTAATATTTATTGTACAGGTTAACAAAAGTGTAAATGTCCTTTTATAGGTTGTCTATGATTTTTCTTGATAAGCTATTCATATGTAGTGGTTATATACTCTTTGAGCTATTGTCTATGTCTCGAAAGTGGTTTTTTGTGGTTTTATGCGAGTGCACATTCAGTATTAATATTAATAACAATGCCGCGTCCTAGAAGATCTAATCATTCCGAGTGGAGCTGTAATGCAATTAGGCAACGGAATATCGCGAGTTAATTATCTGATGAAGAACGAGAAATTGCACGAGAAGAGCGCCGCGTTAGTATGGAGCAAAGAAGGGCCATAATTCGTGCTTCTCAAACACAAGAGCAAAGAGAGGTAGCCCGTGAAACGGCTAGGTTAGAAACGAGAAATCGTCGAGCTTATCGTACAGACGAATAGAGGAATAATCTTTGAAGTGCAAGAAGAAATGGTTCAAGTATTGATTTGAATCGAGCAGCGTTTCTATATGATTGCACCATCGACTACAGCTTGCATCGTTTATTTTTCATTGGTCCAATGGACGTTGTTTGCCAGCATTCTGGAGCATTGAATTTTGCTGGTGAAACGCCTGGTTTGTGCTGCCTTAGTGGTAAAGTGAAATTGCCATTATTGGTCCCGCCACCAGAGCCATTGTGCTCCCTGCTTTATGGCGAAACACTAGAATCACGACATTCTCTAGCGAACACTGAAAAATACAATGTCTGTTTCCAAATGACTTCATTTGGGGCGGAAATTATCTAAGAACACGGATATAATCCGACATTTAAGGTAATTTACGTTAAAAAATATATTTTCTATGATTGTAAAAAAAATCTGGAATGTAGTTTGTTAGATTTCTGAATTTGTCTCTGAAATAAAAATGGCATGTTATTATTTAAAAAAAAAGGTCTTTGTAAAAAAGGGTTTGTAAATCTAACTATAACTTGATCATAGAATAAAAATTGTATCCAATCATTATTAGAAAACAAATAACTTAAAAAAATGACGAGCCCGTTGAGTTTCTTGCCGGCTCTTCTCAGTTTGTGGCCGCTTTCCGATCCAGTGGTTGATTAATTTAAAAAAAATGTGTAAAATTGACAATATGTAAGTGCTCTTATGGGGCTTATGCGTAATAAATGATTTGATTTGTTTTGATTTGAATTTAATGTATATTTCGGACATAATTATATTATGAATTTGTAAAAAGTAAATAAGATTAACTAAATTAATTCTCTAAAGGCCCTCATTCATATAGCACACCGTATAATTTTAATTGCATTAAAAAGGAATACTGTATTTACCATTACCATTTGCCGAATTATTTTTAAATGTAATGGCCTGGTTTGAAAATTTCACCATCAAACTACCATAAAGAATAATTGGATGGTAAACTTGACAATTTGATCAAAACAGAACATAGTCATTAAAATAATAATAAGTATAACATCTAAGTAAAAAAAAAATTAATGTCTTAAGTAAATTAACGACTTGCTGCCTTACTTTCAAAGGGCCCTACTTAGACGAGGATCATAAACTTTTAAACCACCAACTTTGGAATATTATCCCGAGCAATAAAGAGAAAATGGCGTATTCCACCTGTTTCTCGAAGCCTTTGTGTGCAACACTGAACTTCTCAATCACTTCACTATAACGCGGTTTTGTATAACTCCACCAATGGTTTACTAACTTTGCTTATTTTTGCTTGCGATTACTGAAATTTAATATAAAAGTACCTATATAATCAAAATTTAACAGGTAGAAAACTTGAAATAAGTAATATATTATACACGCGGGTGACTGGACTGAGTATTCCATCTGTTGAGGAGAGATAACCGCGTGAAGGCGACGCCCCGTTAGCAGAAGCTGCGTGCTCGACTTAAGATGATACACGAAAGGGTAACTCATCGGACGGGTCACTGATAATTGGGTTCCGGTAGCCCCATATGGTGTAGTGAGATACGTGTATGGCAGGCACGCATCGACCTATCCGTCGTTGCTAAGGCATCAGGAGGGGTGCGATACCAGAGGCTGCTCTCAAAAAAAAAAGAAACTGCAAGTGATAGACGAATAAAACCTAGTTTAGTTTAGCCTAGTGACGTCCACTGTGTCTGAAACACAGGCCTGCTCAAATTTCGAAATCTGAAATATTACATTGTCAGTTGCAGCGATAATCTTTGTAAGTGCAAGAGATATTACAAACGCATAATTAATCGATAGAAACACCCACACTCAAAACAATAATTTGTAAATAGCACAAAGTATTCTACTACGTTTCTGCATAGGAAAATCTAGTCTGCAAGATTTAGTACGGTAATTCGGTAACTTAATCGTTATATCATCCGTGCGTCGTCTGTATTAGGTATTTTAGTAGCATTTTCTTTAAATGACAGCACGCACGAATTACTATAATTTCTCTCATCATTCTCCTACTCCTATCCCAATTACTTAGGGTCGACACAATATGCACTTTTCTTTCATAGTACATATTGTAAAAGTTATTGGCTATAGTTTTATGACCAGCCGCCTGCCAGACGTCAACCATCCTTGGGAATGTAATTGTTGACCAAACGGGTGGACGACTGATGGAGTTGGCCCTGGTCGTTATAAGGCTCTTAGTTGTTTTTTACGACATCCACGAGCAAAGTAAGGGTTGGTAGTATTCGTAGCCGCTACCACATAGAGAATTTCTATATGGTGAAAAAATGCTAAAGACTTATTGTATTTTGGTGAATAATTCTTATTTGTATTTTTTATTAAAATAAATAAGATGATTTAAAAGAGCGCCTGGGTATTACACCGCCATAATCTTTTGTTTTTCTAAAATTAAATATAAAAATAATTTACTGAATCTTCCGACGAGAAAATATTAATCTAATCTATTACTATATCCAAATCTTAACTAATTAAGTCCTAATTGGCTTTAGAAAATTTATATTTTGATATTTTCAATCTTAATAATATTATTACAAGCAATAGTTAAAGAGAAAATTTGATAATACTCTAAGTATATAGCTAGTATTATGTCTTCGATTGGTTGTTATTGATTGTTGTTTGTACATACATACATACCATCACGCCATATCTCTTGCAGGGTAGGCAGAGAGAACAGAGTGTCAGAGAACTCTATCCTTGCATACTTCACTCGCTTCCTCAACATTCATAATTCTCTTCATACACGCTCGCCGGTTTCGGAGACTCTTGACTCCACCTTCCTTCAGTACATGACCAATCTGGTCTAGGTAGGTTAGTCTAGGTCTCCCCCGGTACCTACATCTTTCCAATTTCGCATTGTATATCTTCTTAACCAGACGTTCGTTCGGCATTCTTTCCACATGTCCGAACCATTGGAGCATTCCCTTTCGCATCTTTACACCAATACTCTCTTTCATACTCTCTTACGTCGTCGTTACGACATTACGTTCTTGTTTGTACTAATACATTTTTTTAAAGACAGTGTATCCTTTTTTTTTTGCGTTGGGCTATAGTGTGGTCACGCCCCGCCAAATCGGTTCGGGGTTACGGAAGAGACGGCGCTACGAGCTGGCAATCGGAACCCCGTCTTATTAAAGACAATATCCTAAGGATTTAATCTTTATATTGCGGGAATTTTACTAATATAAAATGAATTATCATTTCATCATCATATCAACTCACATGTGTCCCATTGTTGGGCTCGAGCCTCCTCCATATTGTGATAGAAATTTACCTACTATACCACGCTGTATTGGTATGAAGTTTTGTTTCGAGTTTTCCTGGTCTTGCATAAATATTATATGCGTATATAAGAAATATATTTCTTAGTCGTCTCTTACAGTCACCCATGGGTAAGATAGGGAGTAGTGAATTGTATTCTTACTCCATCACCACACAGAAAGAAGGGTTTTTGAGTGGCGACCACGTATTGGACAACGTAGCATAGGAAGTCCCAATAGGGTCTGTGGGTTTATGGATAAATGGACGTTAAATATAATAAGTAAAATATATAGAATTTTTCAGCGTCTGATGCGTTTTTTTTTATTTTATTACATACACTAATGTATCAATAAATTATTCTTTATTTCTTTCTTATTTCTCTCTACAACTAATAATAACTAGAATTTCAAAACAAACAAAAAACATTTAAATAAATTCTCAATTGTAGCAATAACATATAAAAACTTCATATAACAAACATATAACAAATTTAGTATAGTTATTCATTTTACTTAGCATGTTGGCGGTATACCTCAATCGAGTTCGCCACCCTTTTAAGCAAAACTTGAATAATTCAAACTATACTTGAATATCTAACGATATGAATGATTTTTGTCTATAAGTATGTGATTTTTATAAAGAATTTTTAGAGATATTTCGTTTTTAGGATTTCATTCTTAAATGGTCATAACTCGTTATTGTAGCAGAGATAAATGACACAGTTCAAATTTAAATCAGTTCGGCCGACGTTTGAATTTGAACATTTTGGACAAACACCTGTGTTTTGCATTCAACTGTGTATAAAGGATTTATACTATAGAGGCTTATATTTGTCCCACTGTTGCTCAGAGGTTCCTCTAGCTGAGGGCAATTAGGTATACTATACTAGCTAGACATGTTTATATAGTTTTTTTTTATTTTGAGGGCTGCCTCTCTTGTAGCGATATTATCTGCTTACATACTTTTCTTTTTTGCGTTCCATTTTGAGGTCTTATCATCTTGTAGCATTATCTTACTTACTTTACTTACTTTTATTTTGTGTTCCATTTTCAGATTTCTTTCTCTTGAAGCGATGTTATCTTGCTACATATTTTTTTTTTGTTTCATTTTGAAATTTCTTTTTAAGCTATTGCATAGCTTTTATCGTGGGCTTTGACCGCGGCGACCGAATCAAGAAATTCCGTAAAGAAAATAAAACCTAACACCCGCCTTTTTTTTTTGTGGACTATGTATGCGTCTCGCCCCGCCAAATCGGTCCGGGGTGACGGAAAGGTGGCGCGTGACCCCATAGACCCACCGTAAAACTCCTCTCTCTTCGCCGTGCGAGCGGACCACCGGTACCCGATTTTTGACTTCGGTGGAGTCAACCTAACACCCGCCTACCATTTAGTTTATTTGATAGATTGTATGGTTGAAAAGCAGCAGTAATTTTGCACTGACTTTAGGCAGGGAGCATGGCCGAATGGTCTAAGGCGCTGGTTTTAGGCACCAGTCCGAAAAGGCGTGGGCTCGAATCCCACGCTGTGAAACTCTTTTTGCAATATATTTTTGCAAAATTTATTTGTAACAATTTAATAATATTATTCATCGCTAGGACGATGCTCGACAGCGGCGGCAGGGCGGGGCGGGTCTGAAAGGAGGCGCAAGTTCCTGCACCTGTTACCGATCTAGCCGACGGGTGACTGGATCAGAGAAAAGTCAGGCACCAGCAGTGAAGCTGACTGCGCGAAGGCAACGACGGACAACATGCTGGGGCGTCTATGGGAGATGCTATCTGAAAGGGCAACTTGCCAGGCCCGTAACGGGTGTCAAGGTTTCGATACCAGTTGTCGCCTCAAATGGCGACGAAGAAGATGAGTTATTGGCCTCCCTTTTCATTACCCAGGACGGCACGGACGACGTTTGTCCAAACCATAAGTAAAATAAAGTCTGTTAAGTTTATTTGAATTCTAATAAAAATCAGAATAAATAATGGTTTTATTTGTACATAATAAATTGCAGAGCAACAAAATAACGATTTCTTATATTATATACAAAATATAAAGTTATAAATATAAAAATATATAACTTAAGTAGCTGATAGCGTTGTTATGATTCTTATATTTTATGAGTTCTGTCTGTACTACCAATTCTTTTTAATACACCATTCCAATGTTTTCCTTTTATAGCGGAAGTATGATAAATCTGATATCTGAATGTCAATATTTTTCGTTAGATAGCGCTGTGGTGAGACCTTTTGTTGGTTGTGAAAATTTCCTTATTTTTATGACACGCAAGATAATATTAGCTGATAAAAATTTTGTTAGTTATTATACTTTTCAAACTTCTCTTCAATAGTGGTAGGGCTACTCTATTGAGAGTTTTCTGTTTGAAGATAGCCGCGGGATGATCCAGACTCTCGTAGAAAATCGACATCTGAACACTCGCATGTGCTGTTGCAATTCGTTCGGTGAGCGAGAGAGCTGGCACCCCAACATTCTGGGTGGGTTTAGGAGTGACCTAGCTGCCCTCCTAGTATTGCAAAGATGCATGGGCGACACTAATAATTACCATCAGGTGTATTGTTTGCTTGTTTGATACCGTAAGCTAAAAAATATACTATTGATGTGCCATTGTTAGACGCCCCCTTACACGTATAATAATATTGCACAATATTTTTATTGTGCAATATTATTGAATACCTCCTTTGAATTCAATAATATTCACTCAACAAAATTAAAAACCATTCGCACCAATATTTGCAATATAATATTAAAGTTTAATAACATTAATTGAATTTTATATATTTGTGTGGTGACGAGGTAGGTATACAATTCACCACCTCCTATCATACCGGTGCTGGATCGTAAGAGATGACTAAGGGATATAAAACACATACCTATAACATCTATTCAAGTGAAGGAAAACTCTAAAGAGAACACCATACCAATACATCTGACAAGCGTGATATAGTACGTCAATTTCCCTCCCATTACGGAGAAGGCTCGAACCCAACAGTGGGACATATATGAGCTTTTTTTTTGACTCACTATTAATTTTTAACCCAAGATATTTTTTTCCGGTTCCATTTAATAACTGTTATCTTAAAAGAGCCGATATAATTAAAATCTCCTCCCAAATTCCGGTTATGTAGCAACCGGCACAACATATCAAAATACGATTATGTCTTTAAAATTCTGTTTAGACGGACTCTATCAGTATTCTGTTGCAAGGCAATTATCGCCAAAGTGGAAGAATGAGAGGTGTGAATGTTTAGATAAAGAAAGCTTTTTATATTCCTTCCATAATCGTACCTATGAGGAACTTTCGTCATATAAATGGCCCTTTATTAATTGAATCGTGTACTCAGTAATTTATTAACTATATGAGTATAACATATGTGAGCTGTGTGGTAGCGGCTTCGAATACTACTAACCCTTACTTTGCTCGTGGGTGTCATAAAAGACGACTAAGAGCCTTATAACGACCTAGGCTAACTCCATCTGATGCCGTTTGGTCAACAATTACATAGTCTGGCAGGCGGCCGGTCATAAAACTATTGCCAATAACTTCTACAATTTGTAGTATGATAGTCCATATTGTATCGACTCCAAGTAATTGAAGAAGATTAGAAGTATGATGATGATGAGTATAATGTAATAAAAAAAATGTGATTTATTTAAAGTTTGGTTTAGTTAATCCATTTCGTTTCCTTTTGGGCTCATTACAGTGTGTCACTGCTCTCTGGTTCACGCATTAAAAAAGTAAGACCCCGAAGTTTTAGTGGAATTCTTTAGCTTCTCCATTTTATTCATTTTGAAATACACAACTTAATTATTTAATATCTGGATGACCGAGCCTTGCTCGGTATTTTCTTTTTAATATGTTTTTGAAGATATATTTAAATATAATAAAATAATGAAAAAACAAATCAAAAAGTCAAAAAATAAAAATAGAACCTAAAAAAATATCGAGCAAAAAGGAGCAAAAATCACGTTTGTTGTATGGGAGCCCCCTTAAGTATGTATTTTATTTTATTTGTTAGTACTTGTCGTTATAGCGGCAACAGAAATACATCATTTGTGAAAATTACAACTGTCTAACTATCATGGTTCATGAGATACAGCCTGGTGACAGAGAGACGGACGGACGGATAGCGAAGTTTTAGTTATTATATTTCCAAAAATCGAGACGGAAAGGTTGAGTTATGTTAGGAACAATCAATAAGATACGGTACAGAAACAGCATATTGATGCTGATCAGATGGGTCGTGATACGCTATGACGTAGCTATGTGCGCTACTACGGTCGTTTAGATTTCTTTAAACCATTTACTTGCAAATATTTGAAAACATTCGAAAGGGTCAAATATCAAAGTAAATCCTTTGAATAAGTGATAAACCCCGCCTTAAACAACCGGTCGAGTTACTGAATACACCGAAACCTCCCGGTATCCCAGCTCACATCTTAAAATTGAGAGCTGGCGCGCCAAAATTATACAATGTTTGCAAGTCTGCAAGAAAAAACATTCTAAGATTCTCCAAATACCATCAGATTACCTCTTCGAATTTTAGAGAGTGCAGTTTGCCATCAAAGTCTACTTCGCAATGACCATAAACAAAGGTCGAGGTCAAATTCTTAAGGTAGCGGGAATAGACTTGAGAGAGAGCTGCTTCTCCCATGGGCAGTAGTATGTGACATGCTTCAGAGTAAGCTCAGAGAGTAGCCTGGTAATTCTTATTTCAATCCGAAGGAAAAACAAAACATATTGTTTACAAAGAAATACTGTAGTTGGTGTAGTGTCGCGGGTGCATGGACTGGATATTAGTCCGTCACCCGCAGAAAGGTCAGCCTCGTGAGGGCGACGCCTCGGCATCACTGTTGTTTGTTGGCGGAACGTCTATGGTGATGATACCCGAAAGGATAACCCGCCGGGTTGGCCACAGATGTCAAGGATGCGGTACCAGAGGTCGACCTAATTTCGATGCAAAACACGGTGGGTTATGAGGCTACACACTGCCTTGCCGCCGCCTCGGTCAATGAGCGCAGCTGTTCAAAACGTAGCCTCCTAAGAAAAAAGCCTCGTGTCCATAATATATAATAAAATTTCATTTTATTGTCTTGTTTATTAGACCTTTAAATACCCTACACTATAATAAAGATTGTTATATTTTATAAGTATACAAACATTTAAACATAATAATTTATAAATTATAATAAATTAAATAATGAAACAAAAAAAAAAACTATTAGAACTATTTTCGACTTCTACGCGGACGAAGACGCGGGCAAATGTTAGTAATTAATAAAATAATAAAAAAAGCAAAAAATGAAAAAAGGGAAACTAAGGATGCGGACCGTGCTCCGTTTTGTTGGGATTAGACTACTCAATGTTCCAACTGAGCTATGTCTGTTCTTATGGCAGCGTCAAAATTTGCCTTCATATGTTAATAGTTTTCCGCCAGTGAAAAATTATATTTTTCATTGCCTGAAAATACAGACAAAACAATATTTTCTAGAAATGAAACCTAGCTAGATCGATTAATCGCCCCCGAAACCCTCTATATGCCAAATTTCATGAAAATTGTTGGTTCCGTTTCCGAGATGCAGATTATATATATATATATATATATATATATATATATATATATATACAAGAATTGCTCGTTTAAAGATATAGTGAGATAATGCAAAAGATTACTAAAAATAAAGCGGGAGTTCTAAATTTCTGATTATTATACAAAATTATTTCCTTTGTGTTGAAAATACAATTTAACACATTTCTATCTTATTTTTATTTTTATTCTATCTTGTCCGTGGGTATCGTAAAAGACGCTTAACTTATGCGAAAGTGGGAAAACTTTAAATAAAACCTACATTACAGGACAATTTTCTCCTATTGTTGAAGAGACATAAGCCAACAGTAGGACTTGTAGCTGAGATGATGATAATACTTTTTTTTTTCTAATGCTTATGGTGGCAAACGAGCAACCAGTACGCCTGATGGTAAGTGTCACTGCCACCCATGGACCTTTTCTATGCAAAAAGTATAGCTAGGCTGCTGCCTACCAATACAAACCCTAAACCCACCCCAGTTAGGCTTCTGGCTCTCTCGCTCACCGAACGAAGACACATTGTCATTACTCAGACGTCGATCTTCTGCGAGAATGTGGTACTACCCCGGACGGACCGGCCCGCGGCTGTAGAAAGAACTGTCCACAGCGTGATCCTACCACTATGAAAAAAAAAATAATATGTAATAATAATTAATATAAATTATTGAGAGTTTTGACGCGAATGTGGAAATGTCATGTCACGCTCTTGTATTATATTCATTTCTTTAGTGTTTTGTAGTGTTATATTGAATAATTTTGCTGGTATTTTATGCAATATGGTACAGTAAAAGTGCTGAAGTGTAGTGAATATGGTATAATAGTGGTTTACGTGTATTTTCATATTTTGCCAAAATTCCCAAAGAAAATCATTGATTAGTTTATCAGCGCCCGATTAATGGTAACGACTTGACTTACTGACAGACAATGACTATTAAGGCAACACAATATGAAGAAATGATGAACAATATATAAAAAATAATTAAATAAGACTTGGCTGTATGGGCTTTGATTCCTTTGCCTGTCCGAATGGACGAACAGAACCAAAAAAAAAAAATATAAATTACTGAAGGTGCCGTGCAAAGCAAATTAAGTCTCTGTAGTCATGGAAACAGTGTCAGTGGTCAACCTAACAGCGATGGGGGTGGTTATATGGTAGATTATGGTGCGATCAAAACAAAAAATGGTTTTACTTATCCTTACTAATATTATAAATGCGAAAGCAACTCTTTATGTCTGTCTGTCTGTCTGTCACTCTTTCACGCCAAAACTACTGAACCGATCTAAATGAAATTTGGTACACAGATAGTCTAGAGCCTGATAAAGGACATAGGCTACTTTTTAATGCAAAAAAGGAAGATGAAAAGTTGTAAGGAATTATCGTCTTTTTTAAAGCCACAAGCTTGAAACTTATTTTAGGTTATTGATTAGATATAAATAAAAATTATATTAAAATTTCGTAAAAAAATTTACCCTTAAGGGGTAAAATAAAAATAGGGGATGAAAAACTTGAGGAAAGTAACCTTTTACGCGGGCGAAGCCGCGTACAGAAGCTAGTAAATTTATATTTGTATAAAAAACTATTTGTCATTTTATGCCGCCTTTTGTTAAGTCTGCCGGCTGTCAACATCATAATTCGAACAAAACAAACAGAGTCACTGAATGCGTAAAATATCTACGTCAAAATATAATGTACCACGGTGTGTTGTTAGTTTTTTATGGTTGCCATAAATTGTATGAGCTTTGATGATATATATACATCTACTTTTCACAATACTATCTTAGTAAGTGTCAGATATTGATGTAAAATGTAAAAATGCAATCTTATATATACGAAAAATTATATTTCTTTGTTGGTCAAAAACACAAAACGATATTTACTATAATTAAAAAAACTAACGTAACGTAACTTAACATACTAGATCTATCGTCCCTGAAATCCCTTGCGTACTAAATTTCATAAAAATTACTAGAGTTGTTGCAAAAATACTGAAGTTATAGAAATATCTTTATATATAGATATATAATTCTACAGATTTTACTGTACGTGTGTATGTCACTGAACTCCTCCAAAACGGCTGGACGGATTTTGTTGAAACTTATTGTGTGTGTTTAAGTGGATTCGAGGATGGTTAGGTTCGCAATTGCACCCGGTAGGTGGTGCTGCGATCAAGTTGTAGGTTTTTTTACTTTTCATAAAATGACTGTTAGACGGAACGAAGTGTGCTGGGACCGCTAGTATAAATATAAAAATATACAGGAATTGCACCTTTAAACATATTAGATAGAGTACTTACCCGTGTCATGACGGAGTGCGTATACAATTCACCACCCGTGGGTGATCGTAGGGGACGACTAAGAAATGTAAAACGAATATAACATCTGTTTAAGAGACGAAAACCTCGAAACAAAACCCTATACCAACACGTCTGTTAAGCGTGGTATACTAGATCAATTTTTCTCCCATTATGGAGGAGGCTCGAGCCCAACAGTAGGACATATATGAGCTGGGAAGATGATAAATAGAGAAACGTAGGAACAAAGCATAGGAATGAACACGTCGCCGGGTGAGCCAATGAAGGAAAAGACCTCTAGAGGGTCTACGTGGTTGTGCGCCGCTTCTCTGTCGCCACGGACGGAATAGCGGGGCGTGAAGTACCGTAGCCTATCGCCAAAAAAAAAGGAATGAACACATAAGACTTTAATCTAAACATTCTAAACAATAACAGATAGACTATACCTTCTTTTAGTAGTTAATTCAGTGCAAAAGGTCAAAGCTGTGTGCTGTTTTAGTACAATGTTCATCATGAACAATTGCCGAACTGTCAGAACATCTGAGGTTTTATACAAAAGATTAGTAGGATAAAGGAAAGGTAAATACTTTGAGAATTACTCTTGGCACTCATTCTAAGGTCAATAACAACGTTTTATCTACTCCATTTGCGATTCAACAGTATGTTAACATTGATTGGCACAACGTAAAATACCTTTGCTTCATTATATTTGTATTTGTTACATGTCACTGTTTTTAAGACAAATATTAGTACTTTTGTGAATTCTGTCGCGTTTGTATTTGATTTTTAACTTTAGAGTATTCATGGTCACAGAAGGACTGTCCTTGTCCTCCAAATCAAATACAAACGTGATAGAATTCATAAAAGTAATTTTATTTCAAATGTACTCACGTAATCATTAGAAATTATTGTGACAAATACTAGCTTACGAATTCTATTATTTAATTGTATGTAATTCAAATGAAAGAGTTTCGTCTAATGTTCGGTCTCATGCCCTTCACATAGGGATAGCCGGAGACTATCATCATCATCATCATAGCTCATATATGTCCCACTATTGGGCTCGGGCCTCCTCCATAATGGGAAGGAAATTAACCTACTATACCACGCTGGTCAGACGTGTTGGTATATGGTTTTGTTTCGAGTTTGTCCTTCTCTTGCATAGATGTTATATGCATTTTAAATCCCTTAGTCGTCTCTTACGATCACTCACGGGTAAGATAGGGGTTGGTGAATTGTATTCTTACTCCGTCACCACACGGCGAAGACTATGGATTGCTACAAACCACGATCCGGCAGTATAGCTCCATAGCTTCATTCACACTTATCACAGTCTTCATTCATGCTCTACAGTTATTCATACTCTTAATATGATCTTTCGCTCTCCAATTTGCTCCAGAAAAGTATGAAGTGGTCTTCCCTTGTAATCGTTCCAGTATCGCTTGTAAGTAAGTATATAAAACTTACTTCGTCAACCTTTCTAATATATGTATATATATATATATTTATTTATTCTATTAGAGTTTTTTTTCTATTCTATTAATACTACAGTACATATTCTTTCCTTTTTTTTTACAATGGGTATTTTTTTCTTTATTTTGAAAAAGGAGCCATACTCTGCACTTAGGCAATAAGTCTTGTATTTTGGAAGACTTTACAAACATATAATTATCGGATACAAAAACAGAAACAAAACCAGACTCAGAACAACAATTTATGGTTCGTTCAAAGTATTGTCCTACTTGGCAATCGCACACACGACACTAGCGCGGTAGATCGGTATCTTAAACCATTACGTCATCTGTATTTCACAGTGATGAGCAATTAATTGTGAGTTATTTTTTTTTTATTTAAATTATATATCGAAAAAGATTGTTCATCATCATCATCACAGCCCATATACGTTCCACTGTTGGGCTCGGGCCTCCTCCATAATGGGAGGGAAATTAACCTACTATACCGCGCTAGTCAGACGTGTTGGTATAGGGTTTTATTTCGAGTTTGCCCTTCCCTTGCATATATGTTATATGCGTTTTAAGTCCCTTAGTCGTCGTTATTAATTTTATCTAAAGATTTGAAATACTTGAAAAGAAAAAATACGAAAAAAGTTTCCAAATGAAATTGTAGATCGCTTTTAACTTTTTGTTAACGTAAAACATTTCACCAGGGTCGTCGAGGATCTGTTCCCACGACGGGCGGAACACACGGCCCCGGTCATGGCTGCGCCAGGCACCGACCGGGAGGCCGACGATGACAGTGTTCCGCCCATCACGGAATCCGAGATGGGGGTGGCGGTGGCGCGCATGCGTGGAAAATCCACCGCCCCCGGGCCCGACGGTGTCGGACGCTCAATTTGGGTATCGGAGGGGGCGTTCGACCATCGGGGCCCTGCTACGCCTGAGGCAGACGGCCGCGGAGGCTGTCGCCGGCAAAGGAGTGCTGTTGGCGGTGTCGTTGGACATCGCCAACGCCTTCAATAGTCCGCCATTCAGCTGCATCAGGGAGGCGCTCCGGTTCCATGGAGTGCCCCTGTACCTCAGGCGGCTGGTGGCAGACTATTTGGAGGGGCGCAGTGTTCTCTACGCGAGGCCCGTAGGGGACATTGTGTGGACGACCATGTCGTGCGGTGTTCCGCAGGGGTCGGTTCTGGGGCCAACTCTGTGTACGGAGATGCTCTCCGACCTCTACCGGCGGGTTACCTCAATGCGCGAAGAGGGTGGCTCCCCATCGTTCAACGAGATAGCCATCTGGCGCGAGGACGCCCGCCGAGAAGTCATCGCCCGTTGGGCTACGCGGCTGGAGAGGCCTAGACACGGTGTTTTTACCGTTGAGGCCCTCCGGCCCGTACTGATGGAGTGGATGGAGCGGCGGCACGGAGTCCTCTCTTTCCGGTTGGTGCAGGTCTTGTCGGGGCATGGTTGATTCGGCAAGTACCTGCACACGGTCGTGCGGAGGGCGAGGACGAGTGGAACCGAGGAGTTCGGGCTGGGACGGGCAGCGCCGTGACCTCGTCGCTGTCATCGGTGCCGACCTGACGCTGCCGCGCGGAAGGAGGCGGCGGAGTGCGTGCGCGAGGAGCGTCTCCTCGATGACGCGAGTCGCCGCCGGCGACTGGGGCGGCGCAGGCACGATTACCTGCGCCTGATGCCGCCCTAGCCGAGACCGCGGGTGACTGGATCGGGGAATTAGTCCGTCACTCGCCGAGAGGCCGACCGCGTGAGGAAAGACCGACATCCTACCCGAGGGGGGGACGTCGGTCGAGGAGAGGGTGTATTCCGTCGGGCCAACCACTGACGTCAAGTCACTCTGCTCCGGTGGTTGGCCCAACGACGAAGGCGACGGCACAGGTGGGTTACGGGTGTGCGTACTTACGCCCCTCTGTCGCCCCGGACGGAGTGGTGCGAGGAGTGCGCCGATCGTAACCCACCACCAAAAAAAAAAAAAACGTGAAACATTTTCTAAATATAAATATGTGGGTCACATTCAATTCGCTAGTATTTGTTGAACAACAAAATCGACCTGAAGTAATTACTACATAATGTTCGGCCTTTATTCAGTTCATGTTGATCGCGCGAACCACTCGTTTCATTCGTGTTAAAGCCTTTTTTGAATTATTGTACCGAACTGAAAATAAACCGGTCGCTGTTTTTCTCCTCACATATAGACCAATTAAATATTTTGTTTTCAAGCATTTGTATATGAGGTCTTTTTTTTTCTGGGTGGGTTACGGTTGGCGCACTTCGCGTCTTATATGAGGTCTACACACAAAACCCCATTTAAGGACTTGCTGGGGCTGTAATCAAACCACTATTCTTTAGGAGTTAAAAAAGCATTTGTTCGATTTAAAATTAATTTGCTCACATATTTCTTTAGCTGAATAAACAAATTTTGTATTCACACCAATGTACTAATGCCCAAGGATTTGTCGAAATTATTTCTTTCTTTTCGTACTAACTTCAACCTATGGGTATGCCTGCTTAAAAAGTCTTTGTCACAATACAAATTTTTATTACTAAATTATCCTAAGGAAACATATTACCGGGGAAAAAGTAGAATACGACACAAGTAAGAGACGACAATAATATGCTTGTTGCATTAGTGGCAAATGAGCAAGCAGCGCACCTGATGGTAAGTGTCACTGTCCCCCATAGACCTTTGCAACACCAAGGGCATAGCGAGGCCGCTGCCCACCAATACAAACCCAAAACCGTTCACCGAACGAAGCGCAATAGCATATTGCCATTACTCAGACGTCGATCTTCTGTGAGAGTGTGGTACTACCCCGGACGGACCGGCCCGCGGCTGTAGACAGAGAACTGTTAACAGCGTGGTTCTACCATTACTATAAGGGAAGGGAATGCAAAGGGATGCAAGGGGATGCAAACTCGAATTAAAACCCCTAACCCACTCGTCTCACCAGCGTGGTAGATCAATCAGCCTCCTTTTTTGGAGGCGGCTCGAGCTCCGTAGTGCGACGTATACGAGCCGATGAATGTTTGTCACTAGGATGATGATTAACAGCGTCAGAAACTGGGATTCTGTCGCCGCCTTCTGCGAGTTAGTTGTCTAACGAAATTAGGCAATAGGGTGGGTCCGAGAGAAAATACTCTACGTTGACACGCTCTACCGTCGGTGCTTTGGGCGGCGCAAGCGTGAGTACCTGTATTGAGGTTCACTGCATGAGGGCTTCGACTCGAGATAATACCCGGTTGCGGTGGCCCGCCCGCATAAAGTAGATGTACGTGTACGGCGCGCTATGGGGTCACGCGTCACCTCGAACAGATTGGGCGCGGTGTGTCTATATACCATAGCCGGTCACTAAAGAAAAAGGTTGTTCAAAGTTCTATTTATTCTACAGATTATATTGCCTTTAATATACTATTTACGGCATGACCATGGGATAAAAATATAATTATCGTCACCCTTTATGTGACTGTTTTGTTTCACCAGCAGAGTTTCGACCTCGTAGATATGATTTATTAATTATTAGAGTTATAGAGCGAACATTTTTGAAGCTAAACTTAACCTGTATCTTAAACCCTTAGGTAAGAACCTATTGCCGTCTACTATGTGTTTTGTGTGAGCTCTCACGCTAGCACTGGTCGCCACGACGGCACTGGTGCAGGGTTGATGGAGAGAGAGAATGAAACACGTGTTTATTTATTTTTACCGAAGAATATGTGTACGTAATTTGAAAAGAATCGATAAAGAAATTTTCTCCCTATACACACTTTGCCACTTTGTTACCCCCCTTAGGGGCGGAATTCATAAAATCCTTTCATATTGAATCTCTATGTCATAAAAAGAAACGTGCGTCAAAATTTAGTGTTTCTAGCTTTAATAGTTTTGGTTTGGCTGCAATGAGTCGTTCAACCCGCTTCACAGGCCTAATTTACACAACCAGAGGGTGAAAATTGACAAATGCCGGATATTACCATAGAATATTTGATTCGACTCGTAATTTGGAAAGAATCAATAAACTTTATTACGTGACCAATCTGGTCTAGGTAGGTGAGTCTCGGTCTCCCCCGGTACTTACATCCTTCCACTTTCGCATTGTATATCTTCTGAACCAGACGTTCGTTCGGCATTCTGCCCACATGTCCGAACCATCGGAGCATTCCCTTTCGCATCTTTACACCAATACTCTCTTTCATACTTACTCGCTCTCTTACGTCGTCGTTGCGAATGCGGTCGGTCAGCCTAACTCCACAGATTTTCCGTAGAGATCGCAATTCGACCGCATTAATTTTGCTTTCCTGCTCTTTTCTGCATACCCAACTCTCGCTTCCATATAGTAATGTTGGGACAAGCACTGCGGTATGTATTGCTACACGTGCCTTCTGGCTGAGGTGGTGGCTACCGAGAAGTTGCCCCAACGCTCCGTTCACTCTATTTTCCGCATTCACTCTTCGCTCTATATCAGTGGTGTACCTTCCATCTCGACTAAATCCACATCCAAGATATACAAATTCATCCACTTGCTCTAGTACATCATAATAAGGTGGATAAACACATGATAATGATGATGATTATGATCATATATATATATATATATATATATATATATATATATATATATATATATATATATATATATATATATATATATATATATATCATATATATTGATTATGATCACATCATAAGGTGGAGTCAAGAGTCTCCGAAACCGGCGAGCGTGTATGAAGAGAATTATGAATGTTGAAGAAGCGAGTGAAGTATGCAAGGATAGAGTTCTCTGGCACTCTGTTCTCTCTGCCAAACCTACAAGGGATATGGCGTGATGATATGTATGTATCAATAAAGATTTTTTTCTCCCCATACAAACATTGCCACTCTGTTCCACCCCCTTAGGGGTGTAATTTCGTAAAATCCTTTCTTAGTAAATCTCTACGTCATAGACAGAAACCACTGTCAAAATTTCAAGTTACCAGCTTTCAATAATATCGGCTTGGCGCTAATGACTTAATGAGTCGTCCAACCCGCTTCGCAGGCCTAATTTACACCCCCAGAGGGTGAAAATTAATAAATGCTAAAACACGTGTTTATTTATTTTTACTGAAGATAATTTGTAAGTAATTTGAAAAGAATCGATAAAGATTTTTTTCTCCGAACATTTTTTAGATTGACATATGTTTTTTATTTATAAACCAATTGACATGAAATAAAGCTTAAATGTTAAGTGAAGCTTACCACAATATATTAGCAAAAACCGCATCCAAATCGGATAAGCCGTTTCTGAGATTAGCGTGCACAAACGCACAGACAAACAGATAAACAGACAAAAATTTTAACAATCATTGTTTTGGATTCTATTTGTGTTGATAAAGGTACCCAGTAATATTTTTTCTCGTATATCTTCCATGTACAGACAGCGATCCGTTACATTTTTATTATATGTATAGATTACATTATATTATTATTATTTTTATTGCTAATGGTGTCGAATAGCACACCTGATGATAAGTATTACTGCCACTCATGGACCTTTGCAATACACGTGGTACAACTGGAGCGACTGCCTACCAATGAAAACTCCAAACCCACCCAGTAAGTTTAGCTGCCGGCTCTTTCACTCACCGAAGGAAGCGCAACAGCATATTGCTACTGCTCAGACGTCGATTTTCTGCGAGAGTGTGGTGCTACCCTTTTTTTTTTTTTTTTTTTTTTTTTTTTTTTTTTTTTTTGTGGTGGGCCATGGATGTCGCACCCCGCCAAATCGGTCCGGGGTGACGGAAGAGGCGGCGCGCAACCCCATTGACCCACCCTGCAAGCACCTCTTCTTCGCCATGCGAGCGGGCCACCGGTACCCGATCTTTGTCTTCGGTGGCCCGCTCGGCGGTATGCCCTCTCGGGCTCCTCTCCTGTAGACGCCCCGACAGATTTCGCCGTCGAGGCGTCGTCCTCACGCGGTGGCCTCGCGTCGGGTGACCGGACAATTCCCCGGTCCGATCACCCGAAGTCAGGTCGGCACCGATAATAGCGACGAGGTCGCGGCGCTGTCCGTCCCAGCCCGAGCATTCCTCGAGCGTATGTTGCGCCGTGTCCTCGTCACTACTGCAATGATGGCAGCCCGGAGTCCATTCCCTGTGCACGACCGTGTGCAGGTATTTCCCGAAACACCCGTGCCCCGTTAACACCTGCACCAGTCGGAAGGTGAGGACCCCGTGCCGCCGCTCCATCCATTCCATCAGTACGGGCCGGAGGGCCTCAACGGTAATGACACCGTGTCTAGGCCTCTCCAACCGCGTAGCCCAACGGGCGATGACTTCTCGGCGGGCGTCCTCGCGCCAGGTGGCTATCTCGTTAAACGATGGGGAGCCACCCTCTTCGCGCATTGAGGTAACCCGCCGGTAGAGGTCGGAGAGCATCTCCGCCTCTAGGTCCCACGGGGGTGTCCCGGCCAATAGGCACGCCGCCTCTGTCGACACCGTGCGGTACCCGCGAATGGCTCTGACCGCCATGGCTCGCTGTGGCCTCCACAGCACCGCCCTGAGCTGGGCGTTCAGAGCCCTCGCCCACACGGGTGCGCCCGTACATGGCCATTGAGCGGATCACCCCCGCATACAGCCGTCGGCCCTCGAAACTGGGTCCGCCCACATTCGGCATGAGCCGAGAAAGGGCGGACGCCGCGCCGACCAGCCGGGGAGCAATTTGGCGAAAATGCTCCCGGAACCACCATCGCCCGTCGAGCACCAGACCCAAGTACCTCATATGGGCCTGGATACTGATGTGGATGGAGTTGACGACTAACGAGGCGCCGATAGGCAGCCTCACACGAGGCCCATGGAATAGTAGTGGTGCTACCCTGGACGTCCATTCATCTATCAGCCCGTAAACGTCCGCTACTGGACATAGGCCTCCCCGCAAGAATGCCATTTGCAACGGTCCTGTGCCACTTGCATCCAGCGATTTCCTGCGACCTTGATGATGTCATCAGTCCACCTAGTACCCTGTACGTACCAGCCGGCAACTGTAGACAGAATACTCAACAGTGTCCGTACTACTAAATGAAAACTAAATAATATTATTTCATGATATATGCTGCCGATTGGAGTAAAACTGTTGATACCGAATCAAAATATTTATCTATTGCAAGAAAATATCATTATTATGGTAATTTAGATAATTAATATCATAATCATCATTCAGTTTTTTGACGTACAATACCGGATGTAATCAAATCAAATCATTTATTATGCAATAATAATATTTAATATGAAAAAATTGACAATATGTAAATGCCCCTATGGCGCTTACCATAGGGGCACTTATTTACATACTGTTAATATTATATTACTTTTTAAAAAATAATTTATTCAATGTACCACTGTATCGGAAAGCAACCACAAACTAAGAAGATCCGGCAAGAAACTCAGTGGGCTCATCATTTCTTTTTAAATTATATTTTTCACAAAAGTGATTGGTTACATGTTCATTTATATTAGCTCCAGTGAGATGCCCTTCAAGTAAGGATTCATTTTTAAAAAATTACATACACAATTAAACCAAGAATATATATAAAAGAAAAAGAAAAAAATGGCTGGACCAGATCCCACAAGCCTCCCTATACTCACTATGAGGTGATAGTGCCGTAATCCACCCGCAGTCGCCTAACCGCAATATAACGTACCAGTCTACCTGGTACGTTATACTGCGGTTAGGCGATGGCAATGCTGTGTTATAACGTTTCCCAGAAAATAACTGATACTAGTTCTTCTGAACCCTGAGCCAATTTTTACAACTATCATGGGCAAGTTTTTTTTATTGCTTATGGTGACAAACGAGCAAGTTCGAGCAAGTTCGAGAAGTCATCGCCCGTTGGGCTACGCGGCTGGAGAGGCCTAGACACGGTGTTTTTACCGTTGAGGCCCTCCGGCCCGTACTGATGGAGTGGATGGAGCGGCGGCACGGAGTCCTCTCTTTCCGGTTGGTACAGGTCTCGTCGGGGCATGGTTGCTTCGGCAAGTACCTGCACACGGTCGTGCGGAGGGAGTGGACTCCGTCGTGCCACCATTGCAGTAGCGACGAGGACACGGCGCAACATACTCTCGAGGTATGTTCGGGCTGGGACGGGCAGCGCCATGACCTCGTCGCTGTCATCGGTGCCGACCTGACGCTGCCGGCTGTTGCGCGAGCGATGGTCGACAGCGTCAAGAATTGAGACGCGGTCGCCGCCTTCTGCGAGGCTGTCATCTTGCAAAAGGAGGCGGCGGGACGGGCCCGGGAGGATTCCCGTGACCCGGGCCGCCGCCCGCGGCCGGGGCGGTGCAGTCGCGAGTACCTGCGCCTGATGCCACCCTAACCGAGGCTTCGGGTGATCGGACCGGGGAATTGTCCGGTCACCCGACGTGAGGCCACCGCGTGAGGACGACGCCTCGACGGCGAAAGCTGTCGGGGCGTCGACAGGAGAGGAGCCCGACAGGGCATACCGCTGAGCGGGCCACCGAAGACAAAGATAGGGTACCAGTGGCCCGCTCGCACGGCGAAGAAGAGGTGCTTGCAGGGTGGGTCAATGGGGTTGCGCGCCGCCTCTTCCGTCGCCCCGGACCGATTTGGCGGGGTGCGGCGTCCGTGGCCCGCCGCAAAAAAAAAATGGTGACAAACGAGCAAGCGGCACACCTGATGGTAAGTGTCACTGCCACCCATGGACCTTTGCAATACCAATGGTATAGCTTATGCCGCTGCCTACCAATAAAATCCCCAAACCCACCCAGTTGGGCTTCCGGCTCTCTCGCTTACCGAACGAAGCGCAATAGCACATTACTATTACTCAGACGTCGATCTTTTGCGAGAGTGTGGTACTACCCTGGACGGACCAGCCCGCGACTGTAGATAGAAAACTCTCAACAGCGTGGCCCTACCTCTATTTAAAGGTTGGTGACAATTATATTCTTATACCGTCATACGGAAAGTAATTTTTTTATTGCTTATGTTTGCAAACGAGCGAGCAACACACCTGATGGTTACTGCCGCACATGGACCTTTGCAATACCAGGGGTATAGTTAGACTGCTGCCTACCAATAAAAACCCCAAACTCACCCAGTTGGGCTTTACGCTCTTTCGCTCACAGCACATTGCTATTGCTCAGTCGTTGATCTTCTTGCAAGAGTGTGTACCCCGAACGGACCGGCCCACGGCTTTAGACAGAAAATTGTCAACAACGTGATCCTACCACTAAATTATTCCATAAGTTGTAAATGTTATGTGTGAACACCGAGTCATACTCCAAATCCTGGATTTAGTAAATATAGGACTAGATGCCTAATCTAAACTAATATATCTGTGTAACTAATATCCCTCTATCCGTGTGGTGACGGAGTAAGAATACTATTCACCACCCCATATCTGACCCGTGTGTGATCGTACGAGACGACTAAAGGATATAAAACGCATATAACATCTATGCGAAAGATGGAAAACTCGAAACAAAACCCTATACCAACACGTCTGACCAGCGCAGTATAGTAGATTAATTTCCCTCCCATTACGGAGGAGGCCCGAGCCCGACAGTGGGACATTTATGGGCTGTGATGATGATGATGATGAATATATTTGATACATTTATCTATAAAGGAAGCTATATTGCTCAAAACATTTGTTACAGGCAGTGTAACTCCAGGGATAAGTTTTTGAAGTAAAAAATAAAAGTCGTCGTAAATATTCCGAGGTTAGTAAAAAACTTTATCGTACTTCCCCAGCAGTTTTAATATATTTAATGAATTAGAAATTCTTCATCATAATAACGGGACTTTTGTTTGAGGAAATAATCCGAATTTATAATATCTTTAAACTAATAACGTAGATTTATTCAATTGTATTAATTTTATATTAATTTAATTAATTTTTGAAGTGATAACTTTTTATAGGAGAGTAAATCGCTTCGTTACGTAACGCGTTACGGCGACAGTCTGTCTGGCGTCCCTTTCTCTCACGCATACGCATAGGATTAAATAATGATACTAAAAATATAATACACAAAATTCTAATGTACATAGTCAAGATTGGTAAATAATAATAAAATATATTTTACAATTAACAAAATATTTTATTAATAAATAACCTTTGCTTACATTATCATATTAATATACATAAAATTTAATTGAAAACCTTTTTTTTTTTTTTTTTTGGGGTGGGTTATGGTCGGCGCTCTTCTCGCACCACTCCGTCCGGGGCGACAGAGGGGCGTAAGCACGCATACCCGTAACCCACCCACGAACCTCGCCTACGTCGTTGGACCGGCCACTGGAGCAGCGTGAACTTGTCGTCAGTGGCCGGCCCGATGGAATACCCCCTGAGAGGTACCCTCCCCTTGAGCGACGTCCCCCCCCCCGGGGCGGACGTCGTTCCCTCCTCGCGCGGTCAGCCTCTCGGCGGGTGACGGACTAATTCCCCGGTCCAGTCACCCGCGGCCTCGGCTAGGGCGGCATCAGGCGCAGGTAATCGCGCCTACGCCGCCCCAGTCGCCGGCGGCGGTTCGCGTCGTCGAGGAGACGCTCCTCGCGCACGCGCTCCGCCGCCTCCTTCCGCGAGACTACTGCCTCGCAGAAGGCAATTTAATTGAAAACCTAAGCTTTTCTCAAGTTAAACAATTTCAATATTAAATAGTTCAACATAGATTAGTTTATTACATCTGTCAGGCGTCCCGAGACGCACACGTTTTTTTTAGTAATCGGTGGTCATATATTT
Source organism: Lymantria monacha (assembly GCA_905163515.2). NCBI lineage: Eukaryota > Metazoa > Arthropoda > Insecta > Lepidoptera > Erebidae > Lymantria > Lymantria monacha. The sequence continues at coordinate 29,820,665 of LR991091.1, read as the reverse complement.
TAAAGTAATAGTTGAAGTGAAAATAGTAATAGAAAGAAAACAGAACCTTATAAGAAATGATATATAAAGACTGAATAATGTTCTACTCTCGATATATGAAAATCAAGCACTTTTCAAACCTAAAAATGATTGTATTTTTCTCAGGCTGCACTTATAGGATAATATTATCATACATATGTCAAGAAAAAACATTCGTTTAAACGTATTTGATATTTTTAAAAAGTTATTATTTTGTTTAAAATAAGAAAATAGTTAATTAAAAAAATATTTGAGGACGTCGGTTAAAATATTCTAGATTTGGCAGTCTCACGACCGTAAAAAATAATATATCGAAGTTTTTCTTTTATTAAAAGCTTCATAATCGTAGCGCGCTGTATCCTTTCGAAAATGGCTTAGTAATTCTTTGTCGTTTAATTGCAATTAATAAAAAACTAAACTGCTTAGTCTTTAATGTATGTATACCGTATGAAAATTAGGTTCGTTTACATTTTTTTGTTGGTCCATTCGGACTGGCCAAGGAATGAAATCCCATACAGCATATACAGCTATGTTTAGAACTACGTCGAGAATGACTCGGAATTTCAAAAGTATTTTTTGTTTCTTTCATTTTCATTTATGGCAAATAATATAAAATTATGAGACGTGCACTTTTGGATTTTCCAAATTATTTAGTTCTTTTTTTTAAATTGCAATAAGTAAACAATCCTAGAATTGCGGGGGACTTTACAAATATACAATTAACGCGAACAAATTACACTTAGATTCAGAACAACACTTTGTGCATCGCAGGAAGTATTGTCCTGCGTGGGAATCGAACCCATTGCACTGACACGGAAGGTCGGTATTTTAACTACTATGCCATCTGTGCACTAGTGCAAAAATATTAAAATTGTATAGTGACTAAATATTACTAAACGGAATTATAGTGCAAAATGTCATTACACCTTTATTGACGTCGTATGATCATGACTTGCTCTCACTACTGGCAATGATACCACAATTCGAAGTAATATTTTCACCACTTTGTTTTAGATGCGATTATGTAATCAAGAAAGTTATTTCCAAGAACAGTTTAGCGATTAATATACGAGTAGTTATATCATGTAACATCGTCATATCGTGTACGGCCGAAATTTTAATAAACTTTTGCTAAAATGTGAATGTTTAGACGTTTCTAACTTTTAAAATAGACTAGATTTTTCAATTCTGCCTCTGCTCCAAATAAGATATAATGAATGGATATTGTGTTTCAAATTAGACTGTACGCTAGCAAATAATTAGTAGTGATAGGATCACTCTGTTGACAGATTTGTCTGTTCTGATTACAACACCGAGCCGTTCCGTCCAAGGTAGTACCACATTCTTGCAAAAAATCAAGGTCTAAGCAGGGTCAATATGCTGTTGCGTTTCATTCAGCGAGAAAGCTGTAAAACCAACCAAACTACTCGATGGATTTTTGTTGGTAAGCAGCCACTCACTATATCCCTGGTATTTCAAAGTTCCATGAGCAGCAGTAACGCTTACAATCAGGTGTGCTGCTTGCTCGTTTGTGATCATAAGTAATAAAAGAAGCTGTAGGATAAAATCCCACAGACTCAATATAAGGCACAAAGATATCTAATGAAATAATCAGATAATTACTAAATTAATCAACTCATCTCAGCTCATGTATACCACTGCTAGGCTCGAACCTCCCCTACAATAGTAGGGCAGTTCATTTATTATTATACTGTACTGGGTAATATAGGTAATATATATAATACTAGCAGACCGGGCCACGCGTTGCTGTGGCTTAGGTTAGCCTCAGTAACACTTTTTGTTTATTCTAACAAATTTTAGCTTATATGAAGCGTTTGTATATTTAACATAGCGCCATCTATTAAATACTTACTGAATCCAGTCAACAGATTCCGCCATCTTTAAAAATTCTTTTGATATAACATATGATTTTGACTGTCAAATATTAGACAAATAATTTGCAATAAAATAATATTAGTATAAATTGAGATTTAAGCTATCCTATCTTTTAAGTTAGATCAAACTACACATGCTGTGTAAATTTGGTTAAAATCAGTTAAGTACTTTATGAGTCCATCGCGGACAAACAACGTGACACGTAATTTATATATATTAAGATATACCGGTCTTGGTTGGGAATGCGATTCTTGAAGTTGTCGATCACTATGTTTACCTAGGACAAACAGTCCAATTAGGTAGATCCAATTTCGAGAAAAAGGTCAGTTGACGAATCCAACTCGGCGGGGCAGCGTTCGGGAAACTTAGGAGGATCTTCTCGTCTAATATGCCGCAGTGTCTGAAAACAAAGGTTTAATAAAGGTTAAATTAATAACAAGTGTGTCACCAGTGATGACTTACGGCACTGAAACGTGGTCTTTAAATGTCGGCCTCATAAAAAAGCTCAAAGTCGCTCAGCGTGCTATGGAGCGGGCTATGCTCGGTATTTCTCTACGTGATTAAATCCGGAATACGAAAATCCGTTGAAGAATGGGTGTAACCGACATAGCCCGAAGAATTAGCACGTTGAAGTGGCAATGGGCAGGCTTACATCGCTCGACGAACCGACAACCGTTGGGGAAGAAAGGTTCTCATCAAGGTCGCAGGAAACCGTTGGATGCAGGTGGCACAGGACCGTTGCAGATGGCATTCTCGTGGGGAGGCCTATGTCCAACAGTGGACGTTTACGGGCTGATGGATGGATGATGGATGATGGATGGGTAATATAGGGTTTTATTTTGAGATTTAATTCTTTTGCAGTGATATTAACTGCATATCGTATCCCTTAGTTGTCTTTTAAGACACTCATAGACAAGATAAGGGATAGTGAAATATTTTTTTTATAATTACTTTTTAAATAACTTTAATTTTTAAAAAAAATTAAGACATAAATATAATACTCTTCGTGTGGTGACGGAGTAAGAATACAATTCACCACCTCCTATCTTACCAGTGGGTGATCGTAAGAGACGACTAAGTAATATAAAACGCATATAACATCTATGCAAGAGAAGGAAAACTCGAAACAAAACCCTATACCAACACGTTTGACCAGCGCGGTTTGGTAGGTTAATTTCTCTCCCATTACGGAGGAGGCCCGGGCCCAACAGTGGGACATATATGGGATATGATGATGATGATGAAATATAATACAAAGCAAAAATCGATCGTCATAAAGCAAGTCAAGCTGGTGTAAGTGGTAGCACGATTGGAACGGATTTCCAATAGGCGTGGCCTCGAATCTCATATGTGACGATAATTTTTCACTCGTAATCAAGTTTTTATAAATAATCAAGTATTTTAAATGCTAAATTTCAGTATTTTATTTTTTTTTATTTTAATTATTGATAAAAAACCATAATGAAGGCACTGGTGTGGCGACTGTTTAAGAATGCAATGCATCAACCTCATCTTCCCAGTGGGAATCTTAAAAACCAGCTAAGAGAACATTAGAGGCGTGAGCATTAGTGCTCTCGTTGAATAGCCTGATATTTTGTCTAATCCTAGAATCACCTTTATTTCATAGGTTTGGATATAAAAAACTATATTCTGTAATTCCACTTTTTATGATCTTCTCTGGCAGATGGGATCGCCGCAATACCAGGAGGGCTAACAAGATGTCTACCGTAAAAGTGGTATTAGGGTTTTTAACGTTCTCGTCGTTAGAATACAAAAACCAACTCCAATTCATGTAATTATAACAAAAACGATATCAGGATGATCTTATAATCTTGAAAGTCCTTTTACTTTTAAGTGCTTTCATCAAATAAATTAATGAACGACTTGCCTGTAAAGTAATTAATTTAGTTACATCAAACGCAATAAATCGTTTTATTACCTATAACTGCGAACTATTTGAATGTCAATTTGAGTGATTGCAATCGATATTATTATTTCGAATTCACCAATTTGAATAATGTTTCAATTAAATGGTAAGCTAGATTGAAAACTTTGTTCATTTATGTAGTTTAGTTGCGAACTCGAATCGACTCAATGCCTGAGTTAGACATTTTGTATAGACTTAATTAATTTTGTTGTATCTTTCTAGCAAGAAATTCGTTATTCATAGAAATAACAACTTTCTAATACATTACGGATGATCACAGAGGAAGAATAGATCTTATTGAAGTGAACTTCTAATGCGACTTCCAACAAGATTGCGTTAAACGTTTAACGCAATAGTACTCGAACGCATGTGCGTAGTATACCTGTTACAGGTCAGCGTGAGCGTTAAGAACGAGTAGCGTCCAATATTGCAACGCAAGAGGGAGGGAGAAAGAAAGATACACAAAGGTAGAAAGTAGGAGAGAGAAAGAGAGTTAGTCGGCAGATCCCGAACACATGTGCGTAGTATTCTTGCTATGCAGCGAAATAAATAGTGTGAGCGTCGTGAAATTAGCTGAAATACGCACTTGTTGTTCTATTTTAATTTATAATATTCATTGTTTTCATAGATTTAAGTTTTCACGTCTGTCGACAGTCCTCATGACTGCTTTGTTTTTTTTATTTTCTTTCTTACCCGTGACTGACGTAAAAGACGAACATTTCAGACGAACATTTCAGCAATAGAAGAAAAACTTAAAATAAAACCCTATACCAAACAGTTTGATCACCGCGGTATAGTAGTCAATTTCCCTTCTATTTTGAAGTAGCCTCGCATTGGGATGTATATGAGCTAAGATAATAATACGGATTTCTTACTTCCCTCCAAGGTGGTTGAGGGGAGTGATGGCTGCTCTAGTAGTTAACTCATGATCGGGTGCTGCTTGTGGGATCTGGTCCAACCATAATCTTTTACAATGTATTTAACTTTTATATTATATTGGGTTTTGAAGGGCATCATACTGGAGCTAATTATCACTGATCATGTTGTACTATTTATTTTATAAAAATTCGTAAAAGAAATAATATTTATAGACAAACCCGCTGAGTTTCTTGCCAGATCTTCTCAGTAGCGGTTACGTTCCGATCCGGTGGCTGTTTTTTGATTAATTTAAAATATTAAAACTGACAAAATGTAAGTGCCCTCGTAGGGTTTATACATAAGAAATGAATTTGAATGGCATTATTGATTGCATTCATTTTATTTAAAGACAGTTACTATGCTCTTATGAATTGCCATTTAAATATGTTATAGATTATATAAATTATAGTACGAAACAATTGGAGTTTATGACCTACTCCTAATAAGACTTTTACCGTAAGGTAACAGAGTAAGAATATAATTCACTACCCGTTCTTTTCCAATATATTCTTAAAAGATTTTTGCGGCGTATACCGTGAACCATAACTAGATGGCGCAATATAAAAAAAAATCACAAATATCACGTTATACTTCGGTGACCAATCACAGTGCTCGAGGGTCGTTGGCGCAGGACCTCGTTTCGCGCGTATTCCCGCCCTTTTTCCTTTTTTTTATTTTCATATTCTATTCGTATTCTATCTTTTCAATATTGCACGGCATTAGGTGCAAAATTATTTTGTATCTGTTTTTTAATATATAGTATTAATAAACGACAATACGTTTAAGTTCGAAATAACCTGGTATAGTATATTAATTAATCTTTTACTGTAAAGGAGGTACAAACCCAACAGTGGGACGTATATAAGACCTGAACAAGGCCTCCCGCGTATTTACGGATTTCAAGAATGTTACAAACTGTCTTTTAGCCGGTAGATATAAAAGGATTAGCCGTTGCGCGTTGTGTGCACCATAGAAGTACCTACAATTTTTGAAGAACCTACAATTTTTGGCAGTGGTCTAGCTGAAAATATGGTGAGCTTAAGTTATGAAAAATGGACTCTTGCGAATGGAATGCGGGACTGAGTGCAGCTCAATAAAAATATGCTTTATCATACGTTCCGATTTTTTTATAGTGACGAGATAACAATTTAATCCTTACCCGTGCTTTTGCACATTGGAAATACGATACGCCAATAATGTCTATGTCTTGCATAGAAAGAAAAACTCGAAATAAAATCCTTACCCTATACTAACCTTTTCTTATAAAACCTTATACCTTTTCTTTCATCAGTGTGCCATTATAGGTCAAATATTACTCTCAACAAATGTATGAGGTTTGAATCAAGACTTAACATTACTTATTAAATTTAATTTATTTGTTTATTTTATTTATTTTTCATTGAAAATTCATCATCATCATCATCTCAGCTCATACACGTCCCACTGTTGGGCTTGAGCCACCTCCATAATGGGAGGGCAATTGACCTACTATACCACGCTGATCAGACGTGTTGGTATAGGGTTATGTTTCAAGTTCTCATTCTCTCTCATAGATGTTATATGCGTTTTATATCCCTTAGTCGTCACGTACGATCATCCACGGGTGATATAGGGGGTGGTGAATTGTATTCTTACTCCGTCACCACACGGATATTGAAAATTATTAACATTTAATTCATAGAAACAAATAGTCAAATAGCACTCCAATTCGAAACAGATATTTGAGGTTCGAATCAATGATAGACTGTGTAGGATATCAGCACCTATCCCACCTGAGCAGTCCCAGACACCAACCAACCATTTTAATATTGGTAGTACCACACTGTTGACAGATCCCTGTCTACAGCCGCGGGCCGGTCCGTCCGGGGTAGTACCACGCTCTCGCAGAAGATCGACGTCTGAGTAATAGCAATGTGCTATTGCGCTTCGTTCGGTGAGCAAGAGAGCCGGAAGCCCAACTGGGTGGGTTTGGGGTTTGTATTGACAGGCAGCGGCCCTAAAGGTCCATGGGCGGCAGTAACACTTACCACCAGGTGTGCTGCTTGCTCGTTTACCACCAAAAACAATAAAAAAACTTATACATTAATTTCAATGGCCCATCCAGCTGGTTCTATAATTTCACTCACCAACTCTACTTTCATTATTTTCTTTAATAGAAGAAGTAACATTTGACTGTGTGGTAGCGGCTACGAATACTACCAACCCTTACTTTGCTCGCGGATGTCGTAAAAGACGACTGAGACGACCTGGGCCCCAACTCCATCTGATGCCGTTTGGTCAACAATTACATTCCCAAGAAGGGTTGACGTCTGGGAGGCAGCTGGTCATAAAATTATTGGCAATAACTTTTACAATATGGTACATATGGTACTATGAAAGAAGATAAGATATATCGACCCCAAATAATTGGGATAAGGGTAGGAGAATGATGATGATGAGAAGATGTAGCGTTTATCAACATGTAAGAATATCTCTTGATTATAGTTACACAGTTTTCAAAATAAGGTCGTGAAGATTTGATCTTTGAAATAAAAAACTCTTATACATTTATGTAATAAACAAAAGAATTTCCCGCATTTTCTTTCGTTATAGAAAACTGATGCCAACTAGTAATGAAAGACAAGCTAACGTGAATAATGAACTTGGTATCATATTAATCTCAGAGACTGCTGCAAAACTTGTTATGAAGTAATAAAAATATTTTTGGGGACTTTTAACTGTGTTTGTATATGATATTTAATTTCTCATACGTTTTGTTTTACGGCATTCATGGTCATGGTGGCATGACAGGAGAATGTTTGATACGTCGGGGAATTAAAATCAAATATAAACGCGATAGAATTTATATAAATAATTTTATTTCAAATGTGTAATACTTGAGTAGTTAGTTATCCGTGTGGTGACGCAGTAAGAATACAATTCACCACCCCCTATCTTACCCGTGGGTGATCGTAAGAGACGACTAAGGGATATAAAACGCATATAACATCTATGCAAAAAAAGGTATACTCCAAAGAAAACACTATACCAACACGTCTGATCCGCGCGGTATAGTAGGTCAATGATGATGATGAATACTCGAGTAAACATCAGAAATAGGAGTTTTATTACCTTTAATAGCCTACCTTACAGGTGGTAAATAAGCAGGCAGGCTACCTCAGAGTAAGTAGTAACTGCCGCTTATAGACTTCTGCAATACCGGGTCAAGACGCCGTCTAACGTAAAAATTAAACCTCCGGCTCTATCCAGGTGATTTTAATAAAAAAAAGAAACAAAACTTAAAAACGCAATACGTTCTAGTTATGGAAAAGCTAATTAGCAATATAAATAAAGCAATAAATAGTAAAATAAAGCAATAAATAGCAAAATAAAGCAATAAATAGTAGTGGTAGGACCACGCTGTTGACAGTTCTCTGTCTACAGCCGCGGGCTGGTCCATCCGGGGTAGTAACACACTCTCGTAGAAGATCGACGTCTGAGTAATGGCAATGTGCTATTATGCTTCGTTCCGTGAGCGAGAGAGCCGGCAGCCCAAGTGGGTGGGTTTGGGGTTTATATTGGTAGGCAGCGGCCTATCTATACAGTTGGTATTGCCAAGGTACATGGGCGGCAGTGACACTTAACATCAGGTGTACTGCTTGCTCGATTGCCACATTAAGCAATAAAGAAATAATAATAATAATTATCTCTTTCTTCGAATACTCCTAAGTTAAAAGCAGATGGTAGTACAGACTCTGCCTAATTATTCAATTTCCTCACTTTGATGGATAACGTTAGGGGAAAGGAGGGCAAGATGGAAGGTTTAGCTTTATGAATTAAAAAAAAGTTAAACAACGTAATATAAAGCTTTTCTTTTAATCAGTCTTGAAAGAGATATTCTGTAGTTTTAAAAACTAGCAATTAAAAATAATAAGTATTTTCTTTTTTATAAGTAATTAAAAAATAACGTCAAAAATTCCATCTTACCCTTACCCTGAGGGCAGAATGGAAAGCTTGTTCGGGCAAGATGGAATTTATTGGAAATCATTACATTTTACAGTTTACACATATAAAACTATCATCTTCAGTATCAGTACCTACACAATTCATTTGCCCAACCATTACATATTGGATATTGTACCCAGTCCTCAGTGGGTTCCATATAAGGTTCTCCACATAATACACAGTAGACATTGTTCTCTTAAGAATCTTCTAAATTTTGTACAATATTTATTTCTTTTTCTGTCTTTTTCCCTTTTCCTTTACTCTTTTCTTTATTCTTACTGGTTCCTATTTGCATGCTTTTACTTTTTTGATGCTGAGCTTATTGATGTAGTTTTAGCTTCATTCATTGCCATTAGCATCGTTTCTTCAGTCCAAGAACCTCTATTGCTTTTAATTACATACTTGTTAACCATCTAAAATCAATAAAAAACAACAATATTAGTTATAGAATTTAAAAACAGAGAATAAAATAAGTGCGTGGGTAAGATGGAAATACTTTCATCTTGCCCTAAAGTCTAGTTTTCCATCTTGTCCATAAGCTCCTTTTCAATAGAAATGTAAATACTTAAAGAAAGCTTTATTAAGTCTCTCATTTAAATATCAATTAACACAATCTATCCCTAATATAATATTTATATAAAGTCATAATAGTAATATTACTTACCTTGTTTAAATAATCTTATTACAAAAAACATATAATTGCGTCATATTTTTCCGCGAAAACAAAAAGCATACATACAAGTTGTCAGGTGGCACGAGGTGGATTGAGCGGTCGTTCGTAAATGCGGGGGGAGCGCCTGACTCTGTTTACGTGAAGACCCGGGCGCTTCGTGGCTCGGATCGTAATTGATAGATAGTTTCCATCTTGCCTACTCCTTCCATCTTGCCCTCCCTTCCCTAATCGTTTAGTTGAGATAAATGGGATATCTCAAGTATTCGATTTGTTTGATTGTACAATTGGAATATGGTTAGAACAATTAATTATTTAATGCCAATGCTCTATTGCCCTCCTATTATAGAGGAGGCTCGAGCCCAGCAGTGGGGTGTATATATTCTGAGATGATGATGAATTAAGATTTATATGTCTTTCCGTGTGGTGAGAGAGAAAGAATACAATTCACTACCCTTTTTTCTACCCGTGGGTGATCGTAAGAGACGACTAAGTGATATAATATGCATATAACATCTATGCAAGAAAAGAAAACTTGTAGTGAAACCCTACACCAACCCATATCCTTGTGGTGACAGAGTAAGAATACAGTTCACCACCCCCTATCTTACCCGTGGGTGATCGTAAGAGACGACTAAAGGATATAAAACGCATATAACATCTATGTAAGAGATGGAAAACTCGAAACAAAACCCTACACCAACACGTCTAACCAGCGTGGTATAATAGGTTAATTTCCCTCCTATTACGGAGGAGGCCCGAGCCCAACAGTGGGATATGTATGAGCTGTGATCATTATCAAATGACACCAACCCGTCTGACCAGCGTAGTATAATAGGTTATTTTCCCTTTTGTTTTGGAGGAGGCTCAAGCCCAACGTTAGGATGTATATGAGCTGAGATAGATAGATAGATGGATAGATAGATAGATTTATATGTCTTGCAGTTGAATTTCTAATGCTAATAGATGATGTTTATATTTTTCTTCTTATTCTATGTCCTTCAGATGAGAGAAATTAGCTCACTCCGCTTACAGGAAAGATAAGTTAGTATAGATCAGTGGTTCTTAACCTTTCTAGGTCCGTTATCCTTATGACCTAACTAGGGTCACTGCATTTACTCTTCATTCCAACGATGATCTCAAATAATACGTGTTAATACAAATATGGCGTTTGAGACAACAACCAGCTCATTATTACCCCCGTGAAATACAATTTTACCCCTGCGGGGATAATTACCTCCAGGTTAGGAACCCAGGGTCATGATCATTCTCCTAATCTTATCCCAATTGCTTGGGGTCAATATAATATGTACTCTTCTTTCATAGTACATATTGTAAAAGTTATTGGCAACAGTTTTATGATCGGTCACCTGCCAGATGTCAACTCTCCTTGGGAATGTAATTGTTGAGCCAACGGCATCAGATGGAGTTGGCCCAGGTCGTTATAAGGCTCTTAGTCGTCTTTTACGACATCCACGAGCAAAGTAAGGGTTGGTAGTATTCGTAGCCGCTACCACACAGCGAATAGAGTATTATTTAAAAAATTACCTTCTCATATAATTATTTTATAGTTATCTGCTTATCATATATCCTAGTCATAGTTTAGGATAACCAACAACAAGAAAAATGGTAGTGAATTGTGTTCCTACTTTGTTGAAATATAGAGCGTTGCATAATTATAATGGTAGCGCATAACGTGTACCAAATGAGAAGCAGTATCTGACCAAATTTAAGAGCTTATCATATTTTACTGGTTTCATGAAGAGTATCGTAAAACACTAAAGCAATTTACACAAAAAGACTATTTTTAGAAATTGAAACCTATCTTCTGTTCAACGCACCATATGGGAATAAAACAATTACCCTCCATTGTGTAAATGACCAATGCCTGCAAATGGGACATATATGAGCCAAAATAAATACGTTTGTATAAGAAAAAATATATATATATTGTACAAGCTTAACAAGTATCTATTTTATTGATAAGGAAAATGAACAGCTTTTGTGATACCGACAAATAAATAAAAGAAAATACGTGGTATACATTCTACTATTAAAATTACGCCGAGAAAAAAAAATATTACAATAGTTATCATGATCACAGTTCATATATGTCCTACTGCTGGGCTTAATAATAATTTATTTATTATATTATACTTTATTTCGAGAATTTCTTCTCTTGCAATGGTGCAAAATATTTTTATATATTGTTATATGCAAAAAACTTGCATAACAACAATATGCTTGCATCCCTTTGTCGTCTATTAAGATTACCCACAGGAAAGGAAGGGTTGGTTATTAGTGTATTTTTAATCCATTAAAACAAGGATAATATATGATAATTCCAGTGGTAGGACCACGGTGTTGACAGTTTTCTTTCTACAGCCGCAGGTCGGTCCGTCCGGGGTAGTACCACACTCTCGCAGAAGATTGACGTCTGATTAATGGCAATGTGCTATTGTACTTCGTTCGGTGAGTGAGAGAGCTGAAAGCCCAACTGGGTGGATATTTACTGCAGTAATTTAAAGGATCATCAGACTTGATCTGATCCAGCCATTGCAAGAGCGACTTCTCACGCAGCTTAACTAGCAATGCGCAATGCAAGGAAATAACCTTAAAAGCTTAGAAATCATTTCAATAGTATATTCGGGTACTACGAGGTATTGTAAATGTTATCGAAAATACTTTGTATTTGAGTAAAGTCCCCGTAGATTTGTTCTCGCAGAGAAAAGAAGTAGAAATGAAACCACATACCTATATGTAGGTATACCTTTTGTATACGTAACTAATAATATGTAACTTTTAGTCTCGTGATAGATTTTAGTAGTAAGACCACGATGTTGACTGTTTCCTGTCTACAGCCGCAGGCCGGTCTGTCCGAGGTAGTACCACATTCTCGCAGAAGACCGACGTCTGAGTAATGGCAGTCTGCTAATGCGATTCGTTCGGTGAGCGGGAGAGCCGGAAGCCCAACTGGGTTTAAGGTTTGCACTGGTACGCCACTGCCTAGGTATTGCAAAGATCCATCGGCGGCAGTAAAATTTACCATTAGATGTGCTACTTGCTCGTTTGCCACCATAAGCAATAAAAAAAAATTCAAACCTTTTCAAAGATGAATATAAACATATTCGTATTTATATTTTTATAAACTATAATTGGACTGAAATTTTAATCCCGTGACAGCAGCGAGCTAATTGTGAAGTCGGTAGTTGGTCTGAAGTTAGGTTTGCCTGCCAAGAAATTCTTAATTGTAAATACGACATCTGAAACTATGAACCCGGTATACGGCAATTAGCTCATTCCTATTTTTGTAGGATTAAAAAATTATAAAATGAAATACAGATATAAATAAATTAAAATAAATTTTAATGAATGTGTGCCTTTTATATATTAGATTAAGAATCATGTTGCATATATGCTTATAACTTTTATATATAATACAAAATAATTGGATGACCGAGTTTAGCTCAGTAATTTCTTTTTTCTTTTTCTCCCGGGCGGGCCTTTGAGGTCAAGGACTCGGTTCTAGAGGTGGATTGATAATGAGTAGGTGTTACTATAAGTTATAAGACCCCACGTCATCCTTCCTTCGCCCTTCACAGATTGGATACAGTGTATCCAGAACATAGCTACATCTCAGTGTATATAGGTCATACTGCTAGGTTCCCCCACAATGGAAAAGAAATTAATCTACTGTACCATGCCGGTCAGATGGTTTGGTATAGTTTTATTTCGAGTTTTCCTTCTCTTGGAAGGATGTTATGGACATATGGTTATCCTTAGTCATCACAAACAGCCACGATACAGGGTGTTAACTTCATTTTTAGTCCATCACCAACACAAATAACAGAGCTTGCCACAAAAAAAAATTTGCAGCCAACATCCCCAAAATAACTTGCTTCCGTGCAAGACGCACAAGACACACTTAATACAATAACTTGTGGAGCGTACAAAGTATTGTCCTGATTGTAAATCGAACCCATGACACTTGGCATGGTAGGTCAGTATCTTAACCACTACCTTATCTGTGCAGTCGAAATTTCCCTATTATCATCATTCTCTCATATAAATACATACATACATACATACCATCACGCCATATCCCTTGCAGAGTAGGCAGAGAGAACAGAGTGCCAGAGAACTCTATCCTTGCATACTTCACTCGCTTCCTCAACATTCATAATTCTCTTCATACACGCTCGCCGGTTTCGGAGGCTCTTGACTCCACCTTCCTTCAGTACATGACCGATCTGGTCTAGGTAGGTGAGTCTCGGTCTCCCCCGGTACCTACAACCTTCCACTTTCGCATTGTATATCTTCTTAACCAGACGTTCGTTCGGCATTCTTTCCACATGTCCGAACCATCGGAGCATTCCCTTTCGCATCTTTACACCAATACTCTCTTTCATACCTACTCGCTCTCTTACGTCGTCGTTACGAATGCGGTCGGTCAGCCTAACTCCACAGATTTTCAGTAGAGATCGCATTTCGACTGCATTAATTTTACTTTCATACTCTTTTCTGCATACCCAACTCTCGCTTCCATACAGTAATGTTGGGACAAGCACTGCGTTATGTATTGCTACACGTGCCTTCTGGCTGAGGTGGTGGCTACCGAGAAGTTGCCCCAACGCTCCGTTCACTCTATTTCCCGCATTCACTCTTCGCTCTATATCAGTGGTGTACCTTTCATCTCGGCTAAATCCACATCCAAAATATACAAATTCATCCACTTGCTCCAGTACATCATTATCTATTGTTATTCTTACATCTGTTCTTGCTTCATCTCTTTCAAAGACCATTATTTTGATTTTGCTCACATTCACGCGTAGACCCCTTTTCTTACAATCTTCTGTCATTGTGTCGACTAGGGTCTGCAGGTCAGTCGCTGACTGTGCCAGCAGGACTGCATCATCTGCATAGAGCAGAGCAGTGACCACTCAGTCGCCCATCTGGACTCCCACATTCATATCGTTCAACCTTTGGAGACATTTATCCAGATATATGATAAACAGCCTGGCTAACAGAATGCACCCCTACTTAACGCCGATATTGACATCAAACCAAGGCAACATTCCGTCATCCAGCCGCACACAGGCTCTACAGCCCATGTAACTGGACTGCACAGCCTGTAGCAGTTTACCGTTAATACCACTATCTGGTAAAATGTCAAAAGAGAACACTTGATCCATGCATCCCCTTCCACTCTTGAAACCTCCTTGTGTCTCACACAGTAAACCATCGGACACCATCCTCATTCTCCTTTCAATAATGTTACACATCCTTACCAATATTATAAATGCGAAAATAACTCTGTCTATCTGTCTTTCTCTCGCTCTTTCACGCCAAAACTACTAAACCGATCTAAATAAAATTTGATACACATATAGTCTAGAGCCTGATAAAGGACATAGGCTATGTCATTAAAATTTTGAAAAAAAAATTACTCTTAAGGGGTAATATAAAATTAGGGGATGAAAAACTTTAGGAAAGCAATCTTTGACGCGGGCGAAGCCGCGGCAGAAACTAGTTTGAAATAAAACTACTTTTACGGATTCTATCGCGTTTGTATTTGATTTTTAATTGCCCGAC
The DNA here is from genome assembly GCA_905163515.2 of Lymantria monacha. NCBI lineage: Eukaryota > Metazoa > Arthropoda > Insecta > Lepidoptera > Erebidae > Lymantria > Lymantria monacha. Next base: position 29,805,660 of record LR991091.1, on the reverse strand, counting down.
GTTTCGAACACTTTACAGTGATCATGGTCGCGGGAGGACTAGGGTGTCTTACGTCCAATATGTCATGCTTATTACAGAAATTTATATCTACCGTATAAGATATTACATACATACATATACACATACACATACATATCATCACGCCATATCCCTTGCAGGGTAGGCAGAGAGAACAGAGTGGCAGAGAACTCTATCTTTGCATACTTCACTCGCTTCCTCAACATTCATAATTCTCTTCATACATGCTCACCGGTTTCGGAGACTCTTGACTCCACCTTTCTTCATATATAAGATATTAAACGTCGGGAAATTAAAACTCAAATACAAACGCGATAGAATCCGTATAAATAGTTTTTTTTTTGGTATTTTATGGCAAATATATAATATTAAAATAAATCCTTACTAATATTATAAATGCGAAAGTAACTTTGTCTATCTGTCTGTCTGTCGCTCTTCCACGCCAAAACTACTGAACCGATCTAAATGAAATTTGGTACACAGATAGTCTAGAACTTGATAAAGGACATAGGCTACTTTTTAATGCAAAAAAGGGTTGTAAAGGGGGATGAAAAATTGTAAGGAAGTATCGTCATTTTTAAAGCCAGAAGCTTGAAACTTATTTTTAGGCTGTCGATTAGATATAAATAAATAGATATAAATAAATGACATTAAAATTTTACAAAAGATTTACCCTTATAGGGATAAAATGAAAATATGGGGTGAAAGTTTATATGGAAATTGGTTATTGTAGAAGCTAGATTGATGAAACATTTTTATTTTTCTTTTGATTAGATATAAATAAAAATGGCATTACGTTGACCGGCTGCTGTCAGTAGCTCTGCAAGGTGCCATGCCTCGTAGCTCAGATGACAACTCATCTTATATTTTAATTATATGTATATAAATAAGTTGGCTATAAATTTTGTTTTGTTATTTTCTATATTTTCCAATTTTTCTTGTCCCAGTAAAATCACTTATGTTTATGTTTCCTTTGCAAGCATTTCCTAGATTAACATATAGGATACTTTTATCCCGGTAATGTGTTCCGTTGCGAAAATAGTTCAACTTTAGGAAAGTAGCCTATTATGCGGGCGAAGCCGCGGGCAAAAGCTAGTAGTTAATAAAATAATAATAAAATAATTATTTAAATTAAAAAAAGGAAAATGGAAAAACAAAAAGCAAATGGGAACTGTGTGAATTTCTATTAACGATTTTCCTATAAACGCAACTTAGCCAAATCAATTTATTACCCCCTCCAAAACCTCCTATATAGATAGATATTAGATGAAACAGTCACGTTTAGAATCAAGTAAAATACGGCTTCTACATACATACATACATAGCCTCACGCCTTTTTCCCAGAGGGGTAGGCAGAGACTACGAATTGCCACAAACCACGATCCTGACATACCTCAATCGCTTCATTCACGCTCATCACAGTCTTCATGCATGCTCTACGATTACGCATACTCTTAATCTGACCTTTCACTAACACATCTTCAATTTGATCCAGGAAAGTACGACGTGGTCTTCCCCTTGTAGTCGTCCTACTCACACTCGCTTTGTATACTTGTTTAGTCAACCTTTCTTCACTCATTCTTTCCACGTGTCCAAACCACCTCAGCATACCCTTTTTTATCTTTGTCACTACTTCTTCATTTTCACCACAGCGCTCTCTTATAACACTATTCCTAATTTTATCTTTCATACTTACACCACACATACTACGAAGAGCTCTCATCTCTACAGCATTTATTCTACTTTCATGTCTTCCCTGCCAAATCCAACTTTCACTGCCATACATGAGAGTGGGAACTAATACTCCCTTATGTACAGCTAGGCGTGCCTTTTTAGATACATTCCTACTCTTCATAAAAGCGTACAGTGCCCCATCACTTTATTACCAGCATTCACTCTTCTTTCAACATCATCATTATTTTTACCATCACTAGTAAATAGTACTCCCAAGTATACAAATTCTTTCACCTGTTCCAATCCCTCACCATTTATAAAAATATTACATTCCGTCATACATTTATCCTTTTCAAAGACCATTACTTTCGTCTTACTTACATTTACTTTCATACCTTTTCTTTCAAAAGCATCATGCATAGTAGTTACCATCGCCTGTAAGTCTTGAGCCGACGATGGAAGTAAAACCTGATCATCGGCATAAAGAAGACATTTGACGAGTAACTCATTCATTCTTAAACCACATTCATTATTTTTCAAATCTTGCAAACAGCTATCCATAAATAGGTTAAATAGCCACGGTGATGCTACACATCCTTGTCTAACACCTTTATCAATGTTAAACCATTCAGTGTAGGACCCGTTTATCCTAACGCAGGCTCTGGAATCCTTATAGATGGATTTCAGCGCCTGAATAAGATGGCTATTTACCCCATACATAGATAGTACCGACCACAGTTCATTCCTCCTCACTTTGTCATAAGCCTTCTCCAAATCAATGAAAGCGCAAAAGACTTTCTGACCTTTAGCCAAAAATTTTTGCGCCATGCATCGTAAAGAGAACACTTGATCCGTGCAACCCATACTCTTTCGAAAACCCGCTTGTGCATCCCATATTTTCTTTTCGGTCACTTTTACTACTCTTTCAATCAACACTTTCGCATACAGTTTGCCGACAATGCTAAGGAGGCTAATGTCCCTGTAGTTTCTACAATCTTGCCGTGAACCTTTGTAGAGAGGTACGATTACCGCCTGACACCAGTCTATAGCCACTTGGCCATTAGTCCAGCAAACATTGAAGAGCTGGTATAGGATGTTAGTTGTAATATCTTTTCCAGCCGTCAGCATTTCAACTGTAATCCTGTCGTATCCTGCAGACTTACCCGCTCTCATACCTTTCAATGCATTTGTAATTTCTATCATACTTATGCATTCTCCTTCCTCGAGATCTCTTTCATTCACAAATGATAATTTTTGTGGCTCTTCTCTTTCAAATAAGTTTTCAAAGTATTCCTTCCATCGCTCTAGTATACATTCTTCTCCATACAGTGTCCTTCCACATTTATCGCTGATCGAGACTAGCTCTGTATCTTGCGCTTTACCTCGAGCCGACCTTATGGACTTCCAGAAAATCTTCGAATTAGTTTGGAAATCCTTCAATCAATCTTCTATCGTACTCGTCTTTTTGATCTTCTTTCTTTCTTCGAACAATTTCTTTCACTTCTCTTTTTCTCCTCTTATATTCTTCTTTGGCTATATCTATGTCATCATTCGTTGCTTTCTCCATTCTCTCATTGGCTCTGACAGCAAGCCAATCTACCCAGACTTTCTTCTTCTCACGAACTGCACTCTGCACATCGTTATCCCACTATATATTCTTCACCTTGTTGACCTTCATTCTTCTAGTCACGCCACATATTTCTGTAGCAACATTTACCACCTGTTCTTTAAAGGTCTTCCATAAGTCTTCCATACTACAAATGTCAGCCGAATGAAAAAACTTTTCCTTCAGTTTACTTTTGTATTTATCTCTAATATACTCATCTTGCAAATTTTCTACTTTTATTCTTTCTAGCACACTTTTCGGGTTATGTATCCGGTTTCGCCACGTTTTCATAAGACCACTTATTCTAGTCATTACTAGAAAGTGGTCTGTATGAATACCAACACCGCGATATACCCTAGTGTCTAGTACTTTCTTTCTGAGCCTTTCATCTACTATTACAAAATCAATTATACTCTTTCTTACATTCTTTGCTTCACGTGTATACATATGGATCTTTTTGTGTTCAAACATAGTGTTTGTAACACAAAGATTCCATTCCAAGCACACCTCTAGTAGACTTTGACCATTTTCATTCACGCTTTCATCGCCAAACCTTCCTAAAACCTTTTTAAATCCTTCTCTGCTTACTCCTACCCATCCATTAAAATCCCCTAGCAAAATCAACCTTTCATTCAAATTACATAATCTCAAAACATCCCGAAGTTCCTCCCAAAATTTCTCTCTTGCATCCTGTTCACATTTCTTATTATGTAATCCCACGTTCACAGGAGCATATACTCCTACAACAAAAATACGAGTCAGACCTACTTTCATCCTTATCCATACTAGTCTAGTATTCACACAATCATACTCTTTCACACATTCATTCAGAATTCGAGCAGAAAGAAGGAGACCAACTCCCTGACAGGCTCTACTAGTCATTGGTACCCCAGACCAGTACGCCGTGTAAGGTCCATGACCAGTAATCTCACATCCCTTTCGCTTCGTCTCATTCACACAGAGAATATCAATATTTTTATCATCCATCATTTGACATACCTCATTTAATTTCTCTTTCATTCCTCCTCCTACATTTAGCGTGGCAAAGCGGCACTCCGTAGACCGCTTTTCGCCCTCATTGGGAACGAGACGTGAAGGGTTGCGAGCCGCATCGCCATCATTTGGAATTTTAAAATTTTTAGTACAATTCATAGCATTCCCACGAGTATTAGGGTATTAAACGGTCGACCCCCACAGTGCCCTTGTGTAGAAGTAAGATGGAATTTCTGCTGTGCCCTGTGACCACCAACACATGCACCCTCCGTTTTTGACCAGCTTACCCTCTGGCCGCGAATCCCTCAGCACGGGTCGGTTTACACCTTGGGTCGTCTGGGTATCATAAATGGTGATTAATAGCAGTTTCTAATAAACTATGTGAGATTACAAATAAGCTGTTCTTATTTATTTATATGTTCCGTAATTATGAACTACATTATGATCTACCATAGCGTTATGTTTTTCGTTTCACAATATTCTAAAATTTTGAATATAAAGGTAAAACGTTAGAAATTCAACAATAAATTAATAAATTCATCATCTCAGCTTAATATATGTCTCATTGTTGGGCTCGAGCCTCCTCCGTGATGGGAGAGAAATTGACTTACTATATTACGCTGGTCAAACGTGTTGGTCCTATACCAAGGTTTTGTTTTGAGATTTCCTTCTCTTATAGATGATTCTCCATAGATGTTACATGCATTTTATATCCCTTAGTCATCTCTTACGATCAGCCACGGGTAAGATAGGGGGTGGTGATTTGTATTCTTATTCCGTCATTACCCGGCAATATATAAATTATTGGAAGTGAATGCAATAAAAAATAAATAAATTATTGGAAATGAATGCAATACTTTAACTTCAACGAACTAAGAATAAAATTTATTTAATATCATGGATATTTCGTAGCCATCACCAAATACGTAAATCATATTTCAGTGATATATTTAAACTCAAAATAAAACTAAAAATTAGCAATTCTATCAGCTCATCAATTAAATATCACGGAAAAAGAATTTAATGTATTAAGTGATAATACTAAACTTAATCAAAAGTAAGTATATATTGTGTATATTTAATTTTTATACAAAAGTGTATTTCTTCATCTTGTTTGCTGCACCCTTTTACCAATAGTTTTGATGCTCCACATACTAGTTATCAAATAAAAATTAGGTTATAATTTATCGAGAAAAAGGTCTGATTTTGAGGGTTAGAAAAATTGATTAACATCTAAAATAAGGATATGGCTAGTATAATGTAAAGTAAGGGCAGGGCTAGTATAATGTAAAGAAGACGCCGACCATACCAACAACAAACCTATCACCATTGAATATTTTGATTAAATTAGCTATGAATACTGTGTAACATAAAAACCAGCATATAGTATACTTTTTATTCCGATCCAACTTGAAGTTCCCACGGGATATTGTTCATGAATTTCATGCGGCCAAAGCCACGCCTAAAAATATGAAATCAGTTACTCCTCGAAATAGTTCTCTAATCCCAATGGGGTTTCAAACAGAAAATAGTTTAGTTATAAAATATGTATCGATACTGGAAACACACATCCCTAGAGATATATGAAATACATAGTTTGTTATTGATTATATACTTGCCTTAATTTTCTACAAATAAGGTTCTTCTTTTATGAAATAGATCCAATGACATATTTGAAATAAAATAATTGTTACGAATTCTATCACATTTTTCAAGTATCTTTATTCAAAATTTACGTGGTTATCGAAGAATAGTAAGTACCCCACTCGAACGTCAGCATATGCTTTAAGGTTCGATTACAAAGCGAAAAATGATGTTACAAGCGGGATCCGAACCCGCACCTATTGGGTGTCCGGCCCAATCGTGCTGCCACTTACACCACCGTGAACTATTGTAGGACATTCAAATGCCGCTTGTGACATCATTTTTCGCTTCGTAATCGGATTTTTATAAATAATTAAGCATATTAAATGCTAAATTTCAGTAATTTGAATAACAAGGATGTGTGACTTTTGACGGGAATTTGAAAACGTCATGTGGTGCTCTTGTATTATATTCAATATTTTAGTGTTTTAACGTGTTATATTAGATAATTTTGATGGCATTTTATGTAATGTGATGCGCGGAACTACTGGGATGTCGTGAATATCATATAAAAGTGTTTTACAACGTTTTCATTTTCCATCAAAATTCCAACAAGATACCATCAACAGTGTGGCCATAGCACTGTTGATGGCGACAATTTGACTTAGACTATAACTAACCTGAAAGACTGAAGATATTTATAACTAGTTGTTGGCGAAATCTTGTAAACGCCATAAAAAAAAAAAAAAAAAAAAAAAAAACAAGGATGTGTCATCGTTTAATACAAATCTAACTGCTAAGTATGAAGTAAAACTTATAATGTGTAAACATTGTCGGGTAGATGGCGCACGTCACCTTAGAGACGTAAATATGATACGGAACGAGATTTGAATGTCCTACAATAGTTCACGGTGGTGTAAGTGGCAGCACGATTGGGCCGGACTCCCAATAGGTGCGGGTTCGAATCCCGCTTGTGACATCATTTTCTCTTCGTAACCGGGTTTTTATAAAAACAAAAAAAAAATGATTTTCTATTTTCCAGCACACAACAAAAGTAGTATGAACATGTACAGTTTGAGTAATGTTTCACAAGTGATGCACTATTATTTATTAAAATAGCAGATCGCATTTCCTTTTTCTATTTTTTTAAAGTGAAAACTTCTTTTGGCGCGCAGCAGACAGATTTTTTTTGTAGACTGTAGGTGAGGCTGATCCGTCACGCTCTTAGGTGAAAGGCTCGATCGGGTGAACTCGGCACCACCGAGTGTACCGGAGCGAGAAAGATACAGCTAGTTGCTCTTCACTTCTGTGTCACTATGTGACTGTAATAATTGTTATTTTTAGCCATTATCAATTATTCAATAGTAGTTTAATATATTCAATTTATATGTAGTTGTTATTTTTAGTTATTATCAATTATTCAATAGTTCTTAATAGTTATTTTTTGACGGCTGGCTATGGTATATGGTATGGTCACACCCATACATACCCCCTGGACATGTTTTGTTTTGTTTTTGTATCTGTTTTTTTTAGGTATATAGGTATATATATATATATAGGTTTCAGTTTTCACTTCTGTCGGCTGTCCTTATGACTGCTTTGTGTTTTTTATATCGTTTTATATGTAGTTTTATTCATTTCCGTATATTTTTTTTATTTAAAAAAAAAGAATAGTTCTTTTTTTACATTTAATATTTATTAGCGTTTTTATATACTTATTCAACTTTATGCCTCGAACATGTTCTACTGAAACGTACATGTGAGTGTTAGCCGTTGTCCATATAGGTTAGGTTGCAACTAAAAATCAGCGCTCTATTTATATGCAGCAAATGCTGAGCTGTAGCCTTTTCGGTGTATGATGCCAAATCGAGTTAGCTTCTAAAAATAATATATTACAAATCAAGTATTTATTAACGTGCCAGCAAGATGAAGAAGTACCGTGTGTTATACGAGATTTTTCTTCATGCGCATTGAAAATTTTCTAATTGTTGATCTCTGAGATTTGCTCGAGAATTTCAGTTGTGGAAGAAGCTAGATCGCTGGGCTTGAGCAGAATGTATATGAGCCAAGATAGAAATAAATACAACGCCATATTTTTCAGTCTTTCAACTTAAGATAAATGTGACCAACCGGACATGTTTTTCTTAATCCAAGCACGATTTCGTTTAGAAATTTTACAGATTACCATTTAATTTATTACTTCATAATTTATTATTGAACTGTAAAAATTAAGGACAACAGTTTATTTGCAATATAATTTATTTAATCAGATTTGTTTGAGTTAACTAGTGGATTATTCCATGTGAAAAAATTACGAAACATAGACAAACTGTGTTCGATGTACTGTGAGATTTTGTTAGACTTTCTCTTGTCTCTTTGCTAGACATTTGTCATTCCAAATTTGCATTCGAATGGGTAAACATTTCTGGAAGTGAATTTGTCAAGTTTAGGCATTTTTTCTTTCTTTGTCATATAAATAGTTAAGATTTGTTTTTGCTCCAATAATAAAATTGAAAAAGTGCTCAGTTTTTAAATAGACTATTATAATATTTAATACTTCGTGACGAATCAAGAATACAATTCAGCAACCGCTATCTTGCGGCTATCGTAAAATATGACTAAGGCCTATAATATTCATGTAACAAATGTACAAGAGAATAAAAGCTCAAAATAAAATCCTATACCAACTTCATTAACCAGTGTAGTATATTGGGTTAATTGCCCTTATATTACGGAGGAGGCTCGAACCCAATAATGCGATTGATCCATAGGTGTCGTAAAAGATGACTAATGGATATAAAATAATAATATCTATGCTTGAGAAGGTTAATTTTCAGTAAAACCCCATGCTAACGTCTGTAGTGCATTGATTGGTAGGTCAATTTCTCTCCTAATGCAAAGGAGGCCACGTCGTACCAAAGAGATAAATTGTTATCTATTGTTGGGATTTTTCAAAAACTAATCGTTTTAATTCTGGGTTATTCTTACTCAAGTTGATAAAAGTTCTATTCGTTCGGCGTAATTTGTAAAGTTTGACTGTTATTTTTATCCGTTAATTGCATGTTTATGAGTTGCTATAATACAAGAATTATTTCATTTAGTGAAGGGTGGTGTGATTTAAGAAATAATATTTAAAAAAAAAACAGAAAATTAAAAAGCTGTATGTAGTAATTATAATTTCACTCAGACAACTTTTCCATTTTAGCTGATGTTATTAGAAAGGACGATTCACTTTGCTCTTGGATGTTGTAAAAGACGACTAAGCGACCTGAGCCAACTTCACCTGATGCCGTTTGGTCAACAGTTACATTCACTAGGAGAGTTAAGGTCTGGCTGGTAACTGGTCATAAAACTATTGCTAATAACTTTTGAAATATATTCAATGAAAGAGGACAATACGTTGACCCTAAGTAATTGGAATAAGATCAAGAGAATGATGATGAGAAAGGCCGACTGAGGTATTTAATTATGGTAGGACCACGCTGTGGACAGTTCTCTGTCTACAGCCGCGGGCCGGTCCGTCCGGGGTAGTACCACACTCTCGCAGAAGATCGACGTCTGAGTAATAGCAATGTGCTATTGCGCTTCGTTCGGTGAGCGAGAGAGCCGGAAGCCTAACTGGGGTGGGTTCAGGGTTGTATTGGTAGGCAGCGGCCTAGCTATACCATTGGCAAAGGTCCATGGGCGGCAGTGACACTTACCATCAGGTGTGCTGTCTGCTCGTTTGCTGCCATAAGCAATAAAAAAAAAAAAAAATATATAAAAAAGATAACTTCATTGCACCAGAAGAAAAACTATAAATAATATATCAACCTATTTGGCCAGCGTAGGATAGAAGGTAATATTTTTTGCATTATGGAGGACACAATTATTCAGTAGCAAAACATAAATGGATAGAAGACGTAGAAGAATATGTAATTAATGTGCTAGATATTTTACATAATAATGCAATCCAAGTACAAATAACAGAATCTGATGCTGCCCTACCTAGAATACTACTTGATGTTGTGTTTCCCGAGCGCTATGACATGTCCTTCTTCAAACGAGGTTTAAAAAGAGCTCTTTCTTCACGGTAGGAAGCGGCCTGGTTGTGCCCCTGGTATTACTTGGTCCATGTGCAACAGTATCACTTACCACCAGGTGTGCTGTTTGCTCGTTTGTCACCGTAGGGAATAAAAAAAAAAGAAAAAGTCAGATCGCATCGTCATACGCCGGTAGTCAAATTGGATTTTGCCCGACACTTACTTAATTTGTTGGTTGGGCCATTGAAGTCAAAGAAGGCTAAAATGGAAGGGTATGGTGATCCAATTACTTATTTCGTTGTCTTAGTTTGTTCATCATCATCATATTCGTCATCACAGCCTATACATGTCCCACTGTTGAGCTCGGGCCTCCTCCGTAATAGGAGGGAAATTAACCTACTACACCACGCTGGTCAGACGTATTGGTATAGGACTTAGTTTTGAGTTTTCCTTCTCTTGCATAGATGTCATATGTATTTTATATCCCTTAGTCGTCTCTTACGATCACCCACGAGTAAGATGTGGTGAACTGTATTCTTACTCCGTCACCACACGGATCATTTATTAGTTTGTTAAAAATAATTAATTAATTAATCGGTCATGTACTGAAGGAAGGTGGAGTCAAGAGTCTCCGAAACCGGCGAGCGTGTATGAAGAGAATTATGAATGTTGAGGAAGCGAGTGAAGTATGCAGAGATAGAGTTCTCTGGCACTCTGTTCTCTCTGCCTACCCTGCAAGGGATATGGCGTGATGATATGTATGTATGTATGTATGTTAAAAATAAGAAAAACTAATTCTATATAAAAATATTTATAAAGTAAAACGAGGTTAACAGAAATGTTTTTTTTTTAAAGACAACCACCCTGAATTAAGATTCAATTTGTCCTGTGTGGGAATAGAACCCACAGTAATGGCACGGAAGGTCGGTATCTTAACCATTAGGGCATCTGTGCAGTCACTATAGTAATTAGTAGCCATTGTACAAGGAGCCCATACCTGATATACGGTTGTATTCTACGTGTATGACTTAACAAAGAATCTTTTCTTTTTCTTTAACTTAGAATTAAATAATAGGTAAAGATACATCCTAACCTGATAGTGGGTTAAGAACACAATGTCTTCATGCTTCCTACTTTCCCATAGAACCTGGTGTTACTCTATCATGAGATTAGACAGCAGTGCTTTCTAAGTATCCTTATAATATTAACTACAATAGCCTTTGCCAAGCGTGTGAGTTACGGCACTATCTTGCGTTGGTGCAGTCTATATATTTTTTTTTCTTTAGTTTTATATGCTTACATCGAATTTCTATAAAAGTAAAAATGAAATCATCATCATTCTCCTACTCTTATCCCAATTACTTGGGGTTAATACAATATGTACTATTCTTTAATAGTACATATTGTGAAAGTTATTGGCAATAGTTTTATGACCAGCCGCCTGCCAGACGTCAACTCTCCTTGGGAATGCAATTGTTGACCAAAACGGCATCAGATGGAGTTGGCCCAGGTCGTTATAAGGCTTTTAGTCGTCTTTTACGACATCCACGAACAAAGTAAGGGTTGGTAGTATTCGTAGCCGCTACCACACAGCAACAAAAAAAAGCAAAAATGTAATCATTGATTTAATTTGCACTTTAAATTTAATCTCAAGTCTTCAAAAGTTTTTTCTATTACGATTTCTATATAAAATATTCTTACATTTAATTTTTAAATAAGAAACTGCTTACCTTTTATAGTAATATTCTATTGTGTATCTGGATAAAGTTTATTTTATTACTCTATTAACCTCCACGGTTGGATACAGGTCGCCCTAACTTCTCAAAGACGATAGTCAAATCAAATCAAATCAAATCATTTATTATGCATAAGCCCTAAAAGGGCACTTACATATTGTCAATATTACATTTTTTTTTTTAAATTAATCTACCACCGGATCGGAAAGCCGCCACAAACTGAGAAGATCCGGCAAGAAACTCAGTGGGCTCGTCATTTTTTTTTTAAATTATATGTTTTCTAATATTATTGGATACATGTTTAATCCCCATTAGCTCCAGTGAGATGCCCTTCGAGTAAAGATTTATTTTTTAAAAGTTAAATACACCATTAACAAAAAACACAAAAAAGAACAGAAATGGTTGGACAGATTCCACAAGCGGCACTCGATCACGAGTTAACTACTAAAGCAGCCATCACGCCCCTCAACCACATTCGAGGGAAGGGAGAGACCCGCTCACGTAGCTACCGCAGGCAGAGACCTTTTTAGTAAGCATGACCACACCAAGATCTATAAATTACAATCAAATCGCTCAATTAAATCAATAAATAACTCGTTAGGCAAAACACGCTACACTGTACAATTTGTGACAATGATAAATATACAGAGTTCAGACAACAGTGAGGATGAGCACTAAAACAACGTAAAAGTTAAAATTATATGAAGTAATTGCTGAGAGAGGAGCAACTCATAACCATTCCGTATTATCATTTAGATAATCCGAAATGTTGTAATATCCTTTTTTACAAAGTCTAGTTTTGATAGCCTTTTTAAACTTATTTATGGGCATATCTCGGATATCTTTAGGTAGTTTATTGTAAAAGCGTATACATTGCCCCATGAAAGACCTACTAATTTTTTGTAGGCGAGTATGATGTATAACTAGATTATCCTTATTCCTAGTATTCACGTGATGAATGTCACTATATTTATCAAATTTATCAATATTTTTTTTTACATATAATATGTTTTCAAATATAAATTGTGATACAACAGTTAGAATGTTTATTTCCCTAAATTTTTCGCACAGTGATGCTCTTGGGCCTAAATTATAAATCGCGCGGACAGCCCGTTTTTGGAGAACAAAGATATTATTCAAATCTGCAGAGCATCCCCAAAGTAGTATGCCATAAGACATAAGACTGTGGAAGTAAGCGAAATAAACAATTCTAGCCGTTTCAATATCGGTTAACATTCGAATTTTTTTTACCGCATAAGCCGCTGAGCTTAGCCTACTTGATAATTTCTCAATATGAGGGCCCCAATGAAGTTTAGCATCAATAGTAATACCTAAGAATGTAGTGGACTCCACAATTTCTAGGGCCACACCATTCATTTGAACATTGGTTTCCACTAGTCTCACATTAGGTGTGGTAAATTTAATACATTTGGTTTTCTTTTCATTAAGAACCAAGTTATTTGTACTGAACCAATGAACAACATTTGACAGAGCATTGTTCACATCGTCATAATTAAGCATTTGTCTTTTAATTTTGAACAATAAAGAGGTATCATCTGCGAACAACACTATGTTTTGCTTATCCCCTATATAATAAGGTAAGTCATTAATATATACAAGGAACAGAAATGGCCCCAGAATAGATCCTTGTGGAACGCCCATTCTTGCAACAGAATCAGGTGATCGTACACCATTAACATCGACCTTCTGAATTCTGTTGCCTAAATACGATGTTAAAAGTTCGAGAACCTTATTTCCGATCCCATAATGGTATAATTTCTTGATGAGAGTTTCGTGGTGTACGCAATCAAACGCTTTGGATAAATCGCAAAATATACCCAAAGCATCATGCGATTCCTCCCAAGCTCCAAAGATATTTTTTAATAATTCCACACCCGCATCAGTAGTAGAGCAATTCTTAGTGAATCCAAATTGATTTTTGTGAAAGATATTATGTCTATTAAAATGATTTAACATTTGACTAAGCATCAGTTTTTCAAAAACTTTACTAAGTGTAGGCAGTATGGAAATCGGTCGATAATTATTAAGATCTGACATACTACCCGCTTTAAACAAAGGAATCACTCTACTAATTTTCATGAGATCAGGAAATACGCCCCGAGCAACACAACCATTAAATACAGATGCCAGATGGGGGCAATAATATCAATTATAGAACTAACTGCCTTTACAGACAAGCCCCACAGATCTGCCGTCTTCTTAACATTAAGATTTTTAAAAGAGTTTATGATATCATTCTTACTGACATCTAAAAATTTAAAGGATGTGTCGCATTTTAAAATACACTGTTTCATGAGTGATTCAGCTAGAATAGGAGACGACATCAACGATTTAGTTGTTAATAAAGGTATATTACTAAAATAATTTTCAAATTCGCTTGCTACTTCACTGTTTCCACATATATTTTTATCACCTATTATTAAATTGAAGTCCTTCTTCCGTACAGCATTCCTACCAGTTTCACTGTTTATCACATTCCAAGTCATTTTTATTATGTCACTGGATTGTTTAATTTTATTTTTCAGATAAATTGCTTTAGCAGAGGAACAGGCACGTTTGAATATTTTGGAATATTTTTTTACATATTCCAAAAACACTGGATTATGGTTATAAGATTTTTGGTCATAAAGATCATATAACCTTCGTCTACTCTTGTAGATACCACAAGTTGCCCATTCACTAAAACCAGCAGGTACTCCAATTGTTACTGTTTTAGATTTAAATATGTTACTAAACTCATCATCAATGATGTGAAATAGTGACGTATACAATTCATTGGGGTTGTCATGAAAAGGCAATAGTGGTACTTTCATACTCAAATTATATTTAAAGTGCTCTAAGCGGCTGACATTCATAGGAACAAAGGTAATGCTCTCTCGTGGAATCCTATTAGTTCTAGGAAGTACAACAAGCTGTCCGCAATGATCTGATTCTAATGTGTTTATAATAGTATTACTAATCAGTTTAGCATTTATAAAAATATTATCTATACAAGTTGCACTTCCAGCAGTTATCCTAGTAGGTTCCAAGAAAGCATTATATAAGTTATAAGAATACATTAAATTTTTAAATTTTTGTGTTGTATTATTATTATCTAATAAGTTAATATTAAAATCCCCACAAATAGCATATCAGCAATCCCCACAAATAGCGATAGTGCAAGAATCACTACGTTTTTTTTATAATATTTTTCTTTGGCAGGCTATGGTCTAGACACACCGTCCGTTCCGTCTGGGATGATAGAAAGGCGGCGCGTGGCCTCATAACCTTGCCATTCGGCCGGCCACTGGTACCACTTCTGGTGATCACTGTTTCTGTTACAAGTTTTTACGACTCATCATCATTCCCCTACTCTTATCCCAATTACTTGGGGTCGATACAATATGTACTCTTCTTTCATAGTACCTACATATTGTAAAAGTTATTGACAATATTTTTATGACCGGCCGCCTGCCAGACGTCAACCCTCCTTGGGTATGTAATTGTTGACCAAACGGCATCAGATGGAGTTGGCCCAGGTCGTTATAAGGCTCTTAGTCGTCTTCTACGACACCCACAAGTAAAGTAAGGGTTGGTAGTATTCGTAGCCGCTACCAAACAGCTTTCATGACTCTCATTAGAAATTAAAAAATGGTGACTTATTCTAATATTTTTTGCTTTTTTTTATTTATAGTGACGGGTCCTACACGGATATGAATATTCAAATTGTCATAATTTTGACAGTTTGATAGACACTTTTGCATTTTATTTTTTTGCAGAACATTTTTGCTTCTCAAAATAAAAGTGTCATAATTAGATTTTATTTCATTGCGAGTCACGCCAAGATGATTATAAATTATGTAAACGTAAAATATTTTACATTTAGAATTAACTGGATTTTATAGAATAATAAATATTGTCAGCTAATATATGTCCCATTATTGGCCTCGAGCCCCCTCCATAATGGAAGGAAAATCGAGCTACTATATCACGCTGCTCAAATGTGTTGGTATAGAGTTTTATTTTAAGGTAAGATAGGGGGATTTTTAAGATTAGATCACCATTCATCATATCTAAATAATAGATTCTGATAGTCCACTCAATAGGCGGTGTGAATAAGATAGATTAAGGTCCCACTGCCCTTCCATCGCCCCGATAGTTAGACGAGATCAGGTTATAAAATATACAGCAAAAAAAAATTTTTTTTATTATTATTTGCCTACGAAACCACGCTAGTTACATGAGCAGATGCGCTAGGGTTTTCTTATTTTGAATATTTCCTTTCTTAATTTTTTATCTTCCTTCTCTAAATTTCAACAATTATAGTATTTTTATGAATACACTATCATATGATGATCATCATCTTGCTCCTACCCCAATTACTTGGGGTCGAATATGACAAATATCTTCTTTAATGTGTCATCTTCTTCTATACAGTCCTATCAGACGTCATCTCTGTAGTCACTCCCTGTCTATCCATGTCATGCCTCACGCAGTCCATCCACCTTTTTTTTTAGTCTTCCTCTACCCCTAAAACCTTAAAAATTAACACTTAAAACTTCACGTATAACTTTATTTTCATCCCGTCTCATCACATATCAACCGCTCATTCTTTAACTTTTCCGTTTATGAATCTTTTTAAATTTATGAGTAGACCGAATATTGCATTATATCGTAAATATTTTAGTCGATCTCTGAAAGAATTCAAGCCCCCAAACATTCCGGGAGTACGGTCGCATATTTGCATTTAGTTTAACCACAGCCAACATTGTAACATTAATATCCGTGGGAATATAGCAGCCTTCGTATCTAATAAAATGTTATAACCCTAAACATTCAAATATGGACAAATAAAACAAGTCTTTACATGTTTTCGTTGTACCAAATGTTATGCTTGTAACATTCTGTTGAAGCATTTTTAATACTACATTAAATAAAGAAACACGAACTAAGCATTTTAAAAAATAATTCTTCACTCTAAAGAATTAATATTCATATAATGGGGACTTGCCAAACATGAAATTCATCATCATCTCAGCCCATAAAGTTGAGTTGCCAGATCTCTCAACTCCAACTGACACCGTTTGGTCAACAATTACATACCCAAGGAGGGTTGAGGTCTGGCAGGCGACCGGTCATAAAATTATTGCCAATTACTTTTATAATATGTAGGTACTATGAAACATGAGTACATATTGTATCGATTCCAAGTAATTGTGATAAGAGTCCTACTCTTATTACAATTACTTGGAAATGATGATCATATTTTAATTTGACATTTTCTTGCTAAACCTTTCGTATATTTTACAATATCCATGATCACGGCGAGCTAAAATGATTAATTTCTAACTAACTACTAATACTAGAATAAATTAAAAACAGAGAAAATGTAAATAATAGAAATACTCAATATTTCTCGTTTTATATAATTATTTTTTGTTGATGTATTATATTAGTTTTAATCATTTTAGCCCATTTATGTCTCAATATTGGGCACAGTTTCCGTCAAATGATGTACATTAGCCTACTATCCTTGCTAATATTATAAATGCGAAAGTAAGTCTGTCTGTCTGTCTGTCGCTCTTTCATATCAAAACTACTGAACCGATCTAAATGAAATTTGGTACACAGATAGTTTAGACCCTGATAGATATACATAGACATGCAAAAAAAAAGGGTTGTAAAGGGAGATGAAAAGTTGTAAGGAATTATCGTCATTTTTAAAAACAGAAGCTTGAAACTTATTTTTAGGCTATTGAATAGATATAAATAAATAAGACATTAAAGATTCGTAACAAAAATTACCCTTATGGGGTATAATAAAAATATTGGATGAAAAGCTTTAGGAAAGTAACCTTTTACGCGGGCGAAGCCGTGGGCAGAAGCTAGTACTAGTATATAGTGTTTTATTTAAAGATTGCCTTCTCTTGCAGTGACGTTCCGCATTTATTTTTTGCTTGCGGTGACAAACAAGCAAGCAGCACACCTGGTGGTAAGTGTTACTGCCACCCATGGACTTTTGCAATACCAATGGTATAGCGAATCCGCTGTCTACCGATACAAATCGCAAACCCACCCAGTTGGGCTTCCGGCTCTCTCGCTCACAGAACGAAGCGCAACAACAAATTGCCATTACTCTGACGTCGATCTTCTGCGAGAGTGTGGTACTACCCAGAATGGACCGGCCCCCGGCTGTAGACAATAAACTGTCAACAGCGTGGTCGAACCTCTATAAAATGTTGCTGCGATTTTTACGGCACGAACAGGAAAAGAAGTAGTTATCATTGTATTAGTATACTCTTACCACATTTATTAACGTTTAAAAATACAATTAAAGGACATTTGTGATAATACCTTCAAGTATTTTTACTTACTAATTGTTGCTTTGAATAATAATAAATTTACTACGCAGAAAGAATTTTCCCTACGCATCTCTATATTCAAAGAAGTGAGGCCACAGGGATTCACTTAAGCCGATATTTTGGGGCCTCATAAATAATTTAATCAGAAACCAAATTGACGAGAGCGGCAAAATGAAATTTGTTGTTTGGATACTATAGTGAAAATAAAAATCTACTTAAGATAAAACTAGTTTCTTAACAGCAAACTAAGCGTCACTAACAATGATAACTAATAATGTAATATGCATATGCGTACAGACGGACTCAAGTAAATGCTGGCCCTGAATCGCTCGCACGGCGAAGAGAGGTACTTGCAGGGTGGGTCTATGGCATTGTGTGCAGCCTCTTCCGTCATCCCGGACCGATTTGGCGGGGCGCGACCATATCCATAGTCCACACGCAAGAAAAAAAAAGGCCCTAAATCCGATCATACTCATCATTCTCCTACTCTTATCCCAATTACTTGGGGTCGATACATTATATACTCTACTTTCATAATGCATAATGTAAAAGTTATTGGCAATAGTTTTATGACCGGGCGCCTGCCAGACGTCAACCCTCCTTAGGAATGCAATTGCTGATCAAACGGCATCAGATGGAGTTGGCCCAGGTCGTTATAAAGCTCTTTAGTCGTCTTTTACGACATCCACGAGCAAAGTAAGGGTTAGTAGTATTCGTGGCCGCTATACCACACAGCATAGATCGAATCATGCTATAATGAATATTATATCGAAATATTAAAAAATGTAGTTTACTTACTTTTTTGTGTCATTTTACATGCAGTTTTATTAATTCCCGTACATATTTTTTTTATTTTATTTTACATTATTCTTATTCTTACATTTAATATTTATTAAATGTAAAAAAAGAACATTATCCGTGTGGTGACGGAGTAAGAATATAATTCACCGTCCCTTATCTTAATACTTATATACAAAATTGAAATGGATGACAACGAACAGTAAATTCCCTAAGAGAATGATATCGTTCCCTTTACATAATCGTTCACATAAAACCACAGCTTTCCGTGGCAGTTTTAAATATAGTGCTACAAAGTGCTGGAATAATCTGCCACCACCGATACGGCAATTGGATAGTATTCATACATTTAAAAAAAAAATTAAACATATCATGATAACCTTACAAAAGGCAAATTCTTAGCCTAATTGCTTTGGGTTTTGGGAACGTCTTTTTATCTTTTTGATGCTCTTCACCATCTGTTGGTAACTCGTATTTTATTACTATTTCATTTTATTTTGTTCCAGACATTCCCTTAAATTTAATATTATTTTTGACATCTTTAAATAATCACTTATATAGTTAAATAATCACTAATAATAATCACTTATTTGGTGAAAACAATTAATCTTATTATTTATAATCTTTTTTTTTTCTCTGAATACATAATTTATAATAGAAAATTTACAATCTCTAATACAATTCTGTTCGTCTGATAATTCAAATTTATTATTATTATTTTCGTTTTTTTAAGCTCTTTGTTATTGTAATATCGTATCAATGACTTCTTAATTATTGTTATTGTGAATATTTATTACTATTTAGAAAAAATGTGCATCTATATAAATATCTTAATTATGTCTAATCTCTATTTGTATCTCGCGATGCGATCTAAGGCTGCAGCTGAAAATCAGCGCTGCATCTTTATGTAGCATATGCTGAGCTGTTGCCTTTTGGGCACACCTTTTTATAATATATTAAATAGTATGTATAAAAAAGTACTTGTGGATTCTATTGATATAGGTATATATGTAATGTAAGCGAGAATTCATAGATTTTTAATGTAGAATCTCATTTCTATATACTATTATTGTTTTAATACCTATTTTGTATATTCCACTATTATTTTTACCACCGATTTCTCGTCTAATTATTATCTTTTTAGTCCTATTCTTATGTGTATTTAAATCTACATGTGTCCAATAAATCATATTTTCTTTCTTTCTTTCTTATCTTACCGGTGGGTAATCGTAAGAGAAGACTAAGGGATATACAACGCATAACATCTATACAAGAGAAGGAAACTCGAAACAACCCTATACCTACACGTCTGACCAGCGTGGTATAGTAGGTCTATTTCTCTCCCATTATGGAGGAGACTTGAGCCTAACAATGGGATATATAAGGGCTGAAATGATGAGATGATGATTCTTTAACTTTTTTTATATACTTTTTTATATACTTATTTCAATTTTTGATTCGAATATGTCCTTGTAAAACGTAAATGGTAGCGTTACCCGTTACACATCTTAGGTTTCAGTTGAAAATCAGCATCGTTTGTGTGGAGCACATGCTGAGCTGTGGCCTTTTAGATACATAATGCCAAAAGAAATGAAAGGATTACATAATACTAACTGTGGCTGCGACATCGTCTACAGTGTAATGCCAATTTTCAATAAATTTTAGCCCATAGCTTTTGTATACATGCACACACATCTCATCATCAACGGCCTATAAAATTCTGATTGATAATCTTTTTTGTGACGAAATGTTGGCGCGAAAAGAGACTGAATAAAAAAATACAGTTAACTATTCATCATTTCAGCTCATATATGTCTTACTGTTGGGCTTGAACCCCCTCCATAATAGGAGGGAAATTAACCTACTATACCGCGTTGGTCAGACGTGTTCATATATAGGTGTTGGTATATAGTTTCGAGCTTACCTTCTCTTACATAGATGTTATATGCGTTTTATATCCCTTATACGTCACTTAAGATCATCTACGAGTAGATGGTGGTGAATTGTATTCTTCTCTGTCACCACACCAAAAGCACACACACACACATCTTCTATGTATGATTTTAAAAGTTCTATAATTTATCTTACACAAAGTGTAATACTAGTTTATTATAAATACTAACGGTCGTAAAATTATATACACAAAATCAATCATTATGATTAAAATAATACTAAAAGTTACTGCCCTTCAAATTATCTTATAAATAACTAATTTAAAAAAAAATGGTTTATTTTTTCGTGGATCATTCACGAAAAAAATACTTACGTAAGTCCATCAATTCCTAGTTGTAACCAATGCTTGTATAGTACTTTTCTCAAATAATGCGCGGCAATTTAAACTAAGTAGTACTAAGTAGAACTGTATACATGATGAACAACGAACAACATTTTTCACGTGCTAAAGGGTTCATTTGTTTTTTTTTCATTATCAAACTGCTTTCTTTTTCAAGCCAGTTCGAAATTTAAATAAAACTCTGATAAGTAGTCTCCTCGATGACTATTATTTGAAGTAACAAATCGTTCCATTTTTAAAATACACGATAGATACGAATTTACATATATATTTATGTAGCCGCTAAAACACGACAGATATGGATTTTCATACATTTTTTGCCGGCCGCTGCTCGCATTTATTTCGTCAGTACAATATCGATTTATCTCGAAGAAGGTTGTCAAAATAATGCTTAAATTTCCAAGCATGTTTGAGAAATAGTACATTACTGCAGCGGCCAGCAGAAGAGGCATTGATGGACGAACGTGTACATGGGGGCCCAGGCGTAGCCGAGGCACACATAAGTGCTTTTCTCAAATAATGCGCGGAAATTAAAACTAAGTAGTACTAAGTAGAATTGTATACATGACGAACAACGAACATTTTTCAAATGCTATATATATAATTTGTTTTTTTTTTTTCATTATCAAACAGGTTTCTTTTTAAAGCCAGTTCGGTCATTAGTACTGGGTTCATATTTGGTAAAAGGAAATAATATCTCCGTGTCTGAAATAACTTTACTTTTATTTACACGATTTAAATTAAAGGTCAATACGTGGTTAACCAACGGTTTTGTCTTAGAGAAGTGTCTCGGTTGACTCACCGATTAATTATGATTTTCACGCAATCCCACTGCCCAATACGACTCCGTCCACGTGACGCCATTGCAAAACTACCTAGTGGCGCCACTGTGTTTGGCAGATGTTGCTAATACTAAATTATGTTACTAAACCTAGTGGCGCCACTGTGTTCGGTAGATGTTGCCAATACTAAATTACTTTACTAAACCTAGTGGCGCCACTGTGTTGTCAGTACTAAATAAGTCAATTGAGCAACTTATTTCAAGCGATATCGTTTTCTACGACATATATATTTATTTGGCCGCTAAAACACGACAGATATGGATTTTCATAAATTGTTTGCCGGCCGCTGTTCGCATGTATTTGGTCAGTACAGCAATTTCGACTTATTTCGAAGAAGGTTGTTAAAATAATGCTCAAATTTCCAAGCATGTTTGAGAAAAAGATATTAATCTTAAAATTTCACAAAACTTCAACAGGAATCTGCGTAATTTAAACTAGTCGTTTTACTATTACCATTTCAATATTTGAACAAATATTTGGTAACCTAAAGGGGTCTCAATAAAAGCGAACCGGCTACGTAAAACGTAATTGAAATCGAAATATTTAATGTAAGTATTTGAGCCAATAATCACGTTACATTTCCGTTTTAAGCTTGTAAATTTATAGAATTAGATGACTTCCTGTAATAAAATTACAAATGCGGAACTTGGTTTTATATTGAACGGCAAGGAATTATAGGCATTTCTATTTGATAAAGGTGTGAAATAAAATCAACGTCCACTTGTTTTAGTAAATTATGATCTGAAGCTCTGAATTGGTCTAGTAACTCACGCTACTGCCTTCGAAACATTGCCTTCCAAAAAGACTGTTAATTTTCAGATTAATCGATTTTTTCAGCTTAAATATCATTCATCATCATTACAGCTTATATATGTCCTACTGTTGGGCTCGAGCCTCCTCCATAACGGGAGGAAAATTGACCTACTATACCACGCTGGTCAGACGTGTTGGTATAGGGTTTAGACTCGAGTTATCCATCTATTGCATAGATGTTATATGCATTTTATATCCCTTAGTCATCTCTTACGATCACCCACGGGTAAAATAGGAGGTGGTGAATTGTATTCTTACTCCATCACCACACGGAAGATTGATTATCTATATAACAAGTGGGAGAAATACGTTTCAAAGATTTTTTTTCTTGACAAGCCATACCAGCTCAAAACAGACTATAGTCTGGTCACTATTTTATAATTATTACTAGATATATTTGTGGCAGACAGGAAGGCAACTCATCTGATGGTAAGTACTGACTACCATTCAAATACTCTGCGATACAGAGTATAGCCTGCTTGTAAAGGTTTTTTTTTTTTTTTTTTTTATTATGAGTATGTTATACCACAGACTTTTTGTCCGTGCTCTTTTTATATTTAATTTAATTGTTATGGTGGTTTGTTTATAAAATTAATGTTCTTGAAGTGGCTTTATTACAATTGGATAAAGCTTGAAGAGCGCAATTAATGTGTCATAGATGTTGAGCGACAACATGTCTTTTAGGGTTTCTTCTTGGCGCTGGTGGTCTTGTTGTTGGTGAAACCCTTCTATTTGTAGATGTTTCTGTCCTCTGTGATGTTGTGATGATGATAATGCTTGTAAAGGTTGGGGCCATCTGCTTACCGTAAAGATTTCGGCTCACTAGATGAAATGCAATTGCGAATGGTTGTCAGTTAAGCGTCGATTTTATAAGATACTAGGTTCTGCTCGCGGCTTCGCTCGTCTAAAAGGCTACTTTCCTAAAATTGAACTATTATCGCAAGGGAACATATTACCGGGATAAAAGTATCCCTCTATACAACCTCTGTTTTGCATTAAAAAGTAGCCTATGTTTTTCAGGTTCTAGACTATCTGTGTACCAAATTTAGATCGGTTTAGTAATTTTGGCGTGAAAGAGCGACAAACAGACAGACAGACAGAGTTATTTTCGCATTTATAATATTAGTAAGGAAGTAAGGATTGTGGTTGGTCGAAAGACCAGCTTTTAAGTTGGTATAGCTCTACCATTACAAAATGCGATTTAAAGATAACGATTTTGTAATAATAGAGGTATCATCATCATTCTCCTACTGTTATCTCAATTACTTGGGGTCGATACAATAAGTACTCTTATTTCATAGTACATATTGTAAAAGTTATTGACAATAGTTTTATGACCGGCCGCCTTCCAGACGTAAACCCTCCTTGGGAATGTAATTGTTGACTAAACGACATCAGATGGAGTTGGCCCAGGTTATTATAAGATTCTTAGTCGTCTTTTACAACATCCACGAGCAAAGTAAAGGTTGGTAGTACTCGTAACCACACAGCTTTGTAATAATGGAAGTAATTGAAGCTTTAATCTATTTGGAAACAACTACGATTTTAAAGTACTACATTATCAGTAATACTTCTTAGAAGGAAAAGAAAACGATTTACAATAGTATGTTGATAATATAAGCAATGGAAAAGAAACTCTACAGTGTTACAAATTTGCCCGCTCGCTCGGCGAAGAGAGGTATATGTAGGGCAGGTCTATAGGGTCGCGCGCCACTTCTTCTGTCGCCCCGGATGGATTTAGTGGGCTGCGACCACCCCATAGCCCGCCACCAAAAAAAAATACAAAAAAAAATATAGTGTTGAAATTATCGTGAGTCCGACACATATTAGACAATTGTATTTTTCGGCAATACTCACGCGTTCGAGTCGATTATATCGACCCGGGTTACAAGAATAACCGATGCTCATCATCAGGGCGAGTGCGCAGCTTTCTGCGAGCCCCTGACGCAGACTGAGTCACTCAGTAAACTCAAACGCGTGAGTATTGCCAAAATATACAATTGCCTAAAAAATATAGTGTTACGTTTCCAATTTTACTTCTGTTGCAGTAATATGTGACGTGGGTTCATCTGTACGAAATTTCTTAAATTAATATACCGTGCGCAGAAATAAAATATGTTCAAAGTATAAGGCATCTCTATGGAAAAAAACAACTACAAGTTGTATCGTAAACATCCTATTGATCATAATAAAGTTACGAGAAGTTACGCTCAAGTGTTGGAATATATCGCAAGGCCGACCCAGTGGAGTATGACTTTATTTAAAACTTCATATAACTTGCAAATACACGTAGTATACTTAGTCTGGCCATAAATACTGTTACAATAAAAAAATAAACAAAATATTACATTTGAATTTGGAATCTGTCATTTTTATATGATTGGTTATTGTTTTTTCACTTTGGCGCCAATACATTGTATTATGCGATATTAAAATGGAGTGGGTGATAAAGAGAACCGAACGCTGTGATTGCATTACACAAAGTAGGTATGGAGCCAATTTTTAAAACTCTCCATACGCTTGGTATTAGTAAAATGTTTGTGTACTGGGTTATTAATAGGTACAATTCTCTCAAAACTCTCAAACTCCTCTGTTTGTGACATAAAAAAGTCTCACCTTCCACGTAGTATTCTTACGGAAAAGGTGGTCAAAATTAAGGTAAAAATTCGAAGAAATACTGTCCGAAAACAAAAGATTTTATCTCGGGAGATGAAGATAGCACCCACAACCATGTCTCGTATTTTAAAACATGACTTAGGACTTTCGCTGCAAGTCCTAAGTCGTAGTCCTAGTATAAGAGACGTACTGGTTATTTCTTAACTGATAATTTAAAAAAGAATAGGATGTTAACATCTAAACAACTACTGAAGCGGTACGCAAAGGGAAGTCACAGAAAAAAATTGTTTACGTATGAGAAAATTTTTACAATTGAGCAACATTTTAACAAGCAAAATGAGCGTATTTATGCTCAAAGCTCTAAGGAAGCTTCCCAATTAGTCGACAGAGTGCAACATGGGCATTATCCGACGTTGGTTTAGTGTGGTATTAGCTACGAAGGAGTGACTGAGACATACTTTTGTGAAAAGGGTATCAAAACATCGGCACAAGTGTATCAAGATATCATTCTTGAGAAGATAGTGAAGCCCCTTAACAACACGATGTTCAATAACTAAGAATGGTCCTTCCAGCAAGACTCGGCAGTAACTCAATACTATTCTATCATAACTCTCCCTGTGGTGACGGAATGAGTAGTAATACAATACAATTCACAATCACCTTTCTTGCCCATGGCTGTTGTAAAAGAGGACAAAGAAATATGATATGCGTGTAACCTATAAGATAAACTTGAAATCCGGGATAGTCACCATATTTTCCCATGGCCTACATTCCTATCATGCTATTGGACGATGCGTGAAAGCTGTTGAAGAGGATCCTGGCTGCTTGCATCGGGCAGCAGCAAAACGAGGTCGTCCCTTATCTGACGGACGCCCAGTGCGCCGTTTCTTTCTTTGCCCCGAACGGATAAGCGGGGTGTAACCACACCGTATCCTGCTGCCAAAAAAAAGGGTGGCTCTTAATATGACGGAAGCTCTATTATTTCATGGGCCCCGCACCACTCACCGGTACCTCGATTACCGTCAATTCCATCCCCATTAGCATCCGAGCCAAGACAAAATATGTGGATCTGGTAGTTCCAGGAGCATTCTGGTCAACTTGCTCTGCAGTTTGTCGGTGCGGCTTCCATCCTTTCCTGCTTATGCCGAATGTTCGTAGACCCAGCGCTACGTTTCAACAGATGTACACAGGGGTGGTTTGGTTCATGGTCCTGTACGGTGCATTTATGTAAAAATATGTTCGACTCCATTGTTGTCTAAAAATTTACTAAATTCTGACCCGAAAAATGGTGGGCCATTATCGCTCACTAATTGCTTAGGTATACCAAACCTTGACCACATATCCCGTAACTCTTTTATTACCGCCTGCGCGTTGGTAGTACTCATTTTAATAGCTTCTATCCATTTTGAATGAGCATCAATCACAATGAGGAAAGTGTGCCCTGTTATAGGCCCTAGAAAGTCTACATGTATTCTCGCCCAGGGCCTGTCAGGCCATGGCCAAGACCGTGGCGCGTGCGCGGGAGGCGCATCGCCGAGCGCAGCGCACACCGCGCAAGCGCGGCAAGCCGTCTCGATAGCTTCATCGATACCGGGCCACCACACGTAACTCCGTGCCAGGCTTTTTGTCTTTACTACTCCCATATGACTATCGTGAAGTTCAGTAATTACCTTATTCCTACATGTCAACGGTATAATAACGCGATGTCCCCACATTATACAACCTAATTCTATATATAATTCATTTTTTCTATTGAAATATGGTTTTAATGTGTTAATATCTACCTCCGAAGGCCAACCGTCCTTTATATATCTTGCAACTCGACTTAGTATTGGGTCTAATGATGTTTTATAATTCAAAAGAAGGGATTCCATGGCAAAATGTAAATAAGTTTGTTCCGGTGTTTCTAATAATTCCTGTTTAATTGTACACTCTTTGTGCCTGCTGATCAATCTTGATAACGCGTCAGTTGTATTCTTATCTGTGCGAATATATTCTATATGAAAGTCGTAGGCTGACAGTTTGATTGCCCATCGTTGCAAACGACTCGCTGCGGTATTTGGGATACCCGAATGAGGACCAAAAATTGTAACCAACGGTTTGTGATCAGTACGTAACGTAAATTTTCTGCCGTATAAATACTGATGAAATTTATCGATTGCAAACACAATAGCTAAGGCTTCCTTGTGTATTTGACTGTAGTGCGACTCGGCCGGTGTGAGCGAACGCGACGCATACGCTACGACCCGCTCCGTGCCGTCGCGCGTGCGCTGCGCCAGTACAGCGCCGAGGCCACGCGCGCTCGCATCCCACGTCACTATACTCTCATGTATTTTTTACTTTTTAAGTAATACATATAAGGGTGCCAATTGGCTCCCTAAGTTTTTAATGAATCTACCATAGAAATTAATCATCCCTAGAAATGACTTTAACTCGGATACATTAGTTGGTTGAGGCATAGATAATACCGGTTTTAACTTTTCTTTGTCCACACGTACACCATTTTTGTCGATTATAAATCCCAAATATTTTACTTCATCTGCCATGAATTTGCATTTATCTTTTCTAATTTTCAATCCATTTTGTTCTAAGATATCAAATACTTGTTCAATACTAGCTAAATGTGTATCTAAACATTTATTTTTAATTAAAATATCATCATAGAATATAACAACGTCGGGTACATTTTTAAAAAGTTTCACCATAAACCTCTGAAAAATACCCGGGCTAGATGATAGACCGTATACAAGGCGGTTATATTTATATAACCCTCTGTGGGTATTAATGACAGTATAATTTCTAGAACATTCGTTTAAAATTAATTGATTGTACGCTTGCGATAAATCTAACTTTGTAAAATAGTTGTTACCACTCAAATTACTAAATAAATCCTCCACTTTTGGAACTGGGTACCTGTCGATCAATAAAGCTTTATTTAGCGTTACCTTGTAGTCAGCACACAAGCGGATCCCTCCATCCGCCTTCCTCACTATTACCAGTGGCGTGGCCCAGTCGGATCGGTCAACAGGCTCGATGACACCGGCACGCAGCATCGCATCCAGTTCCGTATCTACTTGCGCTAGCAAGGCGTACGGCACGGGTCGCGCGCGACAGTATACCGGTTCGATGCCATCCCGCACACAGAGCTCCACTGGTTCGCCAGTATAACGACCCAACGTGCCGTCGAACAGCTGTTTATGTCTGGAAATGATATCGTTAAGATTTTTATTTTTCCGCACATTATTGTTTATTTCAACTTTATTTAACTTGCAACGATTAAGTTTAGGTATTTCTATATTTAATTCCGATAACCATTGTCTCCCTAATAAATTGGTAGTAGCCTTGTCTATTACATATAAATCTAAAACTTTTGTACAGTTTTTAAATGTAACACTAGTTTCGAAATACCCTAACGGTTGTATAAGTAAACCGTTGATAAATTTTAATTTTAACTGACATGGTTTTAAACTTAAATGATTAAACAGTTCGTTAAAAGTCTTCTTACTAATACAGGACAGTGCCGATCCCGTATCCACTTCCATATTTAAAACAATACCGTTAACTTTAATAGGCATACACACCGGTCTGTATTTGCTTAATGACAACTGATAGATAGGTTCCTCGTAGTGCTCGTCGTCGGAGCTGTGCGATGTGACCACGTCATGAGGCTCGCACAAGCAGTGCGCGGCGCGCACTTCGCTGCCTCCCGGCGCTCGTCGCGCTGCACCACCTCGCCACCCGTCGCCGTTGCCGCGACCTCTGCGCTGACTAAAACGGCCGCGGCGACTACTCATTGTGGTAGCTGGCACAGTCTCCTGACCAGCCGTCCACTTCGGGCAAACACTTTTCAAGTGGCCCACAGCGCCACATTGATAACATTTGAATTCTTTATATCTGCACGTAAGCACTCCATGACTGCTACTGCCACACGCTGAACATTTACTTACTGCCATCTTGAGTACCCTCGATTCTGGGGCCTGCTCCCGAGTCCTCTCCACGGCCTCGGCGTCTCGCTCAGCCGCTTCTAAGGTATTCGCCAATGTTAGGGCTTTACTGTAGTTTAAATTTTCCTCTGCGAATAGCCTTTGCCGTATCAGTTCACTACGCAAGCCACAAACAAATTGATCTCTTAAGTTTTCTTCTAAATTTGATTTAAATTCACAATACCGTGATAGTTTTTTCAATTCCGCTATGTAGTCAGATATTGTTTCTCCATGTACCTGACGTCTTTGTCTAAATTTATATCTCTCTGCTAAAAGCGACGGTTTCGGTTGTAAATGTCGTTGCAATAAATCTACCGCCTCGGCATTAGCGTTGCCCAAATGCAAGACCAAGACTCGCTGCAAGAGTCTCGCAATGCTCCCTTTCACAGTATTTTTCGATTCCTTTGGCAGAGATAGGATAATCAACATTTATATTCTTAATACCAGTATACGGAGAAATAATTTGATCTTATTTTAAACAGTCTCATGATAGATAGGTGTGATTATAGTCCCACTTCTTTTAAGTGGTATGTACCTAATTATTGATAGCTGTACAGTTAATGCCATTAGATGAATAGAATTTCATTAATTTAGTTGGATTTTTCATTTCTATCAAAACCAGTGACTCTGTGTTATTCTAACTGCGAGAGTTGCAAAACTAGCGAGATTCGCAAGAGTCTTGCATTTGGGCAACACTACTCGGCATAGGTTAAACAGGAGGGCTTCCTGGGGCTGGATAATGTGGATAGCAATTCGTAGGCTTGTTCTCCTAGTAATGCTATTAACGTCGGTAATCTCAATTCTTCCGTTATCTTATTTGCTTTAAAATACATTTCCAAACGGTCAACATACGCAGTACAGTTTCCATTTTTAATGTCAAATTCGCGCACCTTTCCTACTGACATTACTTATTTATTGTTAAATCGTCTTACTATCACACTTCTACAATACTATTTAAACCGATTTTTATCCTCGTCGCCACTGTTAAATAAAAGACGTGTATTCTCTGAACGTATATAATTGACTGCGCTGGCAACTGACAAGCCCGCGCTAGTGCGTAAGCTACCCGCTATTACAATATATGCAACAGGCGAAGTGCTTGACGGTTCGTCTCAGGGCCCCCTTCTGGCAACTAACGGAGGACCATAGCGGTCAGGGTCCAACGCAGATACCGCACGATGGCGACGGATGCAGAATGCGTGTTGGACGGAACTCCTTCGTAGAACTTGAAGATGGACTTGCTCGCCGGCGTGTGTCGGCGACACTGGCAGGGAGGGCTGAGCCTCACACAATAAACATTTTTTTTTTGTATTGTTATCGCAGTAGAAATGCATTTACGCGCTATCCCCCACCGGTGACAGGCAGGGGGGAGTATGGGACTCGCCAGCCAGCTAATGCCGGACCAAAATAGCCACTAAAACCACAGCGGCGCCTTCCGCGCTTTTACTGGGCACCGGAGAGATCGTCACTGACATTCAATCCCCGGCAGCCCAACGCTTGGCTTTCTGGCCACATCCTGTTGTCCCTCAGGGCGGTGGGAGGATGTGCGCATAACGGCGCCTCCTCCTCCCTGGTCACCGGCGGTGGAGTGAGTCAGCGGACGCAAGCGCCTCACGTTCCCGCTTCGTGGCCCCCTCCCTTTTCATGATGCCCCCACAAAAGGAGCCTATTGAAGGCCAGCACCTGTTGGTATCAAGTATCTTCGAAATGATGGTCGACAGCGACAGGTCTTTCGCAATGACCGCTGACAGAACGTGGCGCTGGGGCCTCCAGGTGGCGCATAATTTCAGAGTGTGACGCACATCGTCTACTGGACCGCCACACTCGAGACATCCTGGGGCCCCTCGTCTCACGACCTGGTCGCTTAGCGCTGCAAGCCTGTTGGGTCTAATGATAGCCTACTGCACTCTGAGAACTCTTTCTAACATGGAATACTATCTCCTTCAGGATAAAACTTAAGATTATAAAAATAAAATGGTAAATATTAACAATTTTGCAGCTAATATTTTAAAAGCCAATATAAAAGGTGAAATAAATCGTAGCATTACAGCGACCGTTCACTGCAAAATTCAATATGCCACTTCTGTTTATATTTTATTTCAATATTCTTACTGAAATTTCAAACGCGAATGTTAATATTTTTATTATTCTGTATATTTTTTGCAAGGCTTTTGATCTTGTTCAAATATAGTATTACAAAGCTTAGTTGTAAATACTTCAAATATTCAAATAGTAAATACTTATACTGGACACTGGCTAATACTAATAATAATAATATTGTAATAGATAAAGGTTATTGAGGCGCATCTTTTTACAAGACTTAATGAGCGGTTTTGCGGACAACTTCAAACTGTTACTTTCGTGTTACAGTGATGCGCACATCTTAAAATTTCACTCACATCATTTTTTCATAACGCGCCTAAAGAAGTATAACTTTAAAAGAGTCTGATTAAATTGAATGTAGTATTAAAACTGCTCTAATATAATATTACAAGCAAAACATTTACACAACAAAACAACAACAAAAACATGTAAAGATTTGTTTTATTTGTTCATATTTGAATGTTTGGGGTTATAACATTTTATTAGATACGAAGTCTGCTATATTCCCACGGATATTAATGTTACAATGTTGGCTGTGGTTAAACTAAATGCAAATATGCGACCGTACTCCCTGAATGTTGGGGGATGGAATTCTTTCAGAGATCGACTAAAATATTTACGATTTATTGCAATATTTGGTCTACTCATAAATTTAAGGAGATTCATAAAGTTAAAGAGTGAATGGTTGATATGGTATAGACATCTGATGAGACGGGATGAAAATAATGTTGTGAGGGAAGTTTTCATTTCAAATATAAATTTTCTTGAGACATCTACAATATTTTGAGGAAGTAAAATCGTCTTTAAATTACATGTTATTTATTGCTATTTTAAAATAATTTATATACCTGAGTGACCTACGGAAAATTTTAGGCTATCAAAAGGTATTTCATAGAGAAGTGGAGAAGGGGCTAGGAGGATCAGGGCCTTACTGCGACTGTAAAATAAAAATAAGTATTTTTTTTACACCATTAGAAAGTAGTGTATTCAACGAACAATAAGCCCACCAATTTTTAAAAAAAGGATATATTTTGATGTGAGATTTTTTGATTAATAATTAGGGTAGCTTTTCGATATTGAGTCAAAATAAAGTGAAAAAGGAAATATTAAAAAATCAAAATAAATTACAGTGTATTTGTAACATAAAAAGGTAAGTTTTCACCAAATTTCGTGAATTATTTTTCTTTTATGTTAAAAATAAAAACCAAAACTTGGTTATTTGAATTTTTTACATAAGTTTTGCGGTTATGTAAAAAAAAAAAATACCAAAGTTGTAGATCTTTTTATCACCTACAAGTTTTCCGTTTAACTTTTTTACATAGGACTTGTAGTTTTGCCAGAAATCGAGATAAATCATATTTTACCCTGAAAACCTCACCCTTCCAATTCCCGATCTCAGATCTCCCTTTAATATTTTTTTCTTTAATTTTGTTATATTCTCTTCCTTTTCCAATGATTTTTATCCTACATACATACCATCACGCCATGTCCTTTGCAGGGTAGGCATTTTTATCCTACTGCTATTTTTTTTTCACTTTTTACTATTTTTAAAAGCAGCAGCATTCAGCACTGGTCTATATTCCTTATCCGAACAGACGCGTTAGTTGTGTTTAGGGTTGTCCGTCCGAGTTTGCCTGAATTTGTCCTAATTTAGAGGATATCCGAGGAGCGTCCGGGCAGCATTTCATTTGTAGTCCGATTTTAAGAATTTAAAGTCGCCCGTGACATTCTCTGTACCCGCCTGTCGCGATCAACCCACGACTGATCATCAGATGATCACATCAGATGACTGATCAGACCGACGACTGACTGACGACGAACCGATCCTACCACTAACAAGACTCCTCCAAATGAAATAGGTGATTCTACTGTCTTACATTAGCCAGACCTATTGGCGTAGGGTTTAATATTAAAATTTCTTTCTCATTCACTAATCAACATCATCATCATCTCAGCTCATATATGTCCCACTGTTGGGGTCGAGCCTCCTCCTTAATGGGAGGGAATTTGACCTACTGTACCACGCTGGTGAGACGTGTTGGTATAGGGTTTTGTTTTGAGTTTTTCTTCTCTCGCATAGATGTTATATGCGTTCAATATCCCTTAGTCGTCTCTTACGATCACCCACTTGTAAGATAGGGGTGGTGAATTGTATTCTTACTCCTTCACCACATGGGAACGGATATTATGTGCTAACTTGTAATACTTCCGGGTATAGATTTAATTGTAATAGCACTTATCACTAACCGAAATGGGGCAGCAGACGTCTGGAGCAGTACTTTATACCTAACATGAAAACGAAATTACTTACTGTTTTCAATTTGGATTCAACGATAAGCCAATATTTTTTTTTTTTTTTTGGGGGCTGGGCTACGGTCGGCGCACTCCTCGCACCACTCCATCCGGGGTGACAGAGGGGCGTAAGCGCGCACACCCGTAACCCACCCGTGACGTCGCCTTCGTCGTTGGGCCGACCACCGGAGCAGAGTGACTTGACGACAGTGGTCGGCCCTACGGAATACCCCTGAGGAGTACCCTCTCCTCGACCGACATCCCCCCCTCGGGTAGGATGTCGGTCTTTCCTCACGCGGTCGGCCTCTCGGCGGGTGACGGACTAATTCCCCGATCCAGTCACCCGCGGCCTTGGCTAGGGCGGCATCAGGCGCAGGTAATCGCGCCTGCGCCGCCCCAGTCGCCGGCGGCGGCTCGCGCTGTCGAGGAGACGCTCCTCGCGCACGCGCTCCGCCGCCTCCTTCTGCGAGACTACTGCCTCGCAGAAGGTTGCGACCGCGTCCCAGTTCCTGACGCTGTCGAGCATCGCCCTGGCGATGGTCGGCAGCGTCAGGTCGGCACCGATGATTGCGACGAGTTCACGACGCTGCTCTGCCAAAGCGGCACAAACCTCGAGCGTATGCTGCGCCGTGTCTTCGTCGCAATCGCAGTGGTGGCAGGACGGTGTACTCTCCCTCCTGACGACCTTGTGCAGGTATTTGGCGAAGCATCCATGCCCCGTCAAAACCTGCGCCAGTCGGAAGGAGAGCACCCCGTGCCGCCGTTCCAACCACTGCATCAGCACCGGCCGGAAGGCCTCTACGGTCCGCACACCGAACCGAGGCCTCTCCAGCCGGACTGCCCAACGGGCAATGACATCTAGGCGGGCGTCAACGCGCCAAGCGGTGAGTTCCCTCAAAGAGACCACACCGCCCTCCGCGCGCACCCCCGACACCCGCCGATACAAATCGGCGAGCATTTCCGCCTCCAGGTCCCACGGGGGACTCCCGGCCAACAGGCACGCTGCCTCCGTTGCCACCGTGCGGTACCCGCGTACAACCCTGACCGCCATGGCCCTCTGTGGTCGCCACAGAAGAGCCCTGAGTCGGACGGTCAGGGACCCCGCCCACACCGGTGCGCCATACAGGGCCATCGACCGGACGACCCCCGTGTACAGCTGTCGGCACGTAGCGCTCGGTCCGCCCACATTCGGCATTAGCCATGAAAGGGCGGACGCCGCGCCGACGAGCCGCGGAGCGAGCCTGCGGAAATGCTCCCGAAACCACCAATTCCCGTCGAGCACCAGGCCCAAATACCTCATATGGACCTGGATGCTGATGTCAACCGAATTGACGGTGATCGAAACGTCGATGGGAGGGCCCATGTGGGGCCCATAGAACAAGAGGGCCTCCGTCTTGTCCAGGGCCACCCTCAACCCCAGCGCCTCGATCCGCCTGACGATCTCTTCGGTGCCGAGAGTCGCCAGGCCTGCCGCCTCCTCCAGCGTCCCACCGCGGGCTGTGACGAGCGTGTCGTCGGCGTAACAGATCACGCCCAGCCCGGGTGGGAGGCTCCCTCTCAACGCCCAGTCGTAGCCGATGTTCCACAGGGTGGGTCCAAGGACCGACCCCTACTCGGTTGGTGTAGAGGACGCTGCGCCCCTCCAGATAGTCTGCCACTAGCCGCCTCAGGTAAACTGGCACTCCGTGGTATCGGAGCGCCTCCCTGATGCAGCTAAATGGCAGACTATTGAATGCGTTGGCGATGTCCAGGTACACCACCAACAGCACTCCTCCGCCGGCGACGGCCTCAGTCGCCACGGCCCTCAGGCGCAGCAGAGCCGCGATCGTCGAACGACCCCTCCTGAACCCAAACTGGGCGTCCGACAGATCGGGCCCCGTGCCAACGAGGTGCCGCTCGATGCGGGCAGCCAGCACCCTCTCCAATAGCTTGCCCGCATCGTCGAGCAGCACGATAGGCCTGTAGGCCGAGGCCAACTCTGGAGACCGTCCCGGCTTCGGCAGGAGCACCAGCCTCCCCTCCTTCCAGCACCCAGGGAACCGCCCGGACGCTAAACACGCGTTGAACAGCCCCCTGAGGCGGGACAGGTGGTCGAGGACCAGGGCCAGCACGCGGTTGGGAACACCGTCGGGCCCGGGGGCAGTGGATTTGCTGCACATGCGCGCCACCGCCACCCCCTCGGTTGCCGTGATAGGCGGAACACTGTCATCGTCGGCCTCCCGGTCAGTGTCTGGCGAAGCCATGACCGGGGGCGTGTGCTCCGCCCGTCGCGGGAACAGGTCCTCGACGACCCTGGTGAGGAGGCCGGGCTGGAGGGTCGCCCGGTGAGGGGGGGGCCCCGCGCGCGGAACTTACTCAGCGCCGCGCGATAGGAAAGCCAATATTTAAGCATACCTGTGAAATTTTAATATTATTGTAATTATTTAATGGAGTTATTATTAATTTCAATATTGCTGGGTCTGGTAATAACTGAGCTATAATAATCCAAAGTAATTCCAAAAATTACTATATAATTTATAACACGCAATAAAATTGCACCATTAATGAACTTCTTAAATTGTACCCATTCAGTAGACAGCTATAGATACTGGGTGAATATCGGAAATATCTTTCGCATTCTGAAGCACTGTGCTCTCTGAAGTTCTACACTAAGAGTATGTATTCGCGTCTGGCTCACAATAAAGTTTGATTGGATGTTTCGAACGCGGCCGTGTTCTCGTTTCTAAGGCGTTTCACTAGTGAGCTAATTAGTTTTCTATTCATTAGATATTTACAAGTATGACTAGAGTTTTTTTTGCAAATTATTATTATTATTGATAATAAATATCATTTAAAATTATCCGTATATCTGAAAGATAATGTTAATATTATCAACAGTAGAAATAATTTCGTATTAACAATAATATCAACTATTTAAAAAAACTATTCAAATATTATTATCTGTATAATGACAGAGTAAGAATGTGCTGTGTGGTAGTGGTTTTTTTTTTATGCGCTGTGGAAAATGCATTTTCGCATCCCCTTTACTTGTTACAGCAAAGGGGTATCATCGTAGGACTCACTGACACAGTTAGGTTTTACGGCATCAGAATACCTACTAAAAACCACAGCAGCCTCGCGTCCCCGCCGGTTGTGGAACGTCAAAGGTTCGCCTTTTGGGCATACGACTCTGACGATGTGTGGTAGCGGCTATGAATACTACCAACCCTGACTTTGCTCGTGGATGTCGTAAAAGACGACTAAGAGCCTTACAACATTTGGCATCATCTTGTACTACAGAAAGGACCTGATGTTGACTAGTTTTGAGCCGACTTTTTCCGAGCCGAGCCGAGCCAACTGTATTGTAACCACAATACAGAACACCATCACCATCATAGCATTATATAGACCTCCAACGTTTCGTAATACGGATGTTTTCGTAAACAGTCTAAATATTCTCTTAGAGACCTTGAGCAACTCTAAGCACATTATGATTATTGGTGACATAAATATAGATATTAAACCACAGAACATAGATCATAGCTCACAAAATTATTTAAATCTAACCGCCATGCATGGATTGCTTCCAATGCATACCATAGGCACGAGGCTCGAAAGTTGTTTGGATCACGTTCTTGCAAAGTCTTCTTTCGCATGTTCCACCTTGGTAATAAAACACAGTATAACAGACCATTATGGCGTGCTTTTATCTGTGGACCTCGGACAGTGCTCATATCAAATTCAAAGAAATCAAGCAAATATTTTGAAAATCGATTATCGTCGTCACGTCGTCGTCGTATCGTGTAACATTTGAACTGAACCATACGAATTTTCTTCCAGTGCTAAACTCAAACGATCCAAATGAAGCTGTCGAATTACCAAATGATATCCTGGCAAAGATTATATATAAAAATTCTAGCATTCCAACTATGTCTCGTAGGCAAACTCCCATAAAGCCATGGCTTACCCCTGGTATATTACGCTGCCTGAGGATTAGGGATAGAATGCACGCCAAATTGAAAAATGACCCTGAAAACGGCATTCTCAGCGTAACTTATAGAAGATATAGAAACTAC
Source organism: Lymantria monacha (assembly GCA_905163515.2). Lineage (NCBI taxonomy): Eukaryota > Metazoa > Arthropoda > Insecta > Lepidoptera > Erebidae > Lymantria > Lymantria monacha. Next base: position 29,767,870 of record LR991091.1, on the reverse strand, counting down.
TGTACTGCATTGTTTAGAAAACTAAAGAACCAATTTGAAAAATCGGAACTGGAGGTCGCCGCTAAAACTATCATCAAAAAGACCTGGGAAATAATAAACTCGATCACTAACTATAAAAGAAAGCCTCACAGCACTAATGAGTTACTCAATAATTTTTCCACTCCACTAGATGCAGTCAATTCAAATAATGAGTATTTTGTGAATGTAGGCAAGAACTTAGCAAATACTGTGATTCATCAAATCGATCCGTTAAGTACTCACTCTCATATGCCACCATCTCCTTCCTCATCGTTTGCACTTCTGGATACTGACCTTGATGAAGTTCTGGCCATAACAAACAACCTCAAAAATACAATGGGATGGGACAATATTTCTGCAAAAATAGTAAAGGAAAATAAAGAAATCTCAGCACCTCTCTTATTATATATTTGTAACATCTCTATCTTGAATGGGATATTTCCAAATAGTTTTAAAAAATCTGTCATAACACCGATATATAAAAATGGTGATAAAACACTAGTCCACAATTATAGGCCCATTTCCTTTCTTCCAACTTTCTCAAAAATTCTTGAACGTATCCTTAATTTCAGATTAATAAACTACCTAGAAAATAACGGCTTGATCTCAGAAAATCAATTTGGTTTTAGAAATAAGCGATCAACTTCTGACGCAGTATTCGAATTGACCGATACATTGGTACGAAAACTCGATGCAGGTCATAAATGTCTAACAATCTTTTTAGACCTTGCCAAGGCGTTTGACACCGTGTCATTTGATTTGCTGTTATTAAAACTTGAAAATATAGGAGTAAGAGGTCATCCACTAGCATTATTTCGGGACTATCTAAGGGGACGAACCCAGTACGTACGTATTAATCAAAACACTAGTAACCCTCTGGATATTACCAGTGGTGTTCCACAGGGTAGCATTCTTGGTCCAACTCTCTTTCTGACATACGTAAATGAACTATGTAACATACCACTGCAAAATGGGCGATTAATCGCTTACGCTGATGATACTGCTTGTATTTTGTGGGGTAACGATTGGGCAGATGCATTCACTAATGCTCAAGTTGGTTTTAATAAAATCTTAAATTGGCTAAAAAACAACCTACTCTGTCTAAACAGTGAAAATACCGAGTATATAACTTTTTCAATAAGGAGCAATGCCCAGCTATCAGTAGGTGTCCACAAAATCATAGTTCACTCCCATACTTGCTCCTCCTTGCATGCATGCACCTGCAACTGCCCATGTATCAATAGAACTGAAAGTACTAAATATTTAGGTGTTATAATAGACAATAGGCTTTCATTTGAACAGCACATTCCAGTTATAACTACCCGTGTTCGTAAATTAATAGCAGTTTTCAAAAACATACGCCATGCTACAAACCCTAAACTCATGAAGACTATCTACAAAGCTCTATGTGAGTCCTTGATTACTTATTGCATTGACTCTTGGGGTGGAGCAGCAACGAGCCACTTAATCACACTCGAAAGAGCTCAAAGAGCCATTCTTAAGATAAGTCAATGTCGTTCTTTCTTGTACCCAACCTATCGTCTCTACCAGGAAAATAATGTGCTAACAGTGAGGCAACTCTTTATACAGAGATTATTGTTACGATTTCATAAACGTATTGATCTGGAAACCGTGAATAATACCTTTAATAAGCGCATTAGTCATAAATTATTTAAAGTACCAAAATTTAAAACTTCGTTCTCAAATAAGTTCTCTTGTTTCTTGGGTGGCTTTCTTTTTAACAAAATAAACAAAGTAAAAAAGCTGATAGCATTAGTCATCATTTAAGTTATATATTGAATCTGTGTATTTCTGCTGGTATATACCCAAAACACTATTGGTATTTTTCAGTGATTTTATTATTTTTAGTATATCATAATATGAGCTGGGTGCCATGAATAAAGAGTTGCTTTGTATGGGTATATTAGATGTGACATTTTTACCTTTAACCGCTAGTGGTTTAATTTTTTCAATATAATAATTATTAAAAGTTTTAGCGATTAAAACTGGATTAGTTTCTATCTTATCACCGATCATAATACGTGATATACCTTCTCTGGGTATTATAAATTTTGAATTGTTTATAATATCCCAGGTAGCTTTTGTTTTATTCAAAGATGTATTTATTTTATAAGAATTCTGAGCAAGCTGTGTTAATTTTATAATTTTTTTATGTATATAATTATATTTTTTTAAATTTTGTTTATTTATGTTAGTTGGCTTAGATCTGTAACACCATAGTAGAGATCTCTTTTTTTTACTACTAATTCTAATACCACGTGATACCCATTGCGGTTTCTTGTGGGTTTTCATTGCTATTTTACGAAATGGAAAGCACTGAAAAATACCAATAGTGTGGGACATGATGGTATTACTACAAAGGTTATTAAATATGTAGCTGATAGCATTAGTCATCATTTAAGTTATATATTGAATCTGTGTATTTCTGCTGGTATATACCCAAAACATTTAAAGAGAGCTATAATAAAACCACTAAAAAAAAATGTGAACAATCAATACTTAGAATCTTTCAGACCAATTGCACTTGTGCCTGTTCTTTCAAAAGTATATGAAAAATATATTTATGAACAGGTATATAAATATTTAGAGAAGTATGAGATTCTTACTGATAATCAAAAAGGATTTCGTAAAGGTAAGACCATAAACATGGCAATTTATGATTTCTTAAATGAGGTTATAGTAAATGTAGATAAAAGAAACCCAGTTTGTGCAGTGTACTGTGATATGACACAGGCTTTTGACTATGTGGATCATGACATTTTACTTAATAAACTAAATAAGTATGGTGTAAGGGGGAATGTTTTACAATTAATTGAATCTTATTTAAAAGACAGGAAGCAGTGTGTACAAATAACTAAATTTAATTGTGAAACTAAACAGGAGCATATCTATAGATCTAAACAAAGAACAGTATCATATGGTGTTCCACAGGGAAGTGTCTTGGGACCGTTGCTATTTATAATTTATATCAATGACTTACCTAAAATAACTACCAATAGCATGACCCTTTTCGCAGATGATAGTACGGTAACTATTAGCTGTTCTAGTAATGAAAATTTTGAAGCTAAAATAAATTCTACTATAAGTTCAATAATTACATGGCTGTATAATAATAACTTAAGGATAAATCTGGATAAAACGAAAATTATGTTCTTCAGTCAAAGATTAGCAGTAAACAACGACTTTAATATTTCTTTCAATAATAATGCTATAGAGCAAGTATGCACAAGTAAATTCTTGGGGCTTTTAATAGATAGGAAATTAGATTGGAAAGCACACTTAGAATCTTTAAGCACACGTATGAATAAAGCAGCTTATATGTTACATAAAATAGCACCAATATTAGGGGTAGATGCCAGATTAACCGCATATCATGGTATAGTTGGCTCAATTCTGAGATACGGTGTTATATTTTGGGGGAACTCTACCAATAAAGAAATTATATTTAGGTCACAAAAGAGATGTGTTAGAGCTATGTTTGGATTAAAGCCATCTGACACTTGTCAACCATACTTTATAAAACATAAAATATTAACTCTTCCATCACTTTATATCTTCGAAGTAGCTGTTTTTGTAAAAAGTAATCCACAATTATTTAAAAAAATGTCAGATTATAGTACGCGTAATCGACGTGACAACGATAGATTGTGTGTAAGAATGTCAAATACATCATTAATGCACAAGAGCGTATATTGTATGGCGCCGCTTATATATAACAAATTGCCAAGGCCCCTAAAAAATGTTACTTCTTTTAATACATTTAAAGACAAACTTAAAAAATATTTAATTGAAAAATGCTACTATAATTTAACAGATTATATAACTGAATTGATTTAATATTTGTTTTAAAATTTAATATTATATAAGACTTTTGCTAAATACTATTTGTTAAATGCTTGCAATTATGCCATTTAGGATCTAAAGTCCTTGTCATCAAACATTTGCACACCTATTATTGGTATAATATGACTGAAACGTTCATGTAAATATATATTGTCAACTTTATATTACTCATATTTTAGCAAATAAATTATTCTTATTCTTATTCTTATTCTTATTCTACTTAAGCTGCATACCATGAATTATAAGAATAGTAAAATAACACTATTTAACTAGTTGCATAGCTTGAACTACAATGAGACAGAAACATTATTACAATTTCTAAAGTAAAGAACCTACCACTTAATCTGACACACAAATACACACACACACACAAACACACGCAGACACACACATACACACACACACACACACACATGCAAACACATACACACACATACACACACACACACACACACACACACACAAACACACACAGACACGCACACACAGAGACACACACTCAGACACACACACGCCCACACATACTTACGCTGTCAATAGTCATATAGTACGCAAACATACACACTCGTAATCACTGTCATATTCATTAATTCGTACATATCTATATCCTGGCATGCCATACCGCTCTCATATGATCAACAATAAATCGCACAGTCTGTTACTCTTGAATACTATGAAACATTAATTACACGTATATTATCATTAAGTTTTACATGGGGGCAGGTGCTCTGATACTTATAGTACAGGCTATGGCCTAGTTTAAGATCAGACCACCTAATCTTATGAGAATACATTAATTGATTAGTAATTAGTTTCAACAAATTTGTTCATAACAACAGGTTTTGTTTCATATTATGACGGTAGCCATAAGTATATTGTAATCAAAATACCTCCTAATATTCATTACTTATGAAAAGTGAAATTGATATCATGTATTTTAATCGCATACAAAAAACTAAAATTTATTTTCTAAAATTATGATTAACACATTCAATCATTGTATTCCAATGTTTTAATTATTGATAAAACTCATACAAACGCGATGAAATCCATGAGATTAGTTTCATTTGATATGATAAGTTTGATATTCAAAATATATTAAAAATCTATGTATTTTAGATCTCATGTGAATGAAACTGTTAATTATTATATATTATATTAAATTAATATCTTAGAATCATTTAATGTATAATCTAAAATCTTATTTGTAAGCAGAAATAAATTATTATTATTATTATTACAACGACCTGGTCCAACTCCCTCTGATGCCGTTGGGTCAACAATTACATTCACAAGGAGGGTTGACGTCTGGCAGGTGGCCGGTTATAAAACTATTGCCAATAACTTTTACAATATGTACTATGAAAGAAGAGTAGGTACATATTGTATCAACTCCAAGCAATTGGGGTAAAAGTAGGAGAATGATGAAGAATGACAGAGTAAGAATATGATATTACCCTTCTTTTCTTGCCTATGGCTATTGTAAATGACGAATAAGGGATATAATGTGAAATATATGGATGACAGAACTTTGGTATTTTCTTTTTAATGTTTTTTTTTTGAGAAATATATTTAGATATTGAAAAACAACTAATAAAATAATGAAAAAAAATATTAAAATTAAAAAAGGGAAACATAAAAAGAAGAAAAACCCAAGGATCGAACTGTGAGCTAACTGGATTAGAGTGCTCGATTTTCTAAATGAGCTATTCCTATTCATATTAAGCTAAAATAGTGACAAAACGATATTTTCTATGCACAAAACATAGTAAGATCGATTTATCGCCACCGAAACCTCCTGCATACTAAATGTCATGGAAATCGCTGGTGCTGTTGCCAAGATTCTGAAAATAAATAAAGATATATAATATATACTCGTTTAAAGATATTAGATACAACTTTTATGCAAGAGGAGGAAACTTGAAATAAAACGCTAAAACAACCCACCATATATGGCATATAAACATGTGTATTCTGTTTTTTTTATTTATACTTTATGTGACTCTAGATAGATAGATATATATATATATAGGAGGAAGGGAGGAGGAGGGAAATTCACCTATCACATATTAATGGGATGGCTTGCTTTATTTTTTTCTTCTTTTGCATAGATGTTATTGTATAAGTATATAATTATATCCCTTAGTGGTTTTTTACGAGATCTATGAACAAGAAGGGGTATGAATTGTATCCTAACTAATATCTCCATACAGAAAATCTTATCCACCGTTCGATTTTATGTCACTTTAGCAAAAGTCATTAATTTATTGGTTTATTCATTCGAAAATTGACGAAACTTGGTGGGTCGTTAGACTAATATCTTAAATTAAAAATAAATTCTATGAACCCGAATTTAATTTTTGCCAAAATTTAAATTAGTTCTGTTAGAAATAAGTCATTTAAATTGAATGTTTTCTTTAATATAGTTTAGAGAAAATCTAAATATCATTCGTCCATTGACATAGAATTATTAGTCAAACTAATCAACATTTTATTCTTATACTGATTACTTTTTGTTCAGAAAGAGAAAAGTGTGCCTGTGAAGTATATTAGGGTAATCTGTGCAATGTACTGGCGTTCCAGGTCGTATGTAAGATCTGCTGTTGGAGACTCCGACGGGTTCAACGTTGAGGTGGGCCTGCACCAAGGGTCGGCGCTAAGTCCCTACCTCTTCCTGTTGATAATGGATGCTTTAACATCGGAGATACAGGAAGAGGCACCCTGGTGCATGCTATTCGCTGATGACGTTGTTCTCGTCGGAGAAGATGGGCTTGAGGTCCAGAGCATGCTGGAAAAGTGGCGCTGTAAGTTGGAGAATGTTGGCTTGAAAATCAGCAGACCTAAAACAGAATACATGTTCTGCGATTTCCGCGGTCTCTCCAATGTTACACCCATAGCTCTAGATGGAGTACTTATACCAGTATGCTTGAAATTTCGATACCTCGGTTCGCTTATCCAAAGCAGCGGTGACCTGGATCGTACGGTGAAGCACAAAGTTGATGCGGGATGGATGAAATGGCGGCAGGTCACGGGTACAATACAATATGTGATCCCAGAGTACCCCTTAAATTAAAGGGAAAAATTTACAAAACTTTAATAAGACCTGCTGTATTGTATGGATCAGCATGTTGGGCGACAAAGGCGACGGATGAAAGACGATTACATGTAGCGGAGATGCGAATGTTGAGATGGATGTACGGCGTGACGAGAATGGATAAGATAAGGAATGAACGTATAAGAGAATGTTTGAAAGTAGCGCCAGTGACGGATAAGTTAAGGAGTGAACGTTTGAGCTGGTATGGACATGTGATGAGACGGGATGAAAGTAATGTTGCAAGGAAGATTTTGAGTATGCATGTTGAAGGCTTTAAGGGTAAAGGGAGACCAAAGAAAAGATGGATGGACTGCGTAAAGCATGATATGTATAAACAGGGAGTGACTACAGAGATGACGTCTGATAGGGATGTATGGAAAAAGAGGACATATTGCGTCGACCCCAAGTAGTTGGGATAAGAGCAAGAGAATGATGACTGATTACTTTTTGTTGTTTTTGATAGGCTATTAATAAAATTCGTTGGCAATGTCCTTAGAATTTGTTAATATTTTTATATAGATTTCTTAAATGCAGTGTATACAATCTTATTGATGTTATTGATTTGTCTATGTTAGGAAAATATATAAAAAAATATCAGTTAGAGTCCAACCGTAGTTTCATTTACTGCACTGGAGACGAGAAAAAAGAATTCAAAAAATCTGGGCGTTCTTACAGCAATTATAACAGTATTGATTGGTTTTCATTTGTGGGTAAGATTAATTTAATAAAAAAATTGGTACATAATTGCCCATTTGAAAAATTAAACCATTTGATTTAGCTTCGAAACAATGGCCGGCGTGTATTCGACGTGTCAATCAATTTTACTTATTAAATGAAATCAAATCGGATTTATTAAAGCGTTAGAGTTAGCTCTGGCTCTGGAGGCGGCAGATCGGCAGGCAGGATTTAGCAACGCCGGTGTGATCGTGGCGGGGAGCATAGCTGCAAGCGTTGACGATTGCAGTATGGGTGAGGCGTTATACATGGTACACAGTCGTCGTGGCTGCAAGTGGCAGCAGGACTGTATGGAGGCTGGATCCAGCGCGTTATACATGGTGCGCGGTCGTTGTGGCTGCAAGTGGCAGCAGGACTGTATGGAGGCTGGATCCAGCGCGTTATACATGGTGCGCGGTCGTTGTGGCTGCAAGTGGCAGCAGGACGAAATGGAGTCTAAATCAAGTGCACTCGCGTCGGCTAAAGGCGGCAGCAGCAATGACAATAAGGCGCGGGACGGCCAGCATGTTGGCGATGTAGTAAAGCGCACGCCGCAAATAGTTGTCGTTATCTCAATTATAATTGCGAAATCGCAATAAACGCAGACATTTACGTGTTATGTTTACTAAATGCCGCAATAACAAACGGAATGATCAACGCCAACATTTCGTAGATGCGATTTCTGAGGATTTTTTTTTTTTTTATTGTCAACGGTGACAAACGAGCAAGCAGCACACCTGATGGTAAGTAATGCTGTTGCACATGGACCCAGCAACACCAGGGGTACAGCCAGGCCGCTGCCTACCGTGAAGGAAGAGCTCTTCTTAAACCTCGTTTGAAGAAGGACATGTCATAGCGTTCGGGAAACACAGCAGTACGTAGTTCATTCCTCTCCCTCTTGGCGCTACTAGCGAATAGACGTGTTTTTAGTTTCTGCTAGTGTAATTTCGCTTGTATCATTTGAAAACAACTAGATATATTTTCGCTGGAAGTGACATCATGATTCGGTCACCAACAAAGTAGTCGTCACTTACTGATCTTACTGAACAAGCTTTTACTAAAGAAAGAGCAATTTTAACTACGCGTAAACGAAAAATGGATCCAATAATAGAAGCACTAGAAAACTTGAGAACAGATATGAGTACGCAACTTTGCAACATGCAAGAACAGTTTAACACTAAGTTTGATGAACTGAAAAGAGAAATGGCTTCTTGGAATGAATCTTATGATAAAAAATTACATGAATTGAAGCTGTCGATAGAAGATTTACAAACAGAAAATAAGAAAAATGTGAAGGTTATTCAAACTATGAAGGAACAGCTGGAAGCTACCCAAAGAATGCAAAGAATGAATCATATTGAAATAAGAAACATTCCTATTCTGCCCAATGAAGATATCCCTGAAATTATTAACAAAATTGCAGAAATTATTGAAGAAAACATCATAGTCGGCGATATACGAATTGCTCATCGGCTACCTAATAAGAACAAGGATATTGTTGTTGAGTTTACTAACACTCTTAAGAAAGATTTTTTTTTAAAATCATTTAAAAGGTATAATTTGAGTCATTTAGATAATAAATTTGCAACCGAGGTCCTGGGGATACCAGGTAAGGAAAAATCCATAATCTATATGTCTGAGCTCCTAACACCGCAAGCTAAGCAACTTTATCATCAAGCACGTCTTCTTGCAAAAACTGATGGCTATAAATTTTGTTGGGTTAAATATGGTAGAGTCTACATTAAGAAACAGGAAACAACACCGGCAATTTTAATTAACAGTACTGAGAAGATACTCTCTTTAAAAAATAATGTTACAGATGAAATTTTGTGACTCAGCTTGTTTTTCCTTTGTACTAATATGTTTTTCATCAAATTACTTCTATACAGTAATAATATACTTTATGCCTCTATTAATTATGGTATTACTATTTATGTTAATGTGTATATCTATGTAATGTTATCACGTGTCGTTTCTTTATTTATGTATTTATACTGCACACATCTTGATTCTAGATACTCAACACTTAATTTTCTGAATACGGTGGAGTATTCACAGTCCCGCGTCCTCTGCGATGGCTATATGAACTATTTTAAAGATAATACTTAATTATGAACAGAAATGTGGATGAACTAGCTTTGGATATTGATGAAATTTCTATATCCAAGGCCTTCGTAGTGGAGGAGGCGGAGGACTGTGCTCGTTATATAATGAGTAAATATGACTCGTTAACTGTACTAACTCAAAATATCAGAAGCATAAACAAAAATTTCAACGATTTAAATATTTTAATGAAAAGAATTAATATTGACATTGACTTTATAATTTTGACAGAATGTTGGTTAAAATTTGAAATGGCAATTCCCATACTTTCTGGATACAGCATTTATAAAACTGCACGTGTACTCAATCAAAATGATGGTGTAGTTATATATGTAAAATCAGATCTGACTGCTTATGTTAATGAACCTGATTTTTTTGATGCTAATTGCCTTGTTCTCGAACTAGGAAAGTTATGTATTATAGGTATTTATAGACCTCCTTCTTTTAGAAATGTAACTAATTTTATTACATCTTTAGACACATTATTAGAAAAATATAAAAATTATAACAATATCGTACTTATTGGTGATTTAAACATTGATATTAGTACAGGCAATATGTCGATGGAATCAAATGAACTACTTTCAGTAGCAGCTACTCATGGCATGCTACCTGGCCACACTTTTCCGACGAGAATAAATAGTTGTATTGACCACATAATACTCAAAACGCGAAATGAGAGTATAGTGGCTGTTATTCGAACGGATTTAACAGACCACGATACAGTTTTACTTAACATTTCCAAAGTTAATATGCGTTCATGTTCAGAATTTAAAACTATAAAACATATTAATTATAATGCTATTTCTAAAGACCTACATAATACTAACTGGAGCTTTATTCTGAACTCAACAGATCCAAATGAAACCACCGATATCTTCTTAAATTATCTTATAGATATTACTAATAAGCACACACTAACAAAAAAAGTATCTTGTTCTAAAAGACTGTTAAAGCCTTGGATAACTATTGGACTTATAAAATCAATTAGAAAACGCGATAGTCTTCATAAAAAACTCCGAAAATATCCAAATGATGAAAAATTGCAAAAATTTTATTATCAATATCGGAACATCTGTAACAGGGTTTTAAAGGCTGCTAAACGAAAGCATGATAAAAATTTGTTGAATAACTCTTTGCATAAACCTAAATTATTATGGCAAAATATTAAAAATATCTGTAACCTAGGCAATGATCGAACTAAGAGATGCCATGAATTAATTGATCCTTCTATTTCTCCGCAACAGTCAGTTAATAATGTTAATACACATTTTGCTAGGGTTGGTGCCTCACTCGCGAAGGAGATTGCAAATAGTTTCTCTAAAAACTGCTGTAATGTGCTAAACAGCAATAGTAAAAACTCTTCGGCATCTTCCTTTGTCCTATATCCAACTTCAGAATGTGAGGTCATTGATATAATCAACTCACTAAAAACTCAATGTGCACCTGGTTAGGATGGTATTTCAAGTGAATTTTATAAGTATAATAAACATGCTCTATGTAAACCTATATCTCACATTTGTAATAACTGCATTTCATCTGGCATTTTCCCGCAAGCCCTAAAAAAATCTATTATTTGCCCAATCTACAAGAACGGTGACCGGCATCAAGTTTCGAATTACAGACCAATTTCATTACTTCCTACCTCTTTTTTTTTTTTTTTTTTTTTTTTTTTTTTGGTGGACTATGGATTAGTCTCGCCCCGCCAAATCGGTCCGGGGTGACGGAAAAGGCGGCGCGTGACCCCATAGACCCACCGTAAAACTCCTCTCTCTTCGCCGTGCGAGCGGGTCACCGGGACCCGATTTTTAACTTCGGTGGCCCGCCCGGCGGTTCACCCTCGCGGGTTCCTCTCGTCGACGCCCTGACAGATTTCGCCGTCGGGGCGTCGCCCTCACGCGGTGGCCTCACGTCGGGTGACCGGACAATTCCCCGGTCCGATCACCCGAAGCCTCGGTTAGGGCGGCATCAGGCGCAGGTATTCGCGCCTGCGCCGCCCCGGCCGCTGGCGGCGGCCCGGGGCGCGGGAATCCTCCCTTGCCCGTTCCGCCGCTTCCTTCTGCGAGATGACAGCCTCGCAGAAGGCGGCGACCGCGTCCTAGTTCCTGACGCTGTCGACCATCGCCCTCGCGACGGCCGGCAGCGTCAGGTCGGCACTGATGACAGCGACGAGGTCACGGCGCTGCCGCTCCCATCCCGGACACACCTCCAGCGTGTGTTGCGCCGTGTCCTCGTCACTCCTGCAGTGGTGGCAGGCCGGAGTCCACTCCCTATACACGACCCTGTGCAGGTACAACCCGAAACACCCGTGCCCCGTCAATACCTGCACCAGCCGAAAGGTGAGGACTCCGTGCCGCCGCTCCATCCACTCTATCAATACGGGCCGGAGGGCCTCAACGGTCTCCACACCGTGCCTAGGCCTCTCCAGCCGCGTAGCCCAACGGGCGATGACGTCTCGGCGGGCATCCACGCGCCAGGTGGCTATCTCGCTCAACGATGGGGAGCCACCTTCTTCGCGCGCTGTGATAACCCGCCGGTAGAGGTCGGAGAGCATCTCCGCCTCTAGGTCCCACGGGGGTGTCCCGGCCAGCAGGCACGCCGCCTCTGTCGACACCGTGCGGTACCCGCGAATGGCTCTGACCGCCATGGCTCTCTGTGGCCTCCACAGAACCGCCCTGAGCTGGGCGTTCAGAGCCCTCGCCCACACGGGTGCGCCGTACATGGCCATCGAACGGATGACCCCCGCATACAGCCGTCGGCCCTCGAAACTGGGTCCGCCCACGTTCGGCATGAGTCGAGAAAGGGCGGACGCCGCGCCGACAAGCCGGGGAGCAATCTGTCGGAAATGCTCCTGGAACCACCATCGCCCGTCGAGCACCAGACCCAAGTACCTCATATGGGCCTGGATGCTGATGTGGATGGAGTTTACCACTATCGAGGCGCCGATGGGTAGCCTCACACGGGGCCCATGGAAAAGTAGGGCCTCCGTCTTGTTTAGGGCCACCCTGAGCCCCAGTGCCTCGATCCGCCTGACCATCTCCTCGGTGCCGAGAGTGGCCAGGCTCGCCGCCTCTTCGAGTGTCCTGCCCCGGGCTGTGACGAGCGTGTCATCAGCGTAGCACACCAAGCTCAGCCCGGGGGGGAGACTCCCTCTCAACGCCCAGTCGTACCCGATGTCCCACAGGGTCGGCCCCAGAACCGACCCCTGTGGAACGCCGCACGACATGGGCGTCCGCACAATGTCCCCTGCGGGACCCGCGCAGAGGATACTGCGGCCCTCCAAATAGTCTGCCACCAGCCGCCTGAGGTACAGGGGCACTCCATGGAACCGGAGCGCCTCCCTGATGCAGCCGAATGGCAGACTATTGAATGCGTTGGCGATGTCCAACGACACCGCCAACAGCACTCCCTTCCCGGCGACGGCCTCCGCGGCCGCCTGCCTCAGGCGTAATAAGGCCCCAATGGTCGAACGCCCCCTCCGAAACCCATACTGAGCGTCCGACAGATCGGGCCCCACCTCCTCCAGGTGTCGGACGATGCGGGCAGCGAGCACACGCTCCAGCAGCTTACCCACATCGTCGAGGAGCACGATGGGCCTGTAGGCCGACGGCAAATCCGGGGACCGTCCCGGCTTTGGCAGGAGAACCAACCTCCCTTCCTTCCAGCACTCAGGGAACCGTCCAGACGTCAGACAGGCGTTGAACAGCTGCCTGAGGCGAGGCTCGAAGTGCTCGAGGAGCGACGTCAGCACCCGGACTGGAATTCCGTCCGGGCCGGGGGCCGTGGTGGCGGAACGAATCTTCGCCACGGCCGCCCCCACTTCCGACTCCGTCACGGGCGGAACACTCTCGTCGTCGTCGGCCTCCCGGTCCTGATCTGGCGGAGCCATGACCGGGGGCGTGTGTTCCGACTGCCGTGGAAACAGCTCCTCGACCACCCTACGAAGGAAGTCGGGCTGGAGGGTCTCGGTGAGGGGGGGGGCCCGCGCGCGAAGCTTGTTCAGCGCCGCGCGATATGGGCGACCCCAGGGGTCACGGTCGAGACCGTCCAGCATCTCCTGCCAACTCGCGCCCTTGGCGGCTCGGATGGCCAGCCGAAAGGCAGTCCGCGCACTGCGGTACGCCTCGTACAGCTGGCCCTCCCGCTCGACGTCGCGGTGACGCCGCCGGCTGCGGGTGTAGGACCTTCGGGCACTGATACACGCCGCACGAAGGTCCGCCAGTCTTGGGGACCACCAGTAGACCCCCTGCCTCGGAGGCGGACGCCGCCGCACTCTGGGCATGGCCGCATCGCAGATCTGCGTTAACGCACTGCGAATGCGGACAGCCTCAGCGTCCACTCCGTCCGCTGGGGGTGGTGAGGACAGCCACGTACTGACAATGGCCGCCTCCGCCAGTAGATCCCTGTCAAGACGACCCACAGCCCACCGCGGCAACGCGGGAGCTCCGTCCGCCCTGTGACCCCTACCGGGTTCCCGGGGGGAGACCTCCATCCGGATGTACCGGTGGTCCGACAGGGTCTCCGCCTCCTCCAGGACACTCCAGTTCCTCACCCGTGGCGCGACAGCGGGGCTAGCGAACGACAAGTCCACTATCGACCCGCCCTGCCGCCGCACACACGTGTTCACCGAGCCTCTGTTCAGAACACAGAGGCCCAGTGAAGCCGCCCACTCGTTGACCGCCCGCCCGCGGTCGTCCGTCGTAGGGGACCCCCACGCCGTGGATTTGGCGTTGAAGTCCCCCAGAACCAGGACGAGGCCCGGTGCCAGTCGCCGTATCGAGGCCTCCAAGGTGGTGAGTGAGGCCCCGAAATCGTCCATCCTCCTAGTGGGGGAGAGGTATACGCTGTAGAGCGTGACCCCTCCCCACTCCGCCGCGACAAATTCCTCGCCCCTATCCAAAAGGGACAAGGACGGGAAGTGCCGCTGCGTTGAGACGACGATTGCCGCAGTACCGTTTCGACTGACCACCCAATTGGGGCGATCAGGCACGGCGTACGGTTCCGCGACTACGGCTGCACCAATCGACCACTCCGCCATGGATTGCAGGAGGAGATCCTGCGCTCCGGCGGAGTGGTTGGTGTTGGCCTGCAGGAGGAGGTGCATGGATGGTGTACCCATTATCGGGTTGTGTCCATGACCTCCTCGCCAGCGGGCGATCGGACCGCGCTAGGAGCGGGAGCGGCCGTGGTCGTAGGGCCGCCCCGCGCCTTTGGGGCCGAAGCTGGAGGTTTGCACGCCCCAGAGCCCATGCGGTGCTTGGCGGGCTTATTGCCCGCCGCACACGCGGGGCAGTGGGGCGGGGCGGCGCAAGATGCCGCCACGTGCCCGGTCTGACCGCAGCGGAAACACAATCCGCCGCAGTCGAAGCAATTAGTGCACGTCGGTCGAGTGTGTCCGACCGCCATGCACTTGTAGCACCTCGCGGGCCGGTGCTCAAGCACGGTTACCCGCGCCGAGCTCCAGCCCACGAGGAGCCTGCCTGAGCCGGCCAGTTGCCTGACCGACTCCACCGGGCACTGCGCCCAGGCAGCACCTACGCCACCCGGACCGGGACGAATGGCACCGACCCGGACGGTGTCTATGGGACACCCGGTTTTCGAGGCAATAGCCTCCCGGATGTCTTCCACCGTCACCGAATCGTCCAAACCCGAAATGCGCATTTCGGCGCACTTGACGGGCCTGGCGATCTTGATGCCACCCTCCACGGCGAATAAACCTCGCAGCTTCTCGGCCACGCTGTCGGCCGTCTTGGCGCCCTCGGCCCCTGGGAACTCGAGAATTCGAGCCCCCGTCCGGGCCTTGCGGGTCCTAGCTTCGACGCCTCCAATATCGGAGACGTCTAGCTCCCGCCGGGCCTTCCTCAAGACGGCCTCGTAGCTGAGGCCCTTCTCGGCCGCCTCGGGCAGCACATTACTTCCTACATCTAAAATTCTCGAAAAAATTATTAATAAAAGGTTAGTAAACTATTTAGAGAGTAAAAATCTATTAGCAAATAATCAATTTGGTTTTCGTCAAAATAAATCAACTGCTGACGCTATCGCTTTTCTGACTAATGAGGTAGTAAATATACTGGACAGCGGCAAAAAATGCTTGGGTGTATTTCTTGAGCTAACTAAAGCCTTTGACACAGTTTCTATACCCATCTTGTTACAAAAGTTGGAACAATTTGGTGTGAGGGGACTTCAACTTATTTTTTTCGAAAGCTACTTATCCAAGCGAAAACAGAGTGTTAGAATTGGAGACTGTTCAAGTGATGAGGTAGTAGTGACTTTCGGAGTGCCCCAGGGTAGCATTCTTGGCCCGCGAGGGTAAACCACCGGGCGGGCCACCGAAGTTAAAATCGAGTACCGGTGGTCCGCTCGCACGGTGAAGAGAGAAGGTTTTACGGTGGGTCTATGGGGTCACGCGCCGCATTTTCCGTCACCCCGGACCGATTCGGCGGGGCGAGGCGCATCCATAGCCCACCAATAAAAAAAAAAGGGTAGCATTCTTGGCCCTACGCTATTTACAATTTACATCAACGAACTGTGTAGCATGCAACTTCCAAACACGATTATATATACGTATGCAGATGATACCGCATTGATATTCTCTGGCAGCTCATGGGAAGATGTAAAAACTGTAACAGAATGTGGTCTTGAACAGGTGTTTAAGTGGCTTAAGAATAATATATTAACGCTTAATATTTCAAAAAGTAAATTTATTCCTTTTTCAATTAGCAGTAAAATTAACTCAAATTTAAACTTACAGGTCAAAATACATTCATGTCAGCAGTTTTACAAAGCATCTAGCTGTAGCTGTCCAAATCTTATGGCAGTAGATAATATTAAATATTTAGGTGTTCATTTAGACAAACACTTAAAATGGGACACTCATATTAATACTCAATCCGCTAGAATCAGGAAATTGATTTATATATTCAAGAATTTGCGGCATGTTGCTGAAACCATCTTAATCAGAAAGGTTTATGTGTCTCTAGTCCAATCTCTTCTAATATATTGTATACCGGTATGGGGTGGAGCTTGTAAGTCATACATTATAAACATAGAAAGAGCACAAAGATGCATTCTGAAAACCATGTTATTCAAACCATACAGACATGCCACAAGACTGTTATTTAACGAAAGTAAACTGCTAACAGTTAGACAATTGTACATACTTCATCTGCTACTTTATCAACATCGTAAAATAGATTACATAGCTATACGTAAGAATATATGCCACAAAAGAAGAAATTATAGTGTTTGTATTACACCACACAACAGAAACAAATTTACGAATCATCAAATTCCATTTCTGTCTGCATATCTTTACAATAAATGAATAGAGAAACTAATATTTTTGCAATGACCAGGTTTAGATTAAAGCGAGAAATCCAAGGATGGCTTATTAATAAAAGTTATAACGATACGGAAAATCTGTTACAAATTATAAACTAACAAATCGCTCAGTGCCTACGTATATAAGTGCACTTGTTCAAGCTCCCTTGCGAGATGTGTTGGCTGTTTATGCTGATGTGACTGTTTGTGTTATTTACTCATTTTATTTGTTTATTTATTGCGTCTTACGATCAAATTTACATCAAATTGTGTGTGTGTGGGTCTGCGCACTCGTTTGTTAGCGTGTGTGCGCCTTCGTGTGTGTGGGCCCGCGCGCTCATGCGCATGCGTGCCTACGTTATCAAGGACTAAGAGAGTGTGTATGCGCGCGTTGCGTTTGCGGGTGAGTGTGCGTTTGTATGTATGTGTATGTGTGTGTATTTGTGTGTGTATATCTGTATGTATGTGTGTGTGTGTGTACGCGTGGATGTGCATGCGAGCGTGTGTTTCTTAGATTAAGTATGCATGGGTGTCTGCGTATGTGTGCGCGTGTGCATGCGCATATGTATGTGTACAGACAGAAACTTTCTATCTGCAGTAGTTAAGAATAAAGCAGAAAATTCATCTTTACAATACAAAATATCATATAAATTTTAATAAAATGTATTTATTTGTTTTGCCACATCTAGTCATTGTGAGCGTAGTTTTATGTTTATGCATCTGTGTCAGTTACATTCTTGGGTTTGCATCACAGTATTATGTGGAGGGTATCTAGAGATTCGGTGTGCAAATATAATATTATACGTGTAATTTTTATTATAAATTTTATATTTTATTCAATTGTTTATTATAATTTATTCATTTTATTTTATTTTATAGTTCTTTTTTTTGTGTTTTTTGTATTCATTTCGTATAATATACTGTAGGAGTGTTAATATAGAGTGATAATTACATACCGTATTGTAGAATAATGAGTTCAATCATTCGAATTCTTATAGTACAATTACATTGAAATGTGTATGGTATATTACTACTTTCGTTACACTCAAGATTGCATGTGAGTAAATTTATTTTAATTTCTTTTTTTTTTATCATTTTATTAGATTCTAGTGTTTAAACATATGTATAATAATAATAATTATATTAAATATTTTTAAAACTAACATCTTAATAATAATTTATAATTATCATTGTACTAGTAATCGTTAAATACCTAAGTTTAGGGTTTTTATTTAGTACCCATCTAATATAGTTAATACTATTTTAATTTCATACTTTTTATTGACAATCTGTTTAAGTCTCATTTAATTTTAGTTCTACATATATATTGAACCAAGAAGATCACCAGCCGACCGGCCATGACGAAACGCATATTGGCGGTCACTGATCAGCTGATGATCCTCAAGGTACTGCAGAAGCTGATGGTTAATTATTTTCTCCATTATCTTGGAGAGCAAGGATGTAATCGCAATCGGCCTGTAATTCGACGGGTCCGACCGGTCTCCCTTTTTCGGGATCGGGTGGACATGGGCTATCTTCCACAAAGATGGAACCCTACAAGTATCATAGAAAAGTCGGTATAAGCGCGTGAGGACGGGGGTCAACTCGGAGGCGCACGTTTTCAGGACCACTGCAGGGATGCCATCCGGCCCGCTCGACTTATGTACGTCTATTAGCCGCAGCTCCTGCCTCACCGCTCGCTGCGTAATGCGGATTTTAGGCAGAGAGCTTTCACACCGCGGGATGATAGGTGGTGTGGCGGTTCCAGCGTCCAAAGTCGAGTTACAGGCAAAGAATTGACCTAAAAGATCGGCCTTCTCCTTTGCACTGTGGGCTAGACTGCCATCATTTTTCTGCAGTGGTGGGAGATCGGACTGGCAGAAGTTGCCTTGGGCAGCTTTGGCGAGCGACCAGAATGCACGACTCCCGGCGGGATAGCTCTTCAATCGCTCGCCGATTCTGGCAACATGTTCCGCCTTGGCTCTGGCAATAGCCTTCTTACTGGATCTAGAAGCAGCATTAAATTTTCGCTTCTCCTCCCTGACATTTGGGTCCCGACAGTTTTGGGCCCTATTCCAGGCCTGGTATGCGGACTGCTTTTGCTGTGCAGCCGTCCTGCAGGTTTTATTAAACCAAGGCCGGCTGCGGCCACCGACCGGTATTTTGGTGTTGGGGATGAATAATTCCATCCCGTAATAACGGTATCGGTAACGCAATCTGCACAAATGCCAGGGTCCCCAGAGGCGAAGCAAAGCTGCTTCCATGGGTAGGATGCGTAGAACTCGCGAAGCCTATCCCAATCTGCTGACTTATATTGCCAGACTCTGCGAGTCCCAGTCGCTTTAGAGCGATTAGGCCTCGCAATAGAGGCTTTGCTACGGACCAAGCAGTGGTCAGATGACCCAAGAGGAGCTTCGACCACTACCCGGTATCCGTGCTGGTGTGTAGTCAGCAGAAGATCCAGTAGAGAGGGCTCATGGCTCTCAATGTCTGGAACACGGGTGGGCTGTGTTACCAGTTGTGAGAGACCATAGGCCGAGACCATATTGAAGAGATGCCTACCCAAGAGGTCAGTGGTTCGGGACCCCAACCACTCTTTATGATGAGCATAAAAGTCTCCAAGAACCACCACCTCCGCTGATGGACACTGCTCCAATATTTCGTCAATGCCCCATTGAACGTTCTCGAATAACTGAGTTGACCCTGAATCACTGCCATGGGACCTGTAGAGGCACGCGTAGATGCGGGTATACCCTCCATAGTCTACGCGTAACCATAAAATTGACAGGTCACCATGCTCGAGGGCCCTAAGGCGGCGACAACAGATGTCATCCCGGATGAACACGCACACCCCAGCTTTACGGTGGAAGGAGTGCTCCAACTCGTAGCCTGGATATTTCGGGGCCCCCCGCCCGTAGTCGTCGGGCTCCACTCCGGTTTCCCACTCCGGCACGACGACTCCGCAACGGGATTTTCGCCGGTTGCTGGGACGGCCTCCCAGGGGGGATAGTCCTGGGCTCGGGTCCCCTGCTGACCGGCAGGTGGCCGGCGGTGACCATTCCCACCGGGTCTCCCTGTACCCCATATCAGCCTCTCACGCCCAATGCCCCAACCAAGACCTTACCACCGTAAATTTCAAGCATCACCAGAACCCACCACACGAAAACACACCCGGAAAGTTAGGCTCCGGCTCTCTCACTCACCGAACGTAGCACAGCGGCAAAAGCCACCATTCATACGTCGATATTCTGCGAGAGTGTGGTACCACCCCGGTCGGGCCTGCCCGCGGCTGTAGATAGAGAACTATCAACAGTGTGGCCCTACCACAATTGAATTGTTTATCGATCCTCTCGGTTACATAGTAGTAGATATCAAATACAGTAATATTAAAGAAGAACTAGGAATGTCCGATTGTATGTGAATAAAGATGGTGGCAGGCTATTATTAGGCCAAGATTGGTTAAAAGCGCTAAAGATTACGCAAATTAACTTTAATAAATTTGTTAGAGATAAGTTAGTGAGTCAATTCTGTAGAGTTCCCTGAAGTGTTTACTGATAAGTTGGCCATATACAGTCGAGTATTCAGACTATGGAACTCTAATAATACCGGTGCTTAAAAGTAGTGGAGAAATTCGTATTTGTGGGGATTATGAATAGGGATTATAAATTATTTAACAGTAGCTCGTACGGAGTGGGCGCACACCGCTATGATGACGGCAGTGAGCGGCCGATCAGCTGCGTTTCGCGCGTACTTAACCACGGCGAGCGCAACTACAGCCAGTTTGATAAAGCAGCATTAGCAATTTATTACGGAATTATAAAACATCACCAATATCTTTACGGTAGGCAGTTCGTACTGCGATCTGATCACAAGCCTCTTACATACATTTTAGTGTTACAAAAGGTATTCCTCAACCGTTAGTAGAAGAGGGTGAGGATCTGATGAAGGCGAGATCGCCGAGACAACTGGCAATTTATTTAAAAAAAGAGAAAAAGATAAATACATTATTTAGTATACTAGTTTTAATAGTCCTTTTAATTCTTCCATCGACATGTTTTAAATATTAATTTTAATGATGATGTATATTTAAAGGGGATATGTGCAGTGTACAACCTTATTGTTGCTATTGATTTGTCTATGTTAGGAAAATATATAAAAAAATGTCAGTTAGACTCCAACCGTAGTTTCATTTACTGCATTAAGGTTTTCACGGATTGGCGTGACAGATAATAGGGTTTTAGTAAATAAGTTAAAGTGACTTACGTAAAACGAAAATTTTCGATAGTAAATTTTATCTTAAAGGGAATTATAGACAGCCTAGACTGTTTTTTATCCTATAATAAACACATATTTCGATTAAAAAAAAATAATATTGTGTTAGCAAAATGTAAAATAATTTCTATTATTATAAATTAGGCGACTAAATTACTAGAAGAATTCGAAATACTGTCTCACAGGTTTTTTTCCTGGGACTAATTATATCACAAATGCCCCGCTTTTGTAACTCTTGTAAGTCAGAATCCATAATGGTTTCTGTAGATGACTTAGTCGGCCATAGATAGCATAAAGGTACCGGTAGCATGCATATAATTATTATTAAATATACCATTGTCTCTAGTTACGTTGGTATCATCATCATGCCATCTCATCATCATCATCATCATCACAGCCCATAAACGTCCCACAGTTAGGCTCGGGCCTTCTCCCTAATGGGAGGGAAATTAACCTACTATACCACGCTGGTCAGACGTGTTGGTTTAGGGTTTTGTTTCGAGTGTTCCTTCTCTTGCATAGATGTTATATGCATTTTATATCCCTTAGTCGTCTCCTATGATCACCCACGGGTAAGAAAGGGGGTGGTGAATTGTATTCTTACTCCGTCACCACACGGATATGCTATTTAATAATATATCACTATTCTCCCTTTTTTGTATATTACTTTTGTAACCAACTTTGTAACTTTTTTTCCTTTTGTATATAACTTAACTTTTAGCTTAACTTTGAGGTATAAAAAATAAATTAAAAGAAACTGTTAGTATACCAATACAGCTAATTAATTAGTTATAATTAGGTAATTACCTATTTCCTCTATGTACATAATATTATCTTTCCATCCATCCATCCATCAGCCCGTAAACGTCCACTGTTGAACATAGGCCTCCCCACGAGAATGCCATCTATAACGGTCCTGTGCCACCTGCATCCAGCGGCTTCCTGCGACCTTGATGAGGTCATCAGTCCACCGAGTGGGGGGTCGTCCTACGCTGATTCGTGGTCGCCACTCGAGAACCTTTTTCCCCCAACGGTTGTCGGTTCGTCGAGCGATGTGGCCTGCCCATTGCCACTTCAAAGTGCTAATTCTTCGGGCTATGTCGGTTACACCCGTCCTTCTACGGATTTCCGTATTTCGGATTTTATCACGTAGAGGAATACCGAGCATAGCCCTCTCCATAGCACGCTGAGCGACTTTGAGCCTTTTTATGAGGCCGACATTTAGAGACCACGTTTCAGTGCCGTAAGTCATCGCTGGTAACACACACTGGTTATAAACCTTTGTTTTCAGACACTGCGGAATATTAGACGAGAAGATCCTCCTAAGTTTCCCGAACGCTGCCCAGCCGAGTTGGATTCGTCGGCTGACCTCTTTCTCGAAATTGGATCTACCTAATTGGACTGTTTGTCCTAGGTAAACATAGTGATCGACAACTTCGAGAATCGCATTCCCAACCAGGACCGGTACAGAAATGACATGGGCATTAGACATGATTTTCGTCTTGTCCATGTTCATTTTCAGCCCTACTAGTTGGGACACCTTGCTGAGGTCATTGAGCATGGTGCCAAGGTCCTCCAGGGATTCTGCCATGACTACGATATCATCTGCGAATCGAAGGTGAGTGATGTATTCGCCATTGATGTTGATGCCAAGTCCGGTCCAGTCTAAGAGCTTGAAGACATCTTCCAGCGCAGTGGTGAACAGTTTCGGAGAGATAACGTCTCCCTGTCTCACGCCTTTCTGCAGCTGGATCGGTTTCGTACTCTTATCCTGGATGCGGACTGACATAGTAGCGTCTTTATACAAACACTTCAGCACTTCGATATATCGATAGTCAATTTGGCACCTCTGAAGGGACTGCAGCACTGCCCAAGTTTCGACAGAATCAAAGGCTTTCTCATAGTCCACAAACGCTAGACACAGAGGCCGATTATACTCCTCGGTCTTCTGTATAATCTAGCGTAGCGTGTGGATGTGGTCTATGGTACTATAACCTTTTCGGAAACCGGCTTGTTCGGGCGGTTGGAAGTCGTCTAGCTTGCGCGCGAGTCGGTTCGTAATGACTCTTGAAAACAGTTTGTACACGTGGCTCAGGAGTGAGATGGGTCTGTAATTCTTTAAGAGCGTTTTATCGCCCTTCTTGAAAAACAGCACCACCACACTCCTGGTCCACGACTCTGGAACGTCGCCCCCGAGAATGACAGAATTAAATAGCTTCTGTAGGGCTTTTAAAACTGGCTTGCCGCCTGCCCTCAGGAGCTCTGTGGTAATTCCGTCATCTCCCGGTGCCTTTCCGTTCTTTAATTGTTTTAGAGCCATTCTGATCTCGTACAAGCTGACGTCCGGGATTTCTTCGGTATAGTGCCGAGTTAGCTTGGATCTGGGGTCTTGGACGAAGCTGACAACAGGATTCAGGGATGATTTGTACAACTGCCCATAGAACCTTTCGACCTCTCCCAAGATCTCACTTTGGGATGCAATGACAGTACCGTTATCGGTCTTCAGCTTAGTCATTTGGCTCTGCCCGATAGACAAATCTCGTGCGAACACTTTGGAGCCTCGATTTCGCTCTATCGCCGATATATATATTATCTTTATATATATATTATCTTTATATATATAAAATTCTTCTGTACGTTTGTTGACTCCTCCTAAACGGCTGGACCCATTTTCTTGAATTTTTTTGTGTGTGTTCGCGGAGATTCGAGAATGGTTTAGATTCGCAATTGGACCCAGTAGGTGGCGCCGTTGTCGGTATATTAAATGGCTGGTCACCGATTAGGATGAAATTTTTTCTAGAAGCGAGCTTCCGATGAAGAGAATTATGAATGTTGAGGAAGCGAGTGAAGTATGCAAGGATAGAGTTCTCTGGCACTCTGTTCTCTCTGCCTACCCTGCAAGAGATATGGCGTGATGATATGTATGTATGTATGTAATTAACTAACGGAATCTTCATTATTCTTCTCTTATACCAACTACTCTGGCTTGATGCAATATCACCACCTCTATTTTTAGTATGATTTTGGTGTCAATTAGTGGTATAATTGTGGGTTAGAAACGCGAGCGAGCTTCCCAAGAGGAGATGGGTATAAGGTGTTTTCGTTAATTATATGCTTATACAGTCGCCCCGGAATATAAAGATTACTTGATTAGTTATAGGTGTCATCTTAGAAAGAAAACAGCTTTATCAAGCTAACCTAACCTAACCCTACAGATTTTCCATAGAGATCGCATTAATTTAAGATATTAGTGACGTAATATTAGATATAAAACTATTTTTATGAATATTATCGCATTTGTATTTGATGTTGGTCACGGGAAGACAGTCCTCTTGTAACCATGAACGATGTAAAGTGCTTTGACTGCACAAATGGTGTTTTGGTTAAGATACCAACCTTCCATTTCAGTACCTACTATGGGTTCGATCCTAACGCCGTACAATACTTTGTGCGATCCACAAAGTGTTGTTTTGAGTCTGGGTGTAATTTATTTGCGTTAATTGTATGTTTGTAAAGTCCCCGGCAATACAAGGATTATTTCTTTAGTGCAAGGTGGTATTTTCTTTTCTTTTTTACCGGTGGCTCGCTTGCACTGCGAAGAGACGAGTTGCACAGTGGGTCTATAGGATCACGCGCGGCCTCTTCCGTCACCCCGGACCGATTTGGCGGGGCGAGACGCATTCATAGTCCACGGCAAAAATAATAAAAAAATGTGTTCTAAAATTCGTGAAATTAAAAATCAAATACAAACGCGATAGAATCCGTACAAATAGTTTTATTTCAAGCGTAATACTCGCAAAACATCAGAAATCATGACGTAATATTAGTTAAATTCGCTTGATTCAGCAGCTTACTAAGATGCACACCGGCCTAAGTAATGTTAAGCTTTAACGTTTGTACTAAATATATTGCACGCTTTAAGCAACGACCTCAAAATATGAGGAAGTTATGTTTTCTCGAGATTAACATAACATATTGTGATGTAAATAATGGGCGGTCTACAATTGTTGACTTAGGACCTGTTTTCGGAGTTAACAAATAACAAGAAAAAAATAATATCCTGTTTATTTTACTTTTGCATATCATGCTTAATAGATTAGTTGTGTTGCCATATGTAATTATAAAATAGAATGTTATCTAATCATAAATAGAATTCACTTAAATTACTTGGCAATATATGACTGCGATTGCTAACACAGTTTTTTTTTTATTTGAGTTTAGGCTGGAAAAAGAAAATGCCATGTTGCAGTCTTCAATTAAATTAAATACTGGCTGATTAAAAATAATTTGGAAAATCCAAAAGTGCACGCCTCATAACTTTTATATTATTTATCATTTATTATTTGTCATTTATTATTCAGTCAATGTCATAAATCAAAAAGAAGAAAAAATACTTTTGAAATTTCGTGCCATTCTCGACGTAGACTGAAACATAGCTGTATAGGCTGTATGGGATTTTTTTCCTTAGCCTGTCCGAATGGACTAACAAAAAATGTAAACGAACCCAATTTTCATAAGTTTACATACACTAATGACTAAGCAGTTTTTTATTAATTGCAATTAAACAACAAAGAATTACCAAGCCATTTTCGAAAGAAAACAGCGCGTTGCGATTATGAAGCTTTTAATAAAAGAAAAACTTCGATAGATTAATTTTTACGGTCGTGAAAATGCCAGATGCTTACGGTAACATCCGGACGTCCTCGAATATTTTTTTTAATCAACTTTTTTCTTACTTTAAACAAAATAATTGTTGTTTAAAAATATCAAATAGGTTTAGACGAATGTTTTTTCTTGACATATGTATGATAATATTATCCTATAAGTGCAATGTGAGAAATATACAATCATTTTTAGGTTTGAAAGTACTTGATTTTCATATATCGAGAGTAGAGCAAGACGTGCAAAAAAAATGTTCTTTTGTATTTGAAAGACAACAATAAATAGAATTCGTTGAAATTAAATTACTGGGTCCTAACGTCTTGCTTTAGTGACTAGATCATTCAACAACGGTTAGCAACAGGCGGATCGCGAGAAGTCGAACCTCGGTCCGCCAAATATTCTATACCAAGTATAAATTAATACACCATAGTTTATATATGATATACTATACCTTTATTAATTGAAATAATATTATTAAGCCATATAGAATCTAACTTTGTACTTTTCTATTTTAAGGATAAACCATAGAATAAATAGCACTATTATCAGTTGTTGTTTTTCTAGACCTTGTTGAAATTTGCCCAAAGTATCCGATCCCCATCTAAAACTACTTGCCGACCCTTGGTCAAAAACTATCTTCGCCTTTCTAATGAAACTGGTTTGGAGCAGATTGGTTTAAAATAAATAGTTCTATTATTTCATAAAATGACATTAAAAATATATATTTTAATTCTAAGTTTTTTACATTATATTACATGTAATTCAAAAAAGTGCAAAATTTTAATGATTATAAAACAGCAGTGTGTCCAGAAAATTACCAGAGAAACTTACAGTAAATTACCATCGCTTTGCTTACGTCAAGGACTTAATTTACTGATGGAAAATAAACTTGAGATATAAATACACTTGACACTGGCAGCAGCCCCCTTGTGTTAATAGCCAAAATTAAAAACGTAATAGTTGTATAGATATTTTTTTATAATAAAAAACATCCCGCGTTAAAGAATAATTTGTTGTGTCTGATCATAGGTATATTGTAATAGGTCGACGAAAAAGTTTTTCGCATATATTCTGTATGTATGAACTTTTAATAAAATCGCTTTGGCTGTACTAGTTGTAGATGTCTGGCTGGTTTTGATACCATTTAAAAAGTTCCATTTAAAAAAAAAAAGTTGGAGACATTTTGTCTCCCGCCGATTTTCATTTGCTTTTTTTTCTGCCAAAATGACTGACTGTAATGAAGAAATTCGATACATTTTAAAATTTTATTACAAAAAGAGGATGTGACACAAGCGACGAAAAAAAATATGACGTCTATAGACATTATGCAGTGTCTTCTTCTTCTTCTTTTTATGTATTGGCAATCAGCTACTTATACGAGCCATTTTTGCCAGTGTCGAGTTATAATTATCTTCACGTTCTTAATCTCTTCAGGTTAGTCATTGTCTGTCAGTCAGTCGAATTGTCGCCATCAACAGTGCTATGGTGACACTGTTAATGGTATGTTGTAGGAATTTTGATGGAAAACGAAAACGTTGTAAAGCACTTTTATATGATATTGACTACATCCCAGCTGTTCTGTCACATCATATTACATAAAATACCATAAAAATTATCTAATATAACACGTTAAAACACTAAGATATCGAATATAATACAAGAGCACCACATGACGTTTTAGATTCCCGCCAAAAGTCCTCTTATGCAGTGTCATCAAGTGTAGCGCAATTTTTTTTTAAATGGTGTCAATCCAGGAATTTTGATTTCGAAGATACACCTCGCTCTGGTCGCCCTGTTACTGATGAAATGGACGCCATTTTTGAAAATGTGGAGCAACATCGGCATATCATTGGTTACGACGTAGCTGAGTAAGTATACAATTACACCACTCCTTATATTGCCCGTGGGTGATCGTAAGAGACTAAGGGATATAAAATGTAGGTATATAACATCTATGCAAGAGAAGAAAAACTCGAAACAAAGCCCTATACCAACGTCTGATCAGTATAGTTTAGTAGGATAATATGCCTCCCATTTGGAGGTGACTCGAGGCTGGATACACCTACTATTACAATATGAAGGAAATTACTCTATTATACTACGTTCGTCAGATGGTGTGGTATGGGTTTTATTTCGAGATTACCTTATCTTGCATAGATATTTACCGACGTCGTTCACGAGGGGAGGACGTCGTTCGAGAAGAGGCTACTCCTCAGGGGGTATTCCGTCGGGCCGACCACTGACGCCAAGTCACTCTGCTCGGGTGGTCCGCCCAACGACGACGGCGACGTGCCACGGGTGGGTTACGGGTGTGCGTGCTTACGCCCCTCTGTCGCCCCGGACGGAGTGGTGCGAGGAGTGCGCTGACCGTAACCCACCCAAAAAAAAAATATCTTGCATAGATATTATCTGCATATTACCTCGTTTAGTCATATATATTATGAAACTTACGAGCGGGGAAAAAATTAGCTGTATTCTTATTATGTCATATAACTTGAGGCTCTTTGCTCGACTACTTTTCATCACAAATATAGATTGGCAATCAAAATTCCAAAGACAGATATAAAAAGCTTACAGACATAAAAAGCTTACTTCAAAAATAGCTTTTTATTTAATAGTTAACTGTATTTTTTTATTTCATCATATAACAATAGTTTAAGCTCTTTTCTTACTAACATTTCATTACAAAAAAAAAGATTGACAATCAGAATTTCGAAGGCTTAACAAAATCACTTAAAAAGAACCTTTTATTTTAATAGTTTTGCCTGAAATACTTTATAATTACAAATATAAGCGTTATGTAACAGTAATCAATATATTATCAAATACCCAAATACCGCAAAGCTAAGATGTAAAAGATAGAAGTCGTATAACTAAACCAATTACTAACCGACCAGATTGAGTTGGTAACAGCGTTTTCCCATTCCCTCTATCGCACTTGCTACTAATTAAATTCGTTGGCACTCCGACACAATATAACTTTTCCAAACAAGATGGCTGAGTCAAGCTTGTTATCCTCACAATGGTACTATGAATAAATAACTATCTATTAATGTTGAGTTTGCTTGATACATTTTCGTCAATTCGTTAACATATAAGGAAAAGTACTGCTTCGTTAGTCCAATGGTATATGATTGTCGATTTTGCAGTCCTAGAATTAAAGTAAGAAAATAGTTGATTAAAAAAATATTTGAGGACATCTAGATTAAATTTTCTGGATCTGGCATGATCACGACGGTAAAAATTAATGTATCAAAATATATATTTTTTAAAGCTTTATAATCGCAACGCGCTGTTTCCTTTCGAAAATGGCTTGGTAATTCGTTGTCGTTTACGCCACCCCTCAACTTATAAAAATCGGGTTCGTTTACATTTTTTGTTCGTCCATTCGAACAGGCAAAGGAAACAAATTCCATACAGCCTATTGTAAACGAACAGCTATGTTTAGCACGACGTCGAGAAGGGCACGAAATTTCAAAAGTATTTTTTTCTCATTTTCATTTATGGTATTGATTTGTAAATGATAAATAATATAAAAATTATGAGGCGTGCACTTTTTGATTTTCCAAATTATTTATAATTGCGATCAACTCTATATATAATAAACTAGCTTCTGCCTTTTTTTTTTTTTTTTTTTTTTTTTTTTTTTTTTTATTGGTGGGCTATGGGTGCGTCTCGCCCCGCCAAATCGGTCCGGGGTGACGGAGAAGGCGGCGCGTGATCCCATAGACCCACCGTAAAATCCTCTCTCTTCGCCGTGCGAGCGGACCACCGGTACCCGATCTTTGTCTTCGGTGGTCCGCTCGGCGGTTTACCCTCGCGGGTTCCTCTCGTCGACGCCCCGACAGATTTCGCCGTCG
This sequence comes from Lymantria monacha, assembly GCA_905163515.2. Classification (NCBI taxonomy): domain Eukaryota; kingdom Metazoa; phylum Arthropoda; class Insecta; order Lepidoptera; family Erebidae; genus Lymantria; species Lymantria monacha. Next base: position 29,737,963 of record LR991091.1, on the reverse strand, counting down.
GGGCGTCGCCCTCACGCGGTGGCCTCGCGTCGGGTGACCGGACAATTCCCCGGTCCGATCACCCGAGGCCTGGGTTAGGGCGGCATCAGGCGCAGGTATTCGCGCCTGCGCCGCCCCGGCCGCTGGCGGCGGCCCGGATCGCGGGAGTCCTCCCTGACTCGTTCCGCCGCCTCCTTCCGCGAGATGACAGCCTCGCAGAAGGCGGCGACCGCGTCCCAATTCCTGACGCTGTCGACCATCGCCCTCGCGACAGCCGGCAGTGCCAGGTCGGCACCGATAATAGCGACGAGGTCGCGGCGCTGCCCGTCCCAGCCCGAGCATTCCTCGAGCGTATGTTGCGCCGTGTCCTCGTCACTACTGCAATGATGGCAGCCCGGAGTCCACTCCCTGTACACGACCGTGTGCAGGTATTTCCCGAAGCACCCGTGCCCCGTCAACACCTGCACCAGTTGGAAGGTGAGGACCCCGTGCCGCCGCTCCATCCATTTCATCAATACGGGCCGGAAGGCTTCGACGGTCACGATACCGTGTCTAGGCCTCTCCAGCCGCGTAACCCAACGGGCGATGACGTCTCGGCGGGCGTCCTCGCGCCAGGTGGCTATCTCGCTCAACGATGGGGAGCCACCCTCCTCGCGCACTGAGGTAACCCGCCGGTAGAGGTCGGAGAGCATCTCCGCCTCTAGGTCCCACGGGGGTGTCCCGGCCAATAGGCACGCCGCCTCTGTCGACACCGTGCGGTACCCGCGAATGGCTCTGACCGCCATGGCTCGCTGTGGCCTCCACAGAACCGCCCTGAGCTGGGCGTTCAGAGCCCTCGCCCACACGGGTGCGCCGTACATGGCAAACTAGCTTCTGCCTGCGGTTTCGCTCACGGAACAAGTACATAAAGGTTATAACTCAATGGAAAACATTGCCGGTATAAAAAATCGTGTGTCAATCCAAGAAATGTTCTATCTATGTGCCAATTTTTATCTAAATCTGTTCAACCATTCACGCGTGATTGAGTAACAAATATCCAAATATCTTCTCAAAATTTCACATAATTTGTAATATTAGTAAGAAGTAAGATATGTTTGCATAATATAAGACTCACTTTTAAAGCTTACTTGCATCAAAGTATTAAATTAAATAATATTAATTTACCTCATAATAGCCTTCTACATTACACACTAACAATGCTGACCTCGAGCCTGCTCCCCAATTAGAGGCAAATTATGACAAACTACTGTACCACACTAGAGGAACGTGGTATTATTTCGTTTTATTTCCAATTTTCCATCCTTTGCATAAATGCTATATGCATATTATATACCTCAGTCGTTTTTACGTTACTCGCGGGCGAATTAGGATGGTGATGTATTGTTATCTTACTCCGTGCGTTTTACACGGCAAGCGAAAAAATAATTTACAAATATATTTGGAATTAAACTATTTTAAGAGAGAGAGAGAGGGAGAGAGAGAGAGGGAGAGAGAGAGAGAGAATACACGCTATTGTTTGATGTATGTATCTAAACGAGATTTAAAAATTAGTTTGCCAATCTTTCACTTCTGATATGTGTACTTTGTACGCACGCACATTTTTTTTTAATTGCCCGACGTTTCGAACACTTTGCAGCGTTCATGGTTATGCGAGGACTAAGATGTCTCACGTCCAATAAGTCATAGTTATTACAGAGATTTATATCTACCCTGCTACAGTATCGGTTATTAAATTTTGACCCACTATTTTAATACAATTTTTTTGCCAGTGCAAAAATAAAATGATGATTCTATATATAAAATGATTATTTTTACAAAAATAATTTTACGAACATTACTTATGATTTCTAAGGCTTTCGTGGTCACAAAAAAAAACAGTCTCATTACGGATTATAGTTTTTTTTTTACTTGCTGTAAAATATTTTGATATATTCTTTAATTCTGAAAATATTATTTTTTATTTCAAGATAGGTAATTAAAATATTATTCTTAATGTCTTTATAAATAAAAAGCATTTCTATTTTTCTTTTCAAAACCGTCAATCATCAAAAGTCCCTTTTCAAACATCATATTTCACGCTCATGACTGAGAGAGGCAATTTACCCCGACGAGTATAACTTAGCATGTTTAACCAAGTTTGACGAAGCTCTATGAGCACTTTCGCGGTTAATGGCTTAGATAGTAACGGAGTGTTGCCAAGTATAACAAAAAGTTTTCGAGATAAATCGTAATTCCTTGCGTTTACAAAGTTTATACAAATATCAATAGTATAATTTTCCGTTTGTTAATAAATTTGTTCCATAATAATTTTCTATTGTTTGTTCTAGCTTCATTATTTTGGCGCACACATGTTCCACTGCTAGGCTCTAGCTTCCTCTCGACATGAGAGAATACTCGTGAGGGTAGACCGCCGGGTGGGTCACTGAAGAAAAAGACCGCGTTCCAGTGAACCACTCGCACAGCGTCGGTCGTTTATGTAGGGCGGGTCTACGGGGTCGTGCGCCGCTTCGGACGGATTGGGGAGGCGTGACGTACGACGACCGCTACCAAAAAAAGGCTCTAGCTTCCACCACGCTAGTCGAGGTTAGTCAGCTCATCATCTTAGCTCATATACGTCCCACCGTTGGGCTCGAGCCTCCTCTGTAATGGGAGAAAAATTAACCTACTCTGCTATTTTCCTTCTCTAGCATAGATGTTAAATGCGCTTTATATCTCTTCATAATTATCATCATCATCTCAGCCCATACATGTCCCATTGCTGGGCTTGGGCCTCCTCCATAATGGAAGGGTAATTGACCTACTATACCACGCTGGTCAGCAGACGTGTTGGTATAGAGTTTTGTTTCGAGGTTTCCTTCTCTTGCGCAGATGTTATATGCATTTTATATCCCTTAGTCGTCTCGTACGATCACCCGCTGGTAAGATAGGGGGTGGTGAAATGTATTTTTACTCCGTCACCACACGGAACTTTATATCTCTTAGTCGCCTCTTACGATCATCCACGGGTAATACAGTTTTAGTGGTAGGACTACGCTGTAGACAGTTCTCTCTCTACAGCCGCGGGCCGGTCCGTCCGGACTAGTACCACACTCTCGCAGAAGATCGACGTCTGAGCAATGGCAATATGCTGTTGTGCTTCGTTCGGTGAGCGAGAGAGCCGGAAGCTCAACTGGGGTGAGTTTGGGGTTTATATTGGTAGGCAGCGGCCTATAGCCTATAACCTTGGTTTTGCAAAGGTCAATGGGCAGCGGTGACACTTACCATCAGGTGTGCTGTCTGCTCGTTTGCCACCATAAGCAATAAAAAAAAAATACAGGGGTTGTGAAATGTATTTTTACTCCTTCACCACACGGAACTTTTTTATCTGTTAGTCGTCTCTTACAATCACCCACGGGTAATATAGAGGGTTGTGATTTGTATTCTTACTCCGTCACCACACAGAAACAGGATTAGTATTAGGTTTAATTTTGCGTTTTCCTTTTCTTGTATAAATGTTTTATGCATATTACATCCCTTAGTCATGTTTTGCGACATCTATGTGTAAAATATGGGGTAGTATATTGCATTCTCACTTCATCATCTCACACAAAATACTAAACGTGCCAAATCAAAATGATATAGATTTAATCAACTTTTGTAAGTACACAACAAGAAAAAAGCACTCCTATGTAAGTGGTAATCGCTACGTATCACCATCATCCTCCTGCTCTTATCCCAATTAGTCAGGGTCGCCGTAATATGTACTCGTACATATTGTAAAGTTTTTGGTACTTGTATTATGACCAGCCGCCTGCCTGACTTCAACCCTCCTTGGGAATGTAATTGTTGACCAAACGGCATCAGATGGAGTTGGCTCACTGTAGAGATTTCACCACAGTGCTTTGAAAGATAATTTGTAGTAAGGTTTTTTATACACATAAAAATATTAAGAGTTTTCACGGCAGATTATGCGGACCCTAATCCAAATGAATCTGGATCTGATAAAATTTCCCGTTTATTACGAAATCCTAATATTTTTTTTTTTCAAACCTCATTTAGTAGCTTTTTTTGCTCTCTTAGAATTATTCCGTATTGAATCACGGCGATGAATAAGCAAATGTATGTAGGTGTTTAATAAATAGAACAACTAATACCAAAACTTATCTGGATTAATATTATAAAGCTGAGAAGAGAGAGAAGAGTTTATTGTTTGTTTTAACGTGCTAATCTAATGAACTAGTGGTTCGAAATGAAAATTTCTTTTAGTTTTGGAAAGCATTTTTATCGAGAAAGGCTATAGATTATATAAAATCAAGCTAGTACTAATTAAAGAGGAGCATCAATGAAAGCATACAGAGGCTCACGCCTGATCCTCAGATGGATAGGCAGCAACTACGGATTACCACAAACCACGATCCTAGTATACCTCCATCGCTTCTTTCATATTCATCACAGTCTTTATGCATGCTCTACGACTACGCTTACTCTTAATATGACCTCTTGTTAAAATCTCTAATTTGGCCAAGAAAAATATGACGTGATCTTCCCCTTGTAGTTGTTTCATTCACTGAAATATGTTACAAACGGGCAAAGGTTATCAATTTGAAAGATTCCATTGCATGTGCTAAGAATTATAACCACCTAAGATGCTCTCTCTCCAACTCTTTTTCTCTCTTCCTCTCTTATGCTATACAAACGAAGTCACAAGGGTCAGGTAGTCACCAATAAAAACATTTTTTAAAAGCGAACTATTATTAAATTTGGGCTATATATCTTCCTAATGTTTCTATTCGAATTTTCTTATTAACCAACAGCTAATCTTAATATATATAAATTACGCGTCACGTTGTATGTCCGCGATGGACTCCTAAAGTACTTAACTAATTTTAGTCAAATTTGCACAACATGTGTAGTTTAATCCAACTTAAGAGATAGGATAGCTTCTATCTCAATTTATAGTCGCAATATTATTTTATTGCAAATTATTTGTCTATTATTTGATAGTCACAATTATCTGTTATCTCCGAACTGGCTGGCTTGGCTGGATTGAGTAAGTATTTAATAGATGGCGCTATGTTAAACGTACAAACGTTTCTTTTATGCTACAATTTATTAGCATAACCACCACGTGTTACTGAGGCTATCTTAGCCACAGAAACGCATGGGCGGGGCTGCTAGTTGTAGATAAACATCAAAATTAGATATTTTATTTAAACATTTCGATTGATTACTACTTAACTAAGATTTTATAATGGTAGGACCACAATTTTGACAGTCTTCTGTCTACAGCGACAAGCTGGTCCGTCTGGGGTAGTACCACATTTTCGCAAAAAATCGACGCCTGAGCAGTGGCAACGTGTAAAGTAAAATAAAGTAAAGTTAAAATTTATTTGTGAAACATGTGTTTACATACAACCATTAATGTGCATTGCAAGATGTTACAGTTGAGGTGTTCAGTCATGTTTGCCGACTGTATGGCGTACAAATGTAGGTAATTATCATAATATTTTGGCTAATTATTAAAAATGGAATTAAATAAATTGTCAAAATAATAACAGCCAATATGAGAATCAAATATAAATAATCAAATAAAAACATAATAATCAAAGCAAACAGAATAATAATAATAAGCAATTGTTAAGTAATATATTAGCATAATAAAACAATATAAATGAAAAAGCAATCATTATAGTCAATGTAAGATCAATTAGAATATGAACGTGCTGCTGTGCTTGGTTCGGTGAGTGAGAGGGCCGGAAGCCCAACTTTCTGGGTGGGTCTGAGATTTCCATTGGTAGGCGGCAGCCTAGTTGTGCCCCTGGTATTACAAAAGTTCATGGGGGCCAGTAACACTTACCATCCAGCTGTGCTGCTTACTTGTTTGCCACCAGAGCAAACTCGAAGCTCATTCTTAATAGGAGTAACTTTAACCTACTATACTTTGCTGGTCAGATGGATTAGTTTACATTAGGATAGGTTTTGTTTCGAGTTTACTTTCTTTTACTTAGATATTAAAACATATCAATTTCCTCAGACGGCATGAAAAATGTGGTGAACTATATTCTTACTCAGAACACGAATAAATTTATGTATTGTATTTATCTAAAACAAAGTGCTGTGTGGTAGCGGCTCCGAATACTATCAACCCTTTACTCATGGATATCGTGAAAAACGACTAAGAGTTTTATATTGAGCTGGGCCAACTTCACCTGAAGCCTTTGGTCAACACTCTTCGCCGAGCGAGCGGGCCACCGGAACCCGGAAGAACTTGCGTCTAACAGTATACAGCAGAAGCATGAATGTGAGCAGTGACAAGAACACTCCCTAATTTGCGCGGTCAATTATTATTTAAATCAAGAGTAACATAATAATTACGCATTCTTTTTAATAAATTTTAATCAATATTTTCTGTTAGCTTCTGAAAGGTGAATTAAAATCAAGATGTGCGCGTGAATCCATCATCCGGATAATCGATTGTTCACTCAACAATGAATAATCGAGATGTATCGGAACGGTATTTAATCCATGCCTGTTTACGACGTTGTTTGGCCGTGCTTTAAAAAAATCTTTAACGAAATTTTATGTAATACTATGTTGGTTATTACGATTTTAGCATTATAAAAAATAATGCTAGAATTTGCTTATTATAATTACTTGGGGTCAACGAAAATTTACTCCTTTTCCTATAGTTATATTGCAAAAGTTATTAGTACTAGTTTTGTGACCGACCGCCGCCCTGACGTTAACTCTCCTTGGGAATATAATTGTAGGTAGTAGAGGTAGTAAGAGAGGTAGGTACATGTAGGGCGGGTCTAGAGATTCGCACGCCGCTTCTTCTGTCGCCCCGGACGGATTTAGCGGGATGTGACTACTCCATTGCCCGCCGCAAAAAAAAAGAAGACGTAGGTTCCTAATCAATTGAATTCAATATGGCGCTGACATTAAGCATTAAGTTTTTATTCCTTCTCATACGAGTGCGCGCCTTTTCTGGTGAGATACTTATCCCATTTTTACGATTGCCACGGATAAGAAAGGGATGGCGATAACTGTATTTTCATCTCATTGCCCCGCCAGAATATTCTTATCACTACCTATTAATCCTATTCTGTAAATTTCTAGCGTTGTAATGTTGATAAATCGGCAGTCTCAATATATAATATCTAAACGTGAATTCAGACAGTTCTGCCGACGCGTTTAATTGCCATGGCCATATCAGTTAGAGCTACAAAAATTCATATCCCCTGTTATCTCCCATTAGTATCTACCCCTTAGTATCCATGTTCATGCATGTAATGTACCCATGGTAATTATACCATCAAAATGCGTTTTTGAGGTGAGCGGGCAATACACTTAATAAATAATATAAGTAACATTTTGATATTTTTAACTCTAAAACATATGCGATAAAAAGGATAGTCTTGATTTTTTTACAATGTGATTATTAATTTTGCGGCAAATTTATCCTAAACAATCTTGCCTATTTTCATCAATAGGTTAGATTGTTTAGAATAAATTTGCCGATAAATTAATTATATGATAATGGTAACTGTATTATTCTCTATCTTTATAATTAGTTATGAAACATAATAGTGAAGACCTATTATTGGCTTTCTGTCTTCTAAATATTTGTAATAAGAATTTCACTTTTATAAGCTTTTGGTTATCTTTTTTTTTTTTTTTTTTTTTTCTTGGCTGGCTATGTTGTGGACACACGCGGTCCGTTCCGCCTGGGGTGACAGAACGGCGGCGCGTGGCCCCATAGCCCACTGTACTCTCCCCCCATCGCCATTGGGCCTGCCACTGGTACCGCTGCCTTGCCATCTGTGGCCAGCCCGGCGAAGCTTTTGGTCTCCCGATAAATATATAAATAAATAACAATAAATGAAATATAAATATGGGTTTACATAATGACTTCTAATGTTTACGCGAGTATTACACATTTTGGTATTATCATCAAGCTGGGATCCTGTTATTCACTTAATTAAAAATAAAACTAAGAAAATCACCACAAGACTGCAAGACACTGTGAGCACTTATTGTATAGATTTGACCCACTATAATAGTTAAATTTTAATTTAATTAATTTTAGTAAGATAAAGTAGGCCGCCACTCAAAAATTCAATAATAAAATTAGTATCATGCCTCCTGAGTTTTCTCGCCGGATCTTTCTCAGAGTGGCCGCGTTCCGATCCGGTAGTAGCTGAATAGTTTTTGTTAGTTTTTTAAAAATTGTAAAATTGCAACAATAATAATTATCATAAATTAAATACCTTAATAATAACAAATCATATACAACATAAATTTTATATATAGAATCATTCTCTTTTGTACTGGCAATGAATTATATTAATTTTGTATAAAAATGTGGGTCAAAATTTAATATCTTATAGGGTAGATATAAATAAATTTCTGTAATAACAATGACATATTGGACGTAAGACACCTCAGTCCTCCCGTGACCATGATCACTGTAAAGTGTTCGAAATGTCGGGCAATTATAAATCAAATACAAACGCGATAGAATCCGTAAAAGTAGTTTTATTTCAAATATAAATATGGGTTATCAATGTACATAATATAAACAGATTTATCTAGTTCCAGTTAAGAGATGATTTGCATCATAAAGACACTCTGTTTCCACTACAAACTATAGATAGAATAGATTAGAGAGCTTTGACTTGAAAGATTAATTGAACGGCTTTCGCTACAAACATCCTAAAATTGCTTGAACTTGCGGCCTAAAACATAGCACACAATCTTCAAAATATATTCTATACACTAGGGGTTACCAAAAGATGGATGGAGATGATGGATTAACTGCGTTAAATATTACATGGATAGACAGGGAGTGACTACAGATATGACGTCTGATAGGGCTGTATGGAAGAACAGGACATATTACGTCCACCCCAAGAAGTTGGGATAAGAGCAAGATGATGATGATGATCACACCAGGGGTCACCAGTTAGTTTCGTTCGGGGTCCGTTTTAAGAAATCATCAATCAACCATCGCGGTCCACACAACATTTTATAGAATATATATATATATATTAAACAAAAAATGTAATTAAGGAAATCACAAAGGTATTTTTTTACATATCAATGAGAAAGATGTCATTTTTTTTTATCTGAAGTTTGGAGTAAAATTCGTGTAAGATATTGACATTACATTCTGAAAATGTTCATCAGTAAGTTGAGGTCAAAATTTATTCTTAATGAAGTCCATCTGCGAAAATGCTACTTCACAAATATATGTTGACACAAACAAAGTAAGAAGTTTTAAAACTGCAGAAAATGGCGGTCTGCCATTTGGTGACCCTCTTTACACGAACGAATCTTGTTCGAAATATATGTAGTAACGTTGACATAAATACAACTTATGAGTCAGATAATTTCATTAAATATTGCATCAAAGAAAGTTTCCTATTCAAACGTTCGTCCGAAAACAATACCCAAACCAAACAAGGCTTTTGTCAGAAACAAATGAAACGCATGCCAAGGATTCCGAACACAAATTAATTCAGTTTATTTAGATAGACGTTTGAAATATAAACGATTACGAAATAGCTAGGCTTCAAATTGAATATTAAAACTTCTCTTTTAATTGTGATAGGTATTAAATGAAAACAATATTTTAAAAGTATATATATATTTTAGTTTTTTATTTAAGAATGTAAAGACAATCCCAAATTTATTTCGTTTTTATTTACCAATTGCCTAATTTTGACATGTCGCCTGCACTCACGAAAAAGTGTTACGTTCCACTTGAGCCGAGCGCAAATGAGAGTACGGAGCAGGCGATAGAAAGGCACGATGGGCTTAAGCGTTTGGCTAAGTAAATAATAATTCTTGCATTTTAAAAGTTTCACGTGAACTGTTTTGTCACTGTTTTTAAAGTGAAGTGAAAAGTTAATATGGTTTCCATTGTTTATGTTTTTTCAATTCATAAAAGTAGTCAATTTTTCATCAATGCTTTCTTATGATGTTATCACGTAAAATTATCGTCAGTAAACCGAATTTACAAACAACAATTTTTTTTTTTACTTTAAAACTTGGTCGTGTATATATATAGCTGTATGAAGTTTTATTGTGTTTATAACGTGTGTAAATATAAATAGGTGTTACCATCATAGCGCCAAGAATTAGCGCGCTGAAGTGAAGCTGGGAAGAAAGGTTCCCAAATGGTGACAACGTATCGGATAACGCAGTGTAGTACGCTCCTTCCAGCAAGTAAACCGACGACTTGTGGAGATTTCTGGGAGTCGCTAGATGCAGGCGACACAAGGCTACGTTTTATATGAAGAAGACTTTCGTTCAGCAGAAGATGACAAAATGCTGAATGATGATAGCGGTGATTGGTAGAATGAGTTCTGGATAAGTTGTATCGCCAACCATCTTTTTATTGGGACTGATTATATTCTAAACACACCCCACCTGGTTTGTCCGAGGTAGCGGAAGGGACGGTGCATAAGGGCATAACCTCTTAAACACTATCTAGGCGAGCCACCGATACCCAGGTCCTGTTACCGGTGGTTCGTGTGTCGAGTTACCCTTTCAGATACCGCGAGACGGCCCAACACATGCTTAACACTAATCTTCATTTAAAAACTTAGTAATAAAAGAAAACAAATTGAGAAAGATATCTGTGAATATTCACAGTAAAAAAAAACATAGTATCTACTCTATCATAGGAGTTCATTTTAAAAAACAAAAATAATTGCCTCAAAGTAAAATAATTAATTTGTATGCATTTCAAATTAACATTTAAAAGGTGGTGTGTGTCCTTTTTTAAAAGTGACACTAAAATACAAAAGTATTCTAATCACATACTGTCGTAAAACAAAGATATCTGCAAACGTAATTGTTAACACGTGAACGTTGAAGAATATTATCATAACGCCTCCATATGTATGCATGCCGCGTTTAGCGAGCTCATATTTCGAAAAACGGTTACATAATTGTTCCCGTATTATGTTTAAAAACGGGGTCTTACATACCGTATTTCTTTTTATTCAATAAGTTGCTGAGCAATTCTTTAAAACTATTCGATTTCTTTCGGACGACTCCCACTAGATAGACTGACAACATAGCCAACGTTGCCTGCAACGTTTTGAGTTTAGGAGTTTCGGGGATTTAGTATCATCAGACTATTTCTCAGGCATCTCGTAAAGTGTGGAAGGAGCTGCTATAAGGAGATGCTAGGATTTTAGAGGGTAGTTCTGATCGCGCAGTGATGTGAGTCAAAACGGTGGTGTAGTGGTAGCACGATTGGGCCGGACTTCCAATAGGTGCGGGTTCGAATCCCGCTTGTGACATCATTTTTCGCTTCGTAATCGGGTTTTTATAAATAATTAAGCATATTAAATGCTAAATTTCAGTAATTTGGGGGGCATAGTCCGGAGCGTGCTCGTCGCGTCCCCTGCCAGTCTAGTTAGACTGCTAATCCGGCTCGAATGCATACCGCAGTGCGGGTTAGGGCGTCCCCCGGAGGCGACGCGTACCGACCCGCCCCCGTCGGTATGAACATCGGCACATGCGGCGATGGGGGCCGCCACCCATCACGCCTTGCCCAGTCAGGCGAGTCGAGGAGAGCAGAGTGCCGGGTGGGCACGTGGAATGTAAGAGGATGTGTGGAAGGTAAGTTGCACGAGCTGATAACCGTCATGGCGGACAAACAGCTAGACGTGCTCACGTGTAACAGAGACCAAGCGAAGGGGCAGCGACACCTGCGATCTTCCTAGTGGCGAGATGCCTCTGTGGTCTGGTGTACCACAGAGCGATCGAGCCAGCATGGGGGTAGGAGTGCTGTTGTCCTCTCGCTTAGCCTCAGGTGTGAAGGATTACGGAATGTATGATCCCAGACTTCTTTGGGTCCATATAAAACTAGGTGTCACCAAGGTATTCATGGTTGTAGCATATGCTCCCGTGGGATCCTCGGTGGCATCAGACCTAGAGAAGTTTTGGGATAATGTTAGGGAAGTTCTGGATATGGCAGAAACCAGTGAACGCGTGATTGTATGCGGAGATTTGAATGGATGGGTGAGGACCAAGCGTCCCGACTATGAGGACGTACTTGGTCCATTTGGTGATAAGAGAGTGAACGACGCAGGTAGGCTCATAGCGGATGTATGCATGGAGAGAAACCTTATTGTGTCAAACACATTTTTCCAACATAAGGACATCCATATGTATACATGGAGAAGGAATGAACAAAAAAGTATAATAGATTTAATTTTGGTAGACAGTCGCCTCCGAAGCAAAATATTGGATGCAAGAGCCTACAGGGGCCCCACAGTCGATATGGACCACTATCTCGTTATTGTGAGATTTAGTGGTCTGTTCAGAAAGTGGAGGCACTGGCGAGAGCGTGTCCACTTCGGAGGGCTTGAAAGAATAAAGGTTGAAAGGTTGCAAGAAGAGTGTGTAAGAGAAAAGTATGCAGAGGGTGTCCGAGAACGTCTGACGATGGCAAGCCAGCCGCAATCGGACATTGAAGAATGCTGGAGAATATTGAAAGAGAGTATGGTAGATACAGCGAAAGAAGTATGTGGAACTTCGAAGAAGCATAGAAAAACAAATCGTGATGCATGGTGGGATGCGGAAGTTACTGCTTCCGTAGAGCAAAAGAAGAAAGCGTGGCTGGACTATGTCTCTTCTTTGAATCTGAATGACAGTATGACTGAACAGAAGAAAGAAATATATCGGCAATGTAAGAATGACACCAAGGCCTTAGTGAAAGAGAAACGTGATAGAGCAAATATGAGTGCAGAAGATAGGCTGAATAAACACTTCGAGGGTAACACCGGCTGGTCGGCGCGGCGTCCGCCCTTTCTCGGCTCATGCCGAATGTGGGCGGACCCAGTTTCGAGGACCGACGGCTGTATGCGGGGGTGATCCGCTCAATGGCCATGTACGGCGCACCCGTGTGGGCGAGGGCTCTGAACGCCCAGCTCAGGGCGATGCTGTGGAGGCCACAGCGAGCCATGGCGGTCAGAGCCATTCGCGGGTACCGCACGGTGTCGACAGAGGCGGCGTGCCTATTGGCCGGGACACCCCCGTGGGACCTAGAGGCGGAGATGCTCTCCGACCTCTACCGGCGGGTTACCTCAATGCGCGAAGAGGGTGGCTCCCCATCGTTTAGCGAGATAGCCACCTGGCGCGAGGACGCCCGCCGAGAAGTCATCGCCCGTTGGGCTACGCGGCTGGAGAGGCCTAGACACGGTGTCACTACCGTCGAGGCCCTCCGGCCCGTACTGATGGAATGGATGGAGCGGCGGCACGGGGTCCTCACCTTCCAACTGGTGCAGGTGTTAACGGGGCACGGGTGTTTCGGGAAATACCTGCACACGGTCGTGTACAGGGAATGGACTCCGGGCTGCCATCATTACAGTAGTGACGAGGACACGGCGCAACATACGCTCGAGGAATGCTCGGGCTGGGACGGGCAGCGCCGCGACCTCGTCGCTATTATCGGTGCCGACCTGACGCTGCCGGCTGTCGCGAGGGCGATGGTCGACAGCGTCAGGAATTGGGACGCGGTCGCCGCCTTCTGCGAGGCTGTCATCTCGCAGAAGGAGGCAGCGGAACGGGCCCGGGAGGATTCCCGTGACCCGGGCCGCCGCCCGCGCCCGGGGCGGCGAAGGCGCGAATACCTGCGCCTGATGCCGCCCTAACCGAGGCTTCGGGTGATCGGACCGGGGAATTGTCCGGTCACCCGACGCGAGGCCACCGCGTGAGGACGATGCCTCGACGGCGAAATCTGTCGGGGCGTCAACAGGAGAGGAGCCCGAGAGGGCATACCGCCGAGCGGGCCACCAAAGATAAAGATCGGGTACCGGTGGCCCGCTCGCACGGCGAAGAAGGTGCTTGCAGGGTGGGTCAATGGAGTTGCGCGCCGCCTTTTCCGTCACTCCGGTCCGATTTGGCGGGGTGCGACGTCCATGGCCCAACACAAAAAAAAAAAAGGATAACAACAAACTCTTTTGGAGGGAGGTGAAAAAGTCTCGGTGTGGTTGGTCAGCCTTCAGAATGAATAAAATAAGGTCTAAAGGTGGAGACATTCGTACACAAACACAAGATGTGTTAAGCCGATGGAGTGAATATTTTGGCGATATGTATGCGGATGCTCGATTTGGCGCTGGTGTCGCATGTGGTTTAGTAGATCGATATTCGGCACCGGCGTCCCCCGATGGCATCAGTATGGATGAAGTTGAGTGGGCGATAAGAAGTTTGAAAAATGGTAAGGCAGCGGGCATTGATATGGTGTATGATCAAGCTTGGCGGCTCCTGTGTCTGGGAGGCGCTCCTGTTGCTCCTCAATTTATGTTGGAGCTCGGGAATGGTTCCCAGGGACTGGAATAGCGCAGTCATCGTGCCTTTGTTTAAAAACAAGGGTTCACGTTATGACTGCGCAAATTACAGAGCCATAAGCTTGACCAGTTTGGCAGCAAAAGTGTACGGTAAAATTATTGAAAGGAGAATGAGGATGATGTCCGATGGTTTGATGAGTGAGACACAAGGAGGTTTCAGGAGTGGAAGGGGATGCATGGATCAAGTGTTCTCTGTGCGCAACATTGTGGAGAAGCATCTGGCTTTAGGTCAGAGGGTTTCTGCAGTTTTGTGGATCTGGAGAGAGCATTTGACACGGTTGTACGAAAGGAACTTTGGGACATTTTACCGGAGTATGGTATTAACGGTAAACTGCTACAGGCTGTGCAGTCCAGTTACATGGGCTGTAGAGCCTGTGTGCGGCTGGATGATGGAATGTCGCATTGGTTTGACGTCAATATCGGCGTTAAGCAGGGGTGCGTTCTGTCAGCCAGGCTGTTTATCATATATCTGGATAAATATCTCCAAAGGTTGAACGATATGAATGTGGGTGTTCAGATGGGCGACTCAGTGGTCACTGCTCTGCTCTATGCAGATGATGCAGTCCTGCTGGCACAGTCAGCGACTGACCTGCAGACCCTTTTTTTTATTTTTTATTTTTTGCGGTGGACCATGGACGTCGCACCCCGCCAAGTCGGTCCGGGGTGACAGAAGAGGCAGAGGTCGACCATCGCCCTCGCGACAGCCGGCAGCGTCAGGTCGGCACCGATAACAGCGACGAGGTCACGGCGCTGCCCGTCCCAACTCGGACGCAACTCCAGTGTGTGTCTCGCCGTGTCCTCGTCACTGCTGCAATGGTGGCAGGCCGGAGTCCACTCCCTATACACGACCGTGTGCAGGTACAAACCGAAACACCCGTGCCCCGACAATACCTGCACCAGCCGAAAGGAGAGGACTCCGTGCCGCCGCTCCATCCATTCCACCAGTACGGGCCGGAGGGCCTCGACGGTAACGACACCGTGTCTTGGCCTCTCCAGCCGCGTAACCCAACGGGCGATGACGTCTCGGCGGGCGTCCTCGCGCCAGGTGGCTATCTCGCTCAACGATGGGGAGCCACCTTCGTCGCGCACTGGACCTGACCTGCAGACCCTAGTCGACAAAATGACAGAAAATTGTAAGAAAAGGGGTCTACGCGTGAATGTGAGCAAAACTAAAATAATGGTATTTGAAAGAGATGAAGCCAGAACAGATGTAAGAGTAAAAATAGGTAATGATGTACTAGAGCAAGTGGATGAATTTGTATATCTTGGATGTGGTTTTAGCCGAGATGGAAGGTACACCACTGATATAGAGCGAAGAGTGAATGCGGGAAATAGAGTGAACGGAGCGTTGGGACAACTTCTCGGTAGCCACCACCTCAGCCAGAAGGCACGTGTAGCAATACATAACGCTGTGCTTGTCCCAACATTACTTTATGGAAGCGAGAGTTGGGTATGCAAAAAAGAGCATGAAAGCGAAATGAATGCGGTCGAAATGCGATCTCTACGGAAAATCTGTGGAGTTAGGCTGACCGACCGCATTCGCAACGACGACGTAACAGAGCGAGTAGGTATGAAAGAGAGTATTGGTGTAAAGATGCGAAAGGGAATGCTCCGATGGTTCGGACATGTGGAAAGAATGCCGAACGAACGTCTGGTTAAGAAGATATACAATGCGAAAGTGGAAGGATGTAGGTACCGGGGGAGACCGAGACTCACCTACCTAGACCAGATTGGTCACGTGCTGAAGGAAGGTGGAGTCAAGAGTCTCCGAAACCGGCGAGCGTGTATGAAGAGAATTATGAATGTTGAAGAAGCGAGTGAAGTACGCAAGGATAGAGTTCTCTGGCTCTCTGTTCTCTCTGCCTACCCTGCAAGGGATATGGCGTGATGATATGTATGTGTAATTTCAGTAATTACATAGATGCTATCTGCTTCCCCCCACGAGCAAGCAACTGAAAATTGGTGAATTGTATTCTTTTTCCGTTTACAGACGGAAAACGGTTTCTTAATATCTTCAAAATCAAACCATTATATTTCTTCTTTTTAAAAGATATCACATGAAGTGAGTCTTCTCCGAGAGCAGATAACATGAAAAAAACTTGGTCAGTACAGCAAGCAATTTCCAAGCATGTTTGAGAAAATAATATTTTCTCAAACATGCTATAAAATTTGAGCATTATTTTGACGACCTTCTTCTTTTAGATAAATCAAAATTACTGTACTGACCAAATACACGCGAGCAGGGGCCGGCAAAAAATGCAAGAAAATCCATATCTGTCGTGTTTTAGCGGCCAAATATTGGCTAAATTTTCATGTAAATTCATATCTATCGTGTATTTTAAAAATGGAACGATTTGTTACTCTAAAACATGGCAACCATACAGGCAAGGTGCCTGTATCAGAGTTTTATTTAAATAACTTTGAACTGGCTTGAAAAAGAAACCTGCTTGAAAATAAATAAAGAACAAATGAACCCTTTAGGACATGAAAAATGTTGTTCGTTGTTCGTCATGTATACAGTTGTGCTTAGTACTACTTAGTTTTAATTTCCGCACATTATTTGAGAAAAGTACTATACAAGCCTTGGTCACAACTAGAAATTGATGGACTTACGTATGTGTTTACGCGTTCGTCCATTAATGCCTCTTTTGCTGGCCGCTGCAGTAATATTCTATTAAACATCTAATACTAAGTGAAACAAAAAGGAAACCCTAATATTATAGGACATAATGAGTTCTTTGAGAATGATTTCATCCAAAACAACGTCAGAGCAAAAACCCAATATAATTATCACGAAGAATAATGACTGAAAATATAATACGCATAACGATTTAAAATAATCTCTTGTGACAAGTATTTTTGGTCAAAATGTCGAAGAGGATATCTATTCATCATTGTATTATGATTCATTATATTACGAATAGCTTGGTAGTGACATCTTGCCGTTCCTTATCGCCAAATTAATTTTGCCGACGGATAATTACAAAGCAATTTAGTTACTCACTATTTTATTTATTATCGTTCTTATTGGATGTTATAATAGTGGAATAGTTCATTTATTTATTAAGATTAATGTTAGTATATATTACAACTTATATTTGTAAACATATTTTTATCATTATAACTATCATAAAATGGAGGAAAGGAAGAAAGACCCACCACTTTCCCACGGTTAATCAATATACTGTACACGTCAAGAAATGAAAGAATACGGGATGGGATCAAGGTGGAATAGGATATAAGGAAATCTTACTCCTGTGATGAGCTCCGGTCGACGACGGACAACCGTTCTGAGGATGCCTCGCTTAGAGGCGAAACAAGTGTCGAATCTTTATTCGAAGTTCTGCGAAAAAGTGCAAGTTGAAGTTCTGGAGGGTGCTCATCACAGGAGTAAAATTTCCTTGTATCCTATTCCACCTTGATCACATCCCGTATTCCTTCGTTTCTTGAGGTGTACGGTATATTGATTAAACGTGGGAAAGTGGTGGGTCTTCCTTCCTTTCCTCCATTTTATGATAATAATGGATTTCCGCCATGTATCGCCTAATTCAATCAATCATTATTTATCAATGTTGTTATTGCTCTTGAAAAAAAAAAGGTGAATCTAAGATTTTACTCTGATAACATTATAATTGATTAATGTGGTAGTTAAATTGTATAACGGTAAGACCGTAGGTTATAAATAGCGGTTTAACGAGAATGTTGCTTAAATGTTTTGGGGTTAAGAGCCCTCTAAACTCACCACTAGTCCGCGTAAAGCTATAACAGTCATACAAAGAAATAGTTTTAAAATATGTAGATTCTGCCCGCGACTTCGCCCGCGTAAAAGGTTACTTGCCTAAAGCTTTTCATGCCCTATTTTTATTTTACCCCTTAATTTTTTTACAAAATTTTAATGTCATATTTTTTTAAATCTAATCAATAGCCTAAAAATAAGTTTCAAACTTCTTGCTTTAAAAATGACGATACTTCCTTACAACTTTTTATCATTCTTTACCTACAGCCCTTTTTTTGCATTAAAAAGTTGCCTATGTCCTTTATCAGGCTCTAGACTACCTGAGTACTAAATTTCATTTAAATCGGTTCAGTAGTTTTGGCGTGAAAGAGCGACATACAGGCAAAGTTACTTTCGCATTTATAATATTAGTAAGGATTATACAGTAAAAATAGTACTATCATCGGATGATGTTGACGCTACTTGAAGTTACTTCTACGATACTACTACGATTACTTAAAATCGACGCTATGTATACTCTTCTTCCATGGTATATATTGCAAAAGTTTTAGTAATAGATTATTGTTAGTAGTTTTAGTTGAAAAATTATGACCTCAGAAATGACAAATTACTATCAAGAAAATGATATGAAACACATTGAATCATATAGTGATAAATTGTTATTTGTATATCTTTGGCAACATTTTAACTAAAGATATTTGTAATATAATTACTAGTCTATATATATATATAAGAGATTTCCACCTATGTATTGAATCATCACGATATCTCTGGAACCATAAGGGCTAAGGGCATAAGGACTTTAAATTTGGTAGGAATATTCCTTTCGCAGAGTAAAGGTCAGCTAAGAACGGATTTTACGAAATTTCACCGGCAAGGAGTGTAAAAATGTGCTGGAATGTAAAAATCACATTTTTAAATATAGCTCCTACAGACTTGAAATTTGGTATGAACATTTTTTCCGCTCTGTAGAGTGTCAGATAAAGTAAGATTTTAAGAAATTCCTTCTCCGAAAGGAATTCTATGTAGCGAAAATGATGTAAATGAAGCAAAGCGAGGGCGGGTCGCTAGTTATTAATATAAGTCACTAGAAATTATTAATTATTTTTTTTGTTGCAAATATCAATTATTCAATTTATCATCATTACGCGGAACATGTGGCTCTGTGGTAGCGACTATGAATACTACCCACCCTTCCTTCGTTCGTTGATAAAAACGACGCAAAAGACGACTAAGAGCTTTATATCTGGGCCTAATTCACCTTGATGCTGTCTGGTCAAGAATTACATTCCTAAGGATGGTTGACGTCAGGCAACCGGTCGTAAAACTTTAGCCAATAACTTTTGCAATATGTGAGATGGAACAGGAGTATATATTGCGTCAACCCCAAATAATTGGGATAGCAGTTGGATAATAATATGCATATTATGGCTCTAATAATTATTCTTTAGGTCCATCCATCCATCCATCAGCCCGTAAACGTCCCCTGTTGGACATAGGCCTCCCCACGAGAATGCCATTTGCAACGGTCCTGTGCCACATTCATCCAATGGTTGCCTGCGACCTTGATAATGTCATCAGTCCACCGAGTGGGGAATTCTTTAGGTTATGATAGTTGAATTTGTTGAATTTATATAATTAATATAATATTGTACAAAAATTAATAGTACTGTATTTGACTAATATTTGAATTTAGTTCATTATGACGTTTGTTAAAGTCTACTTCGTTAGCACAATATTCGGCCACCTCATTCGAGCTCTGAGCTTGTGCTAGTAAAGACGTGTTTTAGCTTCCAAGTCGGTACATCGATAATATACGTTATATTGAAACTATAAGTGTGTTTTGTTCATAACCTCCTATAGAATTGTGAGAAATTTTGAGCTATATTCAATCACTACTGTCAAAGAAGTATTACGACTTATTGCACGCCTCATAAGCGAAGCGTTGAGGTCTTGCTCTACTCTCGATATATGAAAATCAAGCACTTTTCAAACCTAAAAATGATTGTATTTTTCTCACATTGCACTTAAAGGATAATATTATTATACACATGTCAAGAAAAAACATTCGTCTACACGTATTTGATATTTTTAAAAAGCAATTATTTTATTTAAAGTAAGAAAAAAGTTGATTAAAAAAATATTTGAGGCCGTCCGGATGTTACCATAAGTATCTGGCATTATCACGACCGTAAAAATGAATGTATCGATGTTTTTCTTTTATTAAAAGCTTCATAATCGCAACGCGCTGTTTCCTTTCGAAAATGGCTTGGTAATTCTTTGTCGTTTAATTGCAATTAATAAAAAACTAAACTGCTTAGTCATTAGTGTATGTATACTTTATGAAAATTGGGTTGGTTTACATTTTTTGTTCGTCCATTCAGACAGGCAAAGGAAATAAATCCCATTCAGCCTATACAGCTATGTTTAGCTCTACGTCGAGAATGTCACGAAATTTCAAAAGTAGTTTCTTTTCTACAAGCTTTTATTTAGTTTCACCTGTCCCGTTGTCTGTAATCAAATCTTGCAAGTTAAATTTGATCCCTTTCCCGGTTTCCGATTAAGCTGAAATTTTGCATGCATGCATAAATTAGATGACAATGCAATATTATTGTGACATAGAGCTGACGTGATGATGAACCTAGAAGCTGGCCATAGGAACTCTGTAATTAAACGATGCAACCCCATCGAAATTGGGCTTATTTGATTCGTCTTGACGAGTACTTTGAAACTATATGGAAACCAAGGTCTGATCATGGGCCTGGAAGCTGTCCATAGGAACTCTGTAATTAAGCGACGCAATCCCATCGAGTTTGGGCTCGTTTGATTCGTCTTGACGAGTACTTTGATACTATATGGAAACCAGGGTCTGATCATGGACCTGGAAGCTGACCATAGGAACGCCGTAATTAAGCGACCCAACCCCAAGCCCAACGACGAGTTTGGGCTCGTTTGATTCGTCTTGACGAGTATTTTGAGACTATATGCTAACCAAGGTCTGACGATGGACTTGGAATCTGGCCATAGGAACTCCGTAATTAAACAACGAAACCCCATCGAGTTTGGGCTCGCTTGATTCGTCTTGAAGAGTACTTTGATACTATATAGTATCTAGGTTCTGATGATGGACCTGCAAGCTGGCTATAGGAACTCCGTAATTAAAAGACGCAATCCCACCGAGTTTAGGCTCGTTTCAATTGTCTTGACGAGTATCTTGGTTGGCGTGAATATGCAACTCCAACAAATTGAGGGAAAAAGTTCGTTCCGCTTATTATGAATGTGGATTATATCTGATTAATGACCCAATGCCAAAGTAAGCACGTGCCGAGGGCTGAATGGTATGAGGGTGTATAAACATTTCATATCGCTTACGTTGCACCTCAGAGTACCAGGGCGAGCCCTGTTAAACTGAAGCCCTTCTCCCTCCACAATGGACCACTGGGGTGATGAACCATTTTTGTCCTATATTTGTGGGAACAACCCGAATAATAAAAATACTAAACAAATAATTAAAAAAAAATTAAAGAAAAACATTTTTTTAAAAACAAGCTTTTATTGCTAATAAAATAAACTAAAAAGTTAAAAATAAATTAACTCTAATCAGACATATAACACTTGTAACGTTATAAGTTCATTGTAACCTTTAACGATAATTAAGCTTCTTCATTCATTTCATAAAAATTTTAACACAATTATTTTAATAACTTTATCATCATAATCATCATATTCCTACTTCTATTACAATTACTTGAAGTCATTACAATATGTATTCTTCTTCCATCGTACGTACTGCAAAAGTTTTGACAATACTTTTATAATTGGCCATCTGCCTGATGAAGCCACGTTGTGAATGTAATTTTTGGTCAGATGGAAACAGATGAAATAAACCCAGGTTGTTAGTCATATTTTACGACATCCACAAGCTGCTAAAGTTTGGTAGTATTCGTAGCCACTACTACACAACGAAATGTATTTATAGATAAGAGTATCATCATTCTCCTACTCTTATCTCAATTACTTGGGGTCGATACAATATGTACTCTTATTTTATAGTACATATCGTAAAAGTTATTGGCAATAGTTTTATGACCGGCCGCCTGCCAGACGTCAACCCTCCTTGGGAATTTAATTGTTGACCAATCGTCATCAGATGGAGTTGGCCCAGGTCGTTACAAGGCGCTTAGTTGTCTTCTACGATATCCACAAGCAAAGTAAGGGTTGGTAGTATTCGTAGCCGCTACCACAAAGCATTATAGATAAGAGTGTGTAATATATTGTGTATGAATAAATATATTGTACGCCGTTTTGAATTTTATTAGATCATTATTAAAATATGAAGATTATTAGAATACACTATACATAATTTATATAATATATTCAAATTTAATTATTATGTATAAACCCTGCGAGGGCACTTATATATTGTCAGTATTAACATTTTAATTTAATCTAATAAACTACCACCGGATCAGAACGAGACCGCTACTGAGAAGATCCGGCAAGAAATTCAGCAGGTTTGTGTATTATTGTTATTTCTTTTTACTTTTTAATAAAAAAAAATAATTAAAAATAAAATAGTACACCATGCTTAGTAGGAATTAACTCCAGTGTGATGCCCTTCGAACTTAATAGTTTAAATACAAAGTAAAAGACCATGGCTAGACCAGATCCCACAAGCGGCACCCGATCAAGAGTTAACTACTAGAGCAGCCATCACTGTCACAATATATCATCATCATCATCATCATCACGGCCCATATACGTCCCACTATTGGACTCAGGCCTCCTCCGTAATGGAAAGGAAATTAACCTACTATACCGCGCTGGTTAGACGTGTTGGTATAGGGTTTTGTTTAGAGTTTTCCTTTTCTCGCATAGATGTTATATGCGTTTTATATCCCTTAGTCGCCTCGTACGATCACCCACGGATAATATAGGAGGTGGTGAATTGTATTCTTACTCCGTCACCACCCGGATTACCACAATATATATAATATATATTAATATTCTTTCTTAGCAATAAATTATTATATTTTATCTAACACAACTTTATAGATTCATTGTATCGAAGTAATTAAACCAATAAATAATTAATATTCGTAACTGAGTTGTTTCGCTGAAATTTATATATTATATATTATTAGGAGTTCTTTGTAGTATCATAAATATTAATTGCCTCTCTATATTTATTAATATTCAAACAACAAATAGCCACTTAAATGAGAAAACCACAGAGTCTTTAATTAAGTCATCAATAATACTTTGATTAAATTATAATATTCGTATCATATCATATGCGTAGCGTCCAAGGAAATATCTATTGCACGCCTCATAAGCGAAGCGTTGAGGTCTTGATCTACTCTCGACATATGAAAATCAAGCACTTTTCAAACATAAAATGTTTGTAATTTTCTCACATTGCACATATAGGATAATATTATAATACATATGTCAAGAAAAAACATTTGTTTAAACGTATTTGATATTTTTAAAAAGCAATTATTTTGTTTAAAGTAAGAAAATAGTTGATTAAAAAAAAATATTCGAAGACGTCGGAGAAAATAATTTGTATCTGGCAGGATCACAACCGTAAAAATGAATGTATCGAAGTTTTTCTTTTATTAAAAGCTTCATAATCGCAACACGCTGTTTCCTTTCGAAAATGGCTTGGTAATTTTTTGTCGTTTAATTGCAAATATCTGGTAGACCGAGCCTTGCTCGGTATTTTCTTATTAGTGTGTTTTGGAAGATATATTTAAATATAATTAAAATAATGAAAAAATAAATTAAAAGGCAAAAGTACAAAAATAGGAATTAAAAAAAAAATGTATGGAGCAAAAAGGCACCAAAATCACGTTTGTCGTATGGGAGCACCCCTTAAATATTTATTTTATTTTGTTTTTTAGTATTTGACGTTATAGCAGCAACAGAAACACATCATCTGTGAAAATTTCTGTCTGACTGCTGTCTAACTATCATGGTTCATGAGATACAGCCTGGTGATAGGCAGATGGACGGACGGACGGACGGCGAAGTCTTAGTTATAGGTTTCCGTTTTACGCTTTTGGTATAGAACCCTGAAGAGGTTGAACTCACATAAAAACTTGATACAATGGAAATACTCTTTAAAATTGGAATGTCTCAAAAGTCACAATACTGTATTAATACAGCATTTGAAAGTTTCTAAGCTATAAAGAGGTCATACACTTTTAGGTCACGGCGTCATAGGAACGTAGAGTTTGAAATTTTAAATTGTTGGACAGCAATTTTCTAAGCCGAATATTGTAATTGAGAGCCATGATAACACATTGCATCGTATAACTGAAATCCATCGCTCATAAGATTTATTACTCATTTTAATTTTACTCTGGCGAGGATATTTTTACCGTATAATGATTAGTAAAGAGAGATAGTCATTTTTTATATTTTTTTCGCTGTTTAGTCAGAGTTTAATCTACATATTTGTAACAATTGAGACGGAAAGGCTGAGTTAAATTAGGAACAATCAGTAAGATACGATAGGGAGACAGGATGTTAATGCTGATCAGATTGGTCGCAAGACGACATGACCTACCTATGTGCGCTACTATGGTCGTTTCGTTTTATTTATACTATTTACTTGCAAATATTTTAAATAATTCGAAGAGGTCGAATATTAAAATAAATCTTTCAAATAAGTTATAAACCCCGAGTCTGACAACCGGTCGAGTTCCTGAATACTCTGAAGGCTCCCGGTCTACCAACTCACATCTTAAAATTGAGAGCTGGCGCGCCAAAATTATACAATGCCACCAGTTTGCAAGAAAAAACATTGCATTGCAATGTAATCGGGTCAACTATACTGATTGGTTGTTCTTGAGCAGAGTCTGTATTTATTCCTAGGATTCTCCAAATACTATCAAATTACTCCTTCGAATTTCAGAGAGTGCAGTTTGCCATTAAAGTCTGCTTCGCAATAACCATAAACAGAGCTCGAGGTCATATTCTTAAGGTAGCGGGAGTAGACTTGAGAGAAAGCTGCTTCTCCATGGGCAGTTGTATGTGACATGCTTCAGAGTAAGCTCGCAGAGTAGCCTGGTAACTCTAGCATCCGAAAGGAAAACAAAAGATATTGTTTACCAAGAAATACTGTAATAGGTGTAGAATCGGGGGTGGGCGGAGATGTCAAAGAAGCGGTATCAGTGTTCGGCTTAATTTCGATGGAAAAGACGGTGGGTTATGGGGCCGTACACTACCCTTCCATCGCCTCGGTCGCAATGAGCGCGTTGTATTAAAAACATGGACTGCTAAGAAAAAGCTTGGTGTCCATAATATATAACAAAATTTCACTTCATTTTTATGTTTATTAAACCTTCCCTACACTATAACAAAGATTGTTATCATCATCATCATCATCACAGCCCATATACGTCCCACTGTTGGGCTCAGGCCTCCTCCATAATAGGAGGGAAGTTAACCTACTATACCGTGCTGGTCAGACGTGTTGGTATAGGGTTTTGTTTTGAGTTTTCCTTCTCTTACATAAATGTTATATGCATTTTATATCCCTTAGTCGTCTCTTACGATCACCCACGGGTAAGATAAGGGGTGGTGAATTGTATTCTTACTCCGTCACCACACGGATAACATAATAATGTAAATTGATGACTTACACTATTGCATTGGGGAAACCTGTAATAATGGCTGTAATTGTTAATCTAAAAAAAAAAAGATTGTTATACTATATAAGAATACAAACATTTATACATAATTATCTATAAGTAACAATTAAAATTTTAACGTAAAAAACAAACAAAAATCCTATTAAAACATTATCGACTTCTACGCAGACAAAAATGCGGGCAAATGATAATTATTAATATAATAATAAAAAATAAGGCCAAAAAATAAATAAGAAAAAGTAAGGATCCGAACCGAGCTCCGGTTTGTTTGGATTAGACCACTCGATTTTCCAACTGAGCTAAATGTCTATTCTTAATGACAGCGTCAAAATTTGAAAACCTTCATATTCTAATAGTTTTAGTACAATGAAAAATTAAATTTTTGTTGCCGAAATATACTGACAAAATAATATTTTCTATAAATGAAACCTAGCTAGATCGATTAATTGCCCCCGGAACCCCTTGTATGCTAAATTTCAAGAAAATCGTTGGAGCCGTTTCCGAGATTCAGATTACATATATATATATATATATATATATATATATATATATATATATACAAGAATTGCTCGTTTAAAGATATAGTGAGATTAATAATAAAAAACTAAACTGCTTAGTCTTTAGTGTATGTATACCTTATGAAAATTGGGTTCGTTTACATTTTTTTGTTCGTCCATTCGGACAGGCAAAGGAAATAAATCCCATTCAGCCTATACAGCTATGTTTAGCTCTACGTCGAGAATGGTACGAAATTTCAAAAGTATTTCTTTTCTTTCATTACAAGCTTATATTTAGTTTCACCTGTCCCGTTGTCTATAATCAAATCTTGCAAGTTAAATTTGATCCTCTTCCTGGTTTCCAATTGAGCTGAAATTTAGCATGAATATATAAATCGGATGACAATGCAATTTTATTGTGATATAGAGCTGATCTGATGATGAACCTGGAAGCTGGCCATAGGAACTCCGTAATTAAACGACGCAATCCTTTCGAGTTTGGGCTCATTTGATTTGTCTTGACGATTACTTTAATACTATATGATAACCAGGGTCTGACGATGGACCTGGAAGCGGGCCAAAGAAACTCTGTAATTAAACGACGCAACCCCATCGAGTTTGGGCTCGTTTGATTCGTCTTGACGAGTACTTTGATACTATATGCTAACCTGGGTCTGACGATGGACCTGGAAGCTGGTCATAGGAACTCCGTGATTAAACGACGCAACTCCATCGAAATTGGGCTTATTTGATTCGTCTTGGCGAGTACTTTGATACTATATGGAAACCAGGGTCTGACCATGGACCTGGAAGCTATCCATAGGAACTCCGTAATTAAACGACGCAACCTCATCAAGTTTAGACTCGTTTGATTTGTCTTGTCGAGTACTTTGAGATTATATGGTAACTAGGATCTGACGATGGACCTAGAAGCTGGCCATAGGAACTCCGTAATTAAACGACGCAACCCCATCGAAATTGGGCTTATTTGATTCGTTTTGGCGAGTACTTTAATACTATATGGAAACCAGGGTCTGATCATGGACCTGGAAGCTAGCCATAGAAACTCCGTAATTAAAGGACGCAACCTTATCGAGTTTGGACTCGTTTGATTTGTCTTGTCGGTTACTTTGATACTCTATGGTAACTAGGGTCTGACGATCGACCTGGAAGCGGGCCATAGGAACTCCGTAATTAAACGACGCAACTCCATCGAGTTTGGACTCGTTTGATTCATCTTGACGAGTACTTTGATACTATATGGTAACCAGGGTCTGATGTTGGACCTGGAAGCTGGCCATAGGAAAAAGAAGGTGCTAAATGTTCTTAATCATACCATCAAAATGTAACACGCTTTTATTTATAAAATTGGGACTGTGATAGAAACGGGAAGATTTAATAATTATGGTGTAAAGTTTTAGTGTTAAAAATATATAATTATGTACGATATGGAATTATTTTGTATTAGGCGAAGAAGCTTAATTATCGTTAAAGGTTACAATGAAATTATAAAGTGTTATATGTCTCATTAATTAGAGTTAATTTATTTTTAACTTTTTATTTTATTTTATAGCAAATATTAAAAGCTTGTTTTTAAAAAAGGCTTTTTCCTTTAATTTTATTTTTATTTCTGGCATTGACTAATAGTAAATGATAAATAATATAAAAATTATGAGGCGTGCACTTTTGGATTTTCCAAATTATTCTTGTTCTATACTACCAGCTTCTTTTAAGTGAAATCTATTATCTATTTAATATTATTATTGTTAGAATATCGACGTTTTAACTCATTGGTAATTTCTGATGTTTTTTTTTATTCCTATTGGTGGCAAACGGGCAAGCAGCACAGCTGACGGTAAGTGTCACTGTCGCCTATGGACCTTTGCAAAACCAGAGGTATAGCTAGGCCGCTGCCTACTAATATAAACCCCAAACCAACCCAATTGGGCTACCGGCTTTCTCGCTCACCGAACGAAGCGCAATAGCACATTGCCATTACTCAGACGTCGATCTTCTGCGAGAGTGTAGTACTACCCCAGAAGGACCGGCCCGCGGCTGTAGACAGAGAACTGTCAACAGCATGATCCTACCACTACTATATTGTATACTTGAAATAAAAAAACTCATAATGTAATAATTTTTAAATTCCCGTGTGGTGACGTAGTAAGAATACAATTCACCACTATCTATCTTACCCGTGGGTGATCTTAAAAGATGACTAAAGGATAAAATATGCATATAACATCAATACAAGAGAAGGAAAACTTGAAACAAAACCCTATACCAACACAGACTGACCAGAATGGTGAAGTAGGTCATTTTCCGTCGTAGTGTGGAGGAGGTTCGAGCTTAGCAGTGAGACATATATGAGCTGAGATGAAATGATGAATGTCATAATTACCATGAATTTAAAGTTTAATAATAACTTGCCATAAACTATACAAAAAAAAATAAATAGGGTCATTTTCTTTTTTGTACTGGCAATGAATTTGTATCAAAAATGTGTGACAAATTTTTACCACTTATATATATTATACTGTAGCGGGTAGATTGCTGTGTGTTAACGGCAACGAATACTGACAACCCTTACTTTATTCGTGGATACTTTGAAGATGACTAAGAGATTTATATCGACCTGGGCCAACTTCATCTATAATAGTTATATAATATTTGTTAAAAAATTACATGCCGAAGGAGGGTCGACGACAGGCCACCGAAGACAAAGATCGGGTACCGGTGGCGCGCTCGCACGGCAAGGAGAGGTGTTTGCATGGTGGGCCTATGGGGTTGCGCACCACCTCTTCCGTCGCCTCGGACTGAGTTGCCGGGGCGCGACCATTTCCATAGTCCACCGCAAAAAAAAAAGGAGTGTCGACGACAGACAGCCAGCCGGTCATAAAGCTTGTCAATAACATTACAATGTAATATGTACAATGGAAGAAAGGGCACATATTGCGTTGATCCCAAGTACCTAATTGGGATAAGAGCTGGAGAATAATGAATGATGACTGTAGCGGGTAGATATAAATCTCTGTAATAACTATGATTTGTTGGACGTGACACATCTTAGCCATGTTCAACCAAGAATACTGACTGTAGCAGGTAGATATAAATCTCTGTAATAACTATGATTTGTTGGACGTAAGATATCTTAGTCCTCTCATGATCAAGAACGCTGTAAAGTGTTCGAAACGTCGGGCAATTAAAAATCAAATACAAACGCGATAGAATCCGTAAAATAATTTTATTTCAAATCTCATTTCGTATATATAAAAAAAAAATATTATTAACATTCTTTTGAATATCCACATTAAATATTTTTTCATTCTTTTCATCAAACATTTATGTTAACTCAATAATGTTGTTGTGACAACGGTGGTTGTGTATTAACCTTGATACGTGCTTCTCCATTATGATCAAATTTTCCACGATTTGCTAACTATTTATAGATAGAGCTCGTTTCCATTTGCTACATCGTTATATGTACATAGTCTAAAACATTTCTCGACAAATAACATATTTTACACAATAATATTTCTCGGAACCCAAGTTGTACTGGTACAACTTGGGTTATATCTGGATATTAGAGCTCGCAAAGAAACTCTTGTACTTTATATAGATTACTTGCTTCTTAAGATTCATTTACCAATTGCCTTATTCTCGAGATATCTTAATATAAAGCTGTGTTTATTTGTGTTATTAGATATTATTTGACGTGAATACGTCTTATTAATCGATGAACGCCGGCTGCACAGACGAAAATGTGTCACGATAGCGACGCACGATGAGCCTAAGCGTTCTTGAATTTTAATATTTTGACGTGAACTATTCTGTCACCTGTTATAAAGTGAAGCGAAAAGTTAATATGGTTTCCAAGTATGTAATTTGTCATAAATGTTTTCTTATGCCGTTATCAGGTAAAGTTATCGCCCGTAAACCGACTTTACGAGAACCAAATGTTTAATTAGCAAATTAAGTAAATAAGATCGGATTCAAAGATACTCTCTCACTCCAAATAGTACCTATTTTCATCATCTACATCATCCTATCTCGTATCTGAGCCACTATTGGATTCAAGCTTTCTCAACAATAGGATAGAAAATGACCTACGCTAGTTCAACGGGTGAGTATAGGTTTTCATTTCAGTTTCAAGCTCATTATCACTATCTCAACGTATTATAGTATATATTATTAATAATTTTATATATTTACACTGTCACCACGCGGAAAGTATCGAACTCAGATCTTTGTAAAGAAATAAAGATTATAAAGAGCAACTAAATCTTAGTCGGTCTTTATAATCTATCTATCTAATGGGCAGTAGCAGGCCTAAACAGCACAAGTGCCTAAATTCTTAAAATAAAAACAATATTTATATAAAACAATAAACCCAATCAAAATATTTATTTGACCTGATTTTTGTAATAATATTGGCAACAAAACAATATAAAATGTAATCAGTTATCTTCCATTCAATTTTATTAGAATGAATACGAACTGATAAAATATTATTGACCGAATGATTTACTGCGAAAATTTATTGTTCAAAAACATCGCTATGATCGCTTCAATACCCGGTGACTTCAATTGTAAAAATAATATAGATAATATTTGTTTAATTTTTTTTTTTGTATATTTGTAACAGACCAGCTAGCAGTTAATCTTGTAAGTGGTAATGTATTGCATACAAATACATATCATAAAAATCATTTATGTCTAGTTGCGTTAGTGGTTGGGGGGAATGAAAAATAAACGGTATTTTATACTAAGCCTATCAATAGATAGCACATACAAATGATATTATTTTAAGTTATTTTGTACTTTTCAGTTTTTGAAGTCGGTTTTTTTTAATCGTAGTTTTATTTTTTTATTGTTTACATTTTAATGTTACAGCCACACATAGGTGGTTCTATTAGTAGCGGGGCTTGAGTTACTCGTTCATTTGTCGCACACATACTTAATGCTAATTTTAGACTAATATTATGGTTTTCTCATGGGTACCATTGTCAGAACTGGAACAAATTAAAATGGGACCAAACGGAAAGCACCAGCATTCAAATAAAAAAATAATCATTAAAATCGCTTCGCCCCGTCGAAAGTTATGAGGTAATAAACATAAAAAAAAAAAACAAATACAGATGAATTGAGAACCTCCTCCTTTTTTGAAGTCGGTTAAAATCTACATCTTAACGATACATCTCATCATCAGTCTCCTGCTCTTATCGGTCGACGCAGTATGTACTCGTACATCTCTATTAACATCTTTATTCCGTGTGGTGACGGAGTAAGAATACTATTCACCACCCCATATCTTGCCCGTGGGTGATCGTACGAGACGACTAAGGGATATAAAAGGCACATAATGTCTATGCGAGAGAAGGAAAAATCGAAATAAAACCCTATGCCGACACGTCTGACCAACGCGGTATAGTAGGTTAATTTCCCTTCAATTACGGAGGAGGCCCGAGCCCAATACGAGGACATATATGGGCTGTGATGATGATGATGATGACATCTCTTGTCCATTGAAATCTTATATTTTTGGCCTAACCTTACGTTTTTCAAAGTATGCATTTTTATTGTTGGAATGTGTATCAGTAAGAGCTTAACCCCAAGTTTGTGGGATTGCAACCCTTGTCCCGCGGCCGCCATATTGGAAGAAGTAGTGCAAACGCAACAGCAATAGGAGACCAGATTCGTTGTAATTAGGAGCATAATGTTTTAACCTTGATCCTGACAATAGTTTTCTGTGATCGTTTACTGATATCTCATAATAATTAAAAACTGGTACCCTAACTAGTTATACAAATACTATGTGAGTGATTAGAATTTTTTTTCCTAGCACAAAAAATATGAAAGAAAAAGATGTGGATTGCTCAAATACTTCTTATTTTTGTATGTCTGTTCGCTTTAATTTACAAAGAAGATGCCATTTTCAATAAAACATCAGCAATCTTTTGTAAAAAATTACTAAGATGACTTTTCAAAGTTATGCAATTTCCGCTTGATTAAAGTTCCTTTTTCTTTTAGAGTTAAGCTTCAGTGTATTTTATGCTTCAATTTTAATATTTCCTTGACTTACAATTATAATAAAGTTGATGCTCAAGTAAAAGTTTTTAATAGTGGTATGGCCAAACTGATGATGGTTTTTTTTTTGAATTTACAGCCGTAGTCCAGTCCGGCCGGGGTAGTACCACATGCTCGGAGAAAATCGACGTCTGAGCAGTGCCAATGTGCTTTTTCGCTTCGTTCGGTGAGAGAGAGCCACAGCACAACTTTCTGGATGAGGTTTAGGATTAGTAGACAGTCGCCTAGCTGTACATCTGGCATTGCAAAGGTGGCAATAACACTTACCATCGTTTGGCAAAATAAGCAATAAAAACAGTGGAATTTGTTTAGTATTTTTGATTCCAAGCCAATTCAATATTTATTTCGCAGATTTTCTACATTAGGCAATAAAGCTCTTATATGAATCGTGAACAGCTTGCTGTATGGTAGCGGCTACGAATACGACTAAGAGTTTTATATCGACATTGATCATCTCCACCTTATACCCTTTGGCTAACAGATACATTATTCAGGTTTTATATCAACCAGGCAGTCAGTCATAAAGTTATTGCCAATCACTTTAGCAATATTTACGATGGTAGATGATACATATCTCTCCGACCCCAGTTAATTGAAATATGAGTAGTAGAATGATGATGGTAATTCTATCCGCCCATCAATCTATCGACGCCACGCTAGCTTACGAATAAATTTTCGTCATCATCATCATCTCAGCCCACATATATCCCTGTTGGGTTCGGGCGTACTCTATAATAGAAAGGATATTGACTTACTATACCACGCTGGATAAACGTGGTGATATAGGGTTTCATTTAAATTTTTCCGTTTATCTTTTACACATTTACAAAATTATTTTAAACAATACAGTAGTAATCTTTATGTAATTAAATAATGGTACGTTTAATATAGCCTCGTACAGAATATCACTAAAATGCTTATGCAATGCATTAATATATATAAATACATAGTAACATAGAAGTAGTTATTAGATATTTAAAATGCAGAATCAGAACGGGCTAAAGAGAAACGACGACGGCCTGTCGTTAATAGACTATAAAAGCAATAATTTTTTTATTGTTTTATTTTTTGACAAATCATCGACATTTTTTTGATATAATGTTGTACACAAAATGACTGTTAACTATAACCATAAATACTTTTTTACAATAACAAGATCATAAACAAATAAACAAGTAACACGAATAACGTTAAATAAACAAAATCGTTACCCCTTTTTTTATCGCCTGTTCTTGTGTATAAAATAATATTTCTTAACGCAGTCCTATTTAATATTATAAAACTGAAAATAAGTATGTTTGTTACGCTTTTTCTCCGTAACTACTGAACTGATCATCATGAAATATTGCAAACACGTACTTGGTGAGACAAATTCAAATATAACTATGTATAATTTGATTGTACTAGTAGTACTTTTACAGTAACACATACATTTTTCATTACATATTAATTATTAGAAAATGGAGGCAAGGAAGGACGACCCACCTCAAGAAAGGAAGGAATACGGGATGGGATCAAGGTGGAATAGGATATAAGGAAATCTTACACTTATGATGAGCACCCTCTAGAACTTCAATTTGCAATTTTCCGCAGAACTTCGAATAAAGATTCGACACGGTTTTCGCCTCTAAACGAGGCATGCTTAGGACGGTTCGGCTGTCCGCCACATGCTGCCCTAGCCGAGGCAGCGGGTGACCGGACCGGGTATTAGTCTGGTCGCCCTTGAAGCGAGCCCACCGCGTGAGAACGACGCCCTGACGGTGAAAACTGTCGGGGCGTCGACTCGAGAAGATACCCGTGAGAGTAGACCGCCGGATGGGTCACTGGAGAAAAGAACGCGTCCCAGTGACCCACACGTACGGCGTCGAGAGGTATGTTGTAGGGCGGGTCTAAAGGGTCTTGCGCCGCTTTTCCTGTCGCCCCGGACGGATTAGCGGGGTTTGAAGTACCGTAGTCCGTCGTCAAAAAAAAAGGGCAATTCGGCTTCAAATGCACATTTGTGGATTGCCGCCATGTATAGCCTAATTCAATCAATTATATTCATATTAAGTATTTAAAAAAAAAACTTCAGACAACTCCAGTAACTTCGTGGTTTCGATTTCTGTACGGTTTATTTTTAAGACAACACCATATACTAACCTATTGCGTGGCAATTTACAAATATATAATTAACGAATACAAATTACACCCAGACTCAGAATAATAATTAGATCGCATAAAATAATTGTCTTTTTTTTTATTGCTTTTAGTGGCAAACAAGCAAACAGCACACGTGATGGTAAGTGTCACTGCCGCTCATGGACCTTTGCAATGCCAAGGGTATAGCTAGGCCGCTGCCTACCAATATTAACTCCAAACCCATCCAGTTGGGCTTCCGGCTCTCTCGCTCACCGAACGAAGCACAACAGCACATTGCCATTGCTCAGACGTCGATTTTCAAATTGTCTTGCATGGGATCGAACTCACTACTAGAATGGTACATGTATCTTAACCAATACGCTATCTATGCAATGATGCAGTTCTATTCAAAATTCAGTCATAATTTGTCATTGAGTTTACTGCTCTTCTATAATGCGTGTTATCATCATCGTTCTCCTTCTCTTATCCTAATTACTTGGGGTCGACGCTATATATACTCCTTTTCCATCGTACTTATTGCAAAAGTTATTGACAATAGTTTTATAACCGAATCGCCTGTTTGACGTCAAATCTCCTTGAAAATATATTTGTTGATCAAACGGCATCAGGTGGAATTGGCTCAGGTCGATATAGAGATACGATATCCACGAGCAAAATAAAAGTTCTTAGTATTCGTGGCCGCTACCATATAGCAGTTGACCTTGTTAAATATAGGAATAAAATACGAAAAAGTAAATAAGTACCAAACATTAGCTATGATATTTTTAGATGACTTATATTTTTAAATAGAATAACGTAGGCTTATAACTTTATATAGAAAAATCAATAAATGTAAATATCAAAGTATTAGCAATTTGAATGTATTCCTTTGAAAGTTTATTTGGTCCATTTTAGAAAATATATTTGAATAGGCCTTTATTATACTACGCTAAGTTTCATAAAAAGATCTTGATTGACTGTTTGATATTATTGAACTATTGTTACGAAAACAAACTAATTTTATATCGAAATATTTTTATAGACTTAAATGTGAAAAAATAGACTATAGATCGACGCCCACATTTTATTTATTAGTAGACGAGACTATTACGTAATAGACTGACCACTTTTCATGAGACTATAATTACATACATGTGTTTTATTATGAAACCACATGTATGAGAAGAAGTAGATATCTACTTCGCGATGCGATCGATTCCAAGGTTTTCTATTAAGATTTGTTGAACACAGCAGTTGAGTCAGTTAGTACATTTATAAAATCGCTGATGATGCGCTGGAGCGAGTAAAATAAATCTGTGACTGCGTTGTATTCCACTAGACTCCTATCTAATATTCAACTGGTAAACAGTCAGTCTTCCATGTGGTGATGGAGTAAGAATACAATTCACCACTCCCTATATTACCCGTGGGTTATCGTAAGGGACGACTAAGGGATATAAAACCCATATAACATCTATGCCAGAGAAGAAAAACTCGAAACAAAATCTTATACCAACACGTCTGACTAGCGTGGTTATAGTAGGTCAATTTCCCTCTCATTATGAAGGAGGCTCGAGCCCAACAATGGAACTTATATGAGATGAGATAGTGGAACAGTCAAACCAATTTGATACGAATATGAGTTTGTTTGTTATGCTTTAACGTCTTGAAATCACTTTTATTTCATCTTTTTTTTCAATCTATTCTTTTTCATCTGTTTGGTGTGATAGGAACTGACACTTGAGTTAAGAGATGTTCTGAAAAAAATCCACTATAATCGAGGGTATATGAAATAAGGGAAATCGTAGAAGAACGGGTGTAACTGACATAGCCCGAAGAATTAGCACGTTGAAGTGGCAATGGGCAGGCCACATTGCTCGATCAACCGACAACCGTTAGGGAAGAAAGGTTCTCGAGTGATGACCACGAATCGAACGACGCAGCGTAGGATGACCCCTAATCGGTGGACTGATGACATTATCAAGGTCGCAGGAAACTCTTGGATGCAGGTGCCATAGGACCGTTGGAAAGGGCATTCTCGTGGGGAGGCCTATATCCAACAGTGGACGTTTACGAGCTGATGGATGGATGGATATGAAGTAAGAATAAAATATTGACGTTACTGTTTTCCTCGATCCCAATTCGCATTATACAATCATACGCCTAAGTCACTGGACAAACGAAGCAACATTAAACTGGTTTTTCAAATCTCTTGATTATAATATCACTCAGTTAATTTTGTGAAGTGAAAATTGAGTAATTTCAACCAAGCCCTCCAACGGTTGCCTGAACGGCTAGGTTTAATCAAGGAAAGTGTATTTTGTCTTCACAAAATTTATTTTTAATTACAGGCGAATTATTGAAACAGGGATTAGTTTCCTTAATTTTGTCTTCGCCATCTTTTCTATTTTCTTAGCTAAAAATATTTAAAAAATAATATTTCAGGTGTTGCTATTCAAATGCGTTTTACGTGATATATTTACTACTTTGAGTAATTAAGTTAAAATCTAGAGATAACGTGTCAAATTAAATTTAAGTGAAGAGAACTGGTGAGCCGCACCATGTGTAAGTTTACATAGACTATTTCGAGCCACTTTTGACGGCTTCCCATGCGGTTTTATGACGAATTTACCCTCTTTTCTACCTTCTTCACTTTTAAATTTATTTGCCTTGGCCGGGACACCCCCGTGTGACCTGGAAATGGAGATGCTCTCCGATCTTTATCTCCCTCCGATTCCGGTGGGTTCCTTTAATACGCGACGAGGGTGGCTTCTTATCGCTCAGCGAGATAGCCAGCTGGCGCGAAGACGCCCGCCGGAACGTCATTGCCTGTTGGGTTACGCGGCTGGAAAGGCCTAAATACGGTGTTGTTACCGTTGAGACTCTCTGGCCCATACTGATAAAATGGATAGAGTGGCGGCACGGAGTCCTATCTTTCCGGCTGGTGCAGGTCTTATCGGGGATGGTTGCTTTGGCAAGTACCTGCACACGGTCGCAAGGCGGGAGTTGACTCCATCCTGCCAACAATGCGGCAGTGACGAGGACACGGCGCAGCATACGCTCGAGGTCTGCACGAGCTGGGATCGGCAGTGCTGTTACCTTGTCGCTGTCATCGGTGCCGACCTGACGGCTGTTGTGAAAGTGATGGTCGACAGCGTCAGGAACTAAGACATGGTCACCGCCTTCTCCGAGGCAGTCATCTCGCAGAAGGAGGCGGCGGAACGTGTCCAGTAG
Source organism: Lymantria monacha (assembly GCA_905163515.2). Lineage (NCBI taxonomy): Eukaryota > Metazoa > Arthropoda > Insecta > Lepidoptera > Erebidae > Lymantria > Lymantria monacha. The sequence goes on along the minus strand of LR991091.1, from coordinate 29,700,303 downwards.
GATTCCCTCTACGGGTAATCGGGCCGCCACTGGTGAGTTGGGCGGCGCAGTTGCGAATATCTGCGCCTGATGCCGCCCTAGCCGAGGCATCGGATGATCAGACTGGGGATTTGTCCGGTAACCGCAGTGAGGCCACCGTGTGAGGATGTTTTTGCAGGGTAGGTCTGTGGGGTCGCGCGCCGTCTCTTCTGTCACCCCGGATCGATATGGCGGGGTATGACCACCTTCATAACCCACCGCAAAAAAAGGGGGTGAATAACAGGGAAAGAAGAATTTAAAGAGAACAGTAGCGTCAATAGGTGCGCATTTGAGGCTGAAATGTCCTGAGGATACCTCCTCATTCAGAAGCGAAACACTTGTCTAATCGATATTTGATGTTCTGCAGAAAATTGCAAGTTGAAGTGCCGGAGGTTGCTAATCATATTCCGTATTCATTCCTTTCTTTAGTAGTGCTGTATCAATATACAGTTAATCATGGCAAAGTGAGGAGTCTCTTTTCCTTCCTCAATTTTCAAAATAATTTTCCCTCTCTTGCATACATATTATATACACCATATCACCTTTTGACAGACTATGATCAGTACATACGCCGCCCATCCTGTCCGAGGCGATGGAAGAGTGGCTTGCGGCCTTATAACCCAACCTCCATTGCCATTAAACCGTACTGGAACCGCTTCTTTGAATTCCGTAGCCGGATATCATATCCCCTAATCTTCTTTTGTGATAACCATAGGTGGAATGGGTGTGATGATTTATTTCATCATCATCATCATCATCACAGCCCATAAACGTCCCACTGTTGGGCTCGGGCCTCCTCCGTAATGGGAGGGAAATTAACCTACTATTCCACGCTGGTCAGACGTGTTGTTATAAGGTTTTGTTCCGAGTTTTCCTTCTCTCGCATAGATGTTATGTGCGTTTTATATCCCTTAGTCGTCTCGTACGATCACCCACAGGTAAGATATGGGGTGGTGAATAGTATTCTTACTCCGTCACCACACGGATAATGATGATTTATTTACTTACTTTTATTATCAAAATTGATGTTTTCTATGACAACATTATGTTTTTTTTTATTTGACTTGAGGGCTTATTTTGACATGACGTGTAATTTAAGTAAGCCTAGATTGTGTGCTTGAATTCGAATTACACGAGAATGTTTTGTAGCCGCGAGGCACGTGAAAGTTTGTTTTAAACATCCTATATTCCTTTTCACCGTTGTTACTACAATACGTTTAGGCATAGGACTACTCTCAGAGTATGAGGGGAAACTCCTCTCATCATCATCTATAAGATCAGTCATCAGATCAGCATCTATAAGAAATAAATTCAAAATATTAAAACCCAATTAAGAAATTGCGCATTGAAAGTTATGAAACATGAAAATATTCGATACTGCACAGGTGACGTAGTTGTTAATCAATTTATCATCCTAATTATCACAGGTTCGATTCTTGCGCAAGCTAATACTTTGTGCGATCCACAAATTGTTATTGTGAGTCTAAGTGTAATTGTCCTTGTGTCTCTAAATGTCGGCCTCGTAAAAAGGATCAAAGTTGCTCAGCGTGTTATGGAGAAGGCTATACTCGGTATTTCTCTACGTGATAAAATCTACAATACGGAAACCCGTAGAAGAATTAGCACGTTGAAGTGGCAATGGGCAGGCCACATCGCTCGATGAACCGACGACCGTTGGGGAAAAAAGATTCTCGAGTGCCCACTAGGTGGACTGATGACATCATGAAGATTACAGAAAACCGTTGGACGCAGATGGCACAGGACTGTTTCGAATGGCATTCTCGTGGGGAGACCTTTGTCCAACAGTTGACGTTTACGGGCTGTTGAATGGATGAAAGTGTAATTTGTCTTCATTAGTTTCATGTCACCACAACACAAGAAGTGGTTCTTTAGTGTAAGCTATTGTTTAAAAAAAATGTTTCCAATGTAACGACATTAAAGTGTTTGATAAAAAAATATTTCCAAGTGTGATTGAATGCGTACTACTGACGTGCGCGGCTGATAATAGTCAAAGTATTAAAATGTATGGCGCAGTATATATCAGTCGTAGTTTGCGACTGTCGCAGACCTCAAAAACGGCTGTGCGCGTCATTTATAGACAATCAATCGACCGCGATGCACGGAAATTATATATAATTATATTATTATTGTACCTATCTACTACTACTACTCTTATCCCAATTATATTGAGTCGACGCAATATGGCCTTTTCTTCCACACAATCCTATCCGATGTCATCTCCACGATCATTTCCTTTCTATCCATATCATGCTTCACTCAAACTATTCCTCTTTTCTTCGCTCTTTCCTTACCTCTAATGCTTTCAAAATGCACACTTGAAACTTTTCTCACAACATTACTTTCATGCCGTCTCATCGCATGCCATGCATGCTGTAGTGTATGCACATTTAATATAATTCGTAAATGCGGGTAGATCGAATAATATGGGTATAAGAGCTCTGTAGAGACTTGTCGCGGGGCATTTGTGCGTTGCGGATCGTTGAGTACAGTTGTGCAATAGTGTGAAACGTCTCTCGAAGTTAAGCGTGTAATTCTAATATTACACGCATACACTACAAATGGCGACGAGGATAAACGTGAGTACACTGTAAAAAATATTAAAATTAAGGAAGGAATAGGTAATGATTGCCTGTCGGTGGTTTACGTATAGCCACGTTTCTAATAGCGTATTAGAAATTGTGGTATTATAATAAAATAAATATTGATTTAAAATTAATGAATGCTCATTATACAATGAATTATAAATAGCTTTTGACACAAAGATGATACGTAAACAATTGTTTCTGACAAGCAAATTCTTACTACTATCCTTTCTTACTAAGGGCCATGCTTTGTATCAAAAATAAGGTCATGTAAAACTATGGTTGTTTAACTACCCATAAGAAATTTTAAAAAAAAAATATGAACGTAATATGTTGTCGTTGTATACGTAATAGTTGGCATTTTGAGCACCTAAATTTTAAATTTTATTTTAATGCCATATTTATTATTCTATTATTAAACGCGTCATTTAGATAATGACAGTTAAATTATTATTGAATTATTATTCAATTTTGTCTAGACGCGAATACAATTCTATTCGCATGTTAGCTCAATTTAAGTGAATCAAAATAGCTTTACTTAAAAACTATCCAATGTGTAAAAAAAAAAGGGCCACGCCTATCAATGAATAACCTTAAGGGACTGTATTATATACAAGTCCACGCCATAAGCACTTTTAAATTATAAGAGCGACGAATTATAATAAGTCACGCAAAGCCAATTAAGTGACAATTTTAAGGACTATATACGTTTAACATAATTACCAAATTATATTTGGTCTACCCCATAAATATTTGCTTACCGAAATGTAACACGGTCAAATTTCAATAAAAGCCACGTAGATCAATTGACTATGTTAAGAACAATGCTCGCACATTAACTTTTATAATTCATTAAATAAGACGTTTATCTAACATAAACACAAAATTATAATTAAGTCCACGCAATGAGTACTTATAAACATATAAATATAATGCAATTGTAAGACCATTGTTGGTTTCGTTCTTTGACAATAGTCACGTCAAAACCGGAAAATAAAGTCAATATATTTAAATCCGGTATTATAAAAATATAATATGGCTATGCATTTAAAATAATATTATTGATTTTAAGTAAAAAGCCACGCAAAAATAAAAGTCTATATATTTGACTCACGCATTAAACATATAATATGGCTATGTAGTTGAAATAATACTATTGATTTTAAGTAAAAAGCCACGCAAGAATAAGAGTCTATATATTTGACTCGCGCATTATAAACACGTAATATGGCTATGCATTTAAAATAATATTATTGATTTTAAGTAAAAAAGCCACGCAAGAATAAGAGTCTATATATTTGACTCGCTCATTATAAACATATAATATGGCTATGCATTTAAAATAATATTATTGATTTTAAGTAAAAAGCCACGCAAGAATAAGAGTCTATATATTTGACTCACGCATTAAACATATAATATGGCTATGCAGTTAAAATAATATTATTGATTTTAAGTGAAAAGCCACGCAAGAATATGAGTCTATATATTTGACTCACGCATTATAAAAATATAATATGGCTTTGCAGTTAAAATACTGTTGTTGATATTCGGTAAAAGTCATTCAAAAATATGAGACAATATATTTGACTCGTTCATTTTATAAAAGTATTATTCATTTTCAGTAAAAACTATGTCAAATTACCAAAATATAAAATTAGGGCTATGCTGTTGTAATACGGTTACTTATTTTCAGTAAAAGCCACGCAAACAAGTCAATATATTTGATTTTAGTATCATTAATATTTACCAACTAATAGCCAGGAATAAAATATCGAAATATGATGTAAAAACGTTTACTGGCAGATGCGAGTGTGGAATTTAGAGCAGTTAAATCAATATTTGAATGTATTAAACAGAATAAAATAAATTACACATGAAACTCGCATGCGCACAAATACCTAAATAATATGTAGTCTCTGTATGTTAAACTAAGAACAACAGTTATAATTTTATTGGTTAAAGTTTTTTAAAATAACAATAATAAGTATTGAAATAAATAAATACAAATAATCCGTTGGAATTCAGTTTCTGTTGTGCTGGTCGGCCAGAATGCCATAAAGAAAAAACGATTTAGGTGGTAATTAATTGCACATATTTCTGTAGCTAAAGCCAAGATATGAGTACAGACTCCTAAAACAGTGGTTTTGTACTGTGGTCGATCGACAATGACGCGCACGTGTTTACAGTTGTAGACAGGTTGTCGTTGGATATGAACATTATTTTACATGGAAAAATAAATATATATATATATATTTGTAAATTTCTGGCATAAAGTATCATTAAACTGTACAATTTTTATACCTACGTCTTGATTGTTTAAAGTTCAAATAAGCTTAAAATCGGGTTGTAGGTTAATACGTTGCTTTTCTTATTGCTACGCTGTTATCAATAAGAAAATTGATTGAGAAATTAATAAATAAATAACTATGATTTGAATATAAATGTATTCGATAAAAAAAAGCCGTTATGTGACATAGAGATTTAACAAAATAAAAATAATAACTCTCTATTATTTTGAAAAAAATTAAGGTTGATGTTGAAAGTTGACGGGCAGTTTGGCTCGCCAAATATTACTTGGAGGACCATTTGTATAACACTAATAAAAGCAAAATTAAAACCAAGACAAACGAGTAGTTCGATAATAATCGAAACCATACATAAAATGTCATTAAGTGACTCTATGAATACTAGAACGTTACTTACAAAACTATCAATTTAGTTGTTTATGGATAGTCCCAAATATAAATTTACTTAAAACTGTAAGGGTTGAGCCAGTTATATTCATGGCAACAAACTGAACTACATCAAAAAAAAATATAGCAGATTGTTGACCATGTCAACAGTGTGATTCGTTCACACTACGGATAGTGTATTGTTTCAATAAATTGCTGACTATATATTGTTGCAGTATGTTGAGGCCAATATATGTAAGAACTCTAATGCAGCCAATATATCTAATTGTAGACCATTTTATAATAAGGCAAAGTTCAAATGCACAGCATATTTAAATTTTGTACAACCTCCTCTATACGAGTTTTGTCTTTACAACTTTCAAAAGAAAAATAAGCATGCGATGTATATTGCGAAATCCCAAATTCTTTGAAGAAAGTATTGCTTATGAATTGTTGATACCTCTATTCGTCCACCGATGTTCGTTACATTCTAAGATAGTGGCAAAGTTCCACAGCCGCACTTTCAGATATATAGTGCCAAGAGTATATAATTAGAAAAATATAATTAATACGCCCTCATCCTTAGAAGTAAACACGTTAAAATTCTACAGCGGCATGGTGGTTGAAAGAATTAGACTTAAATGATGAAGCTGTAATTTGTATGAAATTTAGCTACCATATTTTGTGTATAGCAGTAAACGGAGGAAGAGCCTAATAATTCTTTGAAAGAATGTAGAATAGAAAAAGAAACCTGAAAAAAAGAATGTTTAAATAATAATTTCTAATTCCTTGCATTAATAGGCGAGGGCAATTCTATTTTTTAGTTTGCCTGATAAGTGCAAATTCGGGGTCATTGGTATGCAGATGCTGGAGTCTTCGGTTGGTGAGACTTCATAATATTGTTTCACGTTTTCACAACTTTGTGAACTATGTTCAATTGGCCAGAGGTGTGGAGCATGATGTATTATGCACATCGTGTATACATATTTATTGAAATTTCCCTATTTTATTATTGATTATATCTAGTCGTATATCAAGTTGTCTTTGCACAACAGTTGACTGGTGCTATGGTTCGGCATACGTTCTGCCCTCGCGTTATACTTCATCACGTGAGAGTCCCAGGTTATAAAGTACATCATTCCATAATAAGGCGAATGGAGGAGGAGTACAACGCGCTAAAAGTACACCTCTAATCTAGAAATTGAAGAAACTGAATCCACGGTGTCATTACATAGCCTAGCGATTTGAAGCTTTCTTTAAAAATGATTGTGATGTGTGTGGTTACAATATATGCGTAGATGACGTTTTAGATGAGTCGGTGATCTGTAAGTCTTCTGTTAAATCAAAAAGATAATTGAGACTACAAATTATAAGACCATCTAGATACTGCAGAGCAGCGTTAGATTCTAGATTTAATCTACTTTTGCATCTAATTATAAGACCGAACAGATTTCACAGCGCTGGTGTACAGTCTAGAAGGTCCTGGATTCGATACCTGCGAGTGGTCTTCCAGAAACAATCTATTTGATTCTTAATTTGAGGTTTTGTATTATTTAATGTATTATTCAAATGTGGTATGTATGTCTCACACAAACTTCTTTAAGAGTAAACTAAAGGGAGAGGGCTATGTCGTAAAATAGAGGATAGTGAACCAGAGCTGGCATCGTACGTCTTTACAGTATTTAGTTTCATGATGTGGTAATTTTCTCTAAAGAGCTGTATCTGTCAATCTAGTAATCGTAGTAAACTAGTCTAGTAATCGTAGTACAGATATTGCAACCATCGGAGAAGATTGATCAAGTTCTTTCTTAGCAAATTTAATTTTAAATAGAATATTCATTTAAATTTAAAATCAAATAGTAAATGTAGATTTTAAACAAAAGTAATATTGGAAAAAGTATAATGTATTTAAATGGGATGTCTGCTTCCTTACACGGTAATTAATAACTTCGACTAACATAACAAAAACAAATTAAAACAAGGGGGAGATGTAGTGTATGCACATTTAATATAATTCGTAAATGCGGGTAGATCGAATAATATGGGTATAAGAGCTCTGTAGAGACTTGTCGCGGGGCATTTGTGCGTTGCGGATCGTTGAGTACAGTTGTGCAATAGTGTGAAACGTCTCTCGAAGTTAAGCGTGTAATTCTAATATTACACGCATACACTACACATGCCATGTAACGCAGTCACAATTTAACTTTTCCGTCACTAACGCTACAAACCTTCTCTTCTATGCTTATTCCTTATCTTATTCATTCTCGTCATGGCACACATCTTAACATTCGCATCTCTGCTACATACACCCGTCTTAGTACATGCAGCCATCTCAGCGTTTTAATTTATTACACATACATACATACATATCATCACGCCATATCCCTTGCAGGGTAGGCAGAGAGAACAGAGTGCCAGAGAACTCTATCTTAATTTATTACGAGTATATTAAATAATTTAAATGGCATTCTATGTAGTGTGATGCGGAGGAACTACAATGTTTTACGTATACCTAATGGCGTTCTCTTCAAATACTCGCAGAAAATACCATTAACAGTCTACTGCTTTTTTTTTGGTAGGCTATGGTGTGGACACATGACGTCCCCTTCGTCCGGGGCGACAAAAGGGCGCCCCGTGGCTTCATAACCTACCGTATTCCCTCCCCATCGTTATTAAGCCGGCCACTAATACCGCTTCCTTGACATCCGTGGCCAGCCCGGCGGGCTACCCTTTCGGGTACCATTCCCCGTTGACGCCCCAGCCTGCTGCCAGGACGTCATCCTCATGCGGTCAGCCTCTCTGCGGGTGACGGACTATTTCCCGGTCCAGTCACACACGGCCTCGCCTAGGGCGGCATCAGGCGCAGATACTCGCGCCTGCACTGCCCAATGCACCGGTGGCGGAGCGTGTCAGCGTGGAGAGTCCCCTCTCTGGCACGCCCTGCAACCTCCTTCTGCGAGACGATTGCCCCACAGAATGCGGCGACCGCGTCCCAATTCCTGATGCTGTCGAGCATCGCCTTAGCGATGGTTAGCAGCGCAAGGTTGACACCGATGATTGTGACAAATTCATAGCGTTAGTCTGCCCAGGCCGTACAAACCTCGAGCGTATGCTGTTCCATGTCCTCGCCCATGCCATCGACCCAACCACTCACCAGCACTGGCTGGAAGGCTTCCACGGTCCGAATGCCGAACCGAGGCCTCTCCAGCTAGACTGCCAGACATTGCCGCCCCCTGCAAGCGTCGCCGACACCCGCTGTAAAAGTCCGGCGAGCATCTCCGCTTCCAAGTGTCACGGGGGAGTTCCGGCCAACAGGCACGCTGCCTCCATCACCACTGTGCGGTATCCACGTATGACCCTGACCGCCACGGCCCTCTGTAGTCGCTACAAGAGAGCTCTGAGATGGGCGGTCAGGGACACCGCCCAAACGGGTGCGCCGTACAGAGCCGTAAACTCAACAGCTTCGTGTACAACTGTCGGCACATGGCGCTGGGTTCGCCCAAGTTTGGCATAAGCCACGAAAGGGCGGATGCCACGCCGACAAGCCGTGGAGCAAGTTGGTGAAAATGCTCCCAGAACCAACAGTGTAGTGCTAGCACTGTTAATAGCATGAAGGCGTATATATGAAGACGAAGATCTCATTTACTAAGGGATAATGACTTTAAATGAAGTAATATTTTTTTAATCAAGAATCTTAGATCTTAGTATCTACCTTAAAAAAATCAACGTCACGATTAAGTGGCTTTTAGTAACGTGAAAAGGGTCCACCAACATAAATGTTAACGGCATGCGATTATGATATCTCGTCTGTGGTGTAGAGAAAAGTTAAGTCAGTAATTATTAAATTATTTTACTGTATTTATACAGTAAAATAATTTAAAGTTGGTTGGTATAGGTGGTCAACATACCAACTTATTGTTACCGAATAATACTTCGTGGGATCCAAAGATTGCTGTTCGGATTTTTTTTTGTAATATGTGTCCATTAAATCAATGTTTGTAAAGTCCGCCGCAATACAATCATTATTTTTTTATATGTACAGAATGTTGACTATGTATAATATGATACATACACGTAATTAATCAGCACAAAGAAAAGTCAAAAATAATCCATAAGATACAGATTAATAAAAACATTAAGAAACATAAAAACAATTTCGTTAACAGCCGCTAGAGGTCGTTCACAGATCATGCTCAATGAAAATAAAATTTAATTAATATTGCTCTTTTGTTACGAAAATAATTAAGAATATCAAAGCAATCCCCAGACGTTTGAGTATCTCATTAAAATGATAGAATTACCTTTTTCTTAATTAAAATGTTGCTTTTATATATATTTTTTTATTTTTTATATTTCATCTCATATTTCCCTTAAGAAAATAGGTGAGAAATGAGGTCACTATGATTTATTTGAGTCTCATAATTATTAACCTTCCGTATCAGGTATCATAGTTTCGATTCTCAGGTTCGTTCTGACCCTGACGTGGTTTGCCGTCCCCACGATACAAAATGTTAATCCTTAGTTTTTAAAAATGATTACTTGTGGGTAATTTATTGCTATTTGGTCCTCCATTTTAGCTGAATGACATTCAATGAATAGCGTTCATACTTTGCGTACAGATAGAACACAAAAATATAAATTACAAATATGACGAATCGGTCCATATTTATAATTCTCTTATAGATATCAAAATGAAAATTAAAACTTTACTATTATTAACTACCTATCTATCGAATTCAGTGTAGGTACATATATTTAGCTATATTATATTTCGTTGCTATATTGGTTGTATTCGTTGCTAGGTATATATACTGGTTTGAACATTATTTTAAATTTAGCTACCTATATAAGTGGAGTATTATAAAGAATTAGGCTGATGTAAGAGTTTTAGTAAAAGTGAAAATAAGAGTCCCTGTAATACTGCATAGTTATGCTAGTTTACGGGTCAGAGAATTTGTCTATCTCAATTAGATATTTTTCTGTCTATAAATTACACAGGCACCCACAAAAAAAGAAGTTCTCTGTACTTTTGACGAGACTTCTATATTTTTATGTAATTTGACCCGCTGAATCCGAATATGAGGTCCATTTAACCCGTACAACCTCAAAATTTCGAGAAAACTTTAAAAACCGAAAAATATGACGAAAATCGGCGTTTTCGGTGATGTAAAAATTTTTTTTGACCTAAACCAAGCATCATTTTTATATATTTTGATCCGTTAAATACTTATTTGAAGTTTATTTGGACCATTAGACGTTTAAAGTCTAAGTAAATTACAAACACCCTCAGAAATTGTGAAAAAAGCCAAAAATTCCAGATATTATTTATTAGATATTATTTTTTTATTAGTTTATTTGATAGATTGTATGGTTGAAAAGCAGCAGTTAATTTTGGATTGTCTTTAGGCAGAGAGCGTGGCCAAGTGGTCTAAGGCGCTGATTTAAGGCACCGGGGACGTGGGTTCGAAATCCACCGCTGTCCTTTTGCAATTTGTTTTTGCAAAATATATTTATAATTAATAATATTGTAAATATAACTTATTTATAATATTATTATTTTTTTTATAATATAAAATATATCCTTCACTATGTGTGTGCACTAGATTATAACTGATTGAATATATAATCAATATACCGCATACCTTAAAAACGGAAAGAATGCGGTATAAGATCAAGGTGGAACAGGATATAATGAAGCCCTATTTCTGCGATGAGCAGCCTAAAAAACTTCAGCTTGCAATTTTCCACTGCAATGCAAATAATGTTTTTAAAAGAATTTAATATATTAAAAATGCATTGAAAAAGGAGTCCTCTTTTTTTTAATGCATTGTCAATATATTAATTTCTTGTCACTCCTAAGTATTTGGATTGCCTGCACCTTGTGACAGACTTATCAAATAATCTAAGGGGATGTCAGACGGAGGTCGCTCCCTTTCTTTTGTATGTATCTTAAACAAGTTTGCGTGGTGGAGAGCGAATGACGCGCTAGGTGGCATGGTCAGTGAACATGTTGTTAACATGTTTCCACTTAGCACGTACGATAAATACCTACCTATCATAAAATTATTTCTGCTCCACCCTAGGTCGACTGGTAGAAGTATCGGGTGGGCCGCCGAAGACAAAGATCGGGTACCGGCGGCTCGCTCGCACGGCGAAGAGAGTAGTTGCACAGTGGGTCTATGGGGTAACGCGCCGCCTTTTCCGTCACCCCGGACCGATTTCGTCGGGCGAGACGCATCCATAGTCCACTGCAAAAAAAAAATAAACAAAAGGTCGACTGGTAGAAATTGCCTATGGCATTAAGTCCGCCTTGTACTTACAGTTATTTTGTGCAAAAGTTTTAAATAAATAAATAAATGCAATGCCGTTAACAGTATTATAATTTTTGCATGTTTTATAAAATGACAGAACGTGCTGAAAAATCCAAATTTGTAGCATCTTATTGTACCACGTTTCAAATCAAAATTCAACGTTCTGTTTACCGGTTCTGTCGTTTACATAAGAACATGAGTCCAACACGCAGAGGCCTTTGGAGAAATTTAATATATAAATTGAGATAATACATCTACTGATGACACTCCACGTCAGCAAATAACATTCTTGAACTGCTAACTTGGTATCTAATATCTAGCTCTGGGAATGGGTGTTTAATGATCTGGTTTAACTTAAATCTTAAAGAATACAATGTCAGTTTTATAACTACCTGATTCTAAGAATGTAATTTTTAATCAAACGGCATCAGGTGGAGATAGCCCAGGTCGATATAAAGTTCTTAATCGTCTTTTACGACATCCACGAGCAAAGTAAAGGTCAGTAGTATTCTTAGCCTCTTTTATTTTTTGCAGTGGGCTATGGAGTGGTCACGCCTCGCCAAATCGGCTAGGGGTGACGGAAGAGGCGGCGCGCAACCCCATACACGCATCCTGCAAAGCGCTTCTCTTCGCCGTGCGAGTGGGCCACCGGTACCCGATCTTTGTCTTCGGTGGCCCACCCGATACTTCTACCAGTCGACCTAGGGTGGAGCAGAAATAATTTAAGGTAGGTATTTATCGTACGTGCTAAGTGGAAACATGTTAACATGTTCACTGACCATGCCACCTAGCGCGTCATTCGCTCTCCACCACGCAAACTTGTTTAAGATACATATAAAAGAAAGGGAGCGACCTCCGTTTGACATCCTCTTAGATTATTTGATAAGTCTGTCACAAGGTGCAGGCAATCCAAATACCTAAGTATTAGTGATAAGAAATTAATATATTGACAATGCATTAAAAAAAAGAGGACTCCTTTTTCAATGCATTTTTAATATATACTCTTTGTGATATTTCAACATTTTATGATGGTGGTTTGAGTAGTTAAAATATTAAATCAACAAATAAAAACGTTTATATCATATTTAAAATTACAATTTCAGTGCTATGTTATATAGGTATATATTTTATTTGAATAATTATCCGTATAGTGACGAAGTAATAATACAAATCTTCGTATCCTTTTTTTTACCCGTCATAACATATGCACACAGCAGATAAGTATACACACAGCATATAACTATTTTAAAGTAAAAGGGCTTATTTTTTTTAGCGTACTAATCTTAGGAAATACCAATTGGATACCAAATTACGATATCCATAGCCTGTTTACCCAGAAAGATTTTATTATAGGCGATACATAACGCTGCAACAAATAAGGGGATAGCAGTATCTATGAATGATATTAAACCCACAAAATATAGTTAATAGCAGTTATGAATCATCTGCGACTGTTGAGATAACAAACATTGCGATTTCCATATTATAGAGTGATTTCTGACACGAGTTTATTTATACGGATTCCATCGCATTCATAGCCATACATACGCCATGAAGTCAAAATGGAGATGGGCGGGACATATGTTAAGGATGAAGGCAGATAGGTGGATCATGGTTGTAACTCTCTGGCCAGGCCCACAAGGTAAAAGGAGACTGGGAAGGCCGAACGCGCGTTGCTCAGATGATATTAAGCGTTTACATAAAAATTGGACCGAAATAGCAGAAAATCAAGACGAATGGCTAGAACTGGAGGAGGCCTTTACCCGAGAGGGATCCATACCAATTTAGATAAAAATATACTTAATAGGTATAATATTGTAAAAAAAAAAAAATACAAAAAAAAAAGTTATAAGTATTAGTATTTTTTACATTTATGTTTTTTTTTTGGTTATGGAATAAATGGGCTTTTTATTTTATTTTATTATTTACTTATCGCATTCATAGAATACTGAGCTACTTTAGCCTTTTTTGATATATTTATGGTTCATCATACCGAACGAACGTCTGGTTAAGAAGATATACAATGCGAAAGTGGAAGGATGTAGGTACCGAGGGAGACCGAGACTAACCTACCTAGACCAGATCGGTCATGTACTGAAGGAAGGTGGAGTCAAGAGTCTCCGAAACCGGCGAGCGTGTATGAAGAGAATTATGAATGTTGAGGAAGCGAGTGAAGTATGCAGAGATAGAGTTCTCTGGCACTCTGTTCTTTCTGCCTACCCTGCAAGGAATATGGCGTGATGATATGTATGTATGTATGTATGGTTCATCATCGCTACATGAAGGCACGAGGAAGGTGGCCATCAGAAAAGAGTGGCGGGGTGTTGTAAAGCTCGGCACCAACATGTGTAATGATGACCAAGACCATTCTTTCAAGAGTGATACCAACAAAAAAGGAGATAGATTTATAAACTAAATTCAAAACTTATTTCACGAAAGAAAAACAAGTGTTACACCTGAGGAAAAAATGTAAATTGATCCCAAATCTATTAAAATAATCCGTGTGGTGACGGAGTAAGAATACAATTCACCACCCCCCTATCTTACCCGTGGGTGATCGTAAGAGACGACTAAAAATATAAAACGCATAAAACATCTATGCAAGAAAAGGAAAACTCGAAGCAAAACCCTGTACCTACACATCTAACCAGCATGGTATAGTGGGTCAATTTTCCTCCCATTATGGAGGAGGCTCGAGCCCAACAATGGTACATATATGAGCTGAGTTGATGATAATGTTGACTTATTAGAAATCCGTCCCAACTGTTATTCGTACACTCACCTTTTTTAAATGTTTATATTCATTATATTCATCATCATCATCATCTCAGCCCACATATGTCCCACTGTTGGGCTCGGGCTCCTTCTTAATGTGAAGGCAATTGACCTACTATACCGCGCTGGTTAGACATATTGGTATAGGGTTTCATTACGAAATTTTCTTCTCTTGCACAGATGCTATATGCCTATTATATCCCTTAATCGTCTTTTACGATCACCCACGGGTAAGATAGGGGGTGGTAAATAGTATTCATACTCCGTCACACAGAAAAATGTTTATATTACAATATTAATATTATGAACCCATGTCTACAATAAATCATTCGAATCTGAATATTCTTCCCCATCGTTATCAAAGAGCCGTGTGCCCAAAAAATATAGTACGCCATTTTGTATAGCAATGCTGACCTAAACATATTAGGTTAATATAAAATATGTATATTTGTATAACTAACTTTCGTTTTATCTGTACTCCTGTCCTGAAATGATAAATATATTTTGTCTATAAACAATATATATGACCTATTTTATTTCTGTTGATTAATGTGTTGTTTACCATTCGATAGTCGTTGTTTGAGATAACATTCTGAACTAAATAAAATAAAGGTTTTCCTTCTTTTATTTACACGCCAATCAATAGCTCAAGCAACAAATAGTTACAAATAATATTGAATCTTAAAAGAGTTTTTGTTGAGACCTTTTGAATCTTTATCTTAACAGCTTATATACGTCCCGCTGCTAGGATCGAGTATCTTCCATATTAAAAGGGAAATTAACCTACTATACTACAGTCAGCCGGGTATAATGTTTTATTTTGAGATTTCCTTCTCTTACATAAATTTTATATGTTTATTATGCTTGAGTTGTTTTTATAACATCTACGGGTAGACAAAGAATGGTGAATAGTATTCTTACTTCATTACTATACAGATTAATACATAATATGATCGTTAAAAATCCCCGCGGTCATAAAAATCGACTGCAAGTCTCACCAAGAGAAAGAACAATAATTCTCTCCCAAGAAACATAGAATACCTCACTATAGTTGTCAAATCATCTCTCAAGCATGTCGATTACGATACTAACGCCTCATTCGCGATGGGGGCCTAAATCCAGCAGTGTACGGTGAAAAACTGAATAATGACAATGATGAAGATTTCTTAAAAATATAATGTATCACTTAACTTCATACAGAACATATATAATAGAAAAGGTAGGAGAAAGAGCATTACATGGTAACTTAAAGTTAGAGAAATAATTGAATAAAGTTTTCTTATTAGAAGTAAAGAAAGTTAAGTGAAGCGAAAGGAAATAAATGATACAATGTAGAAAATTAAAACTAGATAATGAGGGAGTAATATTAACTATTATTATTATTATATATATATATATATTCTTGTTTTTTTTTTATTATATTTATACATTTTTTTTTTATTGTTATTAGGTATATACTCTTTTTTTTTTATGATGCGATGTGTAAGTGTTGTAAGCATTGGTTGAGATAGATGACCGTCGACAAATTTCATGCTAAGTGTGGAGATTATGGTTAGCTCAAATGGTAACACAGAGGGTTACAGTACGCCAGGTTACACGATGCAAATAGTGTGTGAAGCAAATGTGCAGAGGCAATGGCATATTGAAGCGGCCTTCGTCTAAAAATTGACTTCGATAAGCTAATAAAGAGATGGAATCTGTATTTAACATTAAAATTATAAAATACTCTCATTTAAAAAAAAAGCAACGATTAATTTAATTTGTAAAACTTAAACAAAGTAAGAGTTAAAATAATGTGTAATCAGGTATCATAAGTTTAAAATTGAACAGGTTTGTGACTCCAGGTTAATCATTGTTTGTAGGTTGACTGCTTTTAAAAAAATATAATGAAAAGTGTTTAGAGTTTGATCATTATAATTTGTACCACATGGTAATAAAACTAATTTAAGCATTAACTAAAATTAATCACGCTATCTACGTATTATATTAACTACACACGTAGTAGTTAAAATACCAACGTACCCTGCCAATGTCTTGTACTCGGTCCGCATGCAGTAGTATTAGTACATGGAAATTAAGCCCATAAAAGTATGGGCTTAATTTCCATGTAGCATACGTTTTTTATTACTTATGGAGGTAACTAAAGAAGAAGCCCATTTGCTGGTAAATGTTATCCTTCGTCTATGGACAATTGCATACCAGGAATACAGCTAGGCCGCTGTCTACCAACCAAAACTTACCCAGAAAGTTAGACTTTCGGCACTCTCGCTTATCGAACAGTCCTTTTTCTGCAACAATGTGATACTTGCCCGGATTAACTGACGCGCGGCTGTAGACAGAAAACTGCCAACAGCGTGGTTCTACCACTAATTACACTTATGCATTTTTTTTTTAATTTCAGTATTATTTGGATTTGTTGATAGTCCGTCTATTTTAAAGCCCATCATGGCACAAGGACTTAATTATTAATGTAGAACGTTAGTATTAAAATCATCTCAGCACAAATACGTCTGGATTCAAATCTTCTTACAATGGGTGTGAAATTGACCTACGATACCACCCTAGTCAGACGACATCAGGCTTATATTTCGAGTTTACCTTCTTTTGCATAAATGAAATTTTCATATTCCCGCAGCCGCCTTTTACGGTATCCACGGATATAAGATAGGGGGTAATGAATCGTATTTTTGCTCCGTCATAGCATGTAAAGACGAAAAACTATCACATTTTTAAAGAATCTTTAAAACTCAACAGATTTTGAGTTAAATCTCTTGCTGAAGAACTTGTTTTTTTGCATCAAAACTGTTTTAAAACTATCCAAGATTAGAGCGGAAAGGCTAGTAAACCAGGAAAACCTTATAAATGAGTTTAAAAGAACTAATATCGGATAGTGCGACCATTTGATGCGACTTGAAGACTATCTTTGAAACGTTTCACACAAGTTTTAATTGATCAATTTAACTTGAACTACTAGCATTTGACTTAGATTTAGGGTTGAACGGATTTTTAAGAGCCAATATTTTTTTAATGGCTCTTTTTTTTGGTAAGTAGTGGCAAACGAGCAAGTAGCACACCTGATGGTAAGTGTCACTGCCGCTCATGGACCTTTGCAATACCAAAGGTATAACTAGGCCGCTGCCTACCAATATAAACCCCAAACCCACCCAATTGGGCTTCCGTCTCTCTCGCTCACCGAACGAAGCGCAATAGCAGCATATTGCCATTACTCATACGTCGATCTTCTGCGAGAGTGTGGTACTACCCCGGACGGATCGGCTCGCGGCTGCAGACAGAGAACTGTCAACAGCGTGGTCCTACCACTATTAATATTGAATCTTAAAAGTCCCAATTATTAAAGGTCGATGCAATATATACTCCTCTTCCATCGTACATTTTGCAAAAGTTATTGGCAATAGTTTTATTACCGGCCGCCTGCATGACGTCAATTCTCTTTGGGAATGTAATTGTTGACCAAACGGCATCAGATAGAGTTGGACCAGGTTGATATAAAGTTACTTTTAGTCATCTTTTACGACTTTCATGAGCAAAATAAGGGTTGGTAGTATTCGTAGCCGCTACCAAACAACAGAATAAAAAAATACCTACTATAATATTTTGTTTTATACTTAAGAAGCATTTGAAGCCGTATCCTCCTGAGTATACTATGTTGAGAGACGAAATACCTGTCGAATTAAGATTCTAATAATTTTATAGATTGCTCACATCATAGGAATAAGAAGTTGCCTTTAATCCTACTTTAATCATATACTCTATTCCTCCTAAGAAAAGAATTTTGTGGTGTGCAGTATATTGGTTGGCCGTGGTGGAAAATAGTGGGTTTTAAATCCATGCAACTATTACTCAAAAATTAGACCCCGACACAGAACAATATTTTGTGGTTCCCATAAAGTATTTTCTTGCGTGGGAATTGAACCCTAACATTTGTCACACTAAGTCGGTATTTTAAATACTACACCACCTGAACAGTCTTTGTTTTAAATTATATCACAATAAAATAAATTAGCGACTAGTTATAGAACGATAAAGATTAATAATTTCTAATGATTTCGGCCGCTTAGTTTAAAATACAGTCAAGAATTAAATGCCCACCGGGCTTGGGTCTTCTGGGCATTCTCGACAATAGAAGAGAATTTGATCTACGCTGGTCAGATGGTTTCGGGGTACGACGCCAGAAACCTCCGCGTGGTGTACCCTGGGTGCGGGCGACAGTCCCCCAGATCCCTCTGTCGAATTGTCGCCCGTAGTGAATCTCTGGCGCGAGGGGGGGTTCCCCAGCGATGGGTTGAGGCCCAATTCGCTCCTGACCCTCTATTTGTAGAGGGTACAGGAGGCGAAATTTCGGACGGGCCCGGTCACTCATTCATTTGAGGGCTGGGCAGGCTTATGCCACCGCCGACATATCGTAAACCTGATATCTTGCTTCAAGACAAGTTGTCGTGAGGCGTAGTATCAGAAACGAGGGTCTTGGCTTAACCGCCCGGACCGCGAGGAAGACAACCTCTATAAAGAGTTCGAATTAACATTCGAATTCGGAAATTACCCAGAATCCTAAGTTCTGGCGTGCGGCGAGAGGATGCATGGCAGATGGGCTGTTCTGTTCCTAGCACGCTCCAGCCAGGGTACCAGCCGACCCCCTGGTTGGTAAATGTAGGCTTGCCCGGGTACAGGGATCTCTGCCCGGGTCGACCGTTTATTTCTCCCATAATCGTGGGAACAAAATGGAATTGCCTACAGAAAACAATAAAGACGGGGAAGCTTCGGATTCCCAACTGACGGCCTTGCTAAGCCAACAGAAAACTGGCACAAACGACGCCTCGTCCTCAGGACTCGAGGCGTCCGCCGAGGGCCCGGCACCATCACAGGAGGCCCCAAAGACGAAGAGGCGTGGGAGACCCCCGAATAGGGGGAAGGCTTCCGGCGCCAAAAAGCGACAGGCGGAGCGGGAGGAGCCGCGGGCTCTCAGGGAGGCTGCCACCGCTGGACCCCAAGATGATGGCGGCGGATCTACTGCAGGGCCGTCAATGGACGAGGGCGACAGTAGTGTCGCAGAGCCGTCCAAAGATGAGGGCAGTGGATCTGCCGATAAAATGGACGAGTGCGGTAATTCCGCGGAGCCGTCCAAGGAGGTCGGTGAGATACTGACGGCAAGGGAGGAGGCCCTCCCCTCGAAGGTGCGAAAGCGCCCACTGAACAGGGATGGCAGCTCGGGCGCCGATTCCGAGGGGAGTGTTGTCATCATGCCTCCTCCCAAGGTTCCGGCCTCTCGCAGAGGGCGAGGGGCCGTGGCGTCGGGTCGGGCGACCCACTCCCCAGCCGGCAGAGCAAGTGGAGGGGTGGAGGCTCGTAAGCGGGCCGACGACGAGGCGGCCGCCGCGAGGGTGCTGGAGGTGTTGTCCGGCATCCCTCCCACAGAAGTGGCGACCGCTGGCGCCCGCGCGAGCTGTGACGCCCTGGACATGGAGGCCCTGCAGGCCGAAAACGCCCGCCTAGGTGGCGAGGTGTCAGGCCTGCGGGCCCAGAATCGCCGCCTAGAATCGGAGCTGGGCGCGGTGAGGAGGGAAAACCGGATCCTCACCAAGGACGTGGCCGACCTAAGGGCGCAAATGGCGCGGCTCATGCCGCCTGCGCCACCTGCGTCGTCGGCCAATGCCGGCCGCCGAGACGTCGCCGCAGCCAAGCCGCCCCGAGGAGCTGGCAGGCCAGTGGTTCCCACCGCGCCGAAGAAGCCTCCGACCGCGGAGCGTGCGCCGCCGACCAACACCAGTGCCAGCACGCCAAATGTCGCCGTCGTAGAGCAGGCCCCGGCAGAGGTCCAGCCGGCAACACCGATACCACTGCCTGCAATGGGGGGCGTGTCGGACGAGGCCTTGCGCGCCATTATCGACACCGTCGGTAATATGGTCAATGCGCGCTTGGCCGTTCTGGAGGCAAGGCTGCCTCCGGAACCACGTGTTCGGCCGCCTCTCGCCGCGGACAAGCGGCCATATGCGGCACCAACCCCCGCCCCGCTACCCTGTCAGGGTGGCCGCGTGGGGGGGAGCTACGCCGCAGCCGCGGCTGGGCCCAAGCCCAAGGGGCCCGCTCCAAAGAGGAAGACGGCACCGGCTCCTGCCGGACCGCAGTCGTCGCCCGCACCGACACCGCCGGCGACGACCCGCGCACCCGCGACTGCGCCTTCCGCGCCTGGCACACCCGCTGCGCCCGAACAGGGTTGGCAGGTGGCCGAGCGCGGCAGAAAGAGTCGCGGGCAGAGGAGGAGAGCGGCGGCCAAGCGCGCCGCTGAGGTCGTCGCCCCCCAGGCAGGAGCTGGAGGAGGCAGCAGCAGGTCGAAGAGGAAGGACAGCCGCAGTGGTGATCACTGTGCTGCCTGAGGCGGTAGAAAGGGGCCTCAGCTATGAGGCCGTTCTGAGGAAAGCCCGGCAGGAGCTCGACGTCTCCGACATAGGAGGCGTCGAAGCCCGGACCCGCAAGGCCCGGACAGGGGCTCGGATTTTGGAGTTCCCTGGGGCTGAGGGCTCCAGAACGGCCGATAGCGTGGCGTCGAAGCTGCGAGGTCTGTTCGCCGAGGAGGGTGGCGTCAAAATCGCCAGACCCGTAAAGTGCGCCGAAATGCGCATCGCGGGTTTGGATGACTCCGTGACGGTGGAAGACATCCGGGAGGCCATTGCCTCGAAAACCGGGTGTCCCATGGACACCGTCCGGGTTGGCGCCATCCGGCCCGGTCCGGGCGGCGTAGGTGCCGCCTGGGTGCAGTGTCCAGTGGAGTCGGTCAGGCAACTGGCCGACTCAGGCAGGCTCCTCGTGGGCTGGAGCTCAGCGCGAGTCACCGTGCTGGAGCACCGGCCTGCGAGGTGTTTCAAGTGCATGGCGGTCGGGCACACCCGGCCAACATGCACTAATTGCTTTGACTGCGGCGGACTCTGTTTCCGCTGCGGTCAGACTGGGCATATGGCGGCATCTTGCGCCGCCCCGCCCCACTGCCCCGCGTGTGCGGCGGGCAATAAGCCCGCCAAGCACCGCATGGGCTCTGGGGCGTGCAGACCTCCGGCTTCGGCTCCAAAGGGGCGGAGCGGCCCTTCGACTCCGGCCGCTCCCGCTCCTAGCGCGGCCCGATCGCCCGCCGCAAGCCAGGAGGTGATAATGGACACAGCCCATTAATGGCTGCCCAGTCCACTCACCTCCTGCAGGCCAACACCAACCACTCCGCCGGTGCGCAGGATCTCCTCCTGCAATCCATGGCGGAGTGGTCGATCGGTGCAGCCGTAGTCGCGGAACCGTACGTCGTGCCTGATCGCCCCAATTGGGTGGTCAGCCGGAACGGAACCGCGGCAATCGTCACCTCCACGCAGCGGCACTTCCCGTCCTTATCCCTCTTGGATAGGGGCGAGGAATTTGTCGCGGCGGATTGGGGAGGGGTCACACTGTACAGCGTTTACCTCTCCCCTAACAGGAGAATGGACGATTTCGGGGCCTCCCTCACCACCTTGGAGGCTTCGATACGGCGACTGGCACCGGGCCTCGTCCTGGTCCTGGGGGACTTCAACGCCAAATCCACGGCGTGGGGGTCCCCGGTGACGGACGATCGCGGGCGGGCGATCGTGGAGTGGGCGGCGTCACTGGGCCTCTGTGTCCTAAACAGAGGCTCAGTGAACACGTGTGTGCGACAGCAGGGTGGGTCGATAGTGGACTTGTCGTTCGCTAGCCCCGCTGTCGCACCACGAGTGAGGAACTGGCGTGTCCTGGAGGAGGCGGAGACCCTGTCGGATCACCGTTACATCCGGATGGAGGTCTCCCCTCTCCGGGACCCCAGCAGGGGTCACAGGGCGGACCGAGCGCCCGCATTTCCGCGGTGGGCTGTGGGGCGGCTGGATAGGGACCTACTGGCGAAGGCGGCCCTCGTGAACACGTGGCTGTCCTCACCACCCCTAGCGGACGGAGTGGTCGTTGAGGCTGTCCGCATCCGCAGTGCGTTAACGCAGGTCTGCGATGCGGCCATGCCCAGGGTGCGGCGTCTACCTCCGAGGCAGGGGGTCTACTGGTGGTCCCCAAGACTGGCGGACCTTCGTGCGGCGTGCATTAGTGCCCGAAGGTCCTACACCCGCAGTCGGCGGCGTCGCCGCGATGTTGAGCGGGAGGGCCAGCTGTACGAGGCGTACCGCAGTGCGCGTACCGCCTTTCGGCTGGCCATCCGGTCCGCCAAGGACGCGAGTTGGCAGGAGATGCTGGACGGTCTTGACTGTGACCCCTGGGGTCGCCCGTATCGCGCGTCGCTGAATAAGCTTCGCGCGCAGGGCCCCCCCCTCACCGAGACCCTCCAGCCCGACCTCCTTCGTAGAGTGGTCGAGGAGCTGTTCCCGCGGCAGTCGGAGCACACGCCCCCGGTCATGGCTTCGCCAGATCACGACCGGGAGGCCGTCGAGAGAGTTCCGCCCGTGACGGAGTCGGAAGTGGGGGCAGCCGTGGCGAAGATTCGTTCCGCCACCACGGCCCCCGGCCCGGACGGAATCCCAGTCCGGGTGTTGACGTTGCTCCTCGAGCATCTCGAACCTCGCCTCAGGCGACTGTTCAACGCCTGTCTGACGTCTGGACAGTTCCCTGAGTGCTGGAAGGAAGGGAGGTTGGTTCTCCTGCCAAAGCCGGGACGGCCCCCGGATTCGCCGTCGGCCTACAGGCCCATTGTGCTTCTGGACGATGTGGGTAAGTTGCTGGAGCGTGTCCTCGCTGCCCGCATCGTCCAACACCTGGAAGAGGTGGGGCCCGATCTGTCGGACGCTCAATTTGGGTTTCGAAGGGGGCGTTCGACCATCGGGGCCCTGCTACGCCTGAGGCAGACGGCCGCGGAGGCTGTCGCCGGCAAAGGAGTGCTGTTGGCGGTGTCGTTGGACATCGCCAACGCCTTCAATAGTCTGCCATTCAGCTGCATCAGGGAGGCGCTCCAGTTCCACGGAGTGCCCCTGTACCTCAGGCGGCTGGTGGCAGACTATTTGGAGGGGCGCAGTGTTCTCTACGCGAGCCCCGCAGGGGACATTGTGCGGACGCCCATGTCGTGCGGTGTTCCGCAGGGGTCGGTTCTGGGGCCGACTCTGTGGGACATCGGTTACGACTGGGCGTTGAGAGGGAGTCTCCCCCCTGGGCTGAGCGTTATTTGCTATGCTGACGACACGCTCGTCACAACCCGGGGCAGGACATTCGAAGAGGCGGCGAGCCTGGCCACTCTCGGCACCGAGGAGATGGTCAGGCGAATCGAGGCGCTGGGGCTCAGGGTGGCCCTAAACAAGACGTAGGCCCTTTTATTCCATGGGCCCCGTGTGAGGCTGCCCATCGGCGCCTCGTTAGTCGTCAACTCCATCCACATCAGTATCCAGGCCCATATGAGGTACTTGGGTCTGGTGCTCGACGGGCGATGGTGGTTCCGGGAGCATTTTCGTCAAATTGCTCCCCGGCTGGTCGGCGCGGCGTCCGCCCTTTCTCGGCTCATGCCGAACGTGGGCGGACCCAGTTTTCAGGGCCGACGGCTGTATGCGGGGGTGATCCGCTCAATGGCCATGTACGGCGCACCCGTGTGGGCGAGGGCTCTGAACGCCCAACTCAGGGCGGTTCTGTGGAGGCCACAGAGAGTCATGGCGGTCAGAGCCATTCGCGGGTACCGCACGGTGTCGACAGAGGCGGCGTGCCTATTGGCCGGGACACCCCCGTGGGACCTAGAGGCGGAGATGCTCTCCGACCTCTACCGGCGGGTTACCTCAATGCGCGAAGAGGGTGGGAGCCACCCTCTTCGCGCATCGTTCAACGAGATAGCCACCTGGCGCAAGGACGCCCGCCGAGAAGTCATCGCCCGTTGGGCTACCCGGCTGGAGAGGCCTAGATACGGTGTTATTACCGCTGAGGCCCTCCGGCCCGTACTGATGGAGTGGATGGAGCGGCAGCACGGAGTCCTCTCTTTCCGGTTGGTGCAGGTCTTGTCGGGGCATGGTTGCTTCGGCAAGTACCTGCACACGGTCGTGCGGAGGGAGTGGACTCCGTCCTGCCACCATTGCAGTAGCGACGAGGACACGGCGCAACATACGCTCGAGGTATGTTCGGGCTGGGACGGGCAGCGCCGTGGCCTCGTCGCTGTCATCGGTGCCGACCTGACGCTGCCGGCTGTTGCGCGAGCGATGGTCGACAGCGTCAGGAATTGGGACGCGGTCGCCGCCTTCTGCGAGGCTGTCATCTCGCAGAAGGAGGCGGCGGACCGGGCCCGGGAGGATTCCCGTGACCCGGGCCGCCGCCCGCGGCCGGGGCGGCGCAGGCGCGAGTACCTGCGCCTGATGCCGCCCTAACCGAGGCTTCGGGTGATCGGACCGGGGAATTGTCCGGTTACCCGACGTGAGGCCACCGCGTGAGGACGACGCCTCGACGGCGAAAGCTGTCGGGGCGTCGACAGGAGAGGAGCCCAAGAGGGCATACCGCCGAGCGGGCCACCGAAGACAAAGATCGGGTACCGGTGGCCCGCTCGTACGGCGAAGAAGAGGTGCTTGCAGGGTGGGTCAATGGGGTTGCGCGCCGCCTCTTCCGTCACCCCGGACCGATTTGGCGGGGTGCGACGTCCATAGCCCACCGCAAAAAAAAAAAAAAAAAAAAAATGGTCAGATGGTTTCGCACAAGATTCTGTGTCGAATTTTCCTTTCTTACTTTCTTTTTTTGCATCTATATTATACGCATAAAGGTATTTCTTAGTAGTACTTTACGAGATGAGTCTCGCAAAAGATGGAATGGTGATAGGTGTCATGTTGGATAAGAAAAGGGAATAATTTGTATTCTTATTCATACACTAGCTTTTGCCCGCGACTTCGTCCACGCAGAAGTCATCTCTGACAGAGTTAAATAGAAAAAGCAATGCAAGGTGTTGAAGGTTTATCGCTAGAATAATAATCAACAGCGTCAGAAACTGGGATGCGTTGAGGTGTTGATTCTGCGAGTTAGTTGTCTAACGGAATTAGGCAATAGGGTGGGTCCGAGAGAAATTACTCTACGTTGGCACGCTCTACAGTCGGTGCTTTGGGTGGGTGAGTACTTGTATTTAGGTTCACTGCATGAGGGCCATCATTACCATGAGTCGTTCAACCTGCTTCACAGGCCTAATTTATACAACCAGAGGGTGAAAATTGACAAATGCCGAATATTACCCTAGAATATTTGATTCGACTCGTAATTTGAACATACATACATACATATCATCACGCCATATCCCTTGCAGGGTAGGCAGAGAGAACAGAGTGCCAGAGAACTCTATCTCTGCATACTTCACTCGCTTCCTCAACATTCATAATTCTCTTCATACACGCTCGCCGGTTTCGGAGACTCTTGACTCCACCTTCCTTCAGTACCTGACCGATCTGGTCTAGGTAGGTTAGTCTCGGTCTCCCTCGGTACCTACATCCTTCCACTTTCGCATTGTATATCTTCGTAACCAGACGTTCGTTCGGCATTCTTTCCACATGTCCGAACCATCGGAGCATTCCCTTTCGCATCTTTACACCAATACTCTCTTTCATACCTACTCGCTCTCTTACGTCGTCGTTACGAATGCGGTCGGTCAGCCTAACTCCACAGATTTTCCGAAGAGATCGCATTTTGACCGCATTAATTTTACTTTCATACTCTTTTCTGCATACCCAACTCTCGCTTCCATACAGTAATGTTGGGACAAGCACTGCGTTATGTATTGCTACACGTGCCTTCTGGCTGAGGTGGTGGCTGCCGAGAAGTTGCCCCAACGCTCCGTTCACTCTATTTCCCGCATTCACTCTTCGCTCTATATCAGTGGTGTACCGTCCATCTCGGCTAAATCCACATCCAAGATATACAAATTCATCCACTTGCTCTAGTACATCATTACCTATTGTTACTCTTACATCTGTTCTGGCTTCATCTCTTTCAAAGACCATTATTTTGGTTTTGCTCACATTCACGCGTAGACCCCTTTTCTTACAATCTTCTGTCATTGTGTCGACTAAGGTCTGCAGGTCAGCGCTGACTGTGCCAGCAGGACTGCATCATCTGCATAAAGCAGAGCAGAGACCACTGAGTCACCCATCTGGACTCCCACATTCATATCGTTCAACCTTTGGAGACATTTATCCAGATATATGATAAACAGCCTGGCTGATAGAACGCAGCCCTGCTTAACGCCGATATTGACGTCAAACCAAGGCGACATTCCACCATCCAGCCGCACACAGGCTCTACAGCCCATGTAACTGGATTGCACAGCCTGCAGCAGTTTACCGTTAATACCATACTCCGGTAAAATGTCCCAAAGTTCCTTTCGTACAACCGTGTCAAATGCTCTTTCCAGATCCACAAAACTGCAGAAAACCCTCTGACCTAGGGCCAGATGCTTCTCCACAATGTTGCGCAGAGAGAACACTTGATCCATGCATCCCCTTCCACTCCTGAAACCTCCTTGTGTCTCACACAGTAAACCATCGGACACCATCCTCATTCTCCTTTCAATAATTTTACCATACACTTTTGCTGCCAAACTGGTCAAGCTTATGGCTTTGTAATTTGCGCAGTCATAACGTGAACCCTTGTTTTTAAACAAAGGCACGATGACTGCGCTATTCCAGTCCCCGGGAACCATTCCCGAGCTCCAACATAAATTGAGGAGCAACAGGAACGCCTCCCGGACACAGGAGCCACCAAGCTTGATCATCTCGGCAGACACCATATCAATGCCCGCTGCCTTACCATTTCTCAAACTTCTTATCGCCCATTCAACTTCATCCATACTGATGCCATCGGAGGACGCCGTCGCCGAATGCTGATCTACTAGACCACATGCGACAGCGGCGCCAACCGTAGCATCCGCATACATATCGCCGAAATATTCACTCCATCGGCTTAACACGTCTTGTGTTTGTGTAAGAATGTCTCCACCTTTATACCTTATTTTATTCATTCTGAAGGCTGACCAACCACTCCGAGACTTCTTCGCCTCCCTCCAAAAGAGTTTGGTGTTACCCTCGAAGTTTTTAGTCAGCCCATCTTCTGCAATCATACCTGCTCTATCACGTTTCTCTTTCACGTCGTAATTTGAAAAGAATCAATAAAGATTTTTTTCTCTTCGTACAAACTTTCCCACTCTGCTCCAGCCCCTTAGGGGTATAATTTCCTAAAATCCTTTCTTAGTGAATCTCTACGTCATATAAAGAAACGACAGTCAATATTTCAAGTTGCCAGCTTCAATAATATCGGCTTGGCGCTAATGATTTAATGAGTCGTCTAACCCGCTTTGCAGGCCTAATTTACACTTCCAGAGGGTGAAAATCAACAAATACTGAAACACCTGTTTATTTATTTTTACTGAAGATAATTTGTACGTAATTTGAAAAAAATCGATAAAGATTTTTTCTCTGAACATTTTTTAAATTGACATAACTTTTTTTTTTATAAACCTATTGACATAAAATAAAGTAAATGTGTAGTAAAAAACTAAATGTTAAGTGAAGTTTACCACAATATATTAGTGAAAACCGCGTCTAAATCGGATAAGCCGTTTCTGAGATTAGCGTGCACAAACACACAGACAAACAGACAAACAGATAAACAGACAAACAGACAAACAGATAAACAGACAAAAATTTTAAAAATTATTGTTTTGTGTTCTATTAGTGTTGATAAAGGTCCCAGTAATATTTTTTTTCATATATCTTCCATGTACAGACAGCGACCCGTTACATTTTTATTATATGTATAGATAGAAGATAGATATTGGTTATGCAACCCTAAAACGAATATCCTCATAATAGATTAATTCCTGTTCTCCTTCGAGACTATACCTGTTATTACTGAACTAAGAGCTAAGCGACCATAAGTTTACATCGGCGGTTACGTAATCGCCAATTATTACCTTGATCCCTTGATAATAAGGCGGGATCGAATTTCCAATCATGATGATTTGAATGTTACGGTACATTAGTTCAGTGAAAAACTAATATAATTCATAAATTTATATATATATATATATATATATATATATATACTTTGTCACTGAAGTTACTGAATTCCACCTAAACGCCTGGGTCGATTTGTATGAAATGTATGCTTATTTGAGGTATTTAAGTTATGTTATTAAAGGTGCTCTTTGGTGGCTGCTACGAATATTTCCCTCACATTGTTTGTAGGTATTATAAAAGACTAATAAGCGATTAGATCTCGACCATCTTCGCCTGATATAATCTGGTGAACAATTACATTCCAAAAGGGGGCTGACGTCATACAGATGACTAGTAATAAAACTATTGCCAAAACTTTTGCAATATGTACGATGGAAGCAGAATACATATTACGTCGACCTTTAAATAATTGGGACAAGAACTGAATGATGATGACGGTGATGATGATGGTGATGATCATGGTGATCATCATGGTGATGATGATTTTAGTTGGTGTTCGAGTGATTTGAAAATACAATTGAACGCGGTAAGTTTTGTATCGGTAGTACTGGACTGTTGATAGTTTACCGTCTGTAGCCGCGGATTGATCCGTCCAGTGTACCAGACTCTAACAGAAAATCGATGTCGGAGGAGTGATAATGTGCTCTTATGCTTCATTCGGTAAGCGAGAAAGCCGGAAGCCCTACTTTAAGAGGTCAGTATTGGTTGGTACCCCACGGCCTATCTGTACTACACACGGTATTACTAAGGACCTTGAGAAATAGCAACATTTACTATCAGTTGTACTGCATGCTCGTTTGCCACCATAAGAAATGATAAAAAAAGATGAATTCATTCTTTTGTTATATGTATCAAATATTTTCTGGATTCTATAACTTATCGAAACATAATGTTACATATCGTAATCCTAAGTATATTATATAAGGATGGTGTCCGATGGTTCACTGTGTGAGACACAAGGAGGTTTCAGGAGTGGAAGGGGATGCATGGATCAAGTGTTCTCTCTGCGCAACATTGTGGAGAAGCATCTGGCTCTAGGTCAGAGGGTTTTCTGCAGTTTTGTGGATCTGGAGAGAGCATTTGACACGGTTGTACGAAAGGAACTTTGGGACATTTTACCGGAGTATGGTATTAACGGTAAACTGCTACAGGCTGTACAGTCCAGTTACATGGGCTGTAGAGCCTGTGTGCGGCTGGATGATGGAATATCGCCTTGGTTTGACGTCAATATCGGCGTTAAGCAGGGGTGCGTTCTGTCAGCCAGGCTGTTTATCATATATCTGGATAAATGTCTCCAAAGGTTGAACGATATGAATGTGGGAGTCCAGATGGGCGACTCAGTAGTCACTGCTCTGCTTTATGCAGATGATGCAGTCCTGCTGGCACAGTCAGCGACTGACCTGCAGAACCTAGTCGACACAATGACAGAAGATCGTAAGAAAAGGGGTCTACGCGTGAATGTGAGCAAAACTAAAATATTGGTCTTTGAAAGAGATGAAGCCAGAACAGATGTAAGAGTAACAATAGGTAAAGATGTACTAGAGCAAGTGGATGAATTTGTATATCTTGGATGTGGATTTAGCCGAGATGGAAGGTACACCACTGATATAGAGCGAAGAGTGAATGCGGGAAATAGAGTAAACGGAGCGTTGGGGCAACTTCTCAGCAGCCACCACCTTAGTCAGAAAGCACGTGTAGCAATACATAACGCAGTGCTTGTCCCAATATTACTGTGTGGAAGCGAGAGTTGGGTATGCAGAAAAGAGTATGAAAGTAAAATTAATGCGGTCGAAATGCGATCTTTGCGGAAAATCTGTGGAGTTAGGCTGACCGACCGTATTCGTAACGACGATGTAAGAGAGCGAGTAGGTATGAAAGAGAGTATTGGTGTAAAGATGCGAAAGGGAATGCTCCGATGGTTCGGACATGTGGAAAGAATGCCGAACGAACGTCTGATTAAGAAGATATACAATGCGAAAGTGGAAGCATGTAGGTACCGAGGGAGACCTAGACTAACCTACCTAGACCAGATCGGTCATGTACTGAAGGAAGGTGGAGTCAAGAGTCTCCGAAACCGGCGAGCGTGTATGAAGAGAATTATGAATGTTGAGGAAGCGAGTGAAGTATGCAGAGATAGAGTTCTCTGGCACTCTGTTCTCTCTGCCTATCCTGCAAGGGAATTAGCGTGATGATATGTATGTATGTATGTACTAGTAGCAGAGTGATGGCTACTCTAGTAGTTCGTGATCGAATGCCGCTAGTAAAATCTGGTAGAGTCATAATTTTTTTTTTACATTTAATTTGAGAATTATCTCGTGGTTTGAAAGGCACTGCGCTGGAGCTAATACTTATTATATATATTGTAATATCTTCTCAGTAAGGGTCGAGTTCCGATTACGTGGTAGTTCATTGGATCAATTTAAAGGTAAATCTCCCGTGGATTTTATGTTTTTCGTCATTCACCTGTTTTTATCCCAATTACTTAGGTACGACGCAATATGTACCCATCTTGTATCGTACTTGCATAAGTCATTGGCAATAGTTTTATGACCTGCCGCCTGCCTGACCTAGTACTTAGGGAGGACTCTAAAGAGAAATGTAATTGACAATAGTGTGACCGCACCACTACAAAATATAACCTACTAAATATAGGTATATTTTTAACTATTTAATACATTTTTGAAGTGAAAACTTCTTTAGGCGCGTTGAGCGTTTTTGGAGGGGAAAAACTTATAGGTTCGCGTCACCGACATGCTAATGCTAATAGTATATCTATAGCTATATGAAAACTTCTTTAGGCGCGTTGAGCGTTTTTGGAGGGGAAAAACTTATAGGTTCGCGTCACCGACATGCTAATGCTAATAGTATATCTATAGCTATATGAAAACTTCTTTAGGCGCGTTGAGCGTTTTTGGAGGGGAAAAACTTATAGGTTTTTATTTTTATATAAAAATTAGAAAATGATTATTATTTCAATTAGTCTTAAGTTAATAGTTTTCACTTCTATAGGCAGTCCCCATGACTGCCTGTTGTTTTAATGACACCATCCTGCACATATGAAAAAATCATAGAAATGCGAGGGACTTTACAAACATATAATTCATCATTATCATCATTACAGCCCATAAATGTCCCACTGTTGGGCTCAGGCCTCCTCCATAACGGGAGGAAATTAACCTACTATACCACGCTGGTCAGACGTGTTGGTATAGAACATATAATTACCGCAAACAAATTACATCCAGACTTAAAAAGAAACACTTTGAGTATTGCACAAAGTATTGTCCTGCGTGAGAATCAAACCCACGGTGACTTAACCACTACGGCATGTGTGCAATCAATCTATATCACCTGCTAATGCTTTAATCACGGTACTCTGCGTATATCTACCTATATATTTAAAATTCCATAATATACGTTATAAAACAGTAAGGTAAATACAAAGGGTTATTGTTCAAAGTGTCAACAACTGTTGTTGAGACTAAATTCATTATTAATTTTAAAATACTTTGTCGAGTAATGCGTTGTGTGAACTGTGCTTGTAGGTTGTAGAGTAACCATGAATATCTGATGGAAATTATAATTTTTCACCGTCTCAATGACGAGAAACGTTGAAGCGACGAAGAGGAACTTGGCGTTTCTTTATTTATTTTAGTATTTATTTCATAGTTTGGTTTCTACTACCTTAACAATTAAAACCGCAGTCGTATATATTGAAAATGATCTTGTCCTCAAACGTCCATTTTAAGCCATAATTTATTTCCCGCAGATTTCTCATACGTCCATTTTAAGCCATAATTTCTTTCCCACAGATTTCTCAAACGTCCATTTTAAGCCATAATTTCTCTATCGCAGATTTCTCAAACATTCATTTCAAGCCATCATTTCTCCCCATTTTAAGCTAAAGTTTCTCTTTTCTCTTCTCTAGAAAATACTAGCTTACGAACTAAGCGTGCAATCATTTACCAACAGGTAGAGCCGCTTGCTTGTCTACCACAATGTTAATTATTATGTTACGTATATATACCATACCAATATTTTCTTTTGGACTATTACATTCTGTTTTTAAGGTAAATTCATATATTAGTAATCCGTGTGGTAACGGAGTAAGAATACAATTTACCACCCTCTATCTTACCCGTGGGTGATCGTACGAGACGACTAAGGGATATAAAACGCATATAACATCTATGTAAGAGAAAGAAAACTCTAAACAAAACCCTATACCAACACGTCTGCCAAGCGGGCCACTGAAGACAAAGACCGGGTTCCGGTGGCCCGCTCGCTTGGTGTAGAGAGGTACATGTAGGGCAGATCTATGGGGTCGCGCGCCGCTTCTTCTGTTGTCCCGGACGGATTTAGCAGAGTGCCTATTCCATAGATCGCCACCAAAAAAAAAAATATGCCTCTGTGCTACTATTTACAACCATTTATCCTACAGATATTCACTGACCTACAATAGCCTCCACACGAAAGGGAATATTTATTTTAATTTCTTCCTTAGTCGAGGAGTTAGCAATAGCAGTATCATTTTCCGGCAAATTCTACAACTCATTCACCTGGTGTTCTCTCAGCCAGTTATTTCTACTTCAACAAGAAATTAACTGGTGGTGTATTCTTTACATATCTTCACAAAGAAATAGCCCTTTCTCCTTTATGTTTTTCCTTATAACTCATATAGGTCCTAAGGTTGAGTTCAAAACTACTTCAGAATAGAACGGATATTCATATTAACGTCGACACCGTTGTTTTTTAAAATTTACCTTCTTTTGCTTCTATTCCGTGTGGTGACGGAGTAAGAATACTATTCACCACCCCATATCTTACCCGTGGGTGATCGTACGAAACGACTAAGGGATACAAAACGCATATAACATCTATGCGAGAGAAGAAAATCTCGAAACATAACCCTATACCAACGTCTGACCAGCGCGGTATAGTAGGTTAATTTCCCTCCCATTACGGAGAAGGCCCGAGCCCAACAGTGGGACGTTTGTGGGCTGTGATGATGATGACCTTCTTTTGCAGTGTCTTCATCCTCTATTTCTTAGCTATCTTCTCTGTTGTTCCTTGAGAGTATAATGCATTTTGTTTATTATTTTCTACTATTTCATCTTTGGTTTTATTTTTGCCGTACTGTCTACACTTAGTGTACATGTTTATACTATTTTACTATTGAAGCGTTATTACGAAGCCTTTCATTGCCCTCAGCTGGACATAAACCTTCCCATACACGGGGTGCGGTTCTGTGCCACCTGTAACTTTAATTTGAGGAGATAGTGCCATAATCGCCACGCTTAATAGTCGCTTTGGCAATTTCAGTAGGAAATAAATATATCCCACGAAAGAGCTACTGCCCAATCTCCTGATGAGAGCCAATATTTACGACACATACGGGCTTTATTTATATGGCGACGAGATAAAAATACAATTGTATTTTTATAATACTATAGAAGAAACAAAATACTTAAAAATCTATATGTGAATTTTTAAGTATTTTCTTTCTTCTAGCTGTGTGGTAGCAACTACGAATACTACCAACCCTTACTTTGCTCGTGGATGTCGTAAAAGGCGACTCAGAACCTTATAACGACCTGGGCCGACTCCATCTGATGCCGTTTGGTCAATAATTACACTCCCAAGGAGGGTTGACGTCTGGCAGGCGGCCGGTCATAAAAATATTGCCAATAAATATACTATGAAAGAAGAATACATATTGTATCTACCCCAAGTAATTGGGATAAGAGTAGGAGAATGATGACTACTTGGACAAATAAAGCAATTAAACAAAATGTTTGGACTTCATACGTTGATACAAAGTTTTATATGACCGGATCCTTAGCTGCAATCAAAATAAGTATGTATTATTCCTATCAAAACGTTACAGGTCTAACAATTCGAACAATAATACTTTAATACCGAAACGTATAAATTCATAGTTTATTTCATACATCATGGTCACCCTAATCCGGTTTTAAATCAACTACAGACGGCTATGAAAATAAAACAACTGTGGACAACCATTGTTTTAGTTAAACCTACTATTTACACGCCGAATATTGTTGAGTAAACGACTAAATTCTCATTGTTTGTAAACTTA
This sequence comes from Lymantria monacha, assembly GCA_905163515.2. Taxonomy (NCBI): domain Eukaryota; kingdom Metazoa; phylum Arthropoda; class Insecta; order Lepidoptera; family Erebidae; genus Lymantria; species Lymantria monacha. The sequence continues at coordinate 29,665,857 of LR991091.1, read as the reverse complement.
CTGAAGTATGAATCAAAAATATTAAAAGATATCTACAGAGTTACATATATATATATATATATATATATATATATATACATATATATATAGGTGAAAATGATAAATATTGAGTTCTGATATTTACGCGAGTGCACACATTTGAAATAAAACTATTTTAAACGGATTCTATCGCGTTTGTATTTTTAATGCTATGGACACGGGGGCATGCTCCCGTGACCATCAACGTTGTAAAGTGCTCGAGACGTCGTTTAAAATCAAATACAAACGTGATAGAATCCGTATACCTAAATAGTTTTAATTCAAATGATAAATATTAGAAGGACAACGAGGTACATACTTGCGAATAATTAGAGTAATCAGGCAGATCTTAGTATCCCCTATTTATATTTAATAAAAAAATAACAAAACCTTTATTTATTTTAGATACTTGAATAATATAGAAATTTTATATAGAAATAAAATAGAAATTATATAATAATGTAGAAATAATATAGAAATTTTTAAATTAAATTTTTTATAGAAAGAAAGAAAGAGAAATAGAAATTTATAAATTAAATTATACAATAATATAGAAATAATATAGAAATGTTTAGAGTAATCAGGCAGATCTTAGTATCCCCTATTTATATTTAATAAAAAAATAACAAAACCTTTATTTATTTTAGATACTTGAATAATATAGAAATTTTATATAGAAATAAAATAGAAATTATATAATAATGTAGAAATAATATAGAAATTTTTAAATTAAAATTTTTATAGAAAGAAAGAAAGAGAAATAGAAATTTATAAATTAAATTATACAATAATATAGAAATAATATAGAAATGTTTAGAGTAATCAGGCAGATCTTAGTATCCCCTATTTATATTTAATAAAAAAATAAAAAAACCTTTATTTATTTTAGATACTTGAATAATATAGAAATTTTATGTATATAGGTGTAACTCATCATTTGCCTGCCCTCATCCCACGCTAAGTGGGGTCGGCACAACATGTTCCTGCCCTCCATAATCTTCTATCAGCCGTCATATCTGCACTCACAACTTTCATACACATATCCTCGTTTACACAATCCATCCATCTCTTTTTGGGTCTCCCACGATTCTTACGCCCATCCACAAGCATATTGATAACCCTCCTTGTCACATGTCTTTCATCCCTCCTCATCACATGTCCATACCAAGATAATCTCGCGCTCCTAATCTTCTCTATCACTGGTGCTACTTTCAAACTTCCCCTAATATACTCATTTCGTATCTTATCCAATCTTGTTACCCCACACATCCATCTTAACATACGCATCTCAGTAGCATGCAATCGTCTCTCATCCGTCTTTTTCAATGCCCAACATTCAGATCCATACATAACGACAGGTCTAATGACACTCTTGTAGATTTTCCCCTTAAGTTTAAGGGGCATCCTCGCGTCACATATTGTTCCCGAAACCTGTCGCCATTTCATCCAGCCTGCATTCATTCTCCTACTAACTTCCCGGTCGATATTGCCGTCATTTTGGAGAAGCGAGCCTAAGTATTTAAAATCGGAGCAGACCGGTAGGGATATCCCATTTAAAGCAATGTGAAAGATTTGGGAAGAGCCACTGAAGTTATAGAACAAATGTTCAGTTTTGGTACGGCTGATCTTAAGGCCAACTCTTTCCAGCCTCTCTTGCCATTTTTCCAGTCTGCTCTGTACCTCAGCTGCGTCCTCTCCGACGAGAACAATGTCATCTGCAAACAGCATACACCAAGGTGCTTCCCCCTGTATGTCCGATGTCAGAGCATCTATCACCAGGAGGAACAGATAAGGGCTTATAGCCGAACCCTGGTGCAAGCCTACTGCCACATTGAACTCGTCAGTAACGCCGGCTTCGGACCGGACATTCGTTCGCGCTCCTGCGTACATAGCTTTCACTAATCTTACATACTTTCCAGGTATTCCTCGTTCTTTCAAAGCCCACCACAGAACTTCCCGAGGAACGCGGTCGTACGCCTTCTCTAGGTCTATGAATACCATGTGTAGGTTTCTATGTATACACTGGTATTTTTCCATAAGTTGGCGTGGTACTCAGTCCTGGCATAAAACCAAATTGGTTCTGGGTTATTCCACATTCCTCTCTCATTCTTTTCTCTATTACTTTCTCCCAAATCTTCATGCTATGCGACATAAGCTTTATTCCTCGGTAGTTGTTGCAGTCTTGTATATCACCCTTATTTTTAAAGATGGGTACCAGAGAACTGGAACACCATTCGTTCGGGATAGACTCTTCATGCAACAACTTGCCGAAGAACAAAGTCAGCCAGTTCCACCCGTCGGCTTTCAGAAATTTCCATACCTCCACAGGTATACTGTCTGGGCCAACCGCTTTACCATTTTTCATACTCTGGACAGCCTTTTTTACTTCATCTATACTTACTTCCTCTACCAAACCCAAGTTGGTCGGTAGATCCTCTATTTTACCAGTCCAAACGTTCTCTTCATTCATTAATTTTTGAAAATAACTCTTCCAGCGCCCTTTTATTTCTTCATCATTCATTAAAACTCTTCCATTATAATCTTTTATACATTTAACATGCACAATATCTCTAGCATTCCTTTCTCTCGCTTTCACTAGACGGTATAATTCTTTCTGTCCATTAGAGATGTCGAGACTTTGGTATAGTCTATCTTGAACTTTACCTCTAGTGATTGCGACACCTTTCTTACCTTTTTTCTTACATTCCACATAGGCTATTCTTTTTTGCTCTTTCAACACCGGGTTATCATCACTCACACTTTTCCATTCTTTAAAAGCATTTTTCTTTTCTTTCATAACCTTTTGTACACTATCATTCCACCACCATGTATCTCTATCAATCATTCTTTTACCTTTCGTCTCACCCAGAACATTCTTCGCTACTTCCCTTACATAGGAAGCCATCTCATTCCAACATTCATTTACAGTCTTTTCTTTCATTCCTTTCTCCATTTCAATCATTCTATGAACCACTCTCTTTCGAAATTCTTTTGCGCAATCTTCTTTCTCTAACATGTACCACTTAATCTTTGGTAGGGGCCTAGGTTTAAACTTTGCTATTTGCACTGAGATTTTAACTTCCAGTAACAATAAGCGATGTTGGGAAGTTAAAGGCTCACCCGGAATTACTTTGCAGTCCACTACTGCATGTATGTTATTTCTTCTAAGAAGAAAGTAGTCTATTTGGCTGCTGTGGTTTCCGCTTTTATAAGTTGTCAAATGACCTTCGCGCTTCTCAAAGAATGTATTGACAACAGCCAAATCGAAGGCTGAAGCAGCCTGCAGTAGGGTTTCGCCTTCCGGGTTTCGCCTCCCTAAGCCCCACCCACCATGCACTCTGTCATACCCTGCTTTCATCTTTCCTACATGTCCATTAAAATCACCTCCCATGTAGATTTTCTCACTCTGTGGAATACACATTAATATTGAACTCAAATCCTCCCAAAATTTACCTTTCGCTACATCATCGCATCCAACCTGTGGCGCATACACACTCAAAATGTTCAATATTAAACTATTGAGGACTAATTTAATTGCGATAATTCTGTCATTCACTCTCTTTACATCCGTCACACATTTTTTCAATTCCGTATCCAACACTATACCCACTCCATTCCTTTTACCATCGCCTCCAGAATAGAAAAATTTATAACCCATTCCAATCTCTCTAGCTCTCATACCCTTCCATCTTGTCTCTTGCACACATGCTATATTTACTCGTCTTCTTTCCAAAACATCTGCTAGCTCTCTTCCTCTTCCGGTCATCGTACCTATATTCCAGCTTACCATCCTCATTCTTACTTCACGGACTCGCATCTTACGTCGCACCCGTCCCTGATGCGACAACCCTGGTCCATTTCCCACAGGCGCCGGGTGCTGCACCTGCGCGTCGCTTCGGGGGTACGCCCTAACATTATCATGCACTTCGTTTATTCTCAAGACCATGTTGTTAAGAGTTATGGCTATGGTTTTATGACCGGCCGCCCGCCTGACGTCAACCCTCCTCGGGAATTCTCGTTAATGGGGAAGGGATAAGGGTATGGTGGGGGTATATGAGGAAAAATTAGGTTACGGATACTACTGTCATAGGGTATAGGATAGGGTGGTATGACAGCAGTAGCTAGAGTAGTCCGGGAATGCGTGCCCGTAGTGACACCAATCAGTTGACGGACAGACAACTGGTAGTGACACCATCTGTACTTGTATATAGGTGTAACTAGTTGTACAAATTCTATCGCGGAAAGACATCAATGATATTAGATGTCAAAAAATGTTTGAAGCATTGGGAAAGTCAAACTCGAATGCAAAAATCATAATTGTCTCAGCTTATATACATTCCAGTGCTGGCCACGTGCCCTCCACAATAATAGGTAAATTGACCTATTATACCACGCTGGTCAAACGAGTTAATATAAGATTTTATTTTAAGTTTTCCTTCATTCCTTAATCGCCTTTTACGACATACACGTACAAAAAAATGGGATAGTGAATTTTTACATCGTCATCACGCGGATTACAAACGTGATACAATTCATGAAAATAGTTTTAATTCACATGTTAGGTTTCATAATACTCGCATAAACATCCGAAATTCCGAACATATAATCTATATCATCATCATTTCAGCTCATATATGTTCCACTGTTGGGCTCGAGCCTTCTTCGTAATGGGAGGGAAGTTAACCTACTACACCACGCAGGTCAAACGTGTTGGTGTAGGGTTTTATTTCGAGTTTTCCTTTTACTTGCATAGATGTTATATGCGTTTTATATCCCTTAGCCGTCTCTTACAGTCACCCACGTGTAAGATAGGGGGTGGTGATTTGTATTCTTACTCCATTACCACACGGATAATCTATATATCCCTGTGTAATTATGAGACTAGAATATAGTGTGTTAACGTCTTTTACCTACCCATGAAAGACTTTAAAACTGGCTGAACAATCTCCAGAAGAGTCATTAGTAGAATTATTTAAAAAACTTGATAAATAGCCTACACGTTGCCAACACACCTGAAAATAATGGCGATAGTGCGATTATATTTTCTAATATTTTTACATTTATATTAAAAAGAGCAAAGACATATTTTGCTGGGTAGAAGAGGAATAAACAAGGTATAATAGAAATAGTGAATAAAACTTACAAATTAGTTAAGACAACAGAATTCATAAATAGTTATTGTTGTGGGTGCTTTCATTACTAAAGCAAACTAACTTTAAGAGATATATCAAAATAATGTATCACGGAATTGTGCATATCATAAAGATCTACAAAAATTACCCAACTGTATATATTTATCTCCTACCCACATTTTCAACAGACATTTTCCTGTTTTCGATTTTTTTGCTCTGAGTCATATTTACGAAGTTTTTCAACTATATAAATACAGTTATGGTATCACCCATCGAAAGGTGACGATTCCAAGAGTGTCAACTGGCAACATTAGCGTTAGGGTTGAGTGGTTTCGTGGCGAACATAGAGTATAAATAACGGATACGAATATGTAGATGGTATTCGGTTGTGATATCTAATCTGTGGTAGAAAGCCTGTTAATCATTATGAACGTAGGTATATCTATTTCACTTATTGCACGCCTCATAAGCGAAGCGTTAAGGCGTGCAATAAGTGAAATACTCTCGATATATGAAAATCAAGCACTTTTCAAACCTAAAAATAATTGTATTTTTCTCACATTGCACTTATAGAATAATATTATCATACATATATCAAGAAAAAACATTCGTTTAAACGTATTGGATATTTTTAAAAAGCAATTATTTTGTTTAAAGTAAGAAAATAGTTGATTAAAAAATATTTGAGGATGTCGAATAAAATATTTTTGATCTGGCATGATCACGACCGTAAAAATTAGTGTATCGAAGTTTTTACATACATACATACATACACATCATCACGCCATATCCCTTGCAGGGTAGGCAGAGAGAACAGATTGCCAGAGAACTCTATCCTTGCATACTTCACTCGCTTCCTCAACATTCATAATTCTCTTCATACACGCTCGCCGGTTTCGGAGACTTTTGACTCCACCTTCCTTCAGTACATGACCGATCTGGTCTAGGTAGGTGAGTCTCGGTCTCCCCCGGTACCTACATCCTTCCACTTTCGCATTGTATATCTTCTTAACCAGACGTTCGTTCGGCATTCTTTCCACATGTCCGAACCATCGGAGCATTCCCTTTCGCATCTTTACACCAATACTCTCTTTCATACCTACTCGCTCTCTTACGTTGTCGTTTTGAAGATTTTATTTTATTAAAAGCTGCTTAAATCGCAACGCGCTGTTTCCTTTGAAAATGGCTTGGTAATTCTTTGTCGTTTAATTGAAATTAATAAAAAACTAAACTGCTACTACTTAGTCTTTAGTGTATGTATACTTTATGAAAATTGAGTTCGTTTACATTTTATTGTTCGTCAATTCGGACAGGCTAAGGAAAGAAATCCCATACAGCCTATACAGCTCTGTTTAGCACTATACGTCGAGAATGTCACGAAATTTCCAAAGTATTTTTTTCTCTCATTTTCATTTATGGCATTGACTAATAGTAAATGATAAATAATATAAAAGTTATGAGGCGTGCACTTTTGGATTTGCCAAATTATTTGGTATTTTCTACTCTTATAGATATGGATATAAAAAGCGTATTACATCATATTTTTAAATAGTTGCAAATATTATCACACCATATTATCACTTGAGTTAGCTTATGATGACTTATTATTACTCACAAAGGCATTAATGTTTAAAATACCGACCTGCCATGCCAGTATCGGTGGTCTAATTCTAACGCAGGACAATGCTCTACGTAATCTTCAAATTGTTGTTCCGAATCTGGTTGTATTTTGTATTAGTTAATTATATATTTTTAAAATCTCCCACAAAAAATATAATGTTTTTTTAGTGGAGAGTATTTATTTTTAAAAGAAATGAGTTAAGACAGCTAATGAACACGAGTATAGCACGGTCGGATAATTTAGTTTTATATCTGTATTGGAGAATAATGGCTTAAACGCTACTCTTTAGCTTATAGTTTAACGATCCATTACAACCCTAATTTCAATAGTATAATGCAGATCAACAATAATTATGAAATGTGGTCAAAACAAATAAGCAGATCATTAATTACTGGCTATAAAAAATTACTATTTGTTAATAATTATCATTCAGAGAATGATTCTCTAGCTAAGTGTTGTCAGCCATGCACCTGATGTATCTGCGGTTCTATCCTAAAAGCACGGACACTGAAGGAACGGTCTCCATTTCTACTCCACTAAGAGTTTAATATAGACCTGGGCCAACCCTATCTGATGCCGCCTAGTCAACATTTACATCCCCAAGGAGGATTGAGGTCAGGCAAATGGCTGGTCATCTAACCATTGCTGAAACTTTTGCAATACCTTGGATTGAAGAATAGTACTTGTTGTGTTGACCTCAAGTAAGTGAGATAAAAGCAGAATGATGATGATGAAGACTTTGTAATTTTATAAAATATAAATAAATTTTAAAAGCTGTTTTAGTGCTATTTATGAGTTTATTTATTTATTGAGTTAAAGAAACTATTGGGTATCACGTCACACAAATAATACAGAATTTTATCAAGCCACAAATAAATATTTAATTAAAAATGGCCTATATATCATTCATAGGGCCGCAAAATAGGCCGGTCCATTCACTACTCTCCGATAACAAGGAATTAAGGCCAAATCCCTTTATCTGTTCGTCCACTCGCGTCAGTCATGCGTGATATTAGTCTCTCTGTTGTGGGCTTATGATGAACTGGTACGGAGATTTTAGAGGCCAAATTTGAAGCTATTTATTTTTCGTCTTAATTAATTTTAAGTGTATTGATGGATTACTGAAATTTAGATTTTAACATGCTTAGTTATTTGTAAAAAAAAAATTTACAAGCAAAAAAATAATTGTCATACGTATAACTTAAACCCACGTCTATTGGCCAATCCAATCGTTCAACCACTTAGACAAGTGTGAGTTGTCGTATGATTCAATTTGCGGCTCGTATTGTTTTTATCGACCTTATGGGCGACGTATGCCATCTACCGGACAATGATTACACATTTGAAATAAAACTATTTTTACGGATTCTATCGCGTTTATATATGATTTTTAATTTGTTGTCGTTTCGAACACTACACAGCGTTCATGGTCACGGGAGGATGTTTAGTTCTTAGTTTAGTAATAGTAGTATTTAGTTCCTTAAAATAATTTTATTTCCAATCTATAATAATCGCGTAAACATCAAATCAATCATAGTGGGTCCACATTCTACTTCTTATCTGAAGTAGTCTTATTTCTTACAACTTAATAAGGAATGAGTTTTTTTGGGGCAAGTCTGATAATGGCACCAGTGATAGAAAAGATAAGGACCAAGAGATTGTTTTACTATTGACATGTGATGAGGAGGAATGAAAGGTATATGGCAAGGAAAGCTATATATATGAATGTAAATGAAGTAAAAATCGACCCATAAAAAGATAATAGGTTAGGCTAAAGGTTTATAGTATTATACAAATGAGATATAGCTATAAAGGACAGATGCTAAAGGCTGACAAGAATCTATGGGAGGGCATACTTTAAAGTCCCACCTTCACCAACTTACCAATACGATCCAATTGAGCCCAGCATCGAGGGAATTTTTTTCTTAAATTTAATTTGCAATTATTAAAGTCGTCAACTTTTGTAAGCGGTTGCACCCTATTCAAGAGTTTCTCTTAGGATTTTGGTAGAACATGAAAACATATAAAGCACTGACATTTCGTAATTACTTCATCTTAGTACTTTCTTTGCTTTATATTAAATATCATCAAAATTATTTAGTACGATATGCTTGTGCTTTCATGTTAATGTAGAAATATGAATGGAGTAGACTTTTATGTATACCTGTCAACGTGTGTAGAAAAATTCAAGACCATCGATTTAGAGGTTAATACGTGATAAGGTAACATACAAACTCACATTCGCATTCATAATATCAAGATAATACACTAAAATCCTAAAATTTTGAGTATAATTTACGACCGCAAACATGACATTTTCACGTTACCGCCAAAATTGGGTGACTATGAGAAGTGTGAAAATGTGGAGAACATTTTCACACTTCCCATAAGCCCCGATGCAAAATATGATTATTTACGGAGTATTACAGGTGATAGTGACATTGTATTTTGTTGTTGCCAGTTCGAAAAATTTGCGAAATATTGGAGTAATATCTAAGATTTTATGAGAATCATACAACTATAATTTATTTTAAATATGTTTGATATGACCACGCTGGTCAGACGGTTAGCTGTGTTATAACGGCTACGAATACTACCAGTCCTTACTTTGCTTGTAGATGTCGTAAAAGACGACTAAGAGCTTTATATCGACCTGGGCCAACTCCACTTAATGCTGTTTTGTCAACAGTTACATTCGCAAGGAGAATTGACGTCACGCAGGCGGCCGGTCATAAAACTATTGCCAATAACTTTTGCAATATGTATCGACCTCAAGTAATTGGGATAAAAACAGGCGAATGATAATGGTCAGACGGATTGGTAGGAGGATTCATTATGAAAAGGAATTATACATAACACACGTTTCTATGGCTTGAAACGTGTGCAAACGTATAAAAATCAAAACATGTGAATACTTTTGTAATTTAAGTTAAATAAATTACTTTTTTGCTCTATGGTTCACTATTTTTTTATTCATTTATTATAGTAGCTTTGTCAATTTGAATAACTGTATATGCAATATTTTAAATTCGAAAATACGCTTTGAATTGAAACAAGAGCGTTATGATTTGCATACTAAAAATACGAGAATATTTTTTTCATGTCGAATCCCTATTAATTGTATGGATTGGTTTATAAAAACTAGTCAAGGATTATCGTAAAGACTGTAGAAATTATACTTTTATATTACAAGGCATTATTTTTATTTTATTTATTCATCAATCATTTTTAATTAGTATTTTTTTATTTGCTGATGTTGGCAAACGAGCAAGTAGTACACCTGATGGTAAGTGTTACGTGTTCTTAGTCCAGATTTTGTTTTCAATTTCCAATATATTTTAGTGATGTTATCTGCTTAGAGCCCTTTGTCATGTTTTATGTTACTCGCGGAGGCAATGAAGCAGTGATTTATTGTATACTTACTCCGCACAAGGAAAGAAGCTTAATAACTCCAGAGATATCATAGTGGTTAAGATACCGACGTACCATGCCAATTACTACAGATTCGACTCTTACACAGGACAATACTTTGTGTCATACATAAATTATTGTCTCGAATCTTTTTTTTTATTTTTTTTTTGGCAGGCTATGGTTTGTACGCTGTCCATTCCGTCCGTGGTGCCTTTTTTTGCGTTGGGCTATGGAGTGGCCACGCTCCGCCAAATCTGTCCAGGGTAACGGAATAGGCGGCGTGCGACCCCATAGACCTACCCTATGAGCACCTCTTTTCGCCATGCGAGCGGGCCACCGGTACCCGATCTTTGTCTTCGGTGACCGTTCGGGGTGCCTAGCGTATTCCTTTCCTATTGACATTGAACCGATTATTGGTATCGAATTCTTGACGTCTGTGACTGACTCGACAAAGGTAGGACAATATTGCGATCCACAAGTAGTTTGCTCTGAGTCTAGATATAATTTGTGTCTATTAAAATATGACTGCACAGATGGCGTAATGGTTAAGATACCATCCGTGCCAGTGCCGTGGGTTCGATTCCCACGCAGGACAATTCTTTGTGCGATCCACAAAGTGTTGTTTTGAGTCTGGGTGTAATTTGTCTGCGTTAATTGCATGTTTGTAAAGTACCCCGCAATACAAGGATTATTTACTTAGTGCAGGGAGGTGTCTTTAAAATAATTAAAAAAAAAAAAAAAAAATTTAGCATTTAATCATCTCAGCTCATATATATCCTATTGTTGGACTCGAGCCTCCTCCATAATGGAAGGGTAATTGACCTACTATACCACGCTGGTCAAACTGTTGGTATTGGGTTTTAGTTCGAGTTTGTCTTCTCTCGCATAGATGTTATATGCGTTTTATATCCCTTAGTCATCTCGTATGATCACCCACGGGTAAGAGGTGGTGACGGGAGGTAGTGAATTGTATTCTTACTCCGTCACCACACAGAAGCATTAAATATGCTTGATTATTTTATAAAAACCCGATTACGAGTGAAAAATGATTGTCACACATGGGATTCGAGCCCACACCTATTGGAAATCCGTTTCAATCGTGCTGCCACTTACACCACCGTGAACTATTGTAGCATATTCAATTCTCGCATCGTATTATATTTTCGTCTTTAAGGAGACGTGTGCCATCTACCCGACATTGTTTACACATTGTACAGACTTAATACTCAAACTTTGCAGTTAGAATTGTATTAAACGATGACCACAACCCTGATATTCAAATTACTGAAATTTAGCATTTAATATGCTTGATTATTTTATTAAAACCCGATTACGAGCGAAAAATGATTGTCACAAGTGGGATTCGAACCCACACCTATTGCTTATACCTATTAATTATATGTTTGTAAAGTGCTCCGCAATTCAGGGATTATTTCCTTAACTATTGGTTAAAAAAAGTTATAATAACTGTTTAAATTTCAAAAACAGTATAATAATAATAATTTATTTATTACTCAAAAACAAAACATTACAAAATACTCAAAGTCGCAATAAAAATCCAGTGGTACAAGAGAAATACAATAGAAATTGACTCACAGATGTTTGACGAGTTACAATTTTGAGTTGTAAAACCCTGTCTCCTAAACTAGGCCAAGAGGCTTGTATCTTAGGAAACAGTGTTCGGCCTAATCATAATAGATGTGATTTATAAATAATCGTGCAAGTGTGTCGATCTATTGTAACTTATCCAAATTACTAAATTAATTAAATTGTTAAATTAATGCATCTTTAAATATATTATTGAAATATGTAACTATGTTGTTTTAATTATGTGTGTGTGTGTGTGTTGATGTGCGTGTGCGTATGTGTGGGTGTGTAGATAGATAGATATATATATATATATATATATATATATATATATATATATATATATATATATATATATGAGATGTAGACTAGTAAAGATTCTGTTGTAGTGTAGTCCTGGAGTAGTAACCATTCCCTGATTCTCGTTCTGATTTTAAATTTACATGAATTTCTTATATTAAGTGCTCTTTGTACTCCCTTGTAAATATGGACACTTAAAACAAAAAACTGATGCTCGGCAAAACTAGTTTTGTGTTTGACTCCTCGCGGTATATTTCTACGTTTGTTTGGGTCAGATAGGGGTATTTTGCCGTGTATCTTAAGTACTGATAAGTTAACATACAATTGACGTACCGTTAAAACTTGACACTCTTTATATAGTTGACTTGTAGGGTACAGGTATGGTTTTCTCGTTATTATTTTAAGACTCCTCCCTCCTCACAGACCCTCTGTGCTCTCTCTACTCTCAAAAGATGCGTTTTGGAAGCTCCACCCCACACAGTTATGCAATACCCGATTATGCATTGACATAATACGAGGTAGACCATTTTTAATGTGTTGGGGTTTGCAGATTCCCTGAGAGCCTTGAAGACATGAATAAGACGGAGTACTCTCGCAGTAATGTTGTCGACTTGATGATCCCATCTCAACCCATCATCTATTTGTATTCCCAGATATTTGACAGTTTTAGATCTATTTATACCCATGCATGAACATGGTGAAAGGGAGTAAGAATAGGAATAGGAATGGGCTATTATAGAGAAGGAGTTTGGAGGTTTGGTAGTATGACTGATTGAGAATGGGGTGTAACAAGTTTTTTTCAAATTTAGGGTAAGCAAATTTTTGTTGAGCCATTTCATGATAGAGGACAATGCGAATGCCGCCCTTGACTTGACACTTTGCCAGGTATTTCCATCAATTAAAATCGCTGTATCATTGGCATAGGCATAAACCTTGCAATGCGGAATGGTAATTTTGCAGAGATCGTTCATATATATCTGTGGGATGCCATAAGACACACACTCCTCATCGCTGTATGTATTATCTATTTTTATTTGTTGGGAGCGATCTCTGAGGTAATCCTTAAAGATTTCTAGTGCTATGCCACGAACTCCGACAAACTCCATCTTTGTTATTAGTTTAGCAGCAGAAACTGTGTCAAAAGCTCTGGACAAGTCTAGAAAGATGCCTAGACATTTAGTGCCATTATCCAGTGCCATTGCCACAGTTTGTGTGAGGTCCAGTACGGCATCCTCTGTCGAGACACCATTTCGGAAACCGTACTGGTTATCGGCCAGGATGCCGCAACTGCATAGGAAACTCTTGAGGTTATTGTTTAAAATCCGTTCGAGTATTTTAGATAGCGATGATAACACTGACATAGGCCTATAGTTTTTGATACAGCTTTTGGTCCCTCCCTTATGAACCGGGTGGACAATAGCTCTCTTTAGGCAGTCTGGGAAGATTCCCTTGTCTATACAGAGATTATATATGTACGTTATTGGGTGCACTAATACATGGCTACCTATTTTAAGTAGCTTGGAAGATATCCCGTCCCAGCCCACAGCGGCATCACTGCGTAGTTGTTGTATGATAGCTTGTACCTCATTTTCATTCACATTTTGTATAACAAGGGAGTTTACCGGAGATAAACGGGTGTTAACGTCATCTATGCGGTCTGTTTTATATTCAGGAGAATGTTTGTTTGTGTCTTCTAGTATTATCTTTGCCGTATTATTGCCTACATTAGCGAAATAGGAACAAACTTGGTTCACTGAAGCTATTGGGGTATCACATAATTTGAGGAGTTCAGTAGGACTAGAACGCGGTATGCTGGTGTTTGTTATTTGTTTTATAGTATGCCATAGGGCTTTAGGATTGTTTTGGACTTTTCCAACTCACTCTTTTCATAGTTTCTCTTTAGTTTCCTCAGTAGGGAGTTAAAGAAGTTTCTATATCGCGTGTAGATTAGCTTTTGTGTTACATTATCAGATGATTTTTTAGATTTTGCATGTAGTTTATCGCGGTGTCTCATACATCTTATAAGGCCAGGGGTTATCCAAGGTTTTAGTGTTCTTTGCTTCCTATTTAATTTGACTTCCGTTGTGTGCTTATTTAATATATTTGATATTATCACTATTAGTGTAGACATCGCTTCGTTAGGGTCATCTATGTTATAAATGTCTGTAAAGTTTGTGCTTTCTAACTCAACTCTGATAGCTTCAAAATTCTGACGAAAGATTGTAAAGGTCTTTGTGCGCACGGGGTTAGCATTTGATATACTGAGAATAATCGGGTTATGGTCAGTTATGTTAGATTAGAGTACTAAGGTAGTAGCAGGTAATTTATTTTTAATGAAAATATGGTCTAGACAATTGCCCATCCTGGTAGGCATTAGATGCGTAGGTATTAATCCATGAGACGCGTTTAATACAAGGTATTCCATAGTACGGTCATTTCTATTATTTGGGTGAATATTTATATTCAAATCACCCACAAGAATAATATTAGGATAGTTAGATAGTTCACTATATGTATTGTTTAAGCTGTTACAAAATAAATCAAAGTGGTCTTTCGTGGAATATGATGGAGACCGATAGACCGCTATAACAGAAAACTTTTTATCTATGTTGCATACAAGACAATTAGAGTACATAATGTTTAGTTCTCGTATCGATACTTCTAGACCTACTCTGGTATAAATAATAATACCGTCATTTTGGTTTGATGTGTTTTTGGTCGAATGTGATTGGTAACCATTTAAATAAGGCAAGTTATGGACTTTACTCAACCAACACTGGGTGAGCACAAGTATATCAAAGATAAGTTTGGTTGAGTGAATTAATGTTACGAGACTATCAAAGTTTTTATTTACACTGCGTATATTTACGTGCAGAAGTTTTATGTTGCGACTTGACATATTTATATATTTTGTGCATTCATGTGGGTCACAACAAAAAGAGTGATCAAGGTTTAAGATATCCAGTTCTTTATTTATATTATTAATTATATTAGCCATTTGTGTTTAAGGTAACGCTCAAGCGGTAGAACATATAATGTAAATTGTGGTAATAATAACATATAATATGAAATGGTATAGCTACATTGGTATAGTAAAGGTATGTGGTGTACGTGATGTGAAATTGTATATGTGAGTGTTAACGTTATAGTATATTTGGTTACAAAATTAGAATGAATAATCAAATTTAACAAAAGTAACACAAAAAATTAAACATGCATATCTATAAAATAAAATAATTTATATAGTCACATTCTTATATTCTTATTGGCCAGTTCACTTAAGCATCTCTCGGAATCCACAAGCAGTGGCTTATCACCCTCTTTTTTGCGCAGAAAAATGTTCCCGTTACTTATCCAACAGAAGGTATACTGGTTATTTTTGGCGAATTCTCTGGCTAAGAAGAACAGCTTTTTGGAGCTTGGGGGAAGCTGCTCCGCAACATAGACCGCCCGCTGCTGTCCAGAAAAACCAAGCAATTTTGTGTTTAATTTTTTATCCTTTGGTTTATTATTATTATAAGTCCAGACAGCTGTTAAAACGTCTTGTTTGGCTCGCACTGTTGTAAACTCCGCTATAATCGAGCGTGGAGACATTGCGGTTGGCCTCCCGGGAAGACGATATACATCCCGCAACTCTGCTTCAGACACAGTCACTCCAACCAAGCCAGTGATGCTACAAACTGTTTTATTATTAGACCAGTAGTAGACTCATTATCTAACTGGGGTATATTCCTAATTTCAATTCCTGACGAACGAGATTTCAACTGTAGGTCTAAGATCTTCCTTTCAAGAGACTCTATTTAAACAAACTGTTCCTTACGCTCATTCTTTAAGTCCTCTACCTCCTTCTTTAGCTCATCAAATTTTGATTCATAAATGACACAGATTTTTCTATCTCTTCACTTGTTTTGCAAATTTCTTTGTTTGATGCCTGTATTTTATTATTTTGCGCCTTCATTTCACTAACATCTGTTACTAGTCTCGTGATCAATGCTGTCTGCTCCTCAAGCATTTTTGACATTATAGTGTCCTGTTCTTGTCTCCAGCCAGATAGGAGATCATTTAGTTCCAGACAATTTACATTGTCTTTTGGAGAATGTTCTGGTCTGGGTCGCTTGTTTCTGTTTGTTAAGCTGCTACTCATAGTGATTGCCGGACTTATGTCTGGTTCAGACTGCGTTTGACTCAGAGATTTATTTTGTGATTTGGTGGGAGTGCGCTGGACACCCGCCATAATTATTAATTAGGTAATTTGTACGTATTTATAAAGTTCTATGTATTTTACTTTATGTTATTGCACCCACCTGAGTACGAGTAAACGATAAAGCGATATTGTGTAAAAGTGTAGTTCGAGTTTGTAGGCTCAAAACGTAGACGATGCAGTAATCGTAGCGCGCATCTCCCGTAGCAGCCGGCGCCTGTAGCACATACAGGTGACGTCAGCCGCACGAACCAACCGACTAATTCGTCGCGCGCCGTAACTCACTCGGTGGCGCGATGGCTGGCGCGATGGCTCGCTCGAGTCACACACTACGTCACTCCTGTCGCCAAGTTCGAACCGCACATATCACGTTCACTTTTATCGTTTGTGTTAAGACGGAAATGTCATTAATATTGATATCCTATTCTAGGACCGCCCAGTAGGCGTGTTATTTAGGTTTACACACCACAAGAGCAACAAGGAATTCAAATTTACTTAAAATGACCAATCACGGAATTTAGAGGAGCAAATTGTGCACACAATCCGACACACGTCCACTTTCAATAACGTAAACCGACCGAATCCAAAGTATGATTTGTATCTGTACCAGTTTATGAGTCCTCACGTTTAGTCTTTTGGTGCCAAATAGAAGCTTACACCTCCGCTTCTCTTCCTTCTTTCGCTTCTCTTCAAAGAATAATGTTGGTACATTAATATGAATAACGATATTGCTGAAATCTTAATATCATTATTTGTTTCATCCATAATACGAATTTATTATCTGGTTCACAAATTGCTCATAATTATAATATTAATTACTTTATGTATTTTTTAAGACACCAACTCTGCACTAAGGTAATAATCCTTGTATTGCGGGGGACTTTACAAACATGTAATTAATGCAGACAAATTACACCCAGACTCAGAACAATACTTTATGGATCGCACAAAGTGTTGTACTGCGTGCGAATCGAACTACGGCACTGGCACGGATGGTCAGTATCATAACCATTGCGCTATCTATGCAATCAGTAATTGGCTTAACCTATGTTGTTACGAATTGAGAATGGAATTCATCATCTCTTTCCGTCTCCGTGGATGTCTTAAAAAATTACTAGGCGATATAAGTTGTTAAAATATTTATAAAAGAAGGAAAACTTAAAACAGATTCTATGCTAAGCAGTCTGATAACATATATTATATCCATTTCTCTGTCATATGAAGCTGACCTGTACCAAATATTGCCACACTTATGAATTTAAAAGGAAAAGAAATTATATATAGCAACTGTATAAATGTTGTGAGCAGTTAAATAAAGAAACAAACATTTTTTAACCGACTTCCAAAAAGGAAGAGGTTCTCAATTCGAACGCAAATTTTTTTTTGTATGTGTGTTACGCGATAGCAACGCCAATTATGGATGTATTTTAATAATTCTTTCTTTGTTAGAAAGAGGATACTCTAAGGGTGGTCCCATATGCAGGGTATTAGGATCTGATGCTGGGATCCTGGGTAAATCCAAAGTAATTCCTTAAAATGTAGGGCAAAAATGCTGTTTCTGATGCCTCTATACATAATTTATAGTTCATCTAATTTAAGAAGTGCATTTTGATATTTTGTATTTTTTTAATACACAATAACCTCGGTCAAACGTATACACATTGTGATGATTGTAAACACTAAATCTGAAATTTTAAACAACTATTAAATTATTTACATAATTAACAGTGCGGGTGACTTTCTTGTACAATAATCTAATGTTGAAACTCGTAAAACTAATTTAAAATAAAAATAACATGGTAAATAGTAATTGTTATTGATGACCTAATAATGTCACGTCATCACGTTCTATACAGTAGTGCTTGACAACTTCCAATTCACAAATATCCAAATAATCGGTAAAAATATTAGAATAAAAATTGTATGTTCCTATTTAAATAAATAAATAATACAATTAATCGAATAGAGATTTTGACAGAGATGTACATTTCGACACTTTGATTGATGATGAAATAATTATTTATGTTCGCGACGCTGATAATTCAAGTAATAGTAGTAATTCTTAATAAATAGCTATTTTCAAATCCAGTTTTTGTTTTTAATTAACCTAATCCTACTAAATATGATGAATAGATTCTATGCTGAAATAATTAAATTTGTTTAGTACTAATTTAACACTTAATTTATTCATCACCTTTTTGAAAAATAAAAAATAAACCGATTATTAATTATAAAGAATCAATATCGATTTCTCAGTAAAATTGGATATTTTCGATAGCGATTATTTGGTTCACATAGGTACCTAGACAACTTACTCAGACAGCTGTCAAAGTGCACTTCTTAGATTAGACAGACTATAGTTTGATTATTTGTATATGGAGATTATCTTTATGAGTTTTAGCTGATGGTAAAATAACAATGTTACTAAGGGGTAAAATCACGGGTCACGGGATGAACATTTATATGGAAGTTCATCAAAGTACGAAATTTCGCACACCTTTGTCTTTTTAGAAATAAATGAATATGTGTGTTAGCCTTTTTTTTTAAATTTCACTACTAAGGGGTAGGTAAATAGCACTACTAGTATAAGTAGTATAAAATAGGTAAAAACAAGTGAAAGAAAAAAAATTTTTTTTAATGAATATTAATTATTTTTTTTAAATATTATATTTTTTTTCAATTTTGTTAAACTTTCGTGTATTAAGCCAATACGTTGAGATCGTTGCTCCTCGATTTGGTTTGATAACGTTCGCGAATCAAACTGAGTCGCTGAAAATGACTTTCTGTAGTTTCATTACGCCTAGATAAGTTTGTGTATGCCCTCATCTGAGAAAGCCTATTGACCCGCTGCTCGTCACTCTCATTTGTAATATTTATCCCATTTCATAACCCCATTTTTCTTTAAACGAGTGTCTCTCTCGTCACTCGTTTCTTCCAAACGGTGCTGTCTCATTTGAGCAACCCGTTTACTAGGTCTACCTATTAAAAAAAACTGAATTCACTTATTTTACACTAAAAACCGGCAAATAAAAAAATATTAAAAAAAAAAAACCGACTTCAAAACTATACCTACGATAAACGATATACAATAAACTTACACTAAAAGTAGAAAATAATTCTTTTGATTAGTTTAATCTCAAAAGAATAACAGAAAAATTTACGAAATTATAGTATACCTACCTATTTACAGGTAGGTATGTAAAAACTTATATTATGTCAAGAAAAATGGATAATAATATTATATTTTGTATTTCAAAGCAAGGAGCATTGAAATATAATAAACGAAATTATTAATATTTATTTACAAGTACTATTTTTTGGAGTCGGTGCCAGCTAAATCAAAATTAAATTCTAGGGCTATCGCCCTATTTGCAGTGATTGTCTATCTTTGTGTAGGTCAGGTAGGTACTGCGTGAGCCGCGTGATGTTCGCAAAGTAGAAAAACTGTCCTTGGCTGGCACCGACTCCAAAAAAATAGTACTTGTAAATAAATAAGGATGTAGGTACCGAGGGAGACCGAGACTAACCTACCTAGACCAGATCGGTCATGTACTGAAGGAAGGGGCAGTCAAGAGTCTCCGAAACCGGCGAGCGTGTATGAAGACAATTATGAATGTTGAGGAAGCGAGTGAAGTATGCAGAGATTGAGTTCTCTGGCACTCTGTTCTCTCTGCCTACCCTGCAAGGGATATGGCGTGATGATATGTATGTATGTATGTATGTAAATAAATATTAATAATTTCGTTTATTATATTTCAATGCTCCTTACTTTGAAATACGAAATATAATATTATTATCCATTTTTCTTGACATAATATAAATTTTTACATACCTTCCTGTAAATAGGTAGGTATACTATAATTTCGTAAATTGTTCTGTTATTCTTTTGAGATTAAACTAATCAAAAGAATTATTTTCTACTTTTTAGTGTAAGTTTATTGTATATCGTTTATCGTAGGTATAGTTTTGAAGTCGGGTTTTGTTTTTTTTTTAATTTTTTATTTTTATTTTTAATAGAGTTAAAGTAAGTAAAGTTTGAAAAAAGGAATTGCGTGAATCTGCCATGTGCCTACCCTTCTTCCGCTATGTAGTGCGCCACTGGTACCCTTTTGAGTATCATCTCAACTCGACGTCCCGACAGCGAAATCCGCCGACGTCGCCCTCACGCTCTTATTGAAATCCTCCTCGAGTGACGGTCTAATCCCCGGCCCAGTCATCCGTTGTCTTGACTAGGAAGGGAGTGAACCTTGAGATGACATTGGATAGAGTTGTGTATAAAACATAACATACTGCGTTGACTCCAAGTAATTGTAATAACAGCAGAGTAATTATGATTATTTTTTAATCTGAAAACATAGGATATTGTGACGATAATAAGTATAGGTACTACACAAACTAAGTTGTGAGTACATCTTGTAATGTTGTACAAAAGGTCACACTATTTACTTAGGCTTATCAGTAAACCCTAGCTTAAGGTTTAATCACTGTCCTCATTTTACTTAAGGACTGCTAAATGGGCCAGATTATATTACTGCTTCAAATTTATAGCTGCAAGAATTTGTAGGTCAGCGGAAAGGTATTAGATAGGACCGCTTTTGGTTGGGATTAAATGCTATTAGTTATTCATTTATGAACATGAATTAAAACTATTGATTTCTGTTTG
Organism: Lymantria monacha; assembly: GCA_905163515.2. Taxonomy (NCBI): domain Eukaryota; kingdom Metazoa; phylum Arthropoda; class Insecta; order Lepidoptera; family Erebidae; genus Lymantria; species Lymantria monacha. Next base: position 29,644,924 of record LR991091.1, on the reverse strand, counting down.
TTATTATATGAAGAGAATTGTCTTCATATGGACAGGTGATGAGGAGGGAAGAAGAGCATGTGACAATGACAATTTAACAGTGGCAGGACCACGCTGCTGACAGCTTTCTGTCTACAGCCACGGGCCGGTCCGTCCGGGGTAGTACCACAATCCCGCAGAAGATCAACGTCTGAGTAATGGCAATGTGCTATTGCACTTCGTTCGGTGAGCGAGAGAGCCGGAAGCCCAACTGTGGTGGGTTCGGGGTTTGTATTGGTAGGCAGCGGCCTAGCTATTCCATTGGCAAAGGTCCATGGGTGGCAGTGACACTTACCATCAGGTGTGCTGTCTGCTCGTTTGTCACCATAAGCAATAAAAAATAATAAAAAAAAATGGCATTTAAATAGTGAAAAATCTTAAGAAGCCGTCCGGGGTTATTACATTCTCGCCGTAAATCGACGTCTGAGCAGTAGCAATGTGCTGCTGTGCTTTGTTCAATAAGCGAGAAAGTTTAAGTTTTTAAGTTTTTTTATAGGTAGGCAGCGACCTAATTGTACCTCTGATATTACAAAGATTTATAAGCGGCAGTAACACTTACCATCGGGTGTGCTGCTTGCTCGTTTGCCATCAAGAGCAATAAAAAAGCAATCAGTCCTTTTGGGCTTCACCACAATCAATTTAAAATAATTTATTTTACCCGACCACATTCCTTTTGCCTTTCCTATTATTATTATAATTCGAGTAAATATTTGCCTTGATTTTCGGTTCAATACCTAACAAATCTCACTTTATTTACTATCAAACGTTTTAGTTTGATTAACGTTTTACAGACCTATAGATTTGTTTGATTTATGATTATTATTTTTCCAATAAAACAAGAGTCTATTCTGATATTGGGTATTATATATTGGGTATATATATAAAAGTTTGTGAAATATGAGTACAATGTAAGCTGATTCACTATCTTTCATTTTATTATGGATCCAATTGCTTTGACGAGATATTTTTATAAAGAAACGAGTTTGATCTATAAGTATTTTGTTTTATTTGACAGGCTTAGGTTCGATTGAATACCAATTAGTCTTCTGATAATTGAAACATTCTAAGATTTCTCTTTAAAACCTTTAAGCAGAACAATACAACTATACGGATCATTAGTCCTCAATAGCCTGCATAAAGAGTCTCATCGGTAAATACTATTTAAGAGAAAGCAAAAACTTCGCACTGAAGAGACCGATATCCTATAGTAAGACGTATTAGAGCTAAGAAAATGCTATCTATTTTCTGATGATTATTAACTCAACTGATTAATTATTTATTTCTCCATACTCGTCTCGAACTTTACTGTGTGGTAGCGTCTACGAATACTACCAACTCTCACTTTGCTCGTGGATATCATAAAAGACGACTAAGAGCCTTATAACGACCTGGGCCAACTCCATCTGACGCTGTTTGGTCAACAATTACATTCTTAAGGAGGGTTGACGTCTGGCAGGCGGCCGGTAAAACTATTGCCAATAACTTCTACAATATGTAGGTACTATGAAAGAAGAGTACATATTGAATCGACCCCAAGTAATTGGGATAAGAGTAGGAGAATGATGACTCGTCTCAAACTGTATTCATAATAAGTATGATATGATCTACTATAACCTATCTGACAGGTTTTTATTTCGAGGTTTGAATATCTTGAAGCGATGTTAACAGCTAATCAAATCTCTTAGGCATCATTGGGTACACCGAAGATAAAGATCGGGTACCGGTGGCCCGCTCGCACAGCGAAGAGAGGTGCTTGCAGGGTAGGTCCATGGGGTTGCGTGCCATCTCTTCCGTCGCCCCGGACCGATTTGGCAGGGCGCGACTATATCCATAGTCCACCGCAATAAAAAAAGGCATCATTGGGCATAAAAAGGTGAATTATATTTTTATTCTATCCCCAAACGGAAATTTTGGCGAACTTTATGACGATAACCTCAATACCTATAGGAAAGTTTTTATTAAACTGTCTCCATACACGATATTTCCATTCCATTCGCCATTCCTTAAGCTACAACTCATCATTCGCTAATACGTGGCCATATAATTTATGCTTGGTTGTAACCAAGCATAAATAATACTAAAACTGTAGTTTAAGATACTGATATGTGATTGATCAAGCTTAGCTTGGTATTTTATTTTTAAATTTTTTGGAAAATATATTTTATCATCATCATCACACACACACATGTCCCACCGCTGGTCTCGGGCCTCCTCTAAAATGGGAGGGAAATTAACCTACTATATCACGCTGGTCAGACGTGTTGCTATAGGGTTTTGTTTCGAGTTTTCCTTCTCTTGTATAGATGTTATATGTGTTTTATATCCCTTAGTCGTCTCTTACGATCACCCATGGGTAAGATAGGGGGTGGTGAATTGTATTCTTACTCCGTCACCACACGGATATAAAATAAATATATTTAGATATTCAAAAATAATTATTAAAATAATAAAAAAAAATGTATAAAAATTCAAAAAGGGAAAACAATGAAAAGGGAAAAGCAAGATTCGAACCAAGACTGTCTGGATTCGATTACTCGATTTTCCAATTGATCTATCTTTATTCTTAATGACAGCGTCAAAATTTGGCTTCATATTTTAATAGTTTTTTAACCAACAAAATATATACAAGAATTGCTCGTTCATATATCTTATCGCTTAAGAGCCATTTCACAAAATATTAACGGTCGAGTTTAGGTAAAAGACTGTATAATTGTTTATGTGTGCGTAGCTAACTACAGCTGCAGTATAACGCGAGCGTCGAGATGGACAAAGCAGTCTTGAGCCGTAAACGTGATGTGATTTGATAAGACATGAATTATATGAAAATAAGTTATATATTTTAACTAGTTGTTTTCCGTGGCGTCACCCGCTTGGATATATTGTATATTAAGATATGGTTAGTTGTTTCAGTGGTCAAAAATTAATTAGTCAGATAATGTCTTAAATTCATAGATAGATCGTTTATCAATAAAGTTAGGTTATAATACATAATATTGTAGCAAATGGAAGCGGAGATGTGTGTGTATAAATATTAACAAATCGATCAAGTTTAATAACATTGGGAGTTCGTGCATAAAAAGTTCTAAGGCGTTGTTATGACAACTGCTGTGATAACAAAAATGGTAATTGATATATTGGGAATGCCATGACGTGACCAAGGCCTAAATGGCATAACATAAACTGAGGACTTTTGATGGGAATTTGGAAACGTCATGTGGTGCTCTTGTATTATATTCGATATCTTAGTGTTTTAACGTGTTATATTAGATAATTTTGATGGCATTTTATGTAATATGAAGCGGCGGAACTACTGGGATGTAGTGAATATCATATAAAAGTGCTTTACAACGTTTTCGTTTTCCATCAAAATTACCACAAGATACCATTAACAGTGTGGCCATTGCACTGTTAATGGCGATAATTTGACTTGGACAATGACTAACGCGAAAGACTAAAAACGTGACAATATTTATAACTTGACACTGGCACCAATAGCTGGTATAAGTAGCTGATTGCCAATATATAAGAAGAAGAACATAAACTGATTTGCAATATTCTTTTTTTCTTTTGTTTGAAAGAAGTTTATTACGAAATAGTCCCCTTTAAATTTCGTACAAATTAGATAAGTTAACTTAATGATATCTGATTTTTAGGTACGAGTATTAATATTAATACGGTACGAGTATTACACATTTGAAATAAAAATAGTGATAGGACCATGCTGTTGACAGTTCTCTGTCAACAGCCGCAGGCCGGTCCATCCAGGGTAGCTCCACACTCTGGCAGAAGATCGACGTCTGAGTAATGCCAATGTGTTATTGCGCTTCGTTCGGTGAGCGAGATAGCCGGCAGCCCAACTGGATGGGTTTGGGGATTTTATTGGTGGGCAGCGGCGTAAGCTATAAGCCTTGGTATTGCAAAGGTCCATGGGCGGCAGTGACACTTACCATCAGGTGTGCTGCTTGCTCGTTTGCTACCATAAGCAATAAAAAAAAACTATTGTAAGTTTTATTTCAAATAACATATATGTACATATTTGAAATGAAACTACTCTTGCGGATTCTATCACGTTTGTATTAGAGGCCGTCCATTAATCACGTGAGATTTGAAAGCTGTTTGACAAAAAACACGAAATATCACAAGGGGAAGGGGGTGTAGTAAGATATCACGTATATTTATTTTTTCGTCAAACGCTAAGATTTCTAAAATGTAAATCCGATGCCAGACAACGAACGATGTCGTTTAAAGTAGGTGATCTGTATAAAGACTTTTTTGCGAAGTATAAAAAAGCAAAACACCAAGAATATAATAAGCTGTGGGCTACTTCTTTGTAGGTACAAAAAATTCACGTGATATTGGTAGGGGAGGGTGACCATAGTCTTAAACCTCACCACGTATCACCAATCGGTAAAATGCTAAAAAAAAGATCACGTGATTAATGGACGTCCCTTACCTCTAGAATATTATTATACATTTATATTATAGAAGACAAAATGCGGTCCCACTGTGACAAATAGATATTCTACTAAACCCGCAATGCTAGCAAGTTAATTTGAAGTGACTCGTTTCATCACGACTAAAGATATATGTCGCTTTTAGATAGCACCTTAAATATTAGCAAACTTTCCACGTAGTATATCAGCAGTATCTATTATTTAAAACTAAGATATTGCCCTTACCTTTCCGTGTGGTGACGAAGTAAGAATACAATTTACCACCCCTATCTTAACCGGATGATCGTAAAAGACGACTAAGGGATATAAAATGCATATAACATATAGATGTTGTCTTGCATAGGCAAGAGAAAGAAAACTAGAAAGAACAACTATACCAATATGTCTTACCAGCATCCCTCCCATTATGGAGGAGGCTTGAGTCCAACTGTGGGACATACGTAGGCTTAAGTAATTATAGTGATGACATTAACACTCTCTTGGCTTCGCTACTATCATACTGCAATATATCTATCAATCAAACAATCGATCCACTATTCAACAAAAGTCTCCTTCATCATCATCTCATCATCTCAGCTCGTTCACGACCACTGCTGGTTATAGGCCTTCTCACGAAAATGCCACTCAGAACAGTCCTATACCACCAGTATCCAAAGGCTTCTTGCAACTCTCAAGATATCGTCAGTCCATCTATTGGGGGTCTTCCTACGCTGCGTCGTCCGTTTCGTGATCACCACTCAAAAGATTTTGTTCCCAACGCCCATTGTCACTTCAACCTGCTAATTCTTCGGGCTATGTCGGTTACACTCGTTCTTCTACGGATCTCCATATTTCTGATTTTATCACGTTAAGAAATACTCACCATAACCCTCTCCATAGCACGCTGAACGACTTCAAGCCTTTTTATAAGGGCGACATTTAGTGAATGTTTCAGTGCTGTAAGTCATCGCTGGTAACTCACTGGTTATAATAATAACGTTTGTATTTTCAGTTATTTCTTATAAGTTATTATATATTATTATAAAAAGAAAATCTTATTGTTATAAAAAAGAAAATCCCACAAGAAGGAAATTTAACAAAATTTCAGTATAACAGGAGACTGTAAACCGAAGACATCGGGTACCGGTGGCCCACTCGCACGGCGGAAAGAGGTGCTTGCAGGTTGGGTCTATTTGGTCGCGCGCCGCCTCTTCCGTTGCCCCGGACCAATTTAGCGGGGTGCGACCACCTCCATAGTCTATCGTAAGGGAAAACAAAAAAAGGGCGTCTTTGTAAACATAGAATTAACGGACGCAAAAAAAACCGAACTCAAAACAAGTTTATGTGGATCAATCCCACAACACTCGACAAAAAAATTACTATTTAGACTACGGCTAATACGAGTAATTTCATTCAGAAAATTATAACCTCAAAAAGAAAATATTTTGTTCAGAAAATTATATGGGACGCGATGAATCATAATACAGTGATGAATAGTTCTTTGTTTGGCAACATTTTAACCAAAGATATTTGTCACATAATTATTAATCACTTTTGATGCTAATATAATATTCATTTTATCGTCATTATTCGTATCATGTCTGAAGTTATTACGCTTCATGTCATGATTGGTAAATTGTAAGCAGCTGTGTGGTAGCGGCTAAGAACCCTTACCTTACTAGTGGATGTCGTAAAAGACGACTAAGAGTCTTATAACGACCTGGGCCAACTCCATCTGATGCCGTTTGGTCAACAATTACATTCCCAAGGAGCGTTGACGTCTGGCAGGCGAACGGTCATAAAACTATTGCCAATAACTTTTACAATTTGTACTATGAAATAAGAGTACATACTGTATCGACCCCAAGTAATTGGGATAAGAGTAGGAAAATGATGATGATGATATTGTGATTTGTAAGAAATTTTAAACAATATTTGTTCCAAGTTCTGTTTGTTCTATACAATTTAGTATCAAAGACGTATTACTGATTATTTTCGTGTTCGACATAAAAAATTATAATATTAATTAGGATTTCTTGTTTTATTTATAAAAAAAAACCACTACCAACCAGGATCGCCAAAGTGCACGCCAAGTGCTACAATTATGGCATGATCCACTTCGGGAAGGCCTACATCAGCAACAACAGCAAATGTCGGTAGGATGGATGATTGGAATGAAATCCGATCTACTTTTATTACCTATTGCATCTTTATTGATTATTTTGTTTGCTGATGTATGATTGGCAGTGGCTATTGCCATTTCATTAATGACAATAGCCGCCGTCTATGCTGCTATTTTTGGGTATGATTATTGGTTGAGAACATATAATACGCTAGAGGTTACCTCAAAAAAGCAAAAGAAATTGAAGCAATGTTTATCAACCGATCCAAGATTTCCCTCCAACAACATAACAACAAGCACAAGCCTAACAGTGGTACATATACAAACTAATATTAAGTAAACAAAGAAATAAAATAAATATACCTTTTTTATATTCTTGACCCATATTACTTGAGGTAACTTTATACCTTGAAATTTCCAATCACATTTTGCGAACCAGAAAATATTGCAAAACACAAACATTTTCTGCAACATGTTTTATGTGTATAACATCTGTCTAGACTAAACTAAATTAAGTTTAGAAAATGTGAGTAACACAATTCATAAACTTCGTTGTTTATTTATTTTACGAAGTATCTTTTATATTCATATGTAAAATATATAAGCATATCTACATTAACTAGTGTAGCCGCCCTCGCGTCATTTCGATTTTAACCCCTATGGCCCCGTATTTTAGACTTGATTTTTTTTATTGTTTATAGTGGTAAACGAGCTTGACATCGGCCTGAGCCAACAGACAACTTAAATACTATTGTATCATAATTAATAATTTTATATGTAGTTAATTTTACAGAATAAATCCCAAGGGACTTTATAGACTCATGGTGGATCAACTGACCGTAAGGCAGAAAGTATCGGGGTCCACCCTCACGGCAAATTATGATTATTAGAAGTTATTGTTATTGGATACGTATTAAATTACTGTTTTAAATAATAAATTGAGGTTGATTGAGTTAATTGTTCGTGAACAGTCATTCATATCTTAGAGTTATGGCAACATTCGTTTGTGAACTTGTTTTTATGTCCAAACTTGTTAGACTGATTAAGAGAAACCAATACCATTAAGAAACAAAAGACGTCATGAATAGCAAAATCTATGTGGCGATGGATTAGTAATAATGGTAAACCCTTCCTTTCCCGTATACATCGTAGGAATTGTTTAAGTAAAGTATATTAGAGAGTATTGCAAAAGATGAAAAGCTTGCTTGAAATAACGTATGATACACCGAGTACAGGTATATACCTAAGAAGATTGAATGATATTTATTTCCGTACGTTTTTTTGCCGTATAATGACAGAGTAAGAATTCACCACCCCTGTTCATACCGGTCGCGCGCCTCTTCTTCTGTCGCCCCGGATGGATTTAACGGGGCGTGACCACTCTATTGCCCATCCTAAAGCTGTAAGAGCGGGCCACCGGTAGCCGGTGTGGTATAGTAGATCAATTTCCCCATTATCATGAATGAGGCTCGAGTCCAGTATATGAAATATTTTACAGGAAATCTGACTCATCGCTATTTCTTCTTCCAGCCTATAGGTTTTGCTATTAGGCACGACTCCTCCAGCAAGATATAAAACTATTATACCGCGTTACGCCATACGGAATGGCCTAGAGGTTTAAATTGAGTTTTTCAAATTTTTCTACAGCGGTGTTCGATTATTTATTTAATCGACTTTTATGAATCTACTGAAAAGGAAAAAGTGGTGACCATAGTAGAAAGCGAACTGCTAGCTTAGACTAAGAGTAGTCTAAGCTAGCTGTTCGCTTTCAATAATTCTATCACAGACTTTTTAATATACTCTTTAATGGGAAAAAACATTATTCGCATTGGCAATATTAGCAACAACATTTTCATCTATAGAATTAATCTACATTGTGTGAAAATGTCTCCCCGAAGTGTGCTTTAGTAAATTAGGTGTCTTTTATCGTATTCTTAAATTTTAGAACCTTTTTATATTGGATATTTATTTTATTTATTTTATTTATAACCTTCTGTTATCTGTTAAGCTGTCAATTGGGTTGGATCCATTTTTGATAAACTAGATCTTAATAAGGTACCTGATTACAAATTAATCTATGTTAGTTCACTGGTAGGAATCAATACAATAATTTTCGTAATTTTAAGTAGGTACGTACATCCACAGTTTAATGCATTAGCTAAATTGTTTTTTTTTCTCTCGCATTTAATTAATCTTTGTACTGCGGTGGACTTTAAAAAAAAAACAAAGGAAAAGAATTCCATTCACACTCACAACCGTGTATCTCACAAAGCATTTTACTGCGTGGGCATTGAACCTGCGACATTTGGCACTGTAATTCAGTATCTTAAGCATTTCATCATATCTGCAGCCAGCTTATCAACTGCTACAATTTTACGTCAACTAATATCATCATTGTTCTACTCTTATCCCAATTGCTTGAGGTCGATACAATATGTACTTTCTTAGTACATATTGTAAAAGTTATTGGCAATAGTTTTATGACCAACCGCCTGTCAGATGTCAACCCTCCTTGGGAATGTAATTGTTGACCAAACGGCATCAGATGGAGTTGGCCCAGGTCGTTATAAGGTCGTCTTTTACAAGATCCACGAGCAAAGTAAAGGTTGGTAGTGTCCGTAGCTGCTACTACACAGCATTTTGGATTATTACTATGGATGTTTAAATAAATAGTAACAGAATAAATCTTTTTAATTATTTGTGTACTTGTATATTGTGATAAAGAGATTGCCTTTTATAATAAATACTTGTGGATTGCAGCTGAAGCTGAGCGTTTGGACGATTAAGTAATCGACTCTAACATATTACTATGCTGTTCAGAATTTTGACAATAATAATATAAATTATATCATCATTTTCCTACTCTGATCCCAATTACTTGAGGTCGATGCAAGATGTACTTGTACACATTGCAAAAGTTTATAATACCGGTTTCCTGCCTGACATTAACTCTCCTTGGGAATACAATTGTTGACCAGACGCCATCAGGTTGGCTTACGTCAATATAAAATCTTAGTCGTCTTTTATGACATCCACCACCATCACCAAAAACGGTAGTGAATTGTATACTTAATCCATCAATACATGGAAAATTATACATACATATCATCACGCCATATCCCTTGCAGGGTAGGCAGAGAGAACAGAGTGCCAGAGAACTCTATCTCTGCATACTTCACTCGCTTCCTCAACATTCATAATTCTCTTCATACACGCTCGCCGGTTTCGGAAACTCTTGACTCCACCTTCCTTCAGTATATGACCGATCTGGTCTAGGTAGGTTAGTCTCGGTCTCCCTCGGTACCTACATCCTTCCACTTTCGCATTGTATATCTTCTTAACCAGGCGTTCGTTCGGCATTCTTTCCACATGTCCGAACCATCGGAGCATTCCCTTTCGCATCTTTACACCAATACTCTCTTTCATACCTACTCGCTCTCTTACGTCGTCGTTACGAATGCGGTCGGTCAGCCTAACTCCACAGATTTTCCGCAGAGATCGCATTTCGACCGCATTAATTTTACTATCATACTCTTTTCTGCATACCCAACTCTCGCTTCATCAATCTTTTATTCATATACAAAATATATTCAAAAAAGTATTTTCTTTCATTTTTCCTTTCATCATACTTCTGTATATAATATTAATATAATATTAATACTAAATGATATTTAATTATTAAGACATTAAATCTTTAAGTTGTAAAACAAATGTTATTACAACTTGTCAAGGTTTATTATTGATGAGCATTTTAGTACGCGTTGAAGTTACCCGTCGCAACTTTTAGCTAGAAGTTCTCACAGTAACGTGAAGTGGAAATCGTTTTTCATTTTAACAAATGGAGCGTTTTTTATTAGAAAAGTTTTCGTCGCCTTTCAATATGTTAAATTCTTACTTCCTGCTTATTGGAATCTTCTAAAGGTGAAACTTTTTTTTGAGGTGGCACTGATTTGTTGACATCAATCTAGATGGATTTGAATGAACACTGACTTATGTATGGTTAAATTATGTTTTAAACAAGTTGTAAATTCATTTTCGTTCACGTGAACTACGTACTTATTAACGTTATTCAAGTTTTAACATCTTACATAAACAGATTAATTACATGTGAAAGAAAACTCGAAAAAACTCTAAACAAAAGAAAGGAAAAAGTTAATTCGAAATAAAACCCTACCGGTTCGTCTTACCAGCGTAGTATATGGTAATTTCCCTTCCATTGCGGCCGAAGCTTAGGTCAAGCTGCAGGCATAAAACGTAAAAGTTGTTAATTTATTCAATCAAACTTCAGATGTGTCATTATACCATACATATTAGTTACCTTTGTATAGGACAATTCTTAGCGTGATTGATCGATCGATTATTTATTTTCATTAATTCTATATTTGTATAGTAACACCATATGCAAAGACTTGTTCTCTGATGTGCAATTTGTTTGAATTTTATATATATATATATATATAAGCCAGAAGGCACGTGTAGCAATACATAACGCAGTGCTTGTCCCAACATTACTGTATGGAAGCGAGAGTTGGGTATGCAGAAAAGAGTATGAAAGTAAAATTAATGCGGTCGAAATGCGATCTCTGCGGAAAATCTGTGGAGTTAGTCTGACCGACCGCATTCGTAACGACGACGTAAGAGAGCGAGTAGGTATGAAAGAGAGTATTGGTGTAAAGATGCGAAAGGGAATGCTCCGATGGTTCGGACATGTGGAAAGAATGCCGAACGAACGTCTGGTTAAGAAGATATACAATGCGAAAGTGGAAGGATGTAGGTACCGAGGGAGGAGTCTCCGAAACAGGCGAGCGTGTATGAAGAGAATTATGAATGTTGAGGAAGCGAGTGAAGTATGCAGAGATAGAGTTCTCTGGCACTCTGTTCTCTCTGCCTACCCTGCAAGTTATATGGCGTGATGATATGTATGTATGTATGTATATATATATATATATATATATATATATATATATAATTAATATATACAAATTACGCGTCACGTTGTTTGTCCGCGATAGACTCCTAAAGTACTTAACCGATTTGTACTTAACCACTGCCGGGCTCGAGCCTCCTCCATAATGGGGGGGAAATTGACTTACTATACCACGCTGGTCACGCGTATTGGTATAGGGTTTTGTTTCGAGTTTTCCTTCTCTTGCATAGAAGTTATATGCGTTTTATATCCCTTAGTCGTCTCTTACGATCATCCACGGATATTGTTGTATTCTTACTCCGTCACCACACGGAAACGGACGATGTCTTTAAATGAGGTTAATTTATAAACAATAATTTGGCTTAAAGGTCTTATTAACCAAGCCATAGACTTCAAAGTTTTTTTTTTTCCAAACTGCAAAATTGCATACAGCATTCGTGTTTGATTAAAAACTTCGAATTTCCTTTCAATACAAATCAACCCTAATAAATATCGGCTACCATATGATGTGGCCATACCCTACAGCGAAGGGTCACCGTAAACAAGCGTCTTTATGACGAATTTATAATGTACATGATATTTAATATACAAAGGGTAAAAGATATTTTTATTTCAATAAACCTTACTAAATTAATGGTTATAAGTTATTAGTTTCGGGTGACTGGACGGTCCCGGAGAATCAGTCCGTCACCCGCCGAGAGGCTGACTGCGCGAGGAGGGACCGAGGTCCTCCCCCGCGGGTGGGCAGGAACGTCGCTCAAGGAGAGGGTACCCCTCAGGGGTTATTCCATTAGTCCGGCCACTGACGACAAGTTCACGCTGCTCCGGTGGCCGGTCCAACGACGAAGGCGAGGTTCATGGGTGGGTTACGGGTATGCGTGCTTACGCCCCTCTGTCGCCCCGGACGGAGTGGTGCGAGGAGAGCGTCGACCGTAACCCACCCCAAAAAGAAAAATAGGTTATTAGTTTTTTTTTAATTCGTTTATAAACAATATTTTTGAAAGTGGTAAGGCCACACTGTTGATATTTTTCTATCTACAACCACGGGCCGGTCTGTTCGGGGTAGTACCACACTTTCGCACAAAATTGACCTCTGAGCAATGGCAATGCGGTATTATGCTTCGTTTGCTAAACGCGAGAGCAGGAAGTCCAACTTTCTGGGTGGGTTTAGGTTGGTAGGCAACGGCCTAGCTGTACCGTTGGTACTGCAAAGGTCCATGAGCAGCAGTAACACTTACCATCAGATGTGTTGCTTTCTCGTTTGCCGCCATAAGTAATAAAAAATATGTCTGTATGACTTATGAGTAAGAATACAATTGATCACGTCTCCTTTCCCATACGTGATCGTAAAAGATGAGTAAGGGAAGCAAGCAAATAATATCACTGAAAGTAACACTCAAAATAAAAACTCTATACCAATACGTTTGATCAGTATGGTATAATTAGATCATCATTGTCATCCACTACAGAAATTAAACTGAATATCCAAATGACGCATCATTTTTAGTTTTATTTAGGAGGTTGAGGTACTAGCTGATTCAACAGATGCTTTTGCTAAGTAATATTTTATTAAAACCGCCACATTTACACGTAATAATTTAGATTATTACGTGTAAATGTAATAATTTACATTATTAAATTAATAATAATGTAAATTATTATTAATTATTGTATCTCCATTTATTCACGGGATCTTCCGTAGGGAAGATACCCGGTCCTTTGGTAGGCTTACATGGGGATATGGATCCAACACGCAGAGGCCTTTAGAGAAATTTAATCTAAATATTGGGATGGGACACCTACCGATGACATTCCACGTCTGCACATAACATACGTGGAATGCCAGCAGTAAGTGTAAAACTATTGTGTGATGATGGTATCTAATATATGAATATGGGAGTGGGTGCTTAGTGGACTAGTTCATCTTATATCTATGAATTTATAAACTGTCGTCTGCCTTCAAACCCATGTTAAGAGATGAACGGTGGCAGACGGTGACTCGCCAACTCACTGAATGGACCCCCTAAATAATACGGGCAACAGAGGGCAACATTGGTGTAAGTGGCTAGGGGTGTCGAGCGGTGCGGCGCCGGTTTCACCATTGAGTCTGCGATAAACAGACCCTTGGTTTCCCCGTAATTATGCCCTTGAAAATGACACTTCCACCCCCGAGTATATAGCTCTGGCGACCCCTCTCTGACCAGCTGTTTAAGGCAAGCCAGAGCTGAGAGTCCTTCGGGCACTCTTCGGTTTCCATTCTAGCCAGCCAATGAAGGCCAGCTGGAGACGAGTCCCTGATCGACTCTCTGGAGTATTCAGGACCGCAGTGTCGCCACTCACATTCAGCTCGCCACAAGCTGCCCTGCGGTTTATTGGCTTTCCTGTAAATCTTGTGATACATTTTTTTTTATATCAAAAGAACTTAAGGAGCCATATAATGTTCCTCCGAGTTTTGCGTTAGCCTCATGGTGAGGTAACGACTGGCCCGGAGGTTTTATTATTAATTACATTATTATTAATTTAATAATGTAAATTATTACATTTACACATGTAAATGTAATAATTTATTTACATGTGTAAATAAATTATTATTTACACATGTAAATAAATTATTTTATTCAACATGGAACCGCCGAACAATTCAGCGGTTCAATGTTGAACCGCACAATTCAAAAATAAAGAATTATAAATTCATCATTGATTAATTCTACCTTCAAACGTTGTAACCATTTAGAATACTCTGCTACAGAAATTAAACTCAATATTATACTCTAAACCAACCTTTCCCACCAAGTATTATATGTACACCAATGACTGTTCTAATTAATTCATGATTGGGTGCCACTTGTAGGAACTTGTTCAGCCGTAATTCTTTTTTTTTTTTCGTAATAGGTACATTATGAAAAAAAAGTATCATTGTTTGAGAAACTTCATACCGGAGCTAATACTTACTGAACTTGTAATATACTTATAATATAATTTATAATTAATAAAACTTATAATTTCATTTAAGAGAAGAAAAGTTCGAAACAAAACCCTATACCAACACGTTTGATCAGCATGGTATGGTTGATCAATTTCCCTTTATTATGATTCCACTCTAGGTCTTAGCAGAATACCAGCGTTGCTTCAACGAAATGAAGTATATGCTACTTCATTTCGTTGCAGCTGAGTTAAGATCCTTTTTTGTCTCTCAGATTATATTAGCTTTTAGTTTTACTAGTACATAAGTTATCATTGTTTTTACTTTCCTGTTTTCTTCCAAATGTTTTAGATGTAATGTATGAAAGCAAAATAAATGCTTTTCTTTCTTTCTTTCTTTAATTATGGAGGAGGCTCGAGCCCAACAGTGGGATATGAGCTGAGATGATGAAAATTTCATTTATAAAAACTAATTTAAAAGCGACGAGACCGCTGAGTTTCATGGCAGATCTTTTTGCTTTGTTTTCCGATCCGGTGATAGATAAATTATATTATTATGATGATTATTTCAAACGAAATTTAAAATAAACAATATGGAAGTGCACTTTTGCGTAATCAATGAGTTTTTTTTTAAAGATAACACCTTACACTTAGGAAATAATCCTTGAGGACTTTACAAACATTCAATTTAACGGACACAAATTACATCCAGACTTAGAACAACGATTTGTGCATCGCACAAAGTATTTTCCTACATAAGAATCGAATCCATGACACTGGTACTTTAACACTTAACCACTACATCGTCTGTCCAGTCCTTTTCCGTCGATTCGATTTCATTTCATTAAAAAAAAAGATCGAAGTTCCAATAACAGAACTTACTCGTATATGAAGTATAAAATATAGTTATGTCTTACAATCAGCAAAGGTAAGAATTATCACTTGAACATCTGCAATATTATTAAAATAATTTCGTCTCGAAAACAGCGAAAACAGCAAAAAGTAAAATTACTTCAGCAAAGGTCCTATAAAGAGTTATTGTATGAGTAAGTACGTAAGGGGACCAAAATTTATCACAACTTCTTGTTCCCTTTATTTGTAGGAGGGATTATTTTTACAGTATTTTTGCAAAGTTCCATCCATGGTTATGAAAATATCTATAAGCGTTGCAATAGTTTTAAACAGTGCTACTTATTTATTTATTTATTTGGATAATCAATAATCGTTACTCACTTTACATTCCTAATAAATAATATTACGAAAAACAAGACTAGATACATAGTTTTTAAATGAGTGAAATAGTTTTTATTTTTTATTTTTTTTATTTTTGTGGTGGGCTATGGACGCGGCCGCGCCCCGCCAAATCGGTCCGGGGCGATGGAAGAGGCGGCGAACAACCCCATAGACCCACCCTGCAAACACCTCTCTTCGCCGTGCAAGCAGGCCACCGGTACCCGATCTTTGTCATCGGTGGCAAATGAGTGTCACCATGTACAATAAAAGGTTAATTAATTATTTCAGTACATACAATTAAAAAAATAATAATAATTGGAAGAAAAACTAAAGAAAAATTACGAAAAGGTGAGTTACAATAAAATATGAGAATTTAAAAAATATTAATATCTTTTTCAGGTACACACCAGTCGTTAGTTTCGCGCCATTGATAATATTTTATTAATAGTGACATAATTTTATAATGTGAAAAAATCTAAGTATCTTAATATCATCTTTTACTTTAACTAACGTATAAATTATACAATAATACGTTTTATATAATTACAATAATATATAATAAAACTACTTTTACGGATTCTATTGCGTATGTATTTGAATTTTGGTGATGATTTGATTTTTCATGACATACTCGTATTGCACGTAAGACGCCTTAGTCCTCCCGTGACCATGATCACTATAAAGTATTCGATACGTCGGGAAATTAAAAATCAAATACAAACGCGATAGAATCTGTAAAAATAGTTTTATTTACAAAAATATAATGATAACCTGTAGTGATGGATATTAAATTAAAACTACGACAATGGTTAATCAGCTACAATTTTCATAATTTATCCAAATTTATGATATAATATGCTGTGTGGTAGCGGCTTCGAATACTACCAACCCTTACTTTAATCGTGGATCTCGTAAAAGACGACTAAGATGCTTATAAAGATCTGGGCGAACTCCATTTAATGTCGGTTGGTCAACAATTACATTCCCCAAGAGGGTTGACGTCTGGCAGGCGGCCGGTCATAAAACTATTGTCAATAACTTTTCCAATATACAATTTTTAATTAAGAGTACATATTGTATCGACCCTTTTTTTTTTGTTTTTTTTTTGCGGTGGGCTATGGACGTCGCACCCCGCCAAATCGCCCCGGGATGATGGAAGAGGCGGCGCGCAACCCCATTAACCCACCCTGCAAGCATCTCTTCTTCCCGTACCCGATCTTTGTCTTCGGTGGTCCGCCCGGCGGTATGCCCTCTCTCGTCGACGACCCGACAGCTTTCGCCGTCGAGGCGTCGATATTGTATCGACCCTAGGTAATTGGGATAAGAGTAGGAAAATGATGATGATCCGAGTTTATGATATATAAAAATTAATAATAATCACTTGACTTTAAGGCAAATTGTAATTTGAGATTTATATATTTTGATACTATTTCATGATACATCTTAGACCATAGATATAGTAATAAATTAATAATTGATATATGTGTATATATATAATACATACATACATACATATCATCACGCCATATCCCTTGCAGGGTATGCAAAGAGAACAGAGTGCCAGAGAACTCTATCTTTGCATACTTCACTCGCTTCCTCAACATTCATGATTCTCTTCATACACGCTCGCCGGTTTCGGAGACTCTTGACTCCACCTTCCTTCAGTACATGACCGATCTGGTCTAGGAAGGTTAGTCTCGGTCTCCCCTGGTACCTACATCCTTCCACTTTCGCATTGTATATCTTCTTAACCAGACGTTCGTTCGGCATTCTTTCCACATGTCCGAACCATCGGAGCATTCCCTTTTGCATCTTTATACCAATACTCTCTTTCATACCTACTCGCTCTCTTACGTCGTCGTTACGAATGCGGTCGGTCAGCCTAACTCCACAGATTTTTCGCAGAGATCGCATTTCGACCGCATTAATTTTACTTTCATACTCTCCTCTGCATACCCAACTCTCGCTTCCATACAGTAATGTTGGGACAAGCACTGCGTTATGTATTGCTACACGTGCCTTCTGGCTGAGGTGGTGGCTGCCGAGAAGTTGCCCCAACACTCCGTTCACTCTATTTCCCGCATTCACTCTTCGCTCTATATCAGTGGTGTACCTTCCATTTCTGCTAAATCCTCATCCAAGATATACAAATTCATCCACTTGCTCTAGTACATCATTACTTATTGTTACTCTTACATCTGTTCTGGCTTCATCTCTTTCAAAGACCATTATTTTGGTTTTGTTCACGTTCACACGTAGACCCCTTTTCTTACAATCTTCTGTCATTGTGTCGACTAGGGTCTGCCGGTCAGTCGCTGACTGTGCCAGCAGGACTGCATCATCTGCATAAAGCAGAGCAGTGACCACTGAGTCGCTCATCTGGACTCCCACATTCATATCGTTCAACCTTTGGAGACATTTATCCAGATATATGATAAACAGCCTGGCTGACAGAACGCACCCCTGCTTAACGCCGATATTGACGTCAAACCAAGGCGACATTCCATCATCCAATCACACACAGGCTCTACAGCCCATGTAACTGGACTGTACAGCCTGCAGCAGTTTACCGTTAATACCATACTCCGGTAAAATGTCCCAAAGTTCCTTTCGTACAACCGTGTCAAATGCTCTCTCCAGATCCACAAAACTGCAGAAAACCCTCTGACCTAGAGCCAGACGCTTCTCCACAATGTTGCGCAGAGAGAACACTTGATCCATGCATCCCCTTCCACTCCTGAAGTCAAAGTCGTGTCAATCAAATCAAATCATTTTTATTTGTAAAGAATACAGGTGTAACCAGATAATAAAAAAAGCGGTAGATTACATATATATATATATATATATATATATATATATATATATATATATATATAACGATCGCCAAATCGCCTAACGACCGTTGTGATTATACTATTATTCACTTTGTTGCGAATATCGCAACAAAGTGAATAATAGTATAATCACAACGGTGGCGTGTGGCGCTGGTATCGCCGTCCCTCCTCTTAGGTTGTTATATCGCAAATATGAGTATATGTGTGTGTGTGCAGCTAGTACGTTTAAAATAAGCGCCAACACACTTTTTACCAAATCAAATTAAATATAATTTAATTCAGATAGTAATTCATATCTTCATATTCCAATAAAATAACTGTAATAAAATAAAACTCAATAATAAATAAATCATAATAGCCATATCTCGTCAAGTGTGACGTGATATAATTGGACGTTATTTCGAGTTCTCCTTTTCATTCATCCATGGTATCTGCATAATTATTACATTATACCTTTGTCATCTTGTATGATACCGACGGATAAGACTAGTGAAATGTATTTTAACACCGTCAACGATTTCTTTTTCTTTTCTATGGAATTAACATTTCCATAGAAGGATAAATTTTGGACGTATGGATTCTTTTGAGAAACAAATTTTATCTATTTATTAGTATAGATGAAACATGTATTCTCTAGGAATACAATTCGTTTAATATTATTTATTTAGGAATATGAATTCAAAGTTCTTCTATTGAATACATTCTTAGCTTATTCATAATCAATGTCACTTAATTAGGCGCTGACAATTAAAGTAGTCATTACATCGTCCTCTGGTAATTTCGATAGAAAATGTAAATAAATCACGGTATAGTTTTATACTTTTTTTGAACTACCTGACATAAATAAAATATAAGCAAAAATCAATTCATATAACACTAAAAAACATCAAATAAAATTTAGGAACGCTTCATTTTCACATTCCCGCCAATATTCTTATGATTACTATTCGTAATGTTATTACAACATAAGACTATCTAAATATCCAATAGATAGAAAATGAATAAATGTTGAAATGTTGACGAACGAATTTTAATGAGGATTGAATTTGCCAAGGAACGCTCACATGTTTGTTTAGGATGGTCGCACAGGATTTTTTGCTGAATGCTGAGCTCCGAGACCACACTACAAAAAATAGTTTATTCCATTGGATTTGAAAGCCCTATGCTTTAAGTCTGGGGATTTACATCATCGTAATCCATTTTACATACATACATACATATCATCACGCCATATCCCTTGCAGGGTAGGCAGAGTGAACAGAGTGCCAGAGAACTCTATCTTTGCATACTTCACTCGCTTCCTCAACATTCATAATTCTCTTCATACATGCTCGCCGGTTTCGGAGACTCTTGAAATTGTAAATTGTAAGAAAAGGGGTCTACGCGTGAACGTTAACAACACCAAAATAATGGTCTTTGAAAGAGATGAAGCCAGAACGGATGTGAGAGTAACAATAGGTAATGATGTAGCAAGTGGATGAATTTGTATATCTTGGATGTGGATTTAGATTGGTCATGTACTGTATTCCAGATTGGTCATGTACTGTAATCCATTTTCATTTTATACAATTAAAATACATATATGTAATATAGGCAAATTTATAAATACCCGAATACGAAACGAAAAATTATGTCACAAGCGGGGTTCGAACCCGCACCTATTGGGAATCCGGCCCAACCGTGCTGCCGGTCCCCCGGATTCCCAATAGGTGCGGGTTCGAACCCCGCTTGTGACATAATTTTTCGTTTCGTATTCGGGTATTTATAAATAATTAAGCATATTAAATGCTAAATTTCAGTAATTTAAATAACAAGGTTGTGTCATCGTTTAATACAATTCTAACTGTAAAGTTTGAAGTATTAAGTCTATACAATGTGTAAATATTGTCCGATAGATGGCATACGTCACCCTTGAAGACGTAAGATATAATATGAAGCGAAATCTGCATGTCCTAAAATAGTTCACTATGGTGTAAGTGGCAGCAGCCGGATTCCCAATAGGTGCGGGTTCGAACCCCGCTTGTGACATAATTTTTCGTTTCGTATTCGGGTATTTATAAATAATTAAGCATATTAAATGCTAAAAAATTTCAGTAATTTGAATAGGCAAATTTATTAAATATATATTTACCCGTATTCTGATGGAGTAAGAATACAAAATATCACACCTTTTTTTTGCGGTAGACTATGGAAGCGGTCGCGCCCCGCCAAATTGGTCCGGACGACGGAAGAGGTGGCGCGCAACCCCATAGACCCACCCTGCAAACACCTCTCGTCGCCGTGCGAGCGGGCCACCGGTACCCGATCTTTGTATTCAGTGGCCCACCCGGCGGTTTAACCTAGCGGGTTCCTCTCGTATCGACGCCCCGACAGCTTTCGCCGTCGGGTCGTCGTCTTCACGCAGTGGCCTCACTTCGAGTGCCCGGACTATTCACCGGTCCCATCACCCAATGCCTCGGCTAGGGCGGCATCAGGCGCAGATATTCGCGTCTGCGCCACCCGAGGTGCCGGCGGCGGATCAAGTCCGAATGGAGAGAATCCTCCCGGGCTCGCTCCGCCGCCTCCTTCTGCATATATCATACCCTATCTTACCCGTGAGTATCGTAAAAAACGACTCAGGGATATAAAAAGCATGACCGCGGATGTCAAAGAATCTGTATCAGCGCTCAGCCTAATGATGATGAGGAGGGCATACGTTAGGTTATTAGGTCACACACTGCCCTGTACAAAATGAATGGGGTGTGTCCAAAAATCATAGCCTTCCAAAAACAGGGCTATAATTTGCATACGATATGAAATCTATACAAGAGAGGGTAATCTCGAAATAAAACTCTATATTAACCACCTGTCAAACGTGATAATAGCATTATCACCCCTTTCGAAGAAAGCTCGTGTTCAATAGTGGTCAAGACTCTATAGTAAATGCCACGATATTTCGATTTGTTTGAATGGAGGTGGAAAAATTATAACATATGTTTAACACTTGTCCATCTTCTAAGAAATTATTAATAAATTAAATACTTAATATAATTGATAGCTTCAATTTCCTCAGCCACGTGCCATTACATCCATCCGCCGTCCACGCGTAAGGTACGGCTAGACTTACAGTAGTAGTAATAGTCCAGCATCTGATATAAGAGCAAGTGGAAATGTGCATTATTCCGTATAGCAGCGACGTGTCATTCAAGATATTACCGAAAGACAAAGTTGAAAGCATAGACACAAACTGGCCACTAATGCCACAAATAAGCTATCATTGTCGTATTTTTTTTTTATTTTAATAACACCACCCTTTTATTGGCTATGGATGCGTCTCACCCCGCTAAATCAGTCCGGGGTGACGGAGGAAGCGGCGCGCGACCCCGTAGACCCACCATGCAAACTCCTCTTTTCGCTGTGCGAGCAGGCCACCGGTACCCGATCTTTGTCTTCGGTGGCTGATAACACCACCCTGCACTAAGGCAATATCCTTGTATTGTGGGGGACTTTAAAAACATGCAATTAACGTAGACAAATTACACTCAGACTCAGAATAACACTTTGTGGGTCTCACAAATTATTGTCCTACGTAGGAATCGAACCCTGGCACGGGAGGTCGGTATCTTAACCACTACGCCATCTGTGCTGTCAATTTTAGTAGTCAATACAGATTACATGTATGTAATTTTGTTCATATAACTTCAATAAATAGTCAAAGTTTGATGACTGTGAGTAAGAATAACTTAATAGTTAGTTCTTAACAATTGAAAGACCCCTTTCGATTCGTCCTTTAATTAAAGTCGATAATTACATAACTAAGGCATTAGTTATGTAAATATATAATAATATATATATATATATATATATACATATCTAATGCCTTATATATACATATATATGTATATATATGTAGGAATTTTAAAAAGTTGTGAATTGTGTGGAACGGAGCGTAAAGATGAACGAGTGAGAGGAAAGGTGTAAAAGAGAGAGAAGGGACATAGAAAAAAAAAGATGGCGAAAGTAAGATGTACTAGGAAGATGTAAAATATAATTTGTAATAAATAGTAATAAACGAAGTGCTGAAGACTTTCCTGAGTATCTATTCTCGATCCCCTACAATTTTTGGGGGCTCGTCCGGGATCGAGTACATAAAGAAGACGACGAGTGCAATAATATACTGCAATAATAGAAGAAGAAAGAAAGAACAGGACTATGAAGAAGGTGACATACAACGTACACGGTTTGGTAATGCCATGAAGCTTAAGCCTAAGTTTCTAGGGCCATACAAAGTAGTGAAGAAGGTGGGAAAAGGAAGGTATCATGTTGAAAAAGTGGACCTTAATGGTGAAGGGCCTGTAAAGACTTCCACAGGTGCTGATTGTATGAAGATGTGGCCATGAGCTTGTACTGTATTCTGTTTCCAAAATTTAGACACTAGTTGTCCCATATTGTTTTGATCAATGTGATCTGTTAATGTGTGGTACCTAATAGCACCTATACAATTTCATTGGATGATGTTACTCATTGCTGTAACTAATAAAACTTAAAAGTAATTTTACTCCTTGTATTTAACTTAAATTGTAGAGATTATAATATTTGTTTTGCTAATTAATCATAAAAAAAATATATATATACTCTGTTGTCATACTTGGTTTTTAAGACTATAATTCTGTGTATTCATTTCTTTCTAGAAAGAAAAAACAATGTTTACATTGTATGTTAGCATCTTTATGCTAAAGTTAAGAGGCAGTAGGTGATAAAGTTCGTTTTAAATTTTTAAGAATTAAATGTAAGGTGTGCAATTAGAAACATAAGATTTAAGCATGGAAGGGATTGTATGATAGGCGAGTTAGTTAATAAAACATTGTTCTGTATTGTAAATAGGTTTATTTAGTTTCTTTTCTACATTAAATTGTAAAATTGTTCAACTAAAATACTGTACTTTGTTGATATTGATTAGGTAACTTTGCTGTAGTCTAGGGTCAGACTACTAAGGGGTACGACGCCAGAAACCTCCGCGTGGTGTACCCTGGGTGCGGGCGACAGTCCCCCAGATCCCTCTGTCGAATTGTCGCCCGTAGCGAATCTCTGGCGCGAGGGGGGGTTCCCCAGCGATGGGTTGAGCCCCAATTCGCTCCTGACCCTCTATTTGTAGAGGATACAGGAGGCGAAATTTCGGACGGGCCCGGTCACTCATTCATTTGAGGGCTGGGCAGGCTTATGCCACCGCCGACATATCGTAAACCTGATATCTTGCTTCAAGACAAGTTGTCGTGAGGCGTAGTATCAGGAACGAGGGTCTTGGCTTAACCGCCCGGACCGCGAGGAAGACAACCTCTATAAAGAGTTCGAATTAACATTTGAATTCGGAAATTACCCAGAATCCTAAGTTCTGGCGTGCGGCGAGAGGATGCATGGCAGATGGGCTGTTCTGTTCCTAGCACGCTCCAGCCAGGGTACCAGCCGACCCCCTGGTTGGTAAATGTAGGCTTGCCCGGGTACAGGGATCTCTGCCCGGGTCGACCGTTTATTTCTCCCATAATCGTGGGAACAAAATGGAATTGCCTACAAAAAATAATAAAGACGGGGAAGCTTCGGATTCCCAACCTACGGCCTTGCCAAGGCAAAATAAAACTGGCACAAACAACGCCTCGTCCTCGGGACTTGAGGCGTCTGCCGAGGGCCCGGCACCGACCAAGGAGGCCCCCCCCCCTCTTGAAGACGAAGAAGCGTCGACAGGCACGCTTCACATGGGGGAAAGCTGCGAAAGCGAACGCTCGCGAGAAGAAGCGGAATGCCGAAATCCGCGAGCGTTACGCGCGTGAGCTCGACAAGGACGGCGGCAGATCCACTGCAGAGCCGTCAACGGACGAGGGCGACAATTCTGTCGCAGAGCCGTCCAAAGACGAGGGCAGTGGATCTGCCGATGTGATGGACGAGGGCGGTAGTTCCGCAGAGCCGTCCAAGGAGGTAAGCGGGTCGGCTGAGGAAGACGCCGCCGCCAGGTCGTCGCCGCGCCCTGCGGTGGCGGCCCTGACCGCGGCCCTGACGGTAAGGGAGGAGGCCCTCCCCTCGAAGGTGCGGAAGCGCCCCCTAAATAGGGAGGGCAGCTCAGGCGCCGATTCCGAGGGGAGTGTGGTCATCATGCCTCCTCCTAAAGTGCCGGCCTCTCGCAGAGGGCGAGGGGCCGCGGCGTCGGGAAGGGCGACCCACTCCCCGGCCGGCGGAGTGCGCGGAGGCGCGGAAACTGGCAGGCAGGCTGACAACGAGGCGGCCGCCGCGAGGGTGCTGGGGGTGTTGTCCAGCATCCCTCCCACCGAAGTGGCGGCCGTTGGTGCCCGCGCGAGCGCCCCAGCCGCAAATATGGAGGCCCTGCAGGCCGAAAACGCCCGCCTTGGTGGCGAG
The DNA here is from genome assembly GCA_905163515.2 of Lymantria monacha. Taxonomy (NCBI): domain Eukaryota; kingdom Metazoa; phylum Arthropoda; class Insecta; order Lepidoptera; family Erebidae; genus Lymantria; species Lymantria monacha. Next base: position 29,620,051 of record LR991091.1, on the reverse strand, counting down.
GTGTCAGGCCTGCGGGCCCAGAACCGCCGGCTGGAGTCGGAGCTGGCCGCGGTGCGGAGGGCCAACCGCGTCCTCGCCAAGGACGTGACTGAGCTGAGGGCCCAAATGGCGCGGCTCGTACCGCCTGCGCCAACTGCGCCGCCGGCTAGTGCTAGCCGCCGAGGAGCTGTCGCCGTCGTCACCGCTCCGAAGCCGCCCCGAGGCGACGGCCGTCCAGCGGTTGCCGCCGCGCCGAAGACGCCTCTGACCGCGAAGCGTGCGCCGCCGACCAACGCCAGCACGCCAAATGTCGCCGTCGTGGAGCAGGCCCCGGCAGAGGTCCAGCCGGTAACACCTATCCCACTGCCTGCGGTGGGGGGCGTGTCGGACGAGGCCTTGCGCGCCATTATAGACGCCATAGGGAATATGGTCAATGCGCGCTTGGCCGTTCTGGAGGCAAGGCTGCCTCCGGAACCACGAGTTCGGCCGCCTCTCGCCGCGGACAAGCGGCCGTATGCGGCACCAACTCCCGCCCCGCTACCCTGTCAGAGTGGCCGCGTGGGGGGGAGTTACGCCGCAGCCGCGGCTGGACCCAAGCCGAAGAGGCCCGCTCCAAAAAGGAAGACGGCACCGGCTCCTGCCGGAACGCAGTCGTCGCCCGCACCAACACCGCCGGCGACGACTAGAGCGGCCGCGACTACGCCCTCAGCGCCCGGCACGCCCGCTACGCCCGAACAGGGTTGGCAGGTGGCCGAGCGCGGCAGAAAGAGTCGCGGCCAGAGGAGGAGAGCGGCGGCCAAGCGCGCCGCTGAGGTCGTCGCCCCCCAGGCAGGAGCCGGAGGAGGTGGCACGAAGAAGAAGAGGCCGCGCAAGGGGCTCCGGCCGCCGAAGACAGCCGCAGTGGTGATCACTGTGCTGCCTGAGGCGGCAGAAAGGGGCCTCAGCTATGAGGCCGTTCTGAGGAAAGCCCGGCGGGAGCTCGACGTCTCCGACATAGGAGGCGTCGAAGCCAGGACCCGCAAGGCCCGGACAGGGGCTCGGATCTTAGAGTTCCCTGGGGCCGAGGGCACCAGGACGGCCGATAGCGTGGCGTCGAAGCTGCGAGGTCTGTTCGCCGAGGAGGGTAGCGTCAAAATCGCCAGACCCGTAAAGTGCGCCGAAATGCGCATCGCGGGTTTGGACGACTCCGTGACGGTGGAAGACATCCGGGAGGCCATTGCCTCGAAAACCGGGTGTCCCATGGACACCGTCCGGGTTGGCGCCATCCGGCCCGGTCCGGGCGGCGTAGGTGCTGCCTGGGTGCAGTGCCCAGTGGAGTCGGTCAGGCAACTGGCCGACTCAGGCAGGCTCCTCGTGGGCTGGAGCTCAGCGCGAGTCACCGTGCTGGAGCACCGGCCTGCGAGGTGTTTCAAGTGCATGGCGGTCGGGCACACCCGGCCAACATGCACTAATTGCTTTGACTGCGGCGGACTCTGTTTCCGCTGCGGTCAGACTGGGCATATGGCGGCATCTTGCGCCGCCCCGCCCCACTGCCCCGCGTGTGCGGCGGGCAATAAGCCCGCCAAGCACCGCATGGGCTCTGGGGCGTGCAGACCTCCGGCTTCGGCTCCAAAGGGGCGGAGCGGCCCTTCGACTCCGGCCGCTCCCGCTCCTAGCGCGGCCCGATCGCCCGCCGCAAGCCAGGAGGTGATGATGGACACGGCCCATTAATGGCTGCCCAGTCCACTCACCTCCTGCAGGCCAACACCAACCACTAAAACAGAAATTTTCTAAATTAACAGTCATTCTGCCTGGTTTTTGGTCGAATTTGATCGAGATCGATTAGTTTTGGCTAGACCAACTATATACTAACATTTCTGGACGACCATCTCCCCAGGAACACCTGGAACAAAAATATACATATTAATATTGACTTAGAATATTTTTCAATAAAAACAATATCACTCCAGCCCACCTGGTGACGCTGATCCATAGCTGACCGCCGTGGTGACACTTGTTGTTAGCGCGCCATTTATCCACCTACCTTCAAACTCATTAACTCCCCGATCTGACCAATAGTCTTCAGGAAATCTCGACATTTCCTTGGCAAAACAGCAATTTTTTCAAAAATTTTACAGTCATCCCAAGTTTTCTGGAAATTTTAGTATCGAACCAGTTCCGGGTTTCAAGTTGAGGTTATAGCCCGCGACGAGGCGGTTCTCTGGACACCCCACACGTGGGCCTACGAAGCCTCCTTCCCGGATTTTGTCCACCCCGCAACCCCAATTTTTCGACTTTATATACCAACATCTTATTTTGGGTACATACAGCTCCCGAAACCCGATATTTACACCCGAAATTTTTTCACCACCAAATAGCCCAATAAAAGACGAAAGTCTGAGTACCTCATTTTGAGGTCCTCCTGGCACGGGAACGGTACGGGACTCCATTTGCTGCACCCCAGTCGATCAATTTTTAACGTTTCACGCCCAACCGAGGTTACCTATATAGCACATTTTTTAGTACTGGCAAACAGAAATTTTCTAAATTAACAGTCATTCTGCCTGGTTTTTGGTCGAATTTGATCGAGATCGATTAGTTTTGGCTAGACCAACTATATACTAACATTTCTGGACGACCATCTCCCCAGGAACACCTGGAACAAAAATATACATATTAATATTGACTTAGAATATTTTTCAATAAAAACAATATCACTCCAGCCCACCTGGTGACGCTGATCCATAGCTGACCGCCGTGGTGACACTTGTTGTTAGCGCGCCATTTATCCACCTACCTTCAAACTCATTAACTCCCCGATCTGACCAATAGTCTTCAGGAAATCTCGACATTTCCTTGGCAAAACAGCAATTTTTTCAAAAATTTTACAGTCATCCCAAGTTTTCTGGAAATTTTAGTATCGAACCAGTTCCGGGTTTCAAGTTGAGGTTATAGCCCGCGACGAGGCGGTTCTCTGGACACCCCACACGTGGGCCTACGAAGCCTCCTTCCCGAATTTTTTTGACCACCCAAGCCCACCCTAGCCCACCCTGATAGCAATTACCTACTTGCGATAGTTAATTTATCCAGTATATATAGAGAGAGGGACAAGGCTCTGAAAATTTCTGTAAAATTATTATTATCAATTAATTTACTTTATTTTTAACTGGTAATTGACCAATAATTAACGTTTCGGTGCGACGCCTAAAACTCCCATAATAAATTCACAAAGCTTTAATTAATTCAAAACATATACTTCACTTTTAAATTTAAATTTTCTATTATTTTATCTATACAATATATACACTTTTTATACAATTAAAACAATAATCACAGTAATATACCAATAATTATTATTAGTACATTAGGGACATATATACTTTTGTAAAATATACATTATAACTTTAGGCGTTATAGGGCCCTTATACAGCCCTCCTAGCACTGGGGATTAATTTAATTATATACACCATATTGACCATAGACTTAAGCATATATGTACATGTTTTAAAATTTTTTAGGATAATTTAAAGTTAAGTTTAGTTAAGTTATTGTGACCGGACCGGGAGGATTGCCCCTCATCGGCGGCAGCAATTCCTCGTTGTACTGACAACAAAGGATTTTGTGTCGTCACTGATCGGTGGACCATACGGTTCATAACAATCATTTGACTACTATTGACAATCAGTCGTTATACATTCATATACATGTTATTATATATATACATTTTATTGACTTGAAGAAAATTTACAATACAAATTATCATTATTGCTCTATTTAATTATTACTATTCATTATTACTATTCATTATACAACTATACTTTGACTTATTAATTATATTATTTACACAAACGCACCAACGCGTCGAGCCATTTACACTCGACCGGTGATTACAGACACCCGCGTACCCCGTAATGTATCGTACACCTCCACCAACAACGAATATGGAAGAACAGGCACAGCAGCCCTGTAATGAAAAAGCACAAACAGTGATGTACATAGAAAATACCCCAAAAGCCAGTGGCTCAAATATCACAAAAAGGGGGACATTCGAAACAAAGAGGGCTGTGTTTGACCGTACCTCTGCTGACTCCCGAACCACCACTCAGCGCTCCCCACCAGTGGCCTCGAAACAAAAAGTGGGACCGCCGCCTGCGCTGAATCACACTGTTACAGTGAGGAAGAGCGCAGGTGACGGCCAGAAGGACAAAAAGATCAGATCCAGGTATGCGGACGCCAAGGAGAGGCTTCAGGAGGCGAAAGAACTCCTTGGTATGTCCCGCAACCTAAAAACCGAGGTTAAAAACGGGGTCATTGAGATCCTGGAGAAGCTGGTGCAGTACGTAAGGGAGGTTGAGAGGGAAAACGCAGGGCAAAAACCAGTAGAGAGCGTGGAACCATCTACCAAGCTAGAGATTCCCCAGCTGGAGCGTCTCAAATCTATGATGATGGCTCATAGTGAGATGTTGAGCTCCAGCAGGGAACAAAACGAAAGACTGGAGGAGGCATTAACAAACCACGCCTCTCTCCTCCAAACGGTCGACCAATATAAAGCGCAGATGCAGCAGAGCCTGATCCAAATGAAAAATCTGGAAGGTGTAGTCAGATACCACTCAATCACCCTCGAAAAAAGCAAAGACAACTCGACTACCACCCCCGCGGTAAAAGCGAACGCTGAGCTCCTGCAGGAAGTCAGGGAGCTCAAAAGCACCACGCAGGAGCTCAGCAAACGCGTGGAGCAGACTAACTGCGGACCGCGAACTTACGCGGATATGGCGGCCCAATCAAGGCCGCGCATTGAGGAAAAAGCCCATGCAATAGTGGTATCCACAATTAATAACGACAGCTCTAACATTCTCATGGATGAAGTCAAAGACACAGTGAAGGCCAGAGACAATGGCATCAAAATTCAAAAAATGAAGCGGGTGAGGGGACCCAAGATCGTCCTCTCGTGCGCCACGAAAAAGGAGTTAGACTACGTCGCGGATAGTCTTAGGAAAAACGTGAAACTTGTGGTGGAGAGCGCCAAGTACAAAAACCCGCTGGTCGTCCTCAAAAACATCTGCAAAAGGAACACTCAAGCCGACATAACAGCTGCACTAGCCAGACAAAACGCGGAATTGGCGGAGGGTCTCTCGGCCGAGGAGGCCGCTGTCACTGAGAGATACCGGAGGAGGGCGAGACACCCAGACGAGTGCCACGTCGTCCTCCAAGTGTCACCGAAACTGTGGCAGAGGCTGACGGCGGCTGGGAGACTCTTCGTCGACGTGCAGTGTATTAGGGTGCAGGACCAAACGCCCCTAATACAGTGCATGCGCTGTCTGGGCTATGGGCACGGCCGCAAAACCTGCGCCGCAGAGGAGGAGGACCGCTGCACTAAGTGCGGACAGGCGGGCCATACTAAAAAAGATTGCGACCAGCACGCTAGCTGTCGAAACTGTGAGAAAGCGAAGCTCCCGCACTCACACCACGATGTGTTCTCTGATGAATGCCCAATAAGGGCACGGGCAGACGCGCTTGCAAGGGAAGCTGTCGCATACGCATAGCGAACACCGCGACGTCAACCGGCTGATACGAACACCACCACCGACACCTTTTACACCATTCACAGAAACCCTACACCACAACGCTACACAACATAAATCACACACACACCACATTTAACTACCGCAAACCACAACATTAACCACACTTCACCACACCTACCATTCAAAGCCAAACACTAATACACCAACTACACACCACTATATAAAACCCTACCTCACTACACTAACTTAACACAAACAAACAATCATCATCACATCACCATAACACAACAACATCAACAACAGACCACACAGTCACATACATACAGTATAGGAGAGCATGCGCGCGGACGTGATGACCGCGTCACGCGCGCATTCAATCAACATAAACACACACACACACGACATAGTCCATATATACACAGAACAATACACACAATCACTCACCTCTCCAAACTACACTAGACATATAATACACAAATAATCCATTATGTTTGTGACATAATAGATTATAATAACATAAATAAAAAAACTGAATAAGACAATCACGTAATACAAACGGTACAGCACATACAGACACACACACGCACACACACACACATTCATAACGATCATACAACATAAACAAATCTCACTTAACCCACCAACACAACAATAAACACAACATATACTACATGCTTGAAGCATAGTAATTATATATTATAAACAAAAAACTATAAAATACAATAACATAAAATACAAAACAAAACACAGACATAACAAACATTATAAAACACAATAATATACACAATGAATATAACTATATGCATGCAGCATACTACTTATATTTGAAACAATAAAAAACTACAATCTACAACGTATACAATATATATACACACACGCAATACATTATGTGTCACACACATTTATGTGCTATAAAATACAAAAACCAATTAACACAGAACATACACGAGTGACTCAATAGTCACCACACACAAAGTACACACACGCGCAATGACTACATACCATAAATTACACTATTTAATAATAGAATAAAGTATGGAAACACATAAAATACATATGTACACAACACTCTCCTACACGACTAAATAAATACATAACAACATACACTAGACACAATACATAAACAAACAAAAAACCAGCATACAAAGTGCACAATCAGCTGCGCAACCTACACATCAGTACATACAAATACATATAAAACACATATATAATACACAAGTACACAACACTCTCCTACACAACTAAATAAATACATAATAACATACACTAGACTCAATACATAAACAAACAAAACCAACATACAAAAAGCACAACCAGCTACGCAACCTACAACTCAGCACATTCAAATACATATAAAACATACACATATATATAATACACAAGTACACCACACTCTCCTACACAACTAAACAAATACATAATAACATACACTAGACTCAATACATAAACAAACAAAAACAAAACTTACAAAGTGCACAACCACCTACGCAACCTACAAATCAGTACATACAAATACATATAAAACACGTATAAAACATAACAACACACATATATACACTACATAACATAACACATATACAAGAAAACTATACATAATAAAGCACAACACTAAACAAGCCGGTCAAATAAATGAGAACAAAAAGCTAATTGCCTCTGTAAACCACTGCAATATCCTAGTCAGTTACCCCAGAGATAACTAAGGAAATAAAATAAAATGCACACGGCAACAAAAATATAAAACAACAAATGAGAATCGACTCAATATTATGTAAAACGTCGCCAACTAATGCAAATTTCTTTTTCTTTTTTATAAATAAAATTAAGCTCTATTGTCTTCATCCTCCTGTCGTGAAATCCCTGATCATGTTAGGGGCCTCGCGGGCCGGGTCTGTGACCCGGACAAACAAATAAAAAAAAAAAAAAAAAAAAAAAAAAAAAAAAAAAAAAAAAAAAAAAAACACCAACCACTCCGCCGGTGCGCAGGATCTCCTCCTGCAATCCATGGCGGAGTGGTCGATCGGTGCAGCCGTAGTCGCGGAACCGTACGTCGTGCCTGATCGCCCCAATTGGGTGGTCAGCCGGAACGGAACCGCGGCAATCGTCACCTCCACGCAGCGGCACTTCCCGTCCTTATCCCTCTTGGATAGGGGCGAGGAATTTGTCGCGGCGGATTGGGGAGGGGTCACGCTTTACAGTGTATACCTCTCCCCTAATAGGAGGATGGACGATTTCGGGGCCTCCCTCACCACCTTGGAGGCTTCGATACGGCGACTGGCACCGGGCCTCGTCCTGGTCCTGGGGGACTTCAACGCCAAATCCACGGCGTGGGGGTCCCCGATGACGGACGATCGCGGGCGGGCGATCGTGGAGTGGGCGGCGTCACTGGGCCTCTGTGTCCTAAACAGAGGCTCAGTGAACACGTGTGTGCGACAGCAGGGTGGGTCGATAGTGGACTTGTCGTTCGCTAGCCCCGCTGTCGCACCACGAGTGAGGAACTGGCGTGTCCTGGAGGAGGCGGAGACCCTGTCGGATCACCGATACATCCGAATGGAGGTCTCCCCTCTCCGGGACCTCAGCAGGGGTCACAGGGCGGACCGGGCTCCCGCATTTCCGCGGTGGGCTGTGGGGCGTCTAGATAGGGACCTACTGGCGGAGGCGGCCATCGTGAACACGTGGCTGTCCTCACCACCCCCAGCGGTCGGAGTGGACGCTGAGGCTGTCCGCATCCGCAGTGCATTAACGCAGGTCTGCGATGCGGCCATGCCCAGGGTGCGGCGTCTACCTCCGAGGCAGGGGGTCTACTGGTGGTCCCCAAGACTGGCGGACCTTCGTGCGGCGTGCATTAGTGCCCGAAGGTCCTACACCCGCAGTCGGCGGCGTCGCCGCGATGTTGAGCGGGAGGGCCAGCTGTACGAGGCGTACCGCAGTGCGCGTACTGCCTTTCGGCTGGCCATCCGGTCCGCCAAGGACGCAAGTTGGCAGGAGATGCTGGACGGTCTCGACCGTGACCCCTGGGGTCGCCCGTATCGCGCGTCGCTGAATAAGCTTCGCGCGCAGGGCCCCCCCCTCACCGAGACCCTCCAGCCCGACCTCCTTCGTAGAGTGGTCGAGGAGCTGTTCCCGCGGCAGCCGGAGCACACGCCCCCGGTCATGGCTTCGCCAGATCACGACCGGGAGGCCGTCGAGAGTGTTCCGCCCGTGACGGAGTCGGAAGTGGGGGCAGCCGTGGCGAAGATTCGTTCCGCCACCACGGCCCCCGGCCCGGACGGAATCCCAGTCCGGGTGTTGACGTTGCTCCTCGAGCATCTCGAACCTCGCCTCAGGCGACTGTTCAACGCCTGTCTGACGTCTGGACAGTTTCCTGAGTGCTGGAAGGAAGGGAGGTTGGTTCTCCTGCCAAAGCCGGGACGGCCCCCGGATTCGCCGTCGGCCTACAGGCCCATTGTGCTTCTGGACGATGTGGGTAAGCTGCTGGAGCGTGTCCTCGCTGCCCGCATCGTCCAGCACCTGGAGGAGGTGGGGCCCGATCTGTCGGACGCTCAATTTGGGTTTCGGAGGGGGCGTTCGACCATCGGGGCCCTGCTACGCCTGAGGCAGACGGCCGCGGAGGCTGTCGCCAGCAAAGGAGTGTTGTTGGCGGTGTCGTTGGACATCGCCAACGCCTTCAATAGTCTGCCATTCAGCTGCATCAGGGAGGCGCTCCGGTTCCATGGAGTGCCCCTGTACCTCAGGCGGCTAGTGGCAGACTATTTGGAGGGGCGCAGTGTTCTCTACGCGAGCCCCGCAGGGGACATTGTGCGGACGCCCATGTCGTGCGGTGTTCCACAGGGGTCGGTTCTGGGGCCGACTCTGTGGGACATCGGGTACGACTGGGCGTTGAGAGGGAGTCTCCCCCCCGGGCTGAGCGTTATTTGCTATGCTGACGACACGCTCGTCACAGCCCGGGGCAGGACATTCGAAGAGGCGGCGAGCCTGGCCACTCTCGGCACCGAGGAGATGGTCAGGCGAATCGAGGCGCTGGGGCTCAGGGTGGCCCTAAATAAGACGGAGGCCCTACTATTCCATGGGCCCCGTGTGAGGCTGCCCATCGGCGCCTCGTTAGTCGTCAACTCCATCCACATCAGTATCCAGGCCCATATGAGGTACTTGGGTCTGGTGCTCGACGGGCGATGGTGGTTCCGGGAGCATTTTCGCCAAATTGCTCCCCGGCTGGTCGGCGCGGCGTCCGCCCTTTCTCGACTCATGCCGAATGTGGGCGGACCCAGTTTCGAGGGCCGACGGCTGTATGCGGGGGTGATCCGCTCAATGGCCATGTACGGCGCACCCGTGTGGGCGAGGGCTCTGAACGCCCAGCTCAGGGCGGTGCTGTGGAGGCCACAGCGAGCCATGGCGGTCAGAGCCATTCGCGGGTACCGCACGGTGTCGACAGAGGCGGCGTGCCTATTGGCCGGGACACCCCCGTGGGACCTAGAGGCGGAGATGCTCTCCGACCTCTACCGGCGGGTTACCTCAGTGCGCGACGAAGGTGGCTCCCCATCGTTGAGCGAGATAGCCACCTGGCGCGAGGACGCCCGCCGAGACGTCATCGCCCGTTGGGTTACGCGGCTGGAGAGGCCAAGACACGGTGTCGTTACCGTCGAGGCCCTCCGGCCCGTACTGATGGAATGGATGGAGCGGCGGCACGGAGTCCTCTCCTTTCGGCTGGTGCAGGTATTGTCAGGGCACGGGTGTTTCGGTCTGTACCTGCACACGGTCGCGTATAGGGAGTGGACTCCGGCCTGCCACCATTGCAGCAGTGACGAGGACACGGCGAGCCACACACTGGAGGTGTGTCCGAGTTGGGACGGGCAGCGCCGTGACCTCGTCGCTGTAATCGGTGCCGACCTGACGCTGCCGGCTGTCGCGAGGGCGATGGTCGACAGCATCAGGAACTGGGACGCGGTCGCCGCCTTCTGCGAGGCTGTTATCTCGCAGAAGGAGACGGCGGAACGAGTCCGGGAGGATTCCCGTGACCTGGGCCGCCGTCAGCGGCCGGGGCGGCGCAGGCGCGAATACCTGCGCCTGATGCCGCCCTAACCGAGGCTTCGGGTGATCGGACCGGGGAATTGTCCGGTCACCCGACGTGAGGCCACCGCGTGAGGACGACGCCTCGACGGCGAAAGCTGTCGGGGCGTCAACAGGAGAGGAGCCCGAGAGGGCATACCGCCGAGCGGGCCACCGAAGACAAAAATCGGGTACCGGTGGCCCGCTTGCACGGCGAAGAAGAGGTGCTTGCAGGGTGGGTCAATGGGGTTGCGCGCCGCCTCTTCCGTCACCCCGGACCGACTTGGCGGGGTGCGACGTCCATGGCCCACGGCAAAAAAAAAAAAAAAAAAAAAAAAAGGGTCAGACTACTAAGCAGGACGGCCGAGTTGTAGGCATTTTAAAAAATTGTGAATTGTGTGGAACGGAGCGTAAAGATGAACGAGTAAGAGGAAAGGTGTAAAAGAGAGAGAAGGGAGGTAGAAAAAAAAGATGACGAAAGTAAGATGTACTAGGAAGATGTAAAATATAATTTGTAATAAATAGTAATAAACGAAGTGCTGAAGACTTTCCTGAGTATCTATTCTCGATCCCCTACATATATATATATATATATATATATATATATATATATATATATATATATATATATATATATATATATATATATATATATATATATATATATATGATAAATTAAAGCTTTTAAAATATTACAACAACCTTGAATGTTTGATTGCTATATTTTTTTTAAGGAAATAATCCTTGTACCCCAGGGGACCTTACAAGCATATAATTAACGCAGACAACACCCAGACGCAGAAAAACACTAAGTGGATCGCACAAAATTTTGTTTTGAAATTATCCTGCATGGGAATCGAACCCATGGCGCTGTCCCGGAACGTCGGTATCTTAACCACTAAACCATAAGTTTATATACATATATATGTTTTAAAAAGCATTGAAAGAAGTACCTATATGATTATATAATAAAACTTTATTGTCATTATAAATCTCTCGTTTAAAGAGACCATCTCTTTAAATGTATATAATATTCTGCACGCCTCATAAGCGAAGCGTTGAGGTGATGCTCTAATCTCGATATATGAAAATCAAGGACTTTTCAAAACTAAAAATGACTGTATTTTTCATACATTGCACTTATAGGATAATATTATCCTACATATGTCAAGAAAAACATGCGCTCAAACGTTTTTAATATTTTTAAAAAACAATGTTGGACTTTATTTATATCATCGTTAAAGTAAGGGTTGATACTACCACATACAAAAAACAGGCTTTAATATTAATACGAATTCAAAAGTAAATAATAAATGATAATTAAATAAAAAAAAACTGGCTTTATATTGTTTGTTTATTATAACCCTAATTGTAGAATAATTACGAGTTAGTTAAGTTCGAGTTCGAGAATCGGACAGTGAACTGTCAAATGAAATAATTCATGTCAAGCTACCCGAAGTCCTTAATTTTTTTGAAGTGAAACTTCTAATGCGACTTCCAACAAGGTTGTGTTAAACGTTTAACGCAATGGCTCTCGAACGCATGCGCGTAGTATGCCTGTTACAGGCCAGCGCAAGCGTTAGCAACGTCCACAACAACGTCCACGTAGTAGCGTCCAATATTCCAACTCAAGAGGGAGAGAGAAAGAAAGATACACAAAGGTAAAAAGTAGGAGAGAGAAAAAGAGTGAGTCGGTAGATCCCAAGCACATGCGCGTGGTGTTCTTGCTATGCAGCGAAGTAAACAGTGTGAGCGTCGTGAAATTAGCTGAAATACGTACTTGTTGTTCTATTTTAATTTATAATATTCATTATTTTCATAGGTTTAAGTTTTCACTTCTGTCGGCGGTCCTAGAGTGACTGCTTTGTGTTTTATTTTAAGTGAAATTACTTTCCGTGTTATGACCGAGAAAGAATACAATTCATTACTCCCTATCTTACCCATGGATGAACGTAAGAGACGACTTAGGGATATAAAACGCATATAACATCTATGCAAAAAAAGGAAAACTCGAAACAATACCTTTTAACAACACCCCTGACCAGCGCGGTATAGTAGGTTAATTTCCCTCCCACTGCGTAGGAGGCTCGAGACTGGCAGTGGAATGTTTATGATGAATGAAAAATTACTTATAGGCCGTTTCGAATTTCTGATCTAGAAATTTTTGCATGAAGAATACATATTAGTACACGTTATAATAATAACTTAAGTTCTTTTTCTCGCATACTTGAAAAAAGTGAAACATGCTACTATCATACATACATACATATCATCACGCCATATCCCTTGCAGGGTAGGCAGAGCTATCCGTGCATACTTCACTCACTTCCTCAACATTCATAATTCTCTTCATACACGCTCGCCGGTTTCGGAGACTCTTGACTCTACCTTCCTTCAGTACGTGACCAATCTGGTCTAGGTAGGTTAGTCTCGATCTCCCTCGGTACCAACATCCTTGCACTTTCACATTGTTAAAATATTCCTCTGTAATATTATAGTTTCACTTTAGTACCGTATGTATTTACAATACATCCTATTGTATATTACAGAAACGAAGTACAATATCTAACCAATATTTATAAATCGGACCGCAAAAAATATATATACAATAAACCGAATTCGAATATTATAATACAACGTTGCAGAACATACGCATTTTACGTTCACGTAGACCTTGAAACTTTACTGGAGGACACTCAAGATGAATCTCGTAAAGAGCCTTAAATATAGGGACCCTTAGTTCCGTCCGTTCGAGACTCGTATACGGAAATACGCTTGCTCCGGATTGCTTTCAGAAATTTCTCGGTAAGTAGTTACAATTTTTATGACATTTGCTTATCTCTACCTGTACGTAGAATATTAGTGGACTCATTTTTTCCTACAGTATATTTATAGCTATTATTTATATGTATTTAAATGTTCATCATCATCTCGGCTAATATTTGCCTTGCCTTACCTGCACAAATGGCATAGTGGTTATATACTTCTCTACCGTACCAAGTGTCTCGGGGTTAATTCTCACGGGTGACAATACTTTATACGATCTGAAAATTTTGTTTTGAGACTGGTTGTAATTCGGGTTCATTAATTCTATCTTTGCAGAATCCCCCGTAATACAGAGATTATTTTTTTAGAATAAGGTGCCTTTAAAAAATACTTGACTCTATGTCCACCTGTCTGATTAAGCCGGTGTAGAAAATTGCCGATCATTGCGAAGGAGACTCGTTCTCAACACTCAGATATACATGGGTTTTGAAGACCAAGTTTTTAGTAAGAAGATATACAATGAGAAGATATACAATGCGAAAGTGGAAGGATGTAGGTACCGAGGGAGACCGAGACTAACCTACCTAGATCAGATCGGTCAGGTACTGAAGGAAGGTGGAGTCAAGAGTCTCCGAAACCGGCGAGCGTGTATGAAGAGAATTATGAATGTTGAGGAAGCGAGTGAAGTATGCAGAGATAGAGTTCTCTGGCACTCTGTTCTCTCTGCCTACCCTGCAAGGGATATGGCGTGATGATATGTATGTATGTATGTAAGTTTTTAGTAGTGGTAGAGCCACACTTTTGACAGGCTTATGTCTACAGCCAACCATTCCGGGATAATAATTATAGTGCCAATTCTTGCAGAAAACTGATATCTAAACGCCCATCGCTTAGATATCAGTTTTTGGTTAGTGATGGTATGACAGTTCGCAGTACCATCATAGTATAAGAATAGTGAATTAAGATAATATATAGACATATAAAACTAAATTTTACTACTGACTAAAATTATCAATAAAATGGACAGAGTATTCATCTAGGTAATTTATAATATTAACTGCGATCGCCAACCTGCATTCAAAGCTGGCGATTAGGGTATTATCGCTATTTAGAAGACCTACATCAAGCAGTAGATACTGGTAAACTACTGGATAGATGGAGGGATAAGTCGTATTTACAAGCCTAAATTTATATTAGCTAAAGATTCATCTATATACGGGTTTTATTTTATCTAAACTCATATAGGCCCCGTTAAACTATGTATGCCACATCAGTGGTACTGTACTGCTGCTTTTATCGTAGCTGTACATCCTGCTTTGAATAGAAGGAAAGTAGATATTTTTTCTAACGCCTGATTTTACTAATTATAGTTGTGTCCAATGACAATTAAAAGAATTTGCGAGACATTCTGAGATTCAAAACTCGGCGTCATTTAAGGAAACCATTGTGAATTCTACATTACACAAACATGTTAAAATGGTAAGAAATTATTATGAGATTACTCCCAAAAAAAAATATACATATATGAAATGAAAACCCGTGATGAAGGATTATTCCTAGTCCTTCTTCTAGCATTTTGTAGCGTTAGAGAAATGTGTGAGTGGAGAATCCTTTCTTTACCTACGAGTAACGTGAAAAATACTAAAAGGATTGACTTCGACTTTCGCTGATCGCACAGCACAAATAATTGTTCAGAATCTAAAAGTAATGTTATATCAAATAATTATTAGATTTTTACATACATAGCTTCACGCCTGTTTCCCAGAGGGGTAGGCAGAGACTACGGATTGCCACAAACCACGATCCTGGCATACTTCCATCGCTTCATTCACACTCATAACAGTCTTCATGCATACTCTACGATTACGCATACTCTTAATATGACCTGTCGTCAATACATCGCTAATTTGAATTTTTAGTATAATGATAAAGTAAAAGATAGCTTGTAATGAATCATTTCATTACAAGCTATCTTTCCCGTTGGTGTTGTAAAAGACGACTAAAGGGTGTATTATGCATATAACATCTATGCAAGAGAAGAAAAGCTCGAAATTAAACCATATTTCAATTCGTTTCACCAATGTATTAGAATTTAGATCCATTTCCCATCTTTTGCGAAGGAAGCTCGAACTCAGCGGTGGGATGAATACGCGTTAAGATTATGATGAATATATGTTTGAAAATTCGCCTGCAATTCAAGTAATTAATTATATTTGGTGTTGCAGTTATAATTTTTTTTTGGGATTTAATGTATTTTTTTTTTGGTGGGATGGGTTCAACGGTACTCGATCCTTATTATCTATGAATATTGGCTAGTATTAAGAGAAAAACGGCTTTCAATGATTAATAGATTAATTTTACTATTAATACAACAAATTTATTTGCTACAATAATTAATCAATTAAGCGTACACAGAATTATACATACTTTATCTATAACTTTCCAATATCCTACGGAACTATATTGACTGGAGTTTTAAACAATGCGGTTATCCGTATCCGCGGCAAGGCGGATATCCAACGCGGATATCCGCTGATAGTGAAAGGTGAATTATATTAGTTTAAGTTTTAGTTTATGTTTGAAATTAGTTGTTATTGAGTATAGATGTTTAAATAATATTGGATTAGATGTAAGTATAAACGTTAATAGTTTTATTAATATAAAAACTTATTGTATATTAAGGTGTTTCATTTGATTTTTTTTTTCCTGCTGATACTCTGACATATTGTTCCTCACGCTGTAAAAAAATCGCTTACAATTTGAGCCCTAAATTTGGTTCTGAATATTCGTGTTAAATTTTGAATTTTTCCTATTTAAAAAGCATGTATTTTGAATCACTTTTTAATTCTAATTTTTATACTTTGGCCTGGTTTTATTCTAACATAACATTTATGATCATAGTTTTTATAGAGTAATTAATGCTTTTCAAAAGGTCCTGAAACAATTTTGTTCTAACTTGATTTGCGTTCATTGTATTTGCTCTGAAAGTAACTTTTTAATTTTTTTTAACATATTTTTAAACGACTTCAAATAAGAAGTTTTTCAATTCGACTGTTTATTTTTTTTTTATACTTGTTATCTCAGAATTTTCGACTGGGTGAACAGAGTGATGTTTATTTTTATTATAATTTGAAAGCTGTTGCTTCCCGCGTGGTCCCATTTCAATTTAGTCTACTAGTTACTAGTTGAAGTCGGGATTTTTTTGGTATTAAAAAGAAAAGTTAGTAGAAAAAAGAACAGTCGTTTCAAATAAAACAACCCTATCTATTGTATATATTACAATTAATTAATTCAAAATATTTACCATGTATAACCCCCCGGTCCACGGGCGGCGGTGACACTTACCATCAGGTGTGCTGTCTGCTCGTTTGCCACCATAAGCAATAAAAACAAAATAAAAAATATAAAATTGTATGATGACATGTTTAAAAAATACTTTTTATATATATATATATATATATATATAATGTTTCGTAATTACTTAAATAAGTATTAGCAAGAGAAGGAAAACTCGAAATAAAACCCTATTTAACCCGTCTCACCAGTTTAATATAGTCAATTTCTCACATATTATAGAGGAGGCTCGAGCTTAGTATTGGACACATACGAGCTAAGATAAAAGTTAGATCCTATGTACGTAATTACATATAGCCACCGGATAAGAACACTGCTATTACCACGCCGTATGTTAAAGGGAGTTGTATAATTATCTGTGGGATTATGAAGAAAATGACCAGCTAATTTTTGCTGGATAACATAATTCCTTAGTTCAATCGATAACTGACTTGCAAAAAGTAGCGATTATGATAATAATGCGTAGAAAAAATCACCACACAAGGTAGTATTCTAAATGGTAGGCTAACGTCCAGTAGTGGACAGCGAAGGTAATGATAATGTCATTACTACCGGCACCTAGGAACTTTTCTTTGGTGGCAAGCTTTGGTCCACTTGCAGTAGGCCCGATCTATCTGGGGCGATGCAGAGGATGGCTAGCGATCCCACAACTTGCCTTGCACTTGCCTCTCTAATGCCATATGTACCCAGTCCTTGTTATCAATGGCCCGTCCAGCGAATTACCCTTTTTATCTTTGGTTCATTCACCCACTGCTTAGACTAAGGTGGCTTCAGGAGCTGAACTAGAACCTACTGAATTGTTTATTAACATTTTTTATAACCTCATATATATATCATTACATTACCTCATCATTAACTCTCCTTTCAATAAAATTTATAAATACATACTATTTTTTTTTTATTTATAATGCTAAGTATGGATGAAATAAAAAAATATTACGAAAATCACAGTATGTGATAAGCCAGCAGAATTCAAACCTGAGGTCACAAAAACAACAATCTTAGTTCTTACTCTTAAGCCATTAGACGATAGAAGCAATTAGTAAAATACACTGTATTTTTGTTACGCAAAAGGGCTTGGTTAGAACTTTATACTACACTTTTACCAAACCCATTACTTTAATTAATTAATAATTAAAACGAGTTGCCTGTTCTATAAACTTTGTTTCAAATAAAAGGTAAACAAATACTTCTTAGAATTTTTATAAGAAAATATTAAAATATATTAATTGGGAAAACTTTAAACAGGATTATTAAGTTGTTTACATTTAAATTGCCATAAATCAATATATGCACAAAGACTGATATTCAGGGAGACTAATGCTTATCGCCGCGCTTAGGCAGACCGCTTGATGTTATTAATATCCCAAGAATGTGCTGCTAAATGTTCCTCTTCCAATTCTTCCTTTTCTACAAATACACGAGAAATAGAAGGTTCATTGTTCGCGGAGTTTTTAGTCTAATTGTATTTTAGATCCATGAATTGTACGTTTCTGAGGGTCCCTCCGTCCTATCTTCATAAAAAATAAATTAAAATCAAAGCCCTTAATGGTTAAATTTAAATTTAGAACAAATCTTTCTAACTCAATCACGTTCTGTTTTTGATAACGAGGCTTTTAGAAAGTTAGAAAAACAATGGCAACAGATTGATCTAGATAGGATTTAATTCTACAACAACCTTATATTACCTATTACCTTATAACAACCTTTTATTCTTTAGTGCGGTTGTTTATTAATACAACAACCGCACTAAAGAGTATGACTTTATATATAAACGTACAATGAACAAACACAAACTACAAATAAACTCGGGACAATAATTTGTCGAACATACAAAGAATTGGCCTACGTGAGAATTGATCTCACGACAAGCAAGATCGACAGACAAATCCGCAATCTATGTGGTCAACCTTCTTTATAATGTTATTATTTACTAAAGATGAATATAGTTAGAGGTTGCGCTGGGCTGGTCACGAACGTCAAGGATTCGGTACCAGCTGGCCCAATGACAATGGTAGGCCAAATCCGACCTATCGTCGACACTGACGAAACAAAAAATAAAGAATAGGTAAAGGTCTTCTTACAACAGTATAAGAGAAAGAGTTATAAGATTTATTATTTCAGCCATCAATTCAATCAAATCAATTTGAACTTTACTCCTTTAAAATTCACCATAGCAAGCGCGAAGTTTTAAATTTTGCTCCATGTAAAACAATAGGCACGTTCATTGATATATGGTTTTTTAATACATCAATGGGCACGTTATTTATTTTGAAAGACTAATAATTAAAATGTAAGTGCGTTAAACCTTTACATACTTTTTCAGGGATTAATGTATCATCATCATCAGCTTGACTCATATACATATTCTCTTAATGGCTTAAGCCTCCTCCATAATGAGAAATAGACATACTACACCACGCTGGTCAATCTGGTCATACAATCTGTATAGGTTGTATGACCATAGACCATATGGTAATATGGTCATAGGTTTTTATTTCGAGATTTTCTTCTCTTGCATAAATTGTATCTGCATACTTCATGCCTAAGAGCGGTTACGCACTACGTCCGATCCGAATCCGATCCGAACCCGTGAAAATATAGATCTAGAAAACTCGGCCTGAATTCGGATATTGCTTACGCACTTGTCCGTTTCGAACCCGTGAAAATATGGGTCTAGAAAACTCGGCCTGAATTACGTAATTTTACGCCACATTTACATTTTACGCCACAGCAGTGTTCACGTCCTTGATCATGAGTCCTTTATATCGACGTCAACTTCTGGCAACACTATTATACGTACGAAGAACGTAGACGTACGTTCATACAAACAATTCTATGGCTACATCGGTCCGTCAAAACTCTTCTCCGGATGGAGATTCTAGAATGATGGAAAGAAATCAGATGACGGATATCGGATGTAGTACGTAAATTACCATAGAAATAGTTCTACGGCTACGACGTACCATATTTTCACGGATTCAAATCGGATTCGGAGTGCGGAACCGCTCTTACTCGTCCTTGAGATATTCCCGGTTAAGATAGGAAGTGGTGAATTATATTTTTACCCCGTCACCACACCAGAAAAAAGACAGAAGTATATAACTCTGCAAAAGTTGAGTTAACTACATATCAAAGTTCACTTATGAAAACATTTAAATATTTAGTGTGCTCGTTCTTTCAAAAGCCATTTTGCTATTGTATTGTATGTATATGTACTGTTCCGTATTATATTCTATCTTTACGTCGAATTTCATTCAGACCCGTTTAGTAGTTCTGACGTGATTGAGTAACAAATATATATATATATATATATCTATCGAAGTTATCACATTTGTAAATGAAAAACAAGTACTTTTAAATCTAATCTCGTTTCAGCTAATATACACCTCTCATTACTGGCTCCTTCATAATATAAAAGAAATTGGTCTACTATATCAGACGGCTAGATCATTTCAGCCTATCGCCGTCTACTGCTGGACGTAGGCCTTCCTCAGGTTACGCCACAGAGTGCGGTCCTGTGCTGCCTGCATCCAACGACGCCCAGCAACGGTACCAGAGCTGCCGTGCCTGGGTGCCATTTTTGTTTTACTTATCATGAGGGGATAACGCCGTAATGGCAACGCTTGGCAGGCGGGTTGGCGATCGTAATGAAATGGATATTGTACATTTCCCAGGAGAGAGCTGGTGGTGGGCGGCGTCACTGGGCCTCTGTGTCCTAAACAGAGGCTCAGTGAACACGTGTGTGCGACAGCAGGGTGGGTCGATAGTGGACTTGTCATTCGCTAGCCCCGCTGTCGCACCACGAGTGAGGAACTGGCGTGTCCTGGAGGAGGCGGAGACCCTGTCGGATCACCGTTACATCCGGATGGAGGTCTCCCCTCTCCGGGACCCCAGCAGGGGTCACAGGGCGGACCGAGCTCCTGCATTTCCGCGGTGGGCTGTGGGGCGGCTGGATAGGGACCTACTGGCGGAGGCGGCCATCGTGAACACGTGGCTGTCCTCACCACCCCCAGCGGATGGAGTGGACGTTGAGGCTGTCCGCATCCGCAGTGCGTTAACGCAGGTCTGCGATGCGGCCATGCCCAGGGTACGGCGTCTACCTCCGAGGCAGGGGGTCTACTGGTGGTCCCCAAGACTGGCGGAACTTCGTGCGGCGTGCATTAGTGCCCGAAGGTCCTACACCCGCAGTCGGCGGCGTCGCCACGATGTTGAGCGGGAGGGCCAGCTGTACGAGGCGTACCGCAGTGCGCGTACCGCCTTTCGGCTGGCCATCCGGTCCGCCAAGGACGCGAGTTGGCAGGAGATGCTGGACGGTCTTGACCGTGACCCCTGGGGTCGCCCGTATCGCGCGTCGCTGAATAAGCTTCGCGCGCAGGGCCCCCCCCTCACCGAGACCCTCCAGCCCGACCTCCTTCGTAGAGTGGTCGAGGAGCTGTTCCCGCGGCAGTCGGAGCACACGCCCCCGGTCATGGCTTCGCCAGATCACGACCGGGAGGCCGTCGAGAGTGTTCCGCCCGTGACGGAGTCGGAAGTGGAGGCAGCCGTGGCGAAGATTCGTTCCGCCACCACGGCCCCCGGCCCGGACGGAATCCCAGTCCGGGTGTTGACGTTGCTCCTCGAGCATCTCGAACCTCGCCTCAGGCGACTGTTCAACGCCTGTCTGACGTCTGGACAGTTCCCTGAGTGCTGGAAGGAAGGGAGGTTGGTTCTCCTGCCAAAGCCGGGACGGCCCCCGGATTCGCCGTCGGCCTACAGGCCCATTGTGCTTCTGGACGATGTGGGTAAGCTGCTGGAGCGTGTCCTCGCTGCCCGCATCGTCCAGCACCTGGAAGAGGTGGGGCCCGATCTGTCGGACGCTCAATTTGGGTTTCGAAGGGGGCGTTCGACCATCGGGGCCCTGCTACGCCTGAGGCAGACGGCCGCGGAGGCTGTCGCCGGCAAAGGAGTGCTGTTGGCGGTGTCGTTGGACATCGCCAACGCCTTCAATAGTCTGCCATTCAGCTGCATCAGGGAGGCGCTCCGGTTCCACGGAGTGCCCCTGTACCTCAGGCGGCTGGTGGCAGACTATTTGGAGGGGCGCAGTGTTCTCTACGCGAGCCCCACAGGGGACATTGTGCGGACGCCCATGTCGTGCGGTGTTCCGCAGGGGTCGGTTCTGGGGCCGACTCTGTGGGACATCGGTTACGACTGGGCGTTGAGAGGGAGTCTCCCCCCCGGGCTGAGCGTTATTTGCTATGCTGACGACACGCTCGTCACAGCCCGGGGCAGGACATTCGAAGAGGCGGCGAGCCTTGCCACTCTCGGCACCGAGGAGATGGTCAGGCGGATCGAGGCGCTGGGGCTCAGGGTGGCCCTAAACAAGACGGAGGCTCTACTATTCCATGGGCCCCGTGTGAGGCTGCCCATCGGCGCCTCGTTAGTCGTCAACTCCATCCACATCAGTATCCAGGCCCATATGAGGTACTTGGGTCTGGTGCTCGACGGGCGATGGTGGTTCCGGGAGCATTTTCGTCAAATTGCTCCCCGGCTGGTCGGCGCGGCGTCCGCCCTCTCTCGGCTCATGCCTAACGTGGGCGGACCCAGTTTTCAGGGCCGACGGCTGTATGCGGGGGTGATCCGCTCAATGGCCATGTACGGCGCACCCGTGTGGGCGAGGGCTCTGAACGCCCAACTCAGGGCGGTTCTGTGGAGGCCACAGAGAGTCATGGCGATCAGAGCCATTCGCGGGTACCGCACGGTGTCGACAGAGGCGGCGTGCCTATTGGCCGGGACACCCCCTTGGGACCTAGAGGCGGAGATGCTCTCCGACCTCTACCGGCGGGTTACCTCAATGCGCGAAGAGGGTGGCTCCCCATCGTTCAACGAGATAGCCACCTGGCGCGAGGACGCCCGCCGAGAAGTCATCGCCCGTTGGGCTACGCGGCTGGAGAGGCCTAGATACGGTGTTATTACCGTTGAGGCCCTCCGGCCCGTACTGATGGAGTGGATGGAGCGGCAGCACGGAGTTCTCTCTTTCCGGTTGGTGCGGGTCTTGTCGGGGCATGGTTGCTTCGGCAAGTACCTGCACACGGTCGTGCGGAGGGAGTGGACTCCGTCCTGCCACCATTGCAGTAGCGACGAGGACACGGCGCAACATACGCTCGAGGTATGTTCGGGCTGGGACGGGCAGCGCCGTGACCTCGTCGCTGTCATCGGTGCCGACTTGACGCTGCCGGCTGTTGCGCGAGCGATGGTCGACAGCGTCAGGAATTGGGACGCGGTCGCCGCCTTCTGCGAGGCTGTCATCTCGCAGAAGGAGGCGGCGGAACGGGCCCGGGAGGATTCCCGTGACCCGGGCCGCCGCCCGCGGCCGGGGCGGCGCAGGCGCGAGTACCTGCGCCTGATGCCGCCCTAACCGAGGCTTCGGGTGATCGGATCGGGGAATTGTCCGGTCACCCGACGTGAGGCCACCGCGTGAGGACGACGCCTCGACGGCGAAAGCTGTCGGGGCGTCGACAAGAGAGGAGCCCAAGAGGGCATACCGCCGAGCGGGCCACCGAAGACAAAGATCGGGTACCGGTGGTCCGCTCGTACGGCGAAGAACAGGTGCTTGCAGGGTGGGTCAATGGGGTTGCGCGCCGCCTCTTCCGTCACCCCGGACCGATTTGGCGGGGTGCGACGTCCATAGCCCACCGCAAAAAAAAAAAAAAAAAAAAAAAAAAAAAAAAAAAAAAAAAGGAGAGAGCTGGTGCCTACTCTCCTGGTAAACCCTTAGCCGATTTTTACGACTCCCACGGGCAAACAATGGCGACAGTCGTAGTCTGATCCCGTCGCCACAAGGGGAATAAGATAAGACGGATGGATATAAGATTTATATTGAGTTTTCTTCTTATGCATGGATCATCATTCATCTCAGCTCATATATGTCCCACTGTTGAATTTGAGCCTCCTCCATAATGGGAGGGAAATTGACCTACTATACCACGTTGGTAAGACACATTGGTCTACACCAATCCCTACGGTTTTGTTTCGAGTTTTCCTTCTCTTGCATAGATATTATATGCATTTTATATCCCTTAGTCGTCTTTTACGATCACCTACAGGTAAGATAGGGGGTGGTGAATTGTATTCTTACTCCGTCACCACACGGGAGGAAAGATACTATCAGCATATATCCCACAACCACTTTTACGATAACTACGGATAAGAAAGAGAGTGAAGAATTGTATTCTTACTACGTCGCCCCAATAGAAAAGCTAATGCCGATATTATGGAGGCCATACACGCTAGGTTATACATGATGGTTTTAACTGTGCATGCATAACAGACAGGCAAGCCCTAGCGTGTGTGTGATAAAACTGTACAGTTATCTTTGCATGTACATGCAACCGAGTAAATATCAAAATTGATATTTTTGCCGCTCGGTTATGTTTGCGCGCGAGTATAACCGAGCGTGTGTGGCGGTCCCGCGAGCTTGCCTGACATAGTTCTCTGTTTTTAATTGTCGTAATACGTAGTTCAACTGTGAAGTAGGCATACTATACATACCGTCACGTAACTCAACTGAGATTTAATGGCAAAACTGTGCATGCAAACCCTAACGTATATGTGTAATATGAAACTCGGTTATGCCTGTCGGTTATGCATGCACAGTTAAAACCATCATGCAAAACCTAGCGTGTATGGCCTCCATTATAAATAAGAAAAGTAAACAAATGTTGAGTGTCAAAAAATTATATAACCAAGTTATATCCCAGTCCCTCATAGAATACAAGTTAGTAAGATGTGAAGTTAGACTTCATAGTGAAACTTGTTGTTCTTAATATTTCGAAGAAAACACCAGTTTCGGTATCGATAATGAATTTCTCGTTAGTGGATATATTCAACAGCTCGTTCGAATAATATCGCAAACTACGTCCCTTAACTTTGTAAGGGAAAAAAACTGCAAACTATATATCACATTATAGTTTATATTTTACTAGCTATAATCCCGGCTTCATTCACATTATTGTAGATTTTATCAAATTTATGTATCTCACAGAAAAATACATTTTTTTTTGGAAAAATAAATAATTCATATACAATTAACGATTGTATTTATCTAACTCTGCGCAAAATTTTAGCAAAAGCCATTTAATCATTCGAAAGTGATGGGTAAGACGAATATTCAATGTGGTTACTGAATAAAAATACCATAGACACCAGCCTTTCCTTTCTTGTTACTATCGTAAAAAAAATATAATTAAAATTTGGAATTATACCAACTTGTTTAGTTAGCTTGATGTAGGAAGTTAATTCCTGTCATCTGCAATACTTACAGCTTTGAGTATGTTTAAGACAAAATAATCAGACAATAACTAGCAATAACTAGTGAAGCAACCAAGCAAAAACTAAAACAGAAAATTGGAAAAGTAGCGCTGAATCTTCTATTGCAGACGATCATCATGATCATCATCTCAATTTCTATATATCCCGCTTATGGGCTCCAGCCTCCTCCATAATGAGAGGGAAATTGACCTACTATATACCATACTGGACAGACGTGTTGGTATAGGGCAGGGGCCGGTAACCTTTCGCGTCGGAAGAGCCAAAAATTAGAATTTACAAAGGTTTAAAGTTTTTAAAGAGCCACAATCGTTTTTTTTTTTACCGGTAATAATTTGTGCCTAATTCTCGTTAATCATTTCAGGCACATTTTTAAATGTTTTCTTTATAATTTTTTTTTTTCGCATAGAACTAAGGAGCCGCAACTTCATATCCAAAGAGCCGCATGTGGATCGCGAGCCGCAGGTTGCCGACCCTTAGTATAGGGTATTGTTTCGAGATTTCCTTCTCTTACTTAGATATTATATGCATTTTACATCCCTTAGTCGTCTCTTACGATCACCCACGGGTAAGATAAGGAGTGGTGAATTGTATTCTTACTCCGTCACCACACGGAAAGCAAATTGCAGACGATATCGAGTTGGAACTTGATATTGATCTTATATAGGTACTGCTGCATATCAGAATTTTTACTATCTTATTATTTCGACTCATATGCTCTTGCGTAGATGTTATATGCATATTATGATACTTAGTCGTCTTTTACGACACCCCCTGAGCAAGATCGTGGCTTCAATCTTTTTATAAGTGTTTTCCCGTCACCGCACGGCATCTGTATCGAACTTTTTTCATATGTAAATAACTATCAAACCATTAACGGAGGATGATAATGCTATCGACCGATGTCAAGAAATCCGTACCGGTGGTTGGCCCAGATAGTGATGGGGAGCTTAAGCGGTAGGATATTCGGCCGCATACTGACATTTAATTACAACAGAATGTACATTCTACTGCTGGTCTCGAGCCTCCTCCACAAAAGAAGGGCAATTGACCTACTATACTACCCTAATCAGACGGGTTGGTATAGGCCCTATAGTGTATCATTTCGTATTTTCCATTTCTCGCTATCTACAAATGATATACCTTAGTAGTTTTTCGCAATGCCTATGGGCAAGAATTGGATGCGGGTGGCACAAGACCGCACTTTGTAGCGAAATATGAGGGAGGCCTACGTCCAGCAGTGGATAACAAAGTGCTAAATTATGATAATGATGATGGGCAAGAAAGAGGGTGGCTAATTATATTCACCATACGGAGAATGTGTGTTTGTAAGTCCCACATAATACAAAAATTACTTCTTTAATTCAGGACGTTTTCTTAAAAAAATAAACAAAAAGTTAGATATCATAATCTTGCGGTGGTCTTATAAAATTATAACAAATTGCCTTCTCCAATTAGACGTAATACCACAGTCTTGATTACACTAAGAAAATATTCTTAATTTGAACAAGTCGTCTCGCTGATAACTTTGTCAAAATGGTTGCTTTTTTAAATGATGATGATAAATAAATATTGTACGAAGTTCTAGGTCCGAGGCGTGATGTTTCTGGAACTTCTGGTTTCGGGGTGCGACGTCCATGGCCTACCACAAAAAAAAAAAAAAAAAAAGGTCCGAGGCGTGAAATAAGACACACGTATACTTGTATATGTTCTATATTAAACAAATGATTCAAACTATGGAAACAATTTTGAACATATTTATACTGGTCAGACGTGTTGGTATAGGGTTTTGTTTCAAGTTTCCCTTCTCTCTTATATAGATGCTAAATGCATTATGCATTTTGTATCTTTTAGTCGTCTCTTACGATCAACCATGAGTCAGATAGGAAATGTATATGGTGAATTGTATTCTTACTTCATCACCACACGGATACTAGGAACTAGTAAATTGCTCCAATATAACTGACCAAGAACAATATAATTTTTATTATTTAAATACAATAATTTTCTTATTATACTGGCAATGAATTTCTATCAAAAATATAGGTCCAAATTTAATAACTAATACTGTAGACAGACATAAATCTCTATGATAACGATGATTTTTTGGACGTGTGACACGTTAATTCTGTCGTAACCACGAACGCTGTAAAGTGCTCGAAATGTCGGCAAGAATAAAAATCAAATACAAAACGCAATAAAATCTCTAATATAGTTTTATTTTAAATATGTCATACTCGCTTAAACATCAGACATCATTATAATTAAAATATGATGATAATAATAACAGTGAAGGTTGCTGAACGGTCATTGGACGTGATCGGCATAGAACCGCACTTTTGTGGCGAAATATGATGGAAGCCTGCGTCTCGTAGTGGATGGTAAAAGGCTGAATGATAATAAAAATATGATAACTAAAGTATCTCCATGTGGTCATGGAATCCAGACTAGTTACCACGATCAAGGAATTGATACTAGTGCTCAGTTTAATAGCAATGGAAGGACATAAGTTATGGGGCCGCGCGCCGAAATATCGTTGCCCCTAAACGATCCAGGCGGAGTCAGAAGTCTCTGGTGGATTTCTCACTTATATTACCTGTAAATATTACAAATATTCACAGGTAATTACAAATACAAAGAGTCTTCGTAATAAACGGAGATCAGTTGTCACAACTTTATAACTTCGTTCAACTATATTAGCATAAGTGAAAATCTCAACATAACTGCAACAATAGGTTCGCCTCAAACTTCTTCAACTGAACAAAGTTCTATAACAGACTTATTCTTCTGGAAAGAAGTCAAAGGTATCCATACAGAAGCAAACTATGAACTTGATAGCGCCTCGAGGGGTTTTCTGATTCCACTTTCTAAAGCAATTTACTCTATAGATGTTTGTGAGAATATATTTTTATATATAGATTGTTTTAAATGGATAACCACATAATTTTAGGCGATATTTTTAAGATTTAAGGTTTTAATTAAAGTAATAATTAAGATGGCCACTTTTAAAAGGAAGTTTTTAGTGTTTTCTGGATAGACTAAAAAGGGCTAAAGAGTTATTCATTCACAAATTTAAGCAGATTTTAATCATTTTCAGACAACAATTGCGTTCATTGTGTGAACATCAATATACATCTTTTTTTTTAAATACAGATAACACACATAACACCCTATACTAAGAATAAAAATTTCCGTGTGGTGACGGAGTAAGAATACAATTCACCACCCCCTATTTTACCTGTGGGTGATCGTATGAGACGACTAAGGCATATAACATCTATAAGAGAGAAGGAAACCTCGAAACAAAACCCTATACCAACACGTCTGACCAGCGTGGTATAGTAGGTCAATTACCCTCCCATTATGGAGGAGGCTCTAGCCTAACAGTGGCACATATACGAGCTGAGATGACGATGATGATGAGATGACTAAGAAAATAATCCTTGTATTACGAGGTAGGTACTTTACAAACATTACAAGAACCCAAATTACAGCCAGACTCAGGACTACAATATGTGGATCGCACAAGGTATTGTCCTGCATGGGAATCGAACTTGCGGCACTTGGCAAGGTAGGTCGATATCTTAACCACTACGTTTTCTGCGCAGTCATTATCATTATTTTATACTAGAATAACAATTTACGTAAATATAAATTTATTGAATTTATAAGATAATGTTTTTGCCGTTTCCTTAAAGGTGACCTTCATTTTCTGACACTACATATGGCAATTACCTAATAACTAAAATATTTTTTGGAAAATCCTTACATAAACATGCAAAATAGAAAACTTGTGAGATATGGTAGCAATCGAATCAATAGAATTTAATTCTCGAATTCTTAAGTGAATTATATAGCGACTACGCAACCATACAGAAAATATTCCATTTTTTATTTTTATTTATAAGATTAACAATTACATACAGCCATTATTACAGGTTTCCCTAATGCAATAGTGTAAGTTATCAACTTACAAAATGTGTTCATGTCAACATATAATTAAAAAAAATAAAATTCTATACAATTTAACATGTCATATACAAATCAAAACTATATTCTAATTGTAAGTTACTGTTAGGGGGGCATAGTCCGGAGCGTGCATGTCGCGTCCCCTGCCAGTCTAGTTAGACTTCAATCCGGCTCAAATGCGTATCGCAGTGCGGGTTAGGGCGTCCCCCAGAGGCGATGCGTACCGACCCGCCCCTGTCGGTACAAAAATCGGCTGATGCGGCGATGCGGGCCGCCACCCATCACGCCTTGCCCAGTCAGGCAAGTCGAGGAGAGCAGAGTGCCGGGTGAGCACGTGGCATGTAAGTGGTTGTGTGGAAGGTAAGTTGCACGAGCTGATAACCATCATGGTGGACAAACAGCTAGACGTGCTCTGTGTAACAGAGACCAAGCGAAGGGGCAGCGACGCCTGCGATCTTCTTGGTGGCGGGATGGCTCTGTGGTCTGGTGTACCATAGAGCGATCGAGCCAGCATGGAGCTACGAGTGCTGTTATTCTCTCGCTTGGCCTCAGGTGTGAAGGATTACGGAATGTATGATCCCAGACTTCTTTGGGTCCGTATTAAACTAGGTGTCACCAAGGTATTCATGGTTGTAGCATATGCTCCCGTAGGATCCTCGGTGGCATCAGACCTGGAGAAGTTTTGGGATAATGTTAGGGAAGTTCTGGATATGGCAGAAACCAGTGAACGCGTGATTGTAGGCGGAGATTTGAACGGTTGGGTGGGTACCAAGCGTCCCGACTATGATGACGTACTTGGTCCATTTGGTGATAAGAGAGTAAACGACGCAGGTAGGCTCATTACGGATGTATGCATGAAGAGAAACCTTATTGTGTCAAACACATTTTACCAACATAAGGACATCCACATGTAAACATGGAGAAGGAATGAACAGAAAAGTATAATAGATTTAATTTTGGTAGACAGTCGCCTCTGAAGCAAAATTTTGGACGCAAGAGCCTATAGGTGCCCCACAGTCGATACGGACCACTATCTCGTTATTGCGAGATTTAGTGGTCTGTTCAGAAAGTGGAGGCACTGGCGAGAGCATCTCCACTTCGGAGGGCTTGAAAGAATAAAGATTGAAAGTTTGCAAGAAGAGTGTGTAAGATAAAAATATGCAGAGGGTGACCGAGAACGGCTGACAATGGCAAGCCAGCCGCAATCGGACATAGAAGAATGCTGGAGAATATTGAAAGAGAGTATGGTAGATACAGCGAAAGAAGTATGTGGAAGTTCAAAGAAGCATAGAAAAATAAATGGTCATGCATGGTGGGATGCGAAAGTGGCAGCTTCCGTTGAGCAAAAGAAGAAAGCGTGGCTGGACTATGTCTCTTCTTTGAATCTGAATGACTGCATCACTGAACAGAAGAAAGAAATATATCGGCAATGTAAGAATGACAACAAGCCCTCCGATGGCATCAGTATGGATGAAGTTGAATGGGCGATAAGAAGTTTGAAACTTGGTAAGGCAGCGGGCATTGATATGATGTCTGCCGAGATGATCAAGCTTGGTGGCTCTTGTGTCTGGGAGACGTTCCTGTTGCTCCTCAATTTATGTTGGAGCTCGGGTATGGTGCCGAGGGACTGGAATAGCGAAGTCGTCGTGCCTTTGTTTAAAAACAAGGGTTCACGTTATGACTGTGCAAATTATAGACCCATAAGCTTGACCAGTTTGGCAGCAAAAGTATATGCTAAAATTATTCATAGGAGAATGAGGATGGTGTCCGATGGTTTACTGTGTGAGGCACAAGGAGGTTTCAGGAGTGGAAGGGGATGCATGGATCAAGTGTTCTCTCTGCGCAACATTGTGGAGAAGCATCTGGCTCTAGGTCAGAGGGTTTTCTGCAGTTTTGTGAATCTGGAGAGAGCATTTGACACGGTTCTACGAAAGGAACTTTGGGACATTTTACCGGAGTATGGTATTAACGGTAAACTGCTGCAGGCTGTGCAGTCCAGTTACATGGGCTGTAGAGCTTGTGTGCGGCTGGATGATGGAATGTCGCCTTGGTTTGACGTCAATATCGGCGTTAAGCAGGGGTGCGTTCTATCAGCCAGGCTGTTTATCTTATATCTGAGTAAATGTCTCCAAAGGTTGAACGATATGAATATGGGAGTCCAGATGGGTGACTCAGTGGTCAGTGCTCTGCTCTATGCAGATGATACAGTCCTGCTGGCGCAGTCAGCGAATAACCTGCAGACCCTAGTCGATACAATGATACAAGATTGTAAGAAAAGGGTTCTACGCATGAATGTGAGCAAAACCAAAATAATGGTCTTTGAAAGAGATTAAACCAGAACAGATGTAAGAATAATAATAGGTTATGATATACTAGAACAAGTGGATGAATTTGTTATATTTTAACAAGTGAATGAATTTGTAAGTGGATTTAGCTGAGATGGAAGGTACACCACTGATATAGAGCGAAGAGTAAATGCGGAAAATAGAGTGAACGGAGCGTTGGGATAACTTCTCGGTAGCCACCACCTCAGCCAGAAGGCACGTGTAGCAATACATAACGCAGTGCTTGTCCCAACATTACTATATGGAAGCGAGAGTTGAGTATGCAAAACAGAGCATGAAAGTAAAATTAATGCGGTCGAAATGCGATCTCTACGGAAAATCTGTGGAGTTAGGCTGACCGACCGTATTCGCAACGACGACGTAAGAGAGCGAGTAGACATGAAAGAGAGTATTAGTGTAAAGATGCGAAAGGGAATGCTCCGATGGTTCGAACATGTGGAAAGAATGCCAAATGAACGTCTGGTTAAGAAGATATACAATGCGAAAGTGGAAAGATGTAGGTACCGGGGGAGACCGAGACTCACCTACCTAGACCAAATTGGTCACTTACTGAAGGAAGGTGGAGTCAAGAGTCTCCGAAACTGGCGAGTGTGTATGAAGAGAATTATGAATGTTGAGGAAGCGAGTAAAGTATGCAAGGATAGAGTTCTCTGGCACTCTGTTCTCTCTGCCTACCCTGCAAGGGATATGGCGTGATGATATGTATGTATGTATGTAAGTTACTGTTAGCTGTGTGGTAGCGGCGACGAACACTCCCAACCCTTACTTTGCTCGTGGATGTCCTAAAAGGCGACTAAGAGCCTTATAACGACCTGGGCTAACTCCATCTGATGCCGTTTGGTTAACAATTACATTCCCAAGGAGGGTTGACGTCTGGCAGGCGGCCGGTCATAAAACTATTGCCAATAAATTTACAATATGTACTATAAAAGAGGAGTACATATTGTATCGACCCTAAGTAATAGGAATAAGAGTAAGAGAATGATGATTCTAATAGTAAGTCAAAATAAGTAAGTCAGTAAGAAGATTACGAAATTATCAACAATTGTCATTATAAAATTACTTATTCGGTACTATAGCATAATTCAAATACCATTATCTTTTTGAATTCCGCAATCAAACAAATAATTAGATCTATTTTGTCGGCAAGCTGATTCAATGCTTGTAAAATATGCCCAACCTTAGAGATAAATGATTGAGAATAATAAACGCTTAAGAAATTAATAAACTCGTTCCAATTGCAAGTTTAAAAACTATACGACTTTCTCAACAACACCAATGAAATTGAAATTGCTTTTCTTTACTTTAACCCTTAAGTACCAATAAGTAAACTCATTAGCAAAAGTTCTTTTGCTGAACCATGTCCGTGTCAGAAGGATAAATTATTTGCTCAGACAGGTGATTTATTGATCGTTGAAGTTGTAAAGTGATCAGTCGTAAAGAAAGATTGCGTTTGTGGCCTATATTTTAAATCCTAAAACACTATAATATTTATGGATGAAATGATGAATGCATGTAGTTACAATTAGGTGACAAACATTAAAGTTAGAGCCTTATACATTCTACCGTTTAGGCATGCAAATATTTTGTTACGATAACATAGAACTACTCATAGCTTACATAATAGACAAATAGTGAGCTCAAACTCTGAGTAGGTATGTAAGTTAAATAATTAACAATAAAATAACAATAAGGCGACCTCCGTAGAACATTTAAAATAATATAAGAGGATTACTAATTATAAATTAACATCATTTAGAAATTCTGAGACTGAATAATAGCATTTAGTTATAAGTAAATCAGTTAACTGTATTTTAAAATTTCTTACAGTTTGATCTTTCATAGTTTTAGGTATTTTATTAAAGATAGTAGGAGCCATGGTAATAACATTTTTCTTGAATAATGCAGTTTTAGAACCACTAGTATGAAGCAAATTTTGGTATTTAGATCTCATAGCTATATTTCTGAAATGTATTGTGGCTATATTAATGTATGACTTTAAGAATATATTAATGACTTTAAGGATGGCATATAAGGAGGAGAGAGACTTTAAGGATAAATTAAGAATTACTAATGACTGCTCAGATGGCGTAGTGATTAAGATTCCGTGTCAGTGCCGTGGGTTCAAACGCAGAACAATATTTTGTGCGATCCACAAACTGTTGTCTCAGTACAACAGTTTGTGGGGGTCTGGGTGTAATTTGTCTGCGATACAAGGATTATTTCCTTAATGCAGGATGGTCTTTTAAAAAGAAGAAAAAAATGTATAAAAAATACAAAATTATTTAATATATTATTTGAAATTCAAATTACAACTAAACGCAGCAACTTCTTTGGTAATTTGATTATAATTTTCATGTTTAAATTAAATAATAATATTGCGTTAACTGCTTCGAAATAGTTGCCTGGCAACAATTGTAGATAATTTTAGATTTTCTTCAATTTTACAACGTTGCTATCTTGAGTATCATTAAAATAAATAGCTTGCTATTTTACAAGGCTTATATAATATCTGTTATCATTAAAAAATGTCTCATTATATCTTCGAGTGACAAAAGGTATTATTCTGATGCGAAATTTGTTTACTGATAAAGCTATTTTTTGTAGATTATAGAAGATTTTCACTATGCTATAACATATAACTGCCCTATTTTTATTTGTTGTCGCTGTGGGAACGCATTTACGCGCTATCCCCCGTCGGTGACAGACAGGGGGGAGTGTGAGTCTCACCGGATAGCTGAAGCCCGACCGAAAAACCCACTAAAACCACAGCGGCCCCTTTCACGCTTTTACGGGGCCCCGGAGAGATCGTTGGGGTACCGGGGATCGAATGTCAGTAACATTCGATCCCCGGCACCCCAACGCTTGGACTTCTGGCCACGTCCTATCGTCCCTCAAGGCGGTGAGAAGAGGTGAGCATAACCACGCGTCCTCCTCCCCGGTTGGCGGCAGCGAAGCGAGTCAGCAGACGCAAACGCCTCGCGTTCCCTCTCCGCGGCCTCCTTCCTATTTATAATGGCCTTACAAAAGGAGGCCATCGACGACCATCACCTGTCGCTGTCAAGCATCTTTGAGATGATGGTCGACAGCGACAGATCTCTCCCAACGTCCGCCGACAGGACGCGGAACTGGGGTCCCCAGGCGGGGTATACCTCCAGAGTGTGACGCACATCGTCCACTGGCGCGCCACACTCGTGACATCCTGGGGCCCCTTCTCTTCCAATTATATGCAGGTACTTACTGAATGCCCGTATCCAGTAAGCACCTACATATAATTTCCCCATGTGGAACAAATTGTCACTACCTCTAACTTACCCGTGGTGTACTTACAATAAAAGAAGACTACGTATGGCTTCGACCTCAAGTAATTGGGATAAAAGCAGGAACAACAGGAACTTAGTACTTTTATAGCCTAAACAACTATACGTTGTTTAAGCTATAAAAGTACTAAGTTCAAGTAAGTACTAATGACTTGCCTGACGTCAACCCTCCTTGGGAATGTAACTGTTGACCAAACGGTCAATCAAATACGGTTAACCTACGAGCAAAATAGGGGATGGTAAATTATATTCTCCGTCACCACCCATATAGATTATTTTACAATTGATTATAATTACAGTTTTAAAACTATATACCAATAATTTTACTAAAATGAACCAGGTATTAAAACTTAATTCAATTTCAACACTTTTATTTTGTTATTTACCAAATTAAAAATAAAACAAAGATTACCACAAGACTGCAAGTCACTGTGAGTACTTGTTACAAAAATGTCACCACAATAATTGTTAAATATATTTTACATACATACATACATAGCCTCAAACAAACAAACAGGCGTGCAAAAGCAAACAGGCGTGCACGCCTGTTTCCCAGAGGGATAGGCAGAGACTACGGATTGCCACAAACCACGATCCTGACATACCTCCATCGCTTCATTCACGCTTATCACAGTCTTCATGCACGCTCTACGATTACGCGTACTCTTAATTAACTCAACTGTAATAAGATAAAGTAAGCCACCTCTTAAAAGTCAATAATTAAATCCCTGAGTTTTCTTGCCAGATCTTTTTCAGTGTAGCCGTAATCCGATCTAGTAGTAGCTTAATAGATTTGTTAATTTTTTAAACCAATAAACTGCCATAATATAATAATTATCATTAGTGTCCGACCGAATGTGCGGTTTCGGTTTCGGTCGAGTTTCGGCAAAAAAACGAGTTTCGGTTATGTTTCGGTTTCGGCAGAAAACCTGCCGAAACTACGACCGAAACCGAAACTGCATTCGGGAGTTTCCGCGCTGTGCTCGGGTGTGTTCGGCGCGGTAAATGACATCCAAGCGACGATGACATTTGGCCGCGTCCACGTGCGTAATCATGTCGTAACCTGTTTGTTTGCAGT
Source organism: Lymantria monacha (assembly GCA_905163515.2). Classification (NCBI taxonomy): domain Eukaryota; kingdom Metazoa; phylum Arthropoda; class Insecta; order Lepidoptera; family Erebidae; genus Lymantria; species Lymantria monacha. The sequence goes on along the minus strand of LR991091.1, from coordinate 29,584,386 downwards.
GCATTAGGTAACAACATAAATAAGTATTAAAGCTACCTATGTGATTTAAAGAAAAAAAATTAAAACTGACTGATTATAATACATTTTCTCTATTTTTCTCTGAAAATATGATCTTTATAAGAAAGTTTCGGTTTCGGCCGAAACTGAGACCGTTGCCGAAATTCGGTTTCGGTTTCGGTTTCGGTCGTAAAAACCAGTTTCGGTCGGACACTAATTATCAAAAATTTCATGTTAAATAGTAACTGACCACAATCAATATAAAAAAAAATATAAGGAATCATTTTCTTTTTGTATTGGAAATCAAATTCTATCAAAAATGTAGGTCAAAATTTAGTAACTAATACTATAACGGATAGATATACTTATACCCTACTTAAATCTTTGTAATAACGATGACTTATTGCATTTGCCGTGTGGTGACGGAGTGAGAATACAATTCACAAGTATACAATTTGCAATTTCGATAAAGATGTTGGGGAAGCCCCTAAATTTGAAGTGGCATTTAAGGCATAAATAATGAATAAAAGCCCACTTAGAGATATAATATGGATATAAGACCTATATAAAAGAAGAAAATATCTAAATAGAAGTCTATACTATACCATTTGATCAGACAATTTTCTTACTAATACAGAGAATGTAATCTATCCGTGTGGTGACGGCGTAAGAATACAATTCACCACCCCTTATCTTACCCGTATGTGATCGTAAGTGTCGTCACTTACGATCACATACGGGTAAGGGTAAGGGATATCAAAATGCATATAACATCTATGCAAGAGAAAGAAAACTCGAAAGGAAACCCTATACCAATGCGTCTGACCAGCGTGGTATAGTAGGTCAATTTCCCTCCTAGTGTGGAGGAAGCTCGAGCACTGCAGTGGGACGTGTATGAGCTGAGATCATGATGATGATGATGATTGAATTTCAGACACTCTAGTAGGACTAAGATGTCTCAATGAGCCATAAACGCTTTTAAGTGAAAATCAAATACAAACATGAAAGAATACATAAAAATAGTTTTATTTCAACTGAACCAAGTGTTAATTAGAAAACAAAATCTATGAAATATACAAGGAAAATACGCAGAGAAGCTTTATAAAATAAAATAGTTGAATGGAAATTTCGTTTTGTTATTTAAAAACATCAAACGATCGAGTTCTCGAAAACTAACTTTGAATTGAAGTAGCGAAATAAAGAATCCACCGGTCTTATTGCAGCCCTCAAGGTCCAAGCTACGGTTGAAGTGTTTCTAGTGCTTATTATTCGAGTTTTGAGTGATCAATTAAACTTTACCGGGTAAAAGTAAGAGAACTTGTTAAAATTGTGATACGGTATAAAATTTAAGTTCAATATTCCTATCCTATGAAATGTTACTCACGAAAATATGTTTAACAGTATACATATCATGTGCTTTCTTACTACAATCTATCCGTGTGGTGACGGAGTTAGAATACAATTCACCACCTCCTATCTTACACGTGGGTGATCGTACGAGACGACTAAGTGATATAAAACGCATATAACATCTATGCAAGAGAAGAAAAACTCGAAACGAAACCATATACCAACACGGCTGACCAGCGTAGTATAGTAAGTCAATTTCCCTCCCATTGCGGAGGAGGTTCGAGCCCAATAGTGGTACATATATGAGTTGAAATGATGATGATGATTTCATTACTTACTAGCTTCTGCCCGCGGCTTCGCCCGCGTAAAAGGTTACTTTCCTAAAGTTTTCCCCTATTTTTATTTTACCGCTTAAGGGTTAAATTTTTACAACATGTTAATGACATTTTTATTTATATCTAATCAATAGCCTAAATATAAGCTTCAAGTTTCTGACTTTAAAAATGACGATACTTCCTTACAACTTTTCATCTCCCTTTACAACCCATTTTTTGCATCAAAAAGTATGTCCTTTATCAGGCTCTAGACTACCTGTGTACCAAATTTCATTTAGATCGGTTCAGTAGTTTTGGCGTGAAAGAGCGACAGACAGACAGAGTTACTTTCGCATTTATAATATTAGTGAGGATTATGGGCTTCTGATACTTTAGTTCTACCATGATTATGACGTTCGCAACAGTACCAAAATATCGACAACTCATAAGTAATAAAGTGCTTGGTTTAAAAATCACGTTAACCCTAATAACTATAATTTCGCGAGTATCACTGACCGTGTTAGTTTGAAATCCTATATTATCATTAATCTCCACACCTATATTGCGGGTGATCGTATCTATCGATCGTATATATTGCGGGTGATCGTACCGTCACTATGGTAAGGAGTCCGCCACACGCAGAGGGACCTATCGCGTGAGAGCGAAGCCCCGGCACCTGAAATAACCCCGTTATCTGAAAGAGTAACCCACCGAGTGATCCATCGATTACGAGGAATCAATAACGGTAGTCAGCTCAAATGATTACATGAAACCAGGGATGTTACGGAGCTTCGACTCCGACTCCGTTAAGTCGGAACTTCCGATTATTATTACACTTTCTGTTCCGACTTCGGCTCCGACACTTTTAAATCGGAAGTCGAAGCATAACATAGCGGGGGCGGCCTGCGTCGACTGTTATGAACAGGTTCATACATGTCGCGCGGGAACGTATAAGTATTAGTGATGATCCCTAACTGTGGTGGAAGTAAATGGAAATAAAAATTCCAGCCTTCACTCAATTGCCCGCCAATATTTGTCGTGTCCACCAGGCTCGATAGCGAGCCAACAACTTTTTAGTGGCGCTGGCCTAATCTACGACTCCTTAAGAAATAGATTGAACGGAGACAAAGTTCAAAGCTTTTGTTCGTGAAGAATAATGCACTATTTTTGGAGTCAATACATTTGATTTAATTTGTTTCAAAGCTTTGTTCATTTAATATATATAATATAATATGCTACTTTGGGATTTAATTCATTTATTTTAATTTCTTGTTTATTTGGAAACATGCCAATTTTTTCATTGTTTATGTTTTATTTTATAATCAAAAAATTAAAATGAAAAAAATTTACTGAATAATTTTTTATTTGTCCTTAAATAAACAATCTCTCTCCTGCCACTACTTCTGACCCTGCCTCCGCCTCCGGTTCCGACTCCGATAAATCAAATTTAAAAACTCCGACTCCGCCTTCGGTTCCGATAAAATTACCTCCGTTACATCCCTGCATGAAACTAATACATTAGGTTCTGTCACCTCGAACGGATTATTCATGGTATATTTAGATCATAGCCCAATACTTTTTATTTTTCTTCCACTCTTCTGAAATATGATTTGTGACCTCCAAGCTTATAGTAGGGACTACTTAAGGTTACCGATTATTATAGTATTCCTTCTTTTGAACACACAATAGACCGTCTATTAGAGGTTCCCTAGACTAATAGATGGAGCGACTATCACTATTTTCTGAATCTGAAGCATACAATAAAAATACATAAAGCATACACTAAAAATATTTATCGAATATATATTTGACTTATAAAAGTATATCCTCTCAAAGTAAGCACAGAAGCGTGATCTGATTGGTACGTGTATGTGTTCATTATAACTTATACGAGAAATCTAGTTTAGCAAGTTTTTGTGTTATATTTCGTTATAATATTTCCAATAATGACATCATATAAATATATAAAAATATAAAAATAAAATGTTATAAATGTTATTACTTATTAAACCTTTTAGATGTTTAAAATTACGCTTAGCTGGTGAGCACTAACGTCGTTCAATGGTCTAACACTATCCGTGTGGTGACGAAGTAAGAATACCCCCTATCTTGCCCGTGGGTGATCGTAAGAAACGACTAAGGGATATAAAACGCATATAGCATCTATGCAAGAGAAGGCAAACTCGAAACAAAACCCTGTATCAACACGTCTGACCAGTGCGGTATAGTAGGTTATTTTCCCTCCCATTACGGAGGAGGCCCGAACCCAACAGTGGGACATATATGGGCTGTGATGATAATGATGATGAACACTCATAACTTTTCATTGAGAACACTAAGTGAGACGAAAACTAAATATATTTTTATCATACCCAATGTTAGACAAGTGCGAATCAGTGCTTAAATGAATGATATAGCTTTGGACCTTGTAGAATCAATCACCTATCTAGATATCAACATATTGAAAATTGATAAGTAAGAGGCTTAGCCACAAATCTTATACGGTAAAAAACCTATTATGTGTTAGCAAATATTAAAAACTAGGATAGTATATATGTAAAACGATGAATCTTATCATACGGCGTATTACACTCCGATTGCTCCCAGGAATAGAATAGATTGTTAATTTTGCAAAAAAAAAGGTCTATCCCCGCAATTTGTAATCTAGGTCTAAGATTCACTTCGAAAGAAATTCAAAGTATGTATTACCTATATGTAAAAAAAAGATTATCATCATCATCATTCTCCTACTCGTATCCCAATTACTTGGGGTCGATACAATATGTACTCTTCTTTCATAGTACATATTGTAAAAGTTATTGGCAACACCTGCCAAACGTCAGCCCTCCTTGGGAATGTAATTGTTGACCAAACGGCATCAGATGGAGTTGGCCCAGGTCTTTATAAGGCTCTTAGTCGTCATTTACGACATGCACGAGCAAAGTAAGGGTTGGCATTATTCGTAGCCGCTACCACACAGCTATTATGTGTATATAAAAAAAAATATAATAATTATTTATATATAACAAAAATAATTAATTATTTTTAATAAAAAATATAAATTTCTAAATTTTAATTTTTCAAAAAATACTTAAAATACAGAACAACAATTTGAAAATCGCACAAAGTATTATCCTGCGTGGGAATCGAACTTATGACACTTAGCACGTTAAATCGGGACCTTAAGCACTACGCCATCTGTACTGTCAAATTGAAAACATGTGTTATTCTTATATCCTTGTATAGCGAAGTGTTAATACTTCAAATAAATCAGTATCCATTGACTTTCACGTGGAACTCCCAAAAATAAACGACCAGAGATACCCCTATTGGAAAATTTCAAACAACAGAGAACGTCAGTAGTACATGGTTTTACCATTAAATATTACATAATCTCTTATCTTTTTCTATAGAATAAATATTTAAATTACCACATCTATGCAGGGTTAGCTTCATAACTTCTACATCCATTCCATTCTTGGCCACGTCGGAGTTGCTCTAATGAACTCATTCATGGCCCCGCCGTCTCTATTGTACTTTAAGATATGCTCTCTTAAAATCAATCAAACTTCGCCATTAAAAGTTACACTTAGCTCGCAGGTCAACGTTGAATCTCAAAAATGTAACAATCTTGAACTAAAATAAAATTTTATTTTCTCTTATTTATTCTCTCTGATTGTTTTACTTAAAAATTAAACATTTTAATAGTTATATCTTTATTTAAAATTTTGTGCTGTGTGGTAGCGGCTACGAATACTACCAACCCTTACTTTGCTCGTGGATGTCGTAAAAGACGAATAAGAGCTTTATAACGACCTGGGCCAACGCCATCTGATGCCGTTTGGTCAACAATTACATTCCCAAGAAGGGTTGACGTCTGGCAGGCGGCCGGTCATAAAACTATTGCCAATAATTTTTACAATATGTACTATGAAAGAAAAGTACATATTGTATCGACCCCAAGTAATTGGGATAAGAGTAGGAAAATGATACATACATACATATCATCACGCCATATCCCTTGCAGGGTAGGCAGAGAGAACAGAGTGCCAGAGAACTCTATCTCTGCATACTTCACTCGCTTCCTCAACATTCATAATTCTCTTCATACACGCTCGCCGGTTTCGGAGACTCTTGACTCCACCTTCCTTCAGTACATGACCGATCTGGTCTAGGTAGGTTAGTCTCGGTCTCCCTCGGTACCTACATCCTTCCACTTTCGCATTGTATATCTTCTTAACCAGGCGTTCGTTCGGCATTCTTTCCACATGTCCGAACCATCGGAGCATTCCCTTTCGCATCTTTACACCAATACTCTCTTTCATACCTACTCGCTCTCTTACGTCGTCGTTACGAATGCGGTCGGTCAGCCTAACTCCACAGATTTTCCGCAGAGATCGCATTTCGACCGCATTAATTTTACTATCATACTCTTTTCTGCATACCCAACTCTCGCTTCCATACAGTAATGTTGGGACAAGCACTGCGTTATGTATTGCTACACGTGCCTTCTGGCTGAGGTGGTGGCTGCCGAAAAGTTGCCCCAACGCTCCGTTCACTCTATTTCCCGCATTCACTCTTCGCTCTATATCAGTGGTGTACCTTCCATCTCGGCTAAATCCACATCCAAGATATACAAATTCATCCACTTGCTCTAGTACATCATTACCTATTGTTACTCTTACATCTGTTCTGGTTTTATCACTTTCAAAGACCATTATTTTGGTTTTGTTCACATTCACGCGTAGACCCCTTTTCTTACAATCTTCTGTCATTGTGTCGACTAGGGTCTGCAGGTCAGTCGCTGACTGTGCCAGCAGGACTGCATCATCTGCATAAAGCAGAGCAGTGACCACTGAGTCGCCCATCTGGACTCCCACATTCATATCGTTCAACCTTTGGAGACATTTATCCAGATATATGATAAACAGCCTGGCTGACAGAACGCACCCCTGCTTAACGCCGATATTGACGTCAAACCAAGGCGACATTCCATCATCCAGCCGCACACAGGCTCTACAGCCCATGTGACTGGACTGCACAGCCTGTAGCAGTTTACCGTTAATACCATACTCCGGTAAAATGTCCCAAAGTTCCTTTCGTACAACCGTGTCAAATGCTCTCTCTAGATCCACAAAACTGCAGAAAACCCTCTGACCTAGAGCCAGATGCTTCTCCACAATATTGCGCAGACAGAACACTTGATCCATGCATCCCCTTCCACTCCTGAAACCTCCTTGTGTCTCACACAGTAAACCATCGGACACCATCCTCATTCTCCTTTCAATAACTTTTCCATACACTTTTGCTGCCAAACTGGTCAAGCTTATGGCTCTGTAATTTGCGCAGTCATAACGTGAACCCTTGTTTTTAAACAATAGCACGATGACTGCGCTATTCCAGTCCGTGGGAACCATTCCCGAGCTCCAACATAAATTGAGGAGCAACAGGAACGCCTCCCAGACACAAGAGCCACCGAGCTTGATCATTTCGGCAGACACCATATCAATGCCCGCTGCCTTACCATTTTTCAAACTTCTTATCGCCCATTCAACTTCATCCATACTGATGCCATCGGAGGACGCCGTTGTCGAATGTTGATCTACTAAACCACATCCAAAACCGGCGCCAACCGTAGCATCCGCATACATATCGCCAAAATATTCACTCCATCGGCTTAACACGTCTTGTGTTTGTGTAAGAATGTCTCCACCTTTAGACCTTATTTTATTCATTCTGAAGGCTGACCAACCACCCCGAGACTTCTTCACCTCCCTCCAAAAGAGTTTGGTGTTACCCTCGAAGTTTTTAGTCAGCCTATCTTCTGCACTCATACTTGCTCTATCACGTTTCTCTTTCACTAAGGCCTTGGTGTCATTCTTACATTGCCGATATATTTCTTTCTTCTGTTCAGTCATACTGTCATTCAGATTCAAAGAAGAGACATAGTCCAGCCACGCTTTCTTCTTTTGCTCTACGGAAGCTGCCACTTCCGCATCCCACCATGCATCACCATTTGTTTTTCTATGCTTCTTTGAACTTCCACATACGTCTTTCGCTGTATCTACCATACTCTCTTTCAATACTCTCCAGCATTCTTCAATGTCCGATTGCGGCTGGCTTGCCATCGTCAGCCGTTCTCGGACACCCTCTGCATACTTTTCTCTTACACACTCTTCTTGCAACCTTTCAACCTTTATTCTTTCAAGCCCTCCGAAGTGGACACGCTCTCGCCAGTGCCTCCACTTTCTGAACAGACCACTAAATCTCGCAATAACGAGATAGTGGTCCGTGTCGACTGTGGGGCCCCTGTAGGCTCTTGCGTCCAATATTTTGCTTCGGAGGCGACTGTCTACCAAAATTAAATCTATTATGCTTTTCTGTTCATTCCTTCTCCATGTATACATATGGATGTCCTTATGTTGGAAAAATGTGTTTGACACAATAAGGTTTCTCTCCATGCATACATCCGCTATGAGCCTACCTGCGTCGTTCACTCTCTTATCACCAAATGGACCAAGTACGTCCTCATAGTCGGGACGCTTGGTCCCCACCCATCCGTTCAAATCTCCGCATACAATCACGCGTTCACTGGTTTCTGCCATATCCAGAACTTCCCTAACATTATCCCAAAACTTCTCTAGGTCTGATGCCATATATGGAGCATATGCTACAACCATGAATACCTTGGTGACACCTAGTTTTATACGGACCCAGAGAAGTCTGGGATCATACATTCCGTAATCCTTCATACCTGAGGCCAAGCGAGAGGACAACAGCACTCCTACCCCCATGCTGGCTCGATCGCTCTGTGGTACACCAGACCACAGAGCCATCCCGCCACCAGGAAGATCGCAGGTGTCGCTGCCCCTTGTCCGCCATGACGGATATCAGCTCGTGCAACTTACCCTCCACACAACCTCTTACATTCCACGTGCCCACCCGGCACTCCGTTCTCCTCGACTCGCCTAACTGGGCAAGGCGTGATGGGTGGCGGCCCCCATCGCCGCAACTGCCGATGTTCGTACCGACGGGGGCGGGTCGGTACGCGTCGCCTCCGGGGGACGCCCTAACCCGCATTGCGGTACGCATTTCGGGCCGGATTAGCAGTCTAATTAGACTGGCAGGGGACGCGAACGAGCACGCTCCGGACTATGGCCCCCGACGACGATAGGAAAATGATGATATAGTTTACTTGAATGTATAAAAATAAATAGATTTAATGTATAGACGTTATCGATATTCTTATAATTTTATCATCCGAACGTGTCCTTAAAATATCTAATAATCACTATTTTAAAAATAACGTGTAAAATTTTTTAAACAAACTACACCGCTACTTGTTTTCATACAAACAAAAATGATCGTTTTATTTGCTCGTCTGTTAGTCTCCAACGAGTTTCGTTAGAATAAAATGTTGTATTTAAATTCATGTCTGGTACATCTTGGAATAGAGGAACATCTGCGAATGTACTAGGAGAGAATACTTAAACGTAGAAATTGCACTTTGAGAAGCAAATCGATTGTTCCCAGTCAAAGAAAAATAAAAGCAACAACTAATAAAATAATATTGTATATAAAAACTAAAAGGGTACATTCTATTTGAAATTATAGTAACTATTCTCTATTGTTATTATAAATTAAGTATTCTAAATATGAGTGATCTGTATGGTGACGGAGTAAGAATACAATTTACCACTCCTATCTTACCCGTGGGTGATCGTAAGAGACGACTAAGGGATATGTAACGCATGTCCCTTAGTCGTCTCTTGTATGCAACGCATAATGCATGTATAACAACTATGCAAGAGAAGGAAATCTCGAAACAAAACCCAATACCAACACGTTTGACCAGCACTGTATAGCACTGTTAGTTTCCCTCCCATTATGTAGGAGGCCCGAGCCCAACAGTGGGCATATATGAGCTGATATGATGAGAAAATGAATTTACAAAATATACTATACATAATTTTAATAGTGGTAGGACCACGCTGTTGACAGTTCTTTGTCTACAGCCGCGGGCCGATCCGTTCGGGGTAGTGCCACGCTCTCGCAGAAGATCAACGTCTGAGTAATAGCAATGTGCTATTGCGCTTTGTTCGGTGAGCGAGAGAGCCGGAAGCCCAATTGGGTGGGTTTGGGGTTTATATTGGTATATACAGCGGCCTAGCTATACCCTTGGTATTTTAAAGGTCCATGGGCGGCAGTAACACTTACCATCAGGCGTGCTGTTTGCTCGTTTACCACCATAAGTAATAAAAAAAAGATGTCATGAATATTATAGCTTATATTTTATATTCGGTGCTCGTACGAATCAAGATCAATTTCTCTTCCATTGTGGAAGAAACTAGAACCCAGTAGTGCGAATTATATAAGTTGAGTTGATGGCGCTACCATCGAATATATTGCATTACTCTCTCGATTAATAAATACCAATTTATGCAGAAAAGTGCGCGTAATTCTAAAATCATCATCATCATTCTCCTACTCTTATCCCAATTACTTTAGGTCGATACAATATGTACTCATCTTTCATAGTTCATATTGTAAAAGTTATTTACAATAGTTTTATGACTGGCCGCCTGCCAGACGTCAATCCTCCTTGCGAATGTAATTGTTGACCAAACGGCATCAGATGGAGTTGACCTAGGTCGTTATAAGGCTTTTAGTCACTTGTCTTCACCTAAATTTTTGCTTCTTGTAGTAACATTAAGTTGGTATTATTATTTATTATTTTTATCTAATTTTAAGTTTGTACATAATAATATTTTTGTTTAGCACTGCTAATCTAAGGTCCCTGATCATGTCAGGGGAACCGTATGCCCAAACAATTAAAGTTTGGAAAATAAAAAAAAATAAAAAAAAAAAAGGCTTTTAGTCGTCTTTTACGACATTCACGAGCAAAGTAAGGGTTGGTAGTATTCGTAGCCGCTACCACACAGCCATAATCCTAAAATAATCCTAAAATATACCCAAAAATTTTGGCTGCATAGATAGTGGTTAAGATACCGACCCTTCGTTCCAGTGCCGTGGGTACGATCGATTAAAAATAATTTAAAAAAAATATTCGTTATATTTTTTTACGTTTGTTAACAGAGGCTTAAATCGGATATTACTTAGGTCCAGAGCGCTGATACGGATTGCAGAAATTACTAAGCTATGAGACTGCATCATATTCAACCCAAAAAAGGCAGCAGCAAAAGAAACCTGCACTAGACACAATAACGCTAGTTATGGCAGTTTGTTAATAGGAAGCGCTTTATCTTGTAAACTTTCTTTTCTTTCATGCATATACTACCGCTGGAAGACAATGAGTAATCTTGGCAAATTCAGCCAAGGTTGGATACAGTTTGTATTTTATTGACCACTACTTGCAAAGGTATGACATTTGAAGATGACGAATAGTTCTCATTTCATCATTATCATCTCGGCACATATGCGTGCTCCAGAATCCTCTAAAATAGGAGGGAAATGGGCCTACTACATATATACCACGCTGATCAGGCGGGTTTGTATAGGAATTTTGATAGTGGTAGGACTACGCTGTTGACAGTTCTCTGTCTGCAGCTGTGGGCCGATACGTCCGGGATAGTACCACACTCTCACAGAAGATCGACGTATGAGTAATAGCTATGTGCTAATGCGCTTCGTTCGGTGAGCGAGAGAGCCGGAAGCCCAATTGGGTGGGTTTGGGGTTTATATTGATAGGTAGCGGCCTAGTTATACCCTTGGTATTGCAAAGGTCTATGGGTGGCAGTGACACTTACCATCAGGTGCGCTGCTTGCTCGTTTGCCACCATTAGAAATATTTTTTATATTGCTAATGGTGGCATTTTTCAAAAGGCATTTATTTCCTGTTTTCCTTGTCTTGCATAGATGTTAAATGAATATTCTTATATCTCTTTTCTTATTGCCCTCTTGACAAGAAAGGGGATGGTGAATTGTATCCTTACTACCGGAATATACACGGAAAATAACGCTGCTCTTATAAAGTTGAAACTAGTTTAAATGTGGAATGAAAAAAATAATGGATAACGTCTGTTGTGGGTTTTATTTCAAGTTTTCCTTCTCTTGCACAGATGTTATATGCATATCATAACTGTTAGTTTATAGTTATATTCTTACTACTCTGTCATAAAAAAGTTCTCATTTAAAATTTCATAATTCTCAATATCTAATAGGTACTTTTCTTCTTCACGTCCTACTGATTTTGTATATTCTCTACAGGGATTGCCTTAAAAAGTTCTAAAAGCCATCGGAACCCTTGATCATTTATTACAATGGAACTTGTTCATTTCTTTTCATGATTTTTCCAAATAAAATTTATTATTCAACTGTGGTATTTTGTAGTTTATAACAATTATTTCATTAACAACATCATCATTATCATCATAACTCATATACATTCCACTTCTGAAGTCGTGCTTCCCCCATAATGAGAAGTAAATAGGTTATACCACGTTAGTCAGACAGGCTGATATAGGGTTTTATATTGGGTTTACATTATCTTGCAGTGATATTATCGGCTTACGTTCCTTGTTGAACTTTTAAGAAAAGGAGTGAGAAATAATGAGGTGGTAACATTTATATTCTTACGAAGTACAGATTACATAAACTCAAACAGCAGCTCGACTAAACTGAAACTTGGTCACCATGCTGTATCGAAGCCACTGACGATGGGCTGCCCCCAAGGTTCGGTGCTAAGTCCATATCTATGGAATTTAGGTTTTGACGATTTCCTCGAATTACCTCTGCCGAAACACTGTCAATTGATCGGCTATGCCGACGACGGTCTTCTACTCATAGAATCCAACACTAGAGACGGTTTAGAGAAATTAGCAGAAATTTGTCTCAATAATATACTCGAATGGGGCATACGAAATCGGCTTACATTTGCCCCACAAAAAACGTATCACCTTTTATTAAAAGGAAATTTACAATCGTTGCCGCGTATAAAATTCAATAATATGACAGTCAAAAAGAAAGATTCAGTTTGCTATCTTGGTCTACTCTTAGAAAAAAATTTTTCATTTGTCGAGCATATTAAAACTGTAGGTGAAAAAGCGAAACGAAATTTCTATGCGCTTACTAGAATATCAACGTCTACCTGGGGCCTTCGTTTTAATACACTGAAAACTATATATATGGCCACATATTTGGGGTGTATTTGTTACGCTGCACCCGTTTGGGCTGATAGGGCTACCATAGGGGCAGCTCGCCTTAAATTATTACAAAGCCAACGATTGGCCTTAATATTCTTGTGTAAAGCCTACAGGACGGTCAGTACCGAGGCTTTGCCGGTACTCGCGGGTGTACTTCCGGTTGACTTGGAGATTCAGAGACTGGCATCAATGTATTACACGACAAGGGAAAATATGAACACAGATTTCCTTCTACCGCGCGACCGTAATAAAATCGCTCGATTGTTTGCACCGCAGTCCGTTGTCTATGAAAAACTTTTAATTGAATGGCAAGAAAGATGGGATTCATCATCGAAGGGCCGTCACCTCTATCTATTTTTCCCATGCGTCCGCGAGCGCCTAGAGAGAGTGTGGCTGGAGGTTGACCATTTTGTAGCTCAATTTCTAACTGGACATGGCAACTTTAAAAGTAAATTATTTTCTTTTAAACTCGTACCTTCACCACTATGTCAATGTTCTACAAATAACCGCGAGTATGAACAATCAGCACATCACATTCTCTGGGAGTGCGATCTCTGGCGTAACGAGCGCGACCTTATGTTAGACAGTTTGCAAGTAACATCTGGAGTAGTATACTACACGGATCTTGTAGCAACTCGAGAAAATTTCCGTGCGTTTAGGCGTTTCTGCCATACCTACTACTGCAACCAATCTTAAGGCTCACATATAGGCCCCGTTAAGTTATCCCGTATCCGTGGTGCCGTACTGCTGTGCTTATCGTAGCTGTACAACCCTTTACTTATTGGCTGACTAGTCATTATTGCTTTCTGTCTCCCGCTTTGCCTGGGAGGGAAGTGGAATCACTCTTTTCCAACTCCTCCTCTTTAACTTTTCTAATTAAATTTGTTGCGGGTTCCAAGACAATTAAAATCATCTACCGGGACTGCCTGAGGGTCAAACCTCGGTGTCATTTATAGTGACCATTGTGGATCCTGGCTTACAGGAGTTACAATGGTGGGAATGTGCGGTGGGTTTAGTCCCAAAAAAAAAAAAAAAAAACTCAATCAGCAAATTACACAAAATCTTCTGTAAAGTAAAATTAATATTATTTTACTATTTAATTTACAAAATATACTAATTTAGTTTGCATAATATAAAACATAAATAACGCTTAACATAAATGATTCTACTACATGACAACTTTGTAGCGGAGTCTTATCGCGCTTATTTAATATTCGCAACGTTCTTACAAAGTTATCTCATTAGCCGGCAGACGACACTGTTAGCGCCCGACGGTATCAGACCTCATTAACTAATAAATTGTACATTTCAATCATTTTTAAAACATTTATTCGTTAACATTTTAACAATAAATTGAATTTTCTTACAAATAAAATAAATAGCAGCTGCTTTATAAATATAAGAAAAGCGACTTAACATTACACATAAAACAGTACAAACTAATATAAGAAAATCAACTTTATATGACACATTAAACATTACAAACTAATATAAGAAAAGCGACTTAACATTACACATAAAACATTAAAAACTAATATAAGCCATCTGTACAGCCAATCTAATAATAATTCAAAAAAAAATTGTAAAAGTTTAAAACAAATTTAAAAAATAATGTAAGTTCATCAAAAAAGAGAAGAAAATTTAATAATTGACATGAGTGATTTCTGAAAAGAAATTAAATAAATATTAATAAATAATTATATCACAGCACTAACTTTTTGAGTGTTACCAGTAACTATTATTATAAGTAGATAATTTAATTTAATTTCTTGCGTTATAATAACCCTTTTCTTTTTTCCTACAAAGTTAAATATTATTACTTTAATTTCTTCTCCATTTGCCATTATTTTTAATATTATATGTATTATGTGTTACTCACTATTCTTATATATACTACTGAAACAAAACCTGCACCAGTCCACAAGTCAAAGTTAAAAATAGACGATAATAATTTAAAGAATTTGCCAAAGGTAAGTGCATAAAGGTTGATTAATAATAATAATAATAACTTAATTCAGACAAAAATATCCATAATTGTTTACATTAATTCATTTATTTATTAGTATGTTAGTATATCAAATAATAGTCATGTTTAAATTACTTATGTTAGTATTGTTAGTGGTTTACTCTGCCTGAAATTTCACACATCAGTGGATGAGGATAGCCACAGACTCAGCCTAATTTAAACCTATGGCCAACCCCATCCACCTATTTTGAAATGGCCAGTCGAAACGCGTTGCAATTGCGCCCAGAATGCTACTGCCGCTACTTCGTAGTCGATGTAGCAGTGAGGATGCTTTTTTGCGCATGATTGCCTGGAACCCGTCAGTACGTGCTTTTGCGAACATCCCCGATGCGCTACACCGCCACGGAAGGCCCCACAACATTCTAAACGCGTTATTATATTGGGTACGCAGAGTCCTGTAAACTCGCTGTGTGTAACTCATCCAAAGGCCGCTCGAATAGAAAGACTGGCTTTAAAGAGTGTAATTTTCACCTCTCTACTGCACCCTACGAACCTGCGGGCAAGCATATTCGCTCTCACAGCCAGGGCCCTGCGCTCCCTTTCAATGTCTTCATCGTCCTTGAGGTCACTGGTTACTATATGGCCTAAATACTTAAAGGATTCAACTCTCTTCAAGGCTAATCCATTAAGGCACACCGGAGGAACATGAGTAGGTTGGTATTTACCTGATTTAAATACTAAAATTTCACTCTTTTTTGAGTTATATAGTAACCTATGCGACTCCGCGTATTCCTCACGTATGGACAGCAATTTTCTTAAGCCACGAATTGTGGGGCTCAGCAGAACCATGTCGTCTGCATAACTAATGTTATTAAAACATTATAATTTGTTAATTTATTTTCGGTTGTATTTAACAAATACAGTCAAACCTGGATAAGCGAGAGTTCAAGGGAGCACAATCTCATTCTCGCTTATAGAGGTTTCTCACTAACCCGAGTTTCTCGCTAATGCAGGTACATTGGTAGCGTTTCTCTCTTATAGAGGTACGCAGCAATAACACGTCACAGCAAGTATGAATATAGTAATTTTCGCACGCATTTTTGAACGAATTTCACGCACGAAACACATTTTTCGCCTTTAAACGTAAATGTTTTATCCGGAAGGCACTTGAAAAACAAAGCAGTTTCATCCGCGTTGTAAATATCGTCTGGTTCATACCCTTCTAAAATATTTGGCAAATCTTCAGTCCAGTGGTTGCACACACCTAGGTCCACAGATTTACTTTCCTCAGCTGCTTTTTTGAAAACTATATCATGACGCCTTTTAAAACCTTCTAACCAGCCGTTACTAGCAGAAAAGTTCTGGATTCCCAGTTTTGTAGCAAACTCTTTTGATTTTCCTTTCAACAAAGGTCCATCCATGGGAATGTTCTTATCGAGAGTTTGTTTTATCCATTTCAAAAGGCACTTTTCGATATTGGAAAATTCAGAAACTCTAGTCCTCTTAATATTTCCATGTCCATCAGAGCACTCAGACTTTATAGAGTCTTCTGATTTTATAATTTTAAAATAGGTGGATTCTGGTAAATTAAACTTCCTCTGAATTTCATTTCACGATTTTCCGGATTCAAACGCATTCACCATTTTAAGTTTATCACTTAATGAGAGTACTTTAATTTTCCGTTTTGACATGATGCAGAACAGAACTTTCTTTGGCAATTGATTAACTATAAACTGAGTAAGTCCGACAAACAGGACGGTACACAGGCACACGTGTCCATTCGAAAAGAATGCGATAAAATGACAACGTTATTTAGTTTCACGAAATAGAATTGGTACAATATCGACGAGAAAACAATAAAAAAACAATGGTAGGAAGTTCCACAAAAGTTAAGAATGAGTCATAAAACAGCAGATGTTAAATTTGAATTTTTTTTTGTCATTTGCCTTTTCCTCCTAAATAATATAATTAAATAAAGCTCGACTGTCGCTTATAGAGGTATAGATAAGCAGCAGTCTCGCTTATGGAGGTTCACGAGGGAAAAACGACTCTCTCTTACAGAGGTTTCTGTTTCTCGCTAATAGAGGTTTTGGGAGCTTAAAATGACGGGTCCTGGCTTTTACTCTCACTTATAGAGTTTTCTCGCTTATCCAGTTCTCACTTATCCAGGTTTGACTGTATAGCATACTATATTATAATATAAATCATATATTTTATTGTCTTATTTTTTTTGTACTTTGAGTAATCAGGTGGGCCACTAGGTAATATTAGCCTAAACTTACGGTCCGGCCCTGTGTTGATGGGCTGATAGAAGGATAGAAATGCCATTTTGGTTTTATGGTCTAGACGCCCGCCGAGACGTCATTGCCCATTGGGCAGTCCGGCTGGAGAGGCCTCAGTTCGGTGTGCGGACCGTGGAGGCCTTCCGGCCGGTGCTGATGCAGTGGCTAAAACGGCGGCACGGGGTGCTCTCCTTCCGACTGGTGCAGGTTTTGACGGGGCATGGACGATTCGCCAAATACCTGCACACGGTCGTCAGGAGGAAGAATACACCGTCCTGCCACTACTGCCATTGCGACGAGGACACAGCGCAGTATACGCTCGAGGTTTGTGCCGCTTGGGCAGAGCAGCGTCGTGAACTCGTCGCAATCATCGGTGCTGACCTGACGCTGCCAACCATCGCCAAGGCGATGCTCGACAACGTTAGGATCTGGGACGCGGTCGCAACCTTCTCCGAGGCAGTAGTCTGGCGGAAGGAGGCGGCGGAGCGCGTGCGCGAGGAGCGACTCCTCGACGACGCGAGCCGCCACCGGCGCCTGGGGCGGCGCAAGCGCGATTACCTGCGCCTGATGCCACCCTAGCCGAGGCCGCGGGTGACTGGATCGGGGAATTAGTCCGTCACCCGCCTAGAGGCCGACCGCGTGAGGAAAGACCGACATCCTACCCGAGGGGGGATGTCGGTCGAGGAGAGGGTACTTCTCAGAGGTATTCCGTCGGGCCGACCACTGACATCAAGTCACTCTGCTCCGGTGGTCGGCCCAACGACGAAGGCGACGTCACGGGTGGGTTACGGGTGTGCGTGCTTACGCCCCTCTGTCGTCCCGGACAGAGTGGTGCGAGGAGTACGCCGACAGTAACCCACACCCCAAAAAAAAAATGGTGTAAGTATATTAATTACATGAAGAGCATAATGAGATTTTGGTTTCATATTTTATGCCAAACAAATTGCTTAGCTAAGGTTTTTCGTCAGATTTCTGACTTTTCAGGGTTCTTTAATGTAAATTTTTAACAAGGAGCTCCTATTTTGAAAATATGCTGAGTTGGGAGCAAGAGGCCGTAACCCGTACCAATAGGCTGTAACGTGGGACTAAAAATTATGAAACGCAATCGAGATATCTATTCTTTTACTGTGGAAAGTGGGTGTTCTGCCTATCTATGGGAACGAAAGCGTGACATTAGAAAAAAAAATGTAAATTTGTATGAAACTAACCATTCACAACTCATTCATTTTCGAAATATGTGTGATATATCATAAAACCTCTGTGATATTTATATTTCTACGGAATGGCAGAGGATGTATTTTACGATGAAAACGCAGTAAATAATTTTAGGATCCTATGAAACGAACGAAACAATAAACTTTTCATGGTAGAAGATTAAGTGGAGAGCCAAAACATTACGCATACAAAGTTATTAACCACTTTGTCTTGGTTTCCAGGAATTTTACTACCAGTCCTCGTTGCTGCCATGGCACAAGTATTTGGCTGCCGAGTATTATGTCCCGAATTCGATTAATGGGTCAGGAAAAATGTTAATCGAAATTATTAAGAAAATTCTCAGAAGCACTATAAAGTTTTTCAATCGAACATTGTGCAAGGCAGTAGCTTCATTCCACTTCTTGTTTAGGCTATTTACATTCTTCTGATGATGATGATGAATGATCATTCTATAGCTAGATGAAATGGGTAATGTTTATTAAAGCTGCGACCGACAACCAAGCGAAACCTAAATCTTTTTAGGTTTAGGAAAACATGTTTTTCGACCCACAGCTTTATTTTTCTCGTTATTATTTCAGACGGCTTTATTTTTTATAAACACTGTCACGCCTTTGTCGTTACACCCCTTTGGATAAGCAAAAGTAAAGCATTCACAATTCACCATGTATTTTTTTTTAATCCCACGTAATAATGACTGTAATTTCCGTCTACTGAGGTGTTTTTAAACTTTGTATTTGTTATACAATATTCCACTAACATTTTATTAATCAGCTGGAAAATAATGTATTGTAATGGATAGTAGGGTGTATCCTCTAGACTGCCAAGACGGTCGTGTATACCGAAGACAAAGAGCGGGTACCGGTGGCCCGCTCGTACGGCGAAGAGAGGTGTTTGTAGGGTGGGTCTATGGGGTCACGCGCCGCCTCTTTCGTCACACCGAACCGATTTGATGGGGTGAGACGCATCCATAGTCCACCTCAAAAAAAAGGACGGTCGTGTCACCGCTAAATATAAAGTTCTTCTTCTTGTCCTTCTTATATATTGGCAATCAGCTACATATACGAGCTATTGGTGCCAGTGTCAAGTTATAAATATTTTCACGTTTTTAGTCTTTCAAGTCAGTCGTTGTCTAAGTCAAATTGTTGCCATTAACAGTGCAATGGCCACACTGTTAATGGTATCTTGTGGGAATTTTGATGGAAAACGAAAACGTTGTAAAGCACTTTTATATGATATTCACTTCATCCCAGTAGTTCCGCCGCTTCATATTACATAAAATGCCATCAAAATTATCTAATATAACACGTTAAAACACTAAGATATCGAATATAATACAAGAGCACCACATGACGTTTTCAAATTCCTGTCAAAAGTCCAAATATAAAGTTAATTATATCTGAATTTTGACGCACAAGTGAAAATGTCATGTCATAAAATATTTATGCGTTTTTTTAAATATCTTTCTAATTTTATTTATATTTTATGTAATGTAATACAGAGAAAGTGCTAAACTGCTAATGCCTATTAGATGACAGAGCTTTACGTATGCATGCTTATGTATGTATTCATGCCCTAATTAAATTCCGAGATAAACTTGTAATTGGGTAGCTAACAGTTAATTATAAGTACGCAACGACTTGACTTGCTGACAAACGATGACTTTAAAACTAATTGCAATAGTACAAACCTGGGGGGGCACAGTTAAAACATTACTTATTTTTACTGATCGTCGCGCCGCCTACAGATTGTTTGTACAAACATAGCTGCGATTTTGTTGTAATTGTCAAAAGTTTGACAACTAAGAATTGTAATTTTTTGTTCCTAGCGTATGTACTTATTGTCAATAATCTATTTTCGGTTATTAATGTTCTTTCTGGAAATTATCTCAATTTTCATTATTAAGTTTATACTATTGCCGTTTCGTTAACAGCTGATATGTTATTTTTATATTTCAGGGTAGGTTTCATAGTAAAGAAAAATCCTATATAATTACATACACACAATATGTAGATACGTAGGTATATATGTATATTACTTCAACTTTAGTTCACCGCCTTAGCTCTAGGTAGCAGCACTTTCCATACATGCATATTTCACCATCGAGTTGCCACTCTTTTTCAGTTTAATATAATTTTACTCTTTGGTACAAACTTAGGAAATAAATTCACTTGACACTGGCAACAATGGGCTCGCATTCTTAAAGTAATCTATATCTATGGTCACGTAAATAGCTCATTGCCAAAACCACGAAGTATAGATACAAGGAGTCCAAGCGGTATAGGCTTTTCCATAGTATTTATGGACACAATAACGAACCCTGATCTTAGTTCTCTTTTCTGCCACTAGCTGTGCTAGGTTTAGGACGTACCGATGTGATTATTATTGATACACGTAAAAACGCGTTGACTCGCGAATGTTGAATTTAATTAATTTAAATATAAAAAAATCCAGAGCTGTCAATAGCAACAAAACATTCCAGTCAATAGCAACAAAACTTCCCGCATAAGCATTTAAACGAGTATTTCTTGAAAAGTGGCGCGCTCTACCAGCAATAATTCTGTTCCCTAAATTGAGACCATTCGTTCAACATTACGTTCGCACTCCGTGTATCTATACTTCGTGGCCAAAACTTAAAAAAAAACGACATTAGGAGTGTTGTGATATCACAACAATATTATTACGGAAGTAGGGATAGTTCTATATCTATAATAATGTCACCACATATCTATATCTATAATAATGTGCCACATCAATAAAGTTCATTAATTCATAGAAGTGGCACGTTTGTTGTGAAATATGTATTCATCATTAAATTATTATGTTCGAAACTATTATTGTGGCGTGTTCGTTGCCGTATTTTCTTATGTTACACGCTAAACCAATATTAATATTTTCACAAGCAACATCTTTTAACGTGAATATAGCATGTTTAGATATTATTAACAATTAAACACAAATTTAGTCAGAAGCGGCTCTAGCACATGTAGCGCCCGGGTGTAATCAATAACCTGGCGCCCTCTTGTATCAGAATGCGTGAACAAAATGGAATAGGTTGATACTAACAAGACATTCGACTAAACTCCGAACCTCGCTGGAATGCGTTGTCGAATGCTTAGTTTCGTTGTTTTGTCACGAAACCAATTAAACGCGATCGGATTATGAAATTACAGTGAACATAGCGGCAAAGCAACCTACCTACCCAAACTTGTCAATTAATGCACCCACTACGTTTATAAATGGTTAGGCACTCGCTGCGTAACCCGACTAAAAATTTTTTCATCTTCCTTAGCAGGACCGGACCGGGCATGCCCGATCTGGACCAGATAAGGTATGTAACGCAGAAGATATATCTGGACCCGATCAGGAAAACCTTATGGGGTCCAGATCAGGCATTCCTGACCGGGTCCAGATCAGGCATTCCTGATCGGGTCCAGATTAGGCATTCCTGATTGGGTCCGGATGAAATTTTACTAATCGGATCCAAATCAATCATCTGCGTTATATATCTTGCCTGATCCAAAACGAGTATGCCCAGTCCGGTCCTTTTAAAAAACATGAATATCTTAAAAAACATGTTTAATAAATAAAAAATTAAAAATATAAATTTATTAATTTATATTTTTATTTATTAAACATATTTTTTGACGTAGGCAGCGAATGCAGTGTTATATTCTTAAGAAAGAGAGTAGAGACTTAGAGAGTCCCAGTGAGCTGTTCTAAATAGGGCTCAACTACCAGATGCTAACAACTTCTACTGTCGCCTGAATTTCTCATGCATGACCTGATCAATCTGTTTTGATCTGATTCGATAACAACTAATTTAATATTAGGCGATGTCATTACGCTTCGGAGAATCTTAACACCGCGATTCAGAAATGACGTCATTTTACTAACGCCATCAACAATTTATGACCCAAAACATTAAATGTTAAAATTGTTGTTACATGTTTTCAAATGTACCTATTATTTATTTTTGTTTTTACTTTAAATATAAATTATTTTTATATTATTAATTAAACATTATTATTATTATTAAATAAATATGATTAATTAAAGATTTCAGATTAATCTCCTCTGATGCAAATACAATTTACACCGTGGCATAAATATGACAATCATGATATGATACTTTTTTAAATTTTAATTGATATTTTTTTTTTGTGTTACGAAAACTGTGTCTTGTCCTGATATACTACATGCTAAGGCATGTATATATATGGTAAGCATATACTTGATTATATTTTACATCAGGCTGTCCTTATTTGGTGCAGACCTGGTCCTGATCCGGTATAAGTTATCATACTTGATAATATTTCTCATCAGGCTATCCTTATTTGGTTCTGATCTGGTCCTGATCCGGTATGCCTTACCATACTTGATGCTATTTCACATCAGGCTATCCTTATTTGGTCCTGATCTGGTCCTGATCCGGTATGCCTTAACATACTTGATGATATTTCACATCAGGCTATCCTTATTTGGTCCTGATCTGGTCCTGATCCGGTATGCCTTACCACACTTGATGATGTTTCACATCAGGCTATCCTTATTTGGTCCTGATCTGGTCCTGATCCGGTATGCCTTACCACACTTGATGATGTTTAACATCAGGCTATCCTTATTTGGTCCTGATCTGGTTCTGATCCGGTATGCCTTACCACACATGATGATGTTTCACATCAGGCTATCCTTATTTGGTCCTGATCTGGTCCTGATCCGGTATGCCTTACCATACTTGATGATATTTCACATCAGGCTATCCTTATTTGGTCCTGATCTGGTCCTGATCCGGTATGCCTTACCATACTTGATGATATTTCACATCAGTCTATCCTTATTTGGTCCTGATCTGGTCTTGATCCGGTATGCCTTACCATACTTGATGATGTTTCACATCCGGCTATTCTGATCTGGACCAGACCTGGTCCTGATAGGGTTTGCCAGATCCGGCATGCCTCATTCTGTCCTGATCGGGTCCAGATACATGATCTGGTTGAACCATACTTTTTTTCTAGTCGGGAAGGTGCTCCCGCTCCGTGCGAAGCGTTACAGTGGAGGCTCTGTGTCCCGAGCAGTTCTAGGCGTCCCCTAACACCCGGCGCCCGAGTGCACCGCACCCTCTGCACTATAGGTAAAGCCGCCCCTGAATTTAGTACTAAACGGATTGTACAACAATAAATAATGGCGGCAGTTTTGATTTCTATTCCTAAGCAAAAAGCGATCCATAAATGATACGTCTGTATGTCTTTTGTATCAAAAATATTTTCTGGTACACGTACGTAAATGATGACTAAGGAATCTTAGAAACCTATATCTATGCAAGAGAAAGATAGCTCGAAATAACACCCTATACCAACCTGACTGATAAGCGTGGTATAAATGGTCAATATCCTTCTTAT
Source organism: Lymantria monacha (assembly GCA_905163515.2). Lineage (NCBI taxonomy): Eukaryota > Metazoa > Arthropoda > Insecta > Lepidoptera > Erebidae > Lymantria > Lymantria monacha. Next base: position 29,560,701 of record LR991091.1, on the reverse strand, counting down.
TGTAGAGGAGGCTTGAGCCCAGCCGTAGCAGGCTGAGATGAATATCGTTTTAAGCCGGCATTACAGCGACATGTCTCTTTATCTTTTAATTTAAAACTTAATACTTAGTCTATTTTAAATATTCAAATAAAAAACATTAATAAAGCATCTACAGCCAGAGATGACTTATCGCACGGAAACGTGGCCCGCAAAGGCCTAAATAACTAAGCTCGAAGTAGCTCAACGTGATATGGTGCGGACTATACGGACATTGCACGAATAATTATTATACTGAAGTGGAAATGGACAGGCCAAATAGCTCAACCACCAGATAACTGTTAAGGAAGAAATGTTCTCGAGGAGTGACCAATCTGACGACACAGTGTATGACATCGCTGCATCAGGCGGTCGGTTCGCCTTGGTGAAACTTGCTGTGAGTCTTTGAATGTAGGCGGCACAGTACGACGCTTTGTGTCGTTCTATGAAAGAGGCTTACGTCCAGCAGTGGACAGCAAAAGTGTAAATGATGATAATGACATATTGATACTGTATATTATTTTTGTATGTAATAGCAGTCATGAATACTACCGTCTCTAACATTAATGGATCGCAACAACCGACGAAGAGTTGTAAACTCCCATCCATCCCATCAAACCCATCCATCCATCAGCCCGTAAACGTCCACTGTTGGACATAGGCCTCCCCACGAGAATGCCATTTGCAACGGTCCTGTGCCACCTGCATCCAACGGTTTCCTGCGATCTTCATAATGTCATCAGTCCGCCGAATGGGAAGTCGTCCTACGCTGCGTCGTCCGATTCGTGGTCGCCACTCGAGAACCTTTTTCCCCAATGGTTGTCAGTTCGTCGAGCGATGTGGCCTGCCCATTGCCACTTCAACGTGCAAATTTTTCGGGCTATGTCGGTTACACCCGTTCTTCTACGGATTTCCGTATTCCGGCTTTTATCACTGTTGTAAACTAATCTGTACGATTTTATATAGTGCTATGAGATCGAGAACCAAGAGTTTGAGCCTGAGGTAAGAATCAAGGGCTAATTGATATGAAAGCAGAAAAAAATGGCAATAATTGTGTAGGATTTCTGTTCAATTTATTACGCCTTCATATTTCTTGTGGGTATCGTAAACAATGACTTGGCAATGTAGGCAATGATAATCACTACGAAACCCTAAAAATCTCTTATAAAATGCTGTGACGACTTGTTTGACTACTAGGTATAAATTAAAATACTAGATATATCAAGACATTTGAACCTAAATTGAGAAGTCGGTTGGTAAAAGTATCAAGCTTTTCTTTCTTACTCTGCACTCTATACCATGATAGAAAAATTGGCCTACTATACTAGGTATACGTCAGATTATGGAAATCTCAATTAGGTACACGGTTCGACAGGTTGGTATAGATTGCCGGTTCCGGTTAACATATAGAATGAAAAATATGACACAACTAAATAAAAGTTGAATAGTTTTTATGCAAAGATACTAGTACCATCTCCTAGCTCTTTCGAGAAAATATGTAACGATATTTAGTTCTTCATAAAAACATAGAGGGCGTGGTGAAATATTATATTAAATTAAAATATGTTCTACAATTTTAAAAATAAATATACATAATTTTAATATGTTTGACTATTTGAAATTACCTATAAATAAAAGTATAGAATACAAGTCTAACCTTAAAAAGTCATTAAAACCGTGTGTGACCTATCGTTGGAAAGGAAATATTTCTTTTATCTGAACGTTGTTGTTTTATATGTTACTGTAATAACGTAAATTAATTGTTATATAAAGAATTAATTATTTTAATAACGTTTAACACAAAATATTATGAAAGTTTATTTCAAAATTGTGTCAAAATATTTTTACTTCTATATGATTCTACTAGTGTCAATTGCTACTAAAGTATAACATGTTTTAAGTAAGAGTTTTTATTAAATATAAATATAGCTAGGTATATAGCTTTTAAATTTCAAAATCAAATCCAATCCTTTCTTGAATATCCTTTTCTTGAATAAAAATCTTTTTAAAACAATTATTTTATTAACTACCATATGCTTCCATTTTGCAAACTGACAACCCTTGACACAGATGAACTTACTGATTAAGTTAGTGGAATAAAAAATGACTAAACCGCGTATACAATAAATAATACTTTAAAATATTGAGATAAAATTAAAATAGGTATGATAGTATGATGCTGAGTGATTGAAGATGATTTAATTTAAATTATCCTAATACTTAAACAATGAAATATAATTTAAAAAATATATGATAATTATTTATGTATTTATTTGAAGTCTTAGTTAGTATCAAAGAGTAAAATTATATTAAACTGAAAAAGAGTGGCAACTCGATGGTGAAATATGCATGTATGGAAAGTGCTGCTACCTAGAGCTAAGGCGGTGAACTAAAGTTGAAGTAATATACATATATACCTACGTATCTACATATTGTGTGTATGTAATTATATAGGATTTTTCTTTACTATGAAACCTACCCTGAAATATAAAAATAACATATCAGCTGTTAACGAAACGGCAATAGTATAAACTTAATAATGAAAATTGAGATAATTTCCAGAAAGAACATTAATAACCGAAAATAGATTATTGACAATAAGTACATACGCTAGGAACAAAAAATTACAATTCTTAGTTGTCAAACTTTTGACAATTACAACAAAATCGCAGCTATGTTTGTACAAACAATCTGTAGGCGGCGCGACGATCAGTAAAAATAAGTAATGTTTTAACTGTGCCCCCCCCAGGTTAGTATATACGTACAATAGCACAAAAAAAAGTTCTGTATATTTTATATAATCTAAACTTATTATATTAAAGCTTTAATATTGCATTGTATGATTTCTCAATAATTAGTACTTTTGCAAATTACCATGAACAAGACGAAAGTCATGTCTGATGCACATCTTACCTGTACCAGTCTTAATTGTAAATGCTATTCTTGAAGTTGTCATCTTTATGAATACCTTTTTATGATAGCAGGCTATATACCATAGCCATAGTCACACCCCATCCGGAATGAGAGAAGGGGCGGCAAATGATCCCATAACCAATTCTGCAAGTGTCCCGCTACGCCGTGCGACCACCGAAAATCATTAAATTTACCCAAGGCAAAGTCCAATTAGATCGAATTTCAAAAAAGAGGCTAACCCACAGAATCTTTTGGTATGACTGGAGTACACAAACTTAAGAGATCGATAAACTTAAGGGATCGAACCCGACTAACAGCAATATCTTCAATCAATATTTGCTCTTGGTCATAAGTAGATCTAACAGAGTATTATATAGTAATTACGAGGCTTGGTGGATGTTCAGCTGAAAAGTACAGCTGCTCATTTGCCGGCATAGGTCTCAGCTAGTTTTTACGAATGCCATAGTAAGGCGTGGCGACACATTATATTCTTAACTAGTCACCATAGGAGAATAATAACTTAATGAATAAGTGACACAATGATAAACAAATAACATGATTTTTTATTCCATGATGCTGTAGTAGGAATATAATTTACCAACCCTTTTCATTATGTACCTACACATATCGTTAAAGATTATTAAAAGATGTAAGCAGATAACTCACATCAAGAACATGAAAGCTAGCAAGCAACAATTATTACTCCATGATGCATACTTTGGTTGGTTTGGTTTGGATACTACTTTAGGTCTCTAGCCAGTTTGGTTTGTTTATTAAATCTATAATTAAACCATCGTAAACAAGATCTCTGTTAATAGTGAGATATTCATAAAATGATTAAAATTAAAAGGTTATTAACTTAACTTTAATAAGAATCAAACTCAAATATATATATATATATATATATATATATATATATATATATTGTTTTGCTTTGTGCTTATAATCACTAACAACATTCTCTTAATAATAACAACGTGCAATTGTTAAATAAAATCAACTGCACTAATGAAATAATTTGATGCATCCTTTCAATGAAGTTTTGTTAGTCAGTCAGTGAAGTCACTCCTCAATAAGACATCATATTATTGTGTTTTATTAGGGCTCTTATTTGATTCTATAAATATATATATAGTTAGAGTATATTGACCTTACAACATATTAAAAGATATTCGTTTCATAGAAAAATATAAATTGATCATAGAGCTATAATTTTTTTTATATATAAAACTTACTTATGGCAATACCGACATAGTGAGCCATCGCCCTGCTAACGGTGTCATGGCGGTTTGACTTGTTAAGGGTTTTTTTGCAATAAATTACTAGTTAACGTGCTTTTTAGCAATTTGATCTTTACTTTCTGTTAATAATATCACGTGATACAAGATAGTAAATAATGCGCGAGTACAAAATAGTTGTGTTAGGCAGCGGAGGCGTGGGAAAGTCCGCCCTGACAGTACAATTCGTACAAGGCATCTTTGTCGAGAAATACGACCCCACCATCGAGGACAGCTATCGGAAACAGGTGGAAGTTGATGGACAACAATGCATGTTAGAAATTCTGGATACGGCTGGCACAGAACAATTCACAGCAATGAGAGATTTATACATGAAGAACGGCCAGGGATTCGTTTTAGTATATTCCATCACCGCACAATCGACATTCAACGATCTACAGGACCTGCGAGAGCAAATCCTACGAGTAAAGGATAAAATTGACGTACCCATGGTGCTCGTTGGAAACAAGACAGACTTGGAAGCGGAGCGCGTGGTTGGTAAGGAACAAGGAAATAGTCTCGCGTGCCAATTCAAATGTTCTTTTATGGAAACCTCTGCGAAGGCTAAAGTACACGTAAACGATGTGTTCTATGACCTAGTGCGACAGATCAACAGGCAATCACCTAAGAAAGATGAGCCCAAAAAGAAAACCCCGAAATGTGTATTGCTGTAAGGGTGCCGCCTCAGCCTCCAACGCGTATAGGTATAGAATATTTAATAATTTGAAAGACTTCTTGTACCCGGATTTGGCTCTCAAATGTTCCCAAAGTTAACATGGTTGGGTGTGGAGCATTGTTGCTTGGTAATCATACCTGTAGCATTCTACGAATGTGCATATTTGTTGAGTTGTGATGAAGTGCTGTAGCATGAGTGGAAGATCCACAGAGCGCTTTGGATTGTATCCAGGTACTTATTCACACAAATGTGCAGTATCTTATTATTCCAGGTCTATATTTTAAAAGTTTATAATGTTCATGGATAGATTCAGCGATTCTGTGTGTTATTTCACTCTAGAAATTCCAATTGTAATGTGTGGATGGTGTTAGGTTCAGAAGTTGTAAATGGTTATAAATTTAAATACTACTTAAATGTAAGTATAAACTGTATTCATTTATTTATGAGTCTATGAGGAGTATGTTCTAGAATATCCTGTGACAATACTGATTATTCATTTCATTCATTACCATTTAATCTTAACCATGGCACTTTTGGTGTATATCTGAGCATATACTTCTTATGGACTCCTAGTTTATTATGATTTAAGCATACGAAAAGGCTTTTCAAATATATCTGGTTGGCGATGATTTGGCTCACATTGTCAATGTTCATAAGCAGTGGATACCCAGGATATGTGATCCGCTAACTCGTATGCCACCATATGCAATAAAAAAAAATAAAAATAAAAAAATATTTTGTTTTAATAAATATGTTATTAATTAACAATGTTAGGTACGGACAGTTCTCTGAACATTACTTCCAACAGGAAAACTGTGTGTACATTAATTTGTTATATTTCCATCCACATTATATTTGTTCATGAAATACTTACAGCCTTAGTGTGACTGCATTTATAGTTAAAATATTTATATGAAAAGATTACATGCTGTCTGGACCTAATAATATAGATATAGTTTACCATTTAGTAGTTATTATCTTATCATACTGATGATGGGAGAGGCTGACACTTCTGAACAGCTATGTGAAAGTTGAAGCGGACTCCGTTGTGTATTGGGCGAGATGGCCCGAAGCAGTATGTAATGTTTAAATATGTGAATTAAGAAATACATTAAATTTTTTCAGATATATTGTCTTGTTATATAATTCAAATGTATCGAGTGAAATGTTGATATTGCAATGCCATTTAGAACTTGGTAACTAAATAAATATTAGAAGGCCTTAGGTGAAATTTGTGATTATAGTCACCAGCGTCTTGTGGAACCCCCCGCCTTGTGTTATAATTGTACAACCCTGGCTGTTACAACATACTTTAAAATCCTTACAAAATTGATGAAATAAAAAAAATATCGTTATTGTAAATGAATTAAAAGTTTTATGATTACAGGCTCATTTAAATAAATTTATAAAAACCTATGTTTTGCTAATAGAACTTTGTTAAAGTAAATAATTATATAGGTGTTCATAATATTGTTACAGAATTAGATACGTCACACAATTGTCATTTCTGTTTACATTTAAGATTTAATTAATTGCACAAGGATATTGGATATAACTTTGATCCAAGTTGAATTATATTTTTATATATATTGTGAAAATTAAGAACTTGTATATTTTTATCTTTGCAATCAATAATGGACATGTACAATAATCTATTAATTTCATTTTTTTTTGCATTAATAAAACCAATTTTAAATATGAAAACATTGGGGTATGTTTTATATCTCCCCCCCCACCGTGATGTGCGGCGATCTCGTGGTGTCAATTGAGGTCGTGTAATGATGACTCACATACACCAGTCCGCGGCCGCAATGCCCCCACCGCCTATTGAATTAACGTCAATTGACTCGGGAATTTTAATGGAATTTAATTAATTGAAACAACAATATATAATCTACAGATATTTTATTGACTTGATAGGTGTAAAAAAAAGTTACATAAACGTGTCTACACTTATTACAAATACGACTAGTAATTAAACTAAAAATTAAAATGGCAGTGTGATGTGATGGGCGTATGTCGACATTCTAGTAACATAAGAATTGACACAGTCCAATTGTAATGAACACAATACTCCTAATTTAATACCTGTGAATGGAGTCGATTACTAAGCAATTTAATCTATGTTACAAAACAAGTGTTGGGTTACATTTTTGTACGTACACACCCCATCATGTGTAACAAGGTCTCCTACATAGATCGAGTTCACTCTGGGGCGCGTTACACAAATTAATACTTTAATAATATCTAAAATAGAGTTGAAAATTAAAGCGAATGTTTTTGTGAATCTACATACAATAGGGTTGATTATTGTTTCGTGCCGATAACCGACCGAAATGTATAGATTGTGCGATGAAATGGGTGTTGAACCATTTTTATCTAAACGCCCCGAGTCTGTCTGCTGCGCTTATCATTATAGGGTTAAATGTGATGCGGGATAGTAGCGGTGCTTTTACAATACAATAAATTAGTATTTGTGTACATATATTATTTTAATACTTTGTTTGCAGCAATAAATTAGTTGGCTGGCTCGTGGTAGTACCAAACGCTCTTCTATGAGCGTGATTAGATGTCTGATTAATATAAAAACTCATTCTCTTCACCACGAAACCTTCACCTTTACGGTAAACAGCTACCTAGCTGTGCCTCTGGTATTGTAGAGGTCTAAGAACGATATTTATCACTTGCTATTAGGTGGACTGATTATTCGTCTGCCACTAAAGATAATTATAAAAAAGAAGCTATCTATCCACATTTAATTTGAAATCAAGGATGGCGTAATGGCCTAAATATCGACCTCCCGCCGAGTGTGAGTTTGATTTTGTCCGATAAACTGTATTCGGTATTTAATCGATAAAAGTGATCTGTGAATAATGTTTTTCCCTCGATTTTTTTGCGATATATCGTTTTACTTTGACATAATAAACTTGTTAATCAAACGATGCGTAATATTTATTTTTTTGACAACATTGCACTAAGGAAATAATCCTTGTGGGCAATTTTACAAACATATAATTAACGCAGACAAATTACACTCAGACTCGACACCAATTTATGGTTCACACAAAGTATTGTCCTGCTTGGGGAATCGAACCCATGGCACTAACACGATAGGTCGGTATCTTAATCATTACGCCATCTGTGTAGTCGTGGTCAAGTTTGTGAGTATGTATGTTATTTTTTTCACACTTAAACCAATTTAAATAAAAATGGGAATGCTGGGTATATCTTAGATTGACCAAAAAAAAAAAATCTATCGCGGTAAAATCACCGTTAGTATTATATCTAGCGGAAATAAGCAAACCTGTAGAGCACAGCTAGTTTGATAATAAAACAATACTTTATAATAATACGAACATAATAAATAACTCTTATCAAATAGTATACTGAAACAAAAACTATAAGAAAACCTGACATTATATTATTTCCTTTGCAACATAATATATAAAATAAACATGTACATAATGAAATATTTAAAAACAAACGTTGCTTATATTAACTTCGATGCGGAAAACGTGTTAGTTATTTACCTAAGTGCCATAGATTTATTACTCATATCTAATTAAAACAGCGTCCCTAGTGGGGGGGGAACTGTTTGATGTCATTTTTAATTAATACAAAACCATGACTAGAATATGTGACTAGAATAATAAAAATATAAATGAAAAAAAAATTTGCATAATCACAATGGATATATATCAAACTGGGAAATCGTTTTATTTTTTAATTATTATTTTTATATATATTTAGAACATACGTGCGTCGTAATATTAATTATATAAAACAATTATGTAATTGTATTACGAATTGCTTATGGTGCGAAAAAAAATATACGTTTGCAAATATAAGCCCTTGCAAAATATGACTAAACAGATTCAATTATTTATAACATACATTTATTATGATGGAGTGAGAATACAATTTCACCAACCCATTTCTTTCCCGTGGGTATTGTAAAAAACGAATAAGGAATACAATATGGATACAACATCTATGCGAAAGAAGAAAATTTCGAAATAAAACCTTATACAGACCCGCTTGACCAGCCTGATAAAGTAGGTCAATTTCTGTACTTTTCCTCCTTGTGGAGAAGGTCAGAACCCATGTATACGAGTATTTCTGCTTGCAGCCATATATGTCTGCTACTAGGGTAGTGCCACTCTCGCAGATGATCAAAATTTGTTACTGTGATTCGTTTAATGAGCAGGAGAATCAGGCCTTATACTAGCGAGATGGCTGTGGCATTGGTTTTGCAAATTTCATAAGCAGTTACCATTTGCCATCAGATGGGTTGCTTGATCATCTACCACCAAAGGTAATAATAAATACTAGAAGTAATACATTTCTAATTCACATTAATAATTGAATTTAAATGTAACATATAAATAATAAATGTGATATGAATGAAAATGATTTTTCACATATTTCAATCATACAAAACAGTTTGACAAAGTTCTTGAATCACACATATAAATTACGATTTCCACAATCAACTTACAAATATATAAAAAACCTTCAAAAAACACACAATTTATTCATAATCTCAAATACTACGGTATGTTCTGAATCATTGGCTACATTATTAAAAAAAAAAACTCTTCCTCATATTTCCGGTCTTTGGACTGACCTCAGTGTGAATCATCGGTTCAAGACACTGACTCATGGCGTGTTATCAAACAAATCATTGTTTAAATGACAAATTATTTCCCGTAACTATACGTGAATCGTGCCTACACAATTTAACAATCTTAATATTCAAAAATTAGACCGTTAGATTTCAAACAATGGTATCGTATCATTCCAAATACTTCCTCATAGTAACATAGGGGGCCAATGTTTATTTGAGACCACATGTCTCGTAAATAATATAATTAGTTTTAAATTTTAAGTAAACATGCGTCTGCGCTGGTAATGATGACGTCACGTATACTGATAAGTAAAATATTTAACGACATTATACAAGATAAACGGTCTCGTAAACCGTCTGCATTGAGCAGTGAGCTCGTTTTTTTGTGAACAAAAGGTTACTTTTTAACATCATAAATAGCCGATGTCCAAGGCGAGAGAACCATATTTGTTCTGCCATTGCTAACTCGTTTGTATTTTTCGAATGATTGAAACGAATTTTTTTGAACAATACTAAAAATAGCATTGTAGGTTGGAAATTCAGTGATAAACAGATCGAATAGGAAACAACATTGGATGGTTATCCATTGTGTTGGCTCATTTGCAAACAGCGCAATTTGCCTGTAAAGGAAACTTGGTACGACACAGCTGATTATAAATTATACTATTTGTATTGTGTGCGTTTTTAGCGTTGGTAGATAGATCGCTATTGGTAAATTCGTCAGAATGGAAAGATTTTGTTTATTTGGAAGAGTCGTAGCTGTCGTTGAGTGGTGGTAGACTATGCGCTAGAGTACTATCCAGCTTCCTTGCCTCGCTTTCTAATGTATAGCAATCCAATGCTGGGTCCTGTGAACAAAAGTTTTGATGATCAATTAGAGCATAACTTAATTAAAATACAGAATAATCACGTCCATATTCCCCGTGTTGATTCGAATTAAGAATAAATGTCGCCGCGTCTTACTCTCTTGCGATTGTCGTAAAAACTGGACGAGGCAATGGACAATAGTGTTCCTCTGCGAAATTATTAATTTATTTAACAAATTATTTCTGACTGCGATCGCCAACCCTATTTTTTTTAGAAATAGATAAATTCTGCGTATTTTGTCAGAGTAAGAATACAATTCACCGCACTCTATCTTGTACGTGGATTGTCGTAAAACGCGACTAAGGAATATAATATATATATAATATACATAGGTCCTATGTATAGGGGCTAATGTGCAGTGACAACTTTTCAATAGAGGGTATCAGTTTCAATTTGATATATTTTTTGTGTGCTTTAATCCGTTCGACTTATCGAATAATATGTATGTATGCAAGAGACGGAAAACTAGAAATGAAATCTTACATCCCATCACTGTCTAACCAGCTTGGCATAGTATGGCAATTTCCTTTCTATTGTGAAAGAGACTGGAACCCAACAGTGAGACGTAAGCATTTGAGCTGAGATATGATAGAAAAATATTTATTTTTTTTACACCACCCCTGCACTAAGGAAATAATCTTTGTTTTGCAGGAGGCTTTACAAACATATAATTAACACAAATTACACCCAGACTCAGAACAACAGTGTGTGGATCGCACAAAGTATTGTCCTGCGCAGGAATCGAACCCACGTCCTTTATTACATTGGCTGGGGCGTAAGCAAATAATACCACTGCAAAAAACTCAAACAAGACCCTATGACAGCCGCAGAGGAGCCTCGTGACCAGCATGGAGAAGTATGTGAAGTAAACTAATTAAATAAACAAGATCTAATTATGAAGACAGAAGATTGATTGAGAAAGATGAAACGTATTTGCACCGATCGGGTCTGAAACTGCCAATTCAATCTTTCTTTAATAATGCAACAATATTATTGAAAATCGTATTCATCATTTGAAATAAAACTACTTTTAAGGATTCTATCGCGTTTGTATTTGATTTTCAATTTCTCGACGTTTCGATCATTTGTCCTCCCGTGACCATGATCACTGTAAAGTGTTCTAAACGTCAGGAAATTAAAAATCAAATAGAATCCGTAAAAGTAGTTTTATTTCAAATGTGTAATACTCGCGTTAACTATCATCATCATTTTAACTTTTCGTCATCCACTGCTGGACATAGGACATAGGCCTCCCTCATATTTCGCCACAAAGTGCGGTCTCGTGCCACCCGCATCGAACGACTCCCAGCAACCTTCACCAGGTCGTCGGTTCACCTACGCGGTCGCCACCTGGTCGAGAACCTTTCTTCTCCAACGGTTATCGGTTCGTCGAGTGACGTGGCCCACCCATTGCCATTTCAGCGTGCTAATTCTTCGGGCTATGTCTGTTACACCCGTTCTTCTGCAGATTTCCGTATTACGGATTCTATATCACAGAGAAATCCCGAGCATGGCCCGCTCCGGAGCACGCTGAGTGACTTTACTTTTGGCGACGATATACGTTACACTGTTGAATATAAGGCTCCTCCAGACGGGGGCAATTAGTCTACTACATTACGCAGGTCATACAGATCGGTATAGGGTTTTTATTTCTAGTTTACATTCTCTTGCAGCGACGTTATCTGCCTAAATCTTTTATTTATTACGATAACACACAGAAAAAAGGGTGGTCGGCATATTCCTTATCCTGTTACTGCGCGGACCGTCAATAACGTCATAACCATGCTAATCACACATGTCTGCCATTATGATTCAATATTTTTCATGAAATGAATAAATTCCAATTAGTAAAATTACGACTTGCACGCTACATCGTTATGTGACCTCATAATCCTTGGAACACTTCAATTAATGTTTCAGTACAATTTTGCTATAAAATAGCATATTATTTTGCACATAGCACAACGTACTTAACAATTTTATGAAACAAAAACATAAAAAGCATGAAAAAGAAATAGCTTCTTTTTCATGCTTTTATTTATATTGAAAAGGCATGACACAAAAAATGTTACAAGTATGAAACTGAAAACTTAATAAGTGTGAAATCGAATACGTATACAGGAAAGATAACACACGTATGAAACAAAAAGTAAAGATTTTAAAAAAGCGGTGACAAGGTAAGAATGCAAAATTTAAGGACCAGACCAAAATTTAACCAGCTCTAGTTCCATCTCCTCGGTAAATATATAACACCAACTGCTATCGACAACGTGCCCACGAAGCGTATTCATTATAGCATTATTCCCAATACATGAGGCGACTTTCAATGCTAATAGATGTATGTCTAAGTAACTAAGTATATCCCTTTGAGAACAGAAGCGAGCATTTAAAAAAATATAGATTTCATTATAAAATGCTATATTTTCGTTTGGTCTTTGGTTAGTTCTCGATCTAATTGAATTGGATTTAAGTAGGTCATCCGTTAATAAATTCAAAAATATTTTGCCTACATTCCTTATCAGTACCTATATTATTACGACTCCATGGCACGACAAGTAAAAATATTACATTTCCATTTTATGAAAATAAAACAAAAAAAACTTCCATAATTAAGGTAAATTGGTTTTAAAAACTTGAGGCAGGTAGTCACCATTGCATGGCATCATTGTAAAAACATTTTCCTCCATGTTATTCCACAAAAACGGCTAATTAATTCAAATGAATATTTTTCTCAAAGACTTGTTTTAAGAAACTATTCCTTATAATGCGGAGGGACTTTACAAACACATAATTAACGAACACAAATAACACACAAGCTGAACAACAATTGGTGTGTCTTAACGACATCTGCGCCGTCTTGAGTTAGGGTCCCATGTGGAGTACGAAACGTATACATGCCACCACGCGATTAGAGCAGGAAGGCATCTGTTGTCGTTTATCATTGCCGGTACCTTATCCATCGGAATGATCTTTGCATTATCAATCCTTCTCCAGACATTTTAGCCTAGATGTTGAAAACAGATATTTTTTTCCAATCACTGTCTCTGATCCTTCATTCCACACTGCTTTTTTATTATATCATGATCAGATTATAGACGTCCACTGTTTGATTTAGGCCTCTTCACAGAGGGCCATCGTCGCCACGCTAGATAAATAAGGACGCACATCGTATTCTTATGGGAATTTTTTTGGCAATACTCACGAGTGATACTCAATTGTTTCTATAAAAGTTTTATAGACGAGAACTTTAAGAAGTACCTAAGTATTTATTATTGCTATATTTTATTGCAAACCATTTAAATGGTAATTTAAAACAGCAACTGATGAAAAAAAACTGAAAATTTTACAGAATATGATTTTATTTCGAGATTTTCACTTTTCCAATTACTTGGGAGTCGATGCAATTTGAAAACTTTTAGCAATTATTTTATGACTGATCGCCTACCTCTCCTTGGGAATATAATTTTAGATCAAATGTTGTTGGCCGAGTCGATATAAAACTCTTTAGTCGCCTTTTACGACACTCACGAGCATAGTAAGGGATGGTAGTATTCGTAGCCGGCATCACACGGCAATAAAATGTACATATTATTATAAAACTATTACTAGCTGTGTGGTAGCGGCTACGAATACTACCAACCCGTACTTGCTGGTGGATGTCGTAAAAGACGACTTCAATCCTTATAACGACCTGGGCCAACTCCGTCTGATGCCGTTTGGTCAACAATTACATTCCCAAGGAGGGTTGACGTCTGGCAGGCGGACGGTCATAAAACTATTGCCAATAACTTTTACAATATGTACTATGAAAGAAGGTTACATATTGTATCGACCCCAAGTAATTGGTAAGAGTAGGAGAATGATGATGATTACTATAAAACTATTGTCTACAGCATTTATATGTACTTAATTATTATTCCAAGAATTTATGATAAAGTACGCTTTACATTTATATTACGTCATAACAATGTACCTATAGTTAATATTATACGTAATATATTTCTAATTCCATATAAAGCATGCCGATAACGCGCTGAGTTTGAGTTAATTGTTTATGACATTGAACTTTGCGATCGAGCTGACTTAGTGAATTTTTAGTTTCCTATCTAAAGTATGTCAACAGAACCCCTTTTGTTTGTTTTGATAAGTTCTAGTTTGATAATACGCCGTCAGAACTGTCCGGAGGTGATGTAAGGGTTGCGTTCGGTTGCGGTATGAATTACCTCCGTAACAATTGCCAATTCACAATTCGGCTGACCACAAGTACCGATTTCTTGTCACCGGTGGCTCGCCTGGCCAGTTACACTTTCGGGTAATATGCTCACGCGTTTGAATTCACTTGCGGATGGTTAACTAATCACCAGGCCGTACTAGATAGCTAAGACCGCCCTCGCTTCGCTTCCATAGTTCTGCCCAGTTTTAAACCTCTGATAATTTCTGGAATTCATTTTAATAATATTCGCTGTACAGAGCAATTTTAATTTACATTATATACTTTACGTGAAGCATGATATGAATAGAAAGGGAGTGAAGGCAGAGATGACATCGGATAGGATTGAGTGGAAGAAAGGACATATTGCGTCGACCCCAAGTAATTGAGATAAGAGCAGGATAATGATGACTCTACGTATCTAAGGTATTTAATTAGATAAGGAGTAATACTGTATTGTTAAAAATAGTTTCCTAAATATTTCTTTATACTATAGTAATGTGTAAAAATAAATATGGTACTGTGGGTTATCCTTAGGCGATATACATATGCCATTGAAGACAAAGACCGGGTTCCGATGGCCCACTCGCATGGCGTCGAGCGGTGCAGGTCTCTGGGGTCAGACCTGGTGGTGGCCTGCGAGCCATATTTTGTCCCTCCCTCACCCAATTGGGTAGGGGATCTGAATAATGATGTTGCTGTCCTGACTAGAGGGAGTATCGGCCCTCCCCTCTCCATTCTTGAGAGGAGTAATGGTTTCGTTGTGGCGGGGTGGCGGGACTTCGTCGTTATTGGTCTCTATTTTTCTCCCAACCGCGGCCTGGCGGAGTTTGAACTTTTTTTGGACTCCGTCGGTGCCGCGGCCCGTCGCCAATCACCGAGGAGAATTGTAGTCCTCGGTGATTTCAACGCGAAGTCTCGCGCATGGGGAAACCCGGCCACGAGCGCGAAGGGAAGGGCTGTTGAAGAGTGGTCCAATCTCTCCGACCTGTCCCTCCTCAATAGAGGGACAGTCCAACGCTGGGGTTCAGCGGGACAGCACACCACAGGAGTGAACGGGCTTGTGAGCCAACTAAGGACTGCACTGCAAGCGGTATGCGATGCGGCGATGCCGAGGGCCTATTGGAGGCCTCCGCGACGTCAAGTTATTGGTGGTGGCCAGAAATTTCTGCTCTTCGGGTGGCCTGCAACCGATCGCGGCGCGTCTACGTCTGGTGCCGACAGCGAGGTAACCGGGATGATGTCCTTGAGGGTCAGCTGCGGATGGAATATAAGAGAAAACTCTGCACCTGGCCATCAGCCAGGCGAAGGAAAGGGCCCGCGAGGAGCTTCTTGTGGGCCTCGACAGGGATCTATGGGGGCGCCCATATCATACATACATACATACATATCATCACGCCATATCCCTTGCAGGGTAGGCAGAGAGAACAGAGTGCCAGAGAACTCTATCTCTGCATACTTCACTCGCTTCCTCAACATTCATAATTCTCTTCATACACGCTCGCCGGTTTCAGAGACTCTTGACTCCACCTTCCTTCAGTACCTGACCGATCTGGTCTAGGTAGGTTAGTCTCGGTCTCCCTCGGTACCTACATGCTTCCACTTACGCATTGTATATCTTCTTAACCAGACGTTCGTTCGGCATTCTTTCCACATGTCCGAACCATCGGAGCATTCCCTTTCGCATCTTTACACCAATACTCTCTTTCATACCTACTCGCTCTCTTACGTCGTCGTTACGAATGCGGTCGGTCAGCCTAACTCCACAGATTTTCCGAAGAGATCGCATTTCGACCGCATTAATTTTACTTTCATACTCTTTTCTGCATACCCAACTCTCGCTTCCATATAGTAATGTTGGGACAAGCACTGCGTTATGTATTGCTACACGTGCCTTCTGGCTGAGGTGGTGGCTGCCGAGAAGTTGCCCCAACGCTCCGTTCACTCTATTTCCCGCATTCACTCTTCGCTCTATATCAGTGGTGTACCTTCCATCTCGGCTAAAGCCACATCCAAGATATACAAATTCATCCACTTGCTCTAGTACATCATTACCTATTGTTACTCTTACATCTGTTCTGGCTTTATCTCTTTCAAAGACCATTATTTTGGTTTTGCTCACATTCACGCGTAGACCCCTTTTCTTACAATCTTCTGTCATTGTGTCGACTAGGGTCTGCAGGTCAGTCGTTGACTGTGCCAGCAGGACTGCATCATCTGCATAAAGCAGAGCAGAGACCACTGAATCACCCATCTGGACTCCCACATTCATATCGTTCAACCTTTGGAGACATTTATCAAGATATATGATAAACAGCCTGGCTGATAGAACGCAGCCCTGCTTAACGCCAATATTGACGTCAAACCAAGGCGACATTCCATCATCCAGCCGCACACAGGCTCTACAGCCCATGTACCTGGATTGTACAGCCTGCAGCAGTTTACCGTTAATACCATACTCCGGTAAAATGTCCCAAAGTTCCTTTCGTACAACCGTGTCAAATGCTCTCTCCAGATCCACAAAACTGCAGAAAACCCTCTGACCTAGGGCCAGATGCTTCTCCACAATGTTGCGCAGAGAGAACACTTGATCCATGCATCCCCTTCCACTCCTGAAACCTCCTTGTGTCTCACACAGTAAACCATCGGACACCATCCTCATTCTCCTTTCAATAATTTTACCATACACTTTTGCTGCCAAACTGGTCAAGCTTATGGCTCTGTAATTTGCGCAGTCATAACGTGAACCCTTGTTTTTAAACAAAGGCACGATGACTGCGCTATTCCAGTCCCCGGGAACCATTCCCGAGCTCCAACATAAATTGAGGAGCAACAGGAACGCCTCCCGGATACAGGAGCCACCAAGCTTGATCATCTCGGCAGACACCATATCAATGCCCGCTGCCTTACCATTTTTTAAACTTCTTATCGCCCATTCAACTTCATCCATACTGATGCCATCGGAGGACGCCGTCACCGAATGTTGATCTACTAGACCACATGCGACATCGGCGCCAACCGCAGCATCCGCATACATATCGCCAAAATATTCACTCCATCGGCTTAACACGTCTTGTGTTTGTGTAAGAATGTCTCCACCTTTAGACCTTATTTTATTCATTCTGAAGGCTGACCAACCACACCGAGACTTCTTCACCTCCCTCCAAAAGAGTTTGGTGTTACCTTCGAAGTTTTTAGTCAGCCTATCTTCTGCACTCATACTTGCTCTATCACGTTTCTCTTTCACTAAGGCCATTGGTGTCATTCTTACATTGCCGATATATTTCTTTCTTCTGTTCAGTCATACTGTCATTCAGATTCAAAGAAGAGACATAGTCCAGCCACGCTTTCTTCTTTTGCTCTACGGAAGCTGCCACTTCCGCATCCCACCATGCATCACCATTTGTGTTTCTATGCTTCTTTGAACTTCCACATACTTCTTTTGCTGTGTCTACCATACTCTCTTTCAATACTCTCCAGCATTCTTCAATGTCCGATTGCGGCTGGCTTGCCATCGTCAGCCGTTCTCGGACACCCTCTGCATACTTTTCTCTTACACACTCTTCTTGCAACCTTTCAACCTTTATTCTTTCAAGCCCTCCGAAGTGGACACGCTCTCGCCAGTGCCTCCACTTTCTGAACAGACCACTAAATCTCGCAATAACGAGATTGTGGTCCGTATCGACTGTGGGGCCCCTGTAGGCTCTTGCGTCCAATATTTTGCTTCGGAGGCGACTGTCTACCAAAATTAAATCTATTATACTTTTCTGTTCATTCCTTCTCCATGTATACATATGGATGTCCTTATGTTGGAAAAATGTGTTTGACACAATAAGGTTTCTCTCCATGCATACATCCGCTATGAGCCTACCTGCGTCGTTCACTCTCTTATCACCAAATGGACCAAGTACGTCCTCATAGTCGGGACGCTTGGTCCCCACCCATCCGTTCAAATCTCCGCATACAATCACGCGTTCACTGGTTTCTGCCATATCCAGAACTTCCCTAACATTATCCCAAAACTTCTCTAGGTCTGATGCCACCGAGGATCCTACGGGAGCATATGCTACAACCATGAATACCTTGGTGACACCAAGTTTTATACGGACCCAAAGAAGTCTGGGATCATACATTCCGTAATCCTTCACACCTGAGGCCAAGCGAGAGGACAGCAGTACTCCTACCTCCATGCTGGCTCGATCGCTCTGTGGTACACCAGACCACAGAGCCATCCCGCCACCAGGAAGATCGCAGGCGTCGCTGCCCCTTCGCTTGGTCTCTGTTACACAGAGCACGTCTAGCTGTTTGTCCGCCATGACGGATATCAGCTCGTGCAACTTACCTTCCACGCAACCTCTTACATTCCACGTGCCCACCCGGCACTCTGCTCTCCTCGACTCGCCTGACTGGGCAAGGCGTGATGGGTGGCGGTACCCCATCGCCGCAAATGCCGAAGTTCGTACCGACGGGGGCGGGTCAGTACGCGTCGCCTCCGGGGGACGCCCTAACCCGCATTGCGGTACGCATTTCGAGCCGGATTAGCAGTCTAATTAGACTGGCAGGGAACGCGAACGAGCACGATCCGGATTATGCCCCCCTAATGCTCCGGAATATGCGCCCATATCAGAGAGCACGAAATAAACTACGTGGCTGCGGCGCCCCCATCATCGAGATGCTGGACTCGAATCTCATGTCGAGACTAATGGAGGAACTGTTCCCGCGTTCTGTGGGACACATTCCCCCCAGAATGGTTCCTCGGTCGGTAGTGGAGACGGAGCGGAAAGCGGAAGCGGTGGCCAGAAAAGGAGTGCTACTGGCAGTCTCGCTCGACATTAAGAATGCCTTCAATAGTCTCCCACACGAGACATTGAAGGAGGCACTCCGATATCATGGAGTGCCTCTGTACCTCCGGAGGCTGTTGGAGGCATACCTTGAGGGAAGGCACGTGGTATGGGAGGGGGACGACGGGCGCGTACGTTACCACAGGGTGGAATGCGGGGGTGGAATCCACTGGGCTCGGTTCTCGGTCCGACCCTGTGGAACGTTGGGTTCGACTGGCTTTTACGGGGCCAGCTCCTTCCCGGGATGGGAGTTATTTGTTATGCAGATGACACTCTCATCACGGTGGAGAGGGCTGACTTCCGGGAGGCCGCTCGACTGGCAAAGGTTGGTGTAGCGCTCGTCGTGGACCGGATAGGCAAGTTGGGTCTCAGTCTCTCTCGAGAAGACAGAGGCCCTCCTATTCTATGGCCGGTGTCAAGGTCTCCCCCGAGGATCACAGATCAGGGTGTCTGGAGTTGCCGTGCCGGTGCAGACCCGGATGAAGTACCTGGGTCTGCACCTAGATAGTAAATGGAGCTTCGGGCCGCACTTTGCCCAGTTAGACCCTAGGCTCGTCGGAGCAGCCGCGGCGCTGGGTAGGCTTCTGCCAAATACTGGTGGTCCTGGATCGTCCTGCCAGCGTCTATATGCAGGTATTCTGCAGTCCATGGCATTGTACGGTGCCCCGATTTGGTCGGAGTCTCTCACCGCCCCTAATAAGGCTTTGCTGCGTAAAGCACAAAGAACCATGGCGGTGAGGATTATAAGAGGCTACCGTACGGTATCCTGGACCGCAGCCACATTGCTGGCGGGTGATCCACCCTGGCTGCTCTAGGCTAGGGCACAGGCGGAGGTCTGGGCACCGTGGGGGAACTGAGTAGGGCAAGAGAAGCGGCTCGAGCGGCAGTTATCCGGCGGTGGAGGGAGGAATTAGAGTCCCCTGTAGCAGGACGGGGGACCGTTGAGGCAATTGCGCCCCACCTCCACCGCTGGATGAAGAGAAGGCATGGCAACTTGTCCTTCAGGATGACGCAGGTACTTACCAGACACGGGGTCTTCGGTAAGTACCTGCACAGGATCGCACGGGAAGAGGCCCCTGGATGCCATGAGTGTGGCGCGCTAACTGATGATGCGCGTCACACCCTAGAGGTATGTTCCGCCTGGGGGCCTCAGAGCCACGACCTGTCGGCGGTGATAGGAATAGACCTGTCGTTGTTGACCATCATATCTAAGATGCTTGACAGCGACAGGTGCTGGTCGTCGATGGCCTCCTTCTGTGAGGAGGTCATCTCTCCAAAGGAGGCCGCGGAGCGGGTACGCGAGGCATTTGCTTCTGCAGGCTCGCTCCGTAGGCGGCGGCTAGGAAGGGGGAGGCGCCGTTACGCGCATCTCCTCCCGCCGCCTTGACTGTCGATTAGACGTGGCCAGATGGCCTAGCGTTGGGGTGTTGGGGATAGAATGTCAATAGACGATCTCTCCGGCCGTGCCCGTGCCGTCCCCGTGTGGCGACGGGATAGAATACAAGTGTCGCCACCCCTTGCTTGCCCGTGGGAGTCGTAAAAATCGGCTAAGGGTCCACCAGGAGAGAGGGCAGCAGCTCTCTCCTGGGATACGTATAACACCACACTGCGATCGCCAACCCGCCTGCCAAGCGTGGCGATTATGGCTCAAAACCCCTAATGATAAGCACAAATAAAAAAACGGCCCCCAGTCACGGCAGCTCCACTATCCTACGGGCTCATTGTGGTAGCGGGCCTGGTAGCGATGGAGTAGGGGGTGCTAAGAATCCCCGGCAGCGATCCGGCTACCAATCAAAACGACCCTTGGCCCTGGTAACACACAACATTCGGACACTCAGGACCGACGAAAGGGTCATCGAGCTGGAAGAGGAATTGAGCAAAATCCGCTGGGACATTGTAGGATTATCAGAAGTGCGAAGAGAGGGCGAGGGCACGATAATCCTCCGGTCTGGAAACTTGCTCTTCTACCGGGAGGGAGATCACCCGTCCCAAGGCGGTATAGGGTTTATCGTTCGCAGGTCTCTTGTAGGCAACGTGGAGAGGATCGAGAGTGTGTCGACAAGGGTAGCGTACCTTATACTCAGAATTACCAAACGGTATTCGTTGAAGGTCATACAGGTATACGCACCGACCTCGGCATACTCCGACGACGAGGTGGAGGCCTTTTACGAGGATATCTCGCAAGCCATACACGCGTCCAAAACCCACTTCACGGTGGTTATGGGAGACTTTAACGCGAAACTAGGCAAAAGGAGTGATGATGAGTTGAGAGTGGGGAAACATGGATATGGACAGAGAAACCAGAGGGGCCAGAAACTGGCTGAATTTCTGGAGAAGGAAAGCCTCTTTATGATGAATTCCTTCTTCAGAAAGCAGCCACAAAGGAAATGGACCTGGATTAGCCCCGATGGTTCAACAAAAAACGAGATAGACTTCATCTTGTCGGACAAACGACATATATTTAATGATGTCTCAGTGATCAGCAGGATTAAAACTGGGAGCGATCACCGAATAGTACGAGGCTCATTAAATATCCATACGAAAGTCGAACGGTCATGCTTGATGAAGTCTACCCTCCGACCTACACCTGTCCAATACCAGAACCTCGAAAGCTTTCAACTCGAACTACACAATCGCTTCCAATGTCTAGACGAGTGCGAATCTCCGAACGATATGAACAACAGGTTCGTGGAAACTGTCCACGCGGTTGGGTCGAAGTTTTTCAAGGCTCACCGCGCCAATAGACCTAAAAAACTTTCTGACCAGACTCTCAGGCTCATGGAGCGGAGAAAAGAAATGACAGTACAGTCTTCAGCCGATTGGTCCGAACACAGGCAGCTTAATAGGCAGATCTCCAGGTCTATGCGTCGCGATATTCGCCAATTTAATACGCTCCGTGTTAAAGAAGCGATAGAGCGGAATCGTGGCTCAAAAGTGTTCGCACAAGATCTGTCTATTGGGCAAAGCCAATTGACTAAGCTGAAGACCGATGACGGCACTGTCATTTCATCCCAGGGTGAGATCTTGGGAGAGGTCGAAAGGTTCTATGGACAGTTATATAAATCATCCCGAAGTCCTGTTGTCGGCTTGGTCCAAGATCCCAGATCCAAGCTAACTCGGCACTATACCGTAGAAATCCCGGACATTAGCTTGTGCGAGATCAGAATGGCTCTCGAACAACTACGAAACGGTAAGGCACCGGGAGATGACGGAATTACGGCAGAGCTACTGAAGGCAGGCGGTAAGCCGGTCTTAAAAGCCCTTCAAAAGCTATTTAATTCCGTTATCCTCGGGGGCGACGTTCCAGAGTCGTGGACCGGGAGTGTGGTGGTGCTGTTCTTCAAGAAGGGCGACAAAGCTCTTCTAAAGAACTACAGACCCATCTCACTCTTGAGCCACGTCTACAAGTTGTTTTCGAGGGTCATTACCAATCGACTCACGTGCAAGCTTGATGACTTCCAGCCGCCCGAACAAGCTGGCTTCCGAAAAGGCTATAGCACCATAGACCATATTCTCACGCTTCGGCAGATTATCCAGAAGACCGAGGAGTACAATCGGCCTCTGTGTATAGCGTTTGTGGACTATGAGAAAGCCTTTGATTCAGTCGAAACTTGGGCGGTGCTGCAGTCCCTTCAGCGGTGCCAAATCGACCATCGTTATATAGAAGTGCTGAAGTGTTTGTATAGGAACGCCACAATGTCAGTCCGTATCCGGGATAAGAGTACGAAACCGATCCAGTTGCAGAAAGGCGTGAGACAGGGAGATGTCATCTCTCCGAAACTGTTCACCACTGCACTGGAAGATGTCTTCAAGCTCTTAGACTGGACCGGACTAGGTATTAATATTAACGGCGAATACATCACTCACCTTCGATTTGCAGACGATATCGTCGTTATGGCAGAATCCATGGAGGACCTTGGCACCATGCTCAACGATCTCAGCAGGGTATCCCAACTGGTGGGGTTACGAATGAACATGGACAAGACGAAAGTCATGTCAAATGCCCATGTCATTCCTGTACCGGTCCTAGTTGGCAATGCGATTCTCGAAATTGTCGATCATTATGTTTACCTTGGACAAACAGTCCAGTTAGGTAGATCCAATTTCGAGAAAGAGGTCAGCCGACGAATCCAACTCGGTTGGGCAGCGTTCGGGAAACTTAAGAGGATCTTCTCGTCCAACATACCTCAGTGTCTGAAAACACAGGTCTACAACCAGTGTGTGTTACCAGTGATGACTTACGGCACGGAAACGTGGTCCCTAAATGTAGGCCTCATATCCAAGCTCAAAGTCGCTCAGCGTGCTATGGAGCGAGCTATGCTCGGGATTTCTCTGCGTGATAGAATCCGTAATACGGAAATCCGCAGAAGAACGGGTGTAACCGACATAGCACGAAGAATTAGCACGCTGAAGTGGCAATGGGCTGGCCACATCGCTCGAAGAACCGACAACCGCTGGGGAAAAAAGGTTCTAGAGTGGCGACCACGTACCGGACGACGCAGTGTAGGACGCCCCCCCACTAGGTGGACAGACGATCTAGTTAAAATTGCTGGGCGTCGATGGATGCAGACGGCACAGAACCGCACTCTGTGGCATACCATGAGGGAGGCCTATGTCCAGCAGTGGACGGCGATGGGCTGAAATGATGATGATCTCTCCGGCATCCCGTAAAAGCGCGGAAGGGACCGCTGTGGTTTTAGTGGGTATTTCGGTCGAACCATCTGACTGGCGAGTCCTACACACCCCCTCGTCTGTCACCGGCGAGGGCTAGTGCGTAAATGCATTTCCACAGCGTGAACAAAAAAAAGGTCTCTGGGGTCGCACCGCTTCATCTGTAACGCCGGATGGTTTTATATAAACCTTTCTATTGAATCACTATGTCCATCGACGAATTAAAATTCATTGCGTAGGTAAAACTACCTACCTTTTAAACAAAAGATCTTAACGTATAATGACAACGGTAGCGACTTTATACTGTATAAATTTTTTATTCTTCCGTGTGGTGGCAGAATAAGAATACAAATCACGGTGGTCACGCGAGGGCTAAGGTGTCACACGTCCAATAGGTCACAGTTATTACAGAAATTTATATCTACCCGCTACAGTATTAGTTATTAAATTTTGACCCACATTTTAAAATATAAATATAATACAATTATTTCAAACTATGAACAATCTCGGTGGAAGATATTTTGTTCTACAAAATTCACCAACTCAGCTCATACACATCCCACTGCTGGACTCGAGCCTCCTCCACAATAGGAGGGAAATTGACGTACTGTACCACGTTGGTAATGTTGGTATAGAGTTTAATTCCGATTTTTTTCTTTTTTGCAATATATATATTATATGTATACTATGTACCTTGCTCGTTTTCCATTTGGTGACGGAATAAGAATACAATTCACCACCCCCTATCTTAGCCGTGGGTGATCGTAAGAGACGACTAAGGGATATAAAACGCATATAATATCTATGCACGAGAAGGCAAACTCGAAACAAAACCCTATACACACACGTCCACAACACCACAACACGTCTGACCAGCGTGGTATAGTAGGTCAATTTCTCTCCCATTACGGAGGAGGCTCGATCCCAACAGCGGGACATATGAGCTGCGATGATAATAATACCTTGCTCGTCTCTTACGACACCCATTTGCGATCTCGGTGATGATCCCGACATTGTATTTTTTCTCTGTCACCACACGGAAAATCCTACTCCCTATTCTGTTACATTGGCACATATCCTCAGTTATAAATTGAAACATATAAGGCTATCCAATATTATTAGGGTTTAAAAATACTACTCATTCATCATCTATCAGTCCATAAACGACCACTGTTGGACTCCCCACGAGATACCACTCACAACGGTCCTGCGCCACTTGCATCCAACGGCTTTCATGCAACTCTTAAGATGTCATCAGTCCACCTAGTGAGGGGGTCGTAAATAAAAATACTAGTCAGCCTATCGATTGCCTACTGTTGAACATAGGCTTTCCCAAGAGACAAAAGTACCATTACCGCCACGCAAGGCAGGCGGGTCGGCAATTAGCACAACAACAAACAAGGGAATCAATTATAAGTTCCCCAAAAAAGCATTATTGTCCATTCTCTTGGTGAAATCTCAGTCTTATTTTTAAGACTTCCACGGGAAAGTAGCCCGGCAGTAATAGGTACTGCACTCAAAAGAAAATAAATATTCAACTGAAACTGGTCAAAAGTGAAATTGAACTGAGAACTTTGTGACCGAAAACCTAATGACAGTTTTTTCAAACCTTTCTTTTTAGCAGACTATGTCGGGACAACGCCCCTTTTTATCGTTCGATGTGACAGTAGCGTGGTAGACTCCCCCATAAAACCTTTTTGGAACAAACCTTTTGCGTTTAATCAATATCATGCCTATTTTCCATTCTATCCTAGAATAGATCCTGAGATATCATCGATCGATGACATGCTTATAACCTTACAAGGAAAAAAACATACAAGGATAGTTCGGTACTAAGTGTTTAAAAAAATGAAGCCAAAAATTCTGTTAGTGTGCAAGCGCTTACACATGTATACAAGCACACTACTATAAAATGGAACACAATAACCTTGTACGCTACGGAACAAGCCGGCGTAGGGTGACATTTTTGTCACCAATTCAGTGGCGTCAAATATTGTGTGCGCCGAATTGGTTTTTGTGTTATTATTCTAAGCTTATAACATTGAACTATAAAAGTAGGTTATTATTATGCACATATATATTTGTAAAATTATGACTACCTACAATTATTTTCTTATACAAAATATACTCATACGCATACATATATATATATATATATATATACAAATACATATTACATCTAAGAATTGTTTCACGGTTTTTTTTTCGCATGTATAGGTCTTCTTCATGTGGTGACGGAGGCAAATACAATTTACTACTCCCTTGCCCATGGGCGTCGTAAAAGACGACTAAGGTATATAATATGTTTACAACACCTATACAAGAGAAGGAATACTCGAAAAAAAAGCCTTTACCAACTTACCTTACCATAACGGCACAGTAGGATAATTTCTTTCCTATTTTAGAGCAGGCTAGAACCCAACAGAGGGACATATATGTGAGTTAAGATTAAGAGTCTTTTTCATACATCACTCCTTGGCAAAAAAAAATCTTGGTGTCATTGAGGAAACACGCAAACATTCAATAAACAGATACAAATTACAGCCGAATTCAGAACAAAAATGTGTATCGCATAAAGAATTGTCCTGTGTGGGGATCGATACCACGAGTTTCTCGATACAGAGTACGGTAGTCAAATTATTGTCATCTGTGTACGCCTGATACAGTCAATTTATTTCGAAAATAATCGTAGTCATTATTTGGAAAGTAGTCGTAGTAATTTGGAAATATTCGTAATCCTTATTCGGAAAATAGTTGTAATGATTATTTGCAAAATAGTCGTAGTCATATTTGGAAAATAGTCACAATTATCGTTAATAAGAATGGCGTTGGGAAGACCATTCGATGAATGATAATTATGAGAATTATTTACCTGTGACACAGTTCGCAGTGAGTCACCAAGCGCTGAACGCAGTCTCTGCACATCGCGAGCCGCTCGTCCGCTCCGAGCAACGTATGCCTGCCGGCGTCGGATCTCCGCGGACAGCTGAGAGCGAAGCTGGCTCGACTGATAATATTAAAATATTTATTACAATGAGATGAACTGATAATCATCTCCAATCTCTAGCTTATAGGATAGTGGCCTCCCATCATTTATAAAAAGTTTCAGTATAGAAATATTTTCAAGAAAATCTTCATCAGCCCATCTACCAAGCGTAGCAACTTATTGCCACCTCTTGGGGATGCCTATATCCAACATTGGATGTTGACGGACTGATGAGTAGCTATTAATGCTGATTTTAACCAACGATTCCTAAATAATAAGTTACACTTAAGGCAATATAAATAGCATGACAATATTGAGTTCCATTATTTTTTGATTTTAATTACTATAAAGCAAATAAAATATTTTCATCATCATCTGCTCATATCTGTCCCACTGCTGGGCTCGAACCGTCCATAATGGGAAGGAAATTTCACCTACTATACCACGCTGGTCAAACGTGTTGATATATGGTTTTGTTTCAAGTTTTCCTTCTCTTGCATAGATGTTATATGCATTTTATATCCCTTAGTCGTCTTGTACGATCACCCACAGGTAAGATAGGGGGCGGTGAATTGTATTCTTACTCCGTCACCCCACGAATAGAATATGTTATATAATACCTAGGGCGATATAGATGACACATAACAAGGTGTAACTTAAATTTTAGAGGTCGTTGATTAAAATAGATACAAGTATCTGGCAAGATATGAATGCCTAGGTTTGCTAGTTACCTGCGCTTCAAGACGCATGATCTGTTGACGGTAGCTCGTTTCTCTGGCTTCCAGCAATCGCTCGGCGTGCAGCGCCGCTTGCCGGTAGCGCTCGGAATCATCACGCCTTGACGGGGAACCGCAAGGCACCTCGGACAAGAACCGAGTGCGGACTAACGCCAACTCTGATTCCTGTGCGATAGATATGTATTACCGACTGACGTTATTCTGAATAAATATAGAAAATAAAAATAATATGGTTTTATTTGCAAATTGATTACAGCTCCGCCTACTGGGTCCGATTGTTAATCTAATCCATTGTTACATTCACCTAGACACAAAAATTATCATCAACATCGGTCTAAAAAAAATTATATTGTCTTTTGGTGGCAGACGAGTAAGCAGCCCACCTAAAGGTAATTGCCGCTCATGGACCTCAGCAATATCAGTAGTACAGCCAAGATAATGCGTGAGAGAAGAACCCTTCAAGTCTCGTTTGAATATGAACATATGAATATCTAGGGGAAATACTGCAGCAGGTAATTCCTTACAAAGCCTGCATATTTTGGAGGACTTCAGCCACATACGCTCCTACAGAAGAATTATAATAAAAAATCATAAAACCAATTATTTTTAATAAAAGACATTTTTTTTCAAATATCTGCTCAAATATATTTGTTAACATACATACATACATACATATCATCACGCCATATCCCTTGCAGGGTAGGCAGAAAGAACAGAGTGCCAGAGAACTCTATCTCTGCATACTTCACTCGCTTCCTCAACATTCATAATTCTCTTCATACACGCTCGCCGGTTTCGGAGACTCTTGACTCCACCTTCCTTCAGTACATGACCGATCTGGTCTACGTAGGTTAGTCTCGGTCTCCCTCGGTACCTACATCCTTCCACTTTCGCATTGTATATCTTCTTAACCAGACGTTCGTTCGGCATTCTTTCCACATGTCCGAACCATCGAAGCATTCCCTTTCGCATCTTTACACCAATACTCTATTTCATACCTACTCGCTCTCTTACGTCGTCGTTACGAATGCGGTCGGTCAGCCTAACTATTTGTTAACAAAGGGTAAAATTATGTTAATAAATTAAAATAATTTAAAAAGTCAAAAAACCCGACTGCGTATAAAGCGAACCAAATTACGCACACAATAAAAAAAGCTGAAAAGGAAAAAGAAACACTTAGATGTCCGGTGGTCTATAATTCTATTATAGATATATATTAATACTATTGAAGACAATAAAATATATTCTAATAATGGAACATAACAACTGAACAGTCGGAAACCATTATTCAACAGCAAATCTAATTTTTCAATTTATTAATCATTATTCGACAGAAAATCTAATTTTTCAATTTATTAATCATTATTCGACAGAAAATCTAATTTTCAATGGATCCCGACTGTTCAGTTGTTATGTTCCATTATTAGAATATATTTTATTTTCTTCAATATTATTCATTTAATAATATATTATAGAATTATAGACCACCGAACATCTAAGTGCTTGTTTTTCCTTTTCACCTTTTTTTATTGTGTGCGTAATTTGGTTCGCTTTATGCGCAGTCGGGTTTTTAATTTTATAAATTATTTTTTTATTTATTTTATACTTTTCAGTTATAAGTATCTAGCTAGGCTATAGTTATTTTATTTATCAATAAGTAGGTACCTACTTATATATAGTTTTTCGACTTAAGTTGAGTACTAAATCGTTTGAAGTTGGAGATGAGCGACCGTGTCAGACATTAGATACTTTAGGTAGTCCAATATACCTAATAGATACTTTAGGTAGTCCAATATACCTAATAGATACTTTAGTATATGTCCATCCACATTCACACGCACAGTCAATGACAGTCATACGAAGTTTTCGTCTTTTTTTATCATAAATTTCTACAGTCTAAAGACCTATATATGTGAGAATGGTTGTTACGCAACTTTAAATTGATATAGATATTGAAGGAAAACTAATAATGATTTTTAAATACCTATTCAACGATACCCCATTCGATATAGTTTGTTGACTTTCATTTTTTTCATTTTCACAAAATGGCGTCCAGTGGTCGCCATATTGAATTTTCACTAACGGCATGTCTTTAGTGACACTCGCCGGACTAAGAGGAATCGATTGATGTGTGAATCATTAAAATCGGCCCAGGCGTTTGGTCTGTCATCATTTCAGCCTATTGCCGTCCACTGCTGAACGTAGGCCTCCCTCATTTTACGCCACAGAGTGCGGTCCTGTGCCGCCTGTATCCAACGACGCCCAGCAACCTTCACTAGGTCGTCTGTCCACCTAGTGGGGGGGCGTCCCACACTGCGTCGTCCGGTACGTGGTCGCCACTCTAGAACCTTTCTTCCCCAGCGGTTGTCGGTTCTTCGAGCGATGTGGCCTGCCCATTGCCACTTCAGCATGCTAATTCTTCGTGCTATGTCGGTTACACCCGTTCGTCTGCGGATTTCCGTATTTCGGATTCTATCTCGCAGAGAAATCCCGAGCATAGCCCGCTCCATAGCACGCTGAGCGACTTTGAGCCTGGTTATGAGGCCTACATTTAGGGACCACGTTTCCGTGCCGTAAGTCATCACTGGTAACACACACTGGTCATAGACCTGTGTTTTCAAACACTGAGGTATGTTGGATGAGAAGATCTTCTTAAGTTTCCCGAATGCTGCCCAACCGAGTTGGATTCGTCGGCTGACCTCTTTCTCGAAATTGGATCTACCTAACTGGACTGTTTGTCCAAGGTAAACATAATGATCGACGATTTCGAGAATCGCATTGCCAACTAGGACCGGTACAGGAATGACATGGGCATTTGACATGACTTTCGTCTTGTCCATGTTCATTCGTAAATCCACTAGTTGGGATACCCTGCTGAGATCGTTGAGCATGGTGCCCAGGTCCTCCATGGATTCTGCCATGACGACAATATCGTCTGCGAATCGAAGGTGAGTGATGTATTCGCCATTGATGTTGATGCCGAGTCCGGTCCAGTCTAAAAGCTTGAAGACATCTTCCAGTGCAGTGGTGAACAGTTTCGGAGAAATGACGTCTCCCTGTCTCACGCCTTTCTGCAACTGGATCGGTTTCGTACTCTTATCCCGAATACGGACTGACATTGTGGCGTTCCTATACAAACACTTCAGCACTTCGATATAACGATGGTCGATTTGGCACCGCTGAAGGGACTGCAGCACCGCCCAAGTTTCGACTGAATCAAAGGCTTTCTCATAGTCCACAAACGCTATACACAGAGGCCGATTGTACTCCTCGGTCTTCTGGATAATCTGCCGAAGCGTGAGGATATGGTCTATGGTGCTATAGCCTTTTCGGAAGCCAGCTTGTTCGGGCGGCTGGAAGTCATCAAGCTTGCACGTGAGTCGATTGGTAATGACTCTCGAAAACAACTTGTAGACGTGGCTCAAGAGTGAGATGGGTCTGTAGTTCTTTAGAAGAGCTTTGTCGCCCTTCTTGAAGAACAGCACCACCACACTCCTGGTCCACGACTCTGGAACGTCGCCCCCGAGGATAACGGAATTAAATAGCTTCTGAAGGGCTTTTAAGACCGGCTTGCCGCTTGCCTTCAGGAGCTCTGCCGTAATTCCGTCATCTCCCGGTGCCTTACCGTTTCTTAGTTGTTCGAGAGCCATTCTGATCTCGCACAAGCCAATGTCCGGGATTTCTTCGGTATAGTGCCGAGTTAGCTTGGATCTGGGATCTTGGACCAAGCCGACAACAGGATTTCGGGATGTTTTATATAACTGTCCATAGAACCTTTCGACCTCTCCCAAGATCTCACTTTGGGATGAAATGACAGTGCCATCGTCATCGGTCTTCAGCTTAGTCATTTGGCTTAGCCCGATAGACAGATCTTGTGCGAACACTATTGAGCCACGATTCCGCTCTATCGCTTCTTTAATACGGAGCGTATTAAATTGGCGAATATCGCGACGCACAGACCTGGAGATCTGCCTATTTAGCTGCCTGTGTTCGGACCAATCGGCTGAAGACTGTACTGTCATTTCTTTTCTCCGCTCCATGAGCTTGAGAGTCTGGTCAGAAAGTTTTTTAGGTCTATTAGCGCGGTGAGCCTTGAAAAATTTCGACCCAACCGCGTGGACAGTTTCCACGAACCTGTTGTTTATATCGTTCGGAGATTCGCACTCGTCTAGACATTCGAAGCGATTGTGTAGTTCGAGTTGATATACATGATATACATACATAGACTGTTAAACACAATACCACTCCTGTGCGTCGCTCAGTCGGGTAAAAATAGCCATATCAATAATAAAAAAATTAAGTTATTTATAATGACAAAAACATCTCATCATCATCATTCTCCTGCTCTTACCCCAATTACTTGGGGTCGACGCAATATCTACTTGTACATAATACAATCGTTATATGACCGGCCGCCTGCCTGATGTCAACCCTTCTTGGGAATGAATATATAAAAATCGTCATCATGTTATCCCAATTACATAATGTGATGACTCCAAGAGTCATCATAATATGTATGTCATCATAACTACCATTGTATATATTACAGAATGCTTTGGAATTGTTCTATGAAATGGCCGCCTACCTGACGTCAACACACCTTGAGAATGTAATTGTTGAAGTGATGGAGTTCGACCAGGTCGATGAAAAGTCTTAGTCCTACAGTAGGTAGTATACATAGCCACCAGTACAGTATAGGGTATTATCCTTATAAATGCGAAAGTAACTCTGGCTGTCTGTCTGTGTGTCGCTCTTTCACGCCAAAACTACTGAACTGATCTAAATAAAATTTGGTACACAGATGGTCTAGAGCCTGACAAAGGTCATAGGCTACTTTTTAATGCAAAAAAGGGTTCTAAATGGGGATGAAAAGTTGTAAGAAAGTATCGTCATTTTTAAAGCCAGAAGCTTGAAACTTATTTTTAGGCTATTGATTAGATATAAATAAATATGACAATAAAATTGAGTAAAAAATTTAACCTTAAGGGGTAAAATAAAAATAGGGGATGAAAAACTTTAGGAAAGTAACCTTTTACGCGGACGAAGCCGCGGGCAAAAGCTAGTAAATACATAAATGAGATTTAGCATTTGACATGCTATATTTATAAATCTTATTTGAGAAGGAAAAATGATTACCTATATGTGACTTGAACCCACACCTATTGCAATACGAGTCACAATTTGGTTATCATACGCACACTACCGATAGTAGCCCAATTGTTAAGTCGGTCGGAACTGATTTTCAATAGATATGGGTTCCATTCATATATGCGTGTAATTAAATGTATATATGTACTTTATCAGCCAGCTCCTTCTCCAAACGCCTGATCTTCATTCTCAGCTCCCTGTTCTCAAGTTCCAGGAGCGTGTGATCGGTAGCGAAGCCTCTGTCCTTCGATGGTATAGTACTGCACTTGCATTCCTTTATAGGCTCTTTGTAACCTCGAATTGACGAGTCCTTGGTGGATTCGGGACCTAAAAATAATAAATATTTTGTGCAATAAAATTTACAAAATAGACTACACAGATGGCGTAATGGTTGAGATATCGAACTACAGAGCTTAGCGTCACGAGTTCGATTCTCACGCAAGACAATATTTTGTGTGATCCACAAAGTATTGTTCTGACTCTGTGTCTGTTAATTGTATGTTTGTAATGCGGGTGACTTGTGAATAATACAAGGATTATTTCCTTAATACAAGCTCATAATAAAATGAGCTAACTGTGGCTGCTGCTCCATTTGATATCTGATATATTCGCATTTGTTCAAGTGGGAGAAGATATCGCTTCCACAGTTAATTCACGTGTGATGTCTAGTCTAGACGTGGAAATATCCAGTCAAACCAGTCAAAAGTACAATCTGTTCTTCTTCAGGCGTAAGGGCCATAAACGGGCGTGCCTGTACTATAGTCTATCCCCAAAAAAAATTCGGCCGTAAAAACTGGTAGAGGGATTACCAGGAGAAAGGCAGCTGCGCTTTCCTGGTATCTTATAGCATTAATTGCGATGGCCAACTGGTTTGCCAAGCGAGGCGATTACATTATCCCCATCTTGGTAGCTTTTGTCCAGCATTGGACGTCAATGAACTGATGAATAGATGAATGAATGATTTACCAGAATCGAGGTCCGAGTAATAAACACTCTTCTCTGTTCTATCGTGGCTCTTACTTCTAAGCGCAGGTCTAGTAGCCGTCATGCGGCGATCAGCTTCAAGTTTTCGCACAGTGTCCTGCAAGGCATCACACTTGGACCTCAATTCTGAACGCTCGCGTTGTAGCTGATGCAACTCGCGCTCCAGTTCGCTGTCCGCATTGCTCTCTTTACCGTCCCACGTTGTCATGCGAAGTTGCGATTCTAGACCAGATCTGAAAAAATATTTTGTGTATATTTTAAGGGCATAATAATCAGCATCATCATCCTGCATTATTTGGGGTATGTATTCTAATTACATCGTAAATATTTTTTATTGCTCTTGGTGGCAAATGAGCAAGCAGCATACCTGATGGTAAGTTTTACTGCCGCCCATGGACCTTTGCAATACCAGGGTATAGCTAGGTCGCTGCCTATCATATAAAACCCCAAACCCATCCAAAAAGTTAGGCTTTCGGCTCTTTCACTCACCGAACGAAGCACAGCAGCATATTGCCATTGCTGAAACGTCGATTTTTCTGCGAGAATGTGGTACGACTCCGGACGAAGCGGCCCGCTGTTGTAGACAGAAGACTGTCAATAGTGTGGTCCTACCACTATTACAATATTGCAAGTTTAGGCATTAGTTTCATGACCAGCCGCCTGCTGGACGTCAACCCTTTTTGGGAATGAAGGTGTTGACCAGATGGCATCACATGCAGTTGGCCTTGGTCTATACTTCGCACTTAATCGTCTTTTACAATACATTCGAGTAATGTATATGCTTTCTTATATGCACGGACAGTGTATAGTGAATTTTATTCTTACTCCGTCACCATATAATTTTCTTTTTTGCTCTTTTAGACAAAATAGTAATACTGAACTTTAGTACCTTTGAACTTCAATATTCGCCAGTTGATTGGTGAGTCTATGTACTTGATCTTCAAGGGTCGAGTTAATTCTTTTCAGTTCTCCAAGAGCGGACTTGGCGCTGTCTAATTTTTCGGCTAATACACGCTTTTCGTTTTCGCAATTACCTAAAATACAAATCATAAATACTTTATAAAAAAAAAGGAATTTTAATATTGAGACGTTACTTTTAAAATAAGCCGCTTAAACTAATAATTTGCGTTCATTAAAAATGTTAAGCCAAGCGTAGCGAATATTGATATTATCTCCCTTGAGTTCTATGCCTACGATTGGACGTTGTCCTGATGGATGAATGCACAGCGTGAGGTGAAACAAAGCTGTCATCTCAGGCTATACACGTCCCACAGCTAGCCCCGAGTCTCCTCAAAAATAGACTTACTATACCACGCTATTCAGACGAGGTGGTGTTAGTTTTATTTCGAGTTTTCCTTCATTTGCTTAGATTTTATATTACGACCAAGTCGCATATCCCTTAGTTGTCTTTTACAAAACCCATGAGCAAAATAGTGATGATTTTTATTCTTAAACCATCAGCATACGGATAAATCAATGAACGAATAAGAAAAAAAGTAAACATACCAATGCTCTTCTGTAACTGACGCAATTTATCAACGGCATTGTGTTCGTTATTTTTGGCTTCGTTCAATTGTCGAGTGATTTTGCTGAGCTCAGCTCTCAGCTCACTCTCAGCTGTGGCGGCCTTCTGTAGTGATGTGGACAATTGTTCGACTGTGCCCTTTAGTGATGTACATCTATCCTCTAGTTGAGCGATAGTGCGAGTGTAGCCTTCACAACGATCTTGAAGTTTCTGTAACATTTTATTAACAAAGTTTAAATATCAAAATGCAAAAGAAATTATTATTATATTATACATTGGACTAATATATTTATCCGTATGAAGACAAAAAAAAAAGAAATTATTAAAAGAGAAATTATTTCTGATGTTTATGTATTAAAAACATAAAATAGAACAATTTTTACAGATTTTATCGCGTGTGCATTTGACTTTTAATATCCCAAAGTACCGAACACTTTCCAAAGTTCATGAATACGGAAGGACAAGTCGTCGCGAAAAAAAAATCCTTTAAAATAGTTTTATTTCATAAGAGAAAAGGTCTTAAAACAGTAATGAACGGTTTTCTTTGCATGTGATGATGGAGTAAGAATATAATCCACCCCCTTATCTTGCCCGTGGGTGACGTAAAAGACAATTACAGAATAATATGCCATATAAACATCTATGCAAGAGGAGGGAAACTTAAAATAAAACCCTAAACCAACAACATCCCCCAGCGTGGTATAGTAAATTAATTTCCTTATTATTCAAGAGCCCAGCAGTAGGAGTTATATGAGCTTAGATGATGATAATGATATTGATGAATATACGTATTACGTTTATGAACTTTTATTTACTTTGTTGGGAGTCTACAGCAATAAACATTACTCTTTTAATTCTAAATTAAGAAGTGTACACGATTATATTCATAGTTCACGTCACGGGGGTATAATAAATATAAATCACCTTGAGTGCTTGGTCCCTGTCCCTTGCGGCGACGGCAGCTCGCTGAACATCACCCTCCAATTGTGCTCGTCGCACATCCAAACGAGCGGCGCGACCTGTCCACATATTAGCAATCTTCTTCAATCTATTTCCATTACATTGTTAACTAACTTTACTCTAAAATGGAGAAAAGAGAATCCGGCCTATCAGCCTATCAAGGTTCAGTGCTAGATATAGATTTCAATACAGAGAGAGAATGAGAGAATAATACCACAATCGCCAGGTCGGCTGGTGATCGGCAATTAGGTGTTATAAGTTGTCGAGATAGTGCCTTCATATTATCAGCGAATGGTAATATACACCTATACCTTATCTGTAATTACATACATACATATCATCACGCCATATCCCTTGCAGGGTAGGCAGAGAGAACAGAGTGCCAGAGAACTCTATCCTTGCATACTTCACTCGCTTCCTCAACATTCTCTTTACACACGCTCGCGGGTTTCGGCGACTCTTGACTCCACCTTCCTTCAGTACGAGACCAATCTGGTCTAGGTAGGTGAGTCTCGGTCTCCCCCGGTACCTACATCCTTCCACTTTCACATTGTATATCTTCTTAACCAGACGTTCGTTCGGCATTCTTTCCACATGTCCGAACCATCGGAGCATTCCCTTTCGCATCTTTAAACCAATACTCTCTTTCATACCTACTCGCTCTCTTACGTCGTCGTTGCGAATGCGGTCGGTCAGCCTAACTCCACAGATTTTCCGTACAGATCGCATTTCAACCGTATTAATTTTACTTTCATGCTCTTTTCTGCATCCCCAACTCTCGTTTCCATATAGTAATGTTGGGACAAGCACTGCGTTATGTATTGCTATACGTGCCTCCTGGCTGAGGTGGTGGCTACCGAGAAGTTGTCCCAACGCTCCGTTCACTCTAATTTCCGCATGCACTCTTCGCTCTATATCAGTGGTGTACCTTCCATCTCGGCTAAAACCACATCCAAGATATACAAATTCATCCACGTGCTCTAGCACATCATTACCTATTTTTACTCTTACATCTGTTCTGGCTTCATCTCTTTCAAAGACCATTATTTTGGTTTTGCTCACATTCATGCGTGGTCTACGCCTTTTCTTGCAATCTTCTGTCATTGTGTCGACTAGGGTCTGCAGGTCAGTCGCTGACTGCGCCAGCAGGACTGCATCATCTGCATAGAGTAGAGCATTGACCACTGAGTCGCCCATCTGGACTCCCACATTCATATCGTTCAACCTTTGGAGACATTTATCCAGATATATGATAACCAGCCTGGCTGACAGAACGCACCCCTGCTTAACGTCAATATTGACGACAAACCAAGGCGACATTCCATCATCCAGCCGCACACAGGCTCTACAGCCCATGTAACTGGACTACACAGCCTGCAGCAGTTTACCGTTAATACCATACTCCGGTAAAATGTCCCAAAGTTCCTTTCGTACAATCGTGTCAAATCTCTCCAGATCCACAAAACTGCAGAAAACCCTGTAATTCTAAACACGTATAATTTTGTACACGTGTACGTGATCATGACCTTCAGTTAAGGGAACTACTACTTACTAACCTGTTCAAGGGAGGGAGGAGTTCTACTACCCGTACTGATGGAATGGGTGGAGCGGCGGCACGGAGTCCTCTGCTTCCGGCTGCTGTCGCGAAAGCGATGGTCGACAGCGTCAGGAACTGGGACACGGTCGCCGCCTTCTGCGAGGCTGTCATCTCGCAGAAGGAGGCGGCGGAACGAGTCCGGGAGGATTCTCGTGACCCGGGACGCCGTCAGCGGCCGGGGCGGCGCAGGCGCGAATATCTGCGCCTGGTGTCGCCCTAACCGAGGCTTCGGGTGATCGGACCGGGGAATTGTCCGGTCACCCGACGTGAGGCCACCGCGTGAGGGCGACGCCCCGACGGCGAAAGCTGTCGGGGCGTCGACACGGGAGGAACCCGTCAGTGTAAACCGCCGGGCGGGCCACCAAAGACAAAGATCGGGTACCAGTGGCCCGCTCGCACTGCGAAGAGAGGTGTTTGCAGGGTGGGTCCATGGGGTTGCGCGCCGCCTCTTTTGTCGCCCCGGATCGATTTGTCGGGGCGCGACCACATCCATGGTCCACCCTACGAAAAAAAAAAGGGAGGAGTTCTACTACGCTTGGTTACAGAGGTGCGAGAGCAGGTTAGATTTTCTCTACTTTTCTCATAATTAATTCATCATTAAGGTGAACCACCTTTATGAAAATGTCAAGTACCTTTTCAAAATCATGTTTGCAAAAACAAAAATATTTTAAACTTTATTAAGTATGTAGGGGTAGGTAGTAAAAATAGTAAAAAAAAAATATCAAGTAATATGGATACGTTTCCTAAGTAGTTAGATGTGGGCCAACGAAGACAGCGACTGGGTTCCTGTGACCCACTCGCTCGGCGAAGAGAAGTAAGTACATTCCAGGGCGGGTCTATGGGGTCGCGCGCCGCTTCTTCTGTCGCCCCGAACGGATTTTTTTTTTAATATTATTTATTCATGACCATAGATACAAAGTCTTTCAGTCGTATACATTGTAACAATATTAATCTAAATTCTTAATAAACTATTACACAATAGGACTAAGCTAGACTTCCATAAAACTAAGTATAACAAAAATTAGACTAAGATGAAAATGTATCACTACGCTCGTATATAATATACATAGGTACATATATTTTAGATTTTGCCTATAGTATTGCAAATGTATTTGTACAATGCGCTAAAATAATTGCTATTTGATAGTAAATTTTGTACACTGCGGGGTACACTTTGTTGCCCCGGACGAATTAAGCGGGGTGTTACCAGACTATAGCCCGCCAAAATAAAAATAGGTTAAATCCCCTCAATACGGAATAAATAAGTAAATCACAGATGACTTAGTAAATACACTACGATTAAATAAAAACTACACTTGGAACCAGAATAAATTTTTGGAATCGAACTTCCACGATCGAACCTACATTACACTCGCCGTATTGCTTAAATCACTACGCAATATATACAGATTCATAAAAAGACAAAGGGAATGATGACAAGAATACCTTCAGCTGCTGCTAGCGCTTCACGTAACTGTCCAACTTCTTGAACTCTTTCTGCCAATTGCACACGAAGATTATCAGCCTTGTTCTGTAAATTACATTCTCATCATTACGTACATGTAGGTACTACTGTGGGGCTCCTCCTACACAATGGCAAGAGAATTGATAGAATATGCCATACTAGCTTCTACATGCAGCTTCGCTCGCGTAATAGTACTATCCCAAGTAAACAACATTACCGGGATAAAAGTATGTGTTAATTCAGGAAATGCTCTATTTATGTGCCAATTTTCATATAAATCTGTACATCCGTTTACGCGTTATTGAGTAACAAACATCTTCACAAATTTTCACATTTATAATATTAGTAGGATTGGGCAGACGGGTTGGTATATTATTCCCAGTTTGCATTCTTTCACAGTGATGTTATCTACATGCGACCTTTAG
Organism: Lymantria monacha; assembly: GCA_905163515.2. Classification (NCBI taxonomy): domain Eukaryota; kingdom Metazoa; phylum Arthropoda; class Insecta; order Lepidoptera; family Erebidae; genus Lymantria; species Lymantria monacha. The sequence continues at coordinate 29,520,777 of LR991091.1, read as the reverse complement.
TAGTTCTTTGCGATGACTAAGAACTACAATGTATCAACATCGTAGTCTCACGTAGTGAATAACATTATACGGAACTACTTACACTCCAATTCATAACAACAATTTGAGGATCTTACAAATTATTGCTCTACGTGGGAATCGAAACCATAAATAACACTGTATAAATATCTTAACCACACAATCCGTGCACTAATTTTTTGGGATATATCATCATCATCTTGCTCTTATCCCAATTACTTGGGGTCGACGCAATATGTCATCTTTTTCCATACGATCCTATCAGATGTCATCTCTGCCGTCACCCCTAGATTTTTTGGGATATATACGACAGATTATTAAAATAAATATAACGCACCTCATTTTGTCCTTTCTCCTCAGTGATGGAGGTCAACATTGCCTCTAGACTGGTAATCTTGTCCCTTAAATTACTTATTTCAACGGTCTTCGTTTGTACCGACTCGTTCTGAAATTACAATCGGAAAATTTTATTCGAATTGAACTGGATAAAAATCGTCATACGATCGTTAGATTGTTGCCTGGGTAGAATAATACTAATAATAATAATCAGCATCATCATCTTCATACGGATTCTATCGCGTTTGTATTTGATTTTTAATTTCCCGACGTTTCGAACACTTTACAGTGATCATGGTCACGGGAGGACTAAGGTGTCTTACGTCCAAAATGTCATTGTTATTACAGAAATTTATTTATGTCTACCGTATAAGATATTACATTTTGACCCACATTTGAATACAAAATTAATACATATTCATTGCCAGTACAAAAAGAGAATGATTCTATATATAACATTTATGTTGTTTATGATTTGTTATTATTAAAGTATTTAATTTATGATAATTATTATTGTGGCAATTTTACAAAACTAACAAAACTATTTAGCTATATATATATATATATATATTTAGGATAGGCAATCCATATTATATTTCATACAAGTACATTTTGGTGTTACTTTACCCCCTAAAGCCTTCGCCGATCTAAATGATTCATATTAAAAACTTTCGAATACTACCAACACTTACATTGTGCGTTTTGTAAGAGACAACTAAGAGCTTTACATCAACCAAGGCTAACTCTGTCTGATGTTATCTGGCCAACAATTATATTCCCAAGCGGATCTGACATCAGACAAGTGATTGGGATAAGCAGGATGACAAAGACCATGAATTGTCCTGCGTGAGTATCGAACCTAGGACTACACACTGTATTCACAGAATAGGCTGATGAATTCACATTTAGTCATGCATGCATGCATTCAGTATGCATGGATTAAATTGCTTACCAAAGCGTTCAGCTGCGCTTCCTTCTGCGAGCAAGTAGCTTGAAGTCGTGCCTTCTCCTCTTGTACAGTGCGAAGGTTACTTGTGAGTGATTGTAACTTATTGTCGCCTTTGCCTTGTTGCTCATTCGCTTCCTTCAATTGCTTCTTCAATATATTCAATTGAGATTTGTAGTCGTCCTGCAAATTATTTTTATTGTCTTCAACTAAACTAATATAAATACGGTGAGGTAGTTTGCCCGTGACTACGAATGCAAAAGATAAGAATATGATACGCTACAAATAATAAAAGGCGACATCGCCTAAGAGCTCTCCTGTGGAAAAAGGACCTCGGCTTGGAGCGCCACTGACGGAAAAGTGGGTATTTTAATTTATTGTCTTGGGCATTGACTACTATGCGGCGCGGTCGCCGACCCCGACGAACTCATGGATCATGTATACAAGCAAGTGTAATATTACCATCAGTTTCGTTGAGTGTACTGTACACCCGTAACTGGTCACAAGAATCAATTGTTGGATTAGATACCATTAGTCCATATAGCGATAGAGAGATGGTGTACGGCAGGTTAAGTGATTACATGTCGCCCTTTACGCCGCCTCAAGTAATTTGGGTATAGTGTAACCGGACTTGAGTGTAAATTAAAATATCTACCTTTTCACGTTCAATTTGACAAACTTCGTGCATCAAGTTGCGCACACCCTTCTTAATGAGCTCAGGATCAACGTCTATTATTTCATTGCGATCCTCAGAGTGGTCTCGACCTGAAAATTTAAAGATTACATTCTTTCAATCATCTATATCTATGAAAGAGGATGTTTGTATATATAACAATGCTAAACTCAGAAACTATTTGACCGATCATTATGAAAAATGGTATGTATATCTATTTTTTCATAGAGTTGGTTTAAATGTTATCTCTATTGATGTAACTCGCCACCAGGCAGCGCTGCGATATAACGACTTCTACAAACAAACCAACGGGCTGGTTTTGCTAGTACGTTAAAAATAGCATGTAAAATAAAAGCTAAAATAAATATAGTTAAACTAAAAGGTTACACATTGAATTGAACATTACTCACTCTATTGATTTTCTATATTTTAATAATGTAAACTTTGAAGGATTGATGTAAGTACATACATACATATCATCACGCCATATCCCTTGCAGGGTAGGCAGAGAGAACAGAGTGCCAGAGAACTCTATCTCTGCATACTTCACTCGCTTCTCCAACATTCATAATTCTCTTCATACACGCTCGCCGGTTTCGGAGACTCTTGACTCCACCTTCCTTCAGTATATGACCGATCTGGTCTAGGTAGGTTAGTCTCGGTCTCCCCCGGTACCTACATCCTTCCACTTTCGCATTGTATATCTTCTTAACCAGACGTTCGTTCGGCATTCTTTCCACATGTCCGAACCATCGGAGCATTCCCTTTCGCATCTTTACACCAATACTCTCTATCATACCTACTCGCTCTCTTACGTCGTCGTTACGAATGCGGTCGGTCAGCCTAACTCCACAGATTTTCCGCAGAGATCGCATTTCGACCGCATTAATTTTACTTTCATACTCTTTTCTGCATACCCAACTCTCGCTTCCATACAGTAATGTTGAGACAAGCACTGCGTTCTGTATTGCTACACGTGCCTTCTGGCTGCGGTGGTGACTTCCGAGAAGTTGCCCCAACGCTCCGTTCACCCTATTTCCCGCGCAATATTTATTTTTTATTTATATAGAGCGAAGAGTGAATCTCTTCGCTCTATATCAGTGGTGTACCTTCCATCTCGGCTAAATCCACATCTAAGATATACAAATTCATCCACTTGCTCTAGTACATCATTACCTATTGTTACTCTTACATCTGTTCTGGCTTCATCTCTTTCAAACACCATTATTTTGGTTTTGCTCACATTCACGCGTACACCCCTTTTCTTACAATCTTCTGTCATTGTGCCGACTAGGGTCTGCAGGTCAGTCGCTGACTGTGCCAGCAGGACTGCATCATTTGCATAAAGCAGAGCAGTGACCACTGAGTCGCCTATCTGGACTCCCACATTCATATCGTTGATGTAAGTATATTATAGGTAATAGGTATTTGGCAATCAATTTTTCGTTCACTCTCGATACCAATCGTTATAAAATAATAAGTACCTCTATGCGGGCTGTATCTCCTAGCGGGACTTGCAAGTCGGCGACGTGCAGCCGCATGCACGGATCCGTCTGGTTGCACGCCGCATATGCGTCTTAATGCATGCGCGGTTGACGAAAGCTTCGCCTCCGCTTCACGTTTACCGGCCTCACACTGTGATAGCGAAGCTTCTAGAGCTCTGCATCGGCCTTCGCTACCACCCAACCGCGCCTATATTCCAATCATCATCAATAATGACTAAGACAGTAGTGCTAGTCACGTCCTATATCTGGTTCTACTTTTTTTTTTTTTTTTTTTATTGTCTACGGTGACAAACGAGCAAACAGCACACCTGATGGTAAGTAATGCTGCTGCACATGGACCCAGCAACACCAGGGGTACAGCCAGGCCGCTGCCTACCGTGAAGGAAGAGCTCTTCTTAAATCTCGTTTGAAGAAGGACATGTCATAGCGCTCGGGAAACACAGCAGCAGGTAGTTCATTCCAGATCTTGCATGTACGTGGGAGAAATGATCGCTGAAAACGTACGGCCGAGGACCATATCGTTTCCAGGTGAAATGAATGAACCCTGCTACGGTGTCGAGTGGTACGGTGGTAAAATGGTGACGGTGGTACCAAGTCAAACAGTTCCTCAGAGCACTCCCCGTGAAAGAGCCGGTAGAGTACACAGAGTGACCCAAAGTCTCTCCGCCGCTCCAGCGACTCTAGTCTGCCCGTGAGATTGGGATCACCGACGATTCGAACTGCCCGCCTTTGTAGAGAGTCAAGTGGGTCTAGCTGATATTTAGGCGCGCCTCCCCAGAGATGAGAGCAGTACTCCATGTGAGGACGAACTTGTGCTTCATATAGCACAAGACGTTGTCTCGGCGTGAAGTACCGCCTGGCCCTGCTCAGCACGCCCAACTTTTTGCTTGCCAATTTGGCTTTGTCCTCCAAATGACTCCCAAACTGGACTTTGTTTGATAGCTCGACGCCGAGGATCCCAATACTCTCGGAGATTTGGAGAGTTACTCCTTGGAACTGAGGCGCCATGATAAAAGGGTCCTTCTTCGCAGTGAACGCGCAAACTTGTGTCTTAGTGGGGTTGAACTGGACTAAATTCCGTCCACCCCATTTTGAGGCCCGCCCTAGAGAGCGCTCGACTTCAGACACAAGTTGAGCCCGTCTTTCCTGTAACATACTTTGAGGTACATTCTGATGCTCGGTGTATCGCTCGTCACCCGTGCTGTCATCCGCATAGCAACGAATACTCTCTATGGAGAGCATGTCATTGATATGCAGAATAAACAACGTCGGGGAGAGCACCGAGCCTTGTGGTACACCAGCATTAATGTGCATGGTCTCGGAGCAAGAGCCATCGACGACTACTTTTATGCTCCGACCATCCAAAAAACTGGTGATCCAATTACAGAGTCCCTCGGGGATTCCATATGATGGTAGCTTCGATAGAAGGGCCCTGTGCCAAACCCTGTCGAACGTCTTCGCGATATCTAGGCTGAACGCTCGCGCCTCACCCTTGCCCTCCAAGGCCTCTGCCCAACGGTGTGTGAGGTACACAAGAAGATCACCAGCCGACCGGCCATGACGAAACCCATATTGGCGGTCACTGATCAACTGATGATCCTTAAGGTACTGCAGAAGCTGATGGTTGATTATTTTCTCCATTATCTTGGAGAGCAAGGATGTAATCGCAATCGGCCTGTAATTCGACGGGTCCGACCGGTCTCCCTTTTTCGGGATCGGGTGGACATGGGCTATCTTCCACGAAGATGAAACCCTACAAGTATCATAGGAAAGTCGGTATAAGTACGTGAGGACGGGGGTCAACTCGGGGGCGCACGTTTTCAGGACCACTGCAGGGATGCCATCCGGCCCGCTCGACTTATGTACGTCTATTAGCCGCAGCTCCCGTCTCACCGCTCGCTGCGTAATGCGGATTTTAGGCAGAGAGCTTTCACACCGCAGGATGATAGGTGGTGTGGCGGTTCCAGCGTCCAACGTCGAGTTACAGGCAAAGAATTGACCTAAAAGATCGGCCTTCTCCTTTGCACTGTGGGCTAGACTGCCATCATTTTTCTGCAGTAGTGGGAGATTGGACGGGCAGAAGTTGCCTTGGGCAGCTTTGGCGAGCGACCAGAATGCACGACTCCCGGCGGGATAGCTCTCCAATCGCTCGCCGATTCTGGCAACATGTTCCGCCTTGGCTCTGGCAATAGCCTTCTTACTAGATCCAGAAGCAGCATTAAATTTTCGCTTCTCCTCCCTGACATTTGGGTCCCGACAGTTTTGGGCCCTATTCCAGGCCTGGTATGCGGACTGCTTTTGCTGTGCAGCCGTCCTGCAGGTTTTATTAAACCAAGGCCGGCTGCGGCCACCGACCGGTATTTTGGTGTTGGGGATGAATAATTCCATCCTCGTAATAATGGTATCGGTAACGCAATCCGCACAAATGCCAGGGTCCCCAGAGGCGAAGCAAAGCTGCTTCCATGGGTAGGATGCGTAGAACTCGCGAAGCCTATCCCAATCTGCTGACTTATATTGCCAGACTCTGCGAGTCCCAGTCGCTTTAGAGCGATTAGGCCTCGCAATAGGGGCTTTGCTACGGACCAAGCAGTGGTCAGATGACCCAAGAGGAGCTTCGACCACTACCCGGTATCCGTGCTGGTGTGTAGTCAGCAGAAGATCCAGTAGAGAGGGCTCATGGCTCTCAATGTCTGGAACACGGGTGGGCTGTGTTACCAGTTGTGAGAGACCATAGGCCGAGACCATATTGAAGAGTTGCCTACCCAAGAGGTTAGTGGTTCGGGACCCCAACCACTCTTTATGATGAGCATTAAAGTCTCCAAGAACCACCACCTCTGCTGATGGACACTGCTCCAATATTTCGTCAATCCCCCATTGAACGTTCTCGAATAACTGAGTTGACCCTGAATCACTGCCATGGGACCTGTAGAGGCACGCGTAGATGCGGGTATACCCTCCATAGTCTACGCGTAACCATAAAATTGACAGGTCACCATGCTCGAGGGCCCTAAGGCGGCGACAAGAGATGTCATCCCGGATGAACACGCACACCCCAGCTTTACGGTGGAAAGAGTGTTCCAACTCGTAGCCTGGATAATTTAGGTACGAAATATCATCCGGGGCACTTATCTGCGTCTCCGTTAAAAAGAGCAAGGCAGGCCGCGCCGTCTCGAGGTGTTGGTGGACGGCGTCGAGATTGCTGTGTAAACCCCTAATGTTACAAAAGTCCACGTCAAATGTAGATAGAGGGACCGCCGTGTAAAACCTTTTCTTTTTGTGTTTCCTTTTCATGGGTTTTGTATAAGAAGAGGGAGGGTGTGTACTTTCGTGGAATGGGGTCCGGTGATGCCAAAAAAAAAAAGATGCGGGGCATAGTACATGGTTGGAGGGTGGGTTTTGTGAGGAGCTGACACGAAGCACGGAAGGGCCCCCGGTGAAGTAGTCGTCGGGCTCCACTCCGGTTTCCCACTCCGGCACGACGACTCCGCAACGGGATTTTCGCCGGTTGGCGGGACAGCCTCCCAGGGGGGATAGTCCTGGGCTCGGGTCCCCTGCTGACCGGCAGGTGGCCGGCGGTGACCATTCCCACCGGGTCTTCCTGTACCCCATATCAGCCCCTCACGCCCAATGCCCCAACCAAGACCTTACCACCGTAAATTTCAAGCATCACCAGAACCTACCACACGAAAACACACCCGGAAAGTTAGGCTCCGGCTCTCTCGCTCACCGAACGAAGCACAGCGGCAAAAGCCACCATTCATACGTCGATATTCTGCGAGAGTGTGGTACCACCCCGGTCGGGCCTGCCCGCGGCTGTAGATAGAGAACTATCAACAGTGTGGCCCTACCACAATAAATCTATTAGCCTATCGCTGTTCAGTGGTAGTAGTAGTTGTTTAAAATATCTTTCAGCAGCAGTTTTATAATATTTTATATTATATATTCAAGATCTATATGTATAAATCCATTAATATTTTAATTTTACTATATCTCTTACTGTCCCACAGAAGTTCCCCCACCAACATCACGTGAATTTTTAGTACCTCCAAAGAAGTAGCCCACAGCTCATTATATCTTTGGTTTTTTGCTTTTTTATAATTCGCAAAAAGGTCTTTATACAGATCACCTACTTTAAACTTCGCTTAGTTCATTGCCTGGCAACGGCAAGTCAAAGGCACACCACACGCCGCTTTTCAGTTTATAAACCACAGCGTTTGAAGAAAAAGTGAATACACGTGATATCTTACTACACACCTTGTGATATTTCGTGATTTTTGTCAAACAAGTAACTACAAACCTCACGTGATGAATGGACGGCCCCTAAGCAAGATTATAATATAATCGCCCTTTCAATGTTATGTCCAATAATGCATGTTTGGATGGATAGTTGAATATTTCTAGTTTACAAACCTTAAGCTCTTGTATTTGTTGTGTAGCATCAGCGAGACATACTTCCAAGTTGTGTTTCAATTCCTCCAAACGACGTTCCTTCGAACGACAGTCTTCCAAGCGTAGTACCAGTTCCTGAATAAAACATGCAATTATAGCAGGTGAATCATCATCATTATATCGGAGAACACAAGCCTGTCCTGAACATGGATTGTGTGAAATTGCCGAAATTATCTTACATGTTCCTCTCCTTCCTTAATAGCCAGGGCACTAACAGATCCAAGATCACTCCGTTCATCAACCCCTTGAGATGATGATAGTGATTTATTGACAGATATATGCCCCTAAGTCTGTTCACCTCAAGACTACTAAATTATCTTCATCACAATTATCATTCTGCTCTTAGCCCAATTACTTAGGGTCCACAAAATATATGTATACTTTTCTACCATCATACAAATTGCAAAATTTTGGCTATATTTTTATGACCGGCCTGCTTACCCTCTTTGGAAATGTAAATTATTAGTACAGTCAAAACCGTTTACTGCGACATCGTTTAGAACAACATGCCGGTTATAATAAGCTAGAACAAAGGTCCCGGTTGAATGCTTTAAGACCGCCTTATCAAAAACATTGCTTTTTACGACATTGCTAATAACGACATACCTCATTAAACGACCACATTTAACTAATATTTCGGAGAATTAGGTCTGTTAAAACGACCGGCCAGCTGTTTTGTAAACAATTTGAATAGGTATCCACATCTGTCTTCAATGGCTATTAAAATCAGGAAAGAAAACAATAAGGTATAGGAGGTTTCAGGAGTGGAAGGGGATGCATGGATCAAGTGTTCTCTCTGCGCAACATTGTGGAGAAGCATCTGGCTCTAGGTCAGAGGCTTTTCTGCAGTTTTGTGGATCTGGAGAGAGCATTTGACACGGTTTTACGAAAGGAACTTTGGGACATTTTACCGGAGTATGGTATTAGCGGTAAACTGCTACAGGCTGTGCAGTGCAGTTACGTGGGCTGTAGAGCCTGTGTGCGGCTGGATGATGGAATGTCGCCTTGGTTTGACGTCAATATCGGCGTTAAGCAGGGGTGCGTTCTGTCAGCCAGGCTGTTTATCATATATCTGGATAAATGTCTCCAAAGGTTGAACGATATGAATGTGGGAGTCCAGATGGTCGACTCAGTGGTCACTGCTCTGCTTTATGCAGATGATGCAGTCCTGCTGGCACAGTCAGCGACTGACCTGCAGACCCTAGTCGACACAATGACAGAAGATTGTAAGAAAAGGGGTCTACGCGTGAATGTGAGCAAAACCAAAATAATGGTCTTTGAAAGAGATAAAACCAGAACAGATGTAAGAGTAACAATAGGTAATGATGTACTAGAGCAAGTGGATGAATTTGTATATCTTGGATGTGGATTTAGCCGAGATAGAAGGTACACCACTGATATAGAGCGAAAAGTGAATGCGGGAAATAGAGTGAACGGAGCGTTGGGGCAACTTCTCGGCAGCCACCACCTCAGCCAGAAGGCACGTGTAGCAATACATAACGCAGTGCTTGTCCCAACATTACTGTATGGAAGCGAGAGTTGGGTATGCAGAAAAGAGTATGATAGTAAAATTAATGCGGTCGAAATGCGATCTCTGCGGAAAATCTGTGGAGTTAGGCTGACCGACCGCATTCGTAACGACGACGTAAGAGAGCGAGTAGGTATGAAAGAGAGTATTGGTGTAAAGATGCGAAAGGGAATGCTCCGATGGTTCGGACATGTGGAAAGAATGCCGAACGAACGCCTGGTTAAGAAGATATACAATGCGAAAGTGGAAGGATGTAGGTACCGAGGGAGACCGAGACTAACCTACCTAGACCAGATCGGTCATGTACTGAAGGAAGGTGGAGTCAAGAGTCTCCGAAACCGGCGAGCGTGTATGAAGAGAATTATGAATGTTGAGGAAGCGAGTGAAGTATGCAGAGATAGAGTTCTCTGGCACTCTGTTCTCTCTGCCTACCCTGCAAGGGATATGGCGTGATGATATGTATGTATGTATGTATATAATTACAAAATATCTTTGCACAGAAGTATTCCAAACAGATTAAAATTACCGATTTTATGCACACAGAAAAATAATATGCATTGTACTTATGTGTAATAAACAAAATGTACATAGTTGAATGAATATATTTTTCCAATAATTACCTATTGATTTGTGTGTACTTGCACAATACACATTAAACATCACCGATTGTTACGACTATCGGTTTTTACGACTGAATATGAGCAGTCCCGTCGATGTCGTTATAACAGATTTTGACTGTAGTCGTATTTCAGTAGTCAGTTAGTATTTCAGTAGTTCAGTAGTCGGACACGAGTGATGTAAGGGTTGGCAGTATTCATAGCCCGCCAGCACACGGTATAACACTACTAACTATATAAATATAAAAGAAAAAAATCTTTGTTAAAAAAGTATGCAGAGATAGAGTTCTCTGGCACTCTGTTCTCTCTGCCTACCCTGCAAGGGATATGGCGTGATGATATGTATGTATGTAAAAAAATCTTTCAAGAGAAGTAAATGCGATAATTGAATAAATATATAGTGGTCAGACCATAGCAAAGAAAACGTGTCACCTGATCTCTTGCACGGCAAGCGTCTTCTAGTTCTGCGGCGCGTTGTCTTGTAGCTGCGAGATCAGCTCGCGCTTGACCCAAGAGAGCATCCAGTTCGGCACCATGCCGACGTGCCGAAGCCGCCTCGCCCGCGGTGCGTTCACGCTCCTCACCCTCATTTTGTAACCTAATAAACATAATTATATTACATCCATATATATTATTATAAAATCGCGAATAGAAACGTAGACCCAAGCAAAACACGTTTCTAATGAATATTCGATGTTAAATTGCACGTTCTGGAGATAGCTGCTTCACATGCGAAACATAACGATTAAAACATTTTATCCCTTCTAGGGAAGCTTATGTTCAACAGTGGACATAAATAAGCTCATAGGTAGATAAAAGGCGGTAAACCTTTATCAAGCAATAGTTTTTCTAGATAAAACGGAACTAACCTTGACTGCAATTCTTTGATATCATGATGTGCTTGTTCCAAAGCAGCTCGTTCCCTCTTCAGCTGACCCTCGGTGGCCTTCAGTTCTCTTGTCGTATGCTCCCCGCCTGTCTCACTCTCCTTTAACATAGTTTGCACACGAGATAGCTCCAACTCTAACGATGTTCGGTTTTCTTCTAAACCTAAAGAAAAATTAATATGTAAATTTTAATAAGATTTTGTTGAAACACAGGTCACCATACGGAGTACATCACTTACCAGCAATTTTATGGTAAGCCTCGTCTCTCGCTCGCGCGGCTTCCCTCCTCTCCTGCTCGACCCGTTTGACGTGGTCGCGAAGCTCACGACAGCTGCTGTTGTACTTGTCACGCTCTGCTGTACAGTTGGTGAGTTGACGTCGAACGTCTGTCAGCTCCTTGCGAAGACTATCCGATTCATTTTCCACTAATAACGACATAAAAAAGGAAATAAGAAATTGTTTCGCGCCAATCCTAATATGAGACTGAAAATATCTATATATTTGCCACCATAAGCAATAATATAGAGCTGTGTGGTAGCGGTTACGAAAACTTTTTTTTTTTGTTTACGCTGTGGAAATGCTTTTGAGCACATCCCCCGCCAGTGACAGACGGGGGGGTGTGTGGGACTCGCCGGCCATGAGATTGACGGCCGGAATACCCACTAAAACCTAACAGCGGTCCCTTCCGCGCTTTTACGGGATGCCGGAGAGATCATCTATTGACATTCTATCCCCGACACCCTACGCTTAGCCATCTGGCCACGACCAGTCAGCCGTCAAGGCGGTGGGAGGAGGTGCGCGTAGCGGCGCCTCCCTCTTCCTGGTCGCCGCCGGCGGAGCGGTGTCGCAGACGCGAGTGCTTCGCGTTCTCGCTCCGCGGCCTCCTTTGCAGAGATGACTTCCTCGCAAAAGGAGGCCATCGACGTCCAGTGCCTGTCGCTGTCAAGCATCTTGTTGATGACGGTTGACAACGACAGGTCCGCTCCAATGACCGCCGACAGGTCGCGGGGCTGAGGCCCCCAGGCGGGACATACCTCCAGGGTAGCGGTTACGAATACTACCAACCCTTACTTTGCTCGTGGATGTCGTAAAAGACGACTAAGAGCCTTATAACGACCTGGGCCAACTCCATCTGATGCCATTTGGCCAACAATTACATTCCCAAGAAGGGTTGACGTTTAGCAGAGTACATATTGTATCGACCCCAAGTAGTTGGGATAAGAGTAGGAGAATGATGATAAGCAATAATATAGACTGCACAGATGCCGTGGTGGTAAAGATACTAACCTACCATGCCAGTGCCACGGATTTGATTCCGGCCAGCGCAGAACAATACTGTCTGTATTGTCCTGCATGAATATCGAAATATCGGCACGAAAAGACGGCGTTTAGACTATTTCTCCATATGTGTCGTAAAGCATCTAATTTGACATGCTAAGCTATTTATAATGGAAGAAGAGAAAACTATTAAGGAAACACAAAATAGATTACAATATTTGAAAAATTCAACTCATTTATTATGTATAAGCTGTACGGGCACGTAAAAATTACTATTTTATATTTTACTTTAAATAAATTCACTTTAAAAATAAAAATATCACCGAATTGAAACGCTGACGCTACTGAGAAAATCCAGTAAGAAATTCGGCAGTCATCATCATCTCAGCTAGTATATATACACACTATGGCGCTCGAGCCTCCTCCATAATGGGAGAGAAATTGACCTACTACACTGGTTAGAAGTGTTGGTATAGGGTTTTGTTTCGAGTTTTCCTTCTCTTGCCTAGATGTTATATGCGTTTTATATTCCTTAGTCGTCTCATACAACCACCCACGGATAAGATATGGGGTGGTGAATTGTATTCTTACTCCGTCACCACATGGATAATTCGGCAGATCTTCTTTAATTTTTTTTTTTATATAATTATTATAAAAAATATATTTATACCATTTTTAAGAAGTTCTAGTGCGATGCACTACCAAACATAATATAATATTACAAACGAGATAATTTACTCACATTCCTTAAGTTTCCTAATAGTCTCTTGTAGTTGCGCATAAGTATTATCATACTTGTCTTCAGTGAGCGATAGGTGAGCGCGTATCTCTGTACATTCACGAATGACAGACTCCTTCTCCAAATACAACTCTTTGATTCTGTTTTCGAAGCGAGCACATTCATCTTCCGCTGACGCTCTAAAAAATAACATTTATTTTTATATTTTATTCTTAGCACTTCCACGTTCCACTATTAATTGAGCGTAAGACCTTTCTGCAACAAGATCGCCATAGAGTTACTTGATTGATTAATTACCTGCGCCTGATGCCGTCCTAGCTGAGCAGCGGGATCCGGATCGGGGATGCCCCGATGGCGAAAGCTTTCGGGGCATTGACTTGAGAGGATTATACCCGTGAGGGTCAACCGGCGGGCGGGCCACCGAAGACAAAGACCGGCTTCCGGTGGCCCACCCATTCGGCGAAGAGGTACATGTTGGAATATAGTGCGGGTCTATGAGGTCGCGCGGCGCTTCTTCTGACGCCCCGGACGGATATGGCAGGGTGTGACCAATCCATAACCCACCGCCAAAAAAGAAATGGTTACTTGATTAATTTACTTACAAAAAGTTGTGCAAATGATATTTAAAAACATATAGGTACTGATATATACCTTTTTGCAATATGTCATTTTCTAAATACATTTTATAAATTAATTTAAATTTAGTACATGTCAAAATCAAGACATAATAATAGAAATATATACGAAATAAAACAGATTCAAATGAATATTTATTTTGTATTTATCAGGTACAAACAAGTTACGCAAACACCACTGAAAGAGAAAGAAAACTGAAAATAAATTTCAGATGTTCTAGTTCCAGATACACTGAGCCATAAACTATAAAACGTCTCCTAAGATGCAACACTAAAAACATAAAAGTTTTAGTAATAATATTCCCATATAAAATTGAGATTTGACAGATGACCAATCGAAGGACGGTCGTAAAACTTGGAGAAACTCTGTATAATATTTTGTTCTTCCTGCACTTGTGTTAAGGAAAGCAAACATGCTGCGCGATGACACCACAAGGTCAGGCAAATGATGATGATACAACAATATACTACTAATATTATGAACGCGAATGTCTCATATATTTGTTATAGAATCACACCAAAACAACCGACGAATCTAAAGATATTTGGCACAGAGATAGATTATAATCTAAAATAGCACATAAAGTAACTTCCATCCCATAAAAATATATGAAATATATGGTTCTTGTGAGCTGGATTTGATTTAAATTATCGGGTGCCGCTTGTGGAATCTGGTCCAACCATTTCTGATATTTTTTTTATTATGTTTTAATTAAGTATTTAACTTTTAAAAATCAATCTTTACTCGAAGGTCATCTCACTGGAGCTAATCTATACATATAAAATAAATATGTATCCAATCATTGTGAGAAAACATATAATTAAAAAAAAATGACGAGCCTGCTGAGTTTCGTGCCGGATCTTTTCCGTTTGTGGCCGCTTTCCGATCCGGTGGTAGATTAATTTTAACTCGAAACTTTAGGTTCTCACGTGGTAAACAATAATCTATTGAAAATCCAGTGCAATCTCCATACCAATTAGACCAATATGGATACGTACATATGATAACCATATTGTGACTCGCCTTATCGTCTCTACAGCAGACGTTTTACAGGTGATCTATCAGAAAATATTTACAAGTTATTCCGATTTAGTTCTCTCAAACATTTCAGTTAGTATTTTATTATTAGATGACACTATTCAATAATTTAAATTCAATAAGTTATTAAGATTTAGCATTTGATATCAGTTTTGGTGAGCTGTGTGTTAGCATCTACGAATACTACTAACCCTTACTTGCTCGTGGATGTCGTAAAAGACGACTAAGAGCCTTATAACGACCAACTCTATCTGATGCCGTTTGGCCAACGATTACACTCCCAAGGAGGGTTGACGTCTGGCGGGCGGCCGGTCATAAAACTATTGCCAATAACTTTTACAATATGTACTATGAAAGAAGAGTACATATTGTATCGACCCCAAGTAATTGGGATAAGAGTAGGAGAATGATGATGATGATGATCAGTTTTGGTGGGTTATTGTCTGGACACACCCCGCCCATTCCGTCCGGGTGTTGAAAGGGCGACGTGTAGCCCCTTACCCACCGTATACCATAAGGATAAGAGTAGAATAATGATAAAATAAGTTTTTATAAATTTGATTCAGAATCCTATATTTACTCAGATTTTCGCTTTCGTTAGCAAGCATTCATTCTCTTGTTACACACATAATTCCCCAGCTTATTCTCAAACGATTTAATTAAAAGGCAAAACAACATACTTGGCTTCCTCTAATCTAGTTTTCAGTGCAGCCATTTCATCCTTGAGTTGGTTCACATAAGTCCTGTCCTGTTCAGCACGCGCATGACCATCACGCCGGCATCGCTCCAATTTGTTTTGTTCACAATCTAATGCGCGCTTCAGTTCCTCCAGACGTTCAAGCAGTGCTTGGTGCTCTTGATGAGCTGATAAGAGAATGATATATCATAAAATCTGTGAGCTAAGAACACAATGTACCACCCACCCCTTACTTTAAATTAAAGGGATTTAGTATTTAACAGTTAGGCTATTAATAAAACAATCGTTGGCTTTCCAATAGGTTTTTTGCTCACTTATTTTTACCAGGGAGTAATAAAAACCGGTGGAGAGATGACCAGGATAATGGATCGTAACGTACCCTTGGATAACTTACAAACCCGATCGCCAACCTACTTAAAGCGTGGCGTTTATGGCATAATTCCTTTTTTTTTACATACTATAGACTGGATACATCCGGTCTGATAAATACAGAAAGACGGGGCAATACGGAAGGATGGCATTCGGGTTTATAATTTACTGTAGGATTTCTTTGTCGCCATTGGGCTGATCACCGGTAGCAATCCCTTGATTTTGGTGGCCTACATTATTCCTCCCTGGCCTATGTCCAATAGTGGACATCAATGGTCTGACTCCCTCCTCTCACCTTGATGTTATCTACTTACAAACTTTAGTCACCTTTTACAACACCCATAGATAAAAGACAAACAAGGCATGGTGAATTATAATCTTACTCCGTCACCACACATAATAATTCTAATAATATACAGATTAAATTAGTTATAATGAAAAATAAAATTTACAAACCCATGAGTAACGCTTGTTGTTTGTCGTTCTCAGCTCTAAGCATGGCCTCGTCATGCTGAAGGATGAGCTGATCGCGACCAGCTAATAGCTTCTTCTCCCTCTCACGCGCTGCCGCCTCGCAACATTCTTTCTCACTCGTTAGGGTGGCTATAGTCTGACTCAACTTGTGCTCAAGAGCTTGCCGCAGTTGTTCCTATAATTGGAATATTGACCTTTCTTTTCTTTATATATTTTAAAATATACTATACGATTTGTAAAAAGAACATATGCTCATATTAAGCTATCTACTAAAGTGAATTTCGGAATATTCCTAATAATTTACATCTGGGCCCCATATTCGCTATAAGCAAATTTATTCTTAACACAGCTCGCGATATCTATGAGCATTTACGACCAATAAAAAAAAAGGTATGGTTGATATCGATTCTTTAATTGTAACATTTTTTTAAATTATTATTGCACATTTTTCTTATATTTATATGTATTATAAATAATATTAAGTATAAATAAAAATAGCTTTTAATTCGAAAGTTATTTAGTGTCACGGTTCAAATAGCTATATCTCAAGCTGAGTGCTATCGATTAAATTCCCTGTGTTTTCCATTTCTTTTTTATTCTTTTTGAATTGCAAGAGATATTTTTTTTACTTACTATTCACAATTTTAAGGAAACTTGTAAGAATAATTGCTATACCCTGGAGGCGACCTTTGTCCAACTGTGGATATTGACATGATGATTGATAAGTGGATAGACGAACATTGGAATGGATATTTATCCATCCATTAGTTCATAAACGTCCTCTGTTGGCCTCTTCACGAAAATGCCATTCACAACGGTCCTGTGCTACTTGCATCCCAGTTGCCTGTGACGTTGTCAGTCCTCCAGTCCAGTCCTAGTAAGAAGAGCTCATGGACATTCATCCATCCATTCAAGATATTATATTACGAAATCATAGATGGTGTTTTATTACTCTGTTGTTGCCTGCTTAACGAATCTTCCTCTACTAACCTTCTCTTCTTTAAGTTTAGTGATGTTCTGTGTGGTCGTACGATTAATGTTGGTTATAATCTGTTGATATTCAGCCTCTTTCTTGCCGGACTGTTGCTGCATCGAGTTGCGAGTATCGCGTAACTTCTTCTCACTATTCTCAAGGTCCTTTGTGAGACGAGCGATTTGACCTGCATATAATAAACAAATGTACTTCTTATGTTTGCACAAATATTAGATACTTATACTGATATTATAGAGGCAATCTTATTAGTTAATAAAGTGTCAGTATGTTTGGAACAACTAGGAGTAGTGTCATAGTTTTAAGTTACAGTAAGGTACATCAATCCTGTATGAAATAAATATTTATATATTTTTTTTTATTCTAATTATAGTGGTACGAGTACACTGTTGACAGTTTTGTGTTTACTGTCTACATACTCTCGCAGAAAATCGACGCCTGAGCATGGCAATGTGCAGCTGCGCTTCGTACGGTGAGCGAGAGAGCTGGGTGCCCAACGTTTTGGGTGGGTTTAGGATTTTCAATGTTAGGCAACGGCCTAGCTGTACCAGAAAGTATAGCTAAGGTTCATAGGTGGCAGTAAAACTTACCATCAGGTGTGCTGCTTGCTCGCTTACCACCACAAGCAATTAAATTAATGTTCAAATTACTGAAATTTTTAGCATTTATTATGCTTAATTATTTATAAATACCTGATTACGAAACGAAAAATGATGTCACAAGCGGGGTTCGAACCCGCACCTATTGGGAGTCCGGCCCAATCGTGCTACCACTTACACCACCGTGAACTACTGTAGGACATGCAAATCTCGCTTCGTATCATATTTACGTCTTCAAGGTGACGTGTGCCATCTACCGGACAATGTTTACACATTGTATGGGCTTAATACTTCAAACTTTACAGTTAGAATTGTATTAAACGATGACACAACCTTGTTATTCAAATTACTGAAATTTTAGCATTTCATTACATGTCCTACAGTAGTTCACGGTGGTCTAAATGGCAGCACGATTGGGCCAGACTCCCAATAGGTGCGGGTTCGAACCCCGCTTGTGACATCATTTTTCGTTTCGTAATCGGGTATTTATAAATGTTTTATATTTTAAGGCATGAGGTAATCTTTACAAATGCTTACCCGATAATTCTTCGCTAATAAGATTTATCGTTTATTAGCTCCGACTACGATACGTCTTTTTTTATACCTGCTTAACACGTGCTAAGGGCAGACAGAACGCCCTTCACCAATATCAAGTAATCGGTATCAACGGTCAACCCCATGGCAGAGTGCCGTCCACCATTCAATCAACAAGTACGAAGATAATGTTCCCTGCCTCACGCTCAATTATGTAAAAGAACGCTGCCATATTACGTTAGTTTTTTTTTAACTAAAACTAAACTATCATTGGTAAATAAGCGACGTTATAAAAAGCTATCAGAAAAAGTATGACAGTTACGAGTAAAACGATGAAAATTCCACGAAATTGTAAACAATTACAATATATTTAGCGAAGTATACATCGAATATCTTCATCATTACACTTTTGAAAACAGCAACGATAAGAAGTTGTGATAGAAGAAAGAAAGAAGGACATAAGATAGGAGGAAAATATGTCTTTTATACTAGGACACGAACCTCAATATTAAAATAAGGTCAGTAAACTACAGCGACTTTAGATTGGACGGTGGATATTGCTCACTTAAAAATGCCCAACGTGCCTAAAAAAAACACAAACCTTTGCAGTTTTCCTGTTGCACCAATGTCTCCTGTAATTCATGTTCTAGTTTGGCACGCTTATTGTCGGCGTCCTCTAACATGTTCGCTGTATCGAACAACACCGCTTCTAACGCGTCCTTCTCTGATCTGACACCTGCTAATTGCTCTTGAAGATGATGTTTGTCTTTCTCCAAAGTATCTATTAGAATCTACATAAGAAAATATTTTAATATTTAAACAGAAAACTTTTTTGAAATCGAGTCTACACAATAGGAAGGAAATTGACCATGCTGATCAGACGGGTAGGTATAGTTTTATTTCGAGTTTTCCTTCTCTTGCATATTTTATTGTGGTAGGACCACGCTGTGGACAGTTCTCTGTCTACAGCCGCGGGCCGGTCCGTCCGGGGTAGTACCACACTCTCGCAGAAAATCGACGTCTGAGTAATAGCAATGTGCTATTGCGCTTCGTTCGGTGAGCGAGAGAGCCGGCAGCCTAACTGGGGTGGGTTCAGGGTTGTATTGGTAGGCAGCGGCCTAGCTATACCATTGGCAAAGGTCCATGGGCGGCAGTGACACTTACCATCAGGTGTGCTGTCTGCTCGTTTGCCGCCATAAGCAATAAATAAAAAAAAAAAAAAAAAATATATATATAAATATTATGTCTTCTTTCTTCTTAGTCGTCTTTTACGATACTCACAGACAAGACACGGAGTGGCAAATTGTATTCTTACTACATAACCATTCTTTTCTCATCATCATCATATCATATATGTCCTACTGTTGGGCTCGAGCCTCCTCCATAATGGGAGGGAAATTGACCTACTATACGACGCTGGTCAGACGTGTTGGTATAGGGTTTTGTTATGAGTTTTCCTTCTCTTGCATAAATGTGTTATGCGTTTTATAACCCTTAGTCGTCTCGTACGATCATCACCCACGGGTAAGATATGGGGTGGTGCATTTTATTCCTTACTCCGTCATCACACGGAAAGTTTTCTAATTTTACGAAATTAATAATTGACAATCTCTTAATAGCAAGGAGGATGAATAATTCGATTATAGTCGCGAGATGCTATTGGATGCAGGTGGCACACAACCGTATTTATGTATCTAATATTAAATTGTAGAATATTGTCATGTAATATAGATCATCACCATCTTTTACAGATACCAATTTTTCATAAGGATTGGTGCTTCAACTTTTTTTTTATACGCCTGTACTATTTTAGCGACGAGAGTGCTCTGCATGGCCTTATAACCTGCCGTATTACCTATCCATCACCAGTTGGGTCGGCCACCGGTATCGATTCCTTGACATCGATGAGTTGTGCTTTAAACTTAAAATTATAATATTCAGGTTTGTCCCATTCATCCATCCATCAGCGAATCGACCTTTACTTTTAAGATATAATAAGCCTATGGAAGATATTATCATATAGTGGCGCTTGCAAAGTAGGTAAAGTTGTATTTACTGTTACATGTTTCCAAGGAAAGTGCTGCCCATTTTCCAGGTGGTACTTCGTCTTTTGTGGTACTTGAATTTTAATATGTTGATATATTTATGAACCCTGTATGAGGAAGGTCATCATAACAATCTCACCTGCTTCTCCTCTCCATCCTTAACGTGATCTTCAAGTGCTCTGTTGATCCTGCCGATGGTCTCGTTGGCCTGTTCCAACCGCTGTTGGAGACGAATGATCTCCTCGTTCAGTGTATCTTTCTTACGAACAATTGCTGTTAGCTGAGAGCTAAGCTCACCTCGTTCCCTTGAAAATAATAAAAATTCCTTTAAAAATATTTTTTAAGACTTTGCGCTCTTTTTGGGGCGGGCTATAGAATGGTCACAACCCGCTAATTCTATCCGTGGCGACAGAAGAAGCGGCGCGCGACCCCATAGACCTGCTCTGCAATGTACGTCTCTTCGCCTAGCGAGCGGGTCACCGGAACCCGGTTTTTGTATTAGGCTCGGCGGCCCGCCCGAAAAAAAAAAGAATACATCCTGCACAGCCCTCACTTAGAAAATAATCCTTATATGGTGAAGTAATTATAGACACACAAATAACGGGCAAAAATTATACCTAGAACAACATTTTATGGGTTACACAGTATAACATACTACGTGGGAATCGAACCCACGGCACTGGCATGGTAGGTCGATATCTTAACCACTACGCCATCCTTTCTATGTTTTTGAGTACAAGTGTAATTAGCTACACCAAATAATATGGTGCAATAGACGCATAGGTATCATAGCAGTTTATGCAGCGACCTCCCATATCGAGCGTCACGAGTTCGATCACCGCACTGGATAGTTGCTTATGTGATTAACAAATATTTATTCTCAGTTTAGGTGTAAATTTGTACTCGGTAAATGTTTATACGCCAGTATTGTGGCGTATATACAGCAATGGACGGAGGTTGCAACTAATAAATTTAAAAAATGGATTACCTCACAACTTGTCTTAATTCAAGTTCAACTTTCTCCCGATCAGCTTCTAAAAATTTGATCTTCTCACACAGCGAGGCCTTGTCAGCCTCGAGCTCCATACGGTTCTGTTCGGCGGCGAGGAGCTCCTTGCGTAACGAATTTAAATCGCCCATCTGCTCCGATGATTGATTGGACAAACTTGATTTTTCGTCTTCCAACTAAATAAAACAAAATCATTACTTTACTAACTAATTATCCAATAGACGCTATGAAATACGAATCTAAAAAAGAAATAAAAATATATCGAGCGCAGCGCTACATAAAGAGTCATCATCATCGTCATCATAATTTCGGCTCACACACGTCCCACTGTTGGGCTCGAAGTTCTTCCGCAACCGGAGGCAAATAGATCTACTATACCACGCTGGTCAGACATGTTGGTACAGGGTATAGTTTCGAGTTTTCCTTCTCTTGCATAGATGTTAAATGCATTTTGTATCCCTAAGTCGTCTCTTACGATCACGTACGGGTAAGATAGGGGTGGTGAACTTTATTCTTACTCCGTCATCACACGGAGAAAGAGTAGGTATATTAATCTAAAACATTCTTTAATCCACTTGAACACAGTAAGCGAAAAGAACATAATATGCTCACTTTATTTCTATACCCATATTTAATAGTGGTAGGGGCCACACTTTTGACAGTCCTCTATCTATAGACGCAGACAGGTCCGTCCGAGCTGAATAGTGGCAATGTGCTGTTGCGCTTCGTTCGGTAAGCGAAAGAACCGGCAGCCCAAATTTCTGTGTGCATTTGGGGTTTCATTGTAGTGGTCTAGATATACCCCTGGTATTGCAAAGGTTTATGAGCAACACTTAACATCAGGTGTGCTGCTTGCTCGTTTGCCACCATAAGCAATAAAAAACCCCGAAGACAAAAGAGAACTTAAAACTCTAGGACTGTTTTACAGGATGGCCACCGAAGACAAAGATCGGGTACCGGTGGCCCGCTCGGAGCAAAAGAGCTTTGCATGGTGGGTCTATGGGGTCGCGTGCCACCTCTTCTGTCGCCTTGGACCGATTTGGCGGGGCGAAATCACATCCATAGTCCACCGCAAAAAAAAGGACTGTTTTAAAGGTTATAACGAATAGGCATTATTAGGATATATCAGTATTTTTGTTTAACAGACAGACGTCTGTGACGCCGTATCTCCTAAACGAGCGGACCGATTATAACGCAGTTATTTTTGTAGTTCACATGATCGAGATGGTTTATACCTATAATTTATGAATACCTACGCAGGTATTTCAAAGTCATCAGCTCTTCTTGTTAACAGCCGTAAAGATCTTAGACGCATAATTATCCACTTTACTTTCAAATATATGTGACCTAACATTTAAAACACTCATCTATGCTGATAACAATGAGCTACTCTATTGATGGAGCTTGAAAGTAGGAGACGAGAGGATCTCGTCTCCTGGATTGCTTAGTAGTAAAACCTATCAAATTTGGGCTCACTAAATTCTAATTAACTAGTTCTATATATTTTTTACTATTTTTTTCGTTCGTGTCGAGTTTTGTTAAACGCGAACCTTTTTCCTTACACGCAATACTTGTGGATCAGAACTTCAAAGCATATCATCATCATCAACTTGCTCGTATTCCAATTTATTTGGGGTCGACGCAATATGTCTTCTCCTTCCAAACGACTCTATCAGACGTCATCTCTGTGGTCACTCCTTGTCTATTCATTTCATGTTTCACGCAGTCCATCCAATCTTTTTTTCTACTTCAAAGCATATTCAAATCATAAAAAGTTTATTTCAAAAATATGTGGAAAGGAGGTTTCAGGAGTGGAAGGGGATGCATGGATCAAGTGTTCTCTCTGCGCAACATTGTGGAGAAGCATCTGGCTCTAGGTCAGAGGGTTTTCTGCAGTTTTGTGGATCTGGAGAGAGCATTTGACACGGTTGTACGAAAGGAACTTTGGGACATTTTACCGGAGTATGGTATTAACGGTAAACTGCTACAGGCTGTGCAGTCCAGTTACATGGGCTGTAGAGCCTGTGTGCGGCTGGATGATGGAATGTCGCCTTGGTTTGACGTCAATATCGGCGTTAAGCAGGGGTGCGTTCTGTCAGCCAGGCTGTTTATCATATATCTGGATAAATGTCTCCAAAGGTTGAACGATATGAATGTGGGAGTCCAGATGGGCGACTCAGTGGTCACTGCTCTGCTTTATGCAGATGATGCAGTCCTGCTGGCACAGTCAGCGATTGACCTGCAGACCCTAGTCGACACAATGACAGAAGATTGTAAGAAAAGGGGTCTACGCGTGAATGTGAGCAAAACCAAAATAATGGTCTTTGAAAGAGATAAAACCAGAACAGATGTAAGAGTAACAATAGGTAATGATGTACTAGAGCAAGTGGATGAATTTGTATATCTTGGATGTGGATTTAGCCGAGATGGAAGGTACACCACTGATATAGAGCGAAGAGTGAATGCGGGAAATAGAGTGAACGGAGCGTTGGGGCAACTTCTCGGCAGCCACCACCTCAGCCAGAAGGCACGTGTAGCAATACATAACGCAGTGCTTGTCCCAACATTACTGTATGGAAGCGAGAGTTGGGTATGCAGAAAAGAGTATGAAAGTAAAATTAATGCGGTCGAAATGCGATCTCTGCGGAAAATCTGTGGAGTTAGGCTGACCGACCGCATTCGTAACGACGACGTAAGAGAGCGAGTAGGTATGAAAGAGAGTATTGGTGTAAAGATGCGAAAGGGAATGCTCCGATGGTTCGGACATGTGGAAAGAATGCCGAACGAACGCCTGGTTAAGAAGATATACAATGCGAAAGTGGAAGGATGTAGGTACCGAGGGAGACCGAGACTTACCTACCTAGACCAGATCGGTCATGTACTGAAGGAAGGTGGAGTCAAGAGTCTCCGAAACCGGCGAGCGTGTATGAAGAGAATTATGAATGTTGAGGAAGCGAGTGAAGTATGCAGAGATAGAGTTCTCTGGCACTCTGTTCTCTCTGCCTACCCTGCAAGGGATATGGCGTGATGATATGTATGTATGTATGTATGTATGTATGTTGAAAGATGTCTTCCTGATAAATTTGAGTCGACTAGAAAACGAAAGAATACTAATAATAATTAAGTTTAATAATATAAAACTCACGTGTTTGACATCATCCAACAACTTCTTCTTATCACATTCGAGATTTCTCACCGCCGCCTCCAGCTTCTCTAATAGATCTTGCAAATCGCCTCTTTCCATCAGAGTTCTTTCCAGTTCAATCTCAAGATCACCTTGGAAACAATTAAAAAACATTTCTATATATTTGAAGTTTATCGGTACATTTCCTTTAGAGAATTTGGTATAAGTCCATAGTATCAGAACCTCCTCATGTTCCATGGTTCATAAGCACTAAACTTAGTAGGAAACATGTCGTAGTAGCTCACAGACTGAGGTCTGGGCACATGCCGCTCAACAAGTTTGGTTATCTTATGAAAAAAAGTACTTCGCCGAATTGTGACATATGTGGCACTGTAGAAGATGTCATTCACTTGACGGGGTGCTCTAGATTTCAGTCTGCTAGAGAAAATTTAATTATGCAGCTAAATGTAAATGTGAGTGATATAGGGATGTTTCATCACATATTGCCATCACCTAATTCTGAAGCAGCCTATAAGTTAATTAAGTTTGCTATGTTACGTTTTAAGTAGTAATTTATTGATATACGATGGGGACTGGCATGTACATTTGTATAAAAGTCCCTAATAATAAATAAAGAGAAAAAAAATCCTTTAGGCCCGATACATATAAACGCTTTATTAACGTTAAAAGAGCGTTGAAATGAAACATATGTTGTAATGTCGTGTAAAAATTCAATATAACGTCCAATCGCTTAAGAAAAAATACTACGCGATTAAATAGCATTATGATCCTCAGCCTATTGAAGTCCACTCTATAGGATTCCTACAGAATGGAACAATGCCATCTACTTTTGACAGGCAGATTGACAATGTTTTAATTCCTAAAACTATTTCATATTAAAATAGTAAAAATACAAAAAAAAGTAGCAAACTTAATGCAATAAAAAGATCTTTTTATTTTATTTCTTTTTATTTCAAGACTTTATATTGTCAGAAAGAATCACATAGATTTTAGTATAATGTAAAAGACGACAATCAATGGACGAACCAGACGAGACTAAGTTCATCTCTCTGATAATAACTTTGCCAGGAATTCCCTGCTGGCGATTATACTGGAGACTTCTTAACCGAATTTTACTAGTCCCACGGACAAGTAAGAAGTGGTGACACATTGTATTCTTAACATCTCGCCACACACACACGGAAATGACGTCATCCACTACTATATTATACAGAAGTCTACCGATGTCACCTGTTCGACATAGGCGTCTGATATAATGCCATGATAATCACACTTGACAAGATAGTGGATTATTTTTTTTTGGTTCTGTTCGTCCATTCGGACAGGCAAAGGGATCAAAGCCCATACAGCCAAGTCTTATTTAATTATGTTTCATACATTGTTCATCATTTCTTCATATTATGTAGCCTTAATAGTCATTGTCTGTCAGTAAGTCAAGTCGTTACCATTAATCGGGTGCTGATAACCTAATCAATGATTTTCTTTGGGAAATTTGGACAAATATGAAAATACACGTAAACCACTATTATACCATATTCACTACACTTCAGCACTTTAACTGTACCATATTGCATAAAATACCAGCAAAATTATTCAATATAACACCACAAATCACTAAAGAAATGAATATAATACAAGAGCGTGACATGACATTTCCACATTCGCGCCAAAACTCCACAAGATAGTGGATGATCGCAGTGTTGCAAGTTTCCCAGAAGAGCATATACCCATTCTCCTGATAAACTCTCAGTCGATTTTGACAAGACTCGGACAACTAAGTATGATGACACATAGGAGACCAAACGGTGATATACTCAATTCTCCTATAGGAAAGTTATATTATTTCAAAAGCTAAATGTGTCGAACAGTTTCTAGTAAATGTTCAGACATGGATATGAATACAGATATTAGAAGAATAGCATATTATATCGGTTATGGATATGAAATTATTTCGAATTTCCCAACAGTTTCAGATAGATTGGGTATAGGATTTTTACCCAACACAGAAAGGGATATGCTAAGTGTGATTATTGGCCTTTGAAGGGGTATTACGTTGAATCTATGAATGCGGCTGGTTGATAGAACACCTGTCCCATACAGATACCGACCCTATCCGAAATTATTCAAACTTTTATATCAGATTCGGTTTTGGATCTCCATAACATGCCTAGTTTGTAATGATAGGACTAGTCCTATAGCTGCCCGCTACTCATAGATCGTGTCCGTTTATGCTTAGGTCTACGAGCGGGAGCTACTACTTACCATAAGATGGGCATGTCACAAATGTACTTTATTAATTAATTTTATTGAAAGAAAGCAGTGATTTTCTTGCAGAAATGATTAAGCTAAATGATTGAAAGTGTAAGCAAAATAAATGATGCTACCACTTACACCAGAGCATGAGCTTTTGTATGACATTCAATCTTCGGCTCGTATTATATTTTCCTCTTTAGAGATGTGTGCCATCTACCTGACAATGTTTACACATTATCCCGTGTGTGACAATCATTTTTCGCTCGTAATCAAGTTTTTATAAATAATCAAGCTTGTTAAATGCTAAATTGCAGTAATTTGAAAATAAATGATATTTAATTCCTAGAAGATTGTCTAGAAAATCGTTTAAAATGAGTCGGCAATAAATGCTTTAAGTTATTGGTGTCATCAAAGTATTACATCAAATTTCAGAGGTAACGCGTCACGTCGCGTCATATGCAAATTTTTCGTATAAGTTATCGAGTTTCGTACTTTAAGTTATAGAGATTTTTGGCTCTTGAGGTAAAGGAATAAAAAAGAATTTGCTCATAGAGGTTTTTATGTTATCGTAGTTTGAGTTACCGCGAGGTGCTTTATTAATATTAGTAAAATTATTCTTACTTCTGTGTTTTTCCATTTGCGATAATATTGTGTCAGCTTCCAACTTCTGCTGGTCCAAAAGGTCTCTAGCTAAAGCTGTCTTATTGAGCTCTTCTCGAGTCGAGACCAACTCCGACCGTAAACGAGAAGAACGTTCTTCTTCGGCCCTATAATTGACAATAATATTCTTTATTATTTTAATTATAATATGGTACTCCGTGTAGTGTAGTTACGGAGTAAGAATACAATTCACCGCCGAAAGAATACAATTCATCTTGCCCGTGGGTGTCGAAAAGACTACTTAAAGCATATAATATGCTAGCATCTGTGCAAGAAAAGGCAAATATTTTCGAAGTCTACAATTTAAAATCAGGGTTCGAATTCTAGATTAGAAATCAGGATCGGCGTTTGAATGCGTATGCCTACAAGGCGTAATAATTGTAATGTGTGAAACATTTAGCCAAAAGGACTTTTCACACACGGTCTTAGTAATTAAAATTTTAATAAGAATGATACTTCACATCGCCCTCTTAAAACTTCACATAAACTTTATCACGGAGGCAAATAAAGCTATAAAATAACTTTTAATTTATATTAGGTATAGCTAGAAAATAAAAACATCTATAAGATTTAAAATACCTTAATACAGCCTCTCTACTGGCCGCCTCTCGATGTAACTGGTCCACTTCACTGTTCAAATTCCTCTTCTCAGTCTCCAAGGCTTCTATAGTTTTCTCCAGACGACTATTTATCTTTTGAAGCTTCTCATAATCAGATGTTAAAGATTCCACCTAAAATTTGCACATGGTTGTAACTCTAATTGCTAAGAGCGATGATTTGTTGTATATGAGTCACCTTAATCCACCCGTGACCATGAATGCTGTATAGTATATAAAACGCCGGAAAATTGCGACTACACCGATAGCGTAGTGGATAAAATATCTACAATAACAGCTGCCATGGGTTCGATTCCCATGCAGGACAATATTTTATGCGATTATAAATTATTGTTCTGAGTCTGGGTGCATTTTGTGTCCGCTAATGATATGTTTGTAAAGTCCCTCGCAATACAACGCATATTTTTTGAGAGTTGTCTTTTTTTTTTAAATTAAATAATCAAATACAAATGCTACAGAATCTGTAAAAATATTTTTCACACAAACTGCTATACGGGTTTGAATTCGAGACCTCTAAAAAGCAATCTATTGATTTCCTCAATGTCATCACAACCTACCGTTGTATTAACTCACCATTGCATTAATTTCTACTCTGTTCCTTTCTAGATTGTTCTTATCAATTCTAAGTGACTCCAACGTCTTCTGCATCGACTCTTTCTCTTGTAATACTTGATGAAGATCGGCATTAGCTTGATCCAGCTTACCTGTTCATTTACAATTGTAATATTAATTCCTTCTAATATTATTAATGTAGAAATTTTAATGTTTGATCTCAATAACAGCTGATGACTGACTTGACTGCACAGATGGCGTACTGGTTAAGATACCGACCTTCCGTGCCAGTGCCGTAGGTTCGATTCTCACGCAGGACAATACTTTGTGCTATCTACAAAGTGTTGTTCTGAGTCTGGGTGTAATTTGTCTGCGTTAATTGCATGTTTGTAAAGTCCCCCGCAATACAAGGATTATTTATTTAGTGCAGGGTGATGTCTATTAACAAATAAAAAAAAAGTCAAAGCAAATGAATGGACTTCAATAAAAACTAACCACTGCTTACTCGTTTGCCATAGTAGGTCAATTTAAGAGGAGACTCGAGCTCAGCAGCGAGACTCTCTGAAGTATTGTATCCTAGTGTTAACGGCAATATCTTGTATATTAATGTCAGTTTCATCAATATAAATACAGTTGCAATTTAATAAAAACTCAATTACTTATAATAAAATCAAATTATTATAAATTGAAATAGATCCTGTGTGGGGTACCGATTAAGAATACAATGTGTATCTTGTTTTGCCCCAGTAAGTACTAAAAACCGGCTAAACGATCATTAGAACCCATCAACCAGAACACCATCTACAATCACCATTGCGTCTGCCTAACGTGATAATTATGGCATTATCACTCTAGGCGTAGTAATTATGATACTATTTCCTTACTAGAAAGGCCAGTTTTCATCAGAGGATGTTGATAGGCATATAATGGCAGATTATTAAACTGTATACAGTCCATTAGGCTGATATAATGAGTTAAGTTGAGATTTAGTTCAGGATATTGCAACGTATTGGTACATATTAGTACTGTATCGCATAGATTTGTATACATACCTTGTAGATCTTGTACTTTACTCTCCAAAGAAGCAACAACCACGTCAGCCGCCTCGCCATGTTTCCTGCACGTGATCAATTGCTCTCTAGAATTCTGAAGTTTCACCTAAAATAGCAATAGTATATTTATTTAATCTTCATGCACAAAATAAAAATACATAGGCGGACTTAATGCCACAGGTATTTTCTTTCAGTCAACTTTTGGGTGATGATGAAATAATATAGTAGGTGCCATTTATATAGAAAACTGTTATGAGAACTACTGCTAATTATTTAAAAAAAAAAGAAATGTGTTATAACTAAATAACAATAATATGAAAAATAATAGACCCTATATATATTTACATATAGTACATACTCATAGAAAAATATATACACAGATACACATACACGTACACACATATATACACATACACATATACCTACATAAATATACTCTCGAAGATTTATGAAGAGCAATCTGCCAAAGAATCAATATAAAACTTACGAACCTTAGACTTGAAAAAGTCACGTGTGTTGGACATCCTGATTTCAAGAGAGCGGGCGTTCCACAGTAAAATAGATTAAATGAAGAAAGAAGAATGAACCAAACTGGAGCTATGAGTGGGACAGGAAAGAAGAAGATTGTTAGAAGAACGAAGGTTGCGATCATGATTGTGACAAATATATTTAAAATGAGGCTTTAAGTATGAGGCTGCATAGGGAGAGTGGAGAATAGAATAAAGCATAGTTAGTGCACGCAAATTTTGTCGTTGACGTATGGGCAACCAGTTTAGTTCGGATTGAAAGGAAGAAATGTGGTCGTATTTACGAAGATTAAAGACGAATCGAATGCAATTGTTGAGAAGACGGTCAAGTTTATTGAGTAGATCTGCATTCAGGTCGAAGTAACATACATCAGCATAATCGATGATGGGAAAAATTAAAGTCTGCACAAGCTTCACTTTTGTAATAGGTTGAAGTAAATTTCTTAAACGGTACAGAGAACGTAATATACCGGAAACCTTTCGTCCGACCTGAGCCACTTGGATGTGCCAGTTAAGAGCCATATATATATGTAAGCCGAGATCTTTTACGTTGGTTGCGTAGGGTATTACAGAACCATCGAAAATTACCGCGGGAAGAGAAGTTAATTTCAATCTGCTTATCATTCTTGGGCTACCAATAATCATAGCCTAACATTTGGAAGGGTTAACACTTAAACCGAAATTTTCACACCATTTCTTTAAAACTACCATATCTCGATTCAAATCTTCAATTGCTACGACTATATTCTCTAACATAGAATGTGAATATAATTGTAAATCATCAGCATACAGATGATACGTACTACGAAGTTCTTTAGTCAATAAATTAATAAATAGTGAAAATAAGAGAGGCGAGAGAATACCACCCTGAGGAACACCAGCCTCTAGCTCACACCAACAAGACGAAGACTCGTCAGCACGAACCATCTGCCGACGTCCCTCAAGGTAAGAGGAAAACCATTTTATCACATCAGGAGAAATCAGAATAGAGGAGAGGATAGACATAAGGATTTTGTGGTTAACAGAGCTGAAGGCGTTCGAAAAATCAACCAATACCAAAATAGTTAATTTGGTATTCTCTATACCGTTTTTAACATCGCTAGTTACCTTGAGCAGAGCGGACGCGGTACTGTGACCTGGTTTAAATCCAGATTGGAGCGGGCTGAAGAAATCATTTTGGTGGACGAAGCATGATAATTGTTTGTGTACACAGGCTTCGGGCACTTTAGATAGAAAAGGAAGAATTGATATAGGACGAAAGTGATTGGGCAAAGAAGGATTCAGAATCTTAGGTAATGGGATCACGTAAGCGTTTCGCCATAAGGTAGGAAACTGGCATGACTCCAGGCAGAATATCTTCCAGTATGGTAGCAATCATACGACGACTAATATTATCAAAGCCCTCAGCGTTGGATGTAATGGCAAGTACGGTTGTTTTAATCTCTTTAGGTGTGATACGTGAAAATTTAAATGAGTTAATATTCGGACGTGGTAAGTTGTCCAAAACCTTTAAGGTTCTATATATAATATGATCGTCCAGACTTTGAGTGACAGAAAAGTGTCGGTTAATGTCATCTAGCAGAATGCTTTTGGGGAATTCCTGTCGAACACTTCCAATGCACAAAGTTTTTAGGACCTTCCAGACATTGGCAGGTGACGATGAGGAAACGTTATTAATAATATGACGGCGTTTGGCATTACGTATCATCTGATTGCATCGATTGCGGCTAGTTTTGAAATGGGCCCAGTTGACGTCAGAGCGTACCCGTTTAAATTGCCGGTAATCGCGATCTCGTTTAGCCATTAATGCTTTAATATCCTCGGTCATCTAAGGCGCAGGTGAACGCTTAAGTTTTATTTTTTTAATTGGTGCGTGAATGTTGAATAAATTAATGACCTTCATATTAAAGATCCGGCCTTTTTCATCGACTGAAGTTGCAGCTAGCAAAGATCTCCAGTCGATAGTTGATGCATCCTCCCGTAACTTGTCCACATCAATCCTCGTAAATGAACGTAAGTACAGAATTTTAGGTTTGGCTTTGGGAGGTTTTAACATATAAGAAACAAAAATAGCATCATGACGGGAGAAACCAGGAGCGGAACATTGGTCATGAGTGACAATAAGAGAAAGAGAAGAAATGAGGATTAAGTCTAACCAAGTATCCACATTAGGATTGTGGTGAGTAGCATGTAGTGGTAATATGTGAAGACCCGTAGACTCAATAATATGTTGCAATTTAAGAGTGCGTGGAGAAGTACGAGTGAGAAGATCTGTATTAAAATCACCCATGATTATGTGATGTCCATATTCAGACCCTAAAGATTGTAATGCCAACTCCAGATCACTAAAGTAGTCGACAGAAGGAGGACAATAGACCACACCGAGAATAGTTTTGACCCCTTTAACCCTAACCTCAAGGAAAAGATATTCTGCAGTATATGAGTTATGAGAAGATTGTTTAACTACTTTATAAGGCAGGTCACTGCGTAGATATATGGCCACGCCGCCGCCTCTTTTGTCGATTCGATCATTACGGATTAATATAAAACCAGGGAGAGAATAAGGGGTAGAATAAAGGTGAGGTTTGAACCAGCTCTCTGAAATCAGGATGTCGTGAACGTTAGTGTCGCAAAAGGCCTCTAGGAGGTCATTGTAATGGCTAGGTAAGCTTTGCGCATTTATATGACATACATTAAATAACTGATTAGAAGAAATATTAAAATTTTGTCTTAGAGTATCACCAAGTGTTTCAGGTATATAGAACAAAAACTATCGCTGTCAGATAAAGAGGTACAATCAAGGGCAGATATAAATGAATCATTATCGGATAACATCAATAATTAATTATAATATACTATATTAAAATGAAATATCAATACAAAAGAAATAATATATAATGCAAATATACTTATCTACAGTTTAGCTATGCAATGATTTTATTTCTACACCACCCGCCAGCTAACTTTTCATTACATAATTTCGGTAGCCTAATTCTGAATCATAAATAAAACATTAAAAAAAAAAACAATTATATCAAAAAAAAAAAAATCCAAGAACAACAGCATATTGGAACCAAACCTTAAATAGAATAACACTAAAACAAGACGGTATACTATAAACCACTATTAGACTACAGGCCCCTGTTGAAAAAATTATGGGTCATTTGAACCACCAGGTGACCTATCTAGAACGATATAAGAGCATAAAATAATAAGATTCAGCACTATGCCGTCACTTGTAAGCTGTCCAACTGAGTGCAGGTGAGAATTCAAAATTACAGGTAGAGTGAGTACATTTTGGTCATATATTTTTGTACGGCATTCTTACCATCGATAGATCCATGAAAAATAATAATAAAACGCGCAGTGCCGTAAAAAAATGGTGGGCCACAAAGTCGGAATTTTCTTTTATTTGCCGACAATTTCCAGGGTAAATTTGGTCATTTGATTTTGAACGGCATCAGTTTCATACTATTTCAATACTGCTTCTAATTCATTATTCTGCAACGCCGTACAAAAATCATGAGACAAGGGGAAAAAATCGAAGGTTGCAACCCCCTCTCTTTCCGTGGTCCAGGGGGTGATTTGACACAACATAAAATTAATTTATTTTGAAAGTATTTTATGCATAGATAATATTTTTTCATATGCCGTACATTTTCCTTGGTCCAAAGGGGAAAAAAACTGAAAAAGAAAAATCATAAAGAAAAAAATCATATAACGAAATGTAAGGTGAAATTCATCACGATATTTTTTATACGGCATTTAGTTTATTTGTACTAATTTTCATACTCTTTTCGTGATTCTAGGTTCCTAGTTAGAAACTATGTTAAATATGGGTTTGTATACTATCGATTTATACCAAAATATAGACATGTTGTCACTGATAATTCCAAAATACAACATATTTTTGAGAAGTACTCGCACATTTTCGGTTGAGGAATCTTCAACTGTTCATTGTTAATTATTTTAACACATAGTTGTATTTAGACTTCTCATATTCGTGTAGCTCATTTCAATCCCTAGGTAGATCAGTAATTGTTTTGAAAGTAAATCTTATGTGGGAGCTGTAAAATTGAATTGCCTGCAAGTCGGCGCACCGTCTAGTAAAGATGCAATCGTGGCGACACCTGGGAGTTCGGTATTAGCATTTGTAGGCAATATCGTATTTTATTCGGATGTACTCGGCTTGGACCCGAGTAAGGTGTTTGTTTTGCGCTCGCTCACACAGATGATGATGATATAAATGATTGAGAAGATAATTCGGACGTCGACGATGAGTTGATTCTGATAACAAATCAGCGGCTGATTCCGATACTGAATAATTTAAAGAAAACCATATTTTTTATTATCATCATTAAATATATCATTTTTTTCTAAAAAATGATTGTTTTATTTATTCACATAATTACTATAAAACAAATCAATTATATATATGTACCTATCAATAATGTTTGAAGTATATATTAAACCAAAAAGTACAGAAAACTGTTGATACTGGGATTGACAGTTTCAATTCTTGGATATAATATACACACTGTTTCAGTTCAGTTAGACGTCATAATGATTTTATCATATTATCAATTGTTCTCTTCAAAAATATGTCAATGCCGTACTGTATCAGATGGCCATAAAAGTACCCTTAAAATGGTAGCGTCATTTTCATCAACCTAAAAGATATGGTCTGCATTAAAATGTACGGCATCATTTTTTCCTAATTTATTTATGTTAATACTATTTAAAACAAGGGATAAAATGTAGAAAACTGCTATATTTCATTAATCTATGATATTTAAACTTTTGCAATAATT
Source organism: Lymantria monacha (assembly GCA_905163515.2). Taxonomy (NCBI): domain Eukaryota; kingdom Metazoa; phylum Arthropoda; class Insecta; order Lepidoptera; family Erebidae; genus Lymantria; species Lymantria monacha. The sequence continues at coordinate 29,485,792 of LR991091.1, read as the reverse complement.
TGCAAAATTTCAGTTTTTGTATTTCTCTATAATTTTTTTTAGAACAGTTTCTTTTGAACGGCAATACTATATAACAATTGTATTTTACAATATCATGTTAAAAAAAAGTTCCCGTACAGGATCAAATGACTTTACAGCTTTATAAATCAAGGATACGATGAAATTAAGATAATTATTGATATACATTCAAATGAACAATCATTTTTTGGACGGCATTATTTTTAATAGTACTTTTGAGTGCTAGATAATGTTTTGGAACCGAAGCCGTACTTTTTCAAATCACCCCCTGGACCACGGAAAGAGAGGGCGTTGGAATCCTCGATTATTTCCCCTTGTCGCATGATTTTTGTACGGCGTTGCGGAATAATGGATTAGAAGCAGTATTGAAATAGTATGAAACTGATGCCGTACAAAATCAAATGACCAAATTTACCCTGGAAATTGTCGGCAAATAAAAAAAAATTCCGACTTTGTGGCGCACCATTTTTTTACGACACTACGCGTTTTCTTATTATTTTTCATGGATCTATCGATGGTAAGAATGCCGTACAAAAATATATGACCAAAATGTACTCACTCTAACTGTACTTTTGAATTCTCACGTGCACCCAGTTGGACAGCTTACAAGTGACGGCATAGTGCTGAATCTTATTATTTTATGTTCTTATATCGTTCTAGATAGGTCACCTGGTGGTTCAAATGACCCATAATTTTTTCAACACGGGTCTGTAGTCTATATAGTCTATCTAATCTAAGAAGTGCACTTTGACAGCTGTCAGAGTAAGTTGTGTGTGAACCAAATAATCGCTATCGAAAATATCCGATTTTGATGAGAAATCGATAATAATTCTTTGTAATTAATAATCGGTTTATTTTTTATTTTTCAAAAAGGAGATGAAATATTAAGTGCTAAATTAACACTAAACAAATTTAATTATTTCATCATAAAATCTATTCATCAAATTTAGTAGGATTAGGTTAAGTAAAAACAAAAACTGGATTTGAAAATAGCTATTTGTCCAGAATCATTAGTATTACTTGAATTATCACCGTCGCGAACATTAATAATTATATCCTTATCAATAAAATTGTCGAAACGTACATCTCTGTCAAAATCTATATTCGATTTAATATATTAATCTAATATCTTTATCGATTATTTAGATATTCGTGAATTGGAAGTTGTCAAGCACTACTGTTTAGAACGTTATAACGTGATATTGTAAGATCGTCCATAATAATTACTATTTAAAATGTTATTTTAATTTTAAATTAGTTTTACGAGTTTCAACATTACATTATTGTACAAGAAACTCACCCGCAACGTTAATTATGTAAATAACTTAATATTTCTTTAAAATTTCAGATTTATTATTTGCAATCATGTGTATACGTTTGACCAAGGTTATTGTGTATTAAAAAATGCGAAACGTCAAAATGCACTTCTTAGATTAGATGAACTATAATAAATTAAACAAGTTATAATAGTATATCTATAATCATCACCATCATCCTCATCATCCTGTTTTTATCCAATTACTTAGGTCGAAGCAATATTTACTCTTTTCCATTATACATATTGCAACAGCATTGGCAATAGTTTTATGACTATGCTACCGTCAACCATCTTTTGGAATATAATTTTAGACCAGACGGCATCAGGTGGCTTAGACCCAAGTGGATTATAAGACTCTTACGATATCTACAAGCTATGTAAGGTTTGGTAGTATTCGTAGCTGCCGCCAGTTGAATTTTCATTAATGAAAAAATTTATAAAATAAATAACTCACTTGTAATTCGTGTATTTGTATCTGATACTTATGAAGTGCAGCTTGAACGGCCGATATAGTACTTTCAGCGAACGCTGTCGCATTGGCTGATGAAGGAACACGTTTCGGTGATCTGTGAATATATTAACTTAGCATAAAATTACTAACAAAATTACTAATTGAAGAAATGTAGTTAAGTAGGGACACTCATGTCGTAGTTTCGATCCACATGCAGCACAAAACAACTCCCAATAGTTACTTTGGATTTAGGGGTAATTTCTTTCCATTAACTGCATGTTTGTAAAAAAAAACCTTAACCTTGATTAATTCTAGTATAGCTGAGCTATTTTTTTATATGTTTTCCAGTTTTCTAAAGATTTACGACTATATAGAGAGCCTTAATATATAAAACAATTGCTTCTGCTCGAATAAAATCTGGACGTGTCGTGATGAATTGGTCCGGCGATCTTTCTTAGCGTGTACAAATAACCTTACATATTCCGCCGCCTCCCATTACCAAACAACAGAGAACATCGTGTTTGCTGTAGACAAGATTTTTCTTAGTCAGCGTTACAATAATAGTCGCCACGCACGAACTGTGTACAAATGACATGATGAAATAAAATATTTCCCGCAGAGACGATAATGCAATTTCATTACCATACATACGTACCTAGCCACACCTTCCTAATTAGTAACGCGGCTGAACCAGATTTCCAATAGATTTTTTTTTTTTAGCAGCACACCTAATGGTTAGTGGCACTGCCGCCCCATTACAATCCCCAAACCCACCCAGTTGGGCTTCCAGCCCTCTCGCTCACCGAACGAAGCGCAATAGCATATTGCCAATACTCAGACGTCGATCTTCTACGAGTGTGGTACTACCCCGGACGGACCGGCCCGCGGCTGTAGACAGAGAACTGTCCTCAGCATGGTCCTACCACTAAACAATATATGTGAATTCAATTCCCTTGTGCACAATTGTGTATAAAACAAATGTCAATACATACCTATCATGTAGGTGTATATGAGCCGAATGTGGCGCGTGAACTGGTGCGTCAGTATCAGAGTCATGTATTAGAGCACGAGCTACTTCCTCTAAAGCACCGCGCATCACGTTCGCTTCGTTACAAGCCACCTCTGCCATCTCACAACGTTCCTCCTGCATAAGAAGACACATTACAAGATATGTTCCTACTGCTATATAAGTACTGAATACGTTATGCAAACAACATCTTTTATATATATATTCCTAATCTGGCGGGAGTCTCATTGAAAACAGGAGTAAAAGTAGCCCAATATGAGGCATATTGGGCTACTTTTCAGCCTCAATGAATGGGCATAACGTTTTATTTTAGTTTTTTCTCAACTTATAATAATGTTATTTACTTATAGCCCTTAGTCGTCTTTTATGATATAAATGAAAAAGGAAAATCTAGCGAAATATCATGTCATCGTAATATAGATTTTGTCCAAATTTCATTCCTACCTACGCAAACATAAATTAAATATTGTAATGTTACTTCCGCGCAAGGACACATTTCTATAATGAAACCATGCAACAGGCTTCAAATATTTCACACACAATGAGGCAAAAGCCTTCTTTTCAATAAAAAGTAATTCAACCCCCACATCAGCGGCACAGACTTAAGTAAGGTTTTATTGCAAGTATTCTTATCTTGCAGTGATGTCATGTGCTAATATACTATAGGTACTCCTGTCTTACCACAACCTAAAGAAAAGGCTACACATTTGTATTCCTTATGAGTATTCAAAAAGAAAGTTATTTACGTAAAAAAGCAGAAATTAGAAGAATGCTATGGTAAGAAATATATACTTACAAGTCCTTGCAATTCTCCTAACAAGCGTTGAATGCGGGCATCTCGCTCTCGTAACTCAGTCAGGGCAGAGTCGCGCTGTGCCGTCATATCCCGTAAGTCGACTCGCATATTCTCCATGTTGATATTACCTGATGCAGTTGTTGAAAATCCATTTACCGCAGATTGGCCAATGTTACATGGTTGTTGACCACCAGATTGATAATTTTGGCCTCCAGTTTGGTAATTTTGGCCACCAGTTTGGTAATTTTGGCCACCAGTTTGGTAATTTTGGCCACCCATTTGGTAATCTGGTTGCTGCTGCTTGAGATAAGGAAAGAAAATGACTTATTATTAAGATTAATTAATAAGATACTTAGAATGATATATTGATCGATAAAATAATTATTAAGATTAACTCAATATACTAAGAATTTAAAGGAAGATAAGACAGCTTAATTATAGGGTTCGAATGTGACACTCGTCTTTTGAGTATTAAATGTTACGTAAATTGTTAAAAATCACTTATTTAAGAGTGAAACAAAATATCATGAGGAAATCAGCATGTATATGCTATAAATATGCTAATAAATAAAAAATATTTTAAAATATTTGAAATCAATTGCCTGAAGAGCATCTTAAGATTTCAGTTATTACTATCGTAAGCCTCTGTGATGATTAATATGAGAATGTTGTAATGAGAACTTAAATACCTGAACATCTGGTCTGGTCTACACGCTCTATCATTTTGGGTTGGAGAAATAAGTCACATTGTGTAAAAATGATATACTGTGATTTTATTATGTTAAAAATTGTACAATAGAATTAGAAGATAATAAAAGTTAAAAAAAGCTTGGACACCGGGATATATGAACCTAGTATAAATAAGAATTTGATACATTTCCTTCCAGCCTATTTACGTATATCAAACTTAATAAAGTCGACCGAGGACCCTCATCTGCAATTTGAAAGATTTACTATACATACATACATACATATCATCACGCGATATCCCTTGCAGGGTAGGCAGAGGGAACAGAGTACCAGAGAACTCTATCCTTGCATAGTTCACTCGCTTCCTCAACATTCATAATTCTCTTCATACACACTCGCCGGTTTCAGAGACTCTTGACTCCACCTTCTTTCAGTATGTGATCAATCTGATCTAGGTAGGTGAGTCTCGGTCTCCCCCGGTACCTACATCCTTCCACTTTCGCATTGTATATCTTCTTAACCAGACATTCCTTTGGCATTCTGTCCACATGTCCGAACCATGGAAGCATTCCCTTTCGCATCTTTACACCAATACTCTCTTTCATACCTACTCGCTCTCTTACGTCGTCGTTGCGAATGCGGTTAAATTTAATTAAGATTAATTAAGAAGTAATTTAGAATTACTATACTGTGAGTACATTGAATTATTTAAAGTCTCTGATTGAAACTTTGATTTAGCTATAAAAGTCATACCTTACAAACACCACCTTGAGCAGCAAAAGCATTAATAGAATATCCGCTGAGAGTTCCAACAAGCTCCCTGACATTAGAGTCAAACTCGTTTTTAACACGGAACAGATCACGTTCTGTATTAGTTTGGAGCTCAGAGAAGTGACGCTTAACAGAGACAACTTCTCGCCACAAGCTGAGTAGGCGGCTATGTTCATTTGAGTAATAATCATTGAATGCCTGAAAAACAATATTTCATTTTTATACTAAGAATTATATGATAACATCAAACAAATAAATTATTAGGTAAACCACCTGTTCCTCATCCTTCCATTCATCTTCCTTGATGGCCATCTCGTCACGCAACGCCTCCCAATCATTGGTAAGTTTCTGTAAATCAGCAGTGAGGGCTTCATTCAGATTGTGAGACTCCTCGAGTTGATCTCGTAGCAAATTATTCTGTTGCACCAGTTTTTCACATCTGAATAAAGAAATAAGGTCAGCCAAAAACAAAATTGTAGAAGATTGAACTTTTGAATGGTCTCATTATTCAATAACCATATTTCATTAAAATTTCTTCTTTGCAGCTCATATATATTTTATTATAATAATAATATCTATATTTTATTATAATAATAATATCTCAGAGGCTCTTTGAAAGAATTATGTCAAGAACATGTTGATTAAGTGTTAATTCAGTGGTTAATTTTGCAGTTTTACTGTTTGTTAAACCAATATTATGTATGTACCTAACAAAACTAGAAAGTTTTGCATTTTCCGAGACTTTTTGCTTAGTATGACGGATTTCTCAGTTCCCTTCAATGTCATTATAACTGGATTCTACTGTATCATCATCATCATCTTGCTCTTATCCCAATTACTTGGGGTCGACGCAATATGTCATCTTTTTCCATACGATCCTATCAGACGTCATCTCTGCCGTCGCTCCTAGACTATCCATGTCATGCCTCACACAGTCTATCCATCTTTTCTTTGGTCTTCCTTTACCCCTTAAGTCTTCAACATTCATATCTAAACCTTTTCTCACAACATTACTTTCATCCCGCCTCTTCATATGTCCATACCATGTCAGCCGTTCACTCCTTAACTTTTCTGACACTGGCACAACTTTCAAACTTTCTCTAATGTATTCATTTCTTACTTTATCCATTCTTGTTACACCACACATCCATCTCAACATTCACATCTCCTCTACATGCAGTTGTTGTATATGATATGTATAATACACATTTTTATTTATTTAATAATAGTAAATAGATAAATATGTGTATATTTTTAAGTTACCCTTATATTTATATCATACTTATGCAATTATAAAATTTCATTGAATAAAAGAGATTTCACAGGTAACTTGACAATTTATACTGAAGTACATTGCTTAAATAGTAAACCCCTAAAACAAAAGACTTTAATTAAAGTTATCTTTCATTTGCAGTGAACTATTTGCTTGCCTTAGTTGTTTTATCATTTCAAGAACAAAGAGTTTATGGTGGTTTAAAGTATTCTTGCTCTTTCACCACAGATATTATTAGTGATATTTATAATGTAACTAAATATTCCACAAACTAAACTACTAAACAGACTTATTCCGTGTGGTGACAGAGTAAAAATACAATTCACCACCCCTTTACTTACCTATGTGTGATCGTAAGAGACAACTAAGGGATATAAAATGGATAAAACATGACAGAGAAGGAAAACGCAAAACAAACCCTATACCAACATGGCTGACCAGTGTGGTATAGTAGATCAACTTTCCTCCCATTATGGAGGAGGCACGAGCCCAGCAGCGAAACATATATGAGCTGAGATGGTGAAGCAGACTTTGTCTAGTTGTTCAAGGAACATGCATATGACTGCAAACTTAAAAGTCTCTGTATCTTTAAATGCCAGAACAAAGTTATATTGCATTTAAACTTTATAGAACTGACAAAAACATGTGAATGTATTACCTAATGGAAGCTGAAAACATTTTCTTGTTTAGTCACTATTTAATCAGCCTTTACATAAATCTATCCTCTCAAGTTTAAACGCGTATTATGAAATTTAATGCGCAACAAGTAGGTACTCACTTGCGTTTCTCCTCATCCAGTCTTCTCAGCGCGGTCTCTAGATCATTAATTCTGGCATCAGCAGCGGCTACTCCAGATGATGTAGCTGATGACAAGGGCGGCGGCGGAAGTGCGATACTACTGGTCTTAGCAGCTGGGGATCGGTACGATAATAGGTCGCTACGTGGAGTAGTCTCCACCATTTGGTTCTCCAGTTCTGAGCATCGCTGCTTGTATTGAAGCACCTAGCACAAGCGACGATTATTTTAAATAAAATAACACAATTTAAAAACAAGTCAAGTCCATAATTAAAGCTAAGAGATATAATATTTAAACTGTAAATTAATACAATGCAAATTTTACACCTTATATCCATTTTAATGGCCCTTTAATGTTGTTTATTCGTCTAGAATAAAAATTATTTATTTAACAAATTCAAATAGAAAATTTTATGGTTTTAACGACAGAATGACATTTGTTTTGACAATTTTTGACAGGTTTCAATTTAATTTGAAGGAACTAGTTATGTTCAGAAATCATATTTATATAGCCATTAAAGTAAGAAGTTAAGCCAAATTTATAGTTGTCACAAAATAAAAGGCCCGTTTTGACATTTGTCTTATTGACGGATATAGTGATATAACCATACGACTCGGTACTCGACTTTTGGCGGGAATCTAAAACGTCATGTTGTGCTCTTGTATTATATTCGATATCTTAGTGTTTTAACGTGTTATATTAGATAATTTTTATGGTGTTTTATGTAATATGATGTGACAGAACAGCTGGGATGTAGTGAATATCATATAAAAGTGCTTTACAACGTTTTCGTTTTCCATCAAAATTCCTACAACATACCATTAACAGTGTCACCATAGCAGTGTTGATGGCGACAATTCGACTGACTGACAGACAATGACTAACTTGAAGAGATTAAGAACGTGAAGATAATTATAACTCGACACTGGCAAAAATGGCTCGTATAAGTAGCTGATTGCCAATACATAAAAAGAAGAAGAAGACTCGGTACTCGATACTCACGATATATCGATTCAAGTTTGCGTGAGTATTTAATCGATTTGAATATGTATTGTAAAGTGCATTGGATTAAAGTTCTGATTTGAAAATTTAAGTTAAAATTTTGATATTATGGGTATTTTGAAATGACACAATGTTATGAAAGGTCAATTTTCTATCATTATATATTTGTGTTACAATAACATTCACTCAATCACAAAATAAAAAATCAAGAAAAAGTGAATCTTCAATTTCTTCATTTAATTTCTTCATTTTCTTCAAATGATGAGCCAAAGTTGTCGGTTGAGCTATCGTCACCCGCATCTATAATTATTTCATTTTCAATTATATTGTCAATATTGATGTCTCTATCATAGTCTTCCTTAATTATTTTTCTAGTTTTCTACCACTTTTGTCCAGTCTTCTTTAGTAATTTTGGCACAAGCTTCATTCAACAATGTCATAATTTTCTTAGTGGAGAATGGCAGCTTTGTATTGTGGCGTGCTGCGTATCCTTTCATTTGAGCCCAGATCAAAGTATTGTACTGACAATGGTATGGTGGCGCTCTTATCATTTTGTGTCCATGCTGAACCACTCTGTGAATTTATTTGCGTCCTTTTCTTCGTGATATTTTTTTGTACTTTTAGACTCCATTGCAAGCAAGGAATCATTAAAAAAAAACTTCCCCCAGCTGATTCAGCGTGGCAGATTATTAAGCGTCCACCTTTTCCCATTGGCACTTTTGAGCAAGATGCCTTGGTATCGTCCGTCCACGACTGTGGCACGGTATGATTCGAGTTCAGCCAAATCTCTTCAACAAATATGACATTGTCCCAATTTGTGACTTTGTTAGCGCCAAACTCATAACTTTCAGTAAAGATCAATACACAGCTGGTGAAATTCAGTTATTCTAAACACTAGTATTAAAATTAATAAAACCGGACAACTGCGAGTCCACCTTAAAAGAAAATATTTTGATCGATTTTTTTTTTTAACCGATTATTAATAGTCTGTGGAGAATATGAAAAAATCGTTATGAACGGCACTTAGCTGAGTGGGCGGTACCCATCAATGAAAAATGTAATTACCTTAGAACATTTCGATCGGTAAAAAATAGAGAACTTCTTGGGTGTGAACTGTCAAAACGGGCCTTTTATTTTGTAATTAGTATAAGAGTATATTTATGGGAGAGGTTCTCATAAAAGTTATATATACCAACTGTAAATAAGAGTGTCATAGGTGTAATATTTCCATATTTATATTTCATATTAAAAAATAAGAAAAGTATTTTAGTCCCATATAACATGGGTATGACCCATGGGCGATGCATATTTTTAGACTTTGAGTCTGATATTGAGAAATTCTAAGAATTTTTTTTTAATATCTAGAACCGGGTCGATAATTTTTGAAACAAAAAAAATAATAGGTAGTAGGATGAAACACATTAAAAAATGATGACAATATTACAAAAATTAAACGAAGAATAATTTACGGGCGGGCGATCTGAGGTCGGGCAGTGGAAAGGAGAGAGGTTTTAAGGGTAAAACACGGTTTATCTCGATTTCCAGCAAAATTACAAGTCCAATAGAAAAATTTTTAAACGTCAAAGTTGTAGGTAATAAAAAGATCTACAACTTTTGTATCTACACTTTTTCTATGTGAAATAGTGAAAATACATGTAATATACAGGATGGAAGGGAACCGCTCGCGAAAACAAAGACAGGTAATAGTAACAGTAACAGGTAAAGGTATTGTAATTGCTACTTCTCAATAAATAAATAAATAAAATGCTACTAGTCCTTGTAATGATAGGCTAGAAAAAAAATCTATTCGGATGAAAAAAAAAAATTTTTATGAAATTATCATTACACGGCACTGTCCTAATGTGATAAAATGTAGAAAAACGCAAAAAATGCTGTAAAAAAAAAATTTTGTTTTCGGGAGCGGTACACTTCCATCCTGTATATAGGTATGTATACATTTTTTTTAAGACGTCTACATATAGGTATCTACAATATTTAATAAGACATCTACAATATTTTGAGAAAAATGTAAAATCTTCTTTAAATTATATGCTATTTATTGCAATTTTAAAATAAATTATATACCTAAGTGACCTACGGAAAATTTTAGCCCATCAAAAGGTATTGCATAGAGAAGTGGGAAGGGGCTAAGAGGGTCATGGCCTTACTACCTGTTATTTCGTAGCAACTGTAAAATAGAAGATTTACCATAACAATGTATATTTTTTTACACCATCAAAAAGTGAAAGTTAGAGTAGAGAGTAGAGAAAGTAGTGTTAAAAATATCCATCTACTTAAAAAGTATATATTTTGACGTGAGACTTTCGATTGAAAATTAGGGTGCTTTTTAGATATCTAGTCAAAATAAGATGAAAAAAATAATATTTTAATTAAAAAAAATACAATATGTATTATATTTGATACATAAAAAGATTGAATTGCATCATATTTCGTGAAAAAAAATTGTCTGAAAAAGATAAAAACAAAAACCAAAAACTTGGTTAGTTGAATTTTTCACATAGATTTTGAGATTATGATTTTTTTATTGCTCATGGTGGCAAACGAGCAAGCAGCACACCTGGTAAGTGTCACTGCCGCCCATGGACCTTTGCTATAGCTAGGCCGTTGCCTACCATTACAATTCCCAAACCCACCCAGTTACGCTTCCGGCTCTCACGCTCAACGAACGAAGCGTAATAACACAATGCCACTACTCAGACGTCGATCTTCTGCGAGAGTGTGGTACTATACTACCCCAGATGGATCGGCCCACGGAGAGATAGAGAACTGTCAACAGCGTGGTCCTTAATATACAATATGTGAAAAGTGTAAATACAAAAGTTGTAGATCTTTTTATTACCGCTTTTTTTACTACTTTACCGTTTAACTTTTTCCATAGGACTTCCCTTAAAACCTCACCCCTTCTCGACCTCAAATCGCCTGTAAACTATTTTTCCTTTCATTTTGTTATATTCTCTTCCTTTTCCGATGAGTTTCATCCTATTATTATATTTTTAAACTTTTTCTCATATTTAAAGGCTTTAGCACTAAATAAACCATGTTATGTTTTAGTACAATATTAAATTTACTTATTTCTGTTTAAGTAGTCTAAATTGACTTCAGCCAACACGAAAAGGTAATTGCCTACCACGATGGTGTCAATGCAAATATCAAACCTTTGCTTGAAGTCTGGACACCAACTGAGCTTGTCCTTGTTGCGCCCTGCGGTAAGTGTCTAACCGACGTTTGTGATCGGCAGCCTCTCCCGCAAGACGAGCACGCAGTTCTTCATTTTGCCTTCGGAGATCGCTGCTGACGCTTCCACCTGGAGAATCCATCTCCGGTGGACTGTCCAAGGGCTTCTGAATTAGACAAAGTTGAATATAGTATTTTATCAAATATAATTATTAAAAAAAAAACGGTAGTATAAATTATTTTACATACCTCCTTTTTCAACCGTTGATGGGGTAAAGTATTCGGTCTTCTACCAACCGGAGCGCGAGCGCTCCGTGGCGTAGTCAGACCTTCCCTGGTAGGCAACTAGGGAAAAAGACAATATTTGGATATTAAAAAAAGCAGTATTTCAGTATACCTATAGACAGTCTATAAAAAAGACGTTAAAATATCAACCTGAAACGTAACTTTCTTTTTAACTTTTTTCTGTTTCATTTCTAAATATAAATAACGGGCGGACCTGAATTCGAAAGACATTTTACACCTGTATATCTCATTCACAATCTAGATTTAGCACCGTAATAAAATAAAACAATCATGAAATCACGAAGAAGTGGAATGGAGGCACAAATAAAACAAAGAAACATTCTGAGGTGTGGCAACTATGAAATTGCGGTTTGTACTGCAGGAATAAGTTAGGCAGGCTTTTTGTAAAGCTGGAAGGAAAAACGTTAGTTATCGTACTAGGCATCTAATTACCCCCGCCGACAATGCAATTACTCATAAGGTACCCCTGTTAATGTGAATAAAGCAGTCCTCTATTAACTTGATTTTATTACTGTTAATAATTAGTATCGAACCAGTTACATGTGGCCCTAGGATGAAAGTCATAAATATAATGTGGACGTTAAATGACTGAAAGATGATAATCATATTACACAACTTTGACAAATTAGATTATGAAAATTTAAAAATCAAGTTTTGATAATACAATAGCTTTAAACATTCATCATCCGTTTTCATCCGTTTGGTGACAGAATAAGAATACCTACGTTTCACCACCGTGGGTGATCGTAAAAGACGACTAAGGGATATAAAATGCATATAACATCTAAGCTAGAGAAGGAAAACTCGAAACAAAACCTTATATCAACACGTCTGAACAGTGCGATATAGTAGGTTAGTTTACCTCCCATTGCGGAGGAGGCCTGAGTCCAACAGTGGGATATATATGGGCTGTGATGATGATTATGGTGAATAGCTTTAAAAAATTTAGTATCAAGTTTTTTTAACTATAAATTTTGCCACGCATAAGTAGGTATCATGAACAAATTCAAAATGTTTAAGTTGTTCAATAGCAGTGCTCGTTATTTTTTAATGATAATATAAACTTGAGAGAAAAATTCTGAAAAATTGTAAAATTTTCGCAGAATCATCTTTTCGACCTAAATCGTGATAGGTAAATTGGCATTAAGTACCTATCTCATACAACTTGTTACCTGATTTCTAGACGTTGTTACCCGATTTCTATTATATTTTATTTTTTGTAATGTGATGCTGAGACACTGCTAGGGTGTAGTGATTATGGTAGAGAACCACTCTGGGGCAAGCCTCGGAATAATGTGAACGGAACTTAGTCAAGTTCAATCCCACTAAGACGAAACCTGTTAGTCATAGCGCTTCAGTTCCAAGGAGTAACTCTCCAAATTTCCGACAGTATTGGGATCCTTGGCGGCGAATTATCAAGCAAATCAAGTTTAGGAGTCCTTTGAAGAACAAGACTAAATTGACGTGCAGAAAGATGTGCCCAGCTCTGTGCAGAAAGCTGGTGCGTCCTGCACAGAGCTGGGCAGTACGCACAGAAACAAAGTCTTGTGTTACATAAAACACAAGTCTGCCTTCACTTGGAGTATCAGCTAGACCCACTTGACTCCTTACAAAGATGTGCTATTCGAATCAGTCAGTGATTCCAATCACAGACAGACTGAAGTCGTTGGAGAGGTGGAGAGACTTTGGCTCACACTATGTAGTCTACAGCCTGTTTCACGGGGAGTGCTCTGAGGAACTGTGTGACTTAGTATCATCGTCGCTGTTTTATCACCGATATCATAGCAGGGTTCATCCATTTCACCTGGAAACGTTACAGTCGCCAACTGTACGTTTTCAGCAATCATTTCTCCCGCAGGATCTGGAACGAACTACCTGCTGCTGTGTTTCCCGAGCGCATGTTCTTCTTTAAACGAGGTTTGAGAAAAGCACGTCACTTCACGGTACGCCTGGCTATTCCCTGGTATTGTAAAGTTCCATGAGTGGTAGTATCACTTACCATCATGTGTGCTGCTTGCTCGTTTGCCACCACCGGCAATATAAAAAGTGTTTTACATACGTTTTCGATTTCCACCAATATTCCCAGAAGATACCATTTACTGTGTGGCCATAACAATGTTGAAGACGAAGATTTGACTTCTTGATAGACAATAACTAATTTGAACAAAATAAAGATGTGAATAATGATAATTTGGCAAGAAAATTTTAACTCAACGCTGGTAAAAATGGATCCGTATTAGTAACTGGTTTTCAATACAAAAAAGAAGAAGAGAAAGATGTATAAAAAGAAATATAAATCATCACTGCTAAACGCTCGTATGTTTATGTAGTGTCGGAGTAAGAATACAATTTGCCATTCCTCCTTTACTTGAGCAGAACGTAAAGAACGACTAATGCTAGGGCTGCACGTGGGTGTATCGTCCCGAAGTAATATGTGGCGAAGCTTCGTGAGTTTTGAACACTAGAAAGTTATCGCGATACAACTATGGTCACATTAGCGACTTCGGTATATTACACAAAGTATCGTGCAATAATTAAAGATGGCCGAAATCGTTTTCATGTGTTGAACTATGGATGACAAATTGCTTTATTATTACAGCTATATTATGCTAATAATTACATAATGATTTTTTTTGGATCCCTTCATGGGTTTCGCTTCATAATGGTGTAAAAATTCTAACACCATTTCATCACTCCACTCCGTATTTATTGATTAACTGGAGATCCTCGAACGCGTCTAAACACATCGAAAATTGCCGTCGAAATTAAAATGCTAGTCTGACCACAGAGCGCGATATATTAGCGCGCTAAAACCCTTTGACTTATCACCACCCAAGCGCTAACGCACACGAAGCCCGAATGTTCGCGACGATAGCCAATAATGACTGGTCACATCTGTGTGTATCGTCTCATTGCACGAAGCTTCGTGACGACACACGCAGGTGCGGCCCTAGCATAAGGGATATGAGCAGATAATTATCATCACTGTCAGAGAAAGAAATCTTGAATCATAAATATATAATAAACCCCTTGCCAATGATGTATAGTATAGGTACCTATACTTTTACTATTATAGATGGGTAATAGTTGGATCTTTTTAATGCTGCGACGGAGAAGTAACTATCGAAACAACAAATAAATAGATTATTAAAGACAGCTTTTATGAATTTACGTAGGTACATTAAACCTACATTCGCGTTCATAATATGTAAATAAATTCATGAAAACTGTGATTTCACAAAATAGGTACTTATATTACAATGAAAGTTTATTAACATTATTTTGTAATCCACGGTGACTTCGTAGATACGTCATTCAAAATCTAGTTAGCAGTTAGTAGCTAGGTCATGTTACAGGTCAATTACCTGCCTTGACTACCATTATCGTATGGCATTCTCAAAGAGTAAAATTGACCTTGTATAAGTAAAGCATGTAAACAAACTATACTTTATAATAAACAATGTCCTATTTCTTTCTATAATTAATAATTAACTTATGTATTATTTAAAAATTCTTACCTATTTATAACATAATATGACGATATCCATCCTTCTTGGTTGATTTTCGGTCAAAATTTGTTAAGAAATTCATAATCCATGCGTATCCTAGCAACCGTACGATTAGTTTATTGTAATAAATCAATTTAAAACTATGAGTTTGATTAACATGAATAGAATTAATATAGTTGATTTTTTTATGTGACTTTTAAATACCACGTTTATAATTATGGATATAAAGTTGTCGTCTTTATAAAAATATATTTAAAAAAAGAACGCCTACTTTATTAACGTTTGCAACCAGTATTAAGTGTATACATAAAACACAAATCTAAATTATGGCATTTTATTTAGGTTTTTATATTCTAATTTAAGCGTGTATACAGCCAAACGTCACGGGGTGTACTGTGTAAAAAATTACTAATAATATACAAAGTACAAGGGGTGACCGATTCGCGTGAGTAAACACCCCCTTAGGTTCAGGTGTACTTAATTCATGATATGATAACGCTTTTTTTATTTGGGTTCCACGTAGATAATAAATAACAGTTACAGCTGATAATAATAGATGCAATAAAATTGAAACATCAGTAATACACGATAAATAAAATTAATTTTGGTCACTGCACTACTGTAAGATTATATGTCGATTATGTCAAGTCTTACTTCTTTTGCCGTAATTCTAATGGTTTTTGTCTTTAAAAAAAAAGTGGTTAATGAATTCTTATAAGTCGTCATCATTTCAGCCTATTCCCGTCCACTACTGGACGTAGGCCTCCCTCATATTACGCCACAGAGCGCGGTCCTGTGCCGCCTGCATTCAACGATCTTATAAGTATCATTAATTATAATTACGTACGGAACTTAACATAATAATACAACTCGTACGTAGTAGTCAAACTATTGATTGCTAACTTTTTAAATATTTCCAATCTCAAGCAAAGGTGAAGGGTGGTAGGGAGTGTTTAGTATTACAGTTGACAGTCTCTGTTTCGGCTTAGCGTAGTAAAAGTGAATAAACCTAAGCTTGTCAATGATAGTAGTAAAATGATTTACTGTATAATTGTAATAAAATGATGATAATGATTAATATTTATTACCAGCTATGCCTACGGCTCAGTAATAAATATTTAGGCTTAGCGTTAAGCAGATAATTTTAGTGCAAAATAATGACAAGTCAAAACAAAACATTATGCCACCTCGTCTGACTAGTTGGAACAATTATTCAGTAGCTCTTCTAATATGGAGCAAACTAATAGCTGGGATGTTTATGGGCTGAAGAAGTATAAGCATATCCTTTAAAAATGTACACGTGCAAAAATTACACATAATATATGCAAGGATAGAGTTCTCTGGCACTCTGTTCTCTCTGCCTCTCTGATATGGCGTGATGATATGTATGTATAATATAATATTATGTATTAGGCTCCACTTCTCCAATTCCTCGTTTGAGTAAGCTTTTGAATCAATATTGTGACTCTATAGATATATTTTCAGATTCTCTCAGTCGCTTTCGTAAAATTGTACAAACGTTGATTTTTTTGTAAATATAATGTGGTTTTGTTTTTTTTTAATGTGATTAGAATTACTCTTGTTTACTTTCTCTCTCTTAAAATACTATATTTAGATATATGCATGTAGTGTTTGCTTGTTATATATTATAATGTAACCTTTTGTAAATGTATAAAACTAGAAATAAGTGGATGTATTACTATTACATTTGTTAACAAACCAAATAAATAAATAATATAATATAATATACTTATACACAGTATACATAGGTATAAGCTGTGTGGTAGCGGCTACGAATACTACCAACCCTTACTTTGCTCGTGGATGTCGTAAAAGACGACTAAGAGCCTTATAACGACCTGGGCCAACACCACCTGATGCCGTTTGGTCAATAATTACATTCACAAGGTAGGTTGACGCCAGGTAGGCGGCCGGTTACAAAATTACTGCCAATAACTTTTGCAAAATGTAGGAAGAGGAGTACATATTTTGTCGACTCCATCATCCTGTAATCGGAATAAGAGCAGAAGAATGATGATGATGACATATAAGTATATATAGGTATGGCAAGCGATCAGTGACGATGCCGCGAGTTTGACGCTTTTTGTTCACCCAAAAAGTACACATATTTTCCGTGTGGTGACGGAGTAAGAATACTATTCACTATTCACCACCCCATATCTTACCCGTACGTGATCGTACGAGACGACTAAGGGATATAAAACGCATATAACATTATGGGAGAGAAGAAAAACTCGAAACTATAATAAATAAAAATAAATAAACTATAATCACTCTACCCTATGCCAACACGTTTGACCAGTGTAGTATAGTAGGTTAATTTCCCTCTCATTACGGAGGAGGCCCGAGCCCAACAGTGGGACATTTATGGTCTGTGATGATGATGATACATATGCCTCATGGAAAGCGTTCGACGATGAGTGCCATGATTTTTGTTCACCCAAAATGTGCTCAACTAAAGAAGTTTTCACTTAAAAAAAAATACAAATGTATAAGGGAAGCTCGTAAGGAAGAATCTATAAATTTTAACATAGCCTATCTAACGGAAAACCTCCTTGATATAATACAACCTCAGTACATTCTCCATATTTTTATCCTTCTAATAAAAAAGATTTTTCGATAAAAGGCTATTGTAATTTTTATAAGTTCAACAGTGGTAGGGCCATACATAGTAGGGATAGTTTTCTGTCTACAAACACGGGTCCTTCCATCCAGGGTAGTGCCACTCTCGCAGAAACTCGACGTCTGAACATTGGTAATATGTTGTTGTATTTCGTACGATGTAAAGATGCGAAAGGGAATGCTCCGATGGTTCGGACATGTGGAAAGAATGCCGAACGAACGTCTGGTTAAGAAGATATACAATGCGAAAGTGAAAAGATGTAGGTACCGGGGGAGACCGAGACTAACCTACCTAGACCAGATTGGTCACGTACTGAAGGAAGGTGGAGTCAAGAGTCTCCGAAATCGGCGAGCGTGTATGAAGAGAATTATGAATGTTGAAGAAGCGAGTGAAGTATACAGGGATAGAGTTCCCTGGCACTCTGTTCTCTCTGCCTACCCTGCAAATTATATGGCGTGATGATATGTATGTATGTATGTATTTCGTACGATGAGCAAGAGAGCTGACAGCTCAACTTTCTGGGTGGTTTTGGATTTATTGGTAGGTAATGGTTTAGCTGTAGCCACTAGTATTGCAAACACTTATTACCGCCAGGTATGCTACTTGCACGTTTGCTACCGTAAGCAATAAAAAAATACGTTTTTATTATTTTGTGCGAATAACGTCACACATACGCACTAATCCTAAGATTCATACGTGCGTCACATCTTACTATGCGGGGGTTGATGACCGATATCTCTATTTGCGATAAGCGCTTATCTCAAAGTACACAATAATCTTAAAATAATACCTATAATAATGGAATTTAATTTTTCTTGAGAATCAATGTAAGACTTGTTAAATGATACGGCTTCGTTCAATGATTTAATAGACGTCTAAACTTTTAAGTTGTCATCATTCTCCTACTCTTATCCCAATTACTTTTGGGGTCGATACAATATGTACTCTTATTTCATAGTACATATTGTAAAAGATATTGGCAATAGTTTTATGACCGGCCGCCTGCCAGACGTCAACCCTCCTTGGGAATGTTATTGTTGACCAAACGGCATCAGATGGAGTTTGCCGAGGTCGTTATAAGGCTCTTAGTCGGCTTTTACGACATCCACGAGCAAAGTAAGGGTTGATAGTATTCGTAACCGCCACCACACGGCACTTACTATAAACTTTTAAGTTGTAAAGAATTATTATTAAAAATAAATTAATGTGATTGATCAACCTTCAGGTCCACCCGGTGGACTGATGACCTCATCAAGGTCGCAGGAAACCGCTGGATGCAGGTGGCACAGGACCGTTATAGATGGCATTCTCGTGGGGAGGCCTATGTCCAACAGTGGACGTTTACAGGCTGATGGATGGATGGATGGAATGTGATTGATTCAAAGATTACGACAAACTATATACGTGTATAGAATACAATATTTGTGCAGTCATCATTCTCCTGCTCATATCCCGATTGTTTGGGGGTCGACACAATATGTAGGTATTCCTTTTCCATCGTACATATTTCAAAAGTTATTAATAGTTATTAATGTATTTGCAAGCGTGTATGAAGAGAATTATGAATGTTGATGAAGCGAGTTAAGTAGGTATGCAATGATTGAGTTTTTTGGCACTCTGTTCTCTCTGCCTACCCTGCAAGGGTATGTATTAATGTATTTTTATGACCGGCCGCCTGTCTGACGGCAAACGTCCTTGAGAAGGTAATTGTCGACCACAAGATATAATTGCATATAATCGCCTGCATATTGCATATTGATTTAACCTTCGGCATCGTTCGGTGAGCGGGAGAGCCGGAAGCCCAACTGGGTGTGTTTGGGGATTGTAATGGTAGGTAGCGCCCTAGCTATACCCTGGTATAGGAAAAGGTCCATGGGCGGCAGTGACACTTACCATCAGGTGTGCTGCTTGCTCGTTTACCACCATAAGCAATAAAAAAAAGCCTTAAGTAATTGGGATAAGAACAGGCGATTGGTAATGATATCCAATATTTTTCAGTGTGGTGACTGACTAAGAATAGAATTCCTTACTCTCTATCTTGACTTTGGGTATCGAAAAAACCGGCTAAGAGATATAATCGTCATCATTTCATCATTCTCCTGCTCTTATCCCAATTATTTGGGGTCGACGCAATATGTACCTACTCCTCTTCCTAGATATAGTTATTGGCAATAGTTTTATGACCGACCGCCTGCCTGACATAAATCTTACTTGAGAATGTAATTGTTGACAAAACGGCATCAGGTGGTGTTGGCCCAGGTCGATATGAAGCTCTTAGTCGTCTTCTACGACATCCACGAGCAAAGTAAGGGTTGGTAGTATTCGTAGCCGCTACCACACAGCCACGGCTTAGAGAGCCTCTCTCTCGGCTAAGAGATATAACATGAACATAATATTCGAGCAATAAAATAAAAACTTCAATAAAAGATCTGACCAATGTACTATAGTACCCACTAATAATTGCCCTCCTATTGTACAGGAAGCTCAACAGTATATATAGCTGAGGAGAAATGATATACAATCCTTACTAATATTACAAATGCGAAAGTAGCTCTGTCTGTCTGTCTGTCTCTTGCTCTTTCACGCCAAAACTATTGAACCGATCTAAATGAAATTTGGTACACAAATAGTCTAGAGCCTGATAAAGGAATACTTTTTAATGCAAAAAAGGGATGTAAAGGGGGATGAAAAGTTGTAAGGAAGTATCGTCATTTTTAAAGCCAGAAGCTTGAAAATTATCTTTAGGCTGTCGATTAGATTAAAAGTTTGTAAAAAATTTACCCTTGCCCCTCAAGTAAAATAAAAATAGGGGGGATGGGCGATGGCAAGGGATATGGCGTGATGATATGTATGTATGTATAGACCTAATGATTTCAGATATTCGCAAATCAATCGCTTTTAATATAAATATATTTTGTGGGTTTCTATCGTGTTTATATTGGCCGGCGTTTCGCCAAATTGTCAATACTTTTAGATTTATTCATATCAAAAATTTGTGCAATATCTTGTGAGGAATGTTAATCTTCAATCTTCTTCAGATTGAGGTTATGATAACATATTTGTACACGTGGTATAGGAGGTCATTTTCTCTTCCATTATGGAATAGAAGCCGAGAAATGTGACGTAGGATATCTGAAATATTAATGATGTTGATGAAATTGAAAAAAAAATCAAGCATATTTAAAACAAAAGCGAATTTAAAATGATGAATTTTTAGATACGCTTTTGTTTTTATTATATTATCAATAAGAACGAACAAATAAGTTAATCAACAGTCAATATCTGTCTTCCGCCCTATCTTGAAGTTAAGGGAAAAGAATCTGCCTTGGCGATATTTATCTAAAAAAAACTAACAAAGTTGCAAATAGCAACATAAATAAGTAGGTACCAATTGTCTTATCGTATTATTTTTGTAATAAGTCCGCTTGTGGCATAGAGATAGTATTACTGAGACTTAAAAATGTTGTGCTGTTTGATATTTTTGATTATCGTTGACCTCGTAACAAGAATGCATTTTATTGATGGGCTTGCCGAAAACACTTTATCTCCATCTGCTATTTTTATAGTATTCGATGTACTCTATATCTATCTATTTCCTTAATCGCTTGTACATTTTTTTATTTTTTATCTATAGATTAAAAGTGCTTGAGAACATTCGATACGCTATAGTCTGTCTAATCTAAGAAGTGCACTTTGACAGCTGTCTGAGTAAGTTGTCTAGGTAGGTGAACCAAATAATCGCTATCGAAAATATCCGATTTTACTGCGAAATCGATATTGATTCTTTATAATTAATAATCGGTTTATTTTTTATTTTTCAAAAAGGTGATGAATAAATTAAGTGCTAAATTAGTACTAAACAAATTTAATTATTTCAGCATAGAATCTATTCATCATATTTAGTAGGATTAGGTTAATTAAAAACAAAAACTGGATTTGAAAATGGCTATTTATTAAGAATTACTACTATTACTTGAATTAGCAGCGTCGCGAACATTAATAATTATTTCCTCATCAATCAAAGTATCGAAATGTACATCTCTGTCAAAATCTCTATTCGATTAATCGTATTATTCTAATATTTTTACCGATTATTTGGATATTCGTGAATTGGAAGTTGTCAAGCACTACTGTATAGAACGTGATGAAGTGACATTGTTAGGTCGTGAATAACAATTATATCATGTTATTTTTATTTTAAATTATTTTTACGAGTTTCAACATTAGATTAATGGTCTTTGAAAGAGATGAAGCCAGAACAGATGTAAGAGTAACAATAGGTAATGATGTACTGGAGCAAGTAGATGAATTTGTATATCTTGGATGTGGATTTAGCCGAGATGAAAGGTACACCACTGATATAGAGCGAAGAGTGAATGCGGGAAATAGAGTGAACAAAGCGTTGGGGCAACTTCTCGGTAGCCACTACCTCAGCCAGAAGGCACGTGTAGCAATACATAACGCAGTGCTTGTCCCAATACTACTGTATGGAAGCGAGAGTTGTGTATGCAGAAAAGAATATGAAAGTAAAATTAATGCGGTCAAAATGCGATCTCTACGGAAAATCTGTGGAGTTAGGCTGACCGATCGCATTCGTAACGACGACGTAAGAGAGCGAGTAGGTATGAAAGAGAGTATTGGTATAAAGATGCGAAAGGGAATGCTCCGATGGTTCAGACATGTGGAAAGAATGCTGAACGAACGTCTGGTTAAGAAGATATACAATGCGAAAGTAAAAGGATGTAGGTACCGGGGGAGACCGAGACTAACCTACCTAGACCAGATCGGTCAAGTACTGAAGGAAGGTGGAGTCAAGAGTTTCGGAAACCGGCGAGCGTGTACGAAGAGAATTATGAATGTTGAGGAAGCGAGTGAAGTATGCAAGGATAGAGTTCTCTGGCACTCTGTTCTCTCTGCCTACCCTGCAAGGGACATGGCGTGATGGTATGTATGTATGTATTATTGCACAAGAAAGTCACCGGCAATGTTAATTATGTAAATAACTTAATAGTTGTTTAAAATTTCAGATTTCGTGTTTACAATCATGTGTCATCAACGTTTGACCGAGGTTATTGTGTATTAAAAAATGCAAAACGTCAAAATGCACTTCTTAAATTGGATGAACTATAGTAAATGTCTACGTATCCTTACGTAGTGAAATGTAATAGCTTCATTAAAACATCGCTTTTATTTAAATGTGGATTTCATCCGAAAATTATCAACGTTCAAGAGGATGGGACATTTTCAGTAATAGTCGTAAATATGGTAGTCGATGAATGAAATAAAGAAGTACAAACCAAAACGTAAAGTAAAAACGTAAACATCGATCAAACGTAAACAACGAGAGAAGAAAAACTCGAAACAAAACCCTATACCAACACGTCTGACCAGCGCGGTATAGTATGTTATTTTCGCTCTCATTGCGGAGGACGCCCGAGTCCAAAAGTGGGACATTTATGGTCTGTGATGATGATGATGAAACATCGATCAGAAAACTAACGTTGAGAAAATTTAGGAGACAGTCAATTATTAGTCAGTATCTGAAAACCTTTTCGTCTTTCGTTTTTCTTTTTATGACCAATTTCAGCACTGTTACCAGGTATTATTATGGATATAGAAACACGGTCTTTAAATGTTAACTTCTGGAAACTTACAGAGACACACAAAGGACAGAGACCAATGGCAGACAGATATTTATGAAATCAAATCCGTGATGCGCAAACCCTTAAAAGAACGAATGTAGGACATGAGACACGAAAGATTAGCACGCTGACGTGAAATCAGTCAGCTACAGTGCAGTTTGTCTTAAAAATAGATCTTTCGCCGTAGAATTTAAACGTAGCCTCTGGATATTCTAGTTAGTTCTAATTATCAGCTGTGTTGAAAAATACTTTAATCATGTTTAATATTCCACGATAAAGACGAAAAATTCGAGTAGATAAAGTGAAAATAAGTACTGCCGGGATTGATTATCTTCGATATTAAGGGATTAACTTTAGTGATAGGTATTATTTTTAATCCGACTACACCGAAGCCAAAACTGGAGCGTAAACTCATAGTTCTGTATGTAAATTTTTCCTTATAACTTCTGAAATACTGATAGTAATCTGACTAATGGGTTATTTGACTGTGGTAAGCCCACACGGTTGACAGTTTTCTGTCTGCAGCCGCGGACCGGTCCGTCCAGGGCAGTACCATACTTTCGCAGGAGGCGTCGTCTGAGCAGTGGTATGTACAATTGTGCTTCGTTCGGTGAACGAAAGCACCGGGTGCTCCACGTTCCAGTTGGGTTTGGGTTGATAGGCAACTGTCTAGCTTTACCATTGGTATTGGAAAGATCCATGAGCGGCAGTAACACTTATCATCAAGTGTGCTACTTGCTCGTTTGTCAGCATCAGCAAATAAAAAAAAAATAACATTTTAACCATCTGCGTATTGGACTCACACTAAATCAAATATGGCGCCTTCTAGGCAACAAGTTGTCATGAATTTAAAAAAAAATAACTTTATCATTAACTAGACTTACGTCAGATATAAAAGAAATAACTCAAAGAGCAGGTTTTAAATATTTATGCATATTTATGCAAGTCCCTTGGTAAGATTAAAAAAGTCATAACTCTAATAAATTAATAATAATAGCGCACAGAGCCATTCGATATGCAGAATTGGAGATTTTAGGAAATGATAAGCTGTCATTGAACACAATATTATTTCTATGTGGATAGCCTCTGTTTCAAATTATAAAGGTACCTACGTCGAAAAGGCTTATTACCAAAATAGGCCTTCTCGACTATGAGAGGGCAGAAACTTACAAGATGTAGTATATGAGGGTTTTCTTTTGCACTTTTATACTCTTAAACAAACCCCAAACGCTCACCGAATGAAGCGCAACAGCACATTGCCATTACTCAGACGTCGATCTTCTGCGAGAGTGTGGTACTACCCCGGGCGAACTGGCCCGTGGCTGTAGACAGAAAACTGTCCACAGCCTGGTCCTACCACTATGAAAATCTCTATAAATATCCATATTACCTGGCTAGTACTAAAAACAAGGACAGAAATAACTGATTAAATGTAAAAAACTATTTTCATTGCTGGCTTACTTCGTAATCAACTTACTCAGCTTTCATTCGAAGCATGAAGTGTACAGCTATGTCTTTACAATACACATATTAAGTACGCTCAACGACAAGCAAGCAGTCATGGCTCATCTCATTCATTCGTTAGACGCCAATACGTCAGCGAGTGAGATAACCGCACTCGGCATATAGTACAACGAGTGAATCGCTTCGATCGCTGTTATGCGTCCCTATTGTGACTATTATTTAACTTATACTTGGTAATCTATTACAATATATTCGCCTATCCTAATAGAAAGAAAGAAAGAAAAGATCTTTATTTGTTTTTACAAAGGAAAAATAAAATTACATTTTAAAAATTTAAATAAATAACAAATCCTTACTATTATTATAAATGCGAAAGTAACTCTGTCTGTCTCGCTTTCACAGCAAAACTACTCAACCGATTTAAATGAAATTTGGTACACAGATAGTCTACAAGCCTGATAAAGGACATAGGCTTACTTTTTCATTGGAGTAAGCGTTGTAAATGGTTGACAAGAAGGATGAAATATTGTAGTGGAATAGTTAGTTTGGATTAACGCTACCGTACGACTATTCCACGCAGACGAAGTCGCGGGCAGAAGCTAGTAGATAATAAAAGTAAAAACAAAATGGTATAGGGCTCAACTTGTGGCCAGGAATGCAAGTACACGCCAGCCGTTGATTTTCAGCCCAAGCCAAGATTAATAACTAAACACACTACACACTATGATTAATAATTTAACACAACAATACGTCTATTATCACCATCATCATCTCTCGCTCATATACGTTCCATTGTTGGGCTCGAGCCTCCTCCATAATGGGAGGTTAATTGACCTATTATACCACGATGGTTAGACGTGTTATGTTAGTATAGGATTTTGTGTCGAGGTTTCCTTCTCTTGCATAGATGTTATATGGATTTTATATTCGGTAGTAGTCTCTTACGATCACCAACAGGTGAGATAGGGGGTGGCGAATTGTATTCTTACTCCATCACCACACGGAAAAATATTATATACATGGTTTGTATTATAATACCTGTACCAATTACGAATATATAAGTCATACCTTTAGATACATAAATTATATACATATTACATCCCTCGGTCGATTTTACGGTCACCCACAGGAAAGGGGTGGTGAATTATAGTCTTAACAGTTACATACATAGATACATATCATCACGCCATATCTCTTGCAGGGTAGACAGAGAGAACAGAGTGCCAGAGAACTGTATCCTTGCATACTTCACTCGCTTCCTCAACATTCATAATTCTCTTCATACACGCTCGCCGGTTTCGGAGAGTCTTGACTCCACCTTCCTTCAGTACGTGATCAATCTGGTCTAAGTAGGTGAGTCTCGGTCTCCCCCGGTACCTACATCCTTCCACTTTCGCATTGTATATCTTCTTAACCAGACGTTCGTTCGGCATTCTTTCCACATGTCTGAACCATCGGAGCATTCCCTTTCGCATCTTTACACCAAAACTCTCTTTCATACCTACTCGCTCTCTTACGTCGTCGTTACGAATGCGATCGGTCAACCTAACTCCACAGATCTTCCGTAGAGATCGCACTTCGACCGCATTAATTTTACTTTTATGCTCTTTTCTGCATACCCAAATCTCGCTTCCATATAGTAATGTTGGGACAAGCACTGCGTTATTACTATAATATGCGTTAAGACTATAAGCATAAGTCTCATAGTCTTAACAGTTCATTGCTGATTATTTATATATAGACCCCCCAAGATTCCTACTTCTGTTTAGATTATAAACAAGGATTAAAATGATAATAAATATGACGCGGACACACAGCAAACCGCATTAGGCCGGTAAGCCCGCAATGGTACAATAGAACGATGATATTGACGCAAAACATTGTACTGTTCATAGTTGCAAAATAATTGTTCGGCCATTGACACTACTCTTATCACAACATTGTATGATTTGTAACTCAAAATATTATGGCTGAAACAGTTAACAAGATATCATTTTAACGCTTTACGATAACATAGTTAACCTTTTTGTTTTGGCAATCTCAAGTCTGGAATTGAATTGTAATGTTTTTTTTTTTTTTAACACACCACCCTGCACTAAGGAAATAAACCTTGTATTGCGGGGGACTTTACAAACATGCAATTAACGCAGACAAATTACACCCAGACTCAGAACAACACTTTGTGGATCACACAAAGTAATGTCCTGCGTGGGAATCGAACCCACGGCACTGGCACGGAAGGTCGGTATCTTAACCACTACGCCATCTGTGCAGCCTAGCCATATGCAGATTAGTGAAAGAATAATTTCTTACAATATATTTTAACTACTTTCTGTTTGGCGATGGATTAAGAATACACAATATTGACTTCCTATTTGCACTAAGGAGTAGAACGAGTAATAATCGCCAAAGTTTGTGCAAAATTTTAACCCAATATTGCGTAGTAATGACATAGATATTTTTAACACGAGTATATCCTCATTGAGGAATAGGCTTATATCCATAAAGCTTTGATTTTTGTTATTGATTATTCAAACATTTTGATTGATTATATTTTGCAGTAATATATATAGTATTTGTAATGTAGTGTATTTACAAGACAGGAAATTACTTTGTTATATGGAGTTAGCTTTAAGTAATTGTTATAATTTTACTCAAATATTTTATTGGTTTTCTTTTATTTTTGTATAGAAGGGCTTTTGTTTTCTTTTTTTAATATTCTAAGAAAATGTTATATGTGGAGACTCATAAATGGCTTTATGTTGCTATTTAAGTTATCATTGTGATGTTTTTAGCTGTTAGTTTCCTTTAAAATAAATAAAAAAAAAAAAGGGAGATTCGTTATTCTTCTAGGAAACATAACATTAATTACGATCGCCAACCCACTGACAAAGCGTGGTTATTATAACTTTATTCCTCCTTGGAAGGTCTGTGTCTGGTTGAATTATCATAATTCTCCTGCTCTTATCCCAATTACTTGAGGTCGACGCGATATGTGTTCGTACATATTGCAAAGGTTAATAGCAATAGTTTTATGACCAGTTGCCTGCTTGTCGTCAAAACCTTCCTGGGAATGTAATTGTTGACCAAACGGCATCAGGCGGAGTTGGCCGAGGTATATTAGAATATTAGAATGTAATGTATTATTGGAATATAATGTAGGTATATTAGAATGTAATGTATTATTATACCTAATAGCGGTGAACGATAACTACGTTTTGGTGATCAAAAGTAGGATATATGTATAAAATATCATATTAATAATTTCTGGGCCGATTAAGTGAATTCAGGTTTGGCTATTTTGATATTTTGTATGAATATTTTGTGTCAAATTTTATTCTTCATTTATATATTTAGTAAATTAGTGTCTTGGCATGGACATGTGAAGAGGAGAGATGAAAGATATGTGACAAGGAGGGTTATCAATATGCTTGTGGATGGGCGTAAGAATCGTGGGAGACCCAAGAAGAGATGGATGAATTATGTAAACGAGGATATGTGTATGAAAGTTGTGAGTGCACATATGACGGCTGATAGAAGACTGTGGAAGGCAAGAACATGTTGTGCCGACCCCACTTAGCGTAGGATGAGGGCAGGCAAATGATGATGATGATGATATTTAGTAAATTAGTGGGTTTTTACAAGATTGAAAATTCTTGAAAAGTTTTTATTAGGGGATTTAATACTCCTTAGAAATTTCTATCCTTACCAAACCGAAACTGCTATGTAGCAGTTTTTGTCAGCAAAACACTGTTGTTTTGTTAAAAACGACTAAGAGCCTCATATCGATCTGGGCCAATACTACCTTATGCCATTTGGTTAGCAATTGCATTCCCAAGGAGGTTTGATGTCAGGCAGGTGGCCTGTCAAAAAGCAATTATCAATAACCTTTGCAATATGTAATAAGAGGGATAAGAGGGAGATATTGGGTCGAATCCGAGTAATTGGGACAAGATCAGATCATGATGATGATAATTATTCTATTGAAAAACCTCTGACGTATATCTTAGAAGATGTTGAGCAAATCTTAATTATTACAAGACCATACCTAAAATGTGCCTTCTCTAGACGATCACTGTAATCGAACAAAAGCGTATAGAAAAAAGGAAGAACACAATTTATATTTTTTTTAATAAATTAAAATATTAAAGGAAATACAATGAACGAACTAATGTGAATGACGGAAAACCATCAGAAATGTACTCAAAACCGTGCGATAGTGATCATCGTATTAGTCAAAGTTATACAATATAACTTAGCCGATATACCAGAAGCTGCCAGTTTATTTGTATATCCAGTTGGTGCGTGTCTGTTCACCTACTAACTAGGTCACAATAAACATTTACGAACGAAATGATAATCTTGGTTAATAATCAAACGACGATGGGACGAGACGATCGACTTGCAAAGGAACATTGGTTGTTTTGTTGCTAAGGTGAAGTTGCGTGGAATTTGTATGATAAAATTATGGTAATTGCATTTTCTTAAACGAATTAGAAGCTTCAAAGTTAATAGAAATTGCATATAATTGCATCTATTATTTTTATAACGCATATAGATTTAAGAAAAATATGCAATAAAAAATTAACAATTATATACCTGCGATTTAATGTAGTTATAGTATTAGCTTGTAAAGTTTTTTTAGTGTAAAATATGGACATATATTTCTTTCGCGTACAGCGATGTTTGGAGCAAACGCAGATCAGTTGAGAAATGGCAATATTGAGGTGACATCGTTTGTTTTGTTCTACTTGAAACGCGGTTGACAATAGACAACATTTCATTGCCAACGGTTATCGGTTTGTCGGCAATGAGGAGACCACTATGGTCTCCTCATTGCCATTTCAGTGTGCGAATTCTTCGTGCTTTGTCTGTTTTGTATTATATGTTTCGTATAAAATTGTCAGCATCCTAATTATGATAGAAGAAAAATATATTTCGTACTATTTCGTATTGGGACTGTAATGATGCGTCATTTAGTGGAGCGCCTTATAAGTACATAAAGAAATTTACTAACATCTATTTAGCCAGTGATATACTCATTACTTAAATGGAAATTTACTGAATATACGCTAATTGCTTGATTATTTTTTGCCATAAAATAGAACGATGGGGATATATTAGGTCCTTACATATGAAATTGACGTTTTGTACGGGCGGAATATAAAGTCAATTTTTTTTTTGGGAAATATATTTAAATAATCAAAGTGAACAACGGTGCATCCGTTATTATCTATACACTTTTGCCATCTCATAGGTAATTCATTGATCTCTTTATTAAAAAATCCATTGGGGCGAGAATCACTAAACTCTTATATCAATAAACTGAAGGTCGAAATTTCCAGAACGAAAACATTGAAACCAAAAACGTACCGTGCTTTCTTTTGCGACACCAGCGCCGTACACATCATTAATCCTTCGAGCTATTTCTGCAGCAATGGTGCCACGATAGAACTCGTACTCGTAAATATACCGATATTTCATGTTTTCCATTGTGCAGTAATAAGCGACGCCAAAGAAAAAAATAATGAGGAAAAACAAATGAATTACTGTTTTCAAAACTCACATGTACCAGATAAATGAATTTATAAATTTGAATTTGGAATTCTTAACCAAAGAGGAGATATTTCAGATCAAAGTGGTCAGTACGACAAAACGCTAATTTCATATGTAAGGACTAATATCTATCGTGTATTTTAAAAATGGAACGATTTGTTACTTCAAAACATGGTAACCAAAAAGGCAACTCATCAGAGTTTAATTTAAATTTCGAACTGGCTTGAAATAGAAACCTGTTTAATAATAGAAAAAAAACAAATGAACCCTTTAGCACGTGAAAAATGTTGTTCGTTATGTATACAGTTGTACTTAGTACTACTTAGTTTTAATTTCCGCGCATTATTATGAGAAAAGTACTATACAAGCCTTGGCCAAAACTAGGAATTGATGAATTTACGTAGTAATTTATACGTTCGTCCATCAATACCACGTTTGCTGGCCGCTACAGTAATGTACTAATAACCTAATAAATATAATTGATTGCACAGATGGCGTAATGGTTAAGATGTGCCAGTGCCCGTGGGTTCAATTCCCATGCAGGACAATACTTTGTGTGATCTATAAAGTGTTGTTCTGAGTCTAGGTGTGATTTGTCTGCGTGAATTGCATATTTGTAAAGTCCCCCTCAATACAAGGATTATTTCCTTAGTGCAGGGTGGTGTCATTGCCACCGAAGACAAAGATCGGGTACCGGTGGCCCACTTGCACGGCGAAGAGAAGTGTTTGCAGGGTGAGTCCATGGAGTTGCGCGCCGCATCTTCTGTCGCCCCGGACTGATTTGTCGAGGCGCAAGCACATCCATGGTCCACCATACAAAGGTAAAACAAAAAAAAACAAAAAGATATCCTATGGTAAAATATTGGTGACGGGCGATGGTGGTTCCGGGAGCATTTCCGTCAAATTGCTCCCCGGCTGGTCGGCGCGGCGTCCGCCCTTTCTCGGCTCATACCGAACGTGGGCGGACCCAGTTTCGAGGGCCGACGGCTGTATGCGGGGGTGATCCGCTCAATGGCCATGTACGGCGCACCCGTGTGGGCGAGGGCTCTGAACGCCCAGCTCAGGGCGGTGCTGTGGAGGCCACAGCGAGCCATGGTGGTCAGAGCCATTCGCAGATACCGCACGGTGTCTACCGAGGCGGCATGCCTATTGGCCGGGACACCCCCGTGGGACCTAGAGGCGGAGATGCTCTCCGACCTCTACCGGCGGGTTACCTCAATGCGCGAAGAGGGTGGCTCCCCATCGTTCAACGAGATAGCCACCTGGCGCGAGGACGCCCGCCGAGAAGTCATCGCCCGTTGGACTACACGGCTGGAGAGGCCTAGACACGGTGTTTTTACCGTTGAGGCCCTCCGGCCCGTACTGATGGAGTGGATGGAGCGGCGGCACGGAGTCCTCTCTTTCCGGTTGGTGCAGGTCTTGTCGGGGCATGGTTGCTTCGGCAAGTACCTGCACACGGTCGTGCGGAGGGAGTGGACTCCGTCCTGCCACCATTGCAGTAGCGACGAGGACACGGCGCAACATACGCTCGAGGTATGTTCGGGCTGGGACGGGCAGCGCCGTGACCTCGTCGCTGTCATCGGTGCCGACCTGACGCTGCCGACTGTTGCGCGAGCGATGGTCGACAGCGTCAGGAATTGGGACGCGGTCGCCGCCTTCTGCGAGGCTGTCATCTCGCAGAAGGAGGCGGCGGAACGGGCCCGGGAGGATTCCCGTGACCCGGGGCGGCGCAGGCGCGAGTACCTGCACCTGATGCCGCCCTAACCGAGGCTTCGGGTGATCGGACCGGGGAATTGTCCGGTCACCCGACGTGAGGCCACCGCGTGAGGACGACGCCTCGACGGCGAAAGCTGTCGGGGCGTCGACAAGAGAGGAGCCCGAGAGGGCATACCGCCGAGCGGGCCACCGAAGACAAAGATCGGGTACCGGTGGCCCGCTCGCACGGCGAAGAAGAGGTGCTTGCAGGGTGGGTCAATGGGGTTGTGCGCCGCCTCTGCCGTCACCCCGGACCGATTTGGCGGGGTGCGACGTCCATAACCCACCGCAAAAAAAAAAAAAAAAAACAAATAAAAAAAAGGTAAAATATTGGTGTTATTCTACATCTCCAATTTTAATTAGTACATACCTAATTATCTATAATAATTTTTAGTAAAAAATACTCCAGTAAATATGTTTTTTAACCTTTTAATTGTACGAATGAATAGTAGATACTGAATACGTTAACTAAACTGCTTTTTAAGATAACATAAATGTCACCGTGTATAAG
This sequence comes from Lymantria monacha, assembly GCA_905163515.2. NCBI lineage: Eukaryota > Metazoa > Arthropoda > Insecta > Lepidoptera > Erebidae > Lymantria > Lymantria monacha. The sequence continues at coordinate 29,453,068 of LR991091.1, read as the reverse complement.
AGGAACTTATATTATGAAATGAATCAACCCTACACAAAACAAAGAAAAATGTTATTACTGATTTTGTGTTGACAAATATTAAAACCATCGTATTAATTTGAAATTTTCCAGAAAAGAAAATTATAGCTCGCCTAAAAATTACACGCAAACTGGTTGCAATTTACGATCTTTTAATGCAAAAATCGTAACTTTTTTCAATACCTACCTATTCAACGTTGACTCCCCATTTTCGCGTGGCCAAAACTTTGTCTCATTAGTGTCAAACTTTTCGATTGCAAACTTCGAACCAGTTATTAACAATCAACTATGATTATGTTTAACTAGTTATTCTAGCTTTCAAATTTAAATCTATCCTCAATACTTGTTAATTCGGCGCTTGAACTATGGGTGGAATTTGTTTTATTAATTGCTATAATGAACTTCCATCGCTTACACTAAATAGACTTTAGTTTACAGTAAAGCAGATATTATGATATTTACTTCGTGGCTTATAGTGTGAAACGGTACTTAAGTCTAGATTTCTAAATTATATTTTCGCCAACTAACTGAACAACATAATTCGAGCTCTTCGAGCACTAATTGAAACTATAAAATAGATATTTGCAATTACAATTATTTAGCCTTTATTTCAGAGTCGTTTTGTTTTAATTAAAATATTGGTATATAATCTTGTCTCTCTTTCTGTAATGTTTTATTTAATGCATTGAATATTTTTTTGTCTATTCAACTTATTTAGTATTACTTTTAAAATACATATTTAATCATCATCATCAACATCATCGTCTCAGCTCAATTACGTCCCACTCTTGTGCCCGAGCCTCCTTCACAATGAGAGGGAAACCGGCCTACTATATCACGCTGGTCAGACTTGTTGGTATAGGGTTTTGTTTCGAGTTTTCCTTCTCTCGCAGAGATGATATATGCGTTTTATATCCTTACGATCACCCGCAGATAAGATAAGGGGTGGTGAATTGTATTCTTACTCCGTCACCACACGGAAAACATATTTAATATGATTGTATATTTTGTAGGGTAGTAACCATATCTTTAAGTACTTATTTCTGGGATGGTTCAACTTATTGCCATCATTTTAACGGATATTGGCATTATCTTAATCAAACATATAAGGGATACATCGGTTACAACGATTCCTTATGTCTATCAACGTCCCATAAAACCGCCATGAATAGAAATCGTTCATTATAGTCATATATCCGCGGTTCGTGACAATCTTGCATGTCGCATCCCGACTTGCGAACTTCCTGCTAATAAATATTGTTTTATGTTATGTGTCAAAGCCGCCATCTTGGTTAACCGGTAAATTTAAACACACATAAGATTTTCCGTTAAGAATTGCCTTATTCAAATTAGAGTGCATTATGCCCTTGACATAGAGTCTAAAATTTGGTACAGCGCTTTTTTTATTGTGTTGATATTTTTGGTGTTGTTTATAAAAATGGGAGTGGTCGTCTTTCTATCGATTGTGCCAACTGGTGCTTACCTCCAACTACGATCTCAATTCGTCGAAAATTGGCGGGCAATCGAATAGATTATTCGAATTGTAGTCTTTAGTGATAATACAAGAGGTGTAACTTCAAATGTTCAGTTTAGTTTTAATACTTTCCCAGCTTGAAACTGGCAAAGGTATCTTTTTTTTTTGCAGTTTGCACGTGATTATAGTTATCATTGGCAATTTATAACTGCCTCTGAAAAATTTGATCTATTGTTCGTTGTCATGTCATGAAGTGAAATATGTAATTTATGCTAGGTTTTTGAAGTTTTAACTTGTTTAAACATTTATTTTTTAATATCTGTTTTAAATTTGTTTACAAATTGTATTTAGTTACACAAATTGAAGTATTTAGAACAATAATGTTCTTAGAATTAGAATAAGATTTATTGGCAATATAAGAACAAGCAATAATATTATTATTCTAAATTGTATTTTAATGTAAGTTGTAGTACCTAGTTATTTAGTAATGCAGTACTAGTGTAGTAATGTAGTTAATACAGGTATTAATTTTACTATAACATGACATTGTCGTTGGTCTATTTACTAAAAAAAAGACGCTTGACCATCAGGTATCTCATTTTTGATACATAAGTGTAATGGTAAAGGCTTACAGCCGGTATAATATAAGGCACATTGGCGTTGGATTCCCTTCAAAAGTCTTTAGCGGTTTTAATTCCAGATGTTAAATGACAAATATATTGAATAACCACTCTTTAATACATCATCAGCTAATATAAAACTGTAATTTTTCCGTAGGCTGACTTAAACGGTCCCTGTGTATATAATAATATAATATTAAAATATCACTTTCATGCTTCTAATGGAGGTGAGATATAAGCAGATAATATCCAAAAGAAAAAAAAATAGTTACAAACGTAACTATGATTTCACCAAAATGGAATAGTAAGTAGTTCAATTTACCTTCCTATGTGTACGACCGTTAGCTTGCGCTCAGCACTAGTTTTGTAAAAAATACAGAAAAGATTTTTGGCGGGACTATGAAGGTGTCAGTCATGTGTTGGTCTTGGACTTGTAATATGTTCAATAGCTTAGTGTTTTAACTTATATAAATTATTTAATATATTAAATTATTAACATATGCAAAATTATACACATACATACATATCATTACGCCATATAGTAGGCAGAGAGAACAGAGTGCCAGAGAACTCTATCTTTGCGTACTTCACTCGCTTCCTCAACATTCATAATTCTCTTCATACACGCTCGCTGGTTTCGGAGACTCTTGACTCCACCTTCCTTCAGTACATGACCGATCTGGTCTAGGTAAGTTCGTCTCGGTCTCCTCCGGTACCTACATCCTTCCAATTACGCATTGTATATCTTCTTAACCAGACGTTCGTTCGGCATTCTTTCCACATGTCCGAACCATCGGAGCATTCCCTTTCGCATCTTTACACCAATACTCTCTTTCATACCTACTCGCTCTCTTACGTCGTCGTTACGAATGCGGTCGGTCAGCCTAACTCCATAGATTTTCCGCAGAGATCGCATTTCGACCGCATTAATTTTACTTTCATACTCTTTTCTGCATAACCAACTCTTGCTTCCATACAGTAATGTTGGGACAAGCACTGCATTATGTATTGCTACACGTGCCTTCTAGCTGAGGTGGTGGCTACCGAGAAGTAGCCCCAACGCTCCGTTCACTCTATTTCCCGCATTCACTCTTCGCTCTATATCAGTGGTGTACCGTCCATCTCGGCTAAAACCACATCCAAGATATACAAATTCATCCACTTGCTCTAGTACATCATTACCTATCGTTACTCTTACATCTGTTCTGGCTTCATCTCTTTCAAAGACCATTATTTTGATTTTGCTCACATTCACGCGTAGAACCCTTTTCTTACAATCTTCTGTCATTGTGTCGACTAGGATCTGCAGGTCAGTCGCTGACTGTGCCAGCAGGACTGCATCATCTGCATAAAGCAGCCTGGCTGACAGAACGCACCCCTGCTTAACGCCGATATTGACGTCAAACCAAGGCGACATTCCATCATCCAGCCGCACACAGTCTCTACAGCCCATGTAACTGGACTGCACAGCCTATAGCAGTTTACCGTTAATACCATACTCCGGTAAAATGTCCCAAAGTTCCTTTCTTACAATGCCGACCGTGTCAAATGCTCTCTCCAGATCCACAAAACCCTCTGACCTAGAGCCAGATGCTTCTCCATAATGTTGCGCAGAGAGAACACTTGATCCATGCATCCCCTTCCACTTCTGAAACCTCCTTGTGTCTCATACAGTAAACCATCGGACACCATCCTTATTCTCCTTTCAATAATTTTACCATACACTTTTGCTGCCAAACTGGTCAAGCTTACGGCTCTGTAATTTGCGCAGTCATAACGTGAACCCTTGTTTTTAAACAAAGGCACGATGACTGCGCTATTCCAGTCCCTGGGAACCATTCCCGAGCTCCAACATAAATTGAGGAGCAACAGGAACGCCTCCCAGACACAGGAGCCACCAAGCTTGATCATCTCGGCAGACACCATATCAATGCCCGCTGCCTTACCATTTTTCAAACTTCTTATCGCCCATTCAACTTCATCCATACTGATGCCATCGGAGGACGCTGATCTACTAAACCACATGCGACACCGGCGTCAACCGTAGCATCCGCATACATATCGCCAAAATATTCACTCCATCGGCTTAACACGTCTTGTGTTTGTGTAAGAATGTCTCCACCTTTAGACCTTATTTTATTCATTCTGAAGGCTGATCAACCACACCGAGACTTCTTCACCTCCCTCCAAAAGAGTTTGGTGTTACCCTCGAAGTTTTTAGTCAGCCTATCTTCTGCACTCATATTTGCTCTATCACGTTTCTCTTTCACTAAAGCCTTGGTGTCATTCTTACATTGCCGATATATTTCTTTCTTCTGTTCAGTCATACTGTCATTCAGATTCAAAGAAGAGACATAGTCCAGCCACGCTTTCTTCTTTTGCTCTACGGAAGCTGCCACTGCCGCATCCCACCATGCATCACCATTTGTTTTTCTATGCTTCTTTGAACTTCCACATACTTCTTTCACTGTATCTACCATATTCTCTTTCAATACTCTCCAGCATTCTTCAATGTCCGATTGCGACTGGCTTGCCATCGTCAGCCGTTCTCGGACACCCTCTGCATACTTTTCTCTTACACACTCTTCTTGCAACCTTTCAACCTTTATTCTTTCAAGCCCTCCGAAGTGGACACGCTCTCGCCAGTGCCTCCACTTTCTGAACAGACCACTAAATCTCGCAATAACGAGATAGTGGTCAGTATCGACTGTGGGGCCCTTGTAGGCTCTTGCGTCCAGTATTTTGCTTCGGAGGCGACTGTCTACCAAAATTAAATCTATTATACTTTTATGTTGATTCTTTCTCCATGTATACATATGAATGTCCTTATGTTGGAAAAATGTGTTTGACACAATAAGGTTTCTCTCCATGCATACATCTGCTATGAGCCTACCTGCATCGTTCACTCTCTTATCACCAAATGGACCAAGTACGTCCTCATAGTCGGGACGCTTGGTCCCCACCCATCCGTTCAAATCTCCGCTTACAATCACACGTTCACTGGTTTCTGCCATATCCAGAACTTCCCTAACATTATCCCAAAACTTCTCTAGGTCTGATGCCACCGAGGATCCTACGGGAGCATATGCTAAAACCATGAATACCTTGGTGACACCTAGTTTTATACGGACCCAAAGAAGTCTGGGATCATACATTCCGTGATCCTTCACACCTGAGGCCAAGCGAGAGGACAACAGCACTCCTACCCCCATGCTGGCTCGATCGCTCTGTGGTACACCAGACCCCAGAGCCATCCTGCCACCAGGAAGATCGCAGGCGTCGCTGCCCCTTCGCTTGGTCTCTGTTACACAGAGCACGTCTAGCTGTTTGTCCGACATAACAGATATCAGCTCGTGCAACTTACCTTCCACACAACCTCTTACATTCCACCCGGCACTCTGCTCTCCTCGACTCGCCTGACTGGGAAGGCGTGATGGGTGGCGGCCCCCATCGCGGCAACTGCCGATGTTCGTACCGATGGGGGCGGGTCGGTACGCGTCGCCTCCGGGGGACGCCCTAACCCGCACTGCGGCACGCATTCGAGCCGGATTAGCAGTCTAATTAGACTGGCAGGGGACGCGATGAGCACGCTCCGGACTATGCCCCCCACGAGCACGCTCAGGACTATGCCCCCCACGAGCACGCTCCGGACTATGCCTCCCTAAATTATTTAATAGGTATATTAAATTATTTATTTAATATATTAAATATTTTTCATAGCATTTTATGTAATATGTTGCGAAGGAACAGCTTATTATTATGGAATAAAGTGAATACGATATAAAAGTGTTTTACAAAGTTTTCGTTTTCCACCAAAATTTGCCAGTACATATATCATTTAACGGTATCCATAGGAGCCATAGCACTGTTGAAGGTGACGATTCGACTTACTGATGAACAATGTAACTATGAAGAGACTAAAGACGTAAAGAAAATTGTAACTCGACAATGACTTACAAGAAGCTTATTGTCAATACAAAAAAAAACAGAAAAAGAAGAATTGCATAATAATTTCGTTTCATAGTTATTTTATAATATGTGATTATATATTGTCTTTGTATTGTAGATACTAGGTATGTACCTTTACCTTCCAAATAATTATGGTTACGTAAATTGATTTACGTTCAAAAACGTTATGTCTTAATTTGATTTTCTTTTGCACGCACGTTTCACTGTTGCATGATAAGCTCAAAAAAAGTTAATATTTTTTTATTTGTTTAGTCGGGCCAATGTACCTATCGGGTAAAGCCGAGTTTGAAAATGAAGTTCTAAAACTAAAATAATATCTTTATTGGACAATAAGATTTATCAGCCTTTCATCCATTAGTCAATCGACGTCAACTGTTCGACATTATCATTCGTCATCATTCTGTAATATCCGTCTACTGCTGGACGTAGGCCTCCCTCATGTTACGCCACATGGTCGACCTTCACTAAGTCGTCTGTCCAGCTAGTTGCGGTCGTCCTAAACTGCGTCGTCCAATACGTGATCGCCACTCGAGAACATTTCTTCCCCATCGGTTGTCGCTTCTTCGGGCAATGTGGCTTGTCCATTGTCGCTTCATCATGCTAATTCTTCGTACTGTGGCTGTTACATGCGTTTTTCTGCGGATTTCTGTATTTCGGATTCTATCTCGCAGGGAAATCCCAAGCATAGCCCACTCCATAGCACGCTGAGCGACTTTGAGCTTGGTTATGAGAATGTAGGCACATTTAGGGACTACGTTTCCGTACCGTATGTCATCACTGGTAACACACACTGGTCGTAGACCTGTGTTTTCATACACTGGAGTATGTTGGTCGAGAAGATCCTCTTAAGTTTCCCGAACGCTGGCCAAGCGAATTGTATTTCTCGGCTGACCTCTGTCGAAATTGGATCTACTTAATTGGACTATTTGTCCAAGGTAAACATAATGATCGACAATTTCGAGAATCGCATTGCCAACTAGGACCGGTACAGGAATAACATGGGCATTTGACATGACTTTCGTCTTGTCCATGTTCATTCATAAACCCACTAGTTAGGGTACCCTGCTGAGATCTTTGAGCATGGTGCGAAGGTCCTCCATGGATTCTGCCATAACAACGATATCGTCTGCAAATCGAAGGTGAGTGATGTATTTGCGGTTGATGTTGATGCCGAGCCCGGTCCAGTCTATGAGCTTGAAGACATTTGCCAGTGCAGTGGTGAACACTTTCGGAGAGATGGCGACTTTCTGTCTCACACAATTCTGCAACTGGATCGGTTTCGTACTCTTATCCCAGATACAGATTGACATTGTAGCGTTCCTATACAAAAACTTCAGCACTTCGATATAATGATGGTCAATTTGGCACCGCTAAAGGGACTGCAGCATTGCCCAAGTTTCGACTGAATCAAAAGATTTCTCATAGTCCACAAACGCTATACAAAAAGGCCAATTGTACTCTTCGATCTTCTGGATAATATGCCGAAGCGTGAGGATGTGGTCTATGATGCTATAGCCTTTTCGAAGGCTAACTTGTTCGGGCGGCTGGAAGTCATCAAGCTTGTACGTTAGTCGATTGGTAATAACCCTTGAAAACAACTTGTAGACGTGGCTCAAGAGCGAGATGGGTCTGTGGTTCTTTAGAAGAGCTTTGTCGCCTTTCTTCAAGAACAGCACTACCACATTCCTAGTTCACGACTCTGGAACGTCGCCCCCGAGGATAATGGAACTAAATAGTTTCTGAAGGGTTTTTAAGACCGGCCGCCTGCCTTCAGGAGCTCTGCCGTAATTGCGTCATCTCCCAGTGCTTTACCGTTTCTTAGTTGTTTGAGAGCCATCCTGATCTTGCATAAGCTGATGTCCGGCATTTTTTCGGTATAGTGCTGAGTTAGCTTGGATCTGGGAACTTGCACCAAGCCGACAACATGATTTCGGGATGATTTAAATAACTGTCTATAGAACTTTTCGACACAACGTCGAATATCTGTCGTTTGTCCGACAAGATGAAATCTATCTCGTTTTTTGTTTATTGAACCATCGAGGCCAATCCAGGTCCATTTCCTTTGTGGCTGCTTCATGAAGAAGGAATTCATAATAAAGAGGCTTTCCTTCTCCAGAAAATCGGCCCCTCTGGTTTCTCTGTCCATATCCATGTTGCCCCACCCTCAACTCATCATCACTCCCTTTGCCTAGTTTCACGTTAAAGTCTCCCATAACCATCGTGAAGTGGGTTTTGGATGCGTGTATGGCTTTCGAGATGTCCTCGTAAAATGCCTCCACCTCGTTATCGGATTATGCCTATGTCGGTGCGTATACGTACCTTTACGACGAATACCTTTTGGTAATGCTGAGTATGCTACCCTTGTCGACACACTCTCGATCCTCTCCACGTTACCTACGAGAGACTTGCGAACAATAAACCCCATACCGCTTTGGGACGGGTGATTGCCCTCCTGATCGAAGAGCAAGTTGCCAAACCGGAGGATTATCGTGCCATCGCTCTCTCTCCGCACTTCTGATAATCCTACATTGTTCCAGCGGATTTTGCTCAATTTTTCTTTTAGCTCGATGACCCTCTCGTCAGTGAGTGTCCAAATGTTGTGTGTTATCAGGCCCAAGGGTCGTTTTTGATTGGTAGCCGGATCGCTGCCGGAGAGTCTTCGCACCCCCCGCTCCACCGCTACCGAGCCCGCCACCAAAGTGAGACCGTAGGGTACCGGAGCTGCCGTGACTTGGGGCCTTTTCTGTTCTGCTCGTCATGAGGGGATAATGCCGTAATCGCCACGCTTGGCAGGCGGCAGTGGCGCAGCTAAGGGGGGGCGGCGGGGGCGGTCCGCACCGGGTGTCACCCACTGAGGGGTGACACCCGACCGTGAATATCAGGTCTATAACTTCCACCTATAAAAACCGTAAAACTGTGGCATAACATAACCATGCATAACCGCCACTAATAAAATAATTTATATATAAATTATGTAGATGCCTACTTTCAGTACTTTTATTCAATCTGTGATTCGCCCAATATAAATGTCCACGCTGCACGCATAATTGTCCCTAATCAGGAGTCAGGGGATTTCCTTGATTGCAGAGATTTTTTTTTTTTCCGCAAGGTGGACCATGGATGTGGTCGCGCCCCGACAAATCGTCCGGGGCGACAGAAGAGGCGGCACGCAACCCCATGGACCCACCATGCAAACACCTCTCTTCGCCGTGCGAGCGGGCCACCGGTACCCGATCTTTGACTTCGGTGGCCCGCCCGGCGGTATACCCTTGCGGTTTCCTCTCTTATCGATGCCCCGACAGCTTTCGCCGTCAGGGCGTCATCCTCACGCGGTGGCCTCACGTCGGGTGACCGGACAATTCCCCGGTCAGATCACCCGAAGCCTCGGTTAGGGCGGCATCAGGCGCAGATACTCGCGCCTGCGCCGCCCCGGCCGCTGGCGGCGGCCCGGGTCCCGGGAATCCACCCGGACCCGTTCCGCGGCCTCCTTCTGCGAGATAACAGCCTCGCAGAAGGCGGCGACCGCGTCTCAGTTCCTGATGCTGTCGACCATCGCTTTCGCGACAGCCGGCAGCGTCAGGTCGGCACCGATGACAGCGACGAAGTCACAGCGTTGCCGAGCCCAGGTCACGCAGACCACCAGCGTGTGTTACGCTGTGTCCTCGTCACTGGCGCACTGGTGGCAGGACGGAGTCGACTCCCTCCTTGTGATCTTGTGCAGGTATTTGCCGAAGCACCCGTGCCCCGACAACACCTGCACCAACCGGAAAGAGAGGAATCCGTGCCGCCGCTCCATCCACTCCGTCAATACGGGCCGGAGAGCCTCTACGGTAAGAACACCGTGCCTTGGCCTCTCCAGCCGCGTAGCCCAGCGAGCGATGACGTCTCGGCGGGCGTCCTCGCGCCAGGTGGCTATCTCGCTAAGCGATGGGGAGCCACCTGCGTCGCGCACTGAGGTCACCCGCCGGTAGATGTCGGAGAGCATCTCCGCCTCTATGTCCCACGGAGGTGTCCCGGCCAACAAGCCTGCCGCCTCGGTCGACACCGTGCGGTATCCGCGGATGGCTCTGACCTTCATGATTCTCTGAGGGTGCCACAGAAAAGCCCTCAGCCGGAGGGTCAGAGACCTCGCCCACATGGGTGCGCCGTACATGGCCATCGAGCGGATCACCGCATACATCCGTCGGCCCTTAGAGCTGGGTCCGCCCACGTTCGGCATGAGCCGTGATAGGGCGGACGCCGCGCCGACCAGCCGGGGAGCATTTCGGCGGCAATACTCCCAGAACGCCCATCGCCCGTCCAGCACCAGGCCCAAGTACTTCATATGGGCCTGGATACTGATGTGGATGGAGTTGACGACTATCGAGGCGCCGATAGGCGGCCTTACACGGGGCCCATGGAATAAGAAGGCCTCCGTCTTGTTTAGGGCCACCCTGAACCCCAACGTCTCGATTCACCTGACCATCTCCTCGGTGCCGAGAGTGGCCAGGCTCGCCGCCTCTTCGAATGTCCTGCCCCGGGCTGTGACGAGCGTATCGTCAGCATAGCATACGAAGAAGACTCTCCCCTTGCAACGCCCAGTCATACCCGATGTCCCACAGAGTCGGCCCCAGAACCGACCCCTGCGGCACACCGCACAACATGGGCGTCCGCACAATGTCTCCTGCGGGACCCGCGCAGAGAACATTGCGCCCCTCCAAATAGTCCGCCACCAGCCGCCTCAGGCACAAGGGCACCCCATGAAATCGGAGCGCCTCCCTGATGCAGCTGAATGGCAGACTATTGAATGCGTTGGCAATGTCCAACGACACCGCCAATAGCACTCCTCCGCTGGTGACAGTCTCCGCGGCCGTCTGCCTCAATCGTAGCAGGGCCCCGATGGTCGAACGCCCCCTTCTAAAGCCGAATTGAACGTCCGACAGATCGGGCCCCACCTCACCCAGATGCTGGACGATGCAGGCAGCGAGGATGCACTCCAGCAGCTTGTCCACATCGCACTCAGGGAACCGTCCAGGCGCCAAGCAAGCGTTGTACAATTGCCTGAGGCGAGGCTCGAGGTGCTCGAGGAGCGACGTCAGCACCCGGACTGGTATTCCGTCCGGGCCGGGGGCCGTGTTGGCGGAACGGATCCTCGCCACAGCCGCCCCCACTTCCGACTCCGTCACGGGCGGAACACTATCGTCGGTCTCCCGGTCTTGATCTGGTGACGCCATGACCGGGGGCGTGTGCTCCGACTGCCGTGGAAACAACTCCTCGACCACCCTACAGAGGAAGTCGGGCTGGAGGGTCTCGGTGAGGGGGGCCCTGCGCGCGAAGCTTGTTCAGCGACGCGCGATACGGGCGACCCCAGGGGTCACGGTCAAGACCGTCCAGCATCTCCTGCCAACTCGCACCCTTGGCGGATCGGATGGCCAACCGAAAGGTAGTCCGCGCACTGCGGTACGCCTCATACAGCTGGCCCTCCCGCACAGCGTCGCGGTGACGCCGCCGGCTGCGGGTGTAGGACCTCCGGGCACTAATGCACGCCGCACGAAAGTCCGCCAGTCTTGGGGACCACCAGTAGACCCCCTGCCTCGGAGGTAGACGCCGCACCCTGGGCATGGCCGCATCGCAGATCTGCGTTAACGCACTGCGGATGCGGACAGCCTCAGCGTCCACCCCGTCCGCTGGGGGTGGTGAGGACAGCCACGTGTGAACGATGGCCGCCTCCGCCAGTAAGGATTGCAGAGATATAGAGATTGCTCGTCACCTGTGGGCTTGGGGAATTTCTTTTGTTTCCGACGGCATTCATTTCCACATTTCTTTTTCTTTCGTGACCGTGTATTTAATGCAAAGTATTTGTTATTAACTTATTATAAACCATAATTTTGGTATAAAAAAGGGTTTCAAAAGAGATAATATAGCCAATTCTTGAAAAAAAAAGCGAGGTAATTGAGTGAAGTATTTTTAACTCACTTAGTATTTAGTAGCCTAGATCAGCTCATTTAAAAAAAAACATCATTCCCTTTTAGAACTGGTGATTTAAAATGAGTTTTTTGAGATTTACTAAAAGACAAATAGAGAAGGTCTTTTATAATATTTTTTTGTTTGGCTTGAAAAAGTCTTACTACTAAATATATTTATTTATTAATATAGGTATTTTGTTTTGTTTTGCTAACGTAAACATATTTAAATTATTTTTCTACATGTTTTACGACATTCCTATAGGTAATAATTTTGTACAATTGGTCATATTTAGATGGTATTTAGATGTATGATTATTATAAATAATTTTTCTTAAAATTTAGGATCTATTCTGATCTAATACTAAAATTTAATAAAAATTGTATTTATTTTTAATAATGAATAGAAATACAAAAGACTAAAATCAAATAGTACCATATTGGTATTAGATTTTGATATTCGATTGGAATACTTAAAATTTAGATGTTCAAAGATGTGCAGACCGTGGAGGCCTTCGGGCGGGGTTGATTCAGTGGTTAGAACAGCGGCACGGGGTGCTGTCCTTGCGACTGGTACAGGTTTTGACAGGGCATGGATGTTTCGCCAAATACCTGCACACGGTCGTCAGGAGGGAGAGTACTCCGTCCTGCCACCACTGCGATTGTGACGAGGATACGGCGCAGCATACGCTCGAAGCTTGTGCCGCCTGGGCAGAGCAGCGCCGTGAACTCGTCGCAATCATCGGTGCCGACCATCGGCAGGGCGATGCTCGACAGCGTCAGGAACTGGGACGCGGTCGCAGCCTTCGTCGAGGCAGTAGTCTCGCGGAAGGAGGCAGCGGAGCGCGTGCGCGAGGAGTGTCTCCTCGACGACATGAGCTGCCGCCAGTGACTGGGGCGGCGTAGGCGCGATTATCTGCGCCTGATGCTGCCCTAGCCGAGGCCACGGGTGACTGGAGCGGGGAATTAGTCCGTCACCCGCTGCTCTCAGCGAGCTGACCGTGAGGAAAAGACCGACGGACCGGCCACTGACGACAAGTGCACGCTGCCCGATGGCCGGTCCAACGACTAAGGCGAGGTTCACGGGTGGGTTACGGGTGTGCGTGCTCACGCCCCGGATGGAGTGGTGCGAGGAGTGCGCTGACCGTAACCCATCCCCCAAAAAAAGGGGGTGATTTATAAAAAAAATGGAGTGTCATCTAAAAAATAGGGGTGTCACCTAAAAAATAGGGGTGCCACCTAAAAAAAGGTGCCACCTACAATATCCGCCCCGGGTGCCACCCATGCTAGCTACGCCACTGGCAGGCGGGTTGGCCATCGCAGTGAGATGTTAGACTTTTCCCAGGAGAGCGCTGCTGTCTACTCTCCTGGTGAACCCTTAACCGATTTTTACGACACCCACGGACAAGCAAGGTGTGGCGACAATGGTATTCTTATCCCGTCACCACACGAGGATTAACTGTTCGGCATAGCCACATAGGCCTCCCCAAGATGGAATAATCTTATAATCGCTACGCTTGGCAAATGGGTTAGCGATGGCAATTGGTATTATACGATTCCTAGAAGAATGATGTTGCCTATTCGCTTAGTGATCGACAAAGTAAAGGACTTTTGGCGGGGACGTGAAAATGTCATGTAGTGGTCTTGTATTATATTATTATATGTATTACTATTTTAACGTGTATTATTACCTATATAATTTTGATGGCATTTTATTATAATTTAATGCAAAGGAATTGCTGGAAACTAGTTAATGTGATATGAAAGTGCTTTACAAATGTATTCGTTATCCACCAAAATGACCAAAAGGTGCAATAAACAGTGTGACCATAATACTCTGGAAGCCTTTCAAGAGTATAGCAATAAGTCATTATTAATTTGTCTAATTGGTGACAATTAACAAATGACTGCACAGATGGCGTAATGGTTATAATACCGACCTACCGTGCCAATGCCTTGGGTTCGATTCTCACGCAGGACAATACTTTGTGCGAACACAGAGTCTTGTTCTGAGTCTGGGTGTAATTTGTCTGCGTTATTTGTAAAGTCTCCGTAATACAAGGATTTTTGAAGTTTACTCCTTAAGAATCGATTTTCATATAAGGCGCCCGGTATGAGAAAAATTTGAGGAGTAAAATCTAGTGATCGAATGACCTCGTTACGTTTTTGGTGCGCAACCTATTCAGCGCACCTTTCACTTTCTGACGTGAGATAATACTTCACTAAACAGTTTTAATAAATGTAAATAAATATATATATAAATATATATATATATATATAAACATAAATATATATATATATATATATATATATATATATACACCTATATTATTTTTAGTCAAATGAGCTTTTTTTACGCCTGTTTTGATAATCGTACTTAAGGAGTAGGTAACTCCAGTCGTGCATCGGAGCTGACACACACACTTTTTTTTTTCCTTAGCGCAGGGGGCTTTTTCTAAAAAAAAACTAAATATATAAAGTATCTATATCTATAGTCTATACTTCTTCTTCTTGATGAATGGCTTCTGTTAGCGATTAACCGCAACTTCGCCAATGTCCCGTAAGGTTCGTTCGTAGGCCGTCAAACGAAGGAGATTGTACGGTACGAAATAGTATGTAAAGGGCCGGTGAGTATGACTCTAAGATTACATGAGAAATACGGTGACAAGTAGTATACTGAAACAAAAAACAATTCTAACTAGTCTGAAATATACACATAACTAAAATGAATTCTAACTACTTAACTAATTTACATATCTACAATTTAATTTTATTAATTTTAATAAATTTACAGAGAGTATAAATAAACGAAGTAAATGCAAGAGTAAGAAGAAATTTAAAAGAAGTAGGACGGCAAATTTCTGGTGGTAAAATATCATATAGAGAATACTGCAATTTAGAACAACTGAAAAAAATATGGTTCACATTTCCTTGACCCAGTCCACATTCACAAATGGAGTTATCCCTAATTCTAAGTTTGGCCAGAAAGACAGGGGTGCAGGTATGATTCAGTCGTAAACGGCAGATTGTCGATGTAATACCCTTATCCCTATAGTCTATAAAATATAGCTTGATCTTCTTCTTCTTCTTCTTTTTATGTATTGGCAATCAGCTACTTATAAGAGCCATTTTTGCCAGTGTCGAGTTATAATTATCTTCAC
This sequence comes from Lymantria monacha, assembly GCA_905163515.2. Taxonomy (NCBI): domain Eukaryota; kingdom Metazoa; phylum Arthropoda; class Insecta; order Lepidoptera; family Erebidae; genus Lymantria; species Lymantria monacha. Next base: position 29,437,884 of record LR991091.1, on the reverse strand, counting down.
GTTCTTAATCTCTTCAAGTTAGTCATTGTCTGTCAGTCAGTCGAATTGTCGCCATCAACACTGCTATGGTGACACTGTTAATGGTATGTTGTAGGAATTTTGATGGAAAACGAAAACGTTGTAAAGCACTTTTATATGATATTCACTACATCCCAGCTGTTCTGTCACATCATATTACATAAAACACCATAAAAATTATCTAATATAACACGTTAAAACACTAAGATATCGAATATAATACAAGAGCACCACATGACGTTTTAGATTCCCGCCAAAAGTCCATAGCTTGATCTCTGTGACAGTTGTCACTAGTGCCGGGCGCTTACGCTGTAGTCCGTATTTTAGTCGATATAATTCCCTTTTTTTTTAAGAGTTTTGCTACTGCAATTTAAAACAATGTATGAAAATCTTATTGAATTTCAATCAAATGAATGGGTGAATCGATCATAAATAGAAAAAAAATCTATGAAAATCTTATTGAATTTAAATCAATGAATTTTATTTAATTTAAACTAAAGCTGTTAATTAACTATTTTTATTATTCGAAAGGAGTGCATACAAGTTCATCGTCACTATTATCGTCATCGCTGGAGCATTCCAGTAGGTTGATGATGAATTCGTGGTCACTGATTATTTCATGAATACCTAATCATGTTTAAAAAAGAATTTACATTTTTAATATAAAGGAAATGGTCTTATTAATATTATAACTGATGTCTGAATACTAAATGAATACAATTTTCTTATTTTATAGAGTAACCAAGTGGTTTATATAGGTAATGTATTGGTTTTACTTATTTTATAAATAATTAATAAGAATGTTATCGATTTGCGTTTATCGATTGTGCCATCTTTATCTATTATTCTCAGTTCTGTATGACCTTGTATTTGCGTAAGCATCAGATTTTTATAAAATGGTTACTAAGTATTTTAAAACATATGAGGTACAAGTTTTGGTGTAAATATTCATATTTTTATATTCATAATTCAGTTGAGATATAACTGGCACGTAAAGAATAAAAATATAGGCGATCATAGTGATAGGACCACGCTGTTGACAGTACTCTGTCTACAGCTGCGGGCCGGTCCGTCCGGGGTAGTACCACACTCTCGCAAAAGATCGACGTCTGAGCAATAGCAATGTGCTATTGCGCTTCGTTCGGTGAGCGAGAGAGCCGTAAGCCTAACAGGGTGGGTTAGGGGCTCGGGGTTTGTATAGGTAGGCAGCGGCCTAAGCTATACCCTTGGTATTGCAAAGGTCCGTGGGCGGCAGTGACACTTACCATCAGGTGTGCTACTTCCTTGTTTGCCACTAAAAGCAATAAAAAAAATACAAAATAAAATTGTAAACATGACGCGTATTCGAAATTACTTCATCGGTTTTGTAGCTATCTGTCACAGAGATCAAGCTATATTTTAAGGACTATAATAATTTGTGATGAAAATTGTAACTCGACACTGGCAACAATGGACTCGTAGCTGATCACCAATAATGAAATAAAGAAAATAAGAAGTAATGGCCATTGACGCATTGTTTTCTTGCAAAAGAAGATATTCTTAATTTAAAAATCATTCATAGAATTCCATTGCGCATCAAAGACAATATCAGGCAAATTTATCAACGATGTGGACAGCTCATGCGGTGGCGTCCGGTTGTAATTGATGTAATATTCACGTTAAACGCATAATGTAATTAATAATTATCGTAATAATCAAACTTAAACTGTATGAATGTAGATGCATTAATCATCATTATCATATTATTCATATACTTATACTAATTACAAATTAAATGGAAATTGTCTGTAGTCATTTCAATGATTCACTATTTGTTTTATAATTTCTGTCCACCGCACACTTCCCTCTTTTCCGGATAAGTAATCACCAACATTCATATATTAAAACGTCCGCCGAAAGACGCTGCATTTTATGGTATAAGTATTATTCCGATAGATCCGGTAGTTTTCGCAGTATAACCGAAGCAAAATCCTACTCCCTACTTATTGGTATAGATTAAATACATTTGTCTAGTAAATATATAATATGTCATCATCATCTCAGCTCATATACGTCTCACTATCGGACTCGAGCCTTCTTCATTGGGAAATTGACCTACTATGCCATGCTGGTTAGACGTGTTTGTATAGGGTTTTGTTTCGAGTTTTCCTTCTCTCGCATATATGTTATAATGTGTTTAATATCCCGTAGTCGTACGATCACTCACGGGTAAGATTGAGGATGTTGAATCGTATTCTTGCTCCGCTACCACACGGAAATGACGATAAGATAGAGTTAGAGATAATAAGAGCCCAGGCCCTTGTAAAAAAGCATTACCGCAGGCTCGCTCCGCGGCTCGTTGACGCGGCGTCCGCCCTTTCATGGCTTATGCCGAATGTGGGCGGACCGAGCGTTACATGCCGACAGCTGTACGTGGGGGTCGTCCGGTCGATAGCTCTGTACGGCGCACTGGTGTGGGCGGGGTCCCTGACCGTCCGACTCAGGGCTCTTCTGTGGCGACCATAGAGGGCCATGGCAATCAGGGCCGTACGCGGGTACCGCACAGTGGCGACGGAAGCATCATGCCTGTTGGCCGGGAGTCCCCCGTGGGTCCTTTTTTTTTTTGCGGAGGGCTATGGACGTCACGCCCCGCCAAATCGGTCCGGGGTGACGGAAGAGGCGGCGTGCAATCCCATTAACCCACCCTGCAAGCACCTCTTCTTCGCCGTGCGAGCGGACCACCGGTACCCGATCTTTGTCTTCGGTGGCCCGCCCGGCGGTATACCCTCTCGGGTTCCTCAACAATTCCCCGGTCCGATCACCCGAAGCCTCGGTTAGGGCGGCATCAGGCGCAGATACTCGCGCATGCGCCGCCTCGGCCGCTGACGGCAGCCCGGATCATGGGAATCCTCCCGGACTCGTTCCGCCGCCTCCTTCTGCGAGATGACAGCCTCGCAGAAGGCGGCGACCGCGTCCCGATTCCTGACGCTGTCGACCATCGCTTTCACGACAGCCGGCAGCGTCGAGTCGGCACCTATGACAGCGACGAGGTCACGGCGCTGCCCGTCCCAGCCCGAACATACCTCAAGCGTATAATGCGCCGTGTACTCGTCGCTACTGCAATGGTGGCAGGACGGAGTCCACTCTCTCCGCACGACCGTGTGCAGATACTTGCCGAAGCAACCGTGCCCCGACAAGATCTGCACCAACCGGAAGGAGAGCACTCCGTGCCGCCGCTCCATCCACTCCATTAGTACGGGCCGGAGGGCCTCGACCGAGGCTTCGGGTGTTCGGACCGGGGAATTGTTCGGTCACCCGACGTGAGGCCACCGCGTGAGGACGACGCCTCGACGGCGAAAGCTGTCGGGGCGTCGACAGGAGAGGAGCCCGAGAGGGCATACCGCCGAGCGGGCCACCGAAGACAAAGATCGGGTACCGGTGGCCCGCTCGCACGGCGAAGAAGAGGTGCGTGCAGGGTGGGTCAATGGGGTTGCGCGCCGCCTCTTCCGTCACCCCGGACCGATTTGGCGGAGTGCGACGTCCATAGCCCACCGCAAAAAAAAAAAAAAGAAAAAAAAAAAGGCCTCTCCAGCCGCGTAGCCCAACGGGCGATGACGTCTCGGCGGGCGTCCTCGCGCCAGATGGCTATCTCGCTCAGCGATGGGGAGCCACCTTCAGTTCGCAGTGAGGTAACCCGCCGGTAGAGGTCGGAGAGCATCTCCGCCTCTAGGTCCCACGGTGGTGTCCCGGCCAGTAGGCATGCCGCCTCGGTCGACACCGTGCGGTACCCGCGAATGGCTCTGACCGCCATGACTCTCTGTGGTCTCCACAGAACAGCCCTGAGCTGGGCGTTCAGAGCCCTCGCCCACACGGGTGCGCCGTACATGGCCATAGAACGGATCACCCCCGCATACAGCCGTCGGCCCTCGAAGCTGGGTCCGCCCACGTTCAGCATGAGCCGCGAAAGGGCGGACGCCGCGCCGACCAGCCGGGGAGCAATTCGACGAAAATGCTCCCGGAACCACCATCGCCCGTCGAGCACCAGACCCAAGTACTTCATATGGGCCTGGATGGTGATGTGGACGGAGTTGACGACTAGCGAGGCGCTGATTGGCGACCTTACGCGTGGCCCATGGAATAATAGGGCCTCCGTCTTATTTAGGGCCACCCTGAGCCCCAGCGCCTCGATTCGCCTGACCATCGGTGCCGAGTAATATACGTTGGGTTTTAGCTTAGACTGTAATATTATATTTGGTGTATGAGTATTGACGGCACAGATGGCGTAGTGACTAAGATACGGACCTGCACTGCCAGTTTCGTTCGTTCGATTCCTAAGGGGCGTCCATTAATTACGTGAGGCATTTTTGAGGATTTTGACATCCTTGGTGAAATGTCGTAAGATTTTTCTCGATCCCTTCTGTGGTTGGGTATAAAGGTTCTTTACTTTAATTTAACTTAACTTTCACGCAGTTTTACATCATTACGTGATATTTACCAAGACTCTCCCTCTTCCCCAAGTAAAATTCGGCTCGACCCCCTTTCCTCCTGAATCAATGTAATAAATTAATGGACGCCTCCTAAGTAGGATAACACTTTGTGTGATCCACAAATTGTTACTCTAAATCTGGGTGTAAGCTGTATTTGTTAAATTATGTGTTTGTGAAGTCCTTCGCAAAACAAGGATTATTGCCTAAGTGTTAATCTTTAAAGAAAAAGATATAAAACATTCCTCTTCTATATGTATATCTTCGTTCTGGTGAGGGAGTAAGAAAGAGCAATAGCAAGAAAGAACACTTCGTTACGGTAGGCAGCGGCCTAGATATTCCCCTGGGATTGCTAAAATCTATAAGCGGCACTATAGGTATACCATCAGCAATACTCCTTGAAAAAAGGCTATAAATTAGAATAGTAGTATTCAAACAGAACAATCTATCAATATGATTTTTTTATATATAGAAAATACTTATAGAAAATTTTGACTGTTAAGAAAACTTAGTGGACCTAGCTTACCAAGATTCTATGTTGTTATTTTGGTTCATGCAATTTACAAATTGCTAAGGCTGGGTGAAGTTGGCATTCGTTAATTCTATTCATAAAGTCCTACAAGGACTTATTCCTGTTTATTCTCGTTATTACACGTGAAAACCACGCATACTTTTTTTAAAAAAAACGTAAGTTTATCAAAATTGGCCTTTAACGTATTGCCTTTACAGAAATCCGGGATCCGATCTCGTTAGCTGTTCTTATCACAGGTCAACGTGGAGGTGGGGAGGTCGATCGATAATTGGACACACGAGTTACACGCGTGAGGTAGGCTCCTCTATTTTTGTGACAAAGTATGTTCTGACGATTCTTTATCCAAACCGTTAGGGACGACGCGACGGAAGTGCGGCTCATAACCTACTATATTAACTCTCTCCATCAATTAACCTCCTGGCACAGTCAGCGACTGACCTGCAGACCCTAGTCGACACAATGACAGAAGATTGTAAGAAAAGGGGTCTACGCGTGAATGTGAGCAAAACCAAAATAATGGTCTTTGAAAGAGACGAAACCAGAACAGATGTAAGAGTAACAATAGGTAATGATATACTAGAGCAAGTGGATGAATTTGTATATCTTGGATGTGGATTTAGCCGAGATGGAAGGTACACCACTGATATAGAGCGAAGAGTGAATGCGGGAAATAGAGTGAACGGAGCATTGGGGCAACTTCTCGGCAGCCACCACCTCAGCCAGAAGGCACGTGTAGCAATACATAACGCAGTGCTTGTCCCAACATTACTGAATGGAAGCGAGAGTTAGGTATGCAGAAAAGAGTATGAAAGTAAAATTAATGCGGTCGAAATGCGATCTCTGCGGAGCGAAGCTGTTGACAGAGAACTGTCAATAGCGTGGTCCAACCACTAAGAGATACTCTACAATAACCTGTGTTAATCCCACCTAATTCAATAGCCCAAGTCTCCCATCGGAGCCTCAACCTCTCCTCGGGTGACGTACAATCAAATCCCCGATCCAGTCACCCACTGCCTCGGCTAGGCCGGCACACCAATATAGTCTTCATTAGAGTGAATTTTCTATTCTATATAGATTCGTCGTGTTTTTATTTCACGATAAAACCTCATTACAATCTAATAGTGGTAGGACCACGCTGTTGACAGTTCTCTGTCTACAGCCGCGGGCCGGTCCGTCTGGGGTAGTAGGTACCACACTCTTGCAGAAGATCGACGTTTGAGCAATGGCAATATGCTGTTGCGCTTCGTTCGATGAGTGAGAGAGCCGGCAGCCCAACTGGGTGGGTTTGGGCTTTATAATGGTAGGCAACGGCCTAACTATACTCCTGGTATGGCAAAGATCCATGGGCGGCAGTAACACTTACCACTGATGGTACAAGCAGCACACCTGAGTGTGCCGCTTGCTCGATTGCCACCAAAAGCAATAAAAAAAATATTATATAATAACCAAATTCATCAAATGTGTTGTAAAGTTGAAGTTAATAGGCTTTCCACATTAACGATGGTTTACTGCAGCTACGTGGTGTAGTGGAATAATTTCTCTTATTTCGAGGACGCCCTTTTCAAACGGTGTGACTTATAAAGGTGACGAAGAAAATTTTTTTAAACAAATTGGTATTGTAAGCTGTGTGTTTGAATCTGGAACGTTTGAAATTATAGTTCTAATTTTCAATCTACAATTTCTATTTCCTTCGCAAAACTTCTTTGTTTTTTTAACAAATCATAGACTAAATACTCCCAATCTGAGTCATCAAGGGCGATGGAAGAGACAACGTTAGGCTCAGAGACCGACATATTCTCTTCACTGCTGCCATTAGAGGATTTTTGTCTTTTCCTTTTTTTTTGGTTGTCCAATAGGGGCGGCGGAAGAATCCCCGTATTACTCCCATCGCAATTGGCTTTACTACTCGTAATGATTCTTTGACTTTGGTTCTCTAATTCGTTGACATAGGTCTACATAAAATCTAAATGATCATTAAATATAAAATTTCCGACCATAAATATACTATCAATTGCATTGCGGTACCACAGATAACATAATGTTTATTATCCAAGGTGCCGTATCTGCTTGCCCTGTACACGCGGCTATGACGTGAATGCATCTAGATTTATTTAAACTGCACAATTAATTAGTCTCGTCTTAAACCATTAACTGTTGCCTACTGTTTTATCAACTGCTTGTTTATTTCATATCTGTTATATATTATTATGTATCGACAGTCCAATGGCATTATGTTCGTTCATAACGGTTTGAATCTTCATATTAAATGAAACTTTTTAAATTTTGACGCACATATAGGCATGGATAGAGTACCGCCGTGTCCTATCAAATATTATGTGTTCCCCGCGACAAAAGTTTCTTCGTGCTATCAACAAAAAATTGTTTTGAATCTGAGTGTTATTTGTTTCCGTTAATAGTATGTTTGTGCAGTCATTCGTGACACAAAGATTTGTTCCTTATTACAACGTGTTAACTTTCAAAAAAATATTTGCCATCGTATCAAGTTTGAATTTTTAATCTAATCATAATAGAATTTTTCTATGAGACGATTTATATCTAAACTCCACAAACCACCTTTGGTTTTTATTGATATAGTCTTACACCAAGTAGAACCAAGTGTTGTCCATAAAAATTAGAAAGGTCACAGGAAGAACATGAACGCTGAAAAGCATAAACATTAGAAAAGTATAAATCAAATACAAACTTGATAAATCCGTAAAAATAGTTTTATTTAACATCTGTAATACTCGCATAAAGATCAAACTAGAGAGAGAGATTCAAAGGTAATTTAAACATCTCTATCTCTCTTTTTCCCCCCTGTCGACCCCCCACCCTCTCTGTCGGGGAAATTGACTTACTCTACCACACTGGTCTGATGTGTTGGTATAGGGTTTTATTTCGAGTTTCCTTCTCTTGCATAGATTTTATATGCGTTTTATATCCCTTAGTCGTGTCTTACGATACAATAGGAGACTCTAGAGGAATAAGGGATTGCACATAATGTCTATACAAGAGAAGAAATATTCGAAATAAAGCTCTATACCAACGTGTCTGACCAGCGTGGTATAGTAAGTCAATTTCCCTACTATTGAGGAGAAAACTCGGATTCAGCATTGGACAGTATACGAACTGTGACGTGAACGAATAATTTAGTATTTTGATAGCAATTAAATACCCAATTTCATGCATAAAATTAATATATCTTTTAGAGCAACAACCAACTATCTAAAAATGTAATACTGCATCCTCCGATATGAATGGAAAAGGAAATTCATTTCGTTGCATACTTCTAACAGTGTGTCAAATGTAAAATAGACTTTATTGTTTTATCTTTTAACTATAATAATACATTTACTTTACTTATTGATTCTTTAAATATAATTTATGTGGGTGGTAAAAGAATATAACATTACACCAGAGCAATGGTCCATATGGTAAGTACATTATAAACTTTTATACGATTATTATTAGTTTTACATCTGGTTACAGTTATAGAAATGAAATTATTTCGCATTATCTAACAGTTTTAAACTATTAAAACTACTACTAAGTAGGACCACGCTGTTGACAGTTTTCTGTCTACAGCCGCGGGCCGGTCCGTCCGGGGTAGTACCACACTCTCGCAGAAGACCGACACCTGAGCAGTGGCAATGTGCTGCTGTGCTTCGTTCGGTGAGCGTGAGAGCCGGAAGCCCAACTTTCTGGGTGGGCTTGGGATTTTCATTGGTTGGCAGCGGCCTGGTTAAACCCCAGGTATTCCAAAGGTCTATGGATGGCGTCAACACTTACCATTGCTGAAACGGACCGGCCTACGACTGTAGGCAGAAAACTGTCAGCATCCTACCACTATTGTATACTCTAAAAGATAATACGTCATCATTCTCTTACTCTTATCCCAATTACTTGGGATCGATACAATATGTACTCTTCTTTCATATGTACATATTGGAAAAGTTATTGGCAATAGTTATATGACCGGCCGCCTGCCAGATGTCAACCCATTGTTGACCAAACGGCATCAGATATAGTTGACCCAGGTCGTTATAAGGCTCTTGGTCGTCTTTTACGACATCCACGAGCAAAGTAAGGCTTGGTAGTATTCGTAGCTGCTAGCACACAGCTAAAAGATATTACGTAAGATATTATTATGTACGTCTTATTTTCTAATTAACACTATTTCTTTAATTAATATGTCTGACATTGACATGCTAATTAGAATATTATCAAACGTTTTTTTTATCATATAACGGATCTATTTTATACAAATAATTCCCATTTCATTGTAGACCGTTTATCAACTCATCACGAAATCGCCACGGGTATCCAAAGTCCACCATTTGCCTATCTTACATGTATTCAAATCTGTTGTAATAGTATTTTTTTGTTGCAAGCAGTCACAGATTAGCCAGCGGGCTTTACGATAATGAGTAATTACTTACTCATAGACAAAACAATTGGAAGAATATTTATATTTTTTATTGTCATTAATATCAGATGAGCAAGCAGCTAAATCCAAAAACCATCCGTGTGGTGACGGAGTAAGAATACAATTCACCACCCCCTATATTACCCGTGGGTGATCGTAAGAGACGACTAAGGGATATAAAACGCATATAACATCTATACAAGATAAGGAAAACTCGAAACAAAACCCTATACCAACACGTCTCACATATAGTATATATAGTAGGTTAATTTCCCTGCCATTGCGGAGGTGGCCCGAGCCCAAAAGCGGGACATATATGGGTTGTGATGATAAAGCTGTTAAAAACCTGGTCGTAAGTAGTCACTGCCGCTAATGAAGCTATGTGATACTCAGAAGCACACTCAGGTTGCCTATAATAATTTGAGTGTTAGAACTACAACTCTCTCGCTGTGGATGCGTAAGTGGATTTTCTGCAAAAGTTTGCTACCACCCCGGTAAGTCATTTGAGATTACAGATTTACATTATTTACATTTTCTCGTATTTCTTCTCTTATAATATAACGATATTATCTGATTTATATTACATATATTTACTACAATTTATATTTACTACAATAGGAAATATGCAAGTGACTCCAAAATGAACAAAATACTTTTATTTGTAATCTTTATTGCTTAAAAAACGTACCTATAGAATTATTTTTGAAATTCATCATTATTTAATAGTGAAATTTAATTATCAAATAGTGGCTTTTTTGAGATTCGCTCGCAAATTTCTAAAACGCAACGCGATTGTCTGTTCAAAACGTGACGTCATCGTACACTCGAGTCTTCTGGTATCAAGGTGTATCTAGTGATTATTTTGTATCGTTACCTAGTTATTAGACATGTGTAAGTAATGTGAGTGATGCATCACACGTAATATTACCCGACCGCGTACTGTCATATTACACATTGCGCGACTAAACATGACATGACATTAAACATCACACATCACATTAAACATGACGCCGAACACTCGTGTACTGTTCTGTATTTCTGCAATGTTCGGTAATTTGGTAATGGTTATCTATCTCTCAAACGCGCCGTGTGTCTTTTCGGGAGAGTGAGAGGGATAGAACGACTGGACCGCGCTGCGCCTGCGGTCGATAATTATTTATTTTGAGCTCTATTTTTCATTAAGGCTTATATTAAATGAAATGTCATGTGTGATGTTTGAAGTGATGGTAAAATATAATATTACTCGGCACGAAATGTAATGCCATATAACATCACTTCGCGAAGTACTGTTTCGCACATGTCTACTAGTTATTTCCTAAGTTATTAGTTTTCTGTGTTCATGTATTAAGCCTTGTGAATGAGAGACTTAACAAACGTGACTTTTTGTCCCTGTTCTAATGCTATTATTTTGTATTGCATATTTTATTTCTGTTTTATTCCTGTATCCTTTTCTCCAACAGAAAGATAAATAATAAATAATTTCGAACTTTTTTCTTACTCTAATAAGTTACATGTTTTCATTCATAGGTATCATAGATGACTAAACATATATTACTTTTATGGATAAAGACCTATGTACCTATTAAATATTGAGAATATATTTTTAAGAATTTTACGTAAACTAGGTAGGTGTGTTGTGTACGTCGAAGTTTGTAAACAAAACAATGTGCATGTAATTAAGGAAAAAAATACTTTTATGTACTTCATCACTTCTCTAATTTGTTTACTTACGTTAAAATGATCTTCACTACAGTATAAACTGCTCAAACACGACACATTGTCTCTTCTCATCGCCTTGCATATTTTTTTTCTTATTTATTACATTTCTCGGCATAAGGAAATATACTTTGTTAGGTGCAGTTTTGATAATATTTTGGCACATAGAAACGGCACAATATTTATAACACGGTTTTCTGTTCTTTTCCATAGTAATAAGTTGACTTTACACTCACTTTTTTAATTTTTAATAATTTCGTGAATCAAACCAAACCAGATCAAAGTCCGTATATTGTCCGGTAGATAGCATACGTCACCTTGAAGACGCAAATATGATACGAAGCGAGATTTGCATGTCCTACAATAGTTCACGGTGGTGTTAGTGGCAGCACGATTGGGCCGGACTCCCAATAGGTGCGGGTTCGAACCCCGCTTGTGACATAATTTTTTGTTTCGTAATCAGGTATTTATAAATAATTAAGCATATTAAATGCTAAAAAATTTCAGTAATTTGTGTGTGTGTGTATTCTGACGTCACAGAAGCGCGCCGTAATAGCCGCGTTTAAATCACCCAAAAATGATAGTGATTTTAAATCATTTTTTTAGTTTAATGTTTTATATTTTAGATGTGTTATATTTATTTTTGGTAATGTAATAACTAGTAGAAACGTTTAAAAAAATAAAAAGTAAAGCATATTCCCTATTATCAATCTAAGTACTATATGTCTGAATGTACTTACATAGATCCCTTGCCATAACCTTGTGTCTGCTACGTCCAAGATCAAAATCAAATCCTGACTCTGGTTATGTTGGATTTGATCTGATCAATCAATTGGTAAGGTATTATTAATATGTAGGCTATAAGGAGGCGTCGCCAATCATGCACCAAATATCTTCTATGACGTCGTGCAAATTTAGCGAAAATTTATTAATTTAATTTTAACACCATAATTAAAATACAAAAAAAAAAAAGTAAAGAACCTACACCAACCACGATTGCATTTTATACTTAAAATTTTGTAAGCATATACCTAAAAACTTAAATATTGATAGTTAACAGATAAGAAAATATCATTTTCATCTCGTGTCATGTATGTCCCACTGTCAGGCTCGAGCCTCCTCCACAAAGGGAAGGAAATTGACCTACTACACCATGCTGGTCAGACGTCTTGGTATAAGGTTTTATTTCGAATTTCCTTCTCTTGCACCAGCAATAAAAAAAAAACAGAGTAGGTCGCACCTAGATGGACCAACAACTTGGTGAAGCCGAGAATTGTTAAATACGAGCGGCACAGAACTGCATTTTGTGATGAAATATGAGGTAGGCCTACGTCCAGTCATCATCATCATCATCATCACAGCCCATAAATGTCCCACTGTTGGGCTCGAGCCTCTTCCGCAGTGGGAGGGAAATTTACCTACTATACCGCGCCGGTCAGGCGTGTTGGTATAGGATCTTGTTTCGAGTTTTCCTTCTCTCGCATAGATGTTATATGCGTTTTATTTTATCCCTTAGTCGTTTCGTACGATCACCCACGGGTAAGATATGGGGTGGTGAATAGTATTCTACTCCGTCACCACACGGAGAAGTCTACGTCCAGTAGTGGATAACAAAAGGCTGAATGATGATGATGATATTTACACTTACGCTTATCCTTTCAACTCTTTCATCTTAGCTCATATATGTCCCACTGTTGGGCTCGAGCGTTCTCTATAATGGGAGGGAAATTGACCTACTATACTACGCTGGTCAGGCATATTGGTATATGGTTTTGTCTTGAGTTTTCCTTTCTTGCATAGATGTTATATGCGTTTTATATCCCTTAGTCGTCTCTTACGATTACCCACGGGTAAGATAGGGAGTGGTAAATTGTATTCTTACTCCGTCACCACACGGATTAACTGTTCACTTTCATACTTTTTTTATGACAGAAACATAATAACCAAGTAATCGTACACGATAAGTACTTGCGTGTTATAACAACAGACCGACTAGACCTTTAATATTGCGCGTTTCGCAGGCCATCACGTGTTTGACAAACATTAGAACGTAGCGAAATGCTGATATGAAGCCATTTCGCCCCGCCACCTGCCCTTATCATGTCATACAAGAAATAATCATCACACATTATATAACAGAATTGATTTACTAAACTACTTTATAAGTATCCTATATCAAAATTTTAATATGTATTACACTCAATAGCTGTGTGGTAGCGGCGACGAATATTACCTTTTTTTTTTGCTGGTGGGCTACGGCACGTCAAACTCCGCTAATCCGTCCGAAACGACAGAAAAAGTGGCGCAAGACCCCGTAGACCCGCCCTACAATATACCTCTCGACGCCGTGCGGGTGGGTCACTGGTACGCGGTCTTTTTCTTCAGTGGCCCACCCGGTAGGCGACGAATATTACCTAGCCTTACTTCGCTAGCCGGGCAGGCCACCGAAGACAAAGACCGAGTTCCGGTGGTCCGCTCGCACAGCGTGGAGGGGTACTTGTAGGGCGGGTCTATGGGGTCGTGCGCCGCTTCTTCTATCGCCCCGGACGGATTTAGCGGAGCGCGACCACACCACAGCCCGCCGCCAAAAAAAAAAGCCTTACTTCGCTCTTGGATGTCGTAAAAGACGACTAAGTGCTTTATAGACCTGGGCCAACTTCACCTGATGCCGTTAGGTCAACAATTATATTCCCAAGGAGGGTTGACGTCAGGCAGGCGGCCGGTCACAAAACTATTGCCAGTAATTTTTGCAATATGTACGATAGAAGCAGAGTATATAAATATTGCATCGACCCCAAGTAATTAGGATAAGAGCAGGAGAATGATGTTGACTCATGTACTATGTAGTGCCAACTATGAATTGTAACAATCCTTACATTGCTCGGGGCTGGAAAAACGCTAAGAATACCACAGGTCTATTGTTAGGATCTAGTGGACATGGCCACCGAAGACAAAGATCGGATACCGTTGGCCCGCTCGCACGGCCAAGAGAGGTGTTTGCGGGGTGCGGGGCTCTTCCGTCGCCCCGGATCGATTGGGCGGGGCGCGACCACATCCATAGCCCAACGCAAAAAAAAAAAGTATAGGGTTTAGTGGACATTAAAATACGTGGTCTGTGTTTCTCAAATACTATTTTACTCTAGCTTATAAATTACGAAAAAGGCAGAATTTAAAAATATTAAAAAAATAATGTTAGGTAAGTCAACGATGAAGCTTTTATGCGAGTGTGGGTCGTCGCTAAGCCAATGCTGCGCCTAATGTTTTCCCCGCGTAGCGGTCTACGCACGGCACCACCGCTATCATCACAGATGTGATTAATCGTAACAGTCCTAAAAAACTAAGTTAAGTAAAAGATGACTAAGTTGAGTTGAAATGATAAGGTCTCTTCTGCAAATCTTGTAACTACAATTGTGATCGGCATCCAAAACAAAAAGTTTAAAAAAAATGTTGGTAATTAATAATCTACCATCGTATCGGAACATAGCCACAAGCTGAGATGATCCCGCGAGAAACTCCGCGAGCTTGTGATTTTTTTGAATTACTTATTTTAAGTGAAATTGTATGTAATTAATTCTTTTAAATATAATGGGCAATAGCAATTTTCTGGGCAACTTTTAACAGCGTCGATTTATTTATTATATTTATTTACCATGTGGCCAACCGAAGTGATTATTGCATTATATCGCTTTGGAGAATACCAAACAGTGGCTATCTGTGGGCAGAAGGATAGGTAAAAGTATGTTACATGGACACAGGGGCGGCTCTAGCACATGTAGCGCCCGGGTGCAATCAATAACCTGGCGCCCTCTTGTATCAAAATGGGGAACAAAGTGGAATAAGTTGATACTTAAAACCCGTTCCGACTAAACTCCGAACCTCGCTGGAATGCGTTGTCGCAAGCTTAGTCTCGTTGTTTTGACACAAAACCAGGTAAATGCGATCGGATTATGAAGTTACAGTGAGCATGGCGACAAAGCAACCTACCCAAACCTGTTAAATAGCGCACCCACTACGTTTATAGATGGTTAGGCACTGGCTGCGTTCAGTGTGCTCGTTTCGTGTGGAGCGTTACAGTGGATGCTCTATATGTCTCGAGTGGCTCTCGGCGCCCCCTAACACCCGGCGCCCGGGTGCACCGCACCCCCAGCACTATAGGTAAAGCCGCCCCTGCATGAACACTCAGCACCAAACCTGCTTACACCTACCTAGTTTACTTCACTGTACTCATTACGCATACATGTATTTCGCAATACCGACATAGCGACAGCTACAGCCACGAGGCGTCGAGTCAGCTCAACATGCCGCATCGGATACCGCAAGCTGTGGCAACTCCAATAACGCATTCTCTCTTGATCAAGCATCGATCGATTGTCGACATAACTTAATTTTAATAATTAATTGTAAAATTATATATTGAATAAATATTTTAAGTAAGAGTATTGCATTTTTTGTATTCTCTAGCTGCAGCATTCGTAATTAGTATGACATTATCTAAAGATGATTCAAAATAATATCCCTCTCTTCAATAAAACATACGCGAAAAAAGTGCTGTTAAGGTTAGAAAATTTTTAGTCTCCACAAAAAAAAAAGTCTATGTGTACAGATCAATGTGAGTTTGTTTGTAAAGCGTTTACGACTTAACTACTCAACTGATCGTCTTTAAATTTCAAATATAGTCAGGGATACGGAAAAGTATATCTCTACATTTCAGAAAAAACATACTGTTGCAATATATTGATTGCACATTATACGATATCCCTATGGTAATGGATTAAGAATACCATTCATCTTCCTTTATCTTACCTTTTTTTTTTTTGCAAGGTGAGACCATGGATGTGGTCGCGCCCCGGCAAATCGGCCCGGGGCGACGGAAGAGGCGGCACGCAACCCCATGGACCCACCCTGCAAACACCTGTCTTCGCCGTGCGAGTGGACCACCGGTACCCGATTTTTGACTTCGGTGGCCAGCCCGGCAGTATACCCTTGCGGGTTCGAGTGAGCCGGCAGCGCCAGGTCGGCACCGATAACAACGACGAGGTCACGGCGCTGCCCGTCCCAGCTCGGACATACCTCGAGCGTGTGTTGCGCCGTGTCCTCGTCACTGCTGCAATGGTGACAGAACGAAGTCCACTCCCTACACGCGACCGTGTGCAGGTACAAGCCGAAGCATCCGTGCCCCGACAAAACCTGCACCAGTCGAAAGGAGAGGACTCCGTACCGCCGCTCCATCCACTCCATCAGTACGGGCCGGAGAGCCTCGACGGTGACGACACCGTGTCTAGGCCTCTCCAGCCGCGTAGCCCAACGGGCGATGACGTCTCGGCGGGCGTCCTCGCGCCAGTTGGCTATTTCGCTCAGCGATGGGGAGCCACCTTCGTCGCGCAGTGAGGTCACCCGCCGGTAGAGGTCGGAGAGCATCTCCGCCTCTAGGTCCCACGGGGGTGTCCCAGCCAGTAGGCATGCCGCCTCGGTCGATACCGTGCGGTACCCGCGGATGGCTCTGACCGCCATGACTCTCTGGGACTCTCTCTGGGACACTCTCCACAGAACAGCCCTGAGCTGGGCGTTCAGAGCCCTCGCCCACACGGGTGCGCCGTACATGGCCATCGAACGGATCACCCGCGCATACAGCCGTCGGCCCTCGAAGCTGGGTCCGCCCACGTTCGGCATGAGCCGCGAAAGGGTGGACGCCGCGCCGACCAGCCGGGGAGCAATTCGGCGAAAATGCTCCCGGAACCACCATCGCCCGTCGAGCACCAGACCCAAGTACTTCATATGGGCCTGGATGCTGATGTGGACGGAGTTGACGACTAGCGAGGTGCCGATTGGCGGCCTTACGCGTGGCCCATGGAACAATAGGGCCTCCGTCTTATTTAGGGCCACCCTGAGCCCCAGCGCCTTGATTCGCCCGACCATCTCCTCGGTGCCGAGAGTGGCCAGGCTCGCCGCCTCTTCGAGTGTCCTGCCCCGGGCTGTGACGAGCGTATCGTCAGCGTAGCATATCACGCTCAGCCCGGGGGGGGAGATTCCCTCTCAACGCCCAGTCGTACGCGATGTCCCACAGAGTCGGCCCCAGAACCGACCCCTGTGGAACGCCGCACGACATGGACGTCCGCACAATGTCCCCTGCGGGACTCGCGCAGAGGACACTGCGCCCCTCCAAATAGTCCGCCACCAGCCGCCTCAGGTACAAGGGCACCCCATGAAATCGGAGCGCCTCCCTGATGCAGCTGAATGGCAGACTATTGAATGCGTTGGCGATGTCCAGCTACACCGCCAACAGCACTCCCCCGCCGGTGACAGCCTCCGCGGCCGTCTGTCTTAGTCGTAGCAGGGCCCCGATGGTCGAACGCCCCCTTCTAAAACCGAATTGAGCGTCCGACAGATCGGGCCCCACCTCCTCCAGGTGCTGGACGATGCGGGCAGCGAGGATGCGCTCCAGCAGCTTACCCACATCGTCGAGGAGCACGATGGGCCTGTGGGCCGACGGCGAATCCGGGGGCCGTCCCGGCTTTGGCAGACCGGGACCGGGGGGAACCGTCCAGACGCCAAACAAGCGTTGTACAGCTGCCTGAGGCGAGGCTCGAGGTGCTCGAGGAGCGACGTCAGCACCCGGACTGGTATTCCGTCCGGGCCGGGGGCCGTGGTCGCGGAACGAATCCGCGCCACAGCTGCTCCCACTTCCGTCTCCGTCACAGGCGGAACACTCTCGTCGTCAGCCTCCCGGTCTTGTTCTGGCGAGGCCATGACCGGGGGCGTGTGTTCCGACTGCCGTGAAAACAGCTCCTCGACCACCTTACAGAGGAAGTCGGGCTGGAGGGTCTCGGTGAGGGGGGGGGGGGGCCTGCGCGCGAAGCTTGTTCAGCGACGCGCGAAACGGGCGACCCCAGAGGTCACGGTCGAGACCGTCCAGCATCTCCTGCCAACTCGCATCCTTGACGGCCCGAATGGCCAGCCGAAAGGTCGTCCGCGCATCGCGGTACACCTCGTACAGCTGGCCCTCCCGCTCAGCGTCGCGGTGACGCCGCCGGCTGCGGGTGTAGGACCTTCGGGCTCTGATACATGCCGCACGAAGGTCCGCCAATCTTGGGGACCACCAGTAGACCCCCTGCCTCGGAGGTAGACGCCGCCGCACTCTGGGCATGGCCGCATCGCAGATCTGCGTTAACGCACTGCGTATGCGGACAGCCTCGGCGTCCACCCCGTCCGCTGGGGGCGGTGAGGACAGCCACGTGTGAACGATGGCCACCTCCGCCAGTACGTCCCTGTCAAGACGACCCACAGCCCACCGCGGAAACGCGGGAGCTCCGTCCGCCCTGTGACCCCTACTGGGGTCCCGGAGAGGGGAGACCTCCATCCGGATGTACCGGTGGTCCGATAGGGTCTCCGCCTCCTCCAGGACACTCCAGTTCCTCACCCGTGGCGCGACAGCGGGGCTAGCGAACGACAAGTCCACTATCGAGGCGCCCTGCTGCCGCACACACGTGTTCACTGAGCCCCTGTTAAGAACACAGAGGCCCAGTGAAGCCGCCCACTCGATGACCACCCGCCCGCGGTCGTCCGTCATAGGGGACCCCCACGCCGTGGATTTGTCGTTGAAGTCCCCCAGAACCAGGACGAGGCCCGGTGCCAGTCGCCGTATCGAGGCCTCCAGGTTGGTGAGGGAGGCCCCGAAATCGTCCATTCTCCTGGTAGGGGAGAGGTATACGCTGTAGAGCGTGACCCCTCCCCACTCCGCCGCGACAAATTCCTCGCCCCTATCCAAAAGAGACAAGGACGGGAAGTGCCGCTGCGTTGAGACGACGATTGCCGCAGTTCCGTTTCGGCTGACCACCCAATTGGGGCGATCAGGCACGCAGTACGGTTCCGCGAGTCCTTTATCTTACCTGAGGGTGTTGTAAAAAACGACTAAAGGATATAATATACAGATGATATTACTACAAGTGATATTTCCGTGTGGTGACGAAGTAAGAATACAATTCATCACCCTCTATTTTACCCGTGGGTGATCATAACAGACGACTAAGGGATATACAACGCATATAACATCTATGCGAGAGAAGGAAAACTAGAAATTAAACCCTATACCAACACGTCTGACCAGCGTGGTATTAGTAGGTTAATTTCCTCTGCTCGAGCCCAGCAGTGGGACATATGTGAGCTGAGATGATGAATTCTACACGAGAAGAAAATAGGAATAAAACCCTATAACAATCTGAACCGGTATTGGTCAATTGCCCTCGTATTATGAATAAGGCTCGAGGCCAACAGTACGATATGTATGAATAGAGATAATATGATGATATTATGCGAGCGAAGCCGAAGTTAAAACTAATTTTAAATTAACCAATTACGGAGAAATTGATAACTACAATAACAATAATTTTGCTAAGGTCAAATGATAGCTGATCCGTTGAATAAAAATATATTCTGCCGGATCTGAATAACCTTGAACATCGACTTGGAAACAATTAGATATAATAAAGGTTAAGATGTAAAATAAAACTATTACAGATTTTATCGCGTTTGTAGTTTATCTTAACTTTCACGACGCTTCGAACACTTTTCAGTGTTAATGATCGTGGAGCACTACCCTTCTGTGAGTATCCGCGATTAAATTCGTAAAAATTGTTTTATTGCACATGTAAATATCTGAAACCGTGACCAGCGTGGTGTATTAGTTTACTTTCCCTCCTAGCGTGGAGGAGGCTCGAGCCCAGAAGTGAGATTTATATGAGCTGAAATAATTATGATGATGAAACATCTGAAAAAATTAAAGTGTTGTCACCTAATTTTACTAGTTACATTCGTAAATATTGTTTTTTTTTTGTTTGAAGAGTGAAGACAATATATATTCTTTTACACAATCAAAAATTAGAGATTTCTACCAACAAAAAGCACACTAACTTTTAAAAAAAAGTAGATATTTTGACGTGAAACCTTTCGATTGAAAATTAGGGTGCTTTTTCGATATTTAATGAAAATAAGGTGAAAATAAATATTTTATACTAAAAAAATATGTTCGGAACATAAAAAGGTAAATTTTATCAGTTCGCAAGTTTTATCAGTTATTTTTTTTGTGTAAAATAACAATAATAAACCAAAAATTTTATTATTTGAAGTTTTCACATAAATGTTGAGGTTATGTGAAAAAAGTGTAAATACAATAGTTGTAGATATTTTACAAATATATTATGAATGTTGAGGAAGCGAGTGAAGTATGCAAGGATAGAGTTCTCTGGCACTCTGTTCTCTCTGCCTACCCTGCAAGGGATATGGCGTGATGATATGTATGTATGTAGATATTTTTATTACCTACAACTTTGCCGTTTAATTTTTTTCCATAAGACTTGTAATTTTGCCGACATAAACCGAGTTTTACCCTTAAAAACGTGAGGGGGTGACCCCTTCCACTTCCCAACCTCAGATCGCCCGTAAATATTTTTGTAATTTTTTTTATTTTTGTTATATTCTCTTCCTTTTCCAATGGGTTTCATCCTACCCATTTTTTTTTGGTTTTATAATTATCGACTCTGGTCTAAAATATATATAAAAACCCATAGTGAATTAATAAAACAGTATTTGTTTTGACTTTCAGTAACAATCCGGTATTTATGCAGACCTCTTTTTCCTCTTTTTTTATTAGCTACAGGCTATGGTTTGGTCTCAACCCGCTTCATTAGCCTGGGTGAACTAAAACTCGAGACTCCGTAATCTTCCGTATTTCCTTTTTGGTTGAATTATTAAATCTATATAGTATAACTAGCAGACCAGGCCACGCGTTACTGTGGTTTAGGTTAACCTCAGTAACACTTTTTGTTTATTCTAACAAATTTTTGCTTATATGAAGCGTTTGTACATTTAACATAGCGCCATCTATTAACTACTTACTGAATCCAGTCAACGGATTCCGCCATCTTTTAAAATCCTTTGGATATAACATATTATTTTGACTGTCAAATATTAGACATATAATTTGCAAGCTATACTATCCTAAGCTAAGCTAAGCTATCCTCTCTTTTAAGTTGGATCAAACTACACTTACTGTGCAAATTTGGTTAAAATCGGTTAAGTACTTAATGAGTCCATCGCGGACAAACAACGTGACACGTAATTTATATATATTAAGGTAACTATTTGTATCATCACTAGAAATAAACACGTGTATCATTGGATTCTATTGTTTAATTACGACTGCAAAAATAGTAATGATCTAAGTATTCTTTACTCGATCTAAAATTAATGATCCAAATTTAATTATACTTAGTTTGCGTTAACCGGCGTTGCCGAACGAACGTCTGGTTAAGAAGATATACAATGCGAAAGTGGAAGGATGTAGGTACCGAGGGAGACCGAGACTAACCTACCTAGACCAGATCGGTCAGGTACTGAAGGAAGGTGGAGTCAAGAGTCTCTGAAACCGGCGAGCGTGTATGAAGAGAATTATGAATGTTGAGGAAGCGAGTGAAGTATGCAGAGATAGAGTTCTCTGGCACCCTGTTCTCTCTGCCTACCCTGCAAGGGATATGGCGTGATGATATGTATGTATGTATGTAGTTTGCGTTAAATATATGTTTTTAATTATTTTATCACATTGCTAAGTAATGATGATGAAGTATTAAAAATATCAATGACTGATATATACCGAAGTATTCACGGTTATAAGTATATTATGCATCACTCTTTGCTTGGCCCTGAAAGTCGTAAATATCACAATGAGACGCATAGAGAAAATGGCTAACAGCTCTCTCTCTATTAATTGTATCTCGACTAAATGTACATATATATTCGTGTGGTGACGGAGTAAGAATGCAATTCACCACCCCCTATCTTACCCGTGGGTGATCGTAAGAGACGACTAAGGGATTTAAAACGCATATAACATCTATGCGAGAGAAGAACAACTGGAAACAGAACTCTATACCAACACGTCTGACTAGCACGGTATAGTAGTTTAATTTCCCTCCCATTACGGAGGAGGTCCGTGCCCAACAGTGGGACATATATGGGCTGTGATGATGATGAAATGTATGTGAATTTACGCCAAATACAAAATTTGACTAAACAGTTTAGTCAATACGAAAACTGAATGTATGCGTTGAACCGAGTGTCGTTAATTGTATTCTAACACTATCACCACAGGAAAACATTATGACGATTACGTGTTAATATTACTCTTGCCTAAAGTTTCACACATAATTAACAAGCAAAATCAATCGATTAACAAGCAAAATCAAAAAGGGCCGGAATTCCAATAGGCGCGGGTTCGAATCTCACTTGTGACATCATTTTTCATTTCGTAATCGGGTTTTATAAGCAAAATCAAATTCACTGGGTTTTTAAACTTGCCACAAAATGTTTTGCACACGTGCTAAGTAAATATAGATAGTACGTTATCTATCTTTCTATTGAGGCAATAGGCGTGTGCAGAATGTGCCACCATTCACTGTAGAGATGCGGCAGCTCTGTCCGTCTCACATCTTTATACTTATTCTTTTATTTTTATTTTGTTGGCAGACTGTAGTCTGGACAAACGCTGTCCGTTCCGTCCGGGGCGACGCAAGGGCCGCGCGTGGTCCCACGGAGTCCAGTCCGGTCCCATAAGACGGCACTTACATGCTATTTCTTTTTATTGCTTATGGTGGCAAAAGAACACCTGTAGACAAATGTTACTGTGGCTCGTGGACCTTTGCTATACCACGGGTACTCCTGTTAGTGTAGTTAGGCCGTTATCTTCCAATGAAAAGCCCAAACCCACCCAAAAAGTTAGGCTGCCGGCTCTTTCGCTAACCGAACGAAGCGCAGTAACATATTACCACTACTCAGACGTCGATTTGTTGCGAGTGTGCGGAATAAACACGGAGAAAAACGTGACATAATAAGGCCCTCTTTCTATGAAGAAGGATCGAGGACTGTGTTACAGAACATAAGACTAGACAATTTTCCTTAACTATCTTTGTAATTCTTATATATGTATGTCCCAAGGTTGGATGTATACCTGGGCCACCGAAGTTAAAATCGAGTACCGGTGGTCCGCTCGCACGGCGAAGAGAGAAGGTTTTACGGTGGGTCTATGGGGTCACGCGCCGCCTTTCCGTCACCCCGGACCGATTCAGCGGGGCGAGACGCACCCATAGCCCACCAATAAAAAAATAAAAAAAAAATAAAAAATGTTGGATGTATACCTTGCCCGTAATAAAAAAAAATGGTATATTGTACCACGATTGTCAGATGGCTCGGCAAAAAGTTTTATTTTAATTTTTTCTTTTCTTCTAGAAAGAAAGGAGTAGTGGAAAAATAAAGGTTTAATAGAAAGGATTTCTTAATCCGTTAAATTAATAAAATGTATTCAAAGAATCAATAAAGTTCCTTTTATTGTACAAAACGTGCCTTAGTCACCGCTGATATACCAGAAAAGTTTAGGCCATAAAAATATTTATTTGACTTTTACAATCTTAGTGTATTTTCACATAGGTTATATTTAACATTGAATAATACGGTGAACTTCGTACCATCTAAAATTGAATTGGTTATAATTCTTCATAATTTTATATACCTACTAGCTTCTGCCCGCGGCTTTGCCCGCGTAAAAGATTACTTTCCTAAAATTTTTCATCCCCTATTTTTATTTTACCCTTTAAGGGTAAAGTTTTAAAAATAAATAATATCATATTTATTTATATTTAATCAATAGCCTAAAAATAAGATTCAAGCTTCTGGCTTAAAAAATGACGATACTTTCTTACAACCTTCATCCCCCTTTACAACCCTTTTTTGCATTAAAAAGTAGCCTATATCCTTTATCAGGCTCTAGACTATCTGTGTACAAAATTTCATTTAGATCGGTTTAGTAGTTTTGGCGTGAAAGAGCGACAGACAGACAGAGTTACTTTCGCATTTATAATATTAGTAAAGATATAATAAATTCGATTTTTAAACAAAATTATTAATTTTATTTTTTATTTAATTGCCAGTTGTGTGGTAGCGGCTACGAACACTACCAACTCTTACTATTCTCGTGGATACCATAATCTACCTGAGCCAACTCCACTAATGCCTTTTGGTCAACAATAACATTCTCAAGGAGGGTTGACATCAAGCAGGCCGGTCGTAAAAGTATGGCCAATATTTTTTGCAATATGTGGGTGTACGTATTGCGTCGACCACAAGTAATGGGGATAAGATCAGAAAAATTATGATATTATTCAATTGCTAGCTATTTCTTTAATTATTTAGTTTTTTCTTTTTATAAAATTTAAACAATCAAACGATTTTTTTAAAGACACCACCGTTTTTTTTTATTGCGTTGGACTATGAATATAGTCGCGCCCCGCCAAATCGGTCCGGGGCGACGGAAGAGGCGGCACGCAACCCCATAGAGCTACCCTGCAAGCACCTCTCTTCGCCGTGCGAGCGGGGCACCGATACCCGATCTTTGTCTTCGGTGGCCCGCCCGGCGGTTTACCCTCACGGGTTCCTCTTGAGTCGATGCCCCGACAGCTTTCGCCGTCGGGGCGTCGTACTCACGCGGTGGCCTCACTTCGGGTGACCGGACTAGTCCCCGGTCTGATCAAAAGACACCATCCTGCGCTAAGGAAACGATCCTCGTATTTGAGGGACTTTACAAACATATAATTAACGCAGACAAAATACACTCAGACTCAGAACAACAGTTTATGGATTGCACAAATAATTTTCCTGCATAGGAATCGAACCCATGGCACTGGAAAGTCGGTTTATTAACCATTACGCCATCTGTGCAGTCAAAAACCAATACAAGTCACGATGATTAATTTATAAAGAGTTACTTGCACGGTATACTCATAGCTATAAATCTCTACCATGTTAATAAAATATCGGGGTAGATTCTTATTTCCGATAGGTCTATGAAAGCATGACTGTTGAATATTCCCTGCATCGCACTTAAACTATTTACTGATTTTCATTATTAGTTTTATCAATTTAGATAGAAATTTTTATAATAGATTGCCTTTTATTTTAAATCCCTCTATCAAAATAGATTGCGATTGAGTGTCATAGTTAGAAACACGTTTCTAATAATCACGAAACATTCACGTTTCCAAATCTTCTTAGTAAAAACTACTATCCAAATTCGTAGATTATAATGTTATTAGATAAAATTGTGATTATTTATATTAAATTGACATCGTACAAGTGTTTCCACAGAAACCTCTGTGTAACAACACATAATAAATAATTTGATATTGAATCCGAATCGGTCTTCTAATATCTAGATTCAGACACAGCTGTCAGCATTGACCATGAAAATATATCGCCATAAAATAGCAAAATGGCGGAATATATAATGTTATTTTCATATAGATAATAACTTTTAAAAGTATAGTTACTTACCGGCATGTTGATCCTCGAAAACCCGCGTAGTCCGCCCTCCGCGCCCGCCGCCCTACTGCCTCGAGGAGCAAACCTCCACTGTGCCAGCTCACCACCTTGCCCCATCTGAAGCTGCATCGCGTGACTGACATCCTCAACAACTTCCCTACCAAATTCAACCTTATTATTCCTTAAATTAGAATCAAATTCTTTATCTTTACTTTCGTCATAATTTACATTCGCATTTGATGTTTCTTCGACATTGTCTCCAGTTATTATAATAGTTGGTATTGCTTTAGTAATATCAGCTTTATCAGTATCAGCTACAGAAGGTATATTGCTATACTGTTGTGCGACACCAAATTTTTCTTTCAGTGAATTAATAACGGCTTGCCTAGCATGTTCGTACCTTACTTTCGCTTGGTCTTCCCTCCATTTTTTGAGCACTTTACTTTTAGGATCAACATTTTTCATGGTTCTATCAATAAAGTTTCCATACAGTTTTGAAGTTAATGCTCTTTGTATTTTTAAATTGTCTGATTTATCTTGAACTGTCTGTTTATTGTTATTTTCTATTGACATTACTTCATCAGTATTATCTTTAGTTTTTGTTTGTGCGTTTTCATTGCCGTAGGTTTCCCACCATCTCACTGCAGCATTGTTAATAGGGGCTCTAGACCGGGCTGAATATGGTGATTTAAGTGCATCACTCATATCCTTAAATGTACTAAATCATTTAAGTATATATTACTTACAAAAATAGCAAGTAAAATTCACACTACACCTATTACAGCCTAACACCAACTGACCTAAAGAGCCTACATTTGTACATATCAAAAATTGCAAGTCATTTTTTGTCAAAGACCCTGTACCACGTTGTATTTTCGAATAGAAATTGAAAAAAAAAGTCTCACTCTAAGAAGTATAATAAGAACGGGATAGAACAAAATAATTGTGTACTCGCATCATTTGAAAATATAACATGGTACAAGTTTATAGGACACTAACAATAGTTTTGGTTTTCTTATTATTGAAAGTCTCGTTTTTTGTGTTTATAGGTCAGTATGTAAGAGTATTGATTGCAAATACCTGTCTATAAAGTTGCGTGAGTAACATAATATTCGGATTCACCAATAAATTATGTAATGTATTTTATGTAAATTATATATTTCCGGCTTTCCGAGTAAAGATGTTTAAGGGATATTTGCATCGACAGTAAAAAGATAAGTATCTTGCTTTGTCACACGCTATCTTGTAAAAGGTACTTTAATCCTTTACTTGCTCATCTGATTTAATTAAACTTGAAGTTGTAATGAAATATTGTCTTATTTCTAAATGTTTAAATTTAAAACTACTTAAAATACATTCTACGTATAAATATATAAAGGTTGTTGCAGTCAACAAGTCGATAACAAGTCAATAAGTCAGTACTTCTCAACGCTGACCCGAAACTACTAAAGCTAGAAGCATGAAATTCTGACAAGTTTCATTTTGTAATATATGAACTCACTAAGAAACTAAAAAAGGATTTTACTGCAATCAACTCTAAACAGGATGAAATGTATTGGCGAAGTTCGTATGGTAAGAAAACACTTTTTTTATTTTATTCTTTTAAAACACCACCCTTTTTTTTTTCTTTTTTTTTTGCGGTGGGCTATGGACGTCGCACCCCGCCAAATCGGTCCGGGGTGACGGAAGAGGCGGCGCGCAACCCCATTGACCCACCCTGCAATCACCTCTTCTTCGCCGTGCTAGCAGGCCACCGGTACCCGATCTTTGTCTTCGGTGGCCCGCTCGGCGGTATGCCCTCTCGGGCTCCTCTCCTGTCGACGTCCCGACAGCTTTCGCCGTCGAGGCGTCGTCCTCACGCGGTGGCCTCACGTCGGGTGACCGGACAATTTCCCGGTCCGATCACCCGAAGCCTCGGTTAGAGCGGCATCAGGCGCAGATACTCGCACCTGCGCCGCCCTGGCCGCGGGCGGCGGTCCGGGTCACGGGAATCCTCCCGGGCCCGTTCCGCCGCCTCCTTCTGCGAGATGACAGCCTCTCAGAAGGCGGCGACCGCGTCCCAATTCCTGACGCTGTCGACCATCGCTCGCACAACAGCCGGCAGCGTCAGGTCGGCACCGACGACAGCGACGAGGTCACGGCGCTGCCCGTCCCAGCCCGAATATACCTCGAGCGTATGTTGCGCCGTGTCCTCGTCGCTACTGCAATGGTGGCAGGACGGAGTCCACTCCCTCCGCACGACCGTGTGCAGGTACTTGCCGAAGCAACCATGCCCCGACAAGACCTGCACCAACCGGAAAGAGAGGACTCCGTGCTGCCGATCCATCCACTCCATCAGTACGGGCCGGAGGGCCTCAATGGTAAAAACACCGTGTCTAGGCCTCTCTAGCCGCGTAGCCCAACGGGCGATGACTTCTCGGCGGGCGTCCTCGCGCCAGGTGGCTATCTCGTTGAACGATGGGGAGCCACCCTCTTCGCGCATTGAGGTAACCCGCCGGTAGAGGTCGGAGAGCATCTCCGCCTCTAGGTCCCACGGGGGTGTCCCGGCCAATAGGCATGCCGCTTCGGTAGATACCTTTAAAATTTTTTTAAAACACCACCCTGGACTAAGGAAATAACTCTTGTTTTCAGGGGACTTTACAAACATATAATATAATTTGGAAAATCCAAAAGTGCACGCCTCATAATTTTATCTTATTTATCATTTACATTAGTCAATGCCATAAATGAAAATGAAAGAAAAAAAATACTTGAAGTTTCATGGCATTCTCGAAGTAGTGCTAAACGTAGCTGTTCGTTTACTACAGACTATATGGGATTTGTTGCCTTTGCCTATCCGAATTTACGAACAAAAAAAAATGTAAACGAACCCAATTTTCATAAGGTATACATTACACTAATGACTAAGCAGTTTAGTTTTTTATTAATTGCAATTAAACGACAAAGAATTACCAAGCCATTTTCGTAAAGAAACAGCACGTTGCAATTATGAAGCTTTTAAAAAAGAAATATTTTGATACATTATTTTTTACGGTCGTAATCATGCCAGATCCAAAATAAATATCCGGACGTCCTCGAATATTATTTTTAATCAACTATTTTCTTACTTTAAACAAAATAATTGATTTTTTAAAATATCAAATACGTTTTAACGAATGTTTTCTCTTGATATATGTATAATAATATTATTCTATAAGTGCAATGTGAGAAAAATACAATCATTTTTAGGTTTGAAAAGTCCTTGATTTTCATATATCGAGAGTAGAGCAAGACCTCAATGCTTCGCTTATGAGGCGTGCAATACGAGGTGAATTTTACTTCGATATTATTAATCTTTTTTTTTTTTTTTTCTGGGGGCGGGTTACGGTCAGCACACTCCTCGCACCACTCCGTCCGGGGTGACAGAGGGGCGTAAGCACGCACACCCGTAACCCACCCGTGATGCCGCCTTCGTCGTTAGGCCAACCACCGGAGCAGAGTGACTTGACGTCAGTGGTTGGCCCGACGGAATACCCCTGAGGAGTACCCTCTCCTCGACCGACGTCCCCCCCTCGGATAGGATGTCGGTCTTTCCTCACGCGGTCGGCCTCTCGGCGGGTGACGGACTAATTCCCCGATCCAGTCACCCGCGGCCTCGGCTAGGGCGGCATCAGGCGCAGGTAATCGCGCCTGCGCCGCCCCAGTCGCCGGCGGCGGCTCGTGTCGTCGAGGAGACGCTCCTCGCGCACGCGCTCCGCCGCCTCCTTCCGCGAGACTACTGCCTCGCAGAAGGATGCGACCGCGTCCCAGTTCCTGACGCTGTCGAGCATCGCCCTGGCGATGGTCGGCAGCGTCAGGTCAGCACCGATGATTGTGACGAGTTCACGACGCTGCTCTGCCCAAGCGGCACAAACCTCGAGCGTATCGATATTATTAATCCTACAGTACAAATAATAAAAAATATATTGACGGGGGCGTCACACTTAATTTCTACGCGCAAAATCTGGCTTTAAAGGAAGAAGCTAGTTTTACAGAAAAAAAGCTAGTTTAAAAGAGAAAATCTAATAGGTATAGTTTTAGAGAAAAGATGTAGTTTTAAAGAAAAAATCTAGTTTTAAAGTTTGTTTGTATACACAAAGAATCGTAGCTGCTTATGGTATTATCGTTACACCGTAGCGGCTCGTAGCATAATTTGAAACTGACTGTACAAATAGCGTAATGGTTAAAATACCGACATACCGTGCCAGTGTCACGGGTTCGATTGCCGTCCAGAACAATACTTTGTGCCATTTAAAACTTTTGTTCTGAGCCTGTATGTAATTTGTGTCCATTAATTATATGTTTGCAAAGTCACCGCAATACATCGATTATTTCCTTAGTGCAGGGTGTCGACTTATTTTTCTTTTTTTTTTTTTAATTGCAAATGAAAAAAAATATAACCCAACACATGGCATTATGTTAATATAAACTTATAACATCAAAACAATGAGGATAGTTAACGTTAGAAGACAAACATACAGATACACAATCAACATCATCAATATCAAGCAACTGCGCAAAGTAGAAAACCCCAAAGTAACATGCAGTCACACGATATCAAGGACGCGCCAATATACATATAAACCATCATAAATGTATTAAAGCCACTTCAAGAAACCTTGAATTATATAACAACAATATAATAATTAAAATACATAACATAAAAAAGGCACGGACAAAAGTCTGTGGGCCAAAATTTAATTATAAAAAAAAAAAAAAGAAAAAAAAACACAACATATGGCAGAATGAATTTTTTTTTATACTGTAAACAGTAAAATGTATATGCCAATTAGTATTGATAAATAATTTGGAACTGAATGTTTGTAATATCATAATAATTGTTTTTTATTAAATACATAGACTAATGCTAACTGCATAGAAGACTGCTAGTGATAGGACCACGCTGTTGACAGTTCTCTGTCTACAGCCGCGGGCCGGTCCGTCCGGGGTAGTACCACACTCTCACAGATGATCGACGTCTGATTAATGGTAATATGCTACTTCGTTCGGTGAGCGAGAGAGCTGGCAGTCCAACTGTGTGAGTTTGGGGTTTATATTGGTAGGCAGCGGCCTAGCTATACCCTTGGTCAGGAGCAGGTCTAGCACATGTAGCGCCCGGGTGCAATCAATAACCTGGCGCCCTCTTGTATCAAAATGGGGAACAAAATGGAATAAGTTGATAGTTACAATACGTTCGACTAAACTCCGAACCTCGCTGGAATGCGTTGTCGCATGCTTAGTCTCGTTGTTTTGACACAAAATCAGGTAAACGCGATCGGATTATGAAGTTACAGTGAGCATGGCGACAAATCAACCTACCCAAACCTGTCAAATAACGCACCCACTACGTTTATAGATGGTGAGGCACTGGCTGCGTACGGTGTGCCCGCTTCGTGTGGAGCGTTACAGTGGAGGCTCTATGTGTCTCGAGCGGCTTTCGGCGCCCCCTAACACATGGCGCCCGGGTGCACCGCACCCTCTGCACTATAGGTAAAGCCGGCCCTGCCCTTGGTGTTGCAAAGGTCCATGGGTGGCAGTGACACTTACCATTAGGTGTGCTGCTTGCTCATAAGCATTAAAAAAACATAAAATATATGATAGGTATATATAATAAAACAAAATGGATTATTTCTACTGATCTCTGAAACGACTGTAACGTTTATGACAAGACCTTCAATATTAGATAACCGATAATATAAGGACTAAGTTCGGGTACTTTTATTATAGAAAAAGAATAAAATTTTTACGCAAATATAGCATTAAATTATGAACAAAATCTATATAAATAGGTACTATTATACAATATAATCCATTATTATTATATTCTTGACACGGTGCTAAACGACAAGCAGCACTCATGATAGTAAGTGTTCCTGCCGGACCTTTGCAATACCAAGGGTAGCCTAGATTGCTGCCTACCAATTAAAATCCCAAACCCACCCAGAAAGTTCGACTCTCACGCTCGACAAAAGAAGTGCGTGCTGTTGCGCTTTGATTGCCACTGCTCAGACGTCGATTTTCTGCGAGAATGGGTACTACCCTGAACGGATCGATTCACGGTTGTAGACAGAAAACCATCAACAGTGTGGCTTTACCATAAATAATAAAAATCATTGATTACATAATCAATGATTCTTATTATTTATGTTAAATACCGAATAAAAGAAATACATTAGCATTGCAGGAAAACGAGTTTTATGACGAAAATATTAAATATATCAATTAAATTCAATTTTATGTAAAATTTTAAATAATACAATTACTCTAGAACCTCTGTTTTGAAGATTTCATAAATTTTACATCATGTATTTACTACGCTCGCGATCGTTCGTTAATTTTTTTGTAAAAATGTGATAGTTTAGACATATATAACTTTCAAATTACATTTAAATTTCCAATTCTGCTTATGAACAACATAACATATAAATTAGATAAATGAATATTTTATTTAGACTAAAAGTATCTAATAATTGGATACCCACCGTTTTAGTCCGACTTAAGAATAATTATTACAATACAAATTCAGTTATAACTATACTATTTGCTTCGACGGCAAGTTATCTCCGTGATATGCACAGGTCACCGGTGTTTTTCCTGAGCAGGAGTGCATTGCCACGCAACCAGCCAGACGTACAAAGTACGTGCCGGCCAGACGACGCGACCTACTTGCTCTGTACGTATCAACAAGCACAAGGATATTAACTTATGTTATTCACGTGATTACTTATTAGTAGGAAACAGTAAAAATATTATCATTCATAAAAATTTACTTCACTTTCGTTCTAGTTAAAGCTACTAATATTATATATAAATGTGAAAATTTGTAAAAATATTTGTATGTTTGAATGTTTGGATTTTTGTTACTGAATCAAGCGTAATCTGTTTAACAGATTTGGAACACAGATAGAACTTTACCTAAATCAACACAAAATACTTTTTATCTCAGTAATATGCTGCCTTGGGATCACTGGACTAGCTGTGTGGTAGCGGCTACGAATATTACCAGCCCTTACTGTGCTCGCGGATATCATTAAAGACGACTAAGAGCCTTATAACGACCTGGGCCAACTACATCTGATGCCATTTGGTCAACAATTACATTCCCAAGGAGTGTTGACGTCTGGCAGGCGACCGATCTTAAAACTATTGCAAATAACTTTTACAATATGTACTATGAAAGAAGAGTACATATTGTATCGGCCCCAAGTACTTGGGATAAGAGTAGGAGAATCATGATGATGAGAATCACGGACAGAAGAGGTACAGTCTTCCTCGATAAACTGAGGAATCCAGAAATAAAATAATATAAATTTTATATAGCAACAGAGTAAAAATATAATTCACTAACACTTCCTTTAATAATTTCTTTCGATCGTAAATCATTTTCTTTCTTACGGTACTATAGTTTTTTTACCGTAGCAAACGAGCAAGCAGCACACCTGATGGTAAGTGTTACTGCCGCCCATGGACCTTTGCTATAACCAAGACTATAGATATAATTGATAAATGATGCCGCTTAACTTTAACGGGTTGAGAGCCCTCAGCGCTCACCCACAGTCCGGGTAAAGTTGTCATAGCCATCTGAGGCTAACAACTAAGACACACAAAAAAAAAAAAAGATAGATGATGCAATAGTAACAACGAATTTATAATAATATATTATGTAATATTTATTATTAACGATCCTCTTAAATCAATTACTTGGGGTTGACGCAATATGTACTGTTCTTTCATTATGAACGCCCGCCTATCTGACATCAACCTCCTTGGGAATGCAATAGTTGACCAGACTGTGAAATATACCATCAGGGATTTTTGAAATACCGCTTTGACCATCGAGATTAAGGAATTAGTACTTGTGGTCAATTCAATGGCGAGGGGGAGAGAATACGGCAGATTATGGGGCCGCGAGCTTTTTTCTGTCACCCCGGACGAATTCGATGTAACATATCCAGACTATAGCCTGCCACAAAAAAAAGAATTATTTCTAACGAAAAAATAACTAAATTAGTGGTAGGACCACGCTGCGCGCTGTTGACAGTCCTCGGTATACAGCCGCGGGCTGGCAAGTCCTGGATAGTACCATACTCTCGCAGAAGATCGACGTCTGAGTAATGGCAACGTGCTCTTGTGCTTCTCTTGGTGAGCGAGAGACCCGGAAACCTTACTGGGGTGAGTTTGGATATTGTAATGGTAGGCAGCGGCCTAGCTATACCCTTGGTATTGTAAAAGTCCATGGGCGACAGTAACACATGCCGTCAGGTGTGCTGCTTGCTCGTTTGCCATCATAAGCAATAAAAAAAATATTTCGCGTGTAATTTTATAAGTATAGGTAATAATAGATAATGAAAAGTGCCATACATACATACACATACATATCATCACGCCATATCCCTTGCAGGGTAGGCAGAGAGAACAGAGTGCCAGAGAACTCTATCTCTGCATACTTCACTCGCTTCCTCAACATTCATAATTCTCTTCATACACGCTCGCCGGTTTCGGAGACTCTTGACTCCACCTTCCTTCAGTACATGACCGATCTGGTCTAGGTAGGTTAGTCTCGGTCTCCCTCGGTACCTACATCCTTCCACTTTCGCATTGTATACTTCTTAACCAGGCGTTCGTTCGGCATTCTTTCCACATGTCCGAACCATCGGAGCATTCCCTTTCGCATCTTTACACCAATACTCTCTTTCATACCTACTCGCTCTCTTACGTCGTCGTTACGAATGCGGTCGGTCAGCCTAACTCCACAGATTTTCCGCAGAGATCGCATTTCGACCGCATTAATTTTACTATCATACTCTTTTCTGCATACCCAACTCTCGCTTCCATACAGTAATGTTGGGACAAGCACTGCGTTATGTATTGCTACACGTGCCTTCTGGCTGAGGTGGTGGCTGCCGAAAAGTTGCCCCAACGCTCCGTTCACTCTATTTCCCGCATTCACTCTTCGCTTTATATCAGTGGTGTACCTTCCATCTCGGCTAAATCCACATCCAAGATATACAAATTCATCCACTTGCTCTAGTACATCATTACCTATTGTTACTCTTACATCTGTTCTGGTTATATCTCTTTCAAAGACCATTATTTTGGTTTTGCTCACATTCACGCGTAGACCCCTTTTCTTACAATCTTCTGTCATTGTGTCGACTAGGGTCTGCAGGTCAGTCGCTGACTGTGCCAGCAGGACTGCATCATCTGCATAAAGCAGGGCAGTGACCACTGAGTCGCCCATCTGGACTCCCACATTCATATCGTTCAACCTTTGGAGACATTTATCCAGATATATGATAAACAGCCTGGCTGACAGAACGCACCCCTGCTTAACGCCGATATTGACGTCAAACCAAGGCGACATTCCATCATCCAGCCGCACACAGGCTCTACAGCCCATGTAACTGGACTGCACAGCCTGTAGCAGTTTACCGTTAATACCATACTCCGGTAAAATGTCCCAAAGTTCCTTTCGTACAACCGTGTCAAATGCTCTCTCCAGATCCACAAAACTGCAGAAAACCCTCTGACCTAGAGCCAGATGCTTCTCCACAATGTTGCGCAGAGAGAACACTTGATCCATGCATCCCCTTCCACTCCTGAAACCTCCTTGTGTCTCACACAGTAAACCATCGGACACCATCCTCATTCTCCTTTCAATAACTTTTCCATACACTTTTGCTGCCAAACTGGTCAAGCTTATGGCTCTGTAATTTGCGCAGTCATAACGTGAACCCTTGTTTTTAAACAAAGGCACGATGACTGCGCTATTCCAGTCCCTGGGAACCATTCCCGAGCTCCAACATAAATTGAGGAGCAACAGGAACGCCTCCCAGACACAAGAGCCACCGAGCTTGATCATCTCGGCAGACACCATATCAATGCCCGCTGCCTTACCATTTTTCAAACTTCTTATCGCCCATTCAACTTCATCCATACTGATGCCATCGGAGGACGCCGTTGTCGAATGTTGATCTACTAAACCACATCCAACACCGGCGCCAACCGTAGCATCCACATACATATCGCCAAAATATTCACTCCATCGGCTTAACACGTCTTGTGTTTGTGTAAGAATGTCTCCACCTTTAGACCTTATTTTATTCATTCTGAAGGCTGACCAACCACCCCGAGACTTCTTCACCTCCCTCCAAAAGAGTTTGGTGTTACCCTCGAAGTTTTTAGTCAGCCTATCTTCTGCACTCATACTTGCTCTATCACGTTTCTCTTTCACTAAGGCCTTGGTGTCATTCTTACATTGCCGATATATTTCTTTCTTCTGTTCAGTCATACTGTCATTCAGATTCAAAGAAGAGACATAGTCCAGCCACGCTTTCTTCTTTTGCTCTACGGAAGCTGCCACTTCCGCATCCCACCATGCATCACCATTTGTTTTTCTATGCTTCTTTGAACTTCCACATACTTCTTTCGCTGTATCTACCATACTCTCTTTCAATACTCTCCAGCATTCTTCAATGTCCGATTGCGGCTGGCTTGCCATCGTCAGCCGTTCTCGGACACCCTCTGCATACTTTTCTCTTACACACTCTTCTTGCAACCTTTCAACCTTTATTCTTTCAAGCCCTCCGAAGTGGACACGCTCTCGCCAGTGCCTCCACTTTCTGAACAGACCACTAAATCTCGCAATAACGAGATAGTGGTCCGTGTCGACTGTGGGGCCCCTGTAGGCTCTTGCGTCCAATATTTTGCTTCGGAGGCGACTGTCTACCAAAATTAAATCTATTATGCTTTTCTGTTCATTCCTTCTCCATGTATACATATGGATGTCCTTATGTTGGAAAAATGTGTTTGACACAATAAGGTTTCTCTCCATGCATACATCCGCTATGAGCCTACCTGCGTCGTTCACTCTCTTATCACCAAATGGACCAAGTACGTCCTCATAGTCGGGACGCTTGGTCCCCACCCATCCGTTCAAATCTCCGCATATAATCACGCGTTCACTGGTTTCTGCCATATCCAGAATTTCCCTAACATTATCCCAAAACTTCTCTAGGTCTGATGCCACCGAGGATCCTACGGGAGCATATGCTACAACCATGAATACCTTGGTGACGCCTAGTTTTATACGGACCCAGAGAAGTCTGGGATCATACATTCCGTAATCCTTCACACCTGAGGCCAAGCGAGAGGACAACAGCACTCCTACCCCCATGCTGGCTCGATCGCTCTGTGGTACACCAGACCACAGAGCCATCCCGCCACCAGGAAGATCGCAGGCGTCGCTGCCCCTTCGCTTGGTCTCTGTTACACAGAGCACGTCTAGCTGTTTGTCCGCCATGACGGATATCAGCTCGTGCAACTTACCTTCCACACAACCTCTTACATTCCACGTTCCCACCCGGCACTCCGTTCTCCTCGACTCGCCTAACTGGGCAAGGCGTGATGGGTGGCGGCCCCCATCGCCGCAACTGCCGATGTTCGTACCGACGGGGGCGGGTCGGTACGCGTCGCCTCCGGGGGACGCCCTAACCCGCATTGCGGTACGCATTTCGAGCCGGATTAGCAGTCTAATTAGACTGGCAGGGGACGCGAACGAGCACGCTCCGGACTATGCCCCCCTATAAATAATAGTACCATCATTGCGTTATTATCAATTAATATAATCGCGATAAAAACTATTTTGAAACATGAACGGTTGGCATAATACTTTCTTTCCAGATTTATTATTTTGAATGTGTTTCGATTTCATAGTCTTCTTTCACCGGTGACTTAAGTATACCATCTGAGAACCTTGAGAATCTTGACAAATTTAATAAATGAGACCATTTGATGACCATTTGACTTGATATGTTAAAATTAAAACCCGATTAATTGATTTTCTAGTTATAGGACCAGGCTGTTGACATTTTTCTGTTTATAACTGCAGGCCGGTCCGTCCGGTGTAGTACCTCACTCTCGCAGAAGATCGAAGTCTGAGCAATGTCCTGTTGCGCTTCGTTCGGCGAGTGAGAGAGCCGGCAGCCCAAATGGGTGGGTTTGGTGCTTATATTGGTAGGCAGTGGCCTAGCTATACACCTAGTATTGGCGGCAGTGACACTTACCATCAGCTGTGCTGCTTGCTCGTTTGCCACCAAAAGCAAAAAAAAAAAAGAATAATTCTAGACTATATTTTGACTGCACAGATGTTCTAGACTATATTTTGACTGCACAGCCGTAATGGTTAAGATACCGACCTTCCATGAATGAATGAATGGCAATGTGCTATTGCGCTTCGTTTGGTGAGCGAGAGAGCCGGCAGCCCAACTGGGGTGGGTTCGGGGTTTGTATTGGTTGGCAGCAGCCTAGCTATACCATTGGCAAAGGTCCATGGGCTGCAGTGACACTTACCGTCAGGTGTGCTGTCTGCTCGTTTGCCACCATAAGCAATAAAAAAAAAAAAAAAGACGATTAAGATTTTTACATCAACCTGGTTATGATAGTAGGACCGGATTGTTGACAGTTTTCTATCTACTGCCGCGAGCCGGTCCGTCCGGGGTAATACCACATTCTCGGAGAAAACAGAACAGTGGCAATGTGCTGCTTTGTTTCATTCGGTGAGCGAGAGAGCCGAAACCCCAACTTTCTGGGTGGATTTGGGATATTTATTAGTAAGCAGCGGCCTAGCTGTACCCGTGATATTGCAGAGGTCCATGGGTGGCAATAACACTTACCATCAGGTGTGCTTGCTCGTTTGCCCCAAGAGCAATAAAAAAACCGTCATCCATGTAATGTTATCTGATCAACAATTAAATTCCCAATGAGAGTTGATATCAGACAACCTTTATTCTGCGGTGGGCTATTGAGTGGTCGCGCTTCGCCAAATCGGTCCGGGGTGACGGAAAATGCAGCGTGCGACCACATAGACCCACTCTGCAAGCATCTCTCTTCGCCGTGCGAGCGGGCCACTGGTACCCGATCTTTGTCTTCGGTGACCAATATCAGACAAGCTAGTCATAAAACTATTGCCAATAACTTTTGCAATATATACTCTTCTAGAGTACATACTGCGTCAATCCCAAGTACTTAGAATAAAAGCAGGATGTTGATTATGATTGTATTGCATTCTTGCTTTGCAGAGATAGATCGCAAAATGTTTTGATATACAATGCATTAGTCTCGGGTGCGTTGACATACTATCTTTCAATTGATATCTGCACTTCCAAGTTGTGTTGTAATTTTACAAGATGATAATTTTACAATTACGACATAGAATATCCTTATGCTTCCAAGTCTAGAACATTCTATTCTCATATTCTAAACTAGTTAGTCTCATCATCATCATCTTAGCCCATATATGTCTCACTGTTGGGCTCGGACCTCCTCCATAATAGAAGGGTAATTAACCTACTATACGACGCTGGTCAGACGTGTTGGTATAGGATTTTGTTTCAAGTTTTTCTTCTCTCGCATAGATGTTATATGCATTTTATATCCCTTAGTCGTCTCGTACGATCACCCACGGCTAAGATATGGGGTGCTGAATTGTATTCTTACTCCGTCACCACACGGTTGGTTAGTCTAACAAAGTATATATATGTATATTTTATTAAGAATAATTATATATGCATATATCGAATGTAGCGACGGGATAAGTATACAACCCACCATAAGCAATAAAAAAAAAATATTTTTCTTTTTTTGTTATGTAATGAATGAATGATGATGTAATATTTCTCAAATTGTAAAACTAATAAAGATCTTTTCTTTCTTCTAACAGACAATGGCTACAAGACATATTGTTTACTATCCTTATGGAAGTTGCGATTAACAGACATTTCAATTGCTATAAAGATTAATTTTAATCTTATGAAGAGTCGCTGAAAACATTTTCTATTATTCGCCTACTCTTATCCCAATTACTTGGAGTCGAAACAATATGTACTCTTCTTTCATAGAGCATATTGTAAAAGTTATTGGCAACAGTTTTATGATCAGCCTGTCAGACGTCAACTCTCCTTGAGAATGTAATTGTTGAATCAGATGGAGATGGCCCAGGTGGTTATAAGGCTCTTACTCGTCTTTTACGACATCCACGAGCAAAGTAAGGGTTGGTAGCCATCGTAGCTACCACACAGCTCTGTCGCTGAAAACATATTGCTTTAATTTATTTTTATATGCAATATTATTATGGATACTACACATCGATATTATAGCATAAGTAGTAATTATTACAAATCCTTGATCGATAAGCTTATAACGTTATCTAATCTTGCAGACGTGTCGCGACATATCGACTGTGTCAAGCTAAATATGTTTATTTCTAGACAAGCCTAACGATAATTTTGTTGAATCAATATTTAAGGAATTAGCACGTTGAAGTGGCGATAGGCAGGCCATGTCGCTCGTCGAAATGATATCCGTTGGTGTAGAAAGGTTCTCGAGTGGTGACCACGAAATGGACGATGCAAGACGACCCTGTACTTGGTGAACTAACGACATCTTAAAAGCCGCAAGAACGCAAGAAGCCTTTGGATGCAAGTGGTGCTGGATTTTTCTGAGTAGTATTCTTGTAGGAAGGCCTACGTCCAACAGTGGATGTCTACAGACCGATGGATAGATGAATATTTAAGGGTTCTTCCCTATAGTTTGTCTGTAACAGAATCTTTAATTAGTTTTGATTATCATAGTAAATTGAATTAGGCGATATATCGTGGCAAACCATTATTTTTGAAATATAGGAAAGTCTATCTTACGGTTAATCAATATTAGACACCCTTCAAAAAAGAAAAGAATATGTGATAGGATTAAGGTGGGACAAGATATAAGAAAATCTTTTAACTGCTGTGTGACAAAAATCAGATCGTGGGATTCCATTTTAAGCCTTCAGAACTGGCAATTAACAATTTTTCGTAAAATTTCAGACATTTACTATCTCCTTTACCCTTTATAAAAACATGATTACGAGCGAAAAATGATTGTCACACATGAGATTCGAACCCACGCCTATTAGATATCCGTTCCAATCGTACTACCACTTGTACCAGCGAGACCTTTTATTATGACATTAAATTTTCGCTTCGTATTATATTTTCGTCTTTAAAGGAGACGTGTGCCATCTACCCGCCAATGTTTACACATTATACAGATCTTTACCCTTTTAAGAAAAGATTTGTCATTCAGAATCATTATTCAACCTTCGTCCACTACTGAATGTACATAGATCTCAACCATAAGTCTTGGCGGCGGAAAGTGATGAAGTTGTCGTTGCCGGTATTCATCTCCTAGATGCTCTGCAGCGCCAGCTATTAATCGTCGATATCTACCTCATATTGTGAGGCTGTCATGACAAGGAAGGAGGTCCGCTAGCTCACTTGGATGACAGCATTGAGGGTGAGGTGCCGATGTGCTCCTCCTCTCACCGTCTTGAATGATGAGAGAAGATCTCACTGGCATCCCGTAAAAGCGTGGCAGGAGCCGCTGTATTTTTTGTGGGTATTCCGATCGCGCAGTGGCCGACTATTCCCACACTAATGTCCCTCCGACTGCCACTAGTGGCGAATAGTGCGTAAACGCATTTCCACAGAGTGAACTTAATAAAAAACGAAAAATAAGGCCTCAACCACAGAGGAAGAGATAGTGGTGTTATCGCCACGCTTGGCGGGCAAATTCGGGGACGCAGTTAGCTGTTAAATATTTCTTAAAACAAAGCTGCTGCACTTGCTTTTTACATATCTTACTTAGATATATTTATTGAAAATTCTCAAAATGGCGGCGATATTAGCATTGACAATGAAGACAAATCATATCCAGTCACTTTGAAAGAGTCCATAAAACTTTATGTATCCCTTATTAAGAAGAAATATTTTTGTCCAAAGAAGCTATTCTTTGGTAAATTTCAATGGCATTTGTAGAACAGTGAAAGAAAAACATAATTTACTATCCGTTTTAAGGAACGCAGTGATCATTTATTCATTTTAAGCTATTTAAAGACAGATGAAATGACAGATGACAATGCGAAAGTGGAAGGATGTAGGTACCGGGGGAAACCGAGACTAGGTTAGTCTCGGTTTCCCCGGTTTGTCGGTGTCGGTTTCCTCGGTTGTTAAGGTGGAATCAAGAGTCTCCGAAATCGACGAGCGTGTATGAAGAGAATTATGAATGTTGAGGAAGCGAGTGAAGTATGCAAAGATAGAGTTCTCTGGCACTCTGTTCTCTCTGCCTACCCTGCGAGGGATATGGCGTGATGATATGTATGTATGTAAAGACAGATTCCCGAGGTCTATAGTGCATATAGCCATTGGTAATTTTAAAATTAGATAAGAATGATTCTCTATTAATATTAATTAATACAAGTTAATACAAGAAGAACTTACTTCAGACGCAGACATATATTTGTTATTGTATAGATTGAGACGCAATATCTAATTATAAGTGTTATCTGAATTAAGCGCGTCTATTAGATAACTGATAAATGTAATCGTACAGTAAATAGATTTTATATTAAATAAACCACTTATAATGTATATTAAATACTTTTAATTAGAAATCATTACTGTTACTGTACTTAGGACAGAATACTTAGACATTTGACAGAATAAATCAGACCAAATGTGACTTATTTTGTCAGTAACCCATTGAGCTATCCAAAATATAAAATCTCTGGACTTTTGACGGGAATTTGAAAACGTCATGTGGTGCTCTTGTATTATACTCGATATCTTAGTGTTTTAAAGTGTTATATTAGATAATTTAGATGGCATTTTATGTAATATGAAGTGGCGGAAGTACTGGGATGTAGTGAATATCATATAAAAGTGCTTTACAACGTTTTCGTTTTTCATCAAAATTCCCACAAGATACCATTAACAGTGTGGCCATTGCACTGTTAATGGCGACAATTTGACTTAGACAATGACTAACTTGAAAGACTAAAAACGTGAAAATATTTATAACTTGACACTGGCACCAGTAGCTCGTATAAGTAGCTGATTGCCAATACATAAGAAGAAGAAGAAGAATATAAAATCTGCCATATAATATCAATCTATTTCATCATCTTCATCCTGCTTTTATCCCAATTACATGGGGTCGACGCATTATGTACTCTTCTATCATCGTACATATAGGAAAAGTTTTGTCAATAGTTTTATGCTCGGCCTGACGTCAACCTTCCTTAGGAATAAAATTATTTGCCACCGAAGACAAAAATCGGGTACCGCTGGCCCGCTCGCACGGCGAAGAGAGGTGCTTGCAGGGTGGGTCTATGGAGTTGCGCGCCGCCTCTTTCGTCACTCCGGACCGATTTGGCGGGGCGCGACCACGTCCATAGCCCACCGCAAAAAAAAAAGGAATAAAATTATTGACCAGAATGCGTAGATGGAGTTAGACAAGGGAAATTTAAATCTTGCAATCGTATATTACGATAGCCATGAGCAATGCTGGTAGTTTTCGTAGCCGCCATCAGACAGCACAAAATTGCTATCTATCTATTCAATTTATTTATCTATTACCTAAACCAAGCGTGCGCTTAGTGGTGACGGGCTAAAAATACAGTATGTCTATTCTCCTTATTTTCCCGTGAAAGTCGTAAATAGGTGATTAATCGTTTATTGTGACATCTCTATATTTTTCCTTCTCCTCAGTCTATATACTATCCAATGCTGGATATGAATCTCCTCTAGAAGAAGAAAGTTAGCCTAGCACATCACGATGGCCAGATGGATTGGTTTAGGGTTTTAAACAAACAACATATGTGAACAGATAACATCACTATTCAATTCAATTCAATTTCAACCTTCCCATAGGGCAAGAGGCAATTATAACCTACAATAACACTCTAGTCAGCCGGGTGGATGTAGGGTTTTATTTTGATTTTTCTTCTTATATGTATATCCTTAGTCGTCTTTTAATTATCACCCACGGGCAACAAAGGGGTTGGGGAATAATATTCTTACTATATCACAACACGGAAGTAAAAAACATATTTATTTCAAAATATAGGAAATTTATTAAAATAGCACATATCCAATAAAACTTAAAGATAAAGATAACATTTAACAGTATAGATAACGTATAATCGTTGTCTACGATGCGTCTGAGCAATGTGCTGCAGCCTTGGACGCTGGACACTACGCATATTTTATATTTTTTTTTATCTAGATATCGCACATACTAATTTGTTAATATAGCAGATAAGCATAACTCATTTTGTAAAAGGAACATAGACATAAAA
This sequence comes from Lymantria monacha, assembly GCA_905163515.2. Taxonomy (NCBI): domain Eukaryota; kingdom Metazoa; phylum Arthropoda; class Insecta; order Lepidoptera; family Erebidae; genus Lymantria; species Lymantria monacha. Next base: position 29,394,175 of record LR991091.1, on the reverse strand, counting down.
AAAAATACAAGGAACAATTATTCATCTACATCAAAGGAATAGACACAAGTTTTTGCAATAGGTTTTTTTTTTATAGTTTAATGCCACAGTGGCATAATCAGTTGCGGCAGGTGTTTTAAAATTCTAGAATAATTATTTATATATATGTATTTTATCATTCCATTTTTGGAACGAAGTTCCTTATCGCGCGTTGTGAAAGGGGGCTAGACGGAAAAAATTCTTACGAAAAGTTGTCACGACACTTTTTGCTATAGTAAGCTATTGTAAGCTGTGCGGCGTCGCTCGTCGGTTCTCTTATAGAAAGCAAGCCAGATATTTTCATTTCTATTTCGCATTGAACAGTGTGGTGTCGCGACGATTTTTTTTATAGATAGAGTGATTCAAAAGGAAGGTTTATATGTATAATATATGCATAATGTACTAGAGAAACACTGATAATTTTAGAGGTTTCTAATGTGATTTCGTAAATAAACACATTATTTTGCGCTTACATTGCAAACGCTGGCTGAACCCTACGAAATAGATCAAAATAAAGTACTACAGTATTATACAGCTTAAAAAGGCCTACAAAAAAGTCCGCGATGGTATATATATATCTCTTAAGGATATATAGTATGTTATACTATATCCATTTTAATACTTTAAAAAATCTTCTATTATAAAACGGTAATTGAAAAGCTATTTACACAAATACTGTATTAATCCTTATCATTTTAAATACATTTGTTGGCTTGAGCATTTCATGAAGATAATTTTTCTCCTTCAGACCATGCAAATTAAATCAATACCTTAAGAGATATAGCAAAATCAAAATAATGCGCAACGAAATTAATTTCCCCCGTGACCGGGCCGCGTGGCCGGCTCGCGTTCGAGCTCGGGGCCGAAAAGTTTTGGTAGTCTAGTGGAATTGTATATCCTATTATTAATATTATAAACGTGAAAGTTTGTAATAATGTATGGATGTGAACATGTTTGTTGCTCTTTCACGTAAAAACTACTGAATGGATTTTGATGAAATTTATAGTAATATAGCTTGCACATCAGAATAACACATAGGCTTTAATTTATAAAGATATTATGCAAATTGGCTAAAATATAACGATAAAAATCGCTTAAGGCAGAAAAAAAATATATAATTAAAATAGAACTTCGTTCCATCCGGGTGTCCCTTGACACCTCCGGTTTTTTTTCACTTCTGTACAGTTAGAGTTCTTTTTTTGATCGATAGGAATTATAGGGTATTTTTTGTTTGGTGCTATAGTAACAGAAAGAATTAAAAAATAGTTGTTGGTGTTTTATATTTTAGTACTCTGTATTACACAATTTCTATTTTAAAGTAAAAAAAATTGACTTTTGGTGGGAATCTGAAAACGTCGTGTGGTGATCTTGTATTATATTTGATATTTTAGTGTTTTACACATACATACATACATACATATCATCACGCCATATCCCTTGCAGGGTAGGCAGAGACAACAGAGTGCCAGAGAACTCTATCTCTGCATACTTCACTCGCTACCTCAACATTCATAATTCTCTTCATACACGCTCGCCGGTTTCGGAGACTCTTGACTCCACCTTCCTTCAGTACATGACCGATCTGGTCTAGGTAGGTTAGTCTCGGTCTCCCTCGGTACCTACATCCTTCCACTTTCACATTGCATATCTTCTTAACCAGACGTTCGTTCGGCATTCTTTCCACATGTCCGAACCATCGGAGCATGCCCTTTCGCATCTTTACACCAATACTCTCTTTCATACCTACTCGCTCTCTTACGTCGTCGTTACGAATGCGGTCGGTCAGCCTAACTCCACAGATTTTCCGCAGAGATCACATTTCGACCGCATTAATTTTACTTTCATACTCTTTTCTGCATACCCAACTCCCCTGGAGATGGAGATCTGGGATGTAGTGAATTTGATATAAAAGTGCTTTACGAAACCGTTTTTCGTTTTCCACCAAACTTCCCAGAAGATACAATTAACAGTGTGGCCGTAGCATTGTTGATGGCAACGATTTGACTTACCGATGAAAAACGGTTAACCTGAAGAGACTAAAGACGAAGAAAATTATAATTCGACTTTGGCAACAATGGCTCGTAAAAGTAGCTGATTGCGAATACATAAAAATAAGAAGAAGAGTAATAAAGTTTGTTTATTTATTTGTTAGAACACGCTAATCCCAGGACGAACGTTTTATAAAATCTTCATGCTGAATTAACATCTTCCTTTTGATTCAAAATCAAAGAGTTGAACATGCTTACTAATGAAACATATTTATTAGAACTCGCAACAGCTTTACTATTTAATTTGCATTGCATATAATTTTTTTGTTTACATTCACTACTTTACAGAACAACTTTTACAACGTCATCTATTTATCTGATATACACTCATTTGCAAAAAAAACGGGCACCTAAGCAATGAACCATTTCAAATGTTAATATTTCTTTGTTTGATAATTATAGGTAGTTTTATCCACACAATTTGGTAAATTAATAAGAAAATAATCGTTTTCATCAGTATTTCATAAAATTTAGATACAATTTATGGGAAATAATGCTAAACCTCGCTAGTAGTGTATATTCGCTAGTAGTGCATATGCTCATGAAGAAAAAATAAAAAAGTTTTTTTGTTTGTTTTTCTTTAATAAAGTAAAAGCAGATAAATGTTTAGTATCGAGTGTGACCCCCTCTAGCTAAAATCACAGCTTGAATTCGTCTGGGCATGCTAGCGAGTATATCCCGGATACTTGCTTGCGGAATACGTTCCCACTCCGCAGTAATCACATTCTTCAGCTCTCTGATGGTCTGCGGAGCCGGGTGTACTGATCTCACACGCCGTTTCAGAACGTCCCAGACATGCTCTATGGGATTGAGGTCGGGACTTCGAGCTAGCCAATCCAAACGACGAATGCCGACCTCTTGCACATACGCATTAACATCGCGGGATCGGTGGGCGCGAGCATTGTCGTCCATAAAAATCGAGTCTTCACCTAGAGCGGCTAATGCGGGTTGTGCATGAGAAATTAGAACTTCCGTTATGTATCGATGCCCAGTCAGTGAGCCGTTTTCAATGAAGACTAACTCTGTACGATCCATTGAATTTATTCCTGCCCAAAACATAACAGAGCCCCCACCATAAGGTGTCATTTCTTCGAAACATGCCTCTGCAAAGCGTTCTCCTTGTCTTCTTAGCACTCGCCGACGTCGATCTTCACCGAACAGAGATATCCTGGCTTCATCAGAGAACAAAACCCTATTCCAATCGTCTTGAGTCCATGATTCACAATTTCTAGCGAACCTAAGCCTGTGAACTCTGTGCTCACGGAGTAATTTGGGGCCGCGGGCCGGGCGGTGACTGCGTATATTGGCAGCGAGAAGCCTCCTCCTGACCGTCCATAGACTAATATGCACATTTCTTACTTCTTGGAGGTTGTTCTTAAGATCCACATACGAAGATTTGCGATTTCTCAATGCGCGACTCACAAGAAAACGATCATCCCGTGGTTGGGTACATGGTTTTCTTCCAGAACCAGGCCTTCTCTCGACGGAACCAGTCTCCTGATATCGCTGCCAGGTCCTTTGGACTGTCGAGCGACTAACATTTAGCCTCCTAGCCACGAAACATTGGCTGCAACCCTCTTCAAGCAGCGCGATAATTTTGGTAGCTTTTACCACTTTATCTACCATTTTTGATACAGCCAAACAGCATTAAATAAAGCTTTGACAGTCAAGGATATGAAATTAATCGATAAAAATTGAATAAAAGTTATGAAAGTCGATGTTAACTTCTGGAACTTCGCGCCAAAAATGTAGGATAAAAAGGGGTTTTCTGTAAAAATGAACATCAAATGAAAAATTGAATTTAGAACGTACTTTTTTAAATACCACAGCATTTTTAAAACCGGCCAGTAACGTGTACAAACGATTGAAACCTTTTTGGTATTGTATCTTTTTAAATATGAATGAAAATCAAAACCGCCCGTTTTTTTTGCAAATGAGTTTATTTTATTTTATTTGAAAGTCCTTTGAGTAGTCCGAAACATTTCGCAAAGCACACAAAAAAACTACAAAATTGTATTTTCCCCAAAATCATTAGTTAGTTCTGTAATTAAAATATTAAATCAGAAAATGAAACATTTTTTTGAGAATTTTATCAAAAGACAGATGTAAGAGTAACAATAGATAATGATGTACTAGAGCAAGTGGATGAATTTGTATATCTTGGATGTGGATTTAGCCGAGATGGAAGGCAAGGTACACCACTGATATAGAGCGAAGAGTGAATGCGGGAAATAGAGTGAATGGAGCGTTGGGGCAACTTCTCGGTAGCCACCACCTCAGCCAGAAGGCACGTGTAGCAATACATAACGCAGTGCTTGTCCCAACATTACTGTATGGAAGCGAGAGTTGGGTATACAGAAAAGAGTATGAAAGTAAAATTAATGCGGTTGAAATGCGATCTCTACGGAAGATCTGTGGAGTTAGGCTGATCGATCGCATTCGTAACGACGACGTAAGAGAGCGAGTAGGTATGAAAGAGAGTATCGGTGTAAAGATGCGAAAGGGAATGCTCCGATGGTTCGGACATGTGGAAAGAATGCCGAACGAACGTCTGGTTAAGAAGATATACAATGCGAAAGTGGAAGGATGTAGATACCAGGGGAGACCGAGACTAACCTACCTAGACCAGATCGGTCATGTACTGAAGGAAGGTGGAGTCAAGAGTCTCCGAAACCGGCGAGCGTGTATGAAGAGAATTATGAATGATGAGGAAGCGAGTCAAGTATGCAGAGATAGAGTTCTCTGGCACTCTGTTCTCTCTGCCTACCCTGCAAGGGATATGGCGTGATGATATGTATGTATGTATGTTATCAAAGGTATTGCTGTGTAGTGGCGACTACGAATACTACCTACAAAGAGCTTTACATCGGCCAACACTATTTTTCTAATTAACAATTACATTCATATGAGGTTGTCGTCAGGCCGATCAGAAAACTATTGCCAAAACCTTTTATATATACAATGGTAGAAAAGTACTTACAACTTGCGTTGACTCCAAAATAATAAAAATAAAATCAGAATGACGATGATTACTTCCCGACCATAGTTTTACGTGATAACGTCATAAGAAAACATTAATGAATAATTGCATACTTTTATAAATTGAACAAACATAAGCAATGGAAACCACATTAACTTTTCACTTCACTTCTTAACAGTTGATGTCAAATTCATATCATTTATCGTTCATCGATTTACATAATACACACATACATACATACATATCATTACGCCATATCAGGGTAGGCAGAGAGAACAGAGTGCCAGAGAACTCAATCCATGTTGAGGAAGCGAGTGAAGTATTCACTCGCTTCCTCAACATTCATAATTCTCTTCATACACGCTCGCCGGTTTCGGAGACTTTTGACTCCATCTTCCTTCAGTACGTGACCAATCTGGTCTAGGTAGGTTAGTCTCGGTCTCCCCCGGTACCTATATCCTTCCACTTTCGCATTGTGTATCTTCTTATATATTGATTTATATAATCACGTCAAACATATTTTCTCTGTATATATATGTGATCTAATTATGTTATTAGCAACTGAATAAAATAGAGAAATACAATGTACGTACCTCGTATCAAACTAAGGGCATCGCTCAGGGCGATTAGGTGTACTTTGTTGCTTGAATTCATTGATAATTTTAGTATTACTTGAACTACAATTGACTCACGTGACGTCTATACTTATCATATAGCAAACTGCGCTAGGATATTACCATTTAATATGCAACAATGTTAAGATTTTAATTAATATAATTAAATAGTGCCACACCGTTCATAGTTCTCTGTCTACAGCCGCGGGTCGGTCCGTCCGGGATAATACCACACTATCGCAGAAAATCGACGTTTGAACTATGGCAATGTGCCATGTGTACGAAGCACAGCATGCTTCGTTCGGTGGGCCGGCAGCCCAACTTCTGGAAGGGTTTGGGATTTTCATTAGTAGGTAATTTCCTAGCTGTACCCTTGATATTGCAAAGGTTCATGGGCGGCAATAACACATATCATCATGTGTGCCGCTTGCTCGTTTGCCACCAAAAGCAATAAAAAAAATACTGTTGCTGTACTTAAGATATAAATTTATTTTTAAGTAAAAATAATAATGAAATAACATTGAGAATTAACTATTCATTATCAAACCTTCAACCTAACGTTATTTACGATAATGTAAAACAATTACATTCTAAATTTTTCTATTATTTATACCTCTATAATATTTAAAAGATATATTTTTTATTACGGCAATTATAGGAATTAACTGTCAAATGAAACGAACATCGAACAAGTGAATGAAGTTTATCAATCTTTAAAAAGTAAGATTGACTTTTTTTACGAAACAAAAGTTGGTATAATATAACATAAACAGGCCGATCAGTATGGGCAAGTCTGAAAGTAGATAATAGAGAATATAAAGTCCACATACAAAGATCTTAGGAATCATGTCAGCGATGTCATTAATAAGAACTGCTAGATTTAAAAAAAAACTTGAACTCAGTCCTGAAATTGGGTGCGGTCGTATTAAAAAATAATCCTAGCGGGGTTAATTTAATAATGAAAGATACAAAACAAGCTACGACACCAATATCAATTATTGTGAAACGCAATAAAATAATTCTTAATTAAAAAAAAAGTTCATCTTGATCTATGATAACCCAACACGCATCAATTTCAAAATAATTAGTTCACTATCAACGACATAGTCGTTTAATAAATTCTAATTTCTTCACTTAATATCGCTAACAGCCTGACGCTATCCTATTTTTAGCGGGCCACCGGTACCCGATCTTTATCTTCGGTGGCAACCTAAACCCTCTTCGGGAATACCGTTTATGATCAGACAGTATCAGATGGAGTTGACACATGTCGATGTAAAATTTCTTAGTCGTCTATTACGACATTGGTAGTATTCGTAACCACCACACAGCATTAATTTCATCTTTGTAGAATATAGCTACGAATTTATAAAATATCTAGTTCTTATAAATATATCTTACTGCATTGCTTAATTTTATTTATCTATATATTTCAATAATCACGTGTAAAGATTTTTATAGTTACGTGGTTTTTTTTTTATAGCTTATGGTGGCAAACGAGCAGGCAGCATACCTGATGGTAAGTGTCACTGCCGCCCATGGACCTTTGCAATACCAAGGGTATATACTAGGCCGCTGCCTAACAAAACAAACCCCAAACCCACCCCAGTTAGGCTTCCGGCTCTCCTGCTCACCGAACGAAGCGCAATAGCACATTGCCATTACTCAGACGTCGATCTTCTGCGGAAATGTGGTAGGTACTACCCCGGACGGACCGGCCCGCGGCTGTATACAGAGAACTGTCCAAAGCATGGTCCTACTACTATGGATATATGATTATGTGGAATATTTAAGGTAAATATTCCTACAAGGCGAAACAAAATACTCACTAACTTAATGAGTTCAAACACATGTATATAATTAATTACTGGATGAAACTGGATTAAGAGGAAACTCCCTCGATTTATATAAAAATTTTGGTGTTTCTCAAACTTATTCCTCATAATTATAATACTGCGTATCTGGTATACTTTATTTGACAAATGTTTACACTTCATATCTAATATTTATATCGCTGCATGTCGAGTTGTATTATGGGCTTCTAAACAAACCCTGATTACTCTGCGTTTTCCGTGCGTCACTACACAAGGAGGAGTAAGAATACAATTCACCACCACCTTTGTTACTCGTGACATCTGCAGAGCGTGGCATTTACGGCACTATATACTTTTTCTAGATTTATTTAAGATATATAATTTCATGTTACATTATTTTGATATATCTCTTAAGGTTAAGTCAGCATTTGGTAACTCTCTATTAAATTCCAAACTTTTCGCTATTATAATTGGCATGTATTATAATATAAATCTTTCTCTTGAAATACTGTACACATTAAAATCTTTTGCATAGCTTAAAGGTACGGCTAAACCTGCGCGTCAACCACGCGGGTCGCAGGACGCGAAACGCGAGCGTCTAAAAACGCGTACAATAAGTCCCGCGCCGTGGTCGCTTAGGTGTGCATGGCGCCATAAGATATCATGGGTAGCGTCCGGTAGCGTCTGTCGCGGGGCTGACGCTCCCGCTTCGCAGTCGCTTTGGTCACGCAGGTTTGGCCGTACCTTAAAAGATCGAAGCGTAGAAGAGCGTCGTTTCTTATTTTATACCTACTACGTTTTATACTACGCAAAAATATATACGCCGCCAAAAACTTTGACACACATTTGTCCCATTATCAGTCTAGACAGAAGAATAAATATATAATTATGAGTAAGATTCAGTCAGTTGAACTTTGTACCGAACACGTTGTCGTCTGATGGTCTACTAATGATATGAAGACAGTTATACAGTTTACGTGACTCGGTGAACGTACCTCAACCTCAATGTTGGTCAGTACCGAGGTCGTTTTGTTGTTGAAGATTTTCCTTCTGTATATATATATATATATATATATATATATATATATATATATATATATATATATATATATATATATATATATATATATATATATATATATATATACATATATTATCAATTGCAACATATTTATTTTAGTTATCAACTAATTTAAATTAAATTTCCATATACAGCAGACAACCGCTTAAAATTTGAAGATCGAGCTCCAAGCGATTTATAAGACATTACTCTATTATCCCCAACCTAACCAAGGTTCATATCCGTTTGCTGACGGAGTAAGAATACAATTCACAACTCCCTATCTTACCCGTAGGTGATCGTAAGAGACGACTAAGGGATATAAAATGCATATAACATCTATGCAAGAGAGGGAAAACTCGAAACATAACCCTATACCAACACTTCTGACCAGCGTGGATAGGTCAATTTCCCTCCAATTATGGAGGAGGCTCGAGCCCAACAGTAGCACATATACGAGCTGAGATGATGATCCAAGGTTCATGCGTAAAAAAAGCATTTGTTTTGGCTTACCTATTATATATACATACTGTTATGATTGGTGATAAAGTAGGAATACAATTCACCATCCCCTTTTTTACCCGTGGGTAAAAGATATCTAAAGGATATATGCAAATAAAAACAATAAAAAGGAGTTAGCTCAATAACTATAGCAATCGATCTGACCAGCGTGCTATAGATCAATTTCTTTCCTATTATATAACAGATCGGAGCCCATAATTAGGGGGGGGTATATGGTCTGAGAAGAAAATATCTATCGTTATTTTTAAGAAGGAACAAGAGTTCGCTTAAAACACAATACTTGTCACCATATTTGCGCGCATTCGTAACACAATCAAATTAATTATTTTAACTGTGTAAATAATATTTTAGCTTTTTTTTTTAAAATAGATAATGTTATTCTTCATCCGTGTGGTAACTGAGTAAGAATACAATTCACCATTCCCTATCATACCCGTAGGTGATCGTAAGAAACAACTAAGGGATACAAAACGCATATAACATATATGCAGGCCACTGAAGAAAAAGACTGCGTACCAGTGACCCACCCGCACGTCGTCGAGAGGTATATTGTAGGGCGGGTCTACGGGGTCTTGCGCCGCTTTTCCTGTCGCCCGGACGGATTAGCGGGGTTTGACGTGCCGTAGCCCGCCGCCAAAAAAAAAAAACATATATGCAAGAGAAGGAAACCTCGAAACAAAACCCATCCGACTATCTATACCAACACATCCGACCAGCGTGGTATAGTAGGTCAATTTTCCCTCCCATTATGGAGGAGGCTTGGCCCAAGAGTGGGACATAAACTGAGATGATGATGATGAATGACATTCGCACAATTGCGTGAAACATGACATGGATACGCAGGGAGTGACTACAGAGATGACGTCTAATAAGGCTAAGAAGAGGACATATTGCGTCGACCCCAAGTAATTGGGATAATAGCAAGATGGTGATGATGATTCTCACAACTGAAGTTAGATTTAAGCACCGTTGAAATCGATTGATTAATACGATTAAACCTGCAACCTACCAAAATTGTATTCTTACAATATCTATTAGTAGAAAATTAACTATTTCATCATTTCATCCTATATGCACGTGTGTGTGTGTGTGTGTGCGTGCGTGCGTGCGTGCGTGCGTGCGTGCGTGCGTGCGTGCGTGCGTGCGTGCGTGCGTGCGTGCGTACGTGCGTGCGAGTGTGCGAGCGTGCGTGCGTGCGTGTGTGTGTGTGTGTGTGTGTGTGTGTGTGAATGACGATTCATAGTTTTCGCGTTTCGATATCATCATTCTGAATCGATTTAGTGTTACTGAGATTTTAGGTAGGTTTCCTGTGGATTTCCTCTGGCAACCTTACTTAAAATCTCACTAGCACTTCTTAATAACACTGCTTAAAAGTGAGAGTAAAATCTACACGGAAAATGGATAAATAAAATAATGTAAATAAAATAAACATATAAAAATAAATACAAAGTTCACATTTAAAATTCAAAGTATGAAAACAACAACGAATCAAATATCAGCATATAAATATTCCACGTTCCATTACACGTTGTTTATCAATTATATCATTTAAAAAAGATCCACAAATCGTTAAACTAATTAGTTTGTTTTGACAGTAATATCAGTCATTAGGGCAACCTTTATTAATCTCTATTATTTTTTATATTATTAATCCGTGTGGTGACGGAGTAGGAATACAATTCACCCTAGGCGACTAAGGGATATAAAACGCGTATAACATCAATGCAAGAGAAGGGAAATTCTAAACAAAACCCTATACCAGCACGTCTGACCAGCGTGATATAGTAGGTCAATTTCCCTCCCACTATGGAGTAGGCTCGAGCCTAACAGTGGGACATATATGAATTGAAATGATGATTATATTTGATGATGGCGCCATACTGTAATACCTGATCAGTGACATAGAACATTCAGAAATGTCTTATTTGTTAATTAATTTAAAGGGTATTTCTCCTTTTCTCCGTCCAGCATTCTTTAATAACATCGAAATAAAAACACATTTCAATGCAAAGTTATCGAGTATTTTATACCGAGCTATGGGGTTGGTAATTTAATAGAGTGGTTTTACTTGAATTAAACTAACTTTGAGTGCGCAGATAGCGTAGTGGTTAAGATACCGACATACCGTGCCAGTGTCGTGGGTTCGATTCCTACGTAGGATAATATTTTGTTCAATCCAGATTTTTTTTTCTAAGTGTGGGTGTAATTTGTGTCTATTAAATTGAATGTTTATAAATTCCTTGCAATACAAGGAATATTTCCTTAGTGTCAGGTATTGTGTTATTAAAATAAATAAAAGAACTTGAAACTATTGAATTTTAACCTTTTTTTTTTGACGTTGTGAATACGCATTTACACGCTAACCCGGACGTGGGGGAGTGTGGGACTCGTCGGTTGGCTGTTCCACCAGAATACCCACTAAAACCACAGCGGCGCCCTTCCGCGCTTTTACGGGACGCCGGAGAGATCGTCTACTGACATTCGATACCCGACGCCCCAACGCTTGGCCTTCTGGCCACGTCCAGTCGGTTCTCAAGGCGGTGAGAGGAGGTGCGCATAGCGGCGCCTCTACCTCCCCGGTCACTGGCGGCGAAGCGAGTCAGTGGACGCAAGCGCCTCGCATGCCCGCTTCGCAGCCTGTTTACTCTCCATGACGGCCTCACAAAAGGAGGCCATAGACGTCCAGCACCTGTCGCTGTTAAGCATCCTGGAGGTGATGGTCGACAGCGACAGGTCTTCTCCAACGACCTCCGACAGGACGTGGCGCTGGCGCCCCCAGGCGGCGCATACCTCCAGAGTATGACGCGCATCGTCTACTGGCGCGCCACACTCGTGACATCCTGGGGCTCCTTTCCTTCCAATTCTATGCAGGTACTTACCGAAGACCCCGTGTCCGGTAAGCACCTGCGCCATCCTAAAGGTTAGGCTGCCGTGTCTCCTACTGATCCAGCGGTGAAGATGTGGCGTGACCGCCTCCACAGCCCCCCGCCCTGCTACGGGGGACTCCAGATCCTTCTCCATCGCCGGATGACACCCCTTCGGGCCACTTACGGATCACTGCCCAGTCTCCTTGCGGAGACTTACTTGCCGCCGGCCCGCGCCGCAGCGCGCAGTCGAGAGGCATCTGCTAAAGCCTTAATATATATAGCCGTAATGAAAGAGCTAGGCCTAACATCGTAATAATATTCAACCAGCACAAATAAAAAAACTGGAGTTACCAACTACTAAACAGAATAATGAGCAAAGAGCAAACCACAACAAGCTTTTAAAATGCACATCGGAATAAAACTATAATAAGAAAAATCAAAGTAAACAAGAGATTTCCACCAACAACAATATGAAGACTAACGTAGAGAAGAAGAGACAGAGAGACAAAAACATCGAAGCGTAACTTTTCAATTTTTAAACTTTTCATCTTATACATTAAGATGAAAAGTTTATTAACTAATTACTTAATTTATAACGCCACTTTAAGAACAAAATTGAATTATATAACATCAACATAACAATTAATACATAAACATAAAAAAGACACGGACAGAAGTCTGTGGATATACAATAAATAATAAAAAAAACCTAACGACTGTTAGTACTCGTATATTTCATTATTGTATGTATTTTCGCTTTTCACGATATCTACTAATAACAAAGATGCCCAGTTCTTTGGAAGGATGGGGACATGGTTCCAATACGTAGAGAACTTTGGTAAAATATTATGTAAAAATGTTATTATTATTATTAAAGACAATTTATAATTATTTAATGAATAATTGCCTAAAGAAAAATAAACTATAATCTTATCTTTAAAATATAGCTTGATCTCTGTGACAGATAGCGACAAAACCGATGAAGTAATTATGAATACGCGTCATCCTTACAATTTTATTTTGTATCGCCTATATTTTCATTCTTTACATGCCAGTTTTCATACTCTACATATTTCAACTGAATTATGAATATAAAAATATGAATATTTATACCAAAACTTGTACCTCATATGTTTTAAAATACTTAGTAAACATTTTATAAAAATATGATGCTTACGCAAGTACAAGGTGATACTGGACTGAGAATAAGATAGAGATGGGACAATCGATAAACGTAAATCGATAACATTCTTATTAATTATTTATAAAACAAGTAAAACCCATACATTACCTATAAACCACATGGTTACTCTAGAAAATAAGTAAATTGCGTTAATTTAATATTCAGACATCAGTTATAATATTAATAAGACCATTTCTTTTATATTAAAAAGATAATTTCTTTTATAAAATAAACATGATTATTCATGAAATAATCTGTGATCAAGAACTCATCATCAACCTACAGGAATGCGCCAGCGATGATGATAATAGTGACGATGAACTTGATGTATTCTTTTCGAATAATAAAAAGAATTAATTAACAGCTTTAGTTGAAGTTAAATAAAATCCATTAATTTAAATTCAATAAGATTTTCATAGATTGTTTTAAATTTATAATCGATTCATCCATCCATTTGATTGAAACTCAATAAGATTTTCATACATTGTTTTTCAATTGCAGTAGCAAATAACTTTAAAAAATAAAGAGTTATATCGACAAAAATACGGACTGCATCGTAAGCGTGCGGCACTAGTGAGAACTGTCACAGAGATCATGCTATATTTTATTGACTATAGTTATTATAATCTTTAAAATATAGCTTGATCTCTGTGACAGATAGATACAAAACCGAGGCAGTAATTTTGAATACGCGTCATTTTTACAATTTTATTTTGTATTTTTTTTTATTGCTTATGGTGGCAAACGAGCAAGCAGCACACCTGATGGTAAGTGTCACTGCCGCCCATGGACTTTTGCAATACCAAGGGTAGCTTAGGCCGCTTCCTACCAATAAAATCCCCAAACCCACCTAGTTGGGCTACCGGCTCTCTCGCTCACCGAACGAAGCGCAATAGCACATTGCCATTACTCAGCCGTCGATCTTCTGCCAGTTGTGGTACTATCGCGGACGGTCCGGCCCGCGGCTATAGACAGAAAACTGTCAAAAGCGTGGTCCTACCAGTATGATCGCTTATATTTTCACTCTTTATGTGCCAGTTATATCTCAACTGAATTATGAATATAAAAATATGAATATTTACACCAAAACTTGTACCTCATATATTTTAAAATATTTAGTTACCATTTTATAAAAATATGATGCTTACGCAAATACAAGGTCATGCTGGACTGAGAAAAAGATAGAGATGGGACAATCGATAAACGTATATCGATAACATTCTTATTAATTATTTATAAAACAAGTAAAACCAAATCATTACATATATAAACCACTTGGTTACTCTATAAAATAAGAAAATTGTGTTAATTTAGTATTCAGACATCAGTTATAATATTAATAAGACCATTTCTTTTATATTAAAAATATAAATTCTTTTATAAAATAAACATGATTATTCATTAAATAATCAGTGACCAAGAACTCGTGATCAACCTACAGGAATGCCCTAGCGATAGTGACGATGAACTTTTATGCATTCCTTTCGAATAATAAAAATAAATAATTAACAGCTTTAGTTTAAATTCAATAAAATCCATTGATTTCAATTCAATAAGATTATCATAGATTGTTTTACATTTTTGATCGATTCACCCATCCATTTGATTGAAATTCAATAAGATTTATATAGATTGTTTTTCAATTGTAGTAGCAAATAACTTTAAAAAATAAGGAATTATATCGACAAAAATACGGACTGCATCGTAAGCGTGCGGCACTAGTGAGAACTGTCACAGAGATCATGCTATATTTTATAGATTTATAATCTACGCCGTTGTTAAAAAGATATGTTGGCAGCTTACTACTTTAGTACCCGTTCTTTTTACTATTCTTTATGGTGACGGATTACTTTGCAGCATCTTAATAGCTTTTTCCAAATCCAAGGGAAACAGAACTGGTAATAGTTGTAATATTACATCATCACCATATGGCAAATACATAATAAAAATGGAGTATTTGAAAAATAACCACATCCTAAAAGAAAGAAGCTATTTATTGATTACACAAAACGCACAGACCGTAATAACGAACGTCAATATACGATACAAACTGTAGTAAAATAACGTTTCATTCCATGCAGAATGCATGTGATTCTGTTCATCACGCGATGAATATTTTTGTATTATTTATTATCCTATATCTACTGATATGCATAATGTAGGTTAATTTAAATATCGCAAAACTCGTTTTTAGTTTACTGAATGATTAATCAGACATTCGTTGTAATATTTACTCAACATTTAGATTCGACGAAATGTTTCAGGATATATCATTAACGCATTAACTTTCTGCTGTTTGAAGACTATAATAGGTAAAGCTTTTTGCAAAAAGATAACAATAAGACGTAATTCTTTCTTTAATCCGAACAGTGTACCCTGTTTGTCATCGACCGAACTACAATTTTTGCATAAGAGTAAATACTGCAATAAATTAATGGTAATAGTAATATTTTTTATACTTATCGTGGCAAACGAGCAAATAGTATACCTTTTTTTTGCGGTTGGCTATGGATGCGTCTAATACCAAAGCTATGGCTAGGCCGCTGCCTACCAACTCAAACCCCAAACCCACCCAGTTGGGCTTCCTGCTCCCTCGCTCATCGAACGAAGTGCAATAGCACCACTACTCAGATGTCGATCTTCTGCGAGAGTGTGGTACTACCCCGGACGGATTGGCCCGCGGCTGCAGACAGAAAACTCTCAACAGCGTGGTCCTAAAAATAATAATTTTATTCCATTTTCCAAGTCAAGATATTTTATATAAACTATATTTATATTCTATTAACTTCTATTATCTACGATAAGTTATATTTATTTAAATAAAATAATTAAAAAATATTATTACCTTATTTCTTCATTCGTAATCGGATTTTATAAATAATTAAGCATATTAAATGCTAAATTTCAGTAATTTAAATAACAAGGTTGTGTCATCGTTTAATACAATTCTAACTGTAAAGTTTGAAGTATTAAGCCTATAACAATGTGTAAACATTGTCGGGTAGATAGCATACCGTCACCTTAAGACGTAAATATAATACGAAGTGAAATTTGCATGTCCTACAATTAGTCGCGGTGGTGTAGTGGCAGCACGATTGGGCCGGAATCCCAATAGGCGCGGGTTCGAATCCCGCTTGCGACATCATTTTTCATTTCGTAATCGGATTTTATAAATATTATTACCTTACTAACAATACCAACATTATACACTTACAATTAGTTACCCAGCACTAAAACTGTATATAGTTACAAATTTGATTGGGCCCAAAAACATTTCTATGTTCTGTCTTGCTAGTCCAATGTAGCTTAAGAAATTTTAATCATCATTATCATTCAGATTTTAGACGAAAATAAGTTTTCCTCCTTGAATGAGGAGATAGTCCTCTAAACACCTCAGTTGGTAGGCGGATTGGCGGTTGCAGTGAAGTGTTATACGTTTCACAGGGTAAAGCTGCTACTCACGGGTAAGTAAGTAAGTACTCTGGCGACAATTGTATTCTTATCTCATCGCCATCGTCATCGTCGTAAAAAGCTTTAAACCATACGATTTGTTGACCAGCGAGGCGTAAAAATTATATAAAAATCTCTAGCCATTTTTTTGGGTAGGCTATGATCGAGACACACGCCGCGCCGCCCGTTCCGTCCGGAGCGACGGAAGGGTAGCACGCGGCTCCATAACCCACCGTATTCCCTCACCCTCGCCGTTCCGTCCGGTGCGACGGAAGGGTAGCACGCGGCCCCATAACCCACCGTATTCCCTCACCCTCGCCATTGGGCCGGCCACTGGTACAAGAATCTCTAGCCTAATAGAATAAATGCATTACAGTGGGGTAGTTTGAATTATATTACAAGATATCCAATACTTTTTTTTATATAATCAGCTTTAATTAAAGTTCTTAGAGAAAAAGCTAAAATAACATTCTAGCCTTTTTTTTTGAAGTGAAAACTTCTTTAGGCGCGTTGAGCGTTTTTGGAGGGGAAAAACTTATAGGTTCGCGTCACCGACATGCTAATGCTAATAGTATATCTATAGCTATGTGAAAACTTCTTTAGGCGCGTTGAGCGTTTTTGGAGGGGAAAAACTTATAGGTTCGCGTCACCGACATGCTAATGCTAATAGTATATCTATAGCTATGTGAAAACTTCTTTAGGCACGTTGAGCGTTTTTGGAGGGGAAAAACTTATAGGTTCGCGTCACCGACATGCTAATGCTAATAGTATATCTATAGCCATATGAAAACTTCTTTAGGCGCGTTGAGCGTTTTTGGAGGGGAAAAACTTATAGGTTTTTATTTTTATATAAAAATTAGAAAATTATTATTATTTCAATTAGTCTTAAGTTAATAGTTTTCACTTCTAAAGGCAGTCGCCATGACTGCCTGTTGTTTTTATTTTTTTTAGTTTTATAAAATTTATTGAAAATTTCAAAACTTTTCTTAATTTGTTTGTGTGATCAGCGGTTGTTGAGATATTGATGGTTAAAGACAAAGAGATACTTTCGCATTCAAAGTTCGATATCTCAGCGAGAAGTGGTCGTATCGAAATTTTAAAAAAGCAAATTTAAGCTGAATAAACAAGTTATTCGATCTATTTAGTGGTTAAGTTGAAAAAAAAAATTCCAAGTTCTTAGACCAAAGAGAAGAACCGAAAAAATATCGAAAATTTTTTTTTTGCGGCATTTATTAGGATTGAGTAGAACACGTTGCTTGATATTTTTTTCATTATAAGATCTCAAAACTAGTACCTTCGAGCTTTAAAAACCTTTTTTAAAATATCTTTTTTAATAGTTCCCGCTAGTTTATGTAGTGAAAGTGTGAATTTCATCATTGAATTACATGTAATCTACGAGCGTTTAGCCAATTTTTTGTTGATTATATTTACAATTGAAAAAAAATACATTTTTTTTAGGGTTCTATCGCGTTTGTAATTGATTTTTAATTACCCGACGTTTCGAACACTTTACAGTGATCATGGTCACGGGAGGACTAAGGTGTCTTACGTCCAATAAGTTATTGTTATTATATAGATAATATCTGGATGACCGAGCCTTGCTCGGTATTTTTTTTAATGTGTTTTGGAAGATATATTTATATATAATAAAAATAATGAAAATAAATCAAAAAGGCAAAAAATAAAAATAGAAATTAAAAAAATATCGAGCAAAAAGGAGCAAAAATCACGTTTGTTGTATGGGAGCCCCCTTAAGTATTTATTTTATTTTATTTTTTAGTACTTGTCGTTCGTCGTCACGTTCCTACGTGGAATTTGAAATTTAAAATTGTTGGACAGCAATTTTCTAAGCCGAATATTGTAATTGAAATCACATTGAATCGAATAACTGAAATCCATCGGTTATAAGATGCATTACCAGTTTTTATTTGACTCTGGCGAGGGTATTTTTACTGTATAATGATTAGGAAAGGAGAAAATAGTCATTTGCTATATTTTTGTTCGCTGTTTAGTCAGCTTTTAATCAACATACTTATTTGCAAAAATCAAGGCAGAAGGGTTGAGTTATATGAGGAACAATCAATAAGATAAGATATGGAGACAGCATATTGATGCTGATCAGATGGGTCGTAAGACGCCATAACGTACCTACGTGCGCTACTACGGGGTACTATGTAATCGGGGTAACTATACTTACCGGTTGTTCTCGAGCAGAGTCTGTATTAATTTCTAAGATTCGCCAAATACCATCAAATTGCCTCTTCGAATTTCAGAGAGTCCAGTTTGCCATCAAAGTCTACTTTGCAATGACCATAAACAAAGCTCGAGGTGATATTCTTAAGGTAGCGGGGGTAGACTTGAGAGAAAGCTGTTTCTCCCATGGGCAGCTGTATGTGACATACCTCAGAGTAAACTCACAGAGTAGCCTGGTAATTCTAGCATCCGAAAGAAACACAAAAGATATTGTTTACAAATAAATACTTTAGTTGGTGTAGTATCGCGGATGCATGGACCGGGTATTGATCCGTCACCCGCAGAAAGGTCGGCCTCGTGAGTGCGACGCCTCGGCATCTCAGTTGTTTGTTGCCGGGGCGTCTATGGTGATGATACCCGAAAGGATAACCCACCGGGCCGGCCACGGATGTCAAGGGAACGGTACCAGAGGTCGGCCTAATTTCGATGCATAACACGGTGGGTTATGGGGCTGCACACTGCCTTTCCGTCGCCTCGGTCAATAGGCGCAGCTGTTCAAAACGTAGCCTCCTAAGAAAAAAGCCTCGTGTCCATAATATATAACAAAATTTCATTTTATTTTTATATTTATTAAGCCTCTAAATCCGTACACTATTATAAAGATTACTATATTTTATAAATATACAAACATTTAAACATAATATTTTATATTTTTTAATAATATAAAATTTATTTAATAATATAAAGTTTACGTAGTAAATCATTTTCGACTTCTACGCAGACGATGACGGGGGCAACTGTTAGTAATTAATAAAATAATAAAAAAAATAAAAAAGGCAAAAAATGAAAAAAGGGAAACTAAGGATCCGAACCGAACTCTGGTTTGTTTGGATTAGACCACTTGATTTTCCAACTGAGCTAAATGTCTATTCTTAATGACAGCGTCAAAATTTGAAAACCTTTATATTCTAATAGTTTTAGTACAACGAAAAATTATATTTTTGTTGCCGAAATATATATGTATGACAAAATAATATTTTCTATAAATGAAACCTAGCTAGATCGATTAATCGCCCCCGGAACCCCTTGTATGCTAAATTTCAAGAAAATCGTTGGAGCCGTTTCCGAGATTCAGATTACATATATATATATATATATATACAAGAATTGCTCGTTTAAAGATATAGTGAGATATACATAATCTGGATCTCGGAAACGGCACCAACAATTTATATGAAATTTAGCATGTGGGGGTTTCGGGGGCGATTAATCGATCTAGCTAGGTTTCATTTCTAGAAAATATTGCTTTGTCTGTATTTTTAGGCAATAAAAAATATAATTTTTCATTGGCTGTCAACTATTTAAATATGAAAGCAAATTTTGGCGCTGTCATTAAGAATAGACATAGCTCAGTTGGAAAATAGAGTGGTCTAATCCAAACAAACCGGAGCTCGGTTCGGATCCTTACTTTTTCTTATTTAATTTTTGGCATTATTTTTTATTATTTTATTAATTATTATCATTTGCCCGCGTTTTTGTCTGCGAAGAAATCGATAATGTTTTAATAGGATTTTTGTTTGTTTTTTACGTTATTATTTATATTGTTATTTATAGATAATTATGTATAAATGTGTGTATTCTTACATAGTATAACAATCTTATCCGTGTGGTGACGGAGTAAGAATACAATTCACCACCCCCTATCTTATCTGTGGGTGATCGTAAGAGACGACTAAGGGATATAAAATACATATAATACTATGCAAGAGAAGGAAAACTCAAAACAAAACCCTATACCAACACGTCTAACCAGCACGGTATAGTAGGTTAACTTCCCTCCTATTATGGAGGAGGCCTGAGCCCAACAGTGGGACGTATATGGGCTGTGATGATGATGATGATAACAATCTTTGTTATAGTGTAGGGAAGGTTTAATAAACATTAAAATCAAATGGAATTTTGTTATATATTATGGACACCAGGCTTTTTGTTTTTAACACAACGCGCTCATTGCGACCGAGGCGGCGGAAGGGTAGTGTGCGGCCGAATAACCCACCGTCTTTTCCATCGAAATTAAGCCGACCACTGGTACCGCTTCATTGACATCCCCGCCCACCCACGATTCTACACCTATTATAGTATTTCTTTGTAAACAATATCTTTTGTTTTCCTTTCGGATACTAGAGTTACCAGGCTGCTCTGTGAGCTTACTCTGAAGCATGTCACATACAACTGCCCATGGGAGGAGCAGCTTTCTCTAAAGTCTACTCCCGCTACCTTAAGAATATGACCTCGAGCTTTGTTTATGGTTATTGCGAAGCAGACTTTAATGGCAAACTGCACTCTCTGAAATTCGAAGGATTAATTTGATGGTATTTGGAGAATCCTAGGAATAAATATGGACTGTGCTCAAGAACAAACGTTCAGTATAGTTGACCCGATTACATTGCACTGCAATGTTTTTTTTGGAAACTGGTGGCATTGTATAATTTTGGCGCGCCAGCTCTCAATTTTAAGATGTGAGTTGGGAGACCGGTTGTCGGACTCGGGGTTTATAACTTATTCGAAAGATTTATTTTAATATTCGACCCCTTCGAATTATTTAAAATATTAGCGCACGACATAGTAGCGCACATAGGTAGGTCATGTCGTCATGCGACCAATCTGATCAGCATTAACATCCTGTCTCCCTATCGTATCTTACTGATTGTTCCTAATATAACTCAGCCTTTCCGTCTCAATTTTTACAAATATGTTGATTAAACCCTGACTAAACAGTGAAAAAAACATAGAAAATGACCATCTCTCTTTTCTAATCATTATGCGGTAAAAATACCCTCGCCAGAATAAAATTAAAATGGGTAATATATCTTATGAGCGATGGATTTCAGTTATACGAAGCAATGTGTTATCATGGCTCTCAATTATAATATTCGGCTTAGAAAATTGCTGTCCAACAATTAAAAATTTCAAACTCTACGTTCCTATGACGCCGTGTCCTAAAAGTGACCTCTTTATAGCTTAGAAACTTTCAAATGCCGTGTTAATACAATATTGTGACTTTTGAGACATTCCAATTTTAAAAAGTATTTCCATTGTACCAAGCTTTTATGTGAGTTCAACTTCTTCAGGATTCCGTACCAATAACGTAAAACGGCATCCTATAACTAAGACTTCGCCGTCCGTCCGTCCATCCATCTGTCTATCACCAGGCTCTATCTCATGAACCATGATAGTTAGACGGCAGTCAGACAGAAATTTTCATAGATGATGTGTTTCTGTTGCCGCTATAACGTCAAATACTAAAAAACAAAATAAAATAAATATTTAAGTAGTGCTCCCATACGACAAACGTGATTTTGGCTCCTTTTTGCTCAATCATTTTTTTATTTTCTATTTTTGTATTCTTGCCTTTTTCATTTATTTTTTCATTATTTTAATTATATCTTCCAAAACACACTAATAAGAAAATATCGAGCAAGGCTCGGTCCTCCAGATATTATATATATATATATATATATATATATATATATATATATATATATATATATATATATATATATATATATACATACACAAGAATTGCTCGTTTAAAGATATAAGATTTTATATCTACCAGCTATAGAATCAGTTATTAAGCTTTGAATTATATTTTTAATACAAATTCATTGCCAGTACAAAAAAAGAGGTTCTATATATAAAATTTTATATTGTTTATGATCATTTATTATTAAACATTTAATTTATGATAATTATTATATTGTTGCGATTTACTAGTAAGTAAAACTAATAAGTTACCACCGTAGGTTATAACCTAATACATACATCATCATTCTCCTACTCTTATCCCAATTAGTTGGGGTCGATACAATATCGAGTACTCCTCTTTCATAGTACATATTGTAAAAGTTATTGGCAATAGTTTTATGACCGGCCGCCTGTCAGACGTCAACCCTCCTTGGGAATGTAATTGTTAACCAAACGGCATCAGATGGAGTTGGCCCAGGTCGTTATAAGGCTCTTAATCATCTTTTACGACATCCACGAGCAAAGTAAGGATTGGTAGTATTCGTCGCCGCTACCACACAGCTAACCTAACCTAATGTATTGCATACCTTTTTTTTTTATTGCTTATGGTGGCAAACGAGCCAGCAGCATACCTGATGATAAGTGTCATTGCTGCACATGGACCTTAATTTGCTATAACGAAGGTTATAGCTAGGACTCTGCCTTCTATTACAAACCCCAAACCCACCCAGTTAGGCTCCCGGCTCTCTCACTCACCGAACGAAGCGCAATAGCACGTTGCCATTACTCAGGTGTCGATCTTCTGCGAGAGTGTGGTACTACCCGGACGGACCGGCCCGCGGCTGTAGACAGAGAACTGTCAACAGCGTAGTCCAACCACTATTAAAAATATATATAAATATATACATATACATACATATAGGATATAACTTAATGTATTACATATATCTGATGCACGGACGTCACAATCAGACATAAAATCCATTGCATATAGATACATATATGGACTATGAACGTGATATCTGTTACGGATAACACACATATATATATGTATAGATAGATACACACCTTATATATATATAGATACCTATATATATATATATAGATATATACCTATATATATATATATAGATATATACCTATATATATAGATAGATATATATACCACCTAGATAGATACACACCTTCAACGGATATGTTTTATTTACAATACCCTTACCTTTGTTACC
Organism: Lymantria monacha; assembly: GCA_905163515.2. Lineage (NCBI taxonomy): Eukaryota > Metazoa > Arthropoda > Insecta > Lepidoptera > Erebidae > Lymantria > Lymantria monacha. The sequence continues at coordinate 29,370,669 of LR991091.1, read as the reverse complement.
ATAAAAATATCTAACTTGACACAGTAGATTTATATGTATCCAGACATCTATTTGTTACAATCACAAAGAGATACTTAGAGTTCTCTTAAAGAGAAAACACTTAAATATCTTTATTTCCAGAAAATACAATTTATAATTCGCCTTATTGCTAACTAAATAATTATTCTATTGAGGGGGACTTTACAAACATATATTTTGATTAACACAAATTACATCATGACTTACATCAACAACTAGTAGATCCCACAAAGTGTTGCCCTGTGTGGGAATTGAAACCACGCTACTGTATTTTAATAATGCCACTGAATAAAAGAACGCGTACCAGTGGCCCACCCACAATGCGTAGAGAGGTATATTGTAGAGCGGGTCTACGGGGTCGTGCGCCGCTTCTACTGTCGCCCCGGACGGATTAGCGGGGCATGACCGTTCCGTAGCCCACCGCCAAAAAAAAACTGTATTTTAATAAAGAAATTGTATATATTTAATAGATCTACAAATAAATTTGCGATGGTATATGTCTGTCTCCTAAGGATAACACATAGTACCCATCTTTATCTTTGCACATTACTAAAAAGTAATGGGTTATTTAGAAAATTGATATGTGGTAGGACCATGTTGTAGACAATTCTCTGTCTACAGCCGCGGGCCGGTCCGTCCGGGAGAAGATCGACCTCTGAATAATGAGAATGTGCTATTACGCTTCGTTTGGTGAGCGATAGAGCCGGAAGTCCAACTGGAGTGAGTTTGAGTTTGTATTGGTAGGCCTAGCTATACTCTTGGAATTGCAAAGGTCTACGGGCGGCAGTGACACTTACCATCAGGTGTGCTGTCTGCTCGTTTGCCACCATAAGCAATAAAAAAGCTACTTTTAACAATATAGTGGTGAATTTAATATCCATTAAAATGGCCGTTTAAACAGCATATCATTAAAATAAATAATGACTTTAGTTATCAGCGATTAAAAATATGGGGATAGAACAATCAAAGCCAACAAACGAGGGCGTAGTATACAATGTCTAATTTAAATAAAAAGGTGAGTCTCGGTCTCCCCTGGTACCTACATCCTTCCACTTTCGCATTGTATATCTTCTTAACCAGACGTTCGTTCGTCAATCTTTCCACATGTCCGAACCATCGGAGCATTCCCTTTTGCATCTTTACACCAATACTCTCTTTCATACCTACTCGCTCTCTTACGTCGTCGTTGCGAATGCGGTGAAAATGATGATGAAAAAAACAAATGATCTAATAAAGATATACAAAAAAATAGAATATAATTTTAATGAAATATAAAAAATATTAGCGTAAAAACGAAGAAACGCGAAAAGAAAGCACGTTAGTTTCGTAGTCAGCTTGAAAAATGACTCCCACGCGGGAATATAAAGTGACAACACATTTTATTCTTAAGCTGTCACCAAATTAGCTGCGTAGATGGCGTGGTGGTTAAGATACCGACATTCTGTACCAGTTCTGTGTATTCGATTCGTATGGAGGAATTGGAGGATAATGTTTTGTGAGATCTACAAAGTATTGTTCTGAATCTACGTGTAATTTGTCTGCGTTAATTATATGTTTGTAAAGTTCCCCGCAATACAAGGATTATTTCTTTAGAGCAGGATGGTGTATTTAGCCGGGCGGGCCACTGAAGACAAAGATCGGGTACCGGTGGCCCGCTTGCACGGTGAAGGGTCACGCGCCGCCTTTTCCGTCACCCCGGACCGATTTGACGGGGAGAGACGCATCCATAGCCCACCGAAAAAAAAAAGGATGCTGTAATTAAAAAACAAGTTGCATATATTCGTTATTTGTCTTTTACGGCACCTATAGTCAAGAGAGAGGGTGGTGAATTATATTCTTAGGTAGCATTTGCCCGCGAATTCGTAAAAAAAAAATTGTATCAATTAATGCAGTCACATAGAGACTCCACTCCATATACAACAACCAATCCATATTTGTATACGAATTGAAAGAAAGAAAAACATTTATTTTGCTCTCATACATTACATCTAAAACATTTGGAAGAAAACAGAAAAGTAAAACAATGATAGCTTATGTACTAGTAAAACTAAAAGCTAATATATTCTGAGAGACAAAAAGGATCTTAGCTCAGCTGGTACTACTTCATTTTGTTGAAGCAACGCTGGTATTGGATTGGTTGTATATAGAACAGTGGACAAACAGTGAACAGCGGTGGTCTCTATAGAACAATTGACGAATGAAAGAGTGGAAATAAAGATGAAGACTTATAAGTAAGTGGAAAGAACATTATTATTTTTATATCGTAGTTAGTATCATACATACAATATAGGTAAGATAAACTTATCTCGTCATATATTACTATAAAATTGTTACTTATTAATTTTTGTAGTTTGGACTTGGACTTTACACTGTCGTTGATAATGAATAAAGTACAATAATACACACTATATACTTAAGAAATGATTAAATTAACGGGAAAAACCAGGAGGCAAGTTGCCGCGTATTGATATAATATTAACACAGTTGTAACCACCCTTTCATTGCCTATGGGAGTGGTTAAAAACTATTGGGGAATCAATAAGAGAGTACAACAGCACTCTTCTGCTATATACATATATAAATAAAAATTGTAACGTTCACAGTATGAAAACATTCACATTATGTTTCTTTTTTTACTATATTTTTTTAATCCCCATTCACCTTCAACGAACACACGTGCGAGCACGATCCAAAATCGCCAAGGTCAAAATGCAATTTTGACCAAGCACGGTAATTTTGAAGACCCCCTCCCTCCCTGAATAGGTCACGTAGTATGGGTATGCACCCTTAATATGATTCTTAACCAGCTTTGCTATGCATGTCTATTATGCTAACAACCGCATCGGAGAATGACGAATAAAAGGTCAGCCCTTTACACAGTACAAAACCAGGGATTTGAATCAGGAAAAAAAATCTGAATCCTTACTAAGGAAGCTCTTGATTATAAAATCTCAATGAAATTGAAGGCGTACATATTTTTTATTTCTCAAAATTCTTTATCGTACTTTTACCGACTATGGTGAAATCAATGGGATATTTTTGAGTTTGATTGGTATGTAGATACATAAACAGACATACATAAAATTTTTACATACAAAAGATTTTTCATCCCAAATGTAATATAATATAAGTCATCATCATTCTCTTACTCTTATTCCAATTGTTTGGGGTCGATACAATATGTACTCTTCTTTCATAGCACATATTGTAAAAGTTATTGGCAATAATTTTATGACCGGTCGCCTGCCAGACGTCCACCCTCCTTGGGAATGTAATTGTTGACCAAGTGGCATCAGATGGAGTTGACCCAGGTCGCTATATGGCTCTTAGTCGGCTTTTAATAATATAATATAAGTATAAGTATAGAATACAGTATAAGTATTCACAATATAAATTCTTTGTTAAATCACAATTTATAGAAAGAATTGATAAATTGTTTTATCGATCGTTTAACATTGTTGTTTTATATTTGTTTTTAATATACCATTTTCGAGAACGACCGAAAACAAGCCACAGGGTATTTGTTCGCGAATTCCCCGTTTCGTTCGATAGAAGGGTAGATCGATTTCGGGATTAACAATCTTATATTATAATTTTACATATTTTACTTTAAGTTATTGTATAGTTTATTGGGAACAGGGGGACCCTTGTCCACTTGTCCTTAGGGGCCTGGGCTGCAACCAGAAAATCCCTTAAGTAGATCCGCCCCTGTTCGATATATTACTTTCACTTTTTAAAAATTCTAATTTATAAACATGTTTACATTTAATATAAAGATATTATAAATAATCACGAAAATTCTTATCAAAAGGAAAGTTCTTTACAATAGATATAATTAGATAAGTTGGCATGTAATTATTTAAAGTAAGTTGTTTTTCTAGATAAATACTTAGCGAACTTGAGTACCTACTCACGTAGGCAACTAAAGCCCTGTACCCTGGGGGGGCACACTTAAAACATTACTTATTTTTACTGACCGTCGCGCCGCCTACAGATTGGTTCTACAAACTTAACTGCTGCCATTTTGTCCTGCCTGTCAAACGTTTGACAACTGAGAATTGTTATTTCTTGTTCCTAGCGTAGGTACTTATTGTCATCGATCTATTTTCGTTATTGATATTTTTCTGAAAATTATCTCAAGTTTCTATGTTAGGCTGATATTATTATTGTTTAATTATCAGCTGATATGTTTTTTTTTATATTTCAGGGTTGCTTTCATAGTAAAAGAAAATTCTATGTAATTACACATACACATGTAGATATATATATATTACTTCAACTTTAGTTCACCGCCTAAACTCTGGGTGGCAGCACTTTCCATACATGCATATTTTATCATCGAGTTGCCACTCTTTTTCAATTTAATAACTTTACTCTTTGCCTGTACCGCAGCATATTTACCTACCATTTACTACACATGGCCTTGGGAGATAAGTTTTACTATCGCGATTACTAAATTTATAGATTGATTAACGAGTGAAAGCATGCTTAACCGAAATTATATGTTGAGATAATGATTATGTAAAGCAAATGTACTAAGCCAATTGCCCTCCCGGGCAGGTTTGTAAACAGTAAAACGGCATTTATCAAATCAAATCAAATCATTTATTTTGCAGGAGCCCCATAGGGGCACTTACATATTGTCAATTTTACATTGTTTTTTTTAAATTAAATTTAATTAATCTACCACCGGATCGGAAAGCAGCCACATACTGAGAAGATCCGGCAAGAAACTCAGTGGGCTCGTCATTTTTTTTTATTATATTTTTTCACAAAAGAGTTTGGTTACATGTTTAATTTATGTTAGCTCCAGTGATATGCCCTTCGAGTAAAGATTCATTTTTAAAATTTTGTATATAATACAAAATTAAACTAAGAATATTTATAAAACAAAAAAAGAAAGAAAAATGGCTGGACCAGATCCCACAAGCGGCACCCGATCACGAGTTAACTATTAGAGCAGCCATCACGCCCCTCAACCACATTGGAGGGAAGGGAGAGACCCGCTCCACGTACCTACCGCAAGCAGAGACCTTTTCAGTGAGCATGACCACACCATAATCTATAAATTTGAAACAGATAGCTTGGATAACTAAATACATATTAACTCGTTAGGCAAAACACGCTACACTGTACAATTAAGATAATACAAATAATACAAGAGTAAGAGATAAACATTAAAAGGGCGATTGCTGAGAGAGGAGCTGCTCATAACCATTCCGTATTATCATTTAAATAATCCGAAATGCTGTAATATCCTTTTCTGCACAGTCTGTTATAATGACAAAAAAATTAATAACAAAAAAGAAATGAAAATAGTTTTCTTTTTCAATATTTACATTCCCACCGAATACAAAAACCGGGTTCTGGTGGCCATCATCATATCGAGGGGTGTGACCATTCAACATATAGCCCGCCGCAAAAAAAAAAAATGTGCGCGTACAAAGTACACATGTCAGAAGTGAAACTTTGGCAAACTATTTTTTAAATCTATTTTACATACATCAACTTCTCTCTCTCTCTCTCTCTCGCTCTCTCTCGCTCTCTCTCTCTCTCTCTCTCTCTCTCTCTCGCTCTCTCTCGCTCTCCCTCTCTCTCTCCCTCGCTCTCTCTGGTGATGCTACGAGTCGCACAAGAAGAGACCGAGAACGTCTAATGTGTTCTATCTCATTCTCTCGTCTGCTGAATCCTATACATTTATGTGTTTGTGTGTTCTATCTCATTCTCTCGCCGGCTGAATCCTATATATTTATATGTTTGTGTCTCTATTACTTTTACAAAATATGTACGATGGAAAATAACTACATATTACTTTAATCTCAATTAATTGGGATAAGAGCAGAAGAATGATGATGATTATAATGAAATAGAGAGTTAATAGGGTCGTGGCGTATATTACGGATGGTTGACAAGTATTGAGGTAAAAATTGTAAAAAGTGAGTCACGTAGTATAGATACGTTACCTAATAAAATTCAAAAATCATAACAAATAGACAGTCATTGGAGTCCTTATTTTAAGTTAGTAACTTTAATATAACGCACGTACAAATGCGTGCTTCAATAGAAGACTTAAATCATAATCACAAATTACGAGATTGTTATGATCTATAATTATAATAATTCAAATATACTTAACAATATAAAGCATCCTCCTAATATATAATAATTAAAATGTAACAGTAGAAAGAAAGAAAACATTTTATTCGGCGCAAAGGAACGCGTCAAAATTGCGATAGCGGCTATAGACCGCTGAACTACCTTGTATCATGGAAGTAATAAGTACTCTGTACAACAGGAATGAGCTCTATCTGTGCATCTTGCAGCAAAAATAAAGAAAATAAAACCTTATGCTAAGGTAGTAAGAGTCTTGTTGCGCGCAAAATAAAAATGAAGCCGAGTGAGAGGGCAACCAGTGTACCATGTGTCCCGTTCTAACAGTGGACTTAGAATTGCCAGACTTAAGTTGATTTCAATCCTTTCCTTATTGGTAGAAAAATATACGATTGATGTAATGTAATGAAGTAAAAACATTTACTTCTAAAATGTTTTTAAATATAAATAATAATTTATTACCGACATATTAAAGCAATATTATTTGTTGCTAAGTGTAAAACCTTATTAACGCAAACATTTTGCGATTGGGGTATAGGTTTTCTTTTATATGTATGAAATACGGACACCTGACCTGACAACCCCACATGAAATCGTAAATAATAATAATAACATAATTTGTTAGTGAAGAATTACGGTGACCATGCATGACTATTCAATCCTAGTTCAAGAACAAATAACTTAAATACCTATATATTTTTTATTTTTTTATGAAAATAACTAGATTTCAAATTTCCTAAAGATCTTAATGTCCCTAACATTAAGTTCTTTAGAAAATTTAGGAACAAAAAGAAAGCTATTGTGGAAGAATGTAATAAAGATCAGTCGACATGATCGACATCAATAGATGATTTGTTAGATCTCGTAGATAACGCTTGTGTTTCAGATTTTAAACTGAACATTATTTTTTATATTGCTGGATATATCGTGAATGGGATGATTCACAAAATTTCTTGTTCAAATTGTGTGGTGTTATTGGATCAGAACACCATAGAACACTGTTTATTACATTATTAAATCAATCGTTAAAAAACGTAAACAAAGATAAAATTATCATGTAGGTATGTCGTCCGAGAATTTTATAGCAAACTACATACATCGTTAGAATCGGCACATCCTCATCAATCTATATTTGAAGATCCACATGATATTCTATTGATGAAGGCGTTAGCGAATTCATATCTCAATTTACGTTTAACTCAATGCAAAATTAGAATCAATGAAACATTTAAATTACTGAAATTTAGCATTTAATATGCTTAATTATTTATAAAATCCGATTACGAAATGAAAAATGATGTCGCAAGCGGGATTCGAACCCGCGCCTATTGGTTTTCCGGCCCAATCGTGCTGCCACTACACTACCGCGACTAATTGTAGGACATGCAAATTTCATTTCGTATTGTATTTACGTCTTAAGGTGACGGTATGCTATCTACCCGACAATGTTTACACATTGTTATAGGCTTAATACTTCAAACTTTACAGTTAGAATTGTATTAAACGATGACACAACCTTGTTATTTAAATTACTGAAATTTAGCATTTAATATGCTTAATTATTTATAAAATCCGATTACGAAATGAAAAATGATGTCGCAAGCGGGATTCGAACCCGCGCCTATTGGGATTCCGGCCCAATCGTGCTGCCACTACACTACCGCGACTAATTGTAGGACATGCAAATTTCATTTCGTATTGTATTTACGTCTTAAGGTGACGGTATGCTATCTACCCGACAATGTTTACACATTGTTATAGGCTTAATACTTCAAACTTTACAGTTAGAATTGTATTAAACGATGACACAACCTTGTTATTTAAATTACTGAAATTTAGCATTTATTATGCTTAATTATTTATAAAATCCGATTACGAAATGAAAAATGATGTCGCAAGCGGGATTCGAACCCGCGCCTATTGGGATTCCGGCCCAATCGTGCTGCCACTACACTACCGCGACTAATTGTAGGACATGCAAATTTCATTTCGTATTGTATTTACGTCTTAAGGTGACGGTATGCTATCTACCCGACAATGTTTACACATTGTTATAGGCTTAATACTTCAAACTTTACAGTTAGAATTGTATTAAACGATGACACAACCTTGTTATTTAAATTACTGAAATTTAGCATTTAATATGCTTAATTATTTATAAAATCCGATTACGAAATGAAAAATGATGTCGCAAGCGGGATTCGAACCCGCGCTTATTGGGATTCCGGTATTTACAGTAAAGTAAAGTTTGAAGTATTAAAACGTAAAGTTTGAAGTATTAAGCCTATAACAATGTGTAAACATTGTCGGGTAGATAGCATACCGTCACCTTAAGACGTAAATACAATACGAAATGAAATTTGCATGTCCTACAATTAGTCGCGGTAGTGTAGTGGCAGCACGATTGGGCCGGAATCCCAATAGGCGCGGGTTCGAATCCCGCTTGCGACATCATTTTTCATTTCGTAATCGGATTTTATAAATAATTAAGCATATTAAATGCTAAATTTCAGTAATTTAAATAACAAGGTTGTGTCATCGTTTAATACAATTCTAACTGTAAAGTTTGAAGTATTAAGCCTATAACAATGTGTAAACATTGTCGGGTAGATAGCATACCGTCACCTTAAGACGTAAATACAATACGAAATGAAATTTGCATGTCCTGCAATTAGTCGCGGTAGTGTAGTGGCAGCACGATTGGGCCGGAATCCCAATAGGCGCGGGTTCGAATCCCGCTTGCGACATCATTTTTCATTTCGTAATCGGATTTTATAAATCAATGAAACATATAAGGAATAAGCTGGGTTTGCGGCAGAAACTTCACAAGACTGTCTTATTTAGCAATGTCTGATTTAGAATTAAACTTGAATGTAAACTTAACTGTTTTTTCTTAATTAAATATACCACACACCACCTAATCGTAATTTTATCTCAGTCCAGCTGCATGTCGTGTCCCACAAGGACCAGTAGATAAGTACCTACCTATATGACGTGAGTGTGAAAAGCAAGCAAAAACAGGAAATGTATAGTGCCACAAAGGGCAAGTTTATAATTAGCATCTTCGATTAAAATCCATCTGAAGCAATGATCTGCTGACGTCAGATCACAAATATTTTTTACAATTATTGTCCTTAAATCATATTTCAATATGGTCACCATCGCCAGAGAGGGATAAAAGGTACAGTTATGAGCTCTCGCTCGGCTTCAATTTTGCGACAACAGCTCATTCCTGTTGTATAGAGTACTTATTACTTCCATGCGTTGTATCATGTGAAAAGTAAATATATGATTGATGATAGTTAAATGCAGTTAATAAATCAATATATTAATAATTTTCTTAAAAATCTTTATTTTGTTTTCTTTTTTGCTAACCACACTATCCACTAACCACATTATAAATTAAAGAATTCTTTAAATTGCAGAATGTTAAGAATTGATGACGGTGATAATAATTTTCATAATAAGGTTTTTAATCATTTAAACATTAGGGGGTTTCAAAAATCACGAAATATCATAAGGGTGAGGGGGATTTAGTAAGATATCACGTGTATTTTTTTTCGTCAAACGCTGCGATTTCTAAACCGAAAAGCTGAAAAATGTTAAAAAAAGATCACGTGATTAATGGATGTCAATAAGCGTGGTCACTTTAATCATTTGGCCGCAGACTGATCGCTCGCCACGCTTGCTACAAACGTTAGTAATTGCAATAGCTGTTATACATTTCCCAGAAGATATTTGCTGCCCACTCTCCTGGTGCACCCTTAGCTATTTTTTACAATTCCAACAAGCAAGCAAGGGATTTTTTTTTCTAATCACTTATTAAATAACAGGTGACATTACAAAATGTACAAAATGATATTACTGCGTGCATACTAACAATGTTATATATGTGACATGCGTTAATAAGTTTCTATCCTTTTTATCCTATCAGATACATCCTTTATTATTAGGACTACATAAAAGTGATCCTCTTAAAACACTTTCAAGGTAAAACAGGATTCCGTGCAAGCGACATGATGCAATAAAATTATATCTCGCTAAAAATAGTCCCACAACGGCTGGCCGTTGAATGCAACCTGCACTGTTCAAGGTCTCTAAATTACGAAGATGTAATACAAAATAACAAAATGACTGCACAGATGGAGTAATGATTATGATACTGACCTAACGTGCCAAGTGTTGTTTGTGGGTTCGAAGCAATATTTTGTGTGATCCTCAAATTGTTGTTTTAAGTCTGGTTGTAATTTGTATCTGTTAATTGTATGTTTGTAAATGATTATATTCTTAGTGCAGAGAATTATCTTTAAAAAGAAAATACATAGCTGCTAAACATATTTCCGTGAGGTGATAGAGATAAAATACAATTCACCACCCCCCTTTTTTGCCTTGGTGGCCTTTTTTGCAATGGTTATTATACCTTTTTTTTTTCGCAAGGTGGGACCATGTATGTGGTCGCGCCCCGGCAAATCGGTTCGGGGCGACGAAAGAGGCGGCGCGCAACCCCATGGACCCACCCTGCAAATTCCTCTCTTCGCCGTGCGAGCGGGCCACCGGTACCCGATCTTTGTCTTCGGTGGTATGGTTATTATACCTGGGCCACCTTCATCTGATACTATCTGCTCAACAATTATATTTCTAAAGAGAGTTGACGTCAGGCAGGCGGCTTCTCATAAAACTATTGCCAATAACTTTTGCAATATGTAAGACGGAGAGTACATATTGCAAAAGATAGGGGATAAGAGAAGAGTAATGTTGATGAGAATGAGAATTATTAAGTAATTAGTCTGTACCTACTCGTGAAGTAAAACAGTACCGCAATGGATTTTAAATTAATATTAGGTAAATTACTGAAATTTAGCATTTAATATACTTGATTATTTATAAAACATGATTACGAACGAAAAATGGTTGTCACAAGTGGGATTCGAAGCCAAACTTATTAGAAATCCGTCCCAATCGTGCCAAATTAATATTAGGTACTTCACTGCTGCGCCAAATTCATAATAATGCACAAGTAATAAAATAGTCTTTAATACTATAATTCCAATAGTGATACTTTCAAATACCCATTTACACGACAATATTTATCTAAGAAGGAGATCTAAGTTATTTATTCCAATATTTCGGACAGGGCGATTTCTCGTCATCATCATCTTGTTTCATTTAAAAAAATATCACGCTCTCTCAGAACTCGAAGAGAAATTTGACAAAGACGATATTTGAAGAACTAAGTAGTAAACTGAGGAGTATATAAAAAAAAATCTACTCTATATTTACTTTTGTCATCAATAATGTTATGCCGCCTATTTTATTATTTGTTAAATTAACACATCTGTGTCAAGAGATCACAATAATAAGATTATTTCCGTATTAGCCAACAACACTGAATGAATATACCTAATTTTAATATAAAAAAAAATCATAAGCCATCTCTAAGTATATCGTAGGTACCTGTTGCCACCGAAGGCAAAATTCGGGTACCTCTGGCCCGCTTCCACGGCGAAGAGAGGGGATTTGCAGGGATTTGTGGGTCTATGGGGTCGCGCGCAGCCTCTGCCATCGCCTCAGACCGATTTGACGGAACGTGACCAGGTGGTCACGTTCCGTCAAATCATAGCCATAGTCCACCGCAAAAAAATAAAAGGCACTTACCTAATAAGAAACTATTCACTATGACCACCTAAAGGGTAAGTTATGCTAGCATAACTTTGATTGCACTAATGGTGTAATGATTAAGACAGCGATGGTGTAATAACCAATGTCATGGGTTCCAGTCCCAAGTAGGACAATACTTTGTGTGATCCACAAATTGTTGTTCAGAGTCTGGATGTAATTTGTGTCCATTACTTACATATTTGTAAAGTCCAATACAAGGATTATTACCTTAGCGCAGAGTATTTAAAAAATAAATGTAGGTATACAGTTACAGTAAAGTATACGGGTTGAAAGCCCTCAGCGCTCACCCACAGTCTGGGTAAAGTTGTCATAGCCATCTGAGGCTAACAGCTAAGACACGAAAAAAAAAAATTAAAAAAAAAAAAACCAGTAAAGTATTCTTATTATTCATTAGAAAAATAGTAGATATATTTTTATAACGAAATCAAAGAACTTTCTGGAAGAAGTTAGCCATTTTAAAGTTCATTCACCACAATATCTTACTCGTTGGTGATCGTAAGAGACTATTAAGGGATATAAAACACATATAACATCTATGCAACAAAAGGAAAACACGAAATAGTGGTATAGTCTCCTAGTGGTAGGACCACGATGTGAACAGTTCTCTGTCTACAGCCGCGAGCCGGTCCGTCCGCGATAGTACTACACTCTCGCAGAAGATCGACGTCTGATTAATGGAATTGTGCTATTGCGCTTCGTTCGGTGAGTGAGAGAGCCGGAAGCCCAACTGGGTGGTTTTGGGGATTGTAATGGTAGGAAACGGCCTAGCTGTACCCTTGGTACTGCAAAGGTCCATGGGCAGCAGTGACACTTACCATCAGGTACGTTGCTTACCTGACCCATAAACAACCACCATAAACAATAAAAAAAATAAAAAAGCCCTATACTAACACGTATAACCAGCGTGCTATAATAGGCCAATTTCCCTCCCATTATGAAGGAAGCTCGAATCTATCAGTGGGATATATATGTGCTGAGTTGATCATGATGATGTTCTCATTATTATCACGAATGGAAGTCTATAGAATATATCTGCATACAACCTTTAATATTTAAAAATGTATAATACTCCTGTATTAGTGGACCGCTCCCGAAAACAAAGACAGGTGACCCTACCACCGTCCTACTTGTAATGATAGGTTAGAAAAAAATCGATTCAGATGAAATAAAAAATTTGTTATTCCACAACGAATTTAAAGATTTTTTTCACATTCCATCGTATTAGGACAGTGCCATGTAACGATGATTCCATAAAAAAATACGTCACTTTACTCAGATGAGAAAAGACGCGATCTATTCAAAACTCACGATCATATGTTCAAGAGTTCAACGACCTCGCGTGGTGAAAAAAATTTTTTTCTTCTTTCAAGAACATTGTTGAGACTTCAATACATAGTGACGCATATTATACTCACTTGTTATCTATGAGGAAATCTACCAACCAAAATATTAAACAATTTCAAAATCTGAGATAACACAAAACGAGCATGTCCGTGTTATGGGTCAAGGCTATCGTTTGTTAAATCTTGTTATATGCTATGATTGTCCAGGGTAATACATATACCGAAGACAAAGATCGAGTACCGGTGGCCCGCTCGCACGGCGAAGAGAGGTGCTTGGAGGGTGGGTCCATGGGGTTGCGTGCCGCCTCTTCTTGTCGCCCCGGACCGATTTGTCGGGGCGCGACCACATCCATGGTCCACCTTGCAAGGGAAAAAAAAATAATAAAAGGGTAATACATATACACCGAAGACAAAGATCGGGTACCGATGGCCCGTTCGCACGGCCAAGAGAGGCTTGCAGGGTGGGTCTATGCGGTCAGGCGCCGCCTCTTCCGTCGCCCCGGACTGATTTGGCGGAACGTGGCCACTACATAGCCCACCGCAAAAAAAAACAGGATAATACATATAAAAAAATATTTCATCATGAATTTATTGTCAAAGGAATTCGCTTCCTACAACTGCCAATGTATTCTTCTAATATATTCTCATCCTAATTATCGGAGGTTATCATTCTCCTACTCTTATCCCAGTTGCTTGGGGTCGATACAATATGTACTGACCACTGCTAAGCTCAAGCCTCCCCTATTATAAAAAATAAATTAACCTACAATACCACGCTGGTCGGATGAGTTGGTTTATAGATTTTATTTCGAGTTTACCTTTTCTTGCATATGTGTCGTATTCATATTATATCTTATCTTAGTCATATTTTACGATACGCATGGACAAGATAGGGGGTGGTGAATTATATTTTACTCAGTCACCACACAAAAATTCAAAACGTCTGTAACCTATCTTCCAATCAAAATATATTTAAATAGCTATGCCGAGATTATCGCATAGTAATTTCTGTAAACATAAGGTGACGTACGAATACCGATATTAAAACGTTATCATCGACATCATTCACAATCTCTCGTTTCCTACACTTTGTACCCACTGCTTAACAGTATCTACTCATTTGGCATTGCAGTCCAGCTCCAAAGAGGTTAGTCCGCCACTATAGAAGTAAAAAAGTAAAGTGAGATAGTACGCTCTACGTATTTTGAATGGATCACTAAACCCATGTGTATTTTAGTGGCCGATTCAACAGCTTAACCTTTCGATGATTGCCTCGTGAGTCTCGCGTACCTACTTCGAAACTACACATATATTTACTCTTAATTTACACAAGTATTATTATACTCTATAGTGAAAACTCTACCTATCCTAGTATAGACTTCATGTTTGCTCATTTAGCGCCATATAAATATCTATTATTATATATAAATTGCACTTGAAGTGATAGCGGCTATCTCGTCCGGGTCATAGGGGCGACCGACCCCAGATCAACGCTTTTCTCCTTAGGTAGTGTGGAAAAATAACTTTTATCGAAACGCTTGCACGGCAACATGATAAATAAAAATGTTTACAGTTACATTATTCCAATGTTCATAAAACAATTGATAGATATTAAAAAAAATACTTTGCTATATATTCATATACCTATATAAAAAAATGTGTGAAACAAATCTCGTTATTTTTATAAGCGGGGTTAAAGGCCTCTAAAGTTTAGAATGTAAACATGTTGTTGTGTACAAAGACATATAAGGACTTGTGTGTGATAAAAACAAATACAATTTTAAAACAGTCGACCTCATTTTATTTCGTAACTTATCCATATAATGGTAGATATAATTAATTATCAATTATATTTTGTACGTATAATATCTTATAATAGCTACTTAGTAGTTACATTGTGTCGTATTGTACCTCTGTCACACGCTTGGTCCACAAGCGAGACGAATGAACAACACGAATAGAGCGCGACTTAATATGGCACACGCCGGCGCTCAGAGAGCTCTCACTCACGCACTCTTCAGGTACTTGAGTGTCTTTAATAAATAATTCCTATAATATTACTTCACACCTCATAAAGGCACATTCGGTGGTGTTTTGCAAGGCTCAGGTGATGGTGCCCTCCTCTCATCAGGCATACGAGACTGATAGTACGCACAATATGGTAGTGGATCCCAAAATGCAAATAATGCCTCGCGTGTATCTAAGACAGTATCCAGAAGCCTTTCAACTGTAGCAGTATGACCACAACGTTTTGATGCTTGACACAGATAAGGTAATGATACACCAACTCGAGCTCCAATTGCCACTAATCTATTTCTATGGCCGTTTGTTGCGTTTTCTTCACGTACGAGTCTAAATGAAACATGACCAGTCATAGGTCTCGCTGGGGCTAGGAAAGATATAAATCGTTGCACCCAGGCGTCCGCTTCTTCATCTCTCTGAGGCACCAGCCCTTTCCTTGTAGAATCAACACGACATGAAACGTTATTTACCGCACGAGATTCTTTCAACGTGGTACAAGTCACAATTCTCTCCCCCTTTGGTTCTCTTACAATAACCCAAGGTTTTTCAGCACTAATTTCTCTAGGGAATCTAAATTGATTTCGGTCTTCAGGCATAATGAAACGCAATCGATCCCTCGCACCTCGCGCTCCAGCACTTGCAATGAAATGGCGGCCCTCTTTAGAAGCTCCACTCTCGTACCAGGTGCGTACATCTTCATCGTTAGCGACAACCCAAAACTGTGGTGTGGCTAAGCCAGCAGCGTGGCATACTCTCATCAATTCCAGTGGGTCATCAAGTGTAACAACATCACGCGCACACGGCACAAAACACTGACATCCGATGACTTCGAGATGTGACTTCGCCAAGGCATCATAATACGCTGGTGTAGTAAAACTAACTGGAACATAAAACACCACAGACTCTCTTTGCACAATTTCTTTCAGTGCTTTGGCATATGCCAAAGGATCCGCTGGATTAGGTCGTGGTACTGTGTAGAACCTATGAACTGCAGCCGAGTATTTCAGCAAGGCGAATTGCCCCTCTATTTCAAAGGCAACAACTCTGGCACCTGCCGAATGGAAATTTCTTGCCAGATGTAAAGCTTGCACAGAACTTCCACCACTGATGAGTACAGTCCTAGGTTTCTCCTGATTTTTAAAACTGATGGCACGACCAATCGTCTTGAGCACTCCAAGTGGCCACTGTACACACTTCCAAAATATAAATAACGAAGCTGCGATCCATAGGGTCGGGAGAATCACGAGAATTTGCTTCCACGCTGGATGGGCAATAAGGCTTAGCAGTGTAAATACTGGCTGGAGCACGAGCCGGGGCAGCCATGTGATGATTCTTATAAAGCGAGGCAGCGGTGGCGGACGTTCAGGTGAAATTGCTCGCTCTTCAGGTATTAGCGAGAATGTCGAAGAAAATGACCGTCGTAGGGCTGTGAAGGACTGTGGTTGATGTGAACATCTTTTCACGCGAGGCGAGAACACGAGCTCAGTGTTTGAGCGCGCAAGGCGACTGTATTCGGGAGCGCAAGCCGGCATGTTGCGCAGACGGCGATAACTACGGGACTGGTTTGCGCGCATTCGCTCGTCTCATATAAAAAGCCTCGTTATCAGTAATGCGCCGGCGCCCCGCTTCACATTACCCCATCATCTTTGTACCCAATTAACGCTCACCTAGATAAAAAGTAAACAAAATAATAAGGGAAAATAAACAAATACGTATTTTATAAATAGATATTTCAGGGTTGAAGGTCACTTTAGAAAATAATAAATAATTTCACGATCTGAAATGAGATTTTAATGAAATCTTCAACAATTCACTACCTACATTAATAAATAACAATTATTAATAATAACAAAAATTATTTGTCTAAAAACACTTTTCAAGACATTAATGATGAAAATATAACAACTAGTAATATTGATAGGTCTTACATATAACATGTATAATAAAAAAGTAACAAGATCAACGAAATACACATTAGGAAACATACCCATAGTGTGTCGCATTTTTTACAACTTTAACCCTCTGCCTCCTGTGACCTGCCGTAGTATACAGCCAAGACCTAGTTTAGTTCCGACATGGTATTTTGAATAGGCCACATATTATAGGTATGTTCCCTCATAGACCTCTACATTTCTATATTCATTTCATTAGTAAGTAATGAGATAAATATTGCTAAACATAAATGCATAAAATAAATAAAGTGCATGTAAATATAACATCATCATCTTGGCCCATATAAGTCCCACTGTTGGGCTCAGGGTTCCTCTGCTATGGGAGGAAAATTTTCCTGCTATTTCATGCTGATTAGGCATGTAGATAAGAGATTTTATATAAATTTTTCATTCATTGACATAAATGTTATTTGCACATTACATCCCTCAGTCATCTTTTAGGATACCAAGAGGCAAGGTTGCTGCTGAATGAAAATTCTATGTATTATTTCATTAATAAAGAAAATACATATTAATAATATTATAGTTTATGAATTTTCTTATCAAGGGCCGGTTAAACACTGGATTGCCGACAAAATTCTGCACTAAGTAGACATGCAAACTAAATGCAACCCTGCAATAAATGAGGTGTGCCACAGATTTTCTATTAACATTTGAGATAATATACAACAATAGAATGAACAATAGAATTAATGAATTATAGTGTAATATTGTGATTTATAATAAATTTATTATATGTATATATAGATATAACTTTGGCAGTTGTCTCTTAGATTTAAATGTTCTAAATTTAGAATTATTTATAATCTGTAAACATTTAATAATATACACAAATTGATGATTTATTTATGACTGATAGAGGATAGACGTTATATGGATAAAGAGTGCAATATCATCCCACATAGAATATTTATCAACGCTACTTTTTATGAATTAAATAAACTTGTTCAAATCTACACAATAATTGCAATAAAAAAGTCCACATTGTATACATTTAATAATAGTAATGTTCTCTTTCAAAAAACACTTAAAAGCAGCTTCAAAGTCATATAATAAACTAAACCACAAACGGTAGATCTGTCTCTTGTAAATCAATTGAACCATTCTTACAAACTATATTCAATTCAGGGTCGGGTTCCTTTTCATATCTAAATCTCTTAGGATGTGCATCATCCATAAATCTACCCAGCTTCAGAATCTTATCGTCAACAGTGATTTTATCAGCTATCAAGTTAGTAGATGGCAAATTTTCTACTATATTTGGCATTAACAGCTGCACTTTCCCTTTTTCATGTATAAAGATACTTGTTTTATCCGTCAGCTGTGAGGCATGCATGAATACATCTCCACTTTTCAAAGAAGCCTGTAAGTTGCCTGAGAAGCCAGTGATGTGAAGGTTTCCTTGCTGTATTACATCAATTAAGACAGATCTGTGAAGGTGATCAAGATTTATATTACCCATTAGAGTAATGAAGTGTGATTTATCACTATAGCATGACTTTACAACAATTGGGCCAGCATGTGTTGTAACATTAAATGCATTTGCCATTATATTGTGACAGTGTATACCAGAATTTCTGCCAGTTTTCAATTCAATATTACTAGCCTGTAAACGGCCTTCGGAATTCAACTCTCCTTCTAAACTCTCCACTTTAATATTCTGCGCTTTTAAATTATCTACATTTACAGCCCCTTTTTGAGTTTTTACCACAAACTCTTGCCCTTCCAGCTTCGACAAACTTACTGATGCACTATCAGTAGTTGTGACTTGAATTTTCAATTGATACGGCACCTGTATGACGCATAAGTCATTTCTGTCCGATGCTGTATTTTTATTATAAAGTTCCAAGCATTTAGATGTCTGCTTCACTTGGAAATCAATAGTCTTCGTACCTTCACTATACAATGTCATTGTTAGTTTGTTATGAGCATTTATGTCGTTCACGTCTATTGGTATCATTTTAACATGAATGGGGCTCTCAATAAAGATGCTCGTATTGTTCTCTATAGTCTTTTCAACAGTCCTAACCGGATTCAACTTCTTTATATCGGGATAGCTGCTAAAATCTGCAATAGTTAACCTCAAAAACTTGAGGCACTTATGTAAAACCCGTTGTCCCCCTAAGGTGAACATTTTAAAATATTAAACCGCACTATATAATCATAAAAACATTATTAAATGTAGGATAATTTAATTATTTTATCGCATTCTTGTTTCCATTCAATTTGACACATTGACAGATGAAGCAATTAGCACCTGACTTTAACAGTAATGACAATTCCTTTTTTAAATTGCCTGCGTTTCGTTACCACGTCCAGAAAAGTTTAATTTCCATTGCTCATATTATGGTTAAATGGATAAGAAGCTACATTTCACTAAAAGTATAGTTAAATAATCAAAGTATTAATGTATAAAATTTTAAATTTCTCATAAAGTTTGAAAAAGATTTAAAAAAATAACGTACAATAGATTTTTTTTTTTTTTTTTGTCTGTCTTTTAGCTGTTAGCCGCAGATGGCTGTCACAGCTTAGCCCAGACTATGGGTGAGCCACGGAGCAAATACAAAGAGGAGCTGTTGTAATGAATATTTTCTATGAAACAATGCGTGTCATTTACAGGGCTGAGGGGAACGCTGCTAATGGAGAAAGTGAGACAAGTAATAGTACTTGTCTCACTTCCTCCTTTATGTCCATCTACTGGCTATTAGCACAACTACTAATTTCGTATATTGTATGCAGTTGAGCTATCTTGCATTAGATGTCAGTAAGTACACTTACTTGATATAGGTAAATTCTGAGTACGTCCCTGTTACACCATACATGGTGTAACAGGGACGTACTCAGAATTTACCTATATCAAGGAGTGCTAATTTTTTTTTATTTCAAAGATACAAACAAATCTTATTAGCTGTTTGCTCTATTCAAATACAAATGTTTATAATCAAATAATTCTGCATAGCGAATAGTTGTATGACTACTGTTTTTAACCGAAAATTTCTTTATAAGGCTTGTCAGCATTGTTCAAAATGTTAATATTTTATGAAAAATCCATCTTTTCTTTACAGTCATTCTGATAAACTCAGAAGTTTAGAAACCTTTTTTTCTTCATATTTGTGTCCTTTTCATACGACCAAATTTTTGTGATGTGCTCAACCTCGTTAATCTTATCAAGAAATTTCATCGAGTGCAATTACATTATTAATAAATAAAGGAGAAAGGGTGACATTGGTTCCAATAATAAAAATGAAATACTCTTTTTTATCATATATTTCTTGAGCTATACCTAGTCTTTCCCTAAATATTAATATAAAACAATTTAAAATATAAAAAGCTTGTTCGAAGTGGTTTTTATTGGCTGCAATACATTCCTTTAAATCTTCATTGTCAAAATGAGAAGAACAAATCTTTGTATATTTCGTAGGAGTCCAGTTTTTCTATTAATTTTTGAAATCCATTGCTTCTAACATCGTCATTGGACGTTATTCTAAAACATACAAAATTTACAGTTTAATTATAATAGGTTCATTTAAAGTAGTGTAAAAAATATTTTTCTTTGATGAAAAATCCGAATGTTATAATTATATTCTAATTACGACCCTGGATTTTTGACACTTTTATAGTTCTTCATAGTTAACGACAGCTGGCGTATTGCTTACAAAATAATTATTAACTACATATAAAACTCATATTTTTGTTGAGGTAAAAGGCTTTGGGTATAAATTTTAATACTCATGGTTATTAGTTATTACAATAATCTTAATAGTTTGAACTGTATGTGCTTTTATTGTTCTAGGTCCTATTACGAAAAGTGGTGCCATCTAACGTTGAGTAAAATTATTTCTGAACATGATACCGTCAAAAGAATTTTCTAGAAATTATTTTGATAAATTATGAATAAATATACTTACATATGGAATGTGATTCTTTCCATAGCATCTGTACGTTTATTGGAGTAGTTTTTACGTGATAAAACACAACACTTCATGGTTTTCTTCGTAATAACATAAAAATACACCAAAAATATAATTGTATGCACCGTACGAACACCGTCAGCGACGACAGAAGACTAATAGGCCACGCCTACTATTGATGTTAACGTGATGACGTCAGGGCCTACTTGAGAATCACAGTGCACAGTTACTTAGGCCGTCTCCTCTTTGTATTTGCTCCGTGGGGTGAGCGCTGAGGGCTCTCAACCCGGTAAAATTTTAAGCGACAACGCCCGAGGGCTCACCCTGTGGTGAACGGACCTCGGCTCGGGGCGTCGCTGATAGCAAAGTGGGCGTGCCCACGTTTGTGTTTATGACTTTTACGCGTCGCAACTTACGACCTCGGCGGCGAGATCGGAAGCGCGGATATTTATGTGTTGTGGCCGCGCGGGCCGTGTAGGCTCTTTCTTGAGCGATTGTAATCGAATCGTCAGAGTCGGTCAGTACATGTCGAGGACGTCTGATCACGGATCGTACAATAGAGTGTATTAATTAATAAGTGGTACCCGAGGGGTCCAAGTACAGCAAAAATTACCAAATTCTGACAGTGGATCATAGATGGCTAAAAAAAAAACACAATAAACAACAGCTCAACAATATAACTGGCCCGCCCAATGCCAGTTCGTACATACAAAATATTAGCTACGATATTATCTGATAGTTAATTTCTATTAGTTGACAATATTACGACAAAAATAGCAAAGTTAAAAAAGATCTATGTATACTTGATTATTTCTATGAAGGTAAAATTTATGAACTAGGGTACAATGATTAAAAAGAAAATAAAATATTGTGTGCTCTTTATCATTATACTTTAGTCTAAAAACAAGAACTAAAAGATCTTTTAGTTTTTAACGCAGATTTATTTCTGTGAGTAGTTACTAGTACGGGCTATTGTTAGCGTTGGGCTGGGGGGGCAAACTTAAAACATTACTTATTTTTACTAACCGTCGCGCCGCCTACAGATTGTTTGTACAAACTTAACTGCTGCCATTTTGTCCTGTATGTCAAACGTTTGACAACTGAGAATTATTATTTTTTGTTCCTAGCGTAGGTACTTATTGTCATCAATCTATTTACGGTTATTGATGTACTTTCTGAAAATTATCTCAATTTTCATTGTTAAGCTGATATTATTATTGCTTCGTTATCAGCTGATATGTTTTTTTTATATTTCAGGGTAGCTTTCATAGTAAAAGAAAATTCTATATAATTACACATACACATGTAGATATGTATATATATCACTTCAACTTTAGTTCACCGCGTAAACTCTGGGTAGCAGCACCTTCCATACATGCATATTTTATCATGGAGTTGCCACTCTTTTTCAGTTTAATAACTTTACTCTTTGGCGTTGGGTGAATTTGTCTTTCAAATATTTTTTTTATCAAGAGAGGCAAAATTTATATTTGCGGTTATACAACTTTTGAGATACTTTGATGATACCTTATTTTTAATTAGTTACTTCAGCACAAAGAAAGTTCAATTTTCTCATCCTGATGAAGGGATTTTTTTTTTTTACAAGACACCACCCTGCACTGTAAGGAAATAAACCTTGTATTGCGGGGGACTTAAGTATTTTAAAACTACACGTTGTTTTATATGTGCAGTTGTGTGAATACTACGTGTTATATTAGACAATTTTGATGGCATTTTATGTAATATGAGGCACTGCTGGGGCGTGGTGAATATTATGTAAAGTAGGCACCTACTTTACTTTTCCATTTCCCATTAAAACTCTCAACAGATAATATTCACAATGTTGAACTACGACGAGCGACTATTTAACTTACTGATGTACAATAACTATTAGGAAGAGACTAAAAACTGTAATTGGAGATTAAAAGTAATAATTTTAATTGAAAAATGTAATTCGACAATGGCAACAATATCATTAAGTCATGTATGCAGCTGAATGCTAATATAAAGAACTAGCAGACCCGGCCACGCGTTGCTGTGGTAGTCTCAGTAACACGTGGTGGTTGTGCTAATAAATTGTAGCTTATATGAAACGTTTCTACGTTTAACATAGCGCCATCTATTAAATACTTACTCAATCCAGTCAACCGATATCACCATCTGTTAGAATCGTTTGGAGATAACAGATAATTGTGACTGTCAAATAATAGACAAATAATTTGCAATAAAATAATATTGTGGCTATAAATTGAGATGGAAGCTATCCTATCTTTTAAGTTGGATCAAACTACACATATTATGCAAATTTGATTAAAATCGGTTAAGTACTTTAAGAGTGCATGGATGATACATGGGCTGTGATGATGATGCGGCGGAACTACTGGGATGTAGTGAATATCATATAAAAGTGTATATAAAACTTACAACGTTTTCGGTTTCCATCAAAATTGCCACAAGATACCATTAACAGTGTAGCCATAGCACTGTTGATCGTGGCATTTTGACTTAGACAATGACTAACCTGAAAGACTAAAAACGTAAAAATAATTATAACTTGACACTGGCACCAATAGCTCATATAAGTAGCTGATTGCCAATACACAAAGAGAAGAAGAAGAACGTTTATAATTGTAGATATGTAAATTAGTTAAGTAGTTAGAATTCATTTTAGTTATGTGTATATCTCAGACTAGTTAGAATTGTTTTTGTTTCAGTATACTACTTGTCACCGTATTTCTCATGTAATCTTAGAGTCATACTCACCGGCCCTTTATATACTATTTCGTACCGTACAATCTCCTTCGTTTGACGGCCTACGAACGAGCCTTACGGGACATTGGCGAAGTTGCGGTTAATCGCTAACAGAAGCCATTCATCAAGAAGAAGAAGAAGAACGTTTATATGACATCAACCTTTTTAGAGTTCCATACCCAAAAGATAAAACAGGACCCTATTACTAAGACTCTGCTGTCCATCCGTTGCTTAGCCTGTCTGTCACCAGGTTGCTCTCATGAACCGTGATAGTTGGACAGTTGAAATTTTCACAAATGATGAATTTCTTTTGCCGCTACAACGACAAATACTAAAAAATAATAAAATAAATAAATAAGGGGGCTCCCACACAACAAATGTAAGGTTTTTGCTCGATATTGATAACAAAAATAGGTAGTCGTTTGAAATATTCACAGAATATTTAGTAATATATTCCCTTTAGAAATAAATAATTAAATTAAAATAAAACAAATAGAGAATTTAAGCCCCCATACAACAAACATGATTATTTTGCCATTTATAGATAATGGTACGGAACCCTTCGTGCGCGACTCCGAGTCGCTCTTAGCCGGTTTTTTGAATATAATCGAATTGAGTTTTCAAACATGTGTCATAATAAAATGTCTTTTAAATCAAAATCACTAAGAAGTATTGATATCAATTTTAAAGCAAATCACCCCTAAAATAACTTTCCACCCCTTTTTAATCCAGTTAGGAGATAAGTCTCAATAAAATATGAATCACATCGTTCATCAATTCTGTTAAAGAATGTTTATGCAAAATTTGACATAGATTGGACCAAGGAATCACGTTGTCCCATACAAACTTTACCCTGCTTTTTCACTCCCTTAGGGATATAATTTCGTAAAATCCGTTGCTAGCTGACATCTACTCGGCGAAAGAAATATTCCTACCAAATTTGAGGTTTGTAGGCCTTATGGTTCCAGAGATATTGTGATGAGTCAATACATAGGTGGAAATCTCTTATATATATATATATATATATATATATATATATATATATATATATATATATATATATATATATATATATTATAGATAAGAATGTATGAATATATTTATACTTCTAAATAGCAACGTCGATATTTCGTTTTTATCATCAGTCCTAAGGCACGGTAAGCCTGACTGCACTGCACTACCACCAGAGAGAAAAATATCACTTGTCAGCACCGACTTTATTTGCAGCTATGCCTATACTGTTAACAGGTATGGTATATCTGTGGACTACATGGGTTTCCTTCATGGAGACTAGAGTATAAGGTGAACAATCTTACATGGGAGAAACGTTGAAAAAGTGTCCAGTTGTATGCTCAAACTTAAAAAACCTTCTACAATCGCGCTGGTGCAGCAAAATGTATGGTATGAATATAGCTATTGTAGATGAACTGAAATTGGCCGAGTTTAAAATTTAATGTCATTAATTATTTCAATAATTATTACAAGAAAACGTACACCTAGAGTGATTTTATTTTCGTAAACTGTGAATAGTAAGCTTATTGAGTTATTAGTTTCCTTTTCCGCTTCCTTTCAAATTTACCATGCTGCTAATGTGGCGCTACCCTTATTTAATAAATTTTGACGGACACTTTTCACATACAGAGATGATTCTTCTTATACTCTAGTCTCCATGGTTTCGTTTAGTGATGTATTGAATTACGCATTTAGTGATAACCCATTACAAAATTCGAAACCGATAATGTTAGATGATTTTTTGAGGTAACCGTGTTTCCTCCGGTTTACATTACCAATAAATTTAAGTTAGGTTTGCAATATACAAGAAGTATATTGTTAATTAATTAGCCGAGATGACAGTAAAGTCATAATGTAAAATAATATTTACTTTAAAATATTATAATTTCTGTTTACAGAACAAATAATTTCGACTTGTTACTGAAGTTTCTTGCTCTGGTCATTTATTACATATCCCGCAGAAAATAATGTTCTCTCTGACGGTATAGAGGTTGTTTGTAAGTTGTACAGAAAGATATTTTTGAACAATTTCATTTAAAAGTTGTTTTATAATCCTCCATTTAAAATGTTAAATCTGACAATATGTAAGTGCCCTCGTGCGGTTAATATAATGAATTTGAATATACGACAATAAATCCTGTCCAACACAAGTACCCTATCCTGGTCACTGATTGAATGAATTAATAATTTAGTTTGGAGTATTCGAACATTTATGATACATATTACCAAAGATTTATAAAATCTAATAGAAATATGTAGCATTTTTATTCTGTAGAAATATAGCGGGTTTCTAGATTTTGTTCAATTCATACATACATGCATACCCAGAAAACACTGCAAAAATCCATAAAAAGAGATTTTTTCGAATACACTAATGAAAAAATAGTGTATCGGTTTTTCAAATATAACTGGGCATTATCGGTTAGTTAAATAACCGTTTTTCTGCGGTGATAATCTCACAATTACATCACTAGTGTCAATTGTGACATTATTGTCAAATTATTAAAACAAGTTGATTTTGTGGAAATTGGGTTGTTCAAAGCTCACAATAATTACCACGACATAAATGGAATAATGTGCTATTTTTTGTTATTTTGATATTTGTGTATATAATATATTGTAGATATTAATTGTAATTGTGAGTTATTTTAATGTACAATTAATAAAAAAAATGAACGCCGACTTAAAGGATGCATTTTCTCGAATTAAACCTATCTGCGATGTGCTGATGGTTTGTCCCTCGCCGGAAAGTATTGGTGCTTTCGTCTGCCGCGTAACCGATCTGAAGAGGGAAGTTGTACAAGAACTACAACAATACTTATTGTTTCCTTTAATTACCCATTTAAAGTCATCAGAAACTCAGTAAGATACTTTTAAATTACATATATTAAACATAATTTCAAATACCATAATTTACCGATGTATCCAACTTATAATTAAGTCAGTATATATTCTATTGATCATTAGTGAATATTAATAGTTACTTTAATGTATGAGCAGTAGTCAACACTTACTTTTTGAGGTCCGTTCCCCACAGGGGGAGCCCTTGGGCGATGTCGCTTACTTTACTTTTATCGGGTTGAGAGCCCTCAGCGCGTACGCATTGTCTGCGTAAAGTTGTCAAAGACATCTGTGGCTAACAACTAATCACACACAAAAAAAAAACACTTTCTACCACTACTATTTGATTATTGAATTTAGTGACGAAAAATCTCTTCATGTGTCTATCATCAGTTGAGATAGCAATTAAAAATATCAGTAATCTGATTTTTATAGAATCCAATTTTACTAATTCTGTTAACATTTGTAACCATAGCTGTGCCTTAATTAATACAGCCTATGAACTAAGCTTTGTATTGTAAATATATTATAAGTAATTATTATATTTAACTTCTTGTAATATTAGTATACATCACCATGATCATCATTCTCCTGCTCATATCGCAATTACTTCGGGTCGGTGCAACATGTACTCTGCTTCCATCCTACAGATTAATTACTATCCAAAAGTTACTGGCAATAGTTTTATGACCGGCCTCCTGCCTGACTTCAACCCTCCTTGGGAATGCAATCATTGACCCGGCAGTATCGAGTGGAGTTAGCTCAGGTCCTTGAAGCTTTTAGTCGTCTTTTTCAACATCCACGAGCGAAGTAAGGGTTGGTAGTATTCGTCACCGCTACCACACAGCAGAATATTACTATACTTATCTTATTTAAAATTCCCAATTTAGGGGAAAGAGGTAGAAATTAAGAAGTTCTGCCCTGGTGTTTTGATTTTAAAAAGTTTTATATATAATTTCTTTTTCTCTGCCCATATATAACCCACTACTGATACCTCCACATAAGGGTAAATTAGCCTACTATGTCATGTATACCTTGATATTTTGGCAAAGAATTTAATTTCAAATTTTCTTCACTCTTATAGGGATGTTACCTACTTATATTCTTAGTGATCCAATACCCACAGTAAAAAAAGATTGTGATTATGTGTTGGTCACACACATTTATAACTATTTAATTGTTTGCTTTTTTTAGTGATAAACATGAACTTCAGAGGAGACTGGTGGATGCTATGGTGATGGTATTGGAGAAAGTAACAGTGAACAGTTTCGAAATGTGTATGAAAATGGAGATTGGCTTATTGCAAATTGTATTTGAACACAACAGACCTGGGATGAGTAAGTTTTAGCACCTCAAATGACACAATTTTATTCACCACCCCCTTTCTTACCCGTGGGTGATCACAAGAGACAACTGAGGGATAGATGTTATATGCATTTCATAAAATGCATATAACATCTATGCAAGCAAAGGAAAACTTGAAACTAAACCCTTTACCAACATGTTTGACCAGCGTGCTATAGTAAACCAATTTCTCTCCCGTTACGGAGGAGGCTCGAGCCCAACAGGGGACATATATATGATTAGAGATGAGATGTCTTCATAAAATAATTTTAAATATTTATTGGGTTACAGTTATATATGTAATAAATCATCTATTTACATTGAAGGTCAAACAAACTTTCTAGTATTATTTCAATGTTTATTTCACTCAAATACTTTATTGTTTTCTAGTTGCTGACATCTCAGAGGAGCTAAAACTGAGTGTGATGAAGTGTCTCACAGTATTATTATTGAACCTAGACCCTAAACACAGAGAAGCGATGCTAATACATGTTCCGTTACTAGGAAAAGTAGTTTATGTATCTGTACACATAGCTAAAAGGGAAAAACTTAGAGCATTGAGGTAATATAATTATTTGTTTTACAAATGCAGTTAAATAGTAGTAATAGATAGTTTACACCACTTTGACTTAATCCCATTACATTACACCTTTATTGAGTCATTACATGTTCAAATCATTTATTGTTTTAGTTTGAATCATTCATATAGCTTTTCTGAGTTTGGTACTACCCAAGATACACAATTAGGTTTTTAGTGGTAGAGTTACGATGCTGCCAGCTTTAAGTCTGCAATCGGAAACGGTTATAATACAACCGTTTCACACCGTTCACACTTGATGAAAATCAACATTTGAGTAGTAGCAATTTACAATTTGGGCGGAACTAGAGGCCTCTAAATCTTCACAGGACAAACGACCTGGCTGTAACCCTAGTATTGCAGAAGTTCATGAGCGGCAACATCGATTGGGCTGCTTACTGTTCTGCCACCCAAGACAAAAAAAAAGACAAAGTCGAATAATATGTGCTTAAATTACAGATTAGCAGCAATAAATTGTGTAACAGCTCATACAGCAACTCATCCCCAGTTAACTAATGATTACCATATATCAAGTAAGACACTAGAGAAATCTGTAGTGGAGATGTTATCACTGATACTGCCTGGTGTATTGGGTGCTTTGCAGGATGTTGCAACATCGTGTGACAACCCTGGACATTTGCTAGTAGTAGTAAGTTTTAGAAATCATAATCTATATATATAATTTTGCAATAGTATTTTTCTTTTGTCATCATGATCAATATCTCTATCAAACGCTGTTAACTGTAAAGTATGATTTGATTTGTTTGATGGAAGACTATTTTCCCCTCTAATGACAAAAAATAAGTAAATACTTTTAAAATTAATCTAAGTTCTGAAAGTGGCACCAGTGATAGAGAAGATTAGGAGCGCGAGATTGTCTTGGTATAGATATATGATGAGGAGGGATGAAAGGCATGTGACAAGAAGGGTTATCAATATATTTGTAGATCTAGCAAATGGTGACTTTTAAAATTAATCTCTTCATTAAAATCTGTTGATTCTTATTGCGTCAGAAGGCAAGAGTATAAAAATGATATGTTACAATTCTGACTGCACAGATGTCAGAGTGGTTAAGATTCCAACCTTCCGTGCTAGTGTAGTGGGTTCGATTCCTACACAGGATAATACTGTGTGCGATCCACAGAGTGCTGTTCTGAGTCTGGGTGTAATTTGTCTGCGTTAATTGCATGCTTGTAAAGTCCCTCATAATACAAGGATTATTTCATTAGTGCATGGTGTTAAAAAAAAAAAACTACACTATCAATAGAAAAAACGTATTTAATACATTGAAAGTTTTATTATAACACATTATCTAGTTAAAAAACTAAAATGTTGACTATAGCTAACCTCAGGGTGTCGGTTTTTCGTGACGGTGGGAGCGCGCATCGTAAAAAATATAGGAAATAAACGCTCTAATGGCGTGTTCAGGTCTTCTAGTAATAATATACTAGAAATGGTCTTCCTTCATAATACCTCTAATGTAATATAAAAAGCCACTAGCGTCATTGGTGCAAAAGAGCATAAGTTGTTTTTTCTTTTTTTTGACATCTAGAAAATCTTAAGATCAATTTTAAGATGTCTAAATAAGGTCATCACGATCTTAAAATTAATCGAATTTTCTTATAATCAAATTAAACACTAAACGAGTGAAAAATGATTTTTTATTGCTGTGGGTAATTATTTTTTGCTCAAAAATCATCATTTCATCATCAAGAGTAGGAGCTCTTATCCCGATTGCTTGGGGTTGATACAATGTGTACTCTTCTTTCATAGTACATATCGTAAAAGTTATTGGCAATAGTAAATTTTATGACCGGCCGCCTGCTAGACGTTAACCCTCCTTCGGAATGTAACTGTTGACCAAACGGCATCAGATGTAGTTGGCCCAGGTCGTTACAAAGCTTTTAATCATCTTTTACATCCACAAGTAAAGTAAGGGTTGGTAGTATTCATAACCGCTACCACACAGCAAAAATAAGTTTTTGTAAATAATTTCATTGCCAAATGCTTCATCAATAAAAAGGAATCAGTAATTTACACTTTTTACTTATTTTTAGAGTGCAATAGATGCTATGCATCGAATATTGTGTTTAGCAATGAACAATAAATTCATTAAATCAAAATCGGAACTCACAGCGGCTGACTTTGTCAAAATGATTAAAGAGAAGGAAAACAAAGAAGTAAGCAGTAAGGGTAATTAATAATTTTAGAGAACATAATTAGTAAAATATTTAGAAAATGATTTTAAAATAAATGTTTTTAGTTAGCATTAGTAAGTGACAAATCTCATATAATAACGGGTAAGATAAGATTCATTGTAAACATCCTTTAGATTGCCGTGAAGGTCTTGAAAACCTCGTAAGTGAGCACCAGCGTAATATCGATTAATAAAAACAAAATCTATTTTTATAGCCTGAATTATCATCCCAGCTTCTAACCTTCCACTACTGGTTCTAAGCCCCCTACACAATTGGAGAGAAATAACTTACTATACCACGCTGCTCAGATGGCTTGATATAGATAGGGCTTTATCTCGAATATTATTTATTTTTCATTTCTTATGGTGGCTACTGAGCAAGTAGTGTATCGATAGTGGTAGGACGACGCTGTTGACAGTTCTCTGTCTGCAACCACGGGCCGGTCCATCCGGGGTAGTACCACACTCTCGCAGAAGATCGACGTATTAGTAATGGCAATGTGTTATTGCGCTTCGTTCGGTGAGCGAGAGAGCCGGAAGCCTAATTGGGTGTGTTTGGGGTTTATATTGGTAGGCAGCGGCCTAGTTATACCCTTGTTATTGCAAAGGTTCATAGGCGGCAGTGACACTTACCATCAGGTGTGCTCCTAGCTCGTTTGCCACCACTATCAATAAAAAAAAAAGTAGAACCTTATACTAAGTGTTACTGCCGCTCATGAATCTTTTCAATGGTACAGCTAAATCATTACCTACCAAGAAGATTGGGCTTTGGGCTTGCTTACTTACCGTACGAAGCGCAATATTGCCACTGCTCAGATGTTGATTTTCGGTGAAAGTGTTACACCTGACGGACTGGACCATGGCTGTAGACACGGGACGTAGAGAACTCAATGTAGCCCTAACACATCTCAATTTATTCTCTTGCATAGATATTATATGCAGAGTATGTCCCTTAGACGTCTTTTACGTCACCCATAGGCAAATAGAGTGATAGTCTCTGATCTTGCTCCGTCACCGCATTGTTAGGTCACCTGAATATATATTGAAAATACATATACCATTTTTCTTTATATCTTCAATCAAAGTTAGAAAGATTTATATATTTTCTTTTTTGTCTAAATTACTGATGATTTATCTTTTAAAATGCTAGGCTATATATAAAAAAATATTTTGCGAGTGAAAAATGATTACCACTCGTAGACTTGAGACCACATATTGAAAATCTGTTTCAATCTTCTTAACAATTAGACTAGTGTTGGTATCACGTATGATAACCAATTGTGTTAGCATTGTTTTTTTTTTACGGGAGACGTGCCACACGCCGCTTATCGGCAAGTGTTTAAACATTGTTTTGATTTAATCCAATAGACGTGTTCGTGTCCCACGTTTGGTAATCATTTTTTACTCACATTATATGTTTTTGTTTTTAAGTGTCATTGTATTTTCTAGATCCAGTGGACCCAAAGACATTGCCATTGAGAAGTTCAGAATGGTTCTCAGTAGCTGGTGAGAAATTACTTTTGGTGACAAAGAGTTTGGTCTCGTTACGGACACATGAACACTTTAAAGTGAGAAAAGAATTGGCCATATATTGTTCTAGACTGATGTTTGAATGCAATATGTAAGTTTTTCGTTTTTCTTAAGACCACAGTATTATGGAACTAATCCAGTGTATTGCAATTAAAATGGGGATTTTTCGAAAGTAAACTAGAACCTCACTAATATCAAATTGAACTAGAGTATTTTTAAATTTTGAAAGATATTAATTTTAGTCAGTTTGAAAGATTTATATCATAGTCTTTATATAAATTATAGCTAGGTCAAAACGACTCTTCTCTATCATCATTCTCCTGCTTTTACTTTGGGGTTGACGCAATCTGTCCGTAAATCCGGCTTAATCGAGTCGTTCTGAGTCACTGTTTGAGCATATTTTTCTCATAATGACTTCTAATGTTTACGCGAGTATTACACATTTGAAATAAAACTACTTTACTACACATTTGAAATAAAACTACTTTGACCGTGACCATGATCACTGTAAAGTGTTCGAAACGTCGGGAAATTAAAAATCAAATACAGACGCTATAGAATCCGTAAAAGTAGTTTTATTTCAAATATTTTTCTCATTTTCAAAATGCTCTCATAACTACATTTGTTTAGAATACTGGGATGTTCAATGTCTCACATTTTTTGTTCATATATACTCTTACTTTGTTGACACCCAGACTCAACAACAATTTGTGGTTCGCACAAAGTATTTTCCTGCGTGGGAATCGGACCAGCACTGGCATGGGAGGTCGCTATCTTAACCAATATACCATCTGTGCAGTCAATTACTTAGGTCGTTGTATTGAAAATAAATAATTTATATAAACTTTCAGAGCATTGAAAACATCAGTGCCATTAGCGTTAGATACTTTGATATGTCTCGCCAAAGATGATTACCCCGAGGTGTCCGAATATTGTACAAACGCTATTAACACATACTTTTCAAACTCCTCGGACGATAGTAAAACTGAAACATTGGACGCTTTATGCGATAATTTCTTTGCAACACTTACGAGTCTACCGAGAGTAATGAATAATATTGGTAAGTGTATTAATGAATGATATTGCTTAGATTATAATATTATCTTATACTAGCTGTCCCGGCAGACGTCGTCCTGCCCGGAAAAGTTTTAAGCGATATGCCGACAGCAGCGCCACCTACCGGGTCCAATTGTGTTTTGAAATCATCCAGGGACCCATTTGAATATACATAAAAAATTTCATCCCAATCGGTTTCGTCCAACCATTTGACATACCCACAACGGTGCCACCTACCGGGTCCAATTGTGGATCTAAACCATTGTCGAATCCTCTCAAACACACGCAAAAAAATTTCAAGAAAATCCGTTCAGCCGTTTAGGAGGAGTTCACTGTCAACACACGAACAGAAGAATTATATATATAAAGATATACATTTCTTTTTGACGTAATAACGTCTTATAAAATCGATGAACGCCGACTGTTCGCACAAAAGAGTGCTGCATTCCGCCAGAACCGAGCATACAAGCAAGAGCGCGGAGGAAGCGATATAGAGAAACGAACTGTTTTAAAAGTGAAATGAAAAGTTAATGTGGTTTCTATTATATGATTGTTCAATTCATTAAGGTATGCAATTTTCCATTAATGTTTTCTTAAGACGTTATCACGGAAAATTATCGTCCATAAATCGACTTTACAGACAACCATCTGTTTTTTTTCTTCTACTTATGGTGACATACAAACAAGCAGCGCACCTGGTGGTAAGTGTTATTGCCGCCCACGGGTTTGTGCAGTATCAAGGTACAGCTAGACCGCTGCCTATCAATGTAAACCCCAGTCTCACTACCTATATGAAATGTGGTCGCAGAAGTCTTATCGCAGTCGTACAGCATAGACAAGCAAAGTGTATAATAATTGATGAAATATATAACTACTACGTTAGTCAAGTTGTATACGATTGATTGTTAGATCTTGGATTGGAATTCCGGATCAGCCAAAAAGTGTGTGTATAAATTACCTAGATCTTCAAAAAATTCTTTAGGCTATTCTCAATATCTCGGCCTGACCACTTATGGCGATGGAGAGGGAATACAGTGGGTCATGGGTCCACACGCCACGCTTCCGTCATCCTAGACGGAATGGGTAGCCTGTGTCCAGACCATAGGCCACCAAAATAAAAACAATTCTCAATAGCAAGTTCAAAAATTGATGCTGTTCCTAATTAATGACTAATTTTGCTAGACGTGGGTATCTTACATCCTTGCTTATCCCTTACAGTGATAAAGACCTCATATTATAAATTAAAAAAAAACGTTTATATATTCTAAACATATCTCTTCGTCATAATGATTAACAAGTGTCTTGTTTTAAAAATGCCGGAAATTCCAGATACTGGTCGCAAGTTATCAACTCTGAACCTGGTGCATGGTTATATCGAAGTTTTGAGCACCATGAGTCGACCGCAGCGGTTGACGTGCGCACTCAGCGTGATGGAGAATGTGGAATGTGTTTGCACTGCCCTCGTACATACAGCAGCCACGCATCCTGGCCTCACACTTCTCACACAGCATGCCATTAGAAGTAAGAAACTGTTTATTATCATCATCTTAGACTATATAAGTCCCGTAAATACGCGGATCAGAAGGTTTTATTTTGAGTTTTCCTTTTTTTATTGCTTATGGTGGCAAACAAGCAAGCAGCACACCTAATGGTAAGTGATACTGCCGCTCATGGATCTTTGTAATAACAACGGTACTGCTAGACCGTTGCCTACTGAACCAAATCCCACTCAGAAGGTTTGGACTATCGATTTTCTCGTTCACCGTAAGAACCATATTGCCACTGCTCAGACGTCGATTTTCTGTGTGAGTGTGGTTACTACCCCGGGCAATCCGCCCAGCCGCTGTAGGCAGAAAACTATATATATTTAATCCTTTAGTCGTCTTTTGCGAACCCCACGTGCAAGATAGGAGATGATGAATTGTATTCTTACTCTGTTA
Organism: Lymantria monacha; assembly: GCA_905163515.2. Lineage (NCBI taxonomy): Eukaryota > Metazoa > Arthropoda > Insecta > Lepidoptera > Erebidae > Lymantria > Lymantria monacha. Next base: position 29,335,385 of record LR991091.1, on the reverse strand, counting down.
CCACACGGAATCATCATCATCTCAGCTCATATATGTCCCACTGTTGGGCTCGAGCCTCCTCCGCATAATGGGAGGGAAATTGACCTACTATACCACGCGGGCCAAACGTGTTGGTATAGGATTTTGTTTCGAATTTTCCTTCTCTTGTGTAGATGTTATATATGTTTTATATCCCTTAGTCGTCTTTTACGATCACCCACAGGTAAGATAGGGGGCGGTGAATTGTATTCTTACTCCGTCACCACACGGAATACTGTTATTAAAATGTGTTCCTAATTATATTAGTTTTTTGTCTTATCATATACCTATAAGAAGGCATGTCCGTACTTTGACAGAGTAATAATACAATGGTCATTTGGTTTCTTTTATGTATCGTAAACGTCGATTGATTGACTGTAAATGAATAAAATTATTGTAAGAGAAGGAAAACTGGAAATGAGACTATATGGCAATACATTTGGACAGAGCGGTATCTTGCATCTCAGCATATGTATGTACATACACTGTTGGGCTCGAGCCTCCTCCATAACGGGAGGTTTCTGCGTTTAAAAAATTGTTGTTCTGAATGTAATTTGAGTTCACTCAGAGTCTCTTATAATACAAGGATTACTTCGTTAAAAAAAGAACTTGGAGTAAAAAAATATCCTTCCTTTGCAGATATGAATTCACCACCCCCAATAAACTCGCCGTGGTGCAATCTTCGGCATTTAGACAACGAGGCGTGCGAGCACCGCTTCCAAGATATATGTCGTCTCCTCGGCGAGGCGGAGTGCGCTGAGCTGGTGGTAGACAGGTTACTGGAGTTGTTCCACCAGACGAGGGACGCGGAGGTCGTATACGTCATGAACTGGATGTGCACAGGTTATATCTATTATTATTATTTTTTTATTTTTGAAATGAAACTATGCTCGTTATGAGCGGGTAAATGATCGTGTAATCCATTTCTTTCCATGTGGTGATGGAGTAAGAATACAATTCACCACCCTCTCTCTTACCCGTGGGTGATCGTAACAGACGACTAAGGGATATAAAATGCATAATAATATGCATAGAGCAAGAGAAGGAAAACTCGAAACGAAACCCAATACCAACACGTATGACCACCGTGGTAGAGTAGGTCAGTTTCTCTCTCTCTCTTGTCTCTCGCTTGTCTCTCTCCCGTTATCGAGCCCAACAGTGGGACAAATATGAGCTGAGATGATGATGATTATGAATCCATTTCTATAACTGAAATACGATTACGCTGAGCCGTTACATTACAATAAGAATATTCCGTTATGCGAAGAATATATATGTATATGTCACAGCAGACACCATGACACCTGTGAGCGTTTTCGAGGGTTATTAAAAATGGGTAGGGCAAAATGGAATAATTTCCATTAATATTTAAATTCATTTCTGAAATAATATTATTTTCAAAAATAGTGGACATATACCTCCATTATAGAAAATAAATAAAATTTAGTCATCTTTTTGACCAAACCAACTAGCCAATTTTTGATGTGAAACATCTATAGGCTCACTTGTAAACCGAATTGTTGGCGTGGCGACGCTTGCCGTGGCGACGGGTCGCCACGCTATACTAAGGTATACATATATATATTTTATGTGTAGTAGAGTGTACGGTGTGGCGACGGGTCGCCACGCTATACTGAGGTATACATATATATATATTTTATATGTAGTAGAGTGTACGGTGTGGCGACGGGTCGCCACGCTATACTGAGGTATACATATATATATATTTTATATGTAGTAGAGTGTACGGTGTGGCTTCTCACTCAGTTCGACGTTGTTGTTTACTACGGTACACATAACCTGCGTTTTATTTAATTTTGATGTGAAACATTTTTATTTTAATTTTTGACAATAAAATATGTGTGATAGTGATAACTCAGAAGATCAAAGTGATCAACCTTGTGCAAAGAAAGTGAAACTACACTATGACATACTACCGTACCGTATTCGTAATACTTCATTTTTTTCATTAGGCTATATTTAATTCCTGTAATAATATTATCTTTTATGCATATTACTTGTACACACACGATGTTTCACATCTGCCAGGCGTCCCATGACGGCTCACATTTTTTTTATTGCTTATTGTGGCAATCGAGCAAACAGCACACCTGATGGTAAGTGTCACTGCTGCCCATGGACCTTTGCAATACCAAAGGTACAGCTAGGCCGCTGCCCACCAATACATTCCCCAAACCCACCCCAGTTGGGCTTCCGGTTCTCTCGCTCACCGAACGAAGCGCAATAGCACATTGCCATTACTCAGGCGTTGATCTTCTGTGAGAGTGTGGTACTACCCCGGACAGACCGGCCCGTGGCTGTAGACAGAGAACTGTCCACAGTGTGGTCCTCCTACCACTATTAATAGTATTATAGCAAATCAATCAATTTTATTTTGCGTCCTATTTTGTAGTAGGCTGGAAACCAACGGAGATTTTTGATGTGAAACATTATAGATGTTTGGTTAGATGGCTCACTTGTAAACCGAATTGTTGGCGTGGCGACGCTTGCCGTGGCGACGGGTCGCCACGCTATACTAAGGTATACATATATATATTTTATGTGTAGTAGAGTGTACGGTGTGGCGACGGGTCGCCACGCTATACTGAGTTATACATATATATATATATTTTATATGTAATAGAGTGTACGGTGTGGCTTCTCACTCAGTTCGACGTTGTTGTTTACTACGGTACACATAACCTGCGTTTTATTTAATTTTGAAGTGAAACATTTTTTTTTTTTATATCACATGTAAATAAATGTTTATTAAATAAAGTTACCATTTTCTGTAAGAAATTCGTAATACTTCATTTTTTCTTTAGGCTATATTTAATTCCTGTAATAATATTATCTTTTATGCATATTACTTATACACACACGATGTTTCACATCTGCCAGGCGTCCCATGACGGCTCACATTTTTTTTTTATAAAGAAGATTATTAATGCTAATGGACCAGGGAGATGTAACATATTTTAACTAATAATATTATTTTACAGCGCCGAACTCATCAGAGAATCTCATAAAGCGTATACTGAACACGTACATAGAGGAGGACGTGTGGTACTTACCACTAGAAGTATGTAACGTTGAACCACCTATCAGCGACCAAGATACATTAGACGTTGCTATATACAATCCACACTCGTGGCATAAAGATACCGTACCCGGTGAGTACATATTTTTAATTTTCTTTTTCTGACTATACCATTGTTGGGTATTAGTATTTTCAACATCAATAGAAATAGACAAAATAAAAATGCAAAATAAATAAAACTTTATATATAAATTTGTTTCGGAGTGGAAAGCAAATACCATATCTGGATCTTGAGTCTTGGTCCATATCTATTGTTAAATCGCAACAGTTGCCGATGGATGGTGTGTAAATAGTCTCGCGTAAAATTGGTAATGCATGTCATAATTTGATTACTACTTACAACTACCTACGCTAGCCTAATTGATAAGGCGGTTGGAACGGATCTATTGGTAAATTTGACTGTTAAACATAGCAATTATGGCGTTATCCTTCTTAAGAAAGTCTATGTCCAATAGTAAAATAATAACAGGCTGATGATTATGATGATGATTCCAGATCTTTACGAAGGCGCTGTAGAAACTCGTTACACGGACATAAGCTACACAAGGCCCCGGGTACGTCCGCATGTAAATCACAACTCTTGCGCAACGCTCAATGACGCACAACGCAACATGCTGCTATCCTGCTTACTCACTGAAGGTATTGGCGTAATGGCAGCTCGACTGAGAGACAACTACCAGCCGTATCTATTGAAGACTCTCTGCTTAGTATTGGAAAGGGTTGGTGAGTATTTTACACACACATCAGTATTTGGAAATCCTTGAGCCCTATATTTATTTGATTAATTAATCCATTGGCTAATTTTCCTCATGTGGATGAAACCCGTGCCTAAAAATATGAAGTATGTGGATTGAGATAAAGAAATAATATTATTGCTGTGAAATTTTGTTATACGGGGCATTGCATGGCATGTTAAAATGAAGGAATAAAATATTAATAGCGTAGTATTTCAGCATGTTAGCGCATAAACCTCTCTATGTCTTAAACCATTGCCGATCACGTTTTAGTATTTTTTTTTGTGAAGTATTAGTACATTTATTTTAATGTTAAAATATTAAAAAAAAGGGTTGAAGTTACTCAAACATCGATTTAAATTTTCACTTCCGGTTTACTTACTATACGTAAAAAAAAACAAATTTAGAATTCCACAATAAAATTAGAAAACTTCAACTTTTTAACTATAAGAAACAATACTTTTTAGTTTTTTTTACAAATTAATTGATACAGATACAGAAAAAAAAATCATGTCTTCATACTTAGTAAATTTTTAAAAGCTCATAACTTAACAATAAAGCATCATTCGCAAAAAAATTGAGAGTACACATCCACGTCTACTAGAAATATAACTGACCAGAGTATAAACAAAATTCACGACCTCATTTTTTTGGTAGTCCGCTTGACGTGAAATGCCCCATATGTCTATTTAATTGTTCAGGTATCTTCCATATAAAAGCTGTGTGGTAGCGGCTACGAATACTACCAACCCTTACTTTGCTCGTGGATGTCATAAAAGATGACTAAGAGCCTTATAACGACCTAGGCCAACTCCATCTGATGCCGTTTGGTGAGCTATTGCATTCCCAAGGAGGGTTGATGTCTGGCAGGTGGCCGGTCATAAAACTATTGCCAATAACTTTTACAATGTGTGCTACGAAAGAAGAGTACATATTGTATCGACCCCAAGTAATTGGGATAATAAGGGTAAGAGAATGATGATGTATCTTCCATATAAAGAATACTCATTGGTAACTTAATCAATTGGAAGTTAGATGTAATAATGCAGGTTGTAGGCCTCATTTCCCGTGCCCCAGAGACTTTAGGCGAGCTGTGATCATAACCTGTCAAAAATAAAGGGATTCTCCTATTAATAAATTAGGAATACTTGCCTCATCATCATCATCTTTTAATCTTTTATTATCCGTTCTTGGACGTAGGCCTCTCCCATACAGTCATATGAAGAGAGAGCGACTTAATTGTGGCGGATTGGCAATCGCCAGTGATGTTTCCCAGGAGAAAGCTGCTGTCCGCTTAGTAAGAGGTGATGGCAACTGTATTCTTATCCCGATTCTTTTAAGGCAATCGTGTATTTGTTTAAGTATCAATTTGTAACCTACTATCTCATGTTTCCTAGATTCTGGCGCTAAATAAACTATTTTCTTTCTGTCTTAAATCTAAATAAATTAAAAGGTATTTAATTTCTCAGGCAGTAGGTATGAAATGCTACATCTGTCTGGTTTGAAGACTATACACTCTATAGCCAAGGCGTGTGGACATGAGTCCGTCAGAGATTTGGTCAAGTGTAACGCCGACTATTTCACCAATCAAGTCACTGTTAGACTTAAAAAGGTATGTTATTACAGTTTTTATTTTAATAAAATATATTATTTTGTTGAATACCACGTTGGTCTAGTAACATATTCTAATGCACTGTCCTGGACTCGCATCATGGATAAGGCATAAAAGAGAGTTTCAATTTTCGAGATTTTGTCTGGAATTTCTCTGCAGTCGGAGTGATCAAATGTTTTTATACCCCAACTTATATATAAAAATATGTATCTACTATATAAATAAAATAGATAATTAAAAAAACTTAAAGGCTCTTTGGTGGGTAACTAAATTAAAAAATGCAATGCAGAAAATAGGGATAGCGACATCTATCGAGTCAACGCCAAATTACCAAATACGAAAACCACGAAAATAAAAATTTGCTAATCTTGCAAGAATAATGGGACAAACTATAGAAATTATAGCATTATCACTGATCCTTGATATATGTGCAAGGCTTTAAATTAATCCGACCTTCTGAAGGCAATGAAAATCAGGTTCAAAGATTCAGTAACATACAAACAATATACACATACATACATATCATCATGCCATATCCCTTGCAGGGTAGGCAGAGCGAACAGAGTGCCAGAGAACTCTATCTTTGCATACTTCACTCGCTTCCTCAACATTCATAATTCTCTTCATACACGCTCGCCGGTTTCGGTTTCGGTTCTTTTTAAACAATATAAGCGTGTTAAAAAGCGTTTTTTCGACGATTGATCTTTGAACGACAAATGAACCTTTTTTAACAAATTGGTATAAATTGTTAAGGGTTTCTTGAGTACAGTAATATTGTGACAGAGTGTAAATATTATAGTCACTACTCCTTTCATCAGAGAAAAGCCTAAGTATATTAAAATTAACGGTTAATTAACGGTTGATCGGCATATGATTAGTTATTGAGTTTCCCTTCTCTTGCATAGATATCAACTGCTTGTGGACCTGGGCCAGCTGTATCTGTTTTTGGTCAACGATTATATTTGCAAGAAGGGTTTACGTCAGGCAACTGGTGTCAGGCGGTAATCGTACCTCTCTACAACGGGCAAGGTTCACGGGAAGATTGTATAAACTACAGGGGCATAAGCCTCCTTAGCATTGTCGGCAAACTGTATGCGAAAGTGTTGATTGAAAGAGTAGTGAAAGTGACTGAAAAGAAAATATGGGATGCACAAGCGGGTTTTCGAAAGAATATGGGTTGCACGGATCAAGTTTTCTCTTTACGATGCATGACGCAAAAATTTTTGGCTAAAGGTCAGAAAGTCTTTTGCGCTTTCATTAATTTGGAGAAGGCTTATGATAAAGTGAGGAGGAATGAGCTGTGGTCGGTACTATCTATGTACGGGGTAAATGGCCATCTTATTCAGGCGCTGAAATCCATTTATTAGGATTCCAGAGCCTGCGTAAGGATAAACGGGTCCTACACTGAATGGTTTAACATTGATAAAGGTGTTAGACAGGTAAGTGTAGCGTCACCGTGGCTGTTTAACTTATTTATGGATAGCTGTTTGCAAGATTTTAAAAGTCATGAATGTGGTTTAAGAATGAATGTGTTACTCGTCAAATGTCTTCTTTATGCCGATGATCAGGTTTTACTTGCATCGTCAGCTGAAGACTTACAGGCGATGGTAACTACTATGCATGATGCTTTTGAAAGAAAAGTTATGAAAGTAAATGTAAGTAAGACGAAAGTAATGGTCTTTGAAAAGGATAAATGTATGACGGAATGTAATATTTTTATAAATGGTGAGCGATTGGAACAGGTGAAAAAATTTGCATACTTAGGTGTACTGTTTACTAGTGATGGTAAAAATGATGAAGATGTTGAAAGACGAGTTAATGCGGGTAATAAAGTGAATGGGGCATTGTACGCTTTTGTGAAAAGTAGAAATGTCTCTAAAAGGCACGCCTAGCTGTACATAAGGGAGTATTAGTGCCCACTCTCATGTATGGTAGTGAAAGTTGGATTTGGCAGGGAAGAGATGAAAGTAGAATAAATGCTGTAGAGATGAGAGCTCTTCGTAGTATGTGTGGTGTAAGTCTGAAAGATAAAATTAGGAATAGTGTTATAAGAGAGCGCTGTGGTGTGAATGAAGAAGTAGTGACAAAGATAAAAAAAGGTATGCTGAGGTGGTTTGGACACGTGGAAAGAATGAGTGAAGAAAGGTTGACTAAACAAGTATACAAAGCGAGTGTGAGTGGGACGATTACAAGGGGAAGACCACGTCGTACTTTCCTGGATCAAATTAAAGCTGTGTTAGTGAAAGGTCAGATTAAGAGTGCGCGTAATCATAGAGCATGCATGAAGACTGTGATGAGTGTGAATGAAGCGATAGAGGTATGTCAGGATCGTGGTTTGTGGCAATCCGTAGTCTCTGCCTACCCCTCTGGGAAACAGGCGTGAGGCTATGTATGTATGTAAGCAATCGGCCATAAAACTATTGCCAAAACATTTACAATATTTGTGATAGTGGAAGAGGACATATAGCGTTGACCATCGGTAATTTGGATAAGATTAGTGTACGGGCTGCTACTTCGTACAACCTTTTGATATGATAGATGATATGAATAAAACGATAAGTTGCTGCTGTTACGGTATATTCGTGATAAACTATATATTATAAACTAATGATTTAATGTTGGTATGATTGCTATGAGCCCATAGTACCAACTGCTACGAACTATTACGAACTGCTCGTGAAGTAAATGAGTGTCAATTTATATAATGCAATATTGATGAAGGCGCAAATATACAATGTGCGGTTGCACCGTACAATTAGGATCAATAATAAATAGGTTATTAATTATGTATTTTTGTTAAAGGCATGGAATTGTCAATCAGCGCTTCAGATTATTTCAGTCGTTATGGAATACAGTGATTCGAATATATTAAATTATTTATATGGAATCGTTCAAGATGTAAGTTATAGTAACCTTTTTTTTCCTAATAATTCAATATTACTTTATCTTCATTTTTATTAGTAATTAAGTTAATTATCTGTCATTAAGTTAAATCATTGCCTTCCACTCTGGTATGCTCATACTAATAATATTATCTTCTAGCTATTTCAGTGGAACACGAATATAAAGCAATGTCATGTTATATTCTTTACACTTTAGCATTTCCAATACATTATATCACATAAAAATTCTGTAAAATTATAAACATTCAAATATTAAATGTAATACATGGCAACGTTTTCACTTACCCGCCAAAACTCACTATCACTAAGAGACTGGGCAGCAAATATTATTCTGGGAAACTTTAATACCGACTCGCCGACGTGCCTGTCAAGTGCATATGCGATATGCGATTGTGGCATATTATATACAGGGTGTAAGGGGACCGCTCCCGAAAACAAAGACCGGTAACCCTAGTAGTCCTACTTGTAATGATAGGCTAGAAAAAAAATCGATTCGGATGGGAAAAAATTTTTTTCACCACGCGAGGTCGTTGAACTCTTGAACATATGATCGTGAGTTTTGAATAGATTGCGTCTTTTCTCATCTGAGTATATTTTTTTTTCTAGCCTATTACAAGTAGGACTAGTAGGGTCACCTGTCTTTGTTTTCGGGAGCGGTCCTCTTCCACTCTGTATATGTCACAATCCATGGGCAAAATCCTATGTCTATCAGTGGAGGTGGATAAACTTCCGAACGCGGATGAATTCAATGATAAATAAGAAGAGTAAATAAACTTTTATCAACCGACTAATTTAAACTGAAAATGGGAAAAATAAAAAAACGACTTACTGATCGGTTTAAAATCGGTGTCCAGTTAAATATATATACCTAGTTAGGTGCAAAATCTATTTCGTAGAGAGCAAAACAATTCAAGGGAGCAGATAGTCGTATCGTATGAGCAGCAATTTCACGCCAATCGATGGGTTGTCTTTTGTATCTTTTGTTTAGTCGTCTTTTGTAACACCATATTTTATTTATTGGATTTTATTTTTCATGAAGTGCCATTTTTTAATGTATTGTTTTTTGAAATCGGTTGATTGTTTTCGCTTAGCTTTATTTATTTTTCTCTTTTAACAGTTTACATAAGATTATAAATGACATAAATAGCTAGAATTGCTGTAGAAAAATATATGAAAAATAAAACACAGTATACGCACTTATAATCATCACATACTTATTTAGTTTAGTCATACTGTCATGACTACCTCAGAAGCAGAGATGTACAAAATACACTGTACAAAGTATCTGAAATACAATATGCAAGATACTTTTAAATTAAGTATTTCAGATACCAGATACAAAATACTTTTGAAAATAATATCTGAAATACAAGATACAAAATAGGTATCTTCTAAATACTTCTTAAGATGAAAATACTTTTGTAAGAAAACAAGATTTTATTTTAATGAATTTAAGTTTATTTTTGATAATTGACATTAATATTATTTACAAATAAATCGTGTTAATCGCTGAAATGCAAGGTATAGTTTCATAATCCTTTTTTACATTTTTGTACCAAAGGAAAGATTTTAAATTTTATTTGCTATAAGTCAATGTTTATAAATGTAATTCACTAAAATTTGCTATAAATTCAATCTAAAAAATAATGTTAATTGCAACGCCGCTAAAATAACTATTATTATTTTCAAAGTCCCCTTTATTTTTTGTTTTTTTGTGGATCAGCGCGCTCCTCGCACCATTCTGTCCGGGGCGATAGAGGGGCTTAAGCACGCACATCCCTAACCCACCCGTGAGCCTCGCCTTCGTCGTTGGACCGGCCACCCGAGCAGCGTGAACTTGTCATCAGCATCTGGGCCCATTTGATATATTTGGGCCTGGTTCTCGTCGGGCATTGGTGGTTTTGGGAGCATTTTCGCAGGCTCGCTCCGCGGCTCGTCGGCGCGGCGTCCGCCCATTCGTGGCTTATGCCGAATGTGGGCGGACCGAGCGACTTGCCACCGAATTGACGGTGATCGAGACACCGATGGGAGGGCCCATGGAACAAGAGGGCCTCCGTCTTGTCCAGGGCCACCCTCAACCCCAGCGCCTCGATCCGCCTGAAGATCTCCTCGCTGCCGAGAGTCGCCAGGCTTGCCGCTTCTTCCAGCGTCCCATCGCGGGCTGTAACGAGCGTGTCGTCGGTGTAACAGATCACGCCCAGCCCGGGTGATTTTCAAAGTCCCCTAAAATTAAATTGACCAATAACAACACTGCATTTGAAACACGTAACTTGTAAAAAACTGTATGGCGATATTATTTGTTTTGAGTTGCTTGCGGATTTTAAAAGAAAGACATTAAAAATTATGAAAGACCACAGTTACAGAAATGTTGGACTAATAATTTTATAAATGTCTGCTAACATATTACTAAAAGTATCTTATCAGAAAAAGTATTTATAAAATACCAAGATACCAAACAAAAGATATCTAAATCTAAAAACTAGATACAAAATGATTTTTTAAAAAGTATCTTAGATACAAGATGGAAATACGTATTTTGTATCTTGTATCTGTATTTCAGATACTTGTATCTTAGATAAGTCACATCTCTGCTTAGAAGTATACTACTTCAAGTAAAAAAATACTATATAAATCAAAACGCCACAATTGGCAGAGTAACAAACATACTAAAAACAAGCACGCACTCGAAACCTACTCCTTTTTAAAATCGTAATTAATTTTGATGAATAAACTATTTTTAAGGATATTTATCGTGTTTTTATTTGATTTTTGAAGTGTTAACTTGTTATGGGAGGGTAAACCGTTTCGTTACGTAACGCGTAACGGTAACGCCATTCTGTCTGGCTTCCCTTTCTCTCACGCATACGGCAGCGGTAGGCAGGCTCTCACTCTAACCCATACCGCTAGCCGTATTGAGATGTGATGTTATATGATTTTATTAATAAATAACCTTTCCTTACATCATATTAATATACATAAAATTTAGGTAATACATACATACATCACGCCATGTCCTTTGCAGGGTAGGCAGAGAGAACAGTGTCAGAGAACTCTATCCTTGCATACTTCACTTGCTTCCTCAACATTCATAATTCTCTTCATATACGCTCGCCGGTTTCGGAGACTCTTGACTCCACCTTCCTTCAGTACATGACCGATCTGGTCTAGGTTGGCTAGTCTCGGTCTACCCCGGTACCTACATCCTTCCACTTTCGCATTGTATATCTTCTTAACCAGACGTTGGTTCGGCATTCTTTCCACATGTCCGAACCATCGGAACATTCCCTTTCGCATCTTTACATCAATACTCTCTTTCATACCTACTCGCTCTCTTACGTTGTTGTTACGAATGCGGTCGGTCAACCTAACTCCACAGATTTTCCGTAGAGATCGCATTTCGACCGCATTAATTTTACTTTCATACTCTTTTCTGCATACCCAACTCTCGCTTCCATACAGTAATGTTGGGACAAGCACTGCGTTATGTATTGCTACACGTGCCTTCTGGCTGAGGTGGTGGCTACCGAGAAGTTGCCCCAACGCTCCGTTCACTCTATTTCCCGCATTCACTCTTCGCTCTATATCAGTGGTGTACCTTATTTAAGTAATAACCTAAGCTTTTCTCAAGTTAAACAATTTCAATATTAAATAGTTCAATCTAGATTAGTTTAAGTTATCACTTCTGTCGGGCCTCCCGAGACACATGTGTTTCCGACGTGTCAAATACGTTTTCAGCGTTCATGGTCACGGGAAAACTATAAGTCATATATTTAGTCATTCAAAAACATGTCTCCCTCCTCAGGTTCTAGTCCAAAGTTGTGATAAATATTATGAAAAAGATTTACATGCATATTTACAAGTATTCATCACCTTTCTCGAATGTATACGTAAATGGTATATGATTGCACAACGGGTACCAGATGTGGTTGATGATGACGAGGTCCTAGATATACTGGCCGAGACTAGAGAATATATACGGAATAATGAAGAAGCAGAGAGGTTGCTTAGTAACGCAGAGCTTGAGGAGGAGACTGGTAAGAGTGTGGAGGAGATGTACAGAGAAGATCTTAAGAAGCGAGAGGAGGACGAGTTGGATTATGATGAAAATGTTATGGGTAAATATTTTTTTAAGGTGATTTTATTAAGGTTTGTTTTTAATATGTTTAAGACTTTTATTTTTTGTTCATCACTAAATTTAACTACTAATTGTATATGACTGCACAGATGGTGTAGTGGTTAAGATACCAATCTACGTTGCCAGTGTCGTGGATTCAGTTCCAACGCATGACAATGTTTTGTGCGATCCTCAAACTGTTGTTCTGAGTCTGGGTTTAATTTGTGTCCGTTTAATTATATGTTTGTAAAGTCCCCCGTAATACAAAGATTATCTCCATAGTGCAGGGTGTTGTCTTTGCACCGGGCTGGCCACGGATGTCAAGGATTTTGTACCAGTAGCCGGTCCAAGACGATGGGGAGGAAATACGGCGGATTATGGTGCCACGCACCGCCTTACCGTCGCCCCGGAGGAAATGGGCGGCGTGTGTCCATACCATGGTCTGTCAAAAAAAGGCGTTAGAAAGAAAAAATATTCGATCATCATCATCATCACAGCCCATATATGTCCCAATGTTGGGCTCGAGCCTCCTCCGTAATGGGAGGGAAATTAAACTACTATACCACGCTGGTCAGACGTATTGGTATAGAGTTCTGTTTCGAGTTTACCTTCTCTTGCATAGATGTTATATGCATTTTATATCCCTTAGTGGTCTCGTACTGCCTTGGTTATAGCAAAGGTACATGGGTAGCAGTGACATTTGTCGTCGTTATCGTGCTCGTTTGCCACCATAAGCAATAAAAAAAATATAATATTTTTTTTAAATATATATATTTTATTTTCAGAGGAAAAACCGCCGCCACCCCAGTACGTTGAAGTTACAGTAACTATATTGAAGCGGTGTTTGAACTATGTCGTGACATCACAAAAAGAGAACTGCATGCTATCCCTCCAGGTGTTAAACACCGGCCTCCCTATTCTAAGAGGCTATGACGATGATTTACTGCCGTTAATACATCAGACCTGGGCGCCGTTAGTTAATAAATTTGAAGCGGAACCTGCGATTGTAAGGCGAGCTTTTGACTTGTTAGTTACAATGGCAGAATTGTCCAGAGATTTTATTAGGAATCGCGCTATCAAGTAAGTTTTTTTTTGTATCCGTATATAAATACATATTTAAGAATTTAGCCTGTAATTTTTAAGTGTGACATGATAATAAATTTTTATTTAATTTATGGGACTCCATTTTCTTTTTAAAATAGTGTCTTTTTTACCTAGTGGATTTACCAAGTTAATAAGTCTCACCTTCCATTTAGGTCTCCTGTTGGGCAAGAGTTTCCTCTGGAAAGCGAAATTGATTATTATCCCATCTTAGCCAGACTTATTGTAATTTCAATACAAAAACGAACAAGCCAACCCATTAATTTATAATAGCTACGAATGGAATATTTATATTAAACTCCATCAAAATCTAGATAATGTACTATATGCTACCTAAAATGTATCCAATACACTGCGTGCTACCTAAATTTAGACAATGAATTAATGTTAGATAAAATCTGCACAGATAATATACCGACCTAACGTGCAATGTGTCGCAAGTCCGTTTCCCACCAGAACAATATTTTGAGCAATCCACATATAGTTTTTCTGTCTCTGGTTCTATTTTGTGTCCATTAATAGTACGTTTGTAATTTCCCCCACAATATAAGCACCATTGCCATAGAGCAGAGTGTTATCATTATCAAAAAATCTGTAGGTAAAATGCACTGCGAGCTACTTATAATTGATCCACTACGAGCTACCTAAAATTAACACATATCTTTTGTTGCGTAAGATTATTAGCACTCTATTAAAACAATACTAATTTCCTAACAGAGAGGTCCTACCGCACATATACAAGTTCCTACACAAAACATCGAAGGAGAGTTATCTCAAGGACGTTGGGTCATGTTATCGCACATCGCAGGCGTACAGCTTGCAGGTGACCATATTAGCGGGATTAGCGCGACTTATTACACATCTGCAGCTAGAAGATGAGCACCTAGACGAGGCTATGAAGAGCGTGGATTCTTATTTATCGAATAGGCAGCCTAAACCTTTACAGGTGAGCGAATAACATGAGCCCATCATTATCTTATTCAATTACACAATAAGTATTCTTCTGCCATCGCACATATTGCATAAGTTATAAGGTAATAGTTTTATGACCAGACGCCTACCTGGCGTCAACCTTACTTGGGAATGCAAATATGGCATGAGTTGGAGTTGATCAAGATGGATGAACTCTTTTTTTTACGATACTCACGAGCAATGTAAGGGTTAGTAGTATTCATAGCTGCCATTAACGGGCAAACATAAGCCCATATGGTGATGTAAATGATACCATCAAATAATATTATATATGACTAGTTGGGACGTCCCTCTCACTAGGTGGAATGACTAATCTCAAAAGTCGCAGGAAGCCGTTGGATGTAAGTGGCACAGCACTATTCTGATTGGCATTCTCGGAGGGAGGCCTAGATCAATAGTCTATTTCTACGAGCGGATGGATGGATAAACAATTAACTTAAAAGACGCCGTAATGTACAAATTCCTGTAGCGTAGAATACCAATTGACCGACAGTAATTGATGCTATGCAGTGTAGTATACTCCATAAGGCTGCTAATTATAAGTTTATTTTCTTTTATTGCAATTATCTTGAATTAGTGAGTTTGAAGATTGTTATTCATCCATCTGTCAGCTCGTAGATATCCACTGTTGAACATAAGTCTCCCACGAGAATGCTAATATGGTCTTGTACTACCAGCATTCAACTGCTATCGGCGTGGGAGTTCGGCCTACACTGCGTCGTCCGATTCGTGGTTACCACTCGAAAACTTTACTTCCCCAATGGTTGTCGGTTCGACGAACGATGTGGCCTGCCTATTCCCACTTCAATGTGTTAATTCTTTGAGTTATATCAATAACACCCGTTTTTATTTATAGTAGAATATTATTAGTTTTATTGAAATTATTTGATGGCTTTTAATTTTGTATCCTGAATATTTAAGTAGCTAATCCTAAACTCTGCAAGAGTTAAACTTGCCTTTTCCCAAAACCTTAATATGTTTTAATTTATTGTAAAAAATATTATTATTTATTGATGCAGTTATCAGCGGTGGAATTCTTCAGAAGAATCTTGGACTATGACTACGGTGCCGCTTGGTATCACCTACGGGTGCTGTGTGACAATGACGAAGTCTTAATGCCACCCAAAATAGAATATATACAGTTAGAATCTGTAGTTGGCACGCCATTTTTGGCCACCGATGCAGAGTATGAGATTAATGTGAAATCAATATTTAATTATATGGTCTCTTAATAAAACATATCGTTTCATTTTTTGTTCAATAAACCATTATAATCGTAATTTCCGTATGTATACACCGTTAGGTGTAAGAATACAAATCAGTAGCCTCTCTTTTGACCGTGGATGTTGTAAAAGACGACTATAATAGAGATAAGATTGATGCAAGAGAAGGCAAACTCGACATAAAGTCCTAAAACATCTGACCAGCGTCATATTCTTTTTCAAATTCATTATGTACCAACCCTGCGAAGACACATATTGTTAGATTTAACATTTTAAATTAAACTAATTTGAACATAACCGCTACTATTAAGATCCGGCAAGAAACAAAGGTATTATAGTTAAAACCACCATCCTATGTCGAAGAGACCCGAGCCCAACAGTGGGACGTTTGTGGATTGAAATGATGAAACCATTATTCTCGATACGATTATGAGTTATAAATATAAATGGAATTTATAAATTGCTGATGGATCTGGGTTGTTGTATGGGTTCTATCCCATCATTATACCAGAAGAGGATAGGTATTGCTTTTTCAAAGCCTTGGGCAAAAATGTATCTTACTACATATCTTCTCTCTTTTTTTGTGTTCTCTTCTCGTTTATGTTGTTCTTATCATAGAAGATGGGCTTGAGGTCCAGAGCTTGCTTGCAAAATGGCGCTGTAGATTGGAGAACGTTAGTCTAAAAACCAGCAGAACAAAAACAGAGTGTATGTTCTGCGATTTCGGCGGTCTCTCCAATTTTACACCTATATCTCTAGATGGAGTATCTATACCAGTATTCTCCAACTTTCGATACCTCGGTTCGCTTATCCAAAGCAATGGCGACCTGGAGACGGGATGAAAGTAATGTTGGGAGAAAAGTTTTAAGTATGAATGTTGAAGGCTTTAGTGGTAAGGGAAGACCGAAGAAAAGATGGATGGATTGCGTGAAGCATGATATGAATAGAAAGGGAGTGGACGCAGAGATAATATCGGATAGGATTGAGTGGAAGAAAAGGGCATATTGCGTCGACCCCAAGTAATTGGGATAAGAGCAGGGTAGGTGATGATAATTTATTATTCCGAATTTGGGTGTGATTCGTGTCCATTAAATGTCATGTTTATAACGTCCTCTGTGATGTAAGAATTTGTTTCAAGGTATGGGTCTTTAACACGTGCACTGCGGCGTAAAGAATAAAGCTTAATGATGCAAAAGTAATGTAGGACTACACGCGCAGTCGGTTCGTCCAGGGAACTCGCAGAAAATCGACGTCTGAGCAGTGGTATACTATTGCGCTGCGTTCCGTGAGCGAGACCCAAATTCCTGGGTGGGTTTTGGTTGGTAAACAGCCTAGTTGTATCCCTGATATTGTAAAGATTCATGAGCGGCATCAACACTTATCTTTTTGCTTGTTTGTGGTGCAAAAGCAATAAAAATTAAAAACTTTATATAATTTCTTCTCTCAGCTCATCATTGTTCCACAAGGGGAGGGAAATAGACTTATGTAACCAAATTTTCCTTGTCTGATCTCAAGATCAATCAATTAATCTCGATATCTGTTCGATTTCATACTTTAGTCGTCTTTTACAGTACAAACGGGGTCGAAAAGCGTGCGACGTATTCTTATGTCACTACACGGAAAGTTTCGTTAAATTATTATGTAATCAAGTTTTTATAAATAATCAAGCATGTTAAATTTGAGTAACTTGAAAGAAAATTTAGTTAAATGAATAAGATGATTTAATTGCAAAATAATGCTACGCGTTGGTTGGTATTTTGAGTTTATAGAAGAGCGCTGCTGGGCACATGTATAGTGCACAGAAAATTAAGGAATGGTGACATATAATATTTTATCCCGCCGCCATGTGAGTTTCTTCTATTAATTTAAAAAAAGGAAACATTGAGAAAATTGGTTAAATGAAACAAAATTTGGCAGTAATTGCAACTTTATTTTTTACAAAAAAACATTGGTCACAGAAAACAAATACCCATATTTCATAATATAGTACATAATTATATATAACTATACATGTATTGCAACCACTCTCACATCTTAACTCAGTCTAATAAGTCACTGTTCAATTAAATTATTTGATGCAGAATGTGATATTGTCATCAATATCACATTTATATAATGAAACTAAACTACAATTACACAAAAAATTTATGGCAATTGTAAATTTTTGAAATAATGATTTCGACATTAGAATAAGGGTTGGTAAAATCATGACTTTAGTTTCTACTTGAGAAATGTGATAAAACAATGAATTAATATTTTTGAAATGAAATTATTTTTACGGATTATATCGCGTTTGCATTTTAGATTTTAATTTCTTGATGTTTCAAACATTTTACATGGTTGAGAAATTAAATACAAACTCAACAGAATCCGTAAAAAATTGTTTACATACATACATTTGCGTAAATATCAGAGATAATTTTTTTTTTTAAATATTACTCGGCGAATATAATCATCATTGCAACATTAACATATTAAAATAAACAAGATAAAACGGAACGGACTGCGTATTTCCATGGGAATCGTTTTCGTTCACTACCTCTATAATTGTGGTAGAATGTGATTCGTTATTGACAATGACCTGCGCACTAATAGACCTAAACTGGTTTGTAATTATTAATATACGTTTTAATCAAAACTACAAAATCTTTAAATGGAATTAAGATTCAAATCACTGAAATTTAGCATTTAATATGCTTAATTATTTATAAATCGGATAGATGGCGTACGTCACCTTAAAGACGTAAATATGATATGAAGCGAGATTTGCATGTCCTACAACAGTTTACGGTGGTGTATGCAGCACGATTGGGCCAGCCTCCCAATAGATGCGGGTTTGAATCCCGCTTGTGACATCATTTTTTGCTTCGTTATCGTGGAATTAAGATTTTAAGTAGTCCTAGGAAGTCTACAAAAATCAAAGAATCTAGTGGTTATAAATACGTGCATTTGTTCTAGTTAAAAATATAATGATATACAATACACCTATTAATTTAATACTCAAATAATAACAATATTAGTTTTCATTGCTACATTAATTTATTGGTAACATTCCTACATAAGAAACGGCCATATTCGATGAGACCAGTCAACGCCTGGGGTCTTGATATGATCATTCTCAATTAAAGCGATGAAATTGCAATATCTTCATCAAAACTGTATGAAATATGCGCTGGTTTAGCACTGTCAAGGTAACGGGCTTGAGATAGCGCGTTCACAATTTTTTTTTTAATATTGAAATTATTTTAGTTGCAAATTCGTAAGAGTTAAATAAATGATCAAATTTTAATATAAATTAAAAACAAAAAATACATATAAATATATGAAATTATCTGTATAACAATATTTTATAATACTTGTTCTGTTTTGACATGTCTACGAACTGAAATTAAAGAACTACAAGTATCTTACTAGTCTAAAATGACTAATTTATGTAGTTTATAATATAAACTTTATATATTTTACATATGAATATAGTGGAGGACAATCTATTGTAAATGTGAAAAGTAATAGTAAAAAAATGCAAGTTAATTGTGAATAAGAAACAAGTATTAGGTACATCTTATTGATTTAAAAGTAATCATGAATACGTAGCAAATTAGTTCATATATCTTTGCTGATTCCAGTGGTGGATTGTGAATGTGACAAGGCGGTAGGGACAGACCGTTCCTCTAAGCCTCTAGGACCCTATGGCCGTAGGCCCTTCAATGTATAATATTAGTTCTAAGGAGAGCAAGATATTCTTGCACTGGAATAATTCCTAATTGTTAACGTTGGCAACTGTCGTCCCGGGCTCCCAAACAGCTTGGTTATCCAATTCCATGTTTTTTTCCATATTTATTTATTTCGTGCTTATAACTCTGAAAGGTTTTCAAATTTGTAACACATCTAAATTTCTAAACATAATTGTTCGTTCGATGTGATTGAATTGAGAAAGATATTTTCATTTTCTCTGTCCAATTGATTAGTTCTAAAAATAACCAGAATGGCATTAATTTCTTATAATATAACCTAACAATTTTGCTGCGATGTAACGTGAAAAATAATAAATAATTTTTTGAAACATTTTAAAGTAATTTTATAATCATTTTTTTTTAAATAAAATTTTTAATACAAACTATAATGGAAAATTGTTGATACGCCAAGTAAATTAAAGCGGAAGGTTTCTATGTTTATTTCTTTATCCGATTAGATCTAATGACGTTTGGTGCCTCTTTTAAAATTACATCCTAAAGCTGCTGTAGTGCTATCTTAATTTAAGGCATTTTGAAGGGCATTTTTTATTCACAGAGATCGAACTCCTTATATCTATCCAGTCCTATCCTATATACCAGTGCTGACCATCCTTTTAATTGGCTATATCCCTTAAAAAAATCTCCCTTATGAGCACACATTCCGATAAAAATAGGCCACATACCACAAACGAATGTACTGTATTTTACCTAACATAAGTAAGTCATTACTGATAACTTACTAATAGCCCATTAGTTATAAGTTTTATTTTAAACTAGATGTAGACATAACAACGTTTATATAAGTTAACTGTTTTAATTTCTCACCATTATCAATATAACTTTTAATTACCCTCAGGGATACGCGTACCCTCGAGGTATGTACGAGCTGGGACGGGCAGCGCCGTGACAGGCCAGGGTCAGGAACTGGGACGCGGTCGCCGCTTTCTGCGAGGCTGTCATCTCGCAGAAAGAGGCGGCGGAAGAGGCCGGGAGGATTCCCGTGACCCGGGCCGCCGTCAGCGACCGGGATGGCGCAGGCGCGAATATCTACGCCTGATGCCGCCCTAACCATGGCTTCGGGTGATCGGACCGGGGAATTGTCCGGTCACCCGATGTGAGGCCACCGCGCGAGGGCGACGTTCCGACAGCTTTCGCCGTCGGGGCGGCGTCCTTACGCGGTGGACATGAGAGGAACCCGCAAGGGTAAACCGCCGGGCCACCGAAGACAAAGACCGCGTACCGGTGGCCCGCTCGCACGGCGAAGAGAGGTGTTTGCAGGTGGGTCCATGGGGTTGCGCGCCGCCTCTTCTGTCGCCCCGGAGCGATTTGTCGGGCCGCGACCACATCCATGGCCAACCTTGCGGAGAAAAAAAAATATAAAAAAACGGATACGCGTACCAAAATGCCAAGGATCAGAGAAGATATAATATGGATCAGAAAAGATGTAACCAACACTTGTATTAAAAAAATGCATTTTCTTATAACACATATTAATTTTTAAAAAAAAGCAATACGAACGTATTGGAGCGTGGTTGCAAAAATATACTAACCTCGTCGAATATAACCATTGCAACATTAATAAAATTAACATAAAACAAGGAATCGCCATTAAAACTTTAAACTTAACTGCTAATTAACAACTCCGTGTGAGCAATATATTAAAACAAAAAAAAACATCCTCAATTACATTTAATATTTTTGTCAATATGGCAACACAGAAAGTGTTGCCAATATAGTGACGGGTAATTATTAATAATAGGGCAAATGTGTCTAAATATAATTAGAAGATGGATGTTTGTTTTTCTTTTCACTTATATCTATGCAATATATTTTATATCGTATGATTATTTTCAAGAAATATTACAATCGAAAGGATAACATGTATTTTTTTAGCTTATAGTGGCAAACGAGCAAGCAGCACACTTGATGGTAAGTGTTACTGCCGCCCATGGATCTTTGCAATACCAAGAGTATATTTAGCTAGGCCACTGCCTAGCAATGCAAACCCCAAACCCACCCAGTTGGGCTTTCGGCTAGATGTATTTTGAAAGTTCATAAAATTATAAAAAAATGGAGTTTTGTGATGAGAGTTTTGGATTTTGTTTAGAGTTCAGGTAGATTAAAATTATTCTAAGGCCGCAAGTATACATTGCCTAATTTTGCATAAGAATCCTTCCAACTTGTATAAACAACCAAAGAGGTTCATCATCATTGTGACATTAAATTACTAACAAATTAGATGGTTTGATTGCATTTTACATTTTCTTTAAATAATAATCTAAAATTAAAACGCCATGTTTCATAAATTATGTTCAAAACTAGACACCAAAATAATTAGTAAGAAATATATGATAATTATTATATTCTTTAAATGTTATTTAAAACAATTGTTTGGTTTACGAACATAGTACAATTAGTTATTTAGACTTTTCAAAAGTTTTTTTAAACGACTAGTCGTATAAAAGGACTAAATGAACAGTGAAAATGAAGAATGTTTTTGACACCATTGAACCTAGACAGTGTATAGTGTCGTATTTAAAAGTAAAAAAGAAATTGATCGCAGCAATTTTTTTTTTAAATTTAGTTGAAAAATAGTCTAAGCACGTTGTCATTGACTATTGCAAATTTATTCTGTTAATTAAGAGATAATATAATACATACATACATATCATCACGCCATATCCCTTGCAGGGTAGGCAGAGAGGACAGAGTGCCAGAGAACTCTATCTCTACATACTTCACTCGCTTCCTCAACATTCATAATTCTCTTCATACACGCTCGCCGATTTCGGAGACTCTTGACTCCACCTTCCTCTGGTCTAGGTAGGTTAGTCTCGGTCTCCCTCGGTACCTACATCCTTCCACTTTCGCATATATATATATATATATATATATATATATATATATATATATATATATATATATATATATATATATATATATATATATATATATATATATATATATATATATACATATATAATAGTCTCTCAAAATAACACAAGAGCGAAATAACGTGCAGAATCCATTATAATAAATTGGTATACGAAATCGAAACAGATTCCAAATTACCAAATTTGTTCGGTGTGGCAACATTTTAAACGATTGAAGTTCTATTAGAATTTTATCCAGATCGACGAATTCCGTGTGTTTGTCCGAAGTCATCGTAGTAGAAGATAATTTTCAATAGTCAAGGAAACATTTCGGTACTGTTCTATAGGCAGAAAAGTGAAATTACACATGTTCCACATCTGACTCTTCTGTCGCAGTGAATGTTGTGAGCAGAGCGTGGGTAGACTATAGTCAAAAAAAAAACATTTTTATACAAGCGTGGGTAGTTTTAAATATTTTGCTGCATATGACTATATTTCTCACTTTATTGATATATTATCAAAGAATATCTATGACATTCATACACGTACGTAAACGTTACGATGACAATATGTGGAATGGTTATCATATAATTAAAATGAATAGTATATATATACAATGTATATAATAAAAAAACCACCCCTAAATAAATATTATATCTAAATTGCACTAACTAAATTTTACAATAAAATATCTATACAGTTTAATATGAGTTTTAAATTGTTAACAGATAATTAATATGTAGTTTATACTCGTCTAAATAGGACAAACGGTAGAATAATTAAAAAAAATGAAGCTCATACACCTATTTATGCAATGCAACTTTGGCTGAAATGTAGGCAAGTCTTCATACGTGACAAAGAGTTTAGTGTGGTCAAATTAATATACAAAAATAAGGTATATGGAATTTGGAAAATTAAAAATCGCAATATTTTAGAAAATTTGCCACAAATTAGGGGTTTCTTTTTAATACAGCATTAAGGAGAGAGATAAAAGAATTATACTCTTTTTTATGGATATGGTAACCCTAATTGACTCCGAGATTAAACTTACATAGTTTAATCTTACTAAGTCTGATTTAAATAATTTTTGATTCCATATAGTTCTACCTATAAAAAAATAATTATATTTTTAAGAAATAATCCATTGCTTACTAGAGAACCGAGTTATAAGTCTGCTATTTATTAATAATAACTTGATCTAAATATATAGTAAAGTTACCCATTACATAATTTAATATATTAAACTGTATAGATCGTAAATACATTTGAACAGATTTGATCATGGAATTGATTCCAAAACTCCAGACATATTTAGATATGACAATACGCTCAGTTGTAGATATATATATATATATATATATATATCGTGAATTATATTGTGCTATCAACAGCAATTGGTATGTTGATAACTTTTTTATTGCATAAATATAAAATAAACTGTGAAAAGGATTTTATCGTATTTGTATTAGATTTTTAATTTTCCAACGTTTTAAACACTTTTTAAAGCTGATGCTCACGGAAAGACTTTCAGTAACGAATTATTTTTCGTCTAAATTTTGCAAAAAAAATCTTATCTACAACTGAGCGTAGAAAAACTATAATCTATATAATATATTACTTAACCGCATTATTTACTATTCACGATCACAAAACTATTAATATTAATTTAAATTGTCCATTATAGCAAAGAAATATGGACTGTATCCGTGAACATAATGGTACAAATACAATAAGAGTACATTATAGTCAAAGTTTGGGGGCGAAAAAGTTTACAAGAGTAAGTCCCAAAGACATACGATAGAAGTGACACATTTGTATTACAGGGCAATATTTTAATTTATCATAACTTTTCGTTGTTTAAAAATGTGCGACAAATACGCGACAAAAGTGGTCGTTTAAACTCTTTTTCTCGCAAACATTTAGTTACACAAAAAGATTTTACAAATCTCTCCCATAAGCTTCACTTCAATATTATATGTGTCACCATTCCTTACATTCCTATGGGAGTTACTACAATCGACTGAGGGGATGACATCTAATTTGGTAGGTTTTTGTCTAACAGTGGAAGTCGATGGAGTGCTGGATGGATGTATGAATAAATATATTAATATCTCCTTATTTTTTTTTTCAATAAAATCATTAATTTCTGTAATGTATTGTTCAGCTAGGAAATATTGTGAGGAAATTTGGCATTAGTTTTCCATATTATTGTAATGCTAGGGCCGCACTTGCGTGTATCGTCACGAAGCTTCGTGCAATGAGACGATACACGCAGATGTGACCGATCATTATTAGCTATCGTCGCGAACATTCGGGCTTCGTCTGCGTTATCGCTTGGGTGGAAATAAGTCAAAGGGTTTTAGCGCGCCAATATATCGCGCTCTGTGGTCAGACTAGCTTTTTTCATTTCGGCGGAAATTTTCGATGTGTTTAGACGCGTTCGAGGATCTCCAGTTAATCAATAAATATGGAGTGGAGTGACGAAATGGTATTAGAATTTGTACACCATTATGAAGCTGAACCCATGAAGGGATCCAAAGAAATCATTATGTAATTATTAGCATAATAAAAAGTAAAAGTAAAGCAACTCGTCATCCATAGTTAAAAGCATGAAAATGATTTCGGCCATCTTTAATTATTGTATTATCGCGATAACTTTTTAGTGTACAAAACGTACGAAGCCTCGCCACATATTACATCGGGACAATACACGCAGGTGCTTCCCTAGCATAATAGATGGCTATTAAGACAGAGATAACAAATATTTTCAGTGACAGAGCCGTCGCTCTTCAGCTCGACGTAATATTAATAAACTAATGAATAATTATAGAAATAAAGAGAAGAAAGAGAGAAAAGTACTTAAAATTATTCAGAGTAATATCTAACATTAAAAATCATTTTCTTTCAATAGGAAGCCTATGTTTGTCATCGTAAGAAAGAAATTAACAAAAACGTAATTTTCAAGGTTTTTTTCAATTATAAAAATAATACTAGAATAATAGCGGTGCTCGGAGCTTCAATAGCGTTAACGTAGCGTTATTATTAAAAACTTTTTTTGAGGTTATAAGTGTCAATGTGCTAATCCAGAATATAATCTATCTTTATACCAATTTTATTCCAGATCCGTTGAGCCGTTTTGACGTGATCGAGTAACAAACATCCATCCAAATTTACGCATATATATTCATAGCTGAAAATCTAAATACGATTAAATAGCAAAATTTTCAGCCACAAATATACATATGCACCTATATGATTTTTTTATGAAAATGCTTAAATGTATAATTTAGGAATAATTACGAATATTCACACAATAGTTTCCCTCCATTTTTTTTTCAAATTTAATGAGCTAACGTTTTCACTAATAGTGCACTGTTAATACTGACTAGAGATAGTACAGATATATAAAATACTGAGTCCGATTAGATTTAGAGCCATGTTGAATATCGAGATGATAAAATTCATCTTACATTTGTATTTTTTAATTATATTTACCAAACTTCTTGATTTAGTACAAAATGATGCGATTATTTTCCGCGTGGTGATGGAATAAGAATACTATTCACCACCCCATATCTTACCCGTGAGTGATCGTACGAGACGACTAAGGGATATAAAACGCATATAACGTCTATGTGAGAGAAGGAAAACTCGAAACAAAACCCTATACTTAATTTAATTTCCCTCCCATTACGGTGGAGGCCCGAGTCCAACAGTGGGACATTTATAGGCTGTGATGATGATGCGAGTAAATCGAAACAACTCGCTTATTATACATTATTATTATTCCAGTGTTTTTAACTAAAACATAACAATAAGGTATGATTCCTCGCACCGCGGGTGACTTCACATATAGGTATACAATTAACGAACACAAATTACACCCAAACTCGGAAAAATAATTTTCGGATAGCGCTATGTATTGTCCCGAGTGGGGATTGAACCCACGACATGTGGCACAAGAGCTCCGAATGTGGTCTACCCGCATATCTCTACACATATACCCATTAATATTCACATCAATATTATTGCTTGATGCTCCATTTTGAATATATATATTTTTTATATTGGCAATCAGAGACTAGTAAGTGTTTTTGTTGTCAGCATCGGGTCAATATATCATTAAAATTGTTTTTTTTATTGTAATGATTATTATCTGTCTATATGTGCGTCTTTAGAAGATGAATCACCATTTTTTTTAATAAAACATCGAACTAGCGAGAGCACTGTTTTTCACAATTAATTGCACTTTAGCACATTCTCAGCATTACATCTCGTTAACGTCATTATTCGAAACTAGTTTTTAATCGCAGCTTTGCTTGCAAAATTATATTTACAATATTGTCTTCAATTATTTCTCCCTAACACCATAGCTTCACGTTTCCTTTTCTGTATTCCAGCAAAATAAGATACGGATACAATTTATTCGTAGACGAGGTATTACGAAGAACGACGCGAGTTACTTTTAATACAGGTAACCCTCTGTCTTTTTCTGTGCCCCTGATACTTTTTAAGCAAAATTGCATGATATTCGTTGAAAAATGAAGTGTAAAAGGGTAACAAACAAATTCACTAACCATTTATAATTATTATAACATCTTAAAACATTAAAATACTGAACGTAATATTGAAATCGTCAAATTTTTTCACGTTCCCACTAAAACTTCGCCACAATTACATAAATACCAGTTCTTTTCTATTAAATAAATTTGAAGCAGATCACAGCGATCAAGAAGTTTGCTAAATATAAACATTTATAATATTTTAGCCCCAATTTACACACTAAGATTTAAAATTGCAAAATTAGAAAAAAGTAACAAAATGATTATTATTTTTACACTACATCTATCTAAGGCATTCCAAACCAGACGATAATACAATATTAAATATCTTCCATATTAAATTTGCACTATTACTCAATACAGTCGATATTCCTTTGCAACTTGATGATTATATTAATCACTTCCACGCTAGCTTCATCATTTTCCTGGACGCGAAGTACTTGGTGCTATATGTGGCAAGTATTAGCGCTCCTAACACTATCGTTATAAGATAGTAATCGAAATCATCCTTTAGTAAGTCGAATGTTTTAGATGGCGCCACTCGAGTGTAGAACAAATCTGTGGAAAATTTTATACATTAGTCTAATGTCAGTTTCCACTAACACACTCTAAATTTTAGGTAAGGCTTAAAGCAAATATAAATCCCACCGATAATATGTACGGGTGGCAAGTTTTTTTTATTGCTTATGGTAGCAAACGCACAAGCAGGACACCTGATGGTAAGTGTCACCGCCGCCTATGGACCTTTGCAATACCAAGAGTATAGCTTTGGCCGCTGCCTACCAATAAAATCACCAAACCGCCCAGTTGGGCTGTCAAACAGTAATGGGCAGGTAATACAGCAGCTTATCGAACGCACTCCATCCGGTATTATAAACACCGGCTACTGATGGTGCGCCCATATAACGCTAGAGGTACGTTCACGGCAGATTACGGAGTCGCAACGTCCTCTCTGTCATCCTAGACAGATTGGACGGAGCATGACTGAACCATAGTCTACGATAAAAAAAATAGTGTAAACAGCACTATCCGTGTGGTGACTGAGTGTACTGATGAGTATACGTTAAGTACCGCCCATCTCGTAAACCGTACTGCCCACCTCGTAAACCGTACTGCGCACCTCGTAAACCATACCGCCCACTTAATAAGCTGTACCGTGTAACATTTAAGGGAAAACTTAAAACATAAAGTGTGCTTTTCCAACGTGGGCATAATTTCAGTTACCAACAGGTGGAATGATGTCAAGAATTAACTTTGTAGATGAAGATACAAAAATAGAATACAAATGTATAGCATATATTCGAGGAAAATTTAAACTCCTCATAATAAGACTCTTAGTCGTCTTTTACGACACCCACGAGAAAAACAAGGGTTGGTAGTATTCGAAGCCGCTACCACACAACTACGTTTTGTTAGTATATCTCTTAACAATATTATGGCTATCATTAGTTTCTCAGAGCATAACCAGCAGTTAGAGTGATAGAATTTACCTAGTCCAGTGACAAGCACGAGGCTAGTGGACTCGAGGCCGGCGGGTGCTGTGTGCACTCGCTGAGGTCTAGCCACCGTCCTATTGTAGTTAAGGCGCGCCTCCCCTGGAAGAGGAACATCCGGAGCAGGCGGCGGCAGCATCATCCCCTCCATATCTGCACCGATCCCGTGACGACCTTCCAGATACATCCACGGCACTTCCACTACGGACCCTGATGTTAGAGTCACTGCAAACCAACATTTCACATTAAGTATTAGTCTACTTTTCTGCAAAGTATGGCATATTTAGCCCACTATAGGTATGGACTATCTGTGTGGTGACGGAGTAAGAATACAATTCACCATCTTTCCCGTGGGTGATCGTAAGAGACGACTAAGGGATATAAAAACGTATATAGCATCTATGCGAGAGAAGTAAAACTTGCAACAAAACTCTATACCAACACATCTGACCAGCGTAGTATAGTAGGTCAATTACCCTCCTATTATGGAGGAGGCCCGAGCCCAACAGTGGGACATATATGGGCTGAGATGATGAGGAGATGAGGCATGGACTTTCATCAAAAATTGACCTAAGGCCTTCATCAAAAATTGACCTCACAGACAGCCACAGTGACATTGACAGCCTTCTATATGTAAGAAAAATCGACTTTCTGACTACACTAGTTAAAGGAATTATTTTTTTTTTTTAAAGGCGCCACCCTGTCCTAAGGAAATAAACCTTGTATTGCGGGGGACTTTACAAATATGCAATTAACGCAGACAAATTACACCCAGACTCAGAACAACACTTTGTGAATCGCACAAATTAATGTCCTGCGTGGGAATCGAACCCACGGCACTGGCACGGATCGTCGGTATCTTAACCACTACGCCATCTGTGCAGTTGATATCGTAATGGCGTTTTATTTTGAATTTTAATTCCCTTATGTTATCTATTTACAATCCTTAATTGTCTTATAAATCACCCATGGCAAGGAAACAATTATCAATTATATTTTTAATTTAGCCCCAGAAAGAAGTTAGTAAAACTTCTAGTTTTAGAGAATAGTAGTGGCCTATAAACACTCTGGTCAAACAAATTAGTATATATTGGTTTACAAGTTTTCATTCTCTAGTAACATAATGCGCTTATATCCCTTAATGGTTTCTTATACCCACAGGAAAATGATGGAGACATTCTACTTTTATACTATCACCATAAAGCTATCAAATATAAGAATAACAAGGTCACAGCGTTTATAAATTACTTTCTATGAAACTCATTTATAGAGGTGTAGATTATTAATTTCTGTGTGGTGACGGAGTAAGAATACAATTCACCACCTCCTATTTTACCCGTGGGTGATCGTACGAGACGACTAAGGGATATAAAACACATTAATATCTATGTGATAGAAGGCAAATTCGAAACAAAACCCTATACCAACACGTGTGACTAGCGTGGTATAGTAGGTCAATTTCCCTCCCATTATGGAGTAGGCTCGAGCCCAGCAGTGGGACGTATATGAGCTGAGATGATGATGATGCGATTATCAAAGAGAAAATAAGTTCCCCTCACCCATATGTCATACTGTTTAGTATAGTGTTACGTATCATACACAAAAAGTTTTTTTCAGAATCCATGTTGTAGTTAGTACCTGAGATTACAGCTTTCGCGCGCAGCTTCGACCGCCTAAAAAGTGACTTTCACAATATTACATTTCATCACTAAATTATCCTAAGGGGGATAAAAAGTATCCTATGTCTAAATTCAGGAAAAGTTTTATCTGCGTGCCAATCTTCACAAACTTACACATTTATAATATATAGTATGAAATATTATTGATAAATGATTTAGACTTTGAATTGGACTAAGAACTATTAGCATATATATACTGTGCTTACGTAAAATATGTTTGTCTGTGAGCGATCTCTCAGTCGTGGTTGTTGCGGCCGCTGTGGGTGTGGCCGGCAACACGTACGCATGACGCGACACGCTCGGCGCACGCGACGACTCTAACGAGCTGAACGCCGCGCCCGCACCGAGCCAACGTTGCTTGCCTTCGTATAACTCCATCGTTGCTGGTACATAAGTAATTATCTTTATATATTATTGCTAAAATGTTAAATGTTATTTTTTGTTTATGAAATTTCTCGGATGATACGCCATTTTAAAATTATTTTCCACTCTTATACTGACAATTAAATTAATATCTGAAAACATTATTTTTTCTTATAAATAAAATACAATACTTAAATCTATATGCCTATTATATAGCACGCTATTTTGTAATAATCTCGACATTTTAATTATTGTTGGTAATATTAAGCAAATAACGTTCAGAAAATATTTGTCACCCTTTACTGCCAAGTCCCAATGAAAATTGTAATTTTCACAAAAAAAAATAGGTTAGTTAAGTGTAAAATGAGTAGCTACCAATAAAAGAAAAAGAAATATTTTATTACTGTGCGAAGTATCCGCACGAGTCTTTTATGCGGGTTTATTTAACAATTTTTTTTTGTGCTATAATTTTTTTGAAAATTTTAGGATTTTTAAGTCTCTAATATCACAATGGTACGCTGAGTAAGTAATTTTTTTTTTAAATTACTTAGGGATGGAATACTAAATTTCATTAATAATTATACATCTGTTGTTTCATTTTTTAGTTTATTATATAGTATATACGTATATGTTAAGTTATAGTTACAGGGGATATGAAATACATTCTTTTTCTTTCTTTGTTAAGAGTTATACATATATATAATAATACAACTAATTATAAATAGCTGATTGGGAACACATAGCAATTATTTCCGTATTTTCAGGCGTCTCTACCATACCTATTATTGCAATCAATCCAATGGTAACATATAGACCTCATTACGCACTGTTCTATCCGTGGTGCTGTACTGGTGCATTTATCGTACATGTATATTCTCTTTTTTCTTCTCTTATTCCTGTTACCCGCATTGTATAAGTGGGCAGTGGAATTAATCTTTTCCAACTCCTGTTTAAATTTTCTAATGAGTATTGCCTGAGGTTCAATCAAATCTATGGGCATCATTGTGGATGCTGTTGTATATAGGAGTTGCAGTGGTGGGAATAGTTATGTGGTGGGATAGTTCCCATTTAAAAAAAATATAGCGAAACTCACCAATTTCAGTGCGACGATGTTTATCATTATAATACAGATATGCGACATAATGATCAGTGTGAACGGCAAGTGGTAAAGCGCGGGCGCGCCGATGCGCCTGCGCAGCCACCACACTGCCCGACGCCGCGTCCAATAATGTAGCAACCACGACCTCTGACGATAAATAAAAAAAAATATAATAGAAATAAAAACGTAAGTAGCACCTAAGGCAAATTAAATATCAAATGTTACATGATGAATGACAACTAACATAAATTAATTCTTAATGTAATGTGTAATAATAGAGTTCGGTGTTACAATTTAGGTATTGTTGGTTAAAAGAGGCATGCTTCTTTTTATTGCTTATGGTGGCAAACGAGTTGTCGATAGAGTTATCGAGGAATAAAACTCTTGTCGCATAGTATGAAAGTGTGGTAAAAGTTATTGAGAAGCGATTGCGAGAAGAAAGTGGAATCACCCGAAATCAGTTCGGATTTATGTCGGGCCGAGGGCCAACGGATGCCATATTTGCACTGCGCCAATTGTGCGAAAGATATCGTGGTGCACATAGGAACTTGCACATGGTATTCGTTGACCTCGAGAAGGCTTATGACAGAATCCCGAGAGCGGTGTTGTGGTGGGCTCTGAAAGAGAAAAGTGTGCCTGTGAAGTATCAGGCTCATCGTTAAGGTGGGTCTGCACCAAGAGTCGGCGCTAAGTCATACATGATGGTAAGTGTTACTGCTACCTTTATAATTACCAAGGGTATAGCTAGGCCACTGCCTACCAATACAAATCACAAACCCACCCAGATGGAATTCCGACTCTCTCGCTCACCGAACGAAGCGCTATAGCACATTGTCATTACTCAGACGTGAGTCTTCGGATCGGAAGTCGGATCTTCTGCGAGAGTGTGGTACTATCCCGGACGGGCCGGCCCGCGGCTATAGACAGAAAACTGTCAACACCGTGGTCTTAATACTAAAAGTTTTTAACGCGTATTATTTTTAAGGTTAACCATACCTTTATGTAATGCATCAGGTCCTTCAGTGATGAATAGCACAAGGTTAGGATTGATATATTTGTACAGTACACTGCGGTCAGGTAGAACCCTGCCTGGTGAGTGGACACGTTCACCAGGAGCCTTTCTTACTGCGGTGATGATTCGGTGACCTGCTTCAGAACCTCCGCCTAAGTGCGTCAGCCATGTCTTTTGTGCTAGTAATGACTGAAAAAAGAATATATGTATTTATATTTTTATTCTTACATTATTATTAGATGACTTTTTCTAATGATTACCCCTAAAATTAGTATAATAACTTTAATAAACAACCCTCAAACTTTAATGTAAATCTCAAGTGGCAATTCGGAGATCAACTATTGAATAAAATGTTTTCTTACTGTTTTCCTAAGCTACTCCAAAGTTTAGAATAAAAAATATATCAGTCCAGTTGCATTACAAAACTGCCACGGCAATTTTATTTATAACCTATAAACTATCTTTGGCGATTACTGAATGGTCTAATTTCACCGAGCCATTCACAGATGTCAAGAAATCAGTATCAGTGGTCGACCTAATGGCAATAAAGTAACACGATGGGTAACGCCCCAATAGCGATGGGGCTGCAAATTTTGATATTTATTTTTGTGTGGTGATTGATGGTATATAAATATAATTGTCATCACCCGCTTACTTGCCCGGAGAACTGTTAAAATCGGCTAGGTAGTAAGGACCGGACCACCAAGGTCAATAAAACAGTTAGGCGGCCATATAATAGCAATAGGAAGGGAATACGGTGGTTTATGGTGCCAGGCGCCGTCTTTCCGTCGCCCCGGGTGGAACGAAAGGCGTGTATCCAGACCATAGTGCGATAAAAAAAACGTGTACGAGTATGTATATACACAGACAAGCGGACAAACAAACGTTCACACAAATAATTTGTGCAATAATAATACAAACATAAATTAAAAATATGTATAAATTTTTATATGTATAATTATGAAGTACCTTTCCATCATAAAGTATGGCGTATCCTTGCACGGTAGCAGTGTTCTTGTCGGCAACATATATAAACATATTCTCGACCAACGGTGCGGCAGATTGAGGCAAAATCTGAAATAATAACAGACACATACATTCTGGAGATAATTATTTAAAAAAAAATTTAGGCCATAGTTAAAAAGACCTTAAATTTGATACATTAATTGAAAATAACAGAAAAAGTATATTCGTCTATAATTCGTCAGCTTCAAAGAGTGCGATGCCCACATAATTAGCGACTTAATGTAGGAATTTTGATGCAACAGACAAGCACTATCATGTCATATTCATATCGTCATAGCATTTTCTCTGCATTGCATCTGCATTCAAATTACTTAACACAACACGTTGATAGCTTATCGCAGAAGCCTACGAGTGAACATTTACGTACAAATAATTACGTGCAACACAAAAAAATATGATTACCTGTACATTTTCATCTCTGTCCAATAATATAATCGCATGCAACTTTTCGTTGTCAGGCTTATGTAATAAAGCCACTTGTAATAACTGTACGTCAAGTTGCAAAAGCCGTTCGCCAATTAATGCACCAGTTATCGGATTCAAGCTGATGATTAACCCATTGCCAGTTTCCTGTCGACAATAATATTAACAAAATTAAACATATAGATTAAAAAAAAAAATTACGCTTTAATATCGCTATAAAATAAATTGTCTAGTATTAGCTACAATATTGTATTTATACATTTAATCCTTGCCAATATCGTGGATGGTAGATATACTAAACGGTAGTTAGAAACATTGTCACTTCTTTTATATCTAATAATCCTTACTTCCTAACTAATATTATAAATGCGAAAGTAACTCTGTCTGTCTGTCGCTCTTTCACGCCAAAACTATTGAACCGATCTGAATGAAATTTAGCACACAGATAGTCTGAATTGAAATTTAGCCTGATAAAGGACATAGGCTACTTTTTAATGCAAAAAAGGGGTTGTAAAGAGGGATGAAAAGTTGTAAGGAATTATCGTCATTTTTAAAGCCAGAAGCTTGAAACTTATAGGCTATTGATTAGATATAAATAAATATGACATGAAAATTTCGGTAAAAATTACCCTTAACCCTTTCCACTTCAATGTCGAGTGTCACTCGACACTGATTTTGTTCCACTAGCTCCACTGTCGAGTGATATTCGACATGGTGTGATACCTCTTTTTGCGGAAAATTTTAAAACAGGAGGGGTTTTTGTTACTAAAATGTTTGAATCACGAATGAATGAAACTAAACTGTAATTACTCATAAAATAAAGTTTATTAAATAAGAAAAATTTGTTTTTTTTTTACAAAATACACAAAAAACACTAAAAGTAAAAAAACGTAATTTTAGCGTCGAGCTGATGGAATAAAAACAAAAACAGCCTTGGAGTGGAAAGGGGTAAAGGTTAAAATAAAAATAGGAGATGAAAGATTTTAGGAAAGTTACCTTTTACGCGGGCGAGGCCGCAGGCAGAAGCTAGTAATGTATAAGTTTAAAGCACTTGTTTAAATCGATTAAAGTTCACACAGCTAACAAGTAGGTTAAAATCAATTTGCAAGGTTTTATTACAGTTAGTCAATTAGTTAATCACAGGTGAAGCTAATATAAAGCGGATAAAAAGACCAAGTATGTAGTGTATTATCTTTTTGTGTCTGACTAATCCCACCACACATTCCCATCACTGTAACTCTTGTAAGCCAGGATCCACAATGGTTTCCCTATAAGACACCGAGGTTTTAATTGTTTTGGCTTTTAATTGATTTGGAACCCGTAACAAATTTAATTAGAAAAGAAAAACAGGAGGAGTTGGAAAATGGTAAAAAGTATGTAGAGAATATGTAGGTAAAATTTTAATAATGGTAGGACCACAATGTTGACAGTTTTCTGTCTAAAGTTTGTGGGCCGGTCCGTCCGGGGTAGTACCACACTCTCGCAGAACTCTCTCGACTCCTGAGCAGTTGCAATTTGCCACTGTGCTTTGTTCGGTGAGCAAGAGAGCCAGGAGCCCAACTTTCTGGGCGAGTTTGCGATTATTGGTAGGCAGAGCCATAGCTATAGCCCTGGCAAAGATCCATGGGCAGCAGTGGCGCTTGCCATCAGGTGTGCTACTTGCTCGTTTACCACCAAAAGCAATTAAAAATTCGTAAAAAATAATGTTTATCATATAACTTCATATTTGATAACCTAGACACAAATTTTTATTTTATAAAAATCTTGGCATAGTAAATAATGAATCAACAAAAAGTAATCAATCATTTAGAATTTTGGGTCATGTAGTCTTTATTTTTTAACAGTCACCTGTTAAAAGAAAAATAATAATTATGCAGGTCCAGTTACATCCATATTATAGCTATCAATCGGCATTTGGCTTGACCACTTCTATCAGTAAAATTCTAATAGATTTTTCTTTCATGAGAATTGATTGGTAAAGAATATAATTTGTCGGTTGAGGAATAACCAGGAAAATGTGCAGCCCCATTATCTTGGAAAACTTATAATACCGAATGCGGTTACCAACTTCGCTTACATAGCGTGGTAATGTGGAATATGCATGATTATTTTTTATTTTTTTAAACGTTTCTACTAGTTATTACATTACCAAAAATAAATATAACACATCCAAAATATAAACCATTAAGCTAAAAAAATAATATTAAAATCACTATGACTGCACAGATGGCGTAGTGGTTAAGATACCGACCTTCCGTGCCAGTGTCGTGGGTTCGATTCCCACGCAGGACAACACTTTGTGTGATCCACAAAGTATTGTTCTGAGTCTGGTTGTAATTTGTCTGCGTTAATTGCATGTTTGTAAAGTCCCCAGCAATACAAGGATTATTTTCCTTAGTGCAGGGAGGTGTCTTTGTATAAAAAAAAAAAAAAACTATCCTTTTTGGGCGATTTAAACGCGGCTATTATGGCGCGCTTCTGTGACGTCAGAATACACACACAAGTTGGATGTCAACAACGAAATGTTTGGATCACGAAGTTATTGAAAATTAAAAAAGTGAGTGTAAAGTCAACTTATTACCATGGAAAAGAAAGGAAACCGTATTATAAATATTTTGTCGTTCCTATGTGCAAAAATAGTATCAAAACTGCACCTAACAAAATATATTTCCTTATGCCGAGAAATGTAATAAATAAGAAAAAAATGGTGCAAGGCGATGAGAAGAGACAATGTGTCGTGTTTGAGCAGTTTATACTGGTGTGAAGATCATTTTAACGTAAGTAAACACATTAAAGAAGTGATGAAGTACATAAAAGAATCATTTTTCCTTAATTACATGCACAAACTTGTTTTGTTTACAAACTTCGACGTACACATACCTACCTGGTTTACGTAAAGTTCTTAAAGATATATTCTCAATATCTAATAGGTAGGTACCTATATGGGTCTTTATTCATAAAAGTAATATATAAACATATATCATCATCTATGATACCTATGAATGAAAACATGTAACTTATTAGAGTAAGAGAAGAGTTCGAAATTATTTATAATTTATCTTTCTATTGGGTTTCAGATACAGAGAATTATATGCAATACAAAATAATGGCATTAGAACAGGGACAAAAATGACGTTTGTTAAGTCTCTCATTCATAAGGATTAATACTTGAACACAGAAAACTAATAATAACTCATGAAATAACTGGGTAACGAAACAAAATAATCACTCGAAACACCTTGATACCAGAAGACTCGAGTGTACAATGACGTCACATTTTGAACAACCAATCGCGTCGCCTTTTAGAAATTTGCGAGCGAATTTCAAAATCGCCGATTTTTGATAATTAAATTTCACTATTAAATAATGATTAATTTCAAAAATAATTGTATAGGTATGTTTTTTAAGCCATTAAGATTACAAATAAAAATATTTTGTTCATTTTGGAGTCACGTGCATATTCCCCATTATGGCATTATCCCTACATGGATGGATGGACGGATGACTAGGAAAAAATAAAAATAAAAGAAGTAGGTCTTACCTCATGTTTCCCGACAATTGTTAGATATGCATCATGAGGCGGGTGTCTTGCAGTACGCCGGGTGATTACAACGACACCTTCAGTGTCCAGGTTAGGCTCGTAGTACTCCCACAGTATTGCTCCTGATAAGTTGTCTAAGCCGAAGATCTGCGTTAGATAATTGAATTAATACATAGTTTAAGCAATTATCCCAGCGTGGCGATGGGATAAGAATTTAATTCTCTCTAACCTGTACTATGCCTGTAGGAGTCGTAAAAATTGGCAGAAAGTTTCACCAGGAATGTGGATGGCAGGTCTCACCAAAGATATAATATCTCACTGTCATCACCAATCTGCCTGCCAAGAATAGAGAGTATGGAACTATCTTGTCATTTCTGGGGGAGGCCCCTAGCAGTGAGGGGTGACAGGCTGAATAATGATGATTATAATAAAGACGCTTGAACACAAAAAGCAAATAGAATTATTTCATTATTTGTCTTGGGTCTAATAATGTGGTTCCCCCACTGCCACCTGTCCTGCGTCTTCGGAGCCGCAATGGTTTCCATAAATGACAATGAAATGTGATCCTAAGAGTACTGAGAAGGCTTTTCATTGACTTGGGAGTAGCAAATATTAAAGGCAGCTGTTGGCAGTTTCGCAAAAGATTGCACAGATAAAGTTTTTTTTTGGTAATATTATATAATAACATGTCAAAATCAGTCATTTGCAATAACTTAATTGTCATAGGAATGTCATTTGGTGACAAGCTCTTTGTACACGTAGTCATTTTCTTACGGTAGTTCAGCATAAGAAATAATCATCATTATTCTGCTGTTACCCAATTACTTTGGTTCGCACAATATGTACTCCTCTTCCGTTGTACATATTGCGAAATATTTTGACAATAGTTTTGTGTCCGGCTTCTTATCTGACATCAACCCTTCTTCGAGATGTAATTGTTGACCAGACAGCATCAAGTGAAATTGGCCCAGGTCGATATAAAGCTCTTAGTTGTAGTATATGAGCTAAAAAACTTTATAAAAAAAAAACTTGTATATATAAATACCTTGCCAACATCGGTGATCAGTACAATAATCTTGTGCAGTCCAAAGTAATCCCTCACTAGTGGGGAAGGGGAATCTTGTTGGAAACCTTCACCTTTCTGTAGAGCCTGTATCAAAGTCTGTAGCTGCTGGAACTGGGTCTGCAGGCGGCGCGAGAATGCGGCCCATATTGAACCTAAACACAAAGTTTCTTTAAGTTTACCCATATGAACTTTATATGAAAAATACCGTCAAGATTGAGAAGCATTCACGACGAGTTCAAATACTGTGGTAAAAAATAATTACATATCAATTTTTTAAATAATTTTGTAAAGGAAACAAACCAATGCGATGATGAAAATCAAGCAAAAGACACCATAAACATGTTTCTAGTATTGGAATGGTTATAAAATTTTAATTTTATGCTATTTTGGCGTAATAAACATGTTTCTAGTATTGGAATGGTTATAAAATTTTAATTTTATGCTATTTTTGTACGTAAGCAACACTATTGTTGCTATAATCTATATTAGGTATAATATTCATATTGAGTAAATTTCATGTGTATTACTGCACATTAGAGACCGTTGAGAGACAGACTAGCGAATGGATGACGACGGTATCCGCTGTGGTTATTTTAGTATGGAACCTACCCAACCTACCCTTTATTATTATATAACAATATGAAAATAAATAAGAAAATTAAAAGTAAAGTTTGTAAGTTAAGACCAATTTATGACATTGGCTATGTTTCACACAGACAACAACA
The DNA here is from genome assembly GCA_905163515.2 of Lymantria monacha. Classification (NCBI taxonomy): domain Eukaryota; kingdom Metazoa; phylum Arthropoda; class Insecta; order Lepidoptera; family Erebidae; genus Lymantria; species Lymantria monacha. The sequence continues at coordinate 29,296,012 of LR991091.1, read as the reverse complement.
GATGGCGTTAACCTAAAGTTAAAGTTAATTTTGACATGTTAGAGTTAAATTGCAGTTAACTTTAACGCGATCGAATACTGAGCTATTTAAGCATATTTTGCAATGTAAATGATGTCTTTTATCCAGGTTACAACAACATTCCTGTGGTGAGGGAACGATAAGGAACGTACTCATACTACGTGGCCTATTCTCGGTCTTCAAACATATCATGCTTGGTCACAAGACCGATAGCAATCATTAGGTTAGATTAGAAAACTAAGTTTATTCATCATCAAACTTAATTAGGGCGTTAACATTTTTTAAGCTCACAAATGGCCACACTGACGCATATATTATACCTGCACATTCGTAACGACGACGTAAGAGAGCGAGTAGGTATGAAAGAGAGTATTGGTGAAAAGATGCGAAAGGGAATGCTCCGATGGTTCGGACATGTGGAAAGAATGCCGACCGAAGGTCTGGTTAAGAAGATATACAATGCGAAAGTGGAAAGATGTAGGTACCGGGAAGACCGAGACTCACCTAACTAGACCAGATCGGTCATGTACTGAAGGAAGGTGGAGTCAAGAGTCTCCGAAACCGTCGAGCGTGTATGAAGAGAATTATGAATGTTGAGGAAGCGAGTGAAGTATGCAAGGATAGAGTTCTCTGGCACTCTGTTCTCTCTGCCTACCCTGCAAGGGATATGGCGTGTGTATGTATGTACATCAGCCGAATTTAAAACTAATTTAATTTAAATTATACACGCAGTCATGGCGTTATGCGTCAATATCATGCGCCATATTAATAAAGACAAGAAGCCAAATTAATCATCTCCTATTTGTAAAAAAGTTTTTTTTTTATTAGATAAATTCTTGGTCCACAGACTTTTGTCCGTGCCTTTTTTTATGTTGTATATTTTAGTCGTTATGTTGAAGTTGAAGTTATATAATTAAATTTTTCTTGAAGTGGCTTTGATATTATACATTTATGATGGTTTATATGTATTTTTGACGAGATTCTGCGTTTTTAGTTTGTTGTGGACTTGTGATGATGTCTTTTTATACTCGAAGTATGAATTGTTGGTCTTTATTGTGATGTCAATCCAAGCTCTTGTATTAACCCTTTGGTCTCTATGTTTTATTGCCATCCAAAAAAAGTAATTAAAAGCATATTAAATACTACACGAAAATAAGAGAGAGAGAGGTCTTAGCAAAGACTACGGTCACTATGAGGTTTTATAAAAATATGGAAGACGTAGTATGGGTATGTTCCCTAACCAATTAAGGGTAGAAGTGCCGGTGACATGGGACATGAATTTAATTCTTTGATTTCCTTTAAAAGATAGTCAAAACGAGTTAATAATATCACGGACAATGCATTTTTACATTTACATACTGCTGATTATGTAGATACGAAAAACACCTTATTACGCAGGTATAGGAAAAGCAATAAAAACGCATATAATATCTCATAATTAGATACATGCATCACTCATTACAATATTGGTCAAAACACATTAGATACAGATATATTTGGATATTATATATATTATTGAAATATATCGGTAAGAATGACGCAAATAAGCTCTAAAGGTGGAGACATTCTTACACAAACACAAGACGTGTTAAGCCGATGGAGTGAATATTTTGGCGATATGTATGCAGATGTTACGGTTGGCGCCGATGTCGCATGTGGTTTAGTAGAACAACATTCGACAACGGCGTCCTCCGATGACATCAGTATGGATGAAGTTGAATGGGCGATAAGTTTGAAAAATGGTAAGGCAGCGGGCATTGATATGGTGTCTGCCGAGATGATCAAGCTTGGTGGCTCCTGTGTCTGGGAGGCGTTCCTGTTGCTCCTCAATTTATGTTGGAGTTCGGGAATGGTTCCCGGGGACTGGTATAGCGCAGTCATCATGCCTTTGTTAAAAACGAGGGTACACGTTATGACTGCGCAAATTACAGAGCCATAAGCTTGACCAGTTTGGCAACAAAAGTGTACGGTAAAATTATTGAAAGGAGAATGAGGATGGTGTCCGATGGTTTACTGTGTGAAACACAAGGAGGTTTCAGGAGTGGAAGGGGATGCATGGATCAAGTGTTCTCTCTGCGCAACATTGTGGAGAAGCATCCGGCTCTAGGTCAGAGGGTTTTCTGCAGTTTTGTGGATCTGGAGAGAGCATTTGACATGGTTGTACGAAAGGAACTTTGGGACATTTTACCGGAGTAAGGTATTATAGTCCCGTCAAGATACGTTTTTGTGCTTGCAAAAGGTCGTGTAGTCGCGAATTTTTGATATGTTATTAGAACCCAAATGAACATAAAAATACACAATTTGCAACTTCCAAAGTGCTGTGCTAACGGTAGGGTGACCATAAAACCATAAAATTTTTGGACATTTTTCAGATTTTGTTAAATATCTTAGTGGAGGAAGGGTCTGACATGTTTGGTTGCTATAAAACATTTAAAGTACACTAAATAATCTGCAATTTGAAACTAAAACCACTTCTACACCGCTATTGTTTCTTGCGATACAGTCCTTCAAACATAGCCAACTTTTTCAAAAAAGTGGATATTTTTCAAAATAGTCACCTATTTTGTGTAATATCTTCTATAATACGCATTTTACGCCAAAACTTACTATAACGAAATTGAAGAACATTTAAATAACTTTTATTTGAGATCAAATTGGTACCTGTAGGACCAGGAGTTCCCTCAAAAGCGGCAGATAACCAAAACCAGGGCAAATAACCAATAAGTGGGTTTTGAGGGGTAATACAAATAAACTGCTTTCACGTCTGTCTAACCGACTTCAAAAAACCAAAAGAGGAGTTTATCGATTCTACCTGTGTTTTAAAGATGAAAATCAAAAAGTAACTTTACAGACTCAGGGATGACAGAATCAACATTGTTGAAGAAATCACCTGAGGGAGGATACTGACTAGTATCATACACTTGTATGCGAATATCTTCTACAATGATTTCTGCTGCTGTCTTCACAATTCTCAACCGCTCTTCTTGAACATTGGCTTTTTGTTCTTTGTACCAATTATCATACAAAATTTTCTGGCCACTATTTTTGAAACAGACGATAGAGTCTTTCTTGGAACCCATCTCCACTAGGATTAGGTCATCACCAAAACGTTTTTGGAGGTGTTTTTTTTTGCTGTTCTGATATCAGGGATACAATGACACTCAATCTGCTGTATAAGGTTTGTTAAAGAAAACTGGCATTCGTCACGGTTTTCCAATAAGTAATCGTAAACACACTTCATTGCTTCTTCAATATTACTGGCTGGACGATACCTTCTCTTTTTTCCAGAAGCAGTTGCAACTGTTAAAAACAAGATATCGTAGCACAATTTGTGGTACGGCCCATCTGCAGCAACCAGGTCGTCAAAGGCGAGGAGGCGCTCCTCAATAGCCCTTCCCCAATCGTCATTTCGGCGTTTAGCAGCATCTAGAATAGTCTGCCTACTTCCTAACTTCTCAATTGTATGGATCACATTTCTTCTTGCCAAGGGCATTTGTTTTGCTGCTGGAGAAATTCTTCAGTAATGGCATTACCACACAAAAAGCAAATTCCTTTCAGAGTATTAGCCTCCTTAATTGATGATCTGGTCGATGACGGTTGGGAACCAGAATCCCTTTCTCGGCGAACTGAAGCTTCAACATTATGCAAACCTGTATATCTCTTTCTGCATGCATCATGAACGCTGATTTTAATGCAATTGTTGAGGAATTTTGTGTTATCTTCGAGACCACGTTTTTGGCTCACCTCAACTAATGTTTTTATTCCTCGATCTTTGACAATTACGACAGGACCTGTGTCGAGGTCCTCACGACACACGAAACACACGCCTGGACGGATAGACATCACGCTGCAAATTTCTTAATCTGCTCTAGATAAACACTTTTACAATACAATTCAATCGTTTGGTGGCTGCTCCCCTGCGTTACCGAATACACAGCCACACATACACCGCATCAATATAGACAACTACAACATAAGCCCGAAGGCATGTTAATTTAGCACTATGGTTAAATTATATGTTAGTTTGGAAGTTTTAGCCAATATAATATTTAATAGTATATTGTTACCGCCTTCACCGCGTGGAGGTACTCCCAACTTATGTTTCTTTCTTTTTTAATTGTCGTCTTTGTTTACATTTTTTTTGCATATTTTATTATTTAGAACAAAAAGAATATTTGTGGCCGTTACAAAAAATATCCACTTTTCGGCATATTTTCGAAGATTTGTATGTTATTTGTCAAATCATCATCATCATCATCACAGCCCATAAACGTCCCACTGTTGGGCTCGCGCCTCCTCCGTAATGGGAGGGATTATAACCTACTATACCGCGCTGGTCAGACGTGTTGGTATAGGGTTTTGTTTTGAGTTTTCCTTCTCTTGCATAGATGTTATATGCATTTTATATCCCTTAGCCGTCTCGTACGATCACCCACGGGTAAGATATGGGGTGGTGAAGTATTCTTACTCCGTCACCACACGGCAAATCATCATCATCATCTTTAAAAAGACGTGAAAACAGTTTTTTTGCTTTGCCTCGTTATCTGCGTTTTTAAGGGATCTGCTGGTTAAACAAGTACCAATTTGAATCTATATATATATAGAACATATATATCTTAAATGAAAGCTGATTGAATGTACTACAACTTTGTTATAGTAAGTTTTGGTGTGAAATGCGTATTATAGAAGATATTACACAAAATATGTGAATAATTTGAAAAATATCCACTTTTTTGAAAATATCGGCTATGTTTAAAGAACTGTATCTCAGGAACTAATAATGGTATAGAGCTGGTTTTAGTCTCGAATTGTAGCTTATTTAGTGTACTTTTAATGTTTTATAACAACTAAACATGTCAGACCCTTCCTCCACTAAGATATTCAACAAAATCTGAAAAATGTCCAAAAAATTTATGGTTTTATGGTCACCCTACCGTTAGCACAGCACTTTGGAAGTTGCAAATTGTGTATTTTTATGTTCATTTGGGCCCTAACAACATATCAAAAATTCGTGACTACACGACCTTTTGCAAGCACGAAGGTGTTTTTGGGCCTATCTTGACGGGACTATTAACGGTAAACTGCTACAGGCTGTGTAGTCCAGTTACATGGGCTGTAGAGCCTGTGTGCGGCTGGATGATGGAATGTCGCCTTGGTTTGACGTCAATATCGGCGTTAAGCAGGGGTGCGTTCTGTCAGCCAGGCTGTTTATCTTATATCTTGATAAATGTCTCCAAAGGTTGAACGATATGAATGTGGGAGTCCAGATGGGCGACTCAGTGGTCACTGCTCTGCTATATGCAGATGATGCAGTCCTGCTGGCACAGTCAGCCACTGACCTGCAGACCCTAGTTGACACAATGACAGAAGATTGTAAGAAAATGGGTCTACGCGTGAATGTGAGCAAAATAATGGTCTTTGAAAGAGATGAAGCCAGAACAGATGTAAGAGTAACAATAGGTAATGATGTACTAGAGCAAGTGGATGAATTTGTATATCTTGGATGTGGATTTAGCCGAGATGGAAGGTACACCACTGATATAGAGCGAAGAGTGAATGCGGGAAATAGAGTGAACGGAGCGTTGGGGGCAACTTCTCGGCAGCCACCACCTCAGCCAGAAGGCACGTGTAGCAATACATAACGCAGTGCTTGTCCCAACATTACTGTATGGAAGCGAGAGTTGGGTATGCAGAAAAGAGTATGAAAGTAAAATTAATGCGGTCGAAATGCGATCTCTGCGGAAAATCTGTGGAGTAAGGCTGACCGACCGCATTCGTAACGAAGCGAGTGAAGTATGCAAGGATAGAGTTCTCTGGCACTCTGTTCTCTCTGCCTACCCTGCAAGGGATATGGCGTGATGATATGTATGTATGTATATTTGGATTATATATAAATTATTTTTTTTTAATTAAATGCATGCATGGAGTATTTTGCTCGATGTATATTCAAAATTATTTATCTTACATAATACTTACTATACATCTTGGCGGCTAGAAAACAAGAAATATTTATATAAATATAATTTAATTTTTTTTTTATTAATTTAACATTTACATTAGATATGCAGGCTATTTATAAACCCATTGGGGAACAAAAATTAAACAATAATATACATGACCAGAAACCACATACAGTGGAAATACATGCCAACTGGCCAATTATTTTACTATTTACATTGGATCTTTATGAGCTGTGTGGTAGCGGCTACGAATACTACCAACCCTTACTTTGCTCGTGGATGTCGTAAAAGACGACTAAGAGCCTTGTAACGACCTGGGCCAACTCCATCTGATGCCTATTGGCCAACAACTACATTCCCAAGGAGGGTTGACGTCTGGCAGGCGGCCCGTCATAAAACTATTGCCAATAACTTGTACAATATGTACTATGAAAGAAGAGTACATATTGTATCGACCCCAAGTAATTGGGATAAGAGTAGGAGAATGATGATGGATGATTGGATCTTTATGAGAAATGATATATCACGCCATCTATCGGCAATCATTACACAATGTTCCGATTACGTCAAGTAGTTGCTGTAATAGCTTCAATTCCCACGCAGGACAATACTTTATGAGATCTATAAATTGTTGTTCTAAGTCCGTGTTTAATTTGTGTTTGTCATATGTTTGTAAAGTCCACCGCAATACAAGGATTGTTGCAATTTTTATTACTTATAGTTCAATTAAATTCGAAATCGCGGGCTTTATTTGCTTGCAATCTGAGAACCGCAAGATCAACTTGTTACAGTCTCGAGGTGTTTTTAATGCATATATAGATACAATATATAGATAAAATATATATTACAGATCTCTACAACAACAACAAAATGAAATAAAAATGTCCCATACCTTCTTTCTGATCAAATTCAGACTCTATGGCCGCATCCAAGTCAGAAACGGGTAGCTCTATGAATTCAGCCGCCACTACATTAGCGAGGGCCTCTTCACGGGACCACAGCACCCGACCTTTTAAGTAAAAATTCTCATGAATAAAAAAAAAGAGATGATTGTCTATAAAGTCGGTTTGGGGAAGATAATTTTACGTGTTAACGACATAAGAAAACATTGTAGAAAATTTGCATACTTTTATGAATTGAACAAACTAAAACAATGGCATCGGCATTAACTTTTCACTTCATTTTATAATCAGTCAAATTCTTATGCCGATCGAGCCTCTCTATCTTGTTCCACGCTCTTCCTTGCACGCTCGGTTCAGGCGGAACGTGACAATTTTCATAGGTTCAGCTTGCGTTCATCGCTTTATAATGGTGGTACCACACTTCGTTATGCGGCTACTATTTATTTGCCCAAATACTTGAACACAAACACTTTACGAACATGCTACTCTACACTTCCTGCCATCATGCACAATATATGGCACGCCGACACATATAGAATGAATGACAACATGAATGAATGAACGAAGTGTGGGCACTCGACACACATATTCGGCTTATTTGTGTACTTTGAAGTGTGCGAAAACCGACAAGTGGATGGATACGCGTATTTGCTATTCGTGCTTATGCGTTATGTGTTCGCGTAAAGCAAATATAGACGAATGAGACATCCAAACTCGTCGTATGCGGCCGAATGACACAAAGCGAAGTATGGTGTCGCCATAAGACGTTATCACGTCAAAAACCTTATCGATTTTCTAAACTAACCAGTTTTATCACGACCCACTGCTGCGCTCGAACTTCCATAGTAAAAGCGAAATTGCAACTATTCCATGCTGATCAGACGGCCTAGCATGATTTCTAGTTTTCCTTTTCTTACAGTGGTGTTATCAAGGATTTTTTACGATCCACGGGTAAGAAAGGAGGTGGTAAATGTCACTATACAGATTTCCTTCTGACCTCCACAAACCGAAAAAATAACTATATTCTATGATTAGACCAGGCATGGCATGATATTTGAAGATAGTGACTTTTACGATAACTCTTAAATTTACAATTCACCTCCTCTTATTTTCCCCATGGGTGTTGTATAAGACAAATAAGAGATATGTCATGTATGTAACATGTATGCAAGAGGAGGACTCAGAATAAAATTCTTTCAAACTAATTTTTGTTACAAGTGTGGTTATAGTAGATCAATTTCTCTCCCATTGTGGAAGAGGCTCGAGTCAATAGAATCCTATAGAATTAAGCTTATTACCTTCTTGCTGCAGTAAATGTGTGGAATCGTCAGCTGCAGTAACATGTATCCTGCAAACCAACTGTTCTCTGACAGACTTAGAGCAGACCGCAGATGAGATTTCAGGCTCCGGTAGTTTAAGATCGCGGTCCGACCAGGAAAGCTGTTCCACTTCAGCACCAGTTTCTATACTGTGAGCGGTAACTGAGAAACCCTGGAATACGATACAAAGTAAAGTTAGAAAATAGAATTTGTGAATGCCATTGTTATGACCACATGTCAAATAAGTGTGTCACAACAATCCATTAATCGGCTTTTAGGATAGCCCAAAACTTAAGTTTGGTAATATACTTAATTGCTACCACATGGCACTTAGGACGACAACTTAAAAAGTTATGTTATGTATTCGCCATCATCCTCATCATTATTCTCCTACTCTTATCCCAATTGCTTGGGGTCGATACAATATGTACTCTTCTTTCATTGTACATATTGTAAAAGTTATAGGCAATAGTTTTATGACCGGCCGCCTGTAAGACGTCAACCCTGCTTGGGAATGTAATTGTTGACCAAACGGCATCAGATTGAGTTGGCCCAGGTCGTTATAAAGCTCTTGTCGTCTTTTACGACATCCACGACCAATGTAAGGGTTGGTAGTATTCGTAGGCACTACCACACAGCTAATGTTGTGTATTCGCCAATGGGAAAGAAATCGACATATACCAGATATCGAGAACGATAGAAAAAAGTAGACTATCAGGGAACGCTCTGAAAAGGGTGTTAGCATAAGGTATAAATATACATGGTTTATGAGACTGACAGTTGGTCTAGTAGATAACTCATAATTGAGTTTACTAATTTAAAAATTTCGCATTTCCAAAATTCTGTCGTCTCTAGAAATTTGCCGCCCTAGGTTCGGGCCTCGCGGATGCTAAGTCTAAATCCGTCAGTCTGCTATTGCCCATTCTCGTGGTGTTTCATCAGTCTGCATTTACGACTCCAACAGGAAACTAAGAATTGGCGACACCTTTTATTACTTCCGTTAATCCGTCTGGAGAACGTCACACATCATGCATTTATAAATCTTTAGAATTACAAGACGGAAATGGTTATGTTTTTATATATTTATTTTATAATGTCTAAAAAATGTCCTTCATAGCATATATGTATTCAATTTTTATGTCGAAGTTATTGTAATCATTTTCCGTGTGGTGACGGAGTAAGAATACAATTCACCATCCCCTATCTTAACCGTGGGTGATCGTAAGAGAAGACTTATGGATATAAAACGCATATAACATCTATGCAAGAGAAGGAACACTCGAAACAAAACCCTATACCAACACGTACCGAACTAAGCACAATAGCATATAAAATCTATGCAAGAGAAGGAAATCTCCAAAACGAAACCCAATACCAACACGCTTTTCTTTTTTTTTGTGTGTCTTAGTTGTTAGCCTCAGATAGCTATGACAACTTTACCCGGACTGTGGGTGAGCGCTGAGGGCTCTCAACCCGTTACCAACACGCCTGACAAGCGTGGTTAATATACCCACAGTAGGTTAATATCCCTCCCGTTTAGAGGAGGCTCGAGCCCGATAGTGGGACGGGTATATGCTGAGACGATGTATGTATAATAAAAACATACCTTTACATCATCCATCCACACTTGCAACACCAAAGGTCCATTGACGCTATCCATCACAGTTACACTGGCTGATGGATCAGCAACTCCTGTCTTCAACATCTCCAATTGGTTATTCTTAATGAGCATAATCTTTTTATCTTCTATAGTAAAGGCAGGTATAATACTGTTGCCATCGAGAGATCTTAAATTTCCATCATTAGCAGTTAATATGTTGTATTCTGACAATGGTCGGCTTATAAGTTGTACAGCATCGGATGTTACATCAAGGGATATCAGCAGCTGGCTCCCGACTTCACCCGATGCACATGTGTAGTATGGTGCAGATAGAATGCAACTGTAATCGATAATTATTTTTTAAATGTAACTTCATATGTTAAATAAATTATGAGAATCATCTTGGAAATAGAGATATTATTTTGATTATAATATTCTATAAATAAACTTCCGTGTGGTGACGGAGTAAGAATACAATTCACCACCCCCTATCTTACCTGTGGGTGATCGTAAGAGACGACTAAGGGATATAAAACGCATATAACATCTATGCAAGAGAAGGAAAACTCGAAACAAAACCATATACAAACTCGTACCGAACGAAGCGCAATAGCACATTGCCATTACTCAGTTGTCGATCTTCTGCAAGAGTGTGCTTCTACCCCGAACGGACCGGTCCGCGGCTGTAGACATAACTGTCAACAGCATGGTCCTACCATATATAATTAAATAGTTAGTTTAATAGGAAGATGAATATATCATATAAGTATTTATATAAAGTATTATTTCTTTCGGGAATCTAAGCTGGATCTTCTCGTCAAATATTCCGCAGTGTCTGAAAACAAAGGTTTATAAACCAGTGTGTGTTAGCAGCGATGACTTACGGCACTGAAACGTGGTCTCTAAATGTCGACCTCTAAAAAGGCTCAAAGTCGATCAGCGTGCTATGAAGAGGGCTATGCTCGGTATACATACATACATATCATCACGCCATATCCCTTGCAGAGTAGGCATAGAGAACAGAGCGCTAGAGAACTCTATCCTTAGATACTTCACTCGCTTCCTCAACATTCATAATTCTCTTCATACACGCTCGCCGGTTTCGGAGACTCTTGACTCCACCTTCCTTCAGTTCATGACCGATCCGGTCTAGGTAGGTTAGTCTCGGTCTCCCCCAGTATCTACATTCTTCCACTTTCGCATTGTATATCTTCTTTCGGCGTTCGGCATTCTTTCCACATGTCCGAACCATCGGAGCATTCCCTTTCGCATCTTTACACCGATACTCGCTCTCTTACGTCGTCGTTACGAATGCGATCGATCAGCCTAACTCCACAGATTTTCCGTAGAGATTTATTATTATATATAGATTTATCCGCTCGGTATTTCTCTACGTGATAAAATCCGAATTACGGCAATCTGTAGAAGAACGGGTGTAACCGACATAGCCCGAAGAATTAGCACGTTGAAGTGGCAATGGGCAGGCCATATCGCTTGATGAAGTTCGAATTCGAGTTGCTAAACTTTTTTCGAGATTTCCTTCTCTTGCAGTGGTGTTATCTGCTTGTGCTTTATACGGCTCCTACAACACCCACGAGAAGTGAATGTGTTGCCTACAGTTCTTATTTTTTAAAACATACAGTACTAATGATTTAGTACAGCGGTCGGCAACACGTGATCTGCGAACGTCTTACTGTGAATGTTTTGTAAATCCTTACTAATATTATAAATGCGAAAGTAACTCTGTCTGTCTGTCGCTCTTTCACGCCAAAACTACTGAACCGATCTAAATGAAATCTAGTACACAGATGGTCTACAGCCTGATAAAGGACATAGGCTACTTTTTAATGCAAAAAAGTGTTGTAAAGGAGGATGAAAAGTTGTAAGGAAGTATTGTCATTTTTAAAGCCAGAAGCTTGAAAGTTATTTTTAGGCTATTGATTAGATATAAATAAATATAACATTAAAATTTTGTAAAAAAATTACCCTTAAATAAAAATAGGTGATGAAAATCTTTAGGAAAGTAACCTTTTAGGCGGGCGAAGCCGCGGACAGAAGCTAGTAAGTTATAAATATTAAAATAAATGCATGAATGAACCGCAATCAACCATATAACTTAAATTCTAAAGTTTTTTTTTAAAGTCTTTTTTTATTTCGCCTAGACCAGATCGGTCATGTACTGAAGGAAGGTGGAGTCAAGAGTCTCCGAAACCGGCGAGCGTGTATGAAGAGAATTATGAATGTTGAGGAAGCAAGTGAAGTATGCAGAGATTGATTTCTCTGGCACTCTGTTCTCTCTGCCTACCCTGCAAGGGATATGGCGTGATGATATGTATGTATGTATGTTTATTTCGCCACCTTGTGGCCCTTGCCTACCAAAAGGTTGCCAACTGCCGATCTATATTAATAAAAGGTATTTTCTAATTAAACAAGCAAACTTACCCATCGTTAGTCCAAGGAGTGGGTAGCTTTGATGTGGAGCCTTTGTTTTGTCCAGTAAACAAATTGTACATTGTCACCTCAATGTGTGAGCCAAATACTGGCACCATGTGCACCAGCATATTGTTCTGTACCCACCACTCAGAAAAGTCGACATGCTCCTCGTTTTGTAAAGTCAGTGACCACTCCCATAAGAGGACACCTAAAACGAATCATTATATTGTTAAGGTTAAATATTCATCATTATCATCATCATCATCACAGCCCATATAGTATGTCCCATCGTTGGGCTCGGGCCTCTTCCGTAATGGGAGGGAAGTTAACCTACTACTATACAGCGCTGGACAGATGTGTTTGGTATAGAGGGTGCTGGAGAGATCATCTATTGCCATTCCCGACACCCTAACGCTGGCCCATCTGGCCACGTTCAGTCGACCGTCAAGGCGATGGGAGGCGATGCGCGTAACGGCGATTCCCCCAGCCTTGTTCCCGCCTGCGGAGCGACTCTACGGAAGCAAATGCCTCGCGTTGCCACTATCTGATCAGATGACCACCTTGCAGAAGGAGGCCATCGATGACCAGCACCATCTTTATCAACCTGACACTTCTCCACCTTATGCCGTTTTGGTCAACAATTACATTCCCAAGGAGGTTGACGTCATGCAAGTGCTCGGTTATAAAACTATCGCCAATACATACATACATACATACATATCATCACGCCATATCCCTTGCAGGGTAGGCAGAGAGAACAGAGTGCCAGAGAACTCTATCTCTGCATACTTCACTCGCTTCCTCAACATTCATAATTCTCTTCATACACGCTCGCCGGTTTCGGAGACTCTTGACTCCACCTTCCTTCAGTACATGACCGATCTGGTCTAGGTAGGTTAGTCTCGGTCTCCCTCGGTACCTACATCCTTCCACTTTCGCATTGTATATCTTCTTAACCAGGCGTTCGTTCGGCATTCTTTCCACATGTCCGAACCATCGGAGCATTCCCTTTCGCATCTTTACACCAATACTCTCTTTCATACCTACTCGCTCTCTTACGTCGTCGTTACTAATGCGGTCGGTCAGCCTAACTCCACAGATTTTCCGCAGAGATCGCATTTCGACCGCATTAATTTTACTATCATACTCTTTTCTGCATACCCAACTCTCGCTTCCATACAGTAATGTTGGGACAAGCACTGCGTTATGTATTGCTACACGTGCCTTCTGGCTGAGGTGGTGGCTGCCGAGAAGTTGCCCCAACGCTCCGTTCACTCTATTTCCCGCATTCACTCTTCGCTCTATATCAGTGGTGTACCTTCCATCTCGGCTAAATCCACATCCAAGATATACAAATTCATCCACTTGCTCTAGTACATCATTACCTATTGTTACTCTTACATCTGTTCTGGTTTTATCTCTTTCAAAGACCATTATTTTGGTTTTGCTCACATTCACGCGTAGACCCCTTTTCTTACAATCTTCTGTCATTGTGTCGACTAGGGTCTGCAGGTCAATCGCTGACTGTGCCAGCAGGACTGCATCATCTGCATAAAGCAGAGCAGTGACCACTGAGTCGCCCATCTGGACTCCCACATTCATATCGTTCAACCTTTGGAGACAATTATCCAGATATATGATAAACAGCCTGGCTGACAGAACGCACCCCTGCTTAACGCCGATATTGACGTCAAACCAAGGCGACATTCCATCATCCAGCCGCACACAGGCTCTACAGCCCATGTAACTGGACTGCACAGCCTGTAGCAGTTTACCGTTAATACCATACTCCGGTAAAATGTCCCAAAGTTCCTTTCGTACAACCGTGTCAAATGCTCTCTCCAGATCCACAAAACTGCAGAAAACCCTCTGACCTAGCGCCAGATGCTTCTCCACAATGTTGCGCAGAGAGAACACTTGATCCATGCATCCTCTTCCACTCCTGAAACCTCCTTGTGTCTCACACAGTAAACCATCGGACACCATCCTCATCATTGGGCATTATCGCCAATAACTTTAGCAATATATATATAAACAGACACATGTCACAATAGGCCGCTACTCATAGCAACACACAATCATTCATACAATCCGTATATGTATTTTAATAGAACTTTAACAAAGATCAACAAAAATATTATAAAAATTCAAATTTTAGCAGTTTAAAGTTTTAAAAACAAAATTCACAGTAACAAAATGACTTTCATGTAGATTATAATCATACTAGCTACATGACATAAGAATATGAGACTTTTTTTAATGTACAATAATATGGCTACCATTATTTTATGGCCACAAACACTACCAATCCTCACATTTATTGTGAGTGTCATAAATGATAACTGGAAGAGCTAAGGCATCCTAGGCTAGAAGTCGGCAACCTGCGGCTCGCGAGCCACATGCGGCTCTTTGGATGTGAAGTTGCGGTTCTTTAGTTCTATACGCAAAAAAATATTTTATAAAGAAAACATTTAAAAATTGTTTTGAATTGATTAATAAGGATTAGACACACATTACGGTTGACAAAAAAATTGTAGCTCTTTAAAAACTTTAAACCTTTATAAATTCTAATTTTTGGCTCTTCCGACTCAAAAGGTAACCTAGGCCATCCTCATCTGATACCTTCTAGTGAATTATTAAATTTCCAATGAGAGTTGACATCAGGCAGGCGGTCAATCATAAAACTGTCACTAAAACTTATAGCCCTATGTGTAGATGGCATATCACATCAACCCCAATGAAAAGAGGATGAATTAATAAAGAACCATAAGGGGCTTTTCATAAATTATGTAAGGGATTTTGGAGAATGATTTGGTCCCCTCCCGCCTACCGTAAGACATCCTAAGATTGCAACTACTCCCACATCCACTTAATAAGAATTTTTGTAAGAAAAGCCCTTATTGATAAAATATAACTCCATTTATTCTGAAAATCTTTTATTACAATCTTCTTACTACAAGTAGGTATCATAAATTCACTGCATAATTAACATTAATCTTATTAATCTATCATAGTTTTAACCAAAATTAGTAATTTTCAATTTAATATCCTATATAATGTCAGGTACACTACACCCTCCTTGCCTATAGAAAGAAGTTATAATATTCAGTCAACACAGATGTCTTACATAATTTATGAATGACCCCTAAGCCTATTTGATAAGAAATATTAACTGATTTTCACTTAATTAATTAATTTATGAGTTATCAGGATCATCATCTCAGCTCATATGCATCCTATTGCTGTGCTCGGTTCTCCTTCTAATCAATACACTCGTAACTATACTAGAAAATTATTTACAAATTGATAAAGTACCTGTAGTAGAATCCCATCCCCGCACTAAATAGGGATTTGATCCCGAAACTGTCACGACTTTCTCTGTGACATGTAGCAGTTGAATGTTACCTGTTGAAGCACTCTCAAAAACATGACGCCATACCACTTGACCTAGCAAATATAAAAAACTAAATATTAGCTTGGCAAATACACTTATTTTAAATATTTAGTAAATCATCTAAGTGATAAACTCAATACATTTATACACAGTATACCCAAATTGTTAAAAGCAGTAAGTTTATAAAATCCGATTACGAAATGAAAAATTGATGTCGCAAGCGGGATTCGAACCCGCGCCTATTGGGATTCCGGCCCAATCGTGCTGCCACTACATTTCGTAATCGGATTTTATAAATTAAGCATATTAAATGCTAAATTTCAGTAATTTAAGCAGTAAGTTTGTTCATTTACTCAGGTAAATCTAGACTCGCACCATTATCCTAAGAAAGGCAGATATGTAATAATGGTTTAATAACACTATGTTTATCCACGGCCCACTATCTCATGGGAGTTATAAAATTTGGCTAAAGCAAGTACCATTGGTATCATCATCATCATCACCAAAGCCCATATATGTACCATTGTTCGGCTTAGGCCTCCTCTGTAATGGGAGGGAAGTTAACCTACTATACTGCACTGGTCAGACGTGTTGGTATAGGGTATTGTTTCGAGTTTTACTTCTCTCTCGCGTAGATGTTTTATGCATTTTATATCCCTTAGTCATCTCTTACGATCACCCACGGGTAAGATAGGAGGTGGTGAATTGTATTCTTACTCCGTCACCACACAGATAGGTTAGGTTAGATCATAGGCATAAGTATCAGCTTCCTCGTAGTAAATTTATAATACCAACCCACCTACCAAGCATAACAATTATTGTACAATGCAAGTATAAATATTAGACACAAAACCGGTTAATTAATAATAATTAATATAATATCATAATATGCCTAGTCATCAAATTCTCATAGGAACCTTATACCACCAATTACAATTTCCAACTAATCTACCAAATGTTGTGATTATCGGATAATCTTCTTTGTACATAGACATTATGTCCAATAGTGGACCTTGACAGATGAAACTCTCTCTTAAAAATTGCAGTAACAGTGATAACCAACAGATAGTTTTTTTAATCTCCAATACTTTGTATGTGTATGTTAAGACAGATTTTTAATGTTATAGCACTAAAGTAAATAATTATAAAACTATTGGAAGCTCTTTAATTTTTTTTTAGTATTACATTTTATTGTAATTTTTAAGAAATAAATAAAAAATAAATGATTTCTTTTAAAAATTATCCAGCTATGAACTGTTTTACATATAAGGTAATAATAATGCTAATTAGCAGTATAATTAAATTACTTAATATGCTAATGCTCAATAACAGCAAAGTACTCTGGTTAGTATTGAATTAAAAGCGGATACAGACAATAAATTCAATTTACCAGTCTTCAAATTGAGTGCAGCCAAAACATTCTCTTCAGTGGCGACAATTATCTTCTTAGCGGTAGATACTGTATCAAATTGTGAAAATTTGATCCTGCCCACATATGTTTGACGCCTGAAAGTTGTAATTTCATTAATAATTCAGTCAACTTGGAACCTACAGTGACATAGAATCATTATAACCTACAATACAAACTTACCAGTCAAATTTTCCTATTTGGTCCTCATAAATACATACTGACAAATTAATTAAACTAAAGAACACAATAAACCAATGTATACTGTTTAAACATTTCAATAAACCCAAAAAATTGGGTTTTAAAGTATTTGACAGCACCCCCATTTCTAAGTGACTGAAAAACTTAGTGTTGCCACCGCGTCAAACTAACTTTTAATAGTAAAACTATTTTTTTATCTAATATTTTTTTGTCGAAGCTCGTCCGTTCTGGCAGGCAAAAGAAAAAAAGCTCATACAGTATCGTATACAATATTCTTCACAAAAAATTAACACGCTTTATCATTAATCCTAATGGATTGGAGTTTATATAAAAATAAATATTATTATAAGTATAACAAAAAAAAAACTAATTTTGTTATTATTCTTGTCTATATCTTTTTAAAATTAAAATATGGAGTTTGATGTCTTTTTTTTTTGTTAAGGACAATTGCAGAATAGGTTTAATGGCTTTGCATGTAAATAACATAAGTTATAAAATATGCGGCAATAGCAAAATAGCGGCGATGGGGGCCGCCACCCTTCACGCCTTGCCCAGTCAGGCGAGTCGAGGAGAGCAGAGTGCCGGGTGGGCACGTGGAATGTAAGAGGATGTGTGGAAGGTAAGTTGCACGGGCTGATAACCATCATGGCGGACAAACAGCTAGACGTGCTCTGTGTAACAGAGACCAAGCGAAGGGGCAGCGAATCCTGCGATCTTCCTGGTGGCGGGATGGCTCTGTGGTCTGGTGTACCATAGAGCGATCGAGGCAGCATGGGGGTAGGAGTGCTGTTGTCTTCTCGCTTGGGCTCAGGTGTGAAGGACTACGGAATGTATGATCCCAGACTTCTTTGGGTCCGTATAAAACTTGGTGTCACTAAGGTATTCATTGTAGCATATGCTCCCGTGGAATCATCGGTGGCATCAGACCTAGAGAAGTTTTGGGATAATGTTAGGAAAGTTCTGGATATGGCAGAAACCAGTTAATGCGTGATTGTATGCGGAGATTTGAATGGATGGGTGGGGACCAAGCGTCCCGACTATGAGGACGTACTTGGTCTATTTGGTGATAAGAGAGTGAACGACGCAGGTAGGCTCATAGCGAATGTATGCATGGAGAGAAACCTTATTGTGTCAAACACATTTTTCCAACATAAGGACATCCATATGTATACATGGAGAAGGAATGTACAGAAAAGTATAATAGATTTAATTTTGGTAGACAGTCGCCTCCGAAGCAATATATTGGATGCAAGAGCCTACATGGACCCCACAGTAGATACGGACCACTATCTCGTTATTGCGAGATTTAGTGGTCTGTTCAGAAAGTGGAGGCACTGGCGAGAGCGTGTCCACTTCGGAGGGCTTGAAAGAATAAAGATTGGAAGGTTGCAAGAAGAGTGTGTAAGAGAAAAGTATGAAGAGGGTGTCCGAGAACGGCTGACGATGACATGCCAGCCGCAATCGGACATTGAAGAATGCTGGAGAATATTGAAAGAGTGTATGGTAGATACAGCGAAAGAAATATGTGTAAGTTCAAAGAAGCATAGAAAAACAAATGGTGATGCATGGTGGGATGCGGAAGTGGCAGCTTCCGTTAGAGCAAAAGAAGAAAGCGTGGCTGGACTACGTCTCTTCTTTGAATCTGAGTGACAGTAAGACTGAACAGAAGAAAGAAATATATCGGCAATGTAAGAATGACACCAAGGCCTTAGTGAAAGAGAAACGTGATAGAGCAAATATGAGTGCAGAAGATAGGCTGACTAAAAACTTCGAGGGTAACACCAAGCTCTTTTGGAGGGAGGTGAAGAAGTCTCGGTGTGGTTGCTCAGCCTTCAAAATGAATAAAATAAGTTCTAAAGGTGGAGACATTCTTACACAAACACAAGCTGTGTTAAGCCGATGGAGTGAATATTTTGGCGATATGTATGCGGATCCTCGAGATGGCCCTGGTGTCGCAAGTGGTTTAGTTGATCAACATTCGGCACCGGCGTCCTCCGATGGCATCAGTATGGATGAAGTTGAATGGGCGAAAAGAAGTTTGAAAAATGGTAAGGCAGCGGGCATTGATATGGTGTCTGCCAAGATGATCAAGCTTGGTGGATCCTGTGTCTGGGAGGCGTTCCTGTTGCTCCTCAATTTATGTTGGAGCTCGGGAATGGTTCCTAGGACTGGAATAACGCAGTCATCGTGCCTTTGTTTAAAAACAAGGGTTCACGTTATGACTGTGCAAATTATAAAGCCATAAGCTTGACCAGTTTGGCAGCAAAAGTATACGGTAAAATTAGTAAAAGGAAGGAGAATGAGGATGGTGCCCGCTGGTTTACTGAGTGAGACACAAGGAGGTTTCAGGAGTGGAAGGGGATGCATGGATCAAGTGTTCTCTCTGCGTAACATTGTGGAGAAGCATCTGGCTCTAGGTCAAACGGTTTTCTGCAGTTTTGTGGATCTGGAGAGAGAATTTGACACGGTTGTACGAAAGGAACTTTGGGACATTTTACCGGAGTATGGTATTAACGGTAAACTGCTACAGGCTGTGCAGTCCACTTACATGGGCTGTAGAGCCTGTGTGCGGCTGGATGATGGAATGTCGCCTTGGTTTGACGTCAATATAGGCGTTAAGCAGGGGTGCGTTCTGTCAGCCAGACTGTTTATCATATATCTGGATAAATATCTCCAAAGGTTGAACGATATGAATGTGGGAGTCCAGGTGGGCGACTCAGTGGTCACTGCTCTGCTATATGCAGATGATGCAGTCCTGCTGGCACAGTCAGCGACTGACCTGCAGACCCTAGTCAACACAATGACAGAAGATTGTAAGAAAAGGGGTCTACGCGTGAATGTGAGCAAAACCAAAATAATGGTCTTTGAAAGGGATGAAACCAGAACAGATGTAAGAGTAAAAATAGGTAATGATGTACAGTACAGCAAGTGGATGAATTTGTATATCTTGGATGTGGTTTTAGCCGAGATGGAAGGTACACCACTGATATAAAGCGAAGAGTGAATGCGGGCAATAGAGTGAACGGAGCGTTGGGACAACTTCTCGGTAGCCACCACCTCAGCCAGAAGGCACGTGTAGCAATACACAATGCTGTGCTTATCCCAACATTACTATATGGAAGCGAGAGTTGGGTATGGAGAAAAGAGCATGAAAGCAAAATTAAGGCAGTCGAAATGCGATCTCTACGGAAAATCTGTGGAGTTAGGTTATGCTGAAGAAGCGAGTGAAGTATGCAAGGATAGAGTTCTCTGGCACTCTGTTCTCTCTGCCTACCCTGCCAGGGATATGGCGTGATGATATGTAGGTATGTATAAAATATGGTAAGCTGATAAAATTGTTTCTTCAGTTGTAATCTCCATAATTAACATACTATATTTTACATTTTTAGACATTTTACTACATATACATACATATTTTACTACACTACATATTTAATTTTTTTAAGTTAGGCTTGTTTCAAACTTTCAATTATGTTTACTCGGATAAAAAACATACCTACTCATTTGTGAAATGTGTAACGTTAAGTAAGGTTAAATATTAAGTTTTACGGCTTATCATATCGTTTACCTACTGCTTCATCTTATAAAAAGTATTTTGCCAGTATAATATACCTATACTAAACACTAATATTTGTTGAATTCGTTTATATTAATTTTTGAATTTTTTTTTTTTTGCCGAGAATATTTATATTTATTCTTCATAAACATATAAATATATATTTTTTTAATATAATTTTAGTAAATGTTCTAGTTAGTTGTGTATTTTTGATACTAGTTATCGACGATATCTAAGTCCTGATAAATTAAAAATAATTTGGAAAATCCAAAAGCGCACGCCTCGTAATTTTTATATTATTTATCATTTACTATTAGTCAATGCCATAAATGAAGGAAACAAATCCCATACAGCCATGGGTTTACAATGCTGCAAGCATTGTAAATGAACAGCTATGTTTACAACTACGTCGAGAATGGCACGAAATTTCTCTCTTTCTCTCTCTCTCTCTCTTTCGCTCGCTCTCTCTCTCTCGCGCTCTCTCACTCTCTCTCTCTCTCTCTCTCCCTCTCTCCCCTTTCTCTCTCCCTCTCTCCCCTCTCTAACTATCTCTCTCTCTCTCTCTCTCCCGCTTTTTCTCTTTTGTTCTTACTCTTTCACCACACGGATAACCCTAATGCGCTTTACACTACAAAATAAATATGGCGCGTAACAGTAAAACGATACAATATAAAATTTATCCCATTCGTCGATAAAAAAGTTTCACTTCAAAAAGTTAGAGAAACTAAAACAAAATACAATATTTTTATGATACTGAAGTTAACAGACATGTGACAATTTTTTATTATTTAATTTATCATTTACTAGTCAATGCTGTAAATGCAAATGTAAGAAAAATTTCGTGCCATTCTCGACGTAGTACCTACTAATCATAGATGTTCGTTTACAATAGGCTGTATGCGATCTATTTCCTTCGCCTGTCCAAAGGGACGGCCAAAAAAGTAAACGAACCCAATTTTCATAAAGTATACATACACTAATGACTAAGCAGTTTAGTTTTTTATTAATTGCAATTAAACGAGAAAGAATTACCAAGCCATTTTTGAAAGGAAACAGCGCGTTGCGATTATGAAGCTTTTAAAAAAATAAATATTTTTATACATTAATTTTTACAGTCGTGATCCTGCAAGATACAAAATATTTTATCCGATGTCCTCGAATATTTTTTTTAATTTATTATTTTCTTACTTTAAACAAAATAATTGCTTATAAAACCCGATTACAAAGCGAAAAATGATGTCACAAGCAGGATTCGAACCCACGCCTATTGGGATTCCGGCCCAATCGTGCTCCCACTACACCACCGTGACTTATTGTAGGACATGCAAATTTCGCTTCGTATCATATTTACGTCTTAAGGTGACGGTATGCCATCTACCCGACAATGTTTACACATTGTTATAGGCTTAATACTTCAAACTTTGCAGTTAGAATTGTATTAAACGATGACACAACCTTGTTATTTAAATTACTGAAATTTAGCATTTAATATGCTTAATATGCTTAATTAAGCATATTAAATGCTAAATTTCCCAGAATCCCAATAGGCGCGGGTTCGAATCCCGCTTGTGACATCATTTTTCGCTTTGTAATCGGGTTTTATAAATAATTAAGCATATTAAATGCTAAATTTTAGTAATTTAAAAAATAATTGCTTTTTAAAAATATCAAATACCTTTAAACGAATGTTTTTTCTTGACATATGTATTATAATATTATCCTATAAGTGCAATGTGAGAAAAATACAATCATTTTTATGTTTGAAAAGTGCTTGATTTTCATATGTCGAGAGTAGAGCAAGAACTCAACGCTTCGCTTATGAGGCGTGCAATATAAGTTTTAATAAATTAGTGTTGTGGGATAAATTATTCTTTACTGCTTCTCCTAATCAACAACAGGTTTTAGATCTGCGGGTGGTGTGGGATCTGGGGTGAATGCTCTTAAATAGCATTAACCACGATATCTGCCCCTGTCGAAAAGAGGTTAGACCCTTATTATTTCAAGTTAGATAACCTTTTTCTCCCCTTAACTTAACTATCTGGTCAACCCAGCAACGCTTCTTATCATAGACAAAGTAATGACTTCTACAATTTGTTAAGAGTAAAGAGAAACAATAAAAAGATTGGCTAATTTTCTTAAGATGAGAGATAAAATGTCGTGAGGCAAGAATGAGTACCTTAAGTATAGTTATGTATGCACTAATAATTAGATAAAATGTTTTTCAGAGTTTATCTTGACGGATAATGTTAAAGTAGTGGTAATGTAGCCCACATTATTGACAGTTTTCAATCTAAAGTCCGTCCATCCGGGGTAGTACCCACTTTCGCAGAAAATCGATACATACACAGTGACAATGTGATTTAGCGCTTCGTTCGGTGAGCGAGAGACCCGTAAGTCCAACTTGGGTGGATTTTGATTGGTAGGCAGCGGCTTAGTTATGCCGAGCGGGCCACTGAAGTCAAAGATCGGGTACCGGTGGCCCGCTCGCACGGCGAAGACGCATCCATAGTCCACCAAAAAAAAAAAGGCAGCGGCTTAGCTATAAGAAAGTATTGCAAATGTCCACGGGCGGCAGTAACACTTGTCATCAGGTGTGCTGCTTACTCGTTTGCCACCATAAGTAATAAAAAAATGGATTTAGATATTTTTTATTTATTGAAATAAATTATCTTGATATTATATTTATCTCTTCAAATAGGTATAGGGCGATCTCCTTATCAAACAGTGAGTATGCTTCTTCCGTGTGGTGACGGAGTAAGAATACTATTCACCACCCCATATCTTACCCGTGGGTAATCGTACGAGACGACTAAGAGATATAAGACGCATATAACATCTATGCGAGAGAAGGAAAACTCGAAACAAAACCCTACACCAACACGTCTGACCAGCACGGTATAGTAGGTTAATTTCCCTCCTATTACGGAGGAGGCCCGAGCCCAATAGTGGGACATTTATGTGCTGTGATGATGAGTATGCCTCATTTATAAATAGTATAAAATAAAGTCATAACTATTGTCTGTGCGCTTAGATCAGTGGTTCTTAACCTTTTTAGGTCCGTTACCTTTATAATCTAACTAGGGTCACTGATTTTACCCCTCCACCCAACGATGATCACAGACAATACGTTTATAAAACTTGATTAAGCCGTAATCAAGTTTTATAAATACCCAATCAAGCATGTTAAATGCTAAATTTGCAACCCTAATTTGCGGCCATTTGTTCACAGGCAGCGATATATCTTCATATTAAAAAAAATAAAAAAACACGTTTAAAAAAACCGACTTCAAAAACGGAAAGTACAAAATAACTAAAAATACTATCATTTGTATGTGCTATCTATTGATAGGTTTGAAATCGGTGCCAAGCCTTAAACAAAATTATAAACAGTGATGAATAATGATAATAATGAAATGCCTACACTAAAGATACCGACACCGGCACCGACTTCAAACCTATCAATAGATAGCACATCAGCACAGGTACAAATGATAGTATTTTAAGTTATTTTGTACTTTTCCGTTTTTGAAGTCGGTTTTTTTAAACGTAATTTTTTATTTTTCACTTTTTAGTGTTACAGACACATATAGGTTGTTCTATTAGTAGCGGGGCTTGAGTTACTCGTTCATTTGTCGCACACATACTTAATGCTAATTTTAGACTTATATGATTTTCTCATGGGTGCCATTGTCAGAACTGGACCAAATTAAATTGGGACCACACGGGAAGTATCAGCTTTCAAATAAAAAAAGAATCATTAAAATCGCTTCGCCCAGTCGAAAGTTATGAGGTAGCAAACATAAATTTAAAAAAATACATACGAATTTAAAACCTCCTCCTTTTTTTAAGTCGGTTAAAAAAGCTTTAATTTGATATAAAAAAACATGCGTATACATCATGAACGTATAAATACTTCAAAATATTACCTGTTTACACCTAGCTGCGAAGTAAGTAGTTGCGGCCGATTGTGCAACGGCACCCATCGGTTTTCGAATTCTCTACATAGATACTATGCTATGATGTGGATGATATTTTATTTAAAAAATAAGCGTGCGAACTTTTTTTTTGGAAAATTAATCCACATTAATTTAATTAAAAGTATTTGCGGTCACTTATTGACTGGCACCCTGTTATCATTATATTCTCCTAATCATAAAGGTGTGTAAAAATGTGACTTTGAATAACTACGAAATGCACGTAGTGATTTTGCAACCGGATCTTAAACCATATCTATCTCCTAAGAACACAATAATCATGTCTATTCTTTACACATTAAATAAATTAGGGATATGATGCATTTAATTTAATGTACATTAAAATTGTCTTCTAAAGCATATCATTAAAGTGAAGTTAGACGTTATCAGATTTAAAATGTGGAGACAGAGCGGCCGAATACCGAAGTGAAGCGAGTGCAGGTCGATGTGTTGCATAGAGGATAGTTGTGCTGTTGAATCGAACAATACCGCAAGATGTTATTCTTTTAATAAACTTGTAATGATTGACAATGATAAAAATATAAAATCCAAAAAGCAGCAATATCTGATAGTTTATGTGAAATTTATTTAAATATATCCAAGTATCTTGATGAATATACTTCTATGTATTGTTTCTTTGTAGAATTTTGTGGTTTCAAAGGTGATGCGTTTGTAGACAATGCAAGTTGCCGCAAGATTTACGAGATGGCGTTGTATGATTTTATACAAATATAATTTCCTATAAAGAAAAACTTATGAAAAATAACTTTAATTATATAAACACAAAAATTTATCTTGGACCTGATTGTGATATATACAAAAATATCTTTGTTACAAGAATTGCTCATTGGCAGGACAACAGACACAATATATTTGGGAAGATCCTGTAGGTCTACGAGTTTAGGTTAGGTGCCTACGTTACTATGCATGTAATGTTTATATTTCAGTATTTTTATGGCAATTCAATTGATATTAAGGTGTAAATGGTTAATATTTAATATACTTCATAAATAATGCATTTTCAAAACTCAATGAATATCATACAAAAGGCTAGATTTTATAGAAAGTACCTACCTACTTAACGAAGTATGTAAGTACTTAAATATTATCATGTTTACCCGTTCAGTAGTTATGCGAAGTCGTTAATGAGGCGAAGCGTAATCAAAACATCAAGGGTTACCTCGCTAGGCGCTAGACTGTGCAGCTTTCACCTTTACTCGCGTGTGTAAGTACCCCAGGTGCATTTGCCGCAGGGAACCGACGAGTATAGGTATATTTAGAAATATTTTATGCAATAAATAAACGAAAGACTAGTTTCGCTTTAAGAATTTAAAAAATGCTATAGCAGAAGTAATAAATATTAATAGAGCTTTACTCAAATACCTATTTCGATACAAATTATATAAATAAAAAAATTACCGACAATGATTTTTTTAAACATGACAAGGGAGGAGGCCCTACCCTCGAAGGTACGGAAGCACCTTCTAAACAGGGTGGCTGCTCGTACTTCGACGCCGAGGGCAGACATCATACCTTCTCACAAAGTAGTGACCTTTCGCAGGAGGCAATGGGACGCAGTGTGTGACCAGGTCGGTGTGGCGTCGAGGCTCGCAAGCAGACTGAAAACAATCCGCCTGTGCGCGGATCTCCAATCTGTCATACCATATTATACTCTCTCTCTTTCTCTTAAGAATTGCCTGATATTATAGTGTTGCTCATTCAGTGGCCTACACAGATCTAGGCACTAAGTTCCTATAATAAATTTATGCAATAGTCTACTTATACTTATATTTTACTAACTTCTGCCTGCGGCTTCGCTCGCGTAAAAGGTTACTTTCTTAAAGATTTTCATCCACTATTTTTATTTTTACCCCTTAAGGGTGAATTTTTTACAAAATTTTAATGTCATATTTATTTACATCTAATCCTAAAAATAAGTTTCACGCTTCTGGCTTTAAAATGACGATACTTCCTTACAACTTTTCATCCCCCTTCCAACCCTTTTTTGCATTAAAAAGTAGCCTATGTCCTTTATCAGGCTCTAGCCTATCTGTGTACCAAGCTTCATTTAGATCAGTTCAATAGTTTTGGCGCGAAAGAGCAACAGACAGACAGAGTTACTTTCGCATTTATAATATTAGTAAGGATTTTCAGGTTACATACTTACATTATACTTATAGATGTAGATAGAATATCAGCACTATTTCAATATAAGAAATTAACACAATCTGAACGAAAACTCGGAATGAGAGTCCTCAGCGCTCACCCACAGTGCGGGTAAAGTTGTCATAGCCATCTGAGTCTAATAACTATGTCACACAAAAAAAAAAAAAAACTGAACGAACAGTATTTTTTGACTCTTGTTAAACTTAGATTAATTTATAACGGCAATTATATTTTAGACGTTTTTATTATACAAACAAATTTTAAAATTCTAAAACGAGAGCAGAATAAATATTATAGTATTTTTCTTTTATATATCCCACGTGGGACACGAACTAATCTTTTTGTTGCGGACAAGCCATAACGGATATCGATCTATCATAACACACTGTACAGCATGTTTCATTAGGTTATATTTCCTGTTTATTATGGCTATTATTATGTCTTATGCGGCCGCCTTCCTTGTTCTATATCTATAAAAAAGGATGTTTGTATATATGACATCGCTAAACTCGGAAAGTATTTGACCGATCATTATGTAAATGTGGTATGTTTATAATTATATTTTTTCATGTAGAAGGTTTATATGCTATCCCCATTGATGTAACTCTCCACCAGGCGGCGCTGCGATATATCGAGTTCTACAAACAAACCAACGGGCTGGGTTTACTAGTTTTATATGAAAAGTTAACTAGTGGAAGTGGATGTTACCATATAACATAAAATGATTATCTACAGGCTAAAGGTACTTTATTTTTGCTTCTACGATTACCTGTCCGTGGTGTGACAATGTTAGATATTCCAGCAACATAAGTACTTTTTTTACAATACAGCTTCTTTTTACGCGACTGAAATTTGTGTCTTTTGCTGTCAACTTACAGCAAAAGGTCCTTGTCTTGTGATATAAGCTTTTTAAATGGTGACAATAGTTCTCAGGAGGTAAAAAAATGTACATATTTTTTTGCAACCCTCCTTGGGAATGTAATTATTGACCAAACGGTATCAGAGGGAGTTAGCCCAGGTCGTTATAAGGCTCTTAGTCGTCTTTGTCGTTTCTTTTCTTTTTTGGAAGGTAGGTACACCACTGATATAGAGCGAAGAGTGAATGCGGTAAATAGAGTAAACGGAGCGTTGCGTTGGGACAACTTCTCGGTAGCCACCACCTCAGCCAGAAGGCACGTGTAGCAATACATAACGCAGTGCTTGTCCCAACATTACTGTATGGAAGCGAGAGTTGGGTATGCAGAAAAGAGTATGAAAGTAAAATTAATGCGGTCGAAACGCGATCTCTACGGAAAATCTGTGGAGTTAGGCTGACCGACCGCATTCGTAACGACGACGTAAGAGAGCGAGTAGGTATGAAAGAGAGTATTGGTGTAAAGATGCGAAAGGCTATGCTCCGATGGTTCGGACATGTGGAAAGAATGGCGAACGAACGTCTGGTTAAGAAGATATACAATTCGAAAGTGAAAGGATGTAGGTACCGGGGTAGACCGAGATTCACCTACCTAGACCAGATCGTTCATGTACTGAAGGAAGGTGGAGTCAAGAGTCTCCGAAACCGGTGAGCATGTATGAAGAGAATTATGAATGTTGAGGAAGCGAGTGAAGTATGCAAGGATAGAGTTCTCTGACACTCTGTTCTCTCTGCCTACCCTGCAAGGGATATGGCGTGATGATATGTATGTATGTATGTATGTAGTCGTCTTTTACGACATCCACGAGCAAAGTAAGGGTTGGTAGTATTCGTCGCCGCTACCACACAGCCAGAAAAGCAAAAAAAGGTATATGAAAAAGAAAGCAAAGAAAGAAAGATATTTGATGAACAAAAACAAATAACATTTTGCTCATTTATATTTATAACTAGCAGGCCCGGCCACGCGTTGCTGTGGCTAAGGTAGCACGTGGTGGTTATGCTAATAAATTGTAGCTTATATGAAACGTTTATACGTTTAACATAGCGTCAGCTATTAAATACTTACTCAATCCCGTCAACAGATACCGCCATCTGTTAGAATCGTTTGGAGATAACAGATAATTGTGGCTGTCAAATAATAGACAAATAATTTGCAATAAAATAATATTGCGACTATAAATTAAGATCTAAAGCTATCTTTTAAGTTGGATCAAACTACACATGCTGTGCAAATTTGATTAAAATCGGTTAAATACTTTAGGAGTCCATCGCGGACAAACAACGTGACGCGTAATTCATATATATTAAGATAAATATAAATGAGCATTTTTTTGTTGATTATTGTAATAAACCAAAATATGTTTTTAAATTATGCTGCAGGATAAAATTCGCTGTGTGATGGCAGCAACGAATATTACCATCCCTTACACTGGTCTTGGGTATCTTAAATGACAACTAGAATGTACTTACTTAGTTCTGGGTTAGCCTCAACTGATGCCGTTAGATCAATAATTATATTCCTAAGGAGGATTGATTTCAAGTAGGCGGTCGGTTATAAAATTAAAGCTAATATTTTTTTGCAATATGTACGATGGAAATGGAGTGGAGACATATAACCAGGCGGCATTAGATAGAGTTGTTTCAGGTTGGTGTAAAGCTCTTAGTTATCTTTTACGACACCCACGAGCAAAGTAAGTTTTGGTAGTATTCGTAGCCGCTACCACACAACGATTAATTCCACATCGCTGGTCCCGCAAGAATAGTTACACAATTCAAAAAAGCTAAATTTTTCAGGAGGGTCAAAATAAGTATGTCTTTTTTTCAGCTCGGTTCCGCAGTGATTCCAAATGTACGAACGTCAGCATAATTTCCTTAAGAATGACGACGAAGAGTTGATAGCGAGAACTTATAACATTAACACCCCTCCGCCATCAAAAATTGAAATATAATAAAAAGTTAAATTTTTAGAGTTGTCAATTCTTCCGAACAAGCAATATGAGTATATCTAAAAAAATAACATTCAGTCTAAGAGATTAACACGGAGTTTCGGGATTCTCGTTATAGTTGGGACCCTGGCTATGGACCTGAGTGTCCTTATGGCGGATAGTTCTATTGACAATGTTGAACCTACTATAGAGTCTTGCTAATTCAGATAACTCAAATGCGAAATGTAGATGTACTACAATTCTGCTTGTCCTTTATCAGATAAGGCCGCGATTATATACCTATACAAATTATTACACTTCCGTATTAGTGCAAATAATCAATGAAACTTCGATAGATCGTATATAAAGCTACTAGATATGTTAATCCGTGTGGTGACGGAGTAAGAATATAATTCACCACCCCCCTGTCTCAGCCGTGGGTGATCGTAAGAGATGACTAAGGGATATAAAACGCATATAATATCTATGCAAGAGAAGGAAAAAGTCGAAACAAAACCCTATATCAACACGTCTGACCAGCGTGGTATAGTAGGTCAATTTGCCTCCCATTATGGAGGAGGCTCGAGCCCAATAGTGGGACATATAAGAGCTGAGATGGAGATATGTTTTAATTTAAATTACGATCTACTTAAGTTTTAACTGTCAAAGTCAATGAATCGGCAAGGTTGTTCAGGACAATTGACAATGCGGAAGTTATACGATAGGTTTTGGGGCTAAACGCCTTCCATTTTGTCGTCCCGAACGTATTTGGTTAGGTGTGACCAGACCGGGATCAGTTCAGCCGATAAACCCAACTGATGATAGCGAGATGGATAGCGATCGGGAAATTCAGGAGGATCTTTTCGTACAATATTCCGCCAGTGTCTGAAAATAAAGGCTTATTACCAGTGATGAATTATGCTACTGAAACATAATCTCTAAATATTGGCTTCATCATCACATCATCACAGCCCATAAATGTCCTACTTTTGGACTCAGGCCTTCTCCGTAATAGGAGGGAAATTAACCTACTATACCGCGCCGATCAGATGTGTTGGTATAGGGTTTTGTTTCGAGGTCTCCTTCTCTCGCGTAGATGTTATATGCGTTTTATATTCCTTAGTCGTCTTGTACGATCACCCACGGATAAGATTGTGGTGAATAGTATTCTTACTCCGTCACCACACGGAAATATTTCTTTATTGGCTTCATAAAAATCTCAAACTCGTTCAGCATGCTATGAAAAAGCTGTGCTAGAGATTTCTAGACGTGATAAAATCCAGAATACAAAAATCCGTAGAAGAACGAGTATAACCAATATAGCTTGAAAAATCAGCATGGTGAATTGGCTATGGGCAGACCATATCGCTCATTGGAACGGTAACTGTTAAAGAAGAAAAGTTTCCGAATGGTGATCACGAATCGGATGACGTAGCATTGGATCACCTCCACTAGGCGGACTGACGATATCTCAAAAGTTGCACGGAGTCGTTGCAAGTGGCACAGGACAGTTCTGAATGGCATTCTTGTGAGAGGGAGATCTATAACCAGAAGAGAGCGTCTATGAGTATGGATAAATGGAGCAGATAGCCAGCCCCAAAAAAAAGTCTATTGCTTCTGAAATTTCGGCCGGTTTATTTCCAAGACATGTAAACCTATGAAAAAACGCTTTAAATACGAATATGTCTGTAGTGAAATTATAATGTACAAGTATGCTACGGTTTGCACGGCTTGCACAAAACCCCAGACATATGGCGTCGTCGCACATCCATTACTGACGCCTGCCCCGCCTATTGCACTTGTAAGGTTTTATTTTGTAGTAAACAGTTCACCCACGGTAATTATCGATCTAAACAACATACCACACAATGAATAGTTTTGTTATACGACATGTTTTACTGATGTTTTCATTTATCTATTCATTAGCTTCTGCCCGCGACTTTGTATGCGTGGAATAGTTATTTTGGGCTAACGTTAACTTTAGCCCGAGACTTCGATGACTTAGAAAGTGAAAATATATTTAAATAATACAGATTCAGTACCTGTTTTAGGTATCTAAATGACGCTTAAAGTAAGAGTGCGCTTAAAGTAAAGTAAGAGTGGAATATTAAACTCTTTGAGTGAAAATAACCAATTTTAAAACATTCTTCATTGGTGCTCTAGTCTTATTGGTCTTAGCGTAATGACATACAGTCTATAGTCTTCCTCGATAAATGAGTTATTTAACACTGAAATATTTATTCAAATCGGACCAGTAATTCCTGAGATTAGCGCGTTCAAGCAAACAAACTCTTTAGCATTATAATATTTATCTAATTATCGATTCGTTAGTATATCGATATCCACGTTTCAACATACGATGTTTTTCATAAGCTATTTGTGGTACGAACCTATATTACTTGTTTATGGTCTTTAAAGATAGTATTCTGGAATAAATTTAGGTTTTCGCTAAATACCATGTAAATAAAATCTACCTAGAAAGTTGGGCTGGCGGCTGTTTCGCTCACCGAAAGGAGTGCTACAGTACATTGACATTGCTCAGTTCATTTTCGTTCATTTGCGAGAGCAGGCTGTAGACAAAAAACTGTCAACAACGTGGCTCTATCAGTATGAGTTGGGGAGGATGTAGTTAGGGCTTTCATTGTCGTGAACGGCGTAAGTTGGTGTGAAATTGTTGATATCTTATTTTGGCAGGCTATGACCTAGCCTTCCAAAATCTTAGTTTTTTTAATTTCCCAACGTTTCGAACACTTTGTGAAAATAAAAGTCAAAATAAATGAAACGTCAGGATATTAAAAATCAAATAAAAATGCGATAAAATCCGTTGACATCGTTTTATTTCAAAAGATAGCACTGATGCATCAGAGCAATAGATGAAAAATTCTGTATAAATACTTATACAAGTCTGATCAGCGTGTTATATTGTGAATTGCATTCTTAATGTGGAGGAAGCTCGTACCCAACATTGAGACTTGTATATGCTGAGAAGAGAAAAGGAAGACCATGTATACCTATCGTTCAAAGCTACTTAAGTTTTCAAATGATCAAAAAAAGTTCTTATAGTATCGATCAGCAATGTCTTACTCCCATTTATTTTTTTGTAAATATAGATTATTATTATATTATTATTATACATTCTGTGTGGTGACTGAGTAAGAATACAATTCACCACCCTCTAACCTTAACCGTGGGTGATCGTACGAGACGACTAAGGGATAAAAAACGCATATAACATCTATGCGAGAGAAGAAAACTCGAAACAAAACTCTATTGGGGTTTTGTTGCACGTCTGACCAGCGTGGTATGGTAGGTCAAGTGCCCTCCCAATGTGGAGGAGGCTCGAACCCAACAGTGGAACGTGTATGAGCTGAGATGGAATACAGATTAAAGAAACTCTAGGGATTTCAGCAGAAGCTTTCCTCTCGGAAACTTATCAAATGCAATCACCAATACGCCTGAAAAGCATTGTGACTATAACATTATTGTACTAATTTTGGTTAAGCCTAAGTTCAATAGTGAACGTCGATTGGCTGATGGACGAATGGATGCATTGATGAAAGTAGTCTTCTAGATGTGTGAAGGTTTTAAATGACTACCCAATTTAGACTTTATCGTATATGTAGGCAATTACCGTTTGAGAGTTCCTTTGATTCTAGGGCTCATCTCAATGGATATTTCGGAGTTAATAACTATAATTGGAACGTTTAGAGCTGACTCTTAATATGTGAAGCTGAAAGGTACGCTTTCAAATATAAATGTTTACACTTATACTTATCAGATCGGAAGATCGAAGATCAAGAAGAAGAGCACACCAGTGATTTCATAAGGAATTATCATTCATCATCATATGTTTTTGTCATCCGCTGTTAAACATAGACTTTCCTCGTGAATGAGGGGATAGTGGCATAATCATTGACAAGTGGGTTCGAACATTTTGAGGTGCTATATACTTCACAGAATAGAGCTGCCGCCCCCTCTCTTTGTAAGATCCTTAAATGATTTTCCAACCCTTACGGGTAAGTAAGAGATGACAATTGTATTCTTATGCCGTTACCATGCGTGGAAGTAAAATATAACCAAGATATACGGAATAGTTTATTTTATTTCAGATTTTTTCAATTAAAATTCCTTGCAAAACCAAAAAAAAATTTGAAGAATTTTTATTCGAATACGAAAATATACATTGAAATATAATCCGTAATTCTTATTTTCATTTTTCAAAAGTTATTAAACGTCTAACGTTTGTTTTCCTTATAAAGCCGATATTATTGAAGCTGGCAACTTGATGTTGACAGTGGTTTCTTTCTATGATGTAGAGATTTACTAGGAAAGGATTTTACGAAATTATATCTCTAAAGGGGTGGAACAGAGTGGCAAAGTTTGTATGGGGAGAAAAAAAACTCTTTATTGATTCTTTTCAAATTACGAGTCGAATCAAATATTCTAGGGTAATTAATATATGGCCACGCGACGAAGGTGTCTCCCTATCTCTTAGCGAGATAGCCACCTGGCGCGAGGAAACCCGCCGGGACGTAATCGCCTGTTGGGTTACGCGGTTGGAGAGGCCTAGACACGGTGTTGTTACCGTTGAGGTCCGCCGGCCCGTACTGATGGAATGGATGGAGCGGCGGGACGGAGTCCTCTCCTTCCGGTTGGTGCAGGTCTTGTCGGAGCACGGTTGCTTCGGCAAGTACCTGTACACGGTCGTGAGGAGGGAGTCGACTCCGTCCTGCCAACAGTGCGGTAGTGACGAGGACACGGCGCAACATGCGCTCGAGATATGTACGAGCTGGGACGGGCAGCGCCGTGACCTCGTCGCTGTCATCGGTGCCGACCTGGCGCTGCCGCCTGTCGTGAAAGCGATGGTCGACCATGGCGGGGCGCGACCACGTCCATAGTCCACCGCCAAAAAAAAAGGGGTAATATCCGGCATTTGTCAATTTTCCCACTTTGGTTGTGTAAATTAGGCCTGTGAAGCGGGTTGAACGACTCATTACCGCCAAGCCGAAACTATTAAAGCTAGAAACATTAAATTCTGAAACACCTTTCTATTTATGACATAGAGATTCAATATGAAAGGATTTTATGTATTCCGCCCCTAAGGGGGTGTAACAAAGCGGCAAAGTGTGTATGGGGAGAAAATTTCTTTATCGATTCTTTTCAAATTACGTACAAATATTCTTCGGTAAAAATAAATAAACACGTGTTTCTCTCTCCCTCTCCATCAACCCCGCACCAGTGCCGTTGTGGCGACCAGTGCCGGCGTGAGAGCTCTCACGATACACATAGTAGACGGCAATAGATTCTTGCCTAATGATTTAAGATACAGGTTACGTTTAGCTTCAAAAATGTTCACTCTATAACTCAAATAATAAATCATATCTAACGAGGTCGCAACTCTGCTGTTGAAACAAAACAGTCAAATAAAGGGTGGCGATAATTATATTTTTATCCCATGGTTATACCATAAATAGTATATTATTGGCAATATAATTTTTAGAATGAATAGAACTTTGAACCACCTTTTTCATTAGTGACCGGCTATGGTATATAGATACACACGCGCCGTACACGTACATCTACATTGTGCGGGCGGGCCACCGCAACCGGGTATCATCTCGAGTCGAAGCCCTCATGCAGTGAACCTCAATACAGGTACTCACGCTTGCGCCGCCCAAAGCGCCGACGGTAGAGCGTGTCAACATAGAGTATTTTCTCTCGGATCCACCCTATTGCCTAATTCCGTTAGACAACTAACTGACAGAAGGCGGCGACCGCATCCCAGTTTCTGACGCTGTTGATTATCGTCCTAACGACAAACCTTCAACACCTTGCATTACTTTTTCTATTTAACTCTGTCAGAGGTGACTTCTGCGTGGACGAAGTCGCGGGCAAAAGCTAGTCTGTAATATAAAGACAGTGTAGTCGTGGGTAAATTGCTGGTTTGTAATTAAATTAATCTTCAATTCAATCAATTTACGTCATTGCATTTTATAACAGTACCTAGCAACAGTATCTAGTACACATAAATCACTTTAGTATTGTTCGATTATGTAGATAACGTAGTATTAGTGAGTATAATGGAAACAATTACGATGATTAGCTCACGTCAATGTAATTCCTTATAAATAAATTTATATTCACATTCTAAGAATGGATTAGGTGTTAGACGTAATGATTTCAATATAGTACTTATCTGTATAGAACGATGATTCATCACATGAGTAAATAAACGTAAGAGACAACCCTTCAAACAACCGCGCCACGGTAGGTACATCACAACAAGTATGATGCGCGTGTGTGCGTGAGCACTGGCGGCTCGTCACGCACGGAACGAAACCTGTTTAGGCTGGTTCGGCCAGTGCTCAAACAAAGGGATCACTCACCGCTCGCTGTGCATCCCATCGTGCATGTTTGTTTAAATTTGAAATTTCAATTAATTAGAAAGAGTTACACTCTTTATATGGTTCTATATGGTTTATTGTACTGTGTGCATGAACAAAAATCGTAAAAATAAAAACATGTCTTTTTTTGGCAATGATATTGTATGTTAATAGATCTGAACAACCTATAAATATGGGGAAAGACTTTGTTTTCAGCCATTACAAAGAATTTAACGAAAGCAGTATACAATTGGTTTTTTTAATAATACCTCCTCACAACTTCATCGCATTTGTTGAATTGTTTGAGAAGAAATTTCGTGAATATTTCGATCTAGTAATAAATATTGTTAATATTGGTAGTGATATACTAAAACGTATACAAGATTGTAAATTTGATATGCCATGCAAGTGCTTAACCATTGATTATTTAAAAAAACTTTATATTAGATTTAGAATTTATTATTCGATTAAGAGATATAACAAATTATTAAAAATCTAAAATTACAAAAAAAAATCTATTTAGAGTAAGCAATTTGTAAAAAAATATCCATAGGTACATAAAAAATCTGACAAACGTTTTGTGTATTTATTTTCATCCTCATGTGCCAACCCTATCAGAATAGGTAACAATTTTGCTCGCTCCTTAGAAGTTTGGTCTCTGTACGTTTATTTACTCATGTGGATTCATCATACAAAATTCAGTGTCTTCTTTATCTTTTTTTTTTATTGGCAATTGGTTACTAATGTGAGCTTTTTATTGCCAGTTACTTTTTTTTTTTCAAAAAATTATCATATATTTTACATCTTTAGTTTCTTCCAATGAGCCATTGCCATTGTCCATCAGCAAGTCAAATCGTCGCCTTCAACAGTGCTATGGCCTCACTGTTATTGGAAGTCTTGGTGGAAGACGAAAATATATGAAGCACTATTATATTATATTCACCACACCCCAGCACTTGCTACCCGCTACAATACATAAAATGCCATCCAGCACATAAGGTTTTCTTTTTTTCTGTGTGTCTTTTTGCTGTTAGCGGCAAATGGCTGTCACAGCTTAATCCGGACTATGGGTGAGCGCTGTGGGCTTTGAACGCGGAAAAAGATTGAAACGTAATCGCCCAAGGGCTCTCCCTGTGGGGAACGGACCTCGGCGAGGGGCGTCACTGATAATGCACATGAAATTTTCACAATTCCGCTAAAATTCTAATCAGTGCCAATTCGGCACTGATCGGTATGTTATTTTTTTAAAGACAATATCGCAAACGAAGGATTATTACTTACAAGCTGTAAGGACTTTATACCCTGGAAAGGTTGAAATTTAGTTAGAGCCATTGATTTAATAAAACTTTTGTATATTAAATTATTTTAATTATAATTAAATTTTTATTTAAACTTAAAGCGATGTAAATGACACAATATAAATGATAAAATCGATTAACCATCTGGTAATCGAATGAAAAATATATATTATCAAATAATATAAACTCCAGAATATATTCCCGTAGGGTATCCATAAGAAGCCGGGCGGGCCACCGAAGACAAAGATCTGGTACCGGTGAACGGCTTGCACAGCGAAGAGAGGCGTTTTGCAGGGGTCGCGCGCCGCCTGTTCCGTCGCCCTGGACCGATTTGGCGGGGCGCGACCACTTTCATAGTACACCGCAAAAAAAGATAAGAAACGGTATTCACAATTAATTAAAATAATTGCCTAAAGTTAGGGACAGAGTGAAGGGAAATAAATAACATAAGTACCTATTAAAATGTCCTAATTTTATGTGTTTTTTCTGATGCTATAAGCATATGATTGTTCACTATGAGGTCTGAAGTTCTAATCCTGGGGTACGATGCCAGAAACCTTCACGTGGTGTACCCTGGGTGCGGGCGACAGTCCCCCAGATCCTTCAGTCGAATTGTCGCCCGTAGCGAATCTCTGGCGCGAGGGGAGGTTCCCCAGCAAAGGCTTGAGCCCCAATTCGCTCCTGACCCTATTGTCGTGAGGCGTAGTATCAGGAACGAGGGTCTTGGCTTAACCGCCCGGACCGCGAGGAAGACAACCTCAATAAAGAATTCGACCTTCGAATTCTGAAATTACCCAGAATCCTAAGTTCTGGCATGCGGCGAGAGGATGCATGGCAGATGGGATGTTCTGTTCCTAGCATGCTCCAGCCAGGGTACCGGCTGTCCCCCTGGTTGGTAAATGTAGGCTTGCCCGGGTACAAGGATCTCTGCCCGGGTCGACGATTTATTTCTCCTAGGCTCGTGGGAATCAAAATGGATTTTTCTTCTTTACCTTCACCAACACCAACTCAAGACGGGAATCCAGAGGATTCCCACTCTACGGCCTTGCTAAGCCAACAGAAAACTGGCACAAACGACGCCTCGTCCTCAGGACTTGAGGCGTCCGCCGCCGCCGACTGCGCTTCCGCGCCTGGCACGCCCACTGCACCCGAACAGAGTTGGCAGGTGGCCGAGAGTGGCAGAAAGAGTCGCGGCCAAAGACGAAGAGCGGCAGCCAAGCGCGCCGCTGAGGTCGCCGCTCCCCAGGCAGGAGCCGAAGGAGGCGGAACGAAGAAGAAGAGGCCGCGCAAGGGGTTCCGGCCGCCGAAGACAGCCGCAGTGGTGATCACTGTGCTGCCTGAGGCGGCAAAAAGGGGCCTCAGCTATGAGGCCGTCCTGCGGCAAGCCCGGCGGGAGGTCGACGTCGCCGACATAGGAGGCGTCGAAGCCAGGACCCGCAAAGCCCGGACAAGGGCTCGGATTCTGGAGTTCCCTGGGGCCGAGGGCACCAAGACGGCCGATAGCGTGGCGTCGAAGCTGCAAGGTTTGTTCGCCGTGGAGGTTGGCGTGAAAATTGCCAGACCCGTGAAGTGGGCCCAAATGCGCATTGCGGGTCTGGATGACTCCGTGACGGTGGAAGACATCCGGGAGACCGTTGCCTCGAAAACCGGGTGTCCCCTGGACACCGTCCGAGTTGGCGCCATCCGGACCGGTCCGGGCGGCGTAGGTACCGCCTGGGTACAGTGCTCAGTGGAGTCGGTCAGGCAACTGGCCGGCTCAGGCAGGCTCCTCATGGGCTGGAGTCACCGTGCTGGAGCACTGGCCTGCGAGGTGTTTCAAGTGCATGGCGGTCGGGCATACCCGGCCAACATGCACTAATTGCTTTGACTGCGGCGAACTCTGTTTCCGCTGCGGTCAGACTGGGCACACGCCGGCATCTTGCGCCGCCCCGCCCCACTGCCCCGCGTGTGTGGCGGGCAATAAGCCTGCCAAGCACTGCATGGGCTCTGGGGTGTGCAGACGTCCGGCTTCGGCCCCAAAGGGGCGGAGCGGCCTTTCGACCACGGCCGCTCCCGCTCCTAGCACGGCCCGATCGCCCGCCGAAAGCCAGTAGGCGATGATGGATACGGCCCATTAATGGCTGCCCAATCCACTCACCTCCTGCAGGCCAACACCAACCACTCCGCTGGTGCCCAGGATCTCCTCCTGCAATCCATGGCGGAGTGGTCGATCGGTGCAGCCGTAGTTGCGGAACCGTACTGTGTGCCTGAACTCCCCAATCGGGTGGTCAGCCGGAACGGAACCGCGGCAATCGTCGTCTCCACGCAGCGGCACTGCCCGTCCTTGTCCCTATTGGATAGGGGCGAGGAATTTGTCGCTGCGGAATGGGGAGGGGTCACACTCTTCAGCGTATACCTCTCCCCTACTAGGAGAATGGACGATTTCAGGTGTGAGCGGACCACCAGTACCCGATCTTTGTCTTCGGTGGCCCGCCCGGCGGTTTACCCTTACAGGTTCCTCCCGTGTCGACGCCCTGACAGCTTTCGCCGTCGGAGCGTCGCCCTCACGCGGTGGCCTCACGTCGGGTGATCGGACAATTCCCCGGTCCAATCACCCGAAGCCTCGGTTAGGACGACATCAGGCACAGATATTCGCGCCTGGGCCGCCCCGGCCGCTGGCGGCGGCCCGGGTCACGGGAATCCTCCCAGACTCGTTTCGCCGCCTCCTTCTGTGAGATGACAGCCTCGCAGCAGGCGGCGATCACGTCCCAGTTCCTGACGCTGTCGACCATCGCTTTCACGACAGCCGGCAGCGTCAGGTCGGCACCGATGACAGCGACGAGGTCACGGCGCTGCCCGTCCCAGCCCGAACATACCTCGAGCGTATGTTGCGCCGTGTCCTCGTCGCTACTGCAATGGTGGCAGGACGGACTCCACTCCCTCCACACGACCGTGTGCAGGTACTTGCCGAAGCAACCATGCCCCGACAAGACCTGCACCAACCGGAAGGAGAGCACTCCGTGCCGCCGCTCTCCATCCACTCCATCAGTACGGGCCGGAGCGCCTCGACGGTAACAACATTGTGTCTAGGCCTCTCCAGCCGTGTAGCCCAACGGGTGATGACATCTCGGCGGGCGTCCTCATACCAGGTGGCTATCTCGTCAGACGATGGGGAGCCACCGTCGTCGCGCACTGAGGTAACCCACCGGTAGAGGTCGGAGAGCATCTCCGCCTCTAGGTCCCACGGGGGTGTCCCGGCCAATAGGCATGCCGCCTCTGTTGACACCATGCGGTACCCGCGAATGGCTATCCATGGCTCTCTGTGGCCTTCACAGAACCGCCCTGAGCTGGGCCTTCAGAGCCCTCACCCACACGGGTGCGCCGTACATGGCAATTGAGCGGATCACCCCCGCATACAGCCGTCAGCCCTCGAAACTGGGTCCGCCCACATTCGGCATGAGTCGCGATAGGGCGGACGCCGCGCCGACCAGCCGGGGAGCAATCCTGCGGAAATGCTCCCGGAACCATCATCGCCCATCGAGCACCAGACCCAAATATTTCATATGGACCTGGATACTGATGTGGATGGAGTTGACGACTAACGAGGCGCCGATAAGCAGCCTTACGCGGGGCCCATGGAATAGAAGGGCCTCCATCTTATTTAGGGCCACCCTGAGCCCCAGCGCCTCGGTTCGCCTG
The DNA here is from genome assembly GCA_905163515.2 of Lymantria monacha. NCBI lineage: Eukaryota > Metazoa > Arthropoda > Insecta > Lepidoptera > Erebidae > Lymantria > Lymantria monacha. The sequence continues at coordinate 29,254,884 of LR991091.1, read as the reverse complement.
ACCATCTCCTCGGTGCCGAGAAGGGCAGGCTCGCCGCCTCTTCGGGTGTCCTGCCCCGGGCTGTGACGAGCGTGTCGTCAGCATAGCATATCACGCTCAGCCCGGGGGGGGTGACTCCCTCTCAACGCCCAGTCGTAACCGATGTCCCACCGCACGACATTGGCGTCCGCACAATGTCCCCTGCGGGACTCGCGCAGGGGACTCCATGGCCTCGTTCTGGTCCTGGGGGACTTCAACGCCAAATCCACGGCGTGGGGGTCCCCTACGACGGACGATCGTGGGTTGGCGGTTGTGGAATGGGCGGCGTCACTGGGCCTCTGTGTCCTAAACAGAGGCTCAGTGAACACGTGTGCGGCAGCAGGGTGGGTCGATAGTAGACTTGTCGTTCGCTAGCCCTGCTGTCTGAGTCGAACCTC